>CANTUZ010000023.1:1755676-2955676 GCA_947846985.1 Fratercula arctica
GGGCAAAGAATGGGGAAAGAAGGAAAGGAGCAACAGGGGATGAAGGGGAAAGAATGGGGAAAGAAGGAACAGGGGATGTGGGAGGAAGAAATAGGAAAAGAAAAAAAGGGACAACAGGGGATGGGACATGTAAGAATGGGTAGAGACCAAAAAGGGGAATATGTGATGGGGGGCAGAAAGAATGGGAAAGAAGGAACACGGGATGGGGGGAGAAAAATAGTGAAAGAAGGCAAAGGAGGAAGAGGGGACAGAGAGAAAAGAATGGGGAAAGAAGGAAAGTAGGACAGAGGATGGTGGAGGAAGAAAGGGGACAGAGAGGGAGAAAGGGGACATGTTGGACGGGGCAGGGGAAGAATGGGGAAGGAAGAAAAGGAGGAACAGAGAATGGAGGGGAAGAAAGGGGAAAGTAGGAAATGATGAAGGGGGGACAGGGAGAAGACTCTGGAAAGGAGGAAAGGGGAAATAGACGACAGAGGGTGAAGAAAGAAGGAAATGGGAAAAGGAGAGTGAAGAGAAAAATGGGTTAAGGAGGAAAGGAAGAACAAGGGATGGGGAAGAATGATGAAAGACAAGAAAGGAGAAAGAGGGAATGTGTGGGATGGAGTGGGAGAAATGTGTAAAGAAGGAAAGGAGAAACAGGGCCTGAGGGGAGAAGAAGGGGGAAAGAAGGAAAGGAAGAATGAGGGATGGGGGGGAAAGAATGGGGAGAGAAGGAAAGAAGGAACAGAGGACAGAGGTGAAAGAATGGGGAAAGAAGGAAAGGAGAAACCAGAGACTGGGGTAGAAGAAATGGGAGAGGGAAAAGAAGGAAAGGAGGAACAGGTGATGGGGGGAGAAAGGGGAAAGGCAGGACAAGGGGGGAACAAAGGGCAAAGCGGGGACATGGGAGGGGAAGAAAAGGGAAAGGGAGAAAAGGGGGACAAGGGACAGGCCAGAGGGAAAGAAAGTGGAAAGAGGGACAGGGGAGAAAGAAAAGGGAAATGGGGGACCAGTATGGGGGTGGAGGAGGGGAAGAAAGCAGAAAGAAGAAAAGCAAGGACGGAGGATAAAAGCGGAAGGGGGGGAACAGAGGACAATGAGGGGGGAGGAGCGGAAACAAAAGTGGAAAAGGAGGATGGGAGAAGAATGGGGAAAGAGGGGACAAAGGACAGGGGCAGGGGGGAGAAAGGGAAAAGGGACAGGGGGAAGAAAAGGAAAACGGGGAATGGGGGAACTGGGAGGGAAGAAAGGGGAAATGAGGGGACAGGGGTGATGGGAATAGAAACGGGAAAGGGTGACAGGGGAGGCTGAAAGAGAAAAGGAGGGGAAAGGGAGACAGAACAGAGGAAAGAAAGGGTAAAGGAAGTAGAAAGGGGGGACACAGGAGGAGGAGGAGGAACAAAGAGGGGAAAGGGCTGACAGGGAACTTGAGGGGAGAACAGGAAAAGAAGGGAAAGGGGGGACAGAGAACGGGAAAGCGGGGCAGTGGGTGAAACGGAAAAGGGGGATAGGGGGCAGAGAGGAAGAGGGGGGAAGGGAACAAAGAAGCCTGAAAGAGGAAAAGGGGAGACTTGGAACAGGGGGAATAAAAGGAAAAGGAAGCGGAAACGTGAGATGTGGAGGAGCAAAGAGAGAGGAAAGGGGTGACATGAAACAAAGGGGAGAATGGGGAAAGAGTGGAAAGGCCGACGGAGGATGGCGGGAGGAAAGAGGAGGCAGGGGAGAAGAAAAGGGGAAACGGCAACAGAGGTGACAGTGAGCAGAGGGGTTCGAAATGAGGAAATACGGGATGGTGGGAAAGTAAGGGGGGAAGGGGGGACTCAAGATGCTTATCCTACCCCCTGCTAAATAATCTCACCATCACCCATATAAAGAAAAATGGTATTGGCAACTTACACAGTATACAGCAAACCTGTTGAAAAAAAACAAAGTTCCTTCTTCAGTAAAGTTGTGAATTCCTCAAAATGCAGTATACCTGGAATAAAAAAAAAAAACACCATACTATTAAACTCCTCCCGCACTATGCTTCCCAGAGGCATGGTGGCTCACACATGCAGACGAGGGAGGCAGCAAGCTCCTGGCACTCTGTGCTGGTGGTGTGCTCTGCCGGGGATAGCTGGGAGGGATCCTTCCTTGCCCTGGGGACTGTCTGTTCCTTCCTGGAGGCAGCTGCCTGTGGAACCCCCTTTATTTCACTCTTCAGCTAGCTCCAGCAGGCAGCTGTGCCCAGGCAGGCCTCTCGGCACAGCAGAGCCAGCTCCATCCTCAGCCTCACTGGCTGAACCTGAGCCTGGCCCAGCCCACCCTCACTTCACAGGTCTCACCTGGGCTGCCTCAGCCCCAGCTGGAGCCCATTTGGAACAGGGGCCATTGTCAAAGCCCCACAGCACATCACCCCCTCCCCTGAGCCTGTCCCCAACAATGAGCTCTGCACCCTGGTGACAGCAAATGCATCCAGGGACACAGAGGAGGCAGGAAGTGTTCATTCATTAATGTGCATAAGAGAACTCATCGGTGAGTTGGGTACAAGGCTCAGTGCCCAAAGGCAGCAGGACAGAGGGAGAAAAGGGAAGGAAACAGCAGGAGAAAGGACAGAGGGACATAGAGAAGAGGTGTCGGACAGGAAGCTAGAAAGCAGGATGCCGCAAACAAGGGGGAGGGAGGGGAAGCAGGACAGCCATGAGAAGAAAGGCAAGACTGTGAACAAAAAAACAAGAGATAGGGAGATGGAGGCATAAATAAGAGAGACAGGGACCAGGAGAGAGAGGTGGAAGGGACCAGCAGGATAAGTAGAGACAATGCATAGGAGAAGGGGAAAAGAAACATCATCAAGAAAAAATAGAAACAGGGACCCAGGGAGACGTACACATTGAAACAAAATTTTGAAAAAGTGACAGGGTACAAGAAACATAAGCAAAAAAAATATAACAGGCAGATGTAGAAAAAAAATGAAAAAAGTGACAGGGTGCAGAAAAGAGAGGGAAGAATTGGGAATTATAGGCAGGGAGATGGCTAGGAGGAGAAGTAGACACAAAATTTTGAAAGGCACAGGATACGAGAATCATACCCAAGACTTAAAAGATAGGTACGCAGAATTGCATAGAAAGAGATAGAGGAAGACAATTATGAAAGCAACAGGGTACACGAAACATGGGAAAGGAATTAAAATTAATTTGGGGAGACAGAGAGGGAAGAGTAGCAAGAAAATTTTAAAGCTAACTGCGTTCAAAAAACCTAAGCAAGAATTTAAAAGAAAGGGATGGAAAGGGAGAAATAAAGTTTCAAAAGAGATTGGATAAAAGAAACATAGTCAAGCATTAAAAAACAAGGACACAGAGCGTAATAGAAGTAATCTGTGGTGGATTGACCTTGGTTGGCCCCTGGGTGCCCACCCAGCCTCTTTATCACTGCCCTTCCTCAATGAGTCAAGAGGAGAAGTTAAAATGAAAAAGCTTGTAGGTTGAGATAAGGACAAAGAGATCGCTCATTGTCACAACAACAGACTCAGCTTAGGGAAATTCATTTAATTTATTGTCAATCAAATAACAAGAAATAAGAACTAATTTAAAAAACACCGTCCTACCACCCCTCTCTTTTTCTGGTATCATCTTCACTCACGACTTCTCTACATCCTACCCCCAGACAACGCAGGGTGACAGGGCGTCGGGGTTGTGGTCAGTTCACCTCACATTGTCTCTGCTGCTCCTTCCTCCTCACGCTCTTTTTCTGCTCCAACAGGGGGGCCACACAGGTTGCAGGGACTCTGTGCTCCACTCCCGGCCAGTGTTGCTGATGGGCTCGGCTTTGACCAGCAGCAGGTCCCTTTCTGAGTTCGCTGTGCCCAACATAGGAGGAAGCTTCTGGTGTCTTCTCACAGAACCCGCCCCTGCAACTCAGCTAACAAAACCTTGTCACTTAAACCCAATACAACAGCAATCTGCTACAGGGCGGGGGGGGGGGGGGGGGGGGGGGGGGGGGGGTGGTGAAAAACAGGGAAAGGGAGCCACAGTGGAAAGAAAACAGCTATGGGCTACAGAGCCGAGAGCAGGAAGCGACAGGGAGCCAGACAGAGAGAGAACCATGAAGGCAAAAGTTGTCTATGGGACAGATCTTGTAATATGATAACATTGTTCACATAATATAGTAGATACAGGTTTTTATTTTGAACTCTTTTATATACATACACTCATATTTTTCAATATGTATAAAAATGAGAAATTGTTCTTTATTTTAATGCCTCATGCCCTTATATACAGGTTTTATTATTTTTTTTAAACACACATTCCCCGCATGAATTTTCAGGCATTTTTCAGCTGTGAACTGCCTCTTTTGAAGGGAACCCTGTGTGACACACACACACACACACCCCCCCTCCTCAAAAAGGTCTTGTTTTGCCTTAGAAATACAATCTGGAGTACAATTACAGCCTGACAGTAAAAAAAAAAATATATATATACAAACATTACATCCCATATAAAGCAACCTTAACATCGAGATACAGTCTGCTTCACTACTGATGAATAGCCCCTCCCACATAGCTCTGCTCATCCCAAAAAAACCCCATTAATTAAAAAGCTGCCCACAGAACCTGCTGATGGCTACTCGATGGGAGTTGACTGTACCACCTTTGCCTCAACAGTCTAAGCAGATCAACAAACTAACCATAGACTCCTATTGATGTTCCACCTACCCCTGACTCTTCGTGACCAGGCAGAGCAGCTCCAAGCCAAACACACACAAGCACAGACCAAGGCTACACAGAACACTACAAACAATGCACCTCACAGATGAGGGAAAACTCTCAGCAAGAAGGATGACACCAACATAAGCAACTGTCAGGCAAGAAGACCTGTGAGACCACGATGGTGACACGAGAAGGCTCTAGGGAAACCCCAGGAAATGAGTACAATATAATGACCTGGGACAAGAAGCGACTCCAAAACCGCAAAGATGTATGCGCAGGAAGCCCGACTTCAAGACCTAAGAACTTAAAGATGCAGGGAACAAGTCCCAGTCACTGAAAATGGATGGCTAGAGAACAGAGCTGCTCACACAGCCAGTAACAACGCTGCAAACAAGGACCATCCAGAAAGTTCCGAGATACGAGACTGTTTAAGCTTACAATGCAAGAAAAGTGGGGCCTGACGGGGGCAGTGCTGATGAGTACTGGCTTCAAGACTTTTGGGATGGTGCCTGAAGCACAGGCCATGCTCCTCAAGTGTAAAGAGGACATCGAGACCCAAGGAAGGTGTAAGACACAGAAGACAGACCACACAGACAACACAACAGACACAGGCTAGAACCACCCTGCCTGGCTCACACAGCGTTGTGCTGAAGACTAACCCGCTACCTTTACCTGCCCAAAGGGGACAGCTCCAGGACAGCCCTCTGCTCTTCGCTAACTTTAAACCCCCACCCTGCAAATCCCAAACTTCTCCCCTCCCAGCCCCTCCCCAGCCCTGGCCACTCAACTTAGCTTTCAGAGGGATAGAGATCTGAAATCCCTTGTGGACAAAAAAAAACCAAACATACACACAGAACAGCACATCAACTATCTGGGACATTCCTGTAGTCACCAGGTTCCTCTTCATCATCTGCAATTAAAGAAAACCAAACAGTGACAGCAGGAAGTTTCAGAGAGGTCAGCACCAACCCCTTCCACAATTTCCCCTTCCTCAAAATCACAATGGGATTCCACTCACCTGCTCATTCCAGAGTCAGACACTGCAGCCATCATTGCTTGAGATACCAAGAAACAAAATTACTGTTGCACATGTAAGAAGTCACTAGCCCCAAGCTCCTCCTCCCTACTGCCTCAGCTCACCTCTAATACCCATCCACTTCCAAAGATGGCTCACAGGGCACCTGCAAAACCAGAAGGTAAATACTTAACCAAGTTGACATATAATACTTCACTATTAAGACACCAATACAGCCCATAACCACCTCACCTTCTCAGCCCGCTCATCAGCATGCGGCTTAGCGCCTCTGAGCCTGCATCCTGCACTGTACCTGAAGAAAGAAAAAAAAAAAAAGTCAACCAAAAGGCATATGCTAAGATACTGCCTGAAACCTCAGCCTGCCCACAGCCATTCCTGTCTCCTACTCCTTTACCCTGGCCTCTTGCCCACGTGCCCTCTGTGGTTTTGGGCTGCCGCTTTGAGGCTTACAGACCACATGTAAAACAGACCCAAAGGACACTAAAAACTTCACCCACAATATAAATCTGAGAAAGAATTGCTGCTTCAGCCCACGGCATTGCCCACCTTGCCCAAGTCATGTCTGGTGCCAACATCCTGCTTTACTCATCACTTCACACCTTCAAAATTTAAAAAAAAAAAAAACAAACACAACACCCCACCACCAAGCCGTAATATAATCACATAGCCACCAGTCACAACTTCCCTCCAGCACCATGCACTGACCCACCTTCTTACGGGGTCCCGCTTGCCTTCTCCATCACTCTTTGGTGCACATCTTGTCCCTCTACATCTGAAAAAAAAAAATTAGTAAACAAGTCACCCAGATGCTGATCAGTAGCTGAACAATTCCAGGGGTCTTGTTTCCATTTAGGAATACCATCTAGGCTCCAACTACAGCCTACCATTAAAAAAAATTGGACCCAACATTAATCCCCACACATACAACCCTTAACACCTTCAATGTGCTTCACTACTGCCAAACAGGCCCTCCCAGAAAGCTCCAATCATCTCCATAAAACACTATGGAAATGACTGTCCCTGCCAATGGCTGCTTGATCCCAGGTGACCGTACAACCTTTGGCTAAACATTCTTGGCAGATCAACATATTACCCATAGACTCTTATTGCTGTTCCACCTACCCCTGACTCTACACCCCCAGGCAGGGCAGCTCCATGCCAAACACACCCACATGCAGCCCAACACCACACAGCACTATAGACAATGTGATTCCAAGATGAGAGAAAACTCTCCACAAGAAGAATGCCTTTCAGACAATAGACACTGTTGGGCAAGAAGACCTACAGGGCCGCAGCACTGGCGTGAGGAGGCTCTATGGCAAAGTCATAAAAGAGTCAAATGTAATGGCCCATTACAAGAAGTTCCTGTCAAAACTGAGATGACATATGTGCAGGAAGCCTGGCTTCAAGACCTGAGAAAGTAAGGATGCAGGGAAGAAATCCCAGTTCATAAAAGTGGATGGCTAGAGCTGCTAGAGCTCAGAGAATAGTGCTGCTCATGCATCCGGGAACAATGCTGCAGAAGAGGACCATCCAGAAACTTCTGAGAGGCAAGTCCGATCTGCACTTTAAAATTGTTATGCAAGAAAAGAAGTGCCCAACTGGGCGCTATGCCAATTAGCGCAGGCATTTGAGACCCTAGAGGTGGTGCCCATGCTGTGCCCCTTGAGTGCAAAGGGAAACGAGGACATCAACACCTAAGGAAAGTCCAAGACACAGAAGACAGAGCACACAAACTACACAACAACAGACACAGACCAGAACTGCCTTGCCCAGCACATACTAGCTTTGTGCTGAAGCATAACCCGCTCCCTTTACCTACTCAGAGGACACTGCTCCTGGATAGCCCTCTGCTCTACCCTGACTTTAAAACTCCTCCCTGAAACTGTCAACCTTGGTCCCCTCCAGTGCCTGTCCCTCAACTTAGCTTTCAGACAGCCAGGAGTCTGAATTCATCCTTGACAAAAAACCACAACAAACAGCTAACAACTACTGTGTTCCCGCAGTCACCAGGTTCCTCTTCATCTGCAAAACAAAAAGAAACCACAGCTCCAGCAGTGACTACCATGACAGTAGATGCCAACCTCTTCCACAACACCCTCATCCTCAGAGGTGCCATGGCAATCCACTCACCTGCTTCACGCCAATTCCAGAGTCAGAGACTGCAGCAACAATTATTTATGACACCTAAGATACCAACAAACACAAAGTTACCATTGCATTTCTGTGAAATCACCAGTCCCGTGCTCCTCCTCAGTACTATCCAGCGCACCTCAAATGCAAGGGACTAGAACAGACCAGACCCTGTTGACACCCAAATCCAAATGCAAAACCGATATGACAAAGCCTGAAGAACCTGCCTCCCTTTCCTAGCCAACCCCTAGTGCCAAAACTTTAGAAACCCCTTCTCTTCTCCTCAACTGTCAGGGAAGGACCCCCACTTCTTCCTGACAGCTCCCGTTCTGTATTTGCAACCCTGAACCCCCTGCATCAGCCACTCCTCAGGAGCTGCTCTTCTGAGCCGTGCACTGCATTCAGCAGGCACCTCCTATCTTCTGTCTTCCCACAGACTCTGGGCTCTGCTACAGAACCACAAAATAAGTAATGCCCTGACACAATCTACAAGGGGCCTGCTGCAAGCTGCCAAAACTCTAGGGACACCATGGCACTCTTTGGGCAATGGGGAAAGGTGATGAGCCATGCCATACCCTGAATGACACTATGCCTTACATCCCTGCTGCTTTCTTGAGAAATGCTAAAGTGCCATGTGCAGATGCATACAAAATGCTCACCCTAACCCCTACAAGATAATCTCATCATCAACTCAATTAAGAGAAACAATATGAGCAACTTACACAGCATACTGCAAAAGTGGAAAAAACCACAGTTCATCTTCAATTAAGTCAGGAACTCTAGGAAAATGCAGCACTCCTAGAATACAGAAAAACACACTGTTAAGCCATCTGGGCACCCCCCTAAACACTCGTTACAAAGTTACTGACCTGAAAAAAAGGAAACAAAAAAGCAGCATACAAGTCAACTTTCTACTATACAGGTAGCCGGATGTTTACTGGTCCTGAAGGTCGTACCTCAGCCTTCTTACCTCTGCCTCTCTAAATGCCAAAACACATCTACCCAAACAGCTGAGCCTGCCCCAAAGCTGCAGCCAACTGAAGGCCCAGCAGAGCACTGACTCCAAAGCAGCCCAGGAGAAGAACGCACTCCTGTGCCCAGGCTGTTGCTCATATACCCCAGGCCCCGCCCACTGCCCTCCGGCCCCGCCCACCGCCCTTCCCACAATCCCCTGGAGAAAGGGGCACGGCCAACCCCCCCAGAAGACATAAAGGCAGCCACAGGAACAGCAGCTCCTTTTCTTCTGCCATAAGTTCCCAGCAGGCAAAGCATCGCCTCTTTTTATTTCCATTGTGTACTCGCCTCTGGTGATTCTCTTACTGCTTTTGTTTGAGTTCCATCTACTTGATGCTGTAGAGGAGAGAGGTCTGCAGGGGTCGCTTTATTTTTGCAGCCTTCAGATATTTTCGTGGTTAACTATTAATCGTGTTTTATGGTTTTGGAAGAGTGCTGGAAGCACGTGATTTCCAGTAGACTGATGAGCACTTCCGGGATCCTGGAGGACCAAAGTGCCATAGAGACGCACGTCGGCGGACTGAGGGGGAACAGCCGGGGTCGTGGAGGACCGAAGTGCCATAGAGACGCGCGTCGGCGGACTGAGGGGGCACTTCCGGGGTCGTGGAGGACCGAAGTGCCATAGAGACGCGCGTCGGCGGACTGAGGGGGCACTTCCGGGGTCGTGGAGGACCGAAGTGCCATAGAGACGCGCGTCGGCGGACTGAGGGGGCACTTCCGGGGTCGTGGAGGACCGAAGTGCCATAGAGACGCGCGTCGGCGGACTGAGGGGGCACTTCCGGGGTCGTGGAGGACCGAAGTGCCATAGAGACGCGCGTCGGCGGACTGAGGGGGCACTTCCGGGGTCGTGGAGGACCGAAGTGCCATAGAGACGCGCGTCGGCGGACTGAGGGGGCACTTCCGGGGTCGTGGAGGACCGAAGTGCCATAGAGACGCCCGTCGGCGGACTGAGGGGGCACTTCCGGGGTCGTGGAGGACCGAAGTGCCATAGAGACGCCCGTCGGCGGACTGAGGGGGCACTTCCGGGGTCGTGGAGGACCGAAGTGCCATAGAGACGCCCGTCGGCGGACTGAGGGGGCACTTCCGGGGTCGTGGAGGACCGAAGTGCCATAGAGACGCGCGTCGGCGGACTGAGGGGGCACTTCCGGGGTCGTGGAGGACCGAAGTGCCATAGAGACGCCCGTCGGCGGACTGAGGGGGCACTTCCGGGGTCGTGGAGGACCGAAGTGCCATAGAGACGCCCGTCGGCGGACTGAGGGGGCACTTCCGGGGTCGTGGAGGACCGAAGTGCCATAGAGACGCCCGTCGGCGGACTGAGGGGGCTCCTGGAGGACCGAAGTGCCATAGAGACGCGCGTCGGAGGACTGAGGGGGCTCCTGGAGGACCGAAGTGCCATAGAGACGCCCGTCGGCGGACTGAGGGGGCTCCTGGAGGACCGAAGTGCCATAGAGACGCGCGTCGGCGGACTGAGGGGGCTCCTGGAGGACCGAAGTGCCATAGAGACGCGCGTCGGCGGACTGAGGGGGCTCCTGGAGGACCGAAGTGCCATAGAGACGCGCGTCGGAGGACTGAGGGGGCTCCTGGAGGATCGAAGTGCCATAGAGACGCGCGTCGGAGGACTGAGGGGGCTCCTGGAGGACCGAAGTGCCACAGAGACGCGGGTCGGAGAACTGAGGGGGCTCCTGGAGGACTAAAGTGCCACAGAGACGCGCGTTGGAGGACGGCGGGGCCATGGACATGGACACCCGGCAAACTGCCGGGCACTGACGGGGGCGCGGTAACGCATAAGAGCCGATACTGGAGCGCCGACGGCCGCTCTCGAGGCCGGGCGGGCGGCACCGATCCCGCTCCAGGCGGCGGGGAGCTCGCCGGAGTCCCGGCGGTCCTGGTTCGCCTTCCGGCCGCCGCGCTCTGGAGACGGGCGCCGGAGCGGTCTCCGCAAAGCCGCGCATGCGCCCGGCCTGCGGAACCAACGCACAGCGCCGCCAGGGGCGGGGGCCAGGGAGGGCGGGAGGCGGGGCCACAGCGCCTGCGCGGCTCCCCGCCTGCAGGACCAGCCTTCAACCGCCGGGCGGCAGCACCCCCTCAATTATTTACACATACATATATATTTAGGGAATTTATATTGTCTGTTTACACTTATATAGAAAACCTGCTTAGACTTATACCTTAATACTTATGATACAGAATATCTGACTGCTGACACATCTATTTTGACACTATCTTTTTATAAACACATTTTTTAGGTATTTTCATATTCTAGGATCTTTTATATAACACAGAAGCACAGAATCATAGAATCGTTAGAGGTTTTTATTTTGAACTTATTTTACATACATAAATTAATATTATTTCTCAATATATACATTTCTCATATATAAATGAGAGATTGTTCTCTATTTCAACGCCTCATGCCCATAGTTACAGGTTTTCACATCTTTTTAATGCATCCCAAGAATTTTCAGATGTTTTGGGGCTGTGACCCACCTCTTTTAGGGACACCCAGGTAACCCCACATCCCCCACTCACCTGCTCCTCTGCTGCATCATCGCTCCTCCAGTGATGTTGGGGTGCCCCAAAATGAAATCATCAGCTCCCCAGACATACAGCCCCCTTTATTCACCCACAAAAAAATGAACAAAATGACCAGACCCAGGGCTGCCCCCTTCACCTCTGGTGGCTCCACCACCGGCTGCAAACCTGGGCTGGGGCATCTATCAAGCAACACGAGACACATACAACGAGGCACCTGAAAAACAAAAATCCCCAGTTATAGTTCAGCATGCTAAAAAAAATAGCACAGAAGAGAGCAGAGGAATTCCATCAGACTGAGGGACAGCACAGTAGCTGAGCTACAGGAGGATTCTGGGGAAACAGCTCAGCTCAAAATACAGCACAGCCTTCAAAAGACAGCAATCTGAACTTTTAAAGTCAGTATTAAGACTAATTAATGCCATTTTGAACGTGTTCTTAGCATAAAAGTGAACCCTCTGGATGGTGTTGGGAAATGCCTGGCCCCTTCCCTTTTGCTGAAAAGGCGTGTGTTAGGTTTACATACACCCAATAAAAATATTTACACTATAAAAGTATTTGGCATCCTCTAGCACTAATTTAGCTTGCACAGCTGTGAATTGATGCCATTACACTATCTCTCTCCAAAATACAAAGCTATAATTTAACTACGGGTGGGTTTTTTGTGCTACACAAGGAGGAGGGACATCTGGCCAGCTGCACTGCCTGAGAGAGATGCTACTGGGCTGCCAGGAAAAGACACCGCTGAAAGCCAGACAGAAATAAAGTACTTCGGAGCATTCCATCTAAATATCGGGAAAAACCCTGTTACATTCAGTTGCCTCTTTTTAAAGATTTAGAACAAATACCTTCCTTGATCTCCGCATCACCTTGTAGCACTTCATCTCCCTTTCCCTCTCTCTCGTCCCATCAGAACCCCTCGTCTGTCTCTGCTACGCAGCTCCTTTATCCTTCTCTCGCCATCCGGGGGGGGTCCCCGCTCGGTTCATCACTGACTCATCCCTTGTTTGCCGAGATGCACTGGTGGGCTCCAGCGCTCCAAAAGGATTTGGCAGGAGCTGGTGTCGCCCTTGGCGGGGGGAAGTGTGGAGGGTTATGGGGGTCCTGGGGGGCTCTGGGGGGCCCAGGGGGATGTGAGGAGTACCAGGGTGGACTCCAGGGGGTCCCAGACGGCTCAGGGAGGTCCTGGGAGGGGTATAGGAGGGTCCCAGGGAGCTGCAGGGGGTCACTGGGGGAATGTGGGGGGTCCTAGAAGGGTCCAGAGAATCTTGGGGGGACATCAGAGGTCCCAGGTGGTCCTGGAGGGCCCTGGGGGGTCTAAGGACAGTTCCGGGGGGATGTGAGGGGTACCGGGTGGGGGGGGATTCAGGCAGTCCCAGACGGCTCTGGGCTGTTCTGGGGGTCTCCAGAGGACTCTGAAGGATCCTGAGGAGAGGGCTGGGAGGGTCCCAGGGGGTCCTGGGGAGCTCCACAGAGCCCTGGGGGAACATGAAGCATCCCAGGAGGTCCTAGAGGGCTCTCATTGGGTGAGGGGGAGGTCCCAGAAGGGTCCCAGGGGGATGCGGAGGGTACTGGGGGGCTCTGGGAGGGGGCGTGGGAGGGTCCCAGGAAGCTCCAGGGTACTCCTGTGGCAATATGAGGGGTCCTGGGAGGTCCCAAAAGGGTCCCAGGGGGATGCTGGGGATACCAGGGGGCATTCCAGGGGGTCCCAGAGCACTCTGGCGTGTCCTGGGGGGCTCCAGAGGATCTTAGAGGGGGTGTAGGGGGGTCCCAGGGGGCTCTGAGGAGCTCTGGGGAGTCCTGCAGGGTGTGTGGGAGGGTCCCAGGGGGCTAGAGGGGGAATATGGGGGGTCCCAGAAGGCTCTAAGGAGCCCTGGGGGAACATGAGGGGTCCCAGAAGGCTCTGTGAGGTCCTGGAGGGCTCTTGGGGAGTCCCAGAGGGATGTGGGGGCTACCAGAGGGACTCCAGTAGGTCCCTGAGGGCTCTGGGGTGTCCTAGGCAGCGCCTGGAGGGTCCTGGGGGTGTGTGTGTGAGGGTCCCAGGGGATCCTAGAGGGCTCTAGGGCAGCTCTCAGGGGGTGCGGGGGGTCTCAGGGGGATGTGGGGGGTACCGAGGGGGGCTCCAGGGGGTCCCAGAGGGCTCAGGGGTGTCCTGGGGCACTCCAGGGGGTTCTGAGGGGCTCTTGAGGATCCTAGAGAAGCTGTGGGGGGGTCCCAGGAGGCTCTGGAGAGTCCTGCAGGGTGCGTGGGACGGTCCCCAGAGGCCCCAGGGGGCTCGAGGGGGAATGCGGGGGATCCCAGAAGGCTCTAGGGAGCCCTGGGGGAACATGAGGGGTCCCAGTAGGTCCCAGAGAGCTCTGGGGTGTCCTAGCAGGCTCAAGGAGATCCTGGAGTGGGTGTGGGAGGGTCCCAGGGAGCCCTGGGGAAATGGGGGGGAGGGGGGTCCTAGAACTCTCCAGAGAGCCCTGGGGGAACATGAGGGGTCCCAGGGGGTCCTGGAGGGCTCTGAGGGGGGGTCCCAGTACGGTCCCAGGGGGACAGGGGGGGTACCAAGGGGCATGTGGGAAGGTTCCAGGGGGGTCCGGGGAGCTCCAAGTGGTCCCAGATAATCATAGAGGGCTCTCGGGGACTCTCGGGGTGTGAAGGGTCCCAAGAAGGCTCTGAGGGGCTCTAGAGGCTACCAGAGGGCTCTGAGGTGTCCTAGGGGGCTCCAGGGGGCTCTCTTGGAGATCCTGGAGGGGCTATGGAGGGGTCCCAGAAGGCTCAAGGGAGCCTTAGGGGGTACATGAGGATTCTCAGAGTGTTCTGGAGGGCTCTCAGGGCGTGTGGGGGGTCCCAGGGGGATGTGCGGGGTACTGGGGGTGGCTACAGGGGGTCCTGGAGAACTCAGCTTGGTATGACAGCTATGTCTTTCTATCTACGCCCCAGAAAATTTAAGTTTAATTCCCTACTTGGTCACGTTGCTGACACAATTGACGTAGTCCTAGTAAAAGAGCAGGTATCACCATTTCCGCCGAGGGCCGCTTTCTCTGTTCGCTGCTTTGCAGGCCGCAAACTTACAGCAGGTGAGAAAACGAGCTGCCGAGCCTCCGGCGCCCTTCCCGCCTCTGGCCCCGCCCCTTCTGCCCGGGGCATTGTGGGAAGGGCGGAGGGCGTAGCCCGAGGGGGCGGTGGGCGGGGCCGCGGTAGCTCAGCCGCGGCCGTTGCTCAGGGCGCCGGCGCGGTTGCGTGTTGCTGTGGCCGGCTGTGCTCTGTGATGTCACTGCCGGAAGCGGCTCCCTACCGTCTCCG
The DNA here is from genome assembly GCA_947846985.1 of Fratercula arctica. NCBI lineage: Eukaryota > Metazoa > Chordata > Aves > Charadriiformes > Alcidae > Fratercula > Fratercula arctica. Next base: position 1,770,346 of record CANTUZ010000023.1, read on the forward strand.
GTGTCGGTCTCGGTCTCCGCCGTCGCCCGGTGCCGGCCATGAGCAAACGGAAGGCTCCCCAGGAGAGCCCTAACGAGGGCATCACTGACTTCCTCACGGGTAGGTGTGTGCGGGGGCGGGGGATAGGGGCCGCGGGCCGACCGCTCTCACCGCGCCTTTCCCCGCAGAACTGGCCAATTACGAGCGCAATGTGAACCGGGCCGTTCACAAGTACAACGCGTACAGGTATGGCCTCCCTCCTCCCCGCCCTGGGGCCCATCCCGCCGCGGGAGCCGGGCTGGCAGTGCCCTCGGGTGCTGACCGGCTCCGTTCCGCAGGAAAGCAGCCTCGGTTATTTCCCGGTATCCCAGCAAGATACGGAGCGGGGCCGAAGCCAAGAAGCTGGTAGGTGCTCCTGGGGGCAGCGCGGGGCCCGGTGCCGTGGCCGGCGCGGGGGACCCCAGTTGAGTCTCTGCCTGCGAGAGAGTTCTGCTGTGTCGGGCTTCCCCTTCACTCTGTCGCGGCTTCGCTAAATTTGGTGAACTTGAGCAGAAGTAATCAAAGCCTCGTTCAAAATTACTGCTTTGGGGGAACTTTTAACGTAGCCCTTGTTCATGTTGCTCGTGTTGTGCCTGTGAATTCTTGTGCTGATGGTTCAACATTTTATCTTAGTCTTGGTGGCACCATAGTTCTTTCTGGACTCCAAATTCTGGGGAGCTTTCCTTTTTCTCTACATGTAATGGCTTTAAGTGGTCTTAAAGTTAACTTGTCTCTCTCACTCCCACCCTCAATATTTAGGATGGAGTAGGTGCTAAAATAGCTGAGAAGATAGATGAGTTCTTATCCACCGGAAAACTACGCAAATTGGAAAAGGTGGGTTTCTTTCCCTTGTGCTCTAATTGTCAATACGTGCTTTTCTTTGTAACTTGCAAAGTAGCCTGCTTGCTTTGTGCAATTACTGTTGTTGTCCTTGGAGAGACTGATGTGAAGCTTAAGAATGGTGGACATGGAATCTCTGGTGAGTAGAAAGCAGGGAATGCAAAGCTCAGCCGAAGACTCAAAATTGTCTATTTATGAAAATATTTTGGGTTATGTAATCAGCATGTGAATGTCTTCTGTGAGAAGTAGAATTCTGACTCTGGGAGGCTGTGGAGTTTCGTGGTTTAACCATGCTGTTCACTTTGGCGGTTAAGCAGTTTTCAGGCTTGGTACATATGGCATTATTGTGATACACACCAGTACCCTTGGTACTGGTTTGCATTGATGTGACCCTCCAAAGCAGAGCCTGACTAATCTGTTTTAGCTTCTCAAGATTTCTTTGTTTATTGCAAGTGGAGTAAAGAAGGGTTTGGTTTGTGTTGTTTTGCTTTTGCAGATTCGACAAGATGATACAAGTGCATCTATCAATCTACTGACGCGAGTTACTGGCATTGGGTAAAGTTTTTTGCTTGTTTTTCTTTCTTCTTCTGTTCTTCCTTCTTTTCCCCTGTTCATTTGGTGGAGTTATGAACAGAATTTGTGTGATTGCAAATAATGAAGAGAACGAGTTTGAGACGATGCTGTAGTGCCCACAGTGAGACACCATAGTTGTGATGACATGAATGGCTGAGAAGGGTATAGAATTGTCAGTGACAGGCTTTGAGGTAGAGGAGTGGAAGCGGGAGTCTCTTGTGTGCAGGCTGACAGGGGAAGGAGAGAGGAGCTGGTGGAGAGCAGAACTGTGAAAGAGTGAGAAGAGTGGAAGTGAGAAGTCCCTTTAGGACTTTTGGTGGGAAGTTGGGCCCAGCAACAGTGGTGCTCTGTTGTGTGTTTGTAAAAGGAGTAGTAAAGCCCTGAAATAAGCAACAAACAAGAAACCCCAAAAGGCCATGAGGGCTCTTGTGCAGCTTTTGAAACCCTTGAGGTTAAGTGTAGGGAATGTGATAGTCCTCAAGTAATTCTGAGGGAAAGTGTGCTCAAAGTTTGAGGATGTGCTGGGATTTGAGAATGCCTTTGACGAATTGGGATGGGATGCAGAAGAAGCAGCTTGGGTGCTGTCCTGTCTCGAGACAGTGGAAGTTGCCTCTCTTGGTCTGGAATCTGGCAAGAGATGCAGGGAAAGGTAAGAAAGGAAGTAAATGGCAGGTCAAGATCTGCCAGTTCTGTTGTAATATAAGAGTTTTATTGATGAAGTGGATTCTAAGTCTTTAAGGGTGGTGGAGCTGTAACCAGGGAATTCCAGAGAAGTTGGAAAGTAGTTCCCCAGGAAGGGATTATGCATCCAGACTGGTGGTTCTCAGCATTTTGAGATATTGGAAAGGTATCCGGGTATAACACTACTTGAATGCCTTTGTCATAGCTGAAAGGTCATTCTTTCCCCACAGATTCACACAGATTAATCTAATGACAAACCCTTAAAGGGGAAAAAGGTTCAGCCATTCACTTGAGTATTGTGCTTAAGGCAAACTCTACAGCCAAACTGGAGCTGGAACTGCTTGGCTGTACTGTTGGTTGCAAACTGTAGCCTTGTTGGGTTTTTTGAAGCAGTAGTCTAAAGACACTTTTGTGTTGCTGTTGCCTTAAGCTGGTTCAGAGACTGATTGTAGTTAAAGTAGTTCTTATCATGCATTCAGGATTGTTGTCTAAAGCAATATTGCCAATATGGTGAGATTTTGTTTATTTTTTATGATTATACATCACTGTATAGTTATATCAGAGCTAAAAAATGTTCTGGCCAAGCCTTGGATAGCCATCTCTGCCAATCGAAAGTACAGACCGAAAATGTGTATGCTGAAAAGAAGGTAAGCATCGGAAGCAGCTTCAGTCTTAGCCGTGAAGAGCCTAGGCAGTTACAGTGAATTCTAATGTTCCTGTTGGTGTTGTAAGATTCTTGCTGTTCCTCATGGCAATCTGCCTTGTTTCTTTGCAGTCCTGCTGCTGCTAGGAAATTTGTTGAGGAAGGAATCAAGACTTTAGAAGGTAAGTGTAACTTTGGTTCCTCAATTCACACTCCAGTAATGTTTTTTTCTGTCAAGCTGCTTGTTCCGCAGTGGTACTGTGATGGCAGATATGTCCTAGGCTTTGAGGAAAGTGTATAAAATGCTGAAGTTACTGCACAGGCTAAAGGCATTACATACGTATCCAAAGTACTTACAGATTACGTGGAAAATAACAAGGATTTTGGCTTTCAGGTGAATGGTCTATTGAAGTCTTTATTGGGAAGTGCCCTGTGCATTTGTACTCATCCCATCAGCTGTTGAGTAGTCAGTTTAAAATCTTTTCCTTTGAGGTTGCTGTTTTCTTGTTACGTATTCTTTGCGTGCATTATCTTTGCATTGGTGGAAACTTACTGTAAAATTTTTAGCCCTCAGGTAACACTCTTGTTTTTCTTATTTCTTCTAGATCTAAGAAAAAATGAGCACAAACTGACCCATCACCAGCGAATTGGGTTGAAGTAAGCTTTCTTGGGTGCAAGTGCTTGGCTTTTCTAATGCTTCCTTCAGACACCGGGATGTAACGTAAGGTTACAGAGGCCAAGTAAGGTTCTGTTCTCTCTGTGTGCTCTACGTGCTTTTCAGCAGTTGTTCAGAGCTTTTGTTTCATTGGGATTGTAATTCAGTAGGCTTAGTCTCCATCCAGAAGGAAATTAATTTCAAATTACTTTTTCAGTTAGCTTATGGAGAATCACTTTAGCAAGGTTGCAATGATCTTTCTTGGGAATCTGCATAAATGTGGTCCAGGCTATTTTTTGTTATGGGCTGTGAGCAAGGTAAGACCTTTGCATGTCTGAACTTGAGAATGATGTGAAGAATGTGTGTGTCTGTCCCTCAGTACTTCCCAGCTTGAATGCTGCTTGCTGAGCATCTGTTTGCTTTGCTCGTTCTGGCAGAACTATAGCTATGTTTACGAGAAGCTGTAAGTGAACGAAATAAAGCCCTGTATGTGAATTGGTTCTGTGAGGGGCCAGATCTGGTGTTTCCACATCAGTGGCAGAGATGCGGAATATGTGACCTGGACAAACTGCTTGCCAGTGAGTGAGAAAGGTTACACAACGGTTGTCTTCTTCCCACTGCTCATCTGAGCCCCGTACCCAACGTGCATCCCTGTCTTTATACATGTGAGTATTCAAGGGAAAACTTTTCGCTATTAAGTGAGTATACGGAAACTCACCTGACCTGTCCGTGTTGCTAGTGCACACATTGCCCTCGGGTCTACTTCCAGCATTGTGCTCGGATGTTGTTTCAGAACCTCTGGTAAGTGCTGAGCTGAAAGAATGCTTTCAGTGCTCTGTGGTGGTCTTTTTGTCCCTAGTTCCCCTGTAACTCTTGGAGGGGGCTGGGGTGGGGGAGTCCCATATCCAGAAGCTCTGTCTGCAAAACTTGGGAAGGGAATGGCTGGTTCATGAGTGTTGGAACATGTGGCTCTGAGGCTGCGGTATGTCTGCCGGTGCCTGCTGTCAACAATTCTGGTGCTGGAGGTGTGAAGAATGTACTCGTTGGTCAGGTGTGGCATTGTTTCACCAGCCTCTTTTTCTCCACAGTCAAACAGCATCCTGGCAGTCTGCTTTTTACAGCTGTATACAAAGATATCATGAGCTGTATTTGACTTACGAGCTTCCATTTAGTTCCTTCTAACATAGGTCACCTCTGACTATGGGCGAGGGGCCTGTTCTCCCACTTTCTGGCAGACTGAGTTTTGTCAGGAACCTTTTGTGTTTTCAGAGGGCTACGTAAATATAGAATGGTTTGGATTGGATTGGAAGGGGCCTTTAAAGGCCATCTAGTCCAACCCCCTGCCGTGAGCAGGGACATCTTCAACTAGATCAGGTTGCTCAGAGCCCCATCCAACCTGACCTTGAATGTTTCTAGGGATGGGGCATCTACCACCTCTCTGGGCATCCTGGGCCAGTGTTTTACCACCCTCATTGTAACAGATTTCTTCGTTTTATCGAGTCTAAATCTACCCTCTTTTAGGTTAAAACCATTACTCCTTGTCCTATTGCAAGAGGCCCTGCTAAAAAGTTTGTCCCCATCTTTCTTGTAAGTCCCCTCTAAGTACTGAAAGGCCTCAATAAGGTCTCCCTGGACCCTTTTCTTCTCCAGGCTGAACGACTCCAATTCTTTCAGCCTGTCCTCACAGCAGAGGGGCTTCAGCCCTCAGATCATTTTTGTGGCCTCCTCTGGACCTGCTCCAATAGGTCCAAATATAAACCAATTAGTTACGTGGTAATATTATTCCCACCTCATAGCAACTCTTCATATACAGTGGAAATAATATGCAATGAAACCATCTTCTCAGCATTGTCAAACTTGCAGTTATGAGTTTTTATTATCACTCGGCATGATGTTATCCTAAGATATTTGGTTAGAATGGGAAGCTTTTTGTGATGCGACAGTAATATAAGTTATATTCTTTCCTCCAACACACGTTTAATTGACTAAAATTTTAAGATGCTACCCTTGCCACTCTTTCAGACACTTTTATTTTTATATATGCAGATATTTTGAAGATTTTGAGAAAAGAATCCCAAGGGAAGAAATGCTGCAAATGCAGGTAAGAATGTCTTTATCGAAGATGTGAGGCACTGATGGCCAATGAATGACTGACACCTCTAAACACACATCTTTCCTTTTATGTAGGAAATTGTGCTGGAAGAGGTAAAGAAGCTGGACCCAAGCTATATTGCCACAGTCTGTGGCAGTTTCAGACGAGGTTGGTACTCTGTGATCTTACGTTTATTTTGGGCTAATAAGCAAGACTCATTACTAAATATGTTGTTCTTCTGGAACCTGGCTTTTTCCTGTTAGTATTGCCTTGACTGGTTAGTTCAGTGACGAAATACCCGCACAAATCCTTGGTTCTCCACTCCACCCCCGTAAGGAGTAGTCTATTTTAACATGTGAATTGTTTGCTTTGTTTTTAGATTGACAACACTTGTGCTTCATTGCTATAGGGTATAGCAAGATATTTTGGGGTATTTTCTGAGATATGTGGGGATATAAACTTCTTGATGGAAGAACAAGATTCTCTTAAGATTGTTTGGGGTTTTTTTCGCAAATATCTTGAATAGTGACTGACTATTTTCTACCAGAAAAACATGTTTGTAGGATGAGGTTAGATGGGTGTTCATCGATGTTAGTATACTCTGTCATATGCAGAGGGATTTTTCTTTGCTTCTTGCTTGCCTAGGTGCGGAGTCAAGCGGCGATATGGATGTTCTCCTGACCCATCCGAGTTTCACATCTGAATCGTCCAAACAGGTCTGTCTTTCTGCTACTGTGGATCGGTATTGTGCATTACTTCCACAAGGGTATGTTTAAATTCAGAAGATATGTAGTCTCAGACTTGTATTGCAGCTTCTTGCATCTTTTTTTTGTTACTGTAATAATAAACTTCTCTTGGATCACCATGTTTATTTTGAGGAGTTATAATCACTCCTCAGGTTCGTGTATTATGCTGTGTTCCTCTTGCAGAACTACTCAGTATGTTTGCCCTTATTCTTCTGTCCCTCCTCTTCCCTTCACACATGCTCCCCTCTTGCCCCCTCAAATTCATGTGCTTTTACAACGTAGAACCGTAACAGCTAGCTGGATAACAGGTAGAGTAATGTAGCCATAATCTTTTAGACAAGAAGTAAATGTCCTGCTGCCCTTGTAATTTTTTGGGGACTAACTTTGGAGGAGTCTTAATGACAGTTTGTATGTATTGTGTTGCTTTTATAGATCCACTGACTAAAAGTTGAAAACTCAAATCAAGAAACAAGTTTTGTCACTTCCAACAAAAGCCATCTGCTATGGGAATTTTGGTGGAAATTTTTTTTACATTGCGCAATTGTAATTTTATTAGCTTTTCCTCATTTTTATTGTTATCTTTTTCCCTTCTGGGTCAAATTTCATGTACACTAATACATGTAATTATAGTGATGTCCTGTACTTATGTAGCCATTGTCTGGTAAATGGGTAAGATATTCTTGTTATTTATGAAATCATTTCTTCTTCTGTGTTGTCACTGTTCCTAGTCAAAACTTCTGCGTCAAGTTGTAGAACAACTGGAAAAAGTCCACTTTGTCACAGATGTGCTGTCTAAAGGTGACACCAAATTCATGGTAAGGCTTTTTTGGTGGTGAGGGATGACATGTGAATTGCATGAAGATTACAAAGCAGTCTGAAGTGCAAAGTGGCAGAGGATATCTTGAGGAAAAAAAAACTTTTTTTTTTAATTTCTGTTAGCTTGAGCTTTGTCTGCATTTTCTTTAACCTGCTGGTATTTATGCATACTGAAAAGCCTCATAATAGTTAGGGCAAAAGAATGGGAAATGAGAAGTCCTGTCATCCTTTCTGCTGTAATAAAAACTTAAGAAGCAGTTATATGCTACGGTCCTCTTAGCAGTGTAAAATAGTGATTTATGGTACTATGATGTGCAGCTGTTCTAGTAAAATATTTAACTGATTCAGTGGGATCTTAACTTTGCTCTCCAGGATGACTGAGGATTGTTTAGGGGTGGGGAGGTGAAGATTGATCTCAAATCTGTTTAATTTAATTTTGAATTTCTTGCTTTCCTTACTTCCTCATAGGGTGTCTGTCAGCTGCCAAATAAAGAAGATGGAACAGCGTATCCACATAGGAGAATTGATATCCGGTACACACACCAAACCCCCTACTTTAGCTGTCAGCTACATAAGTAGGCATTTGCATCAAGTTCTGCATTCAAATCTCTACTTCCACGTTCAGAACATGGCATTTACTAGATTTCTAATTATTTTGCAGTATGGAAGCCACTGTACAACTGCCAGTATCTACAGCAGGTTATTAGCAAGAATAGTTTCAGTTTCAGAATTGTGACCTACTTTATCACACTGCTCTGACATTAATTCTTGGCAGTAGTGCAAGCACCATGCCCATGTAATGGCTGAACTCCAGTAACTTCTGGGTCAGGGTAGATGTGATGAACCTTTCTTTGGTGAGGAGTTTGTATCATTCTTGCATCTGGCTGGTGGGAAAATCAAATGTACAGAGTTGCAGTAAATAGGAAGTAAACCTAGAATGGTGTCTGAATGGCTGAATTCCAAGTGGCTTGTAGCTTTTTTGTCACGTGTTTTTTCTAAATCTGTATTCTTCTTCTGCTTTTATTCTAGGCTTATCCCCAAAGATCAGTATTACTGTGGTGTACTGTATTTCACAGGAAGTGATATATTCAATAAGAACATGAGAGCTCATGCTCTGGAAATGGGCTTCACAATCAATGAGTATACAATCCGTCCCTTGGGTGTCACTGGTCAGTCTGGGCCTTTCCACAGAGTATTCTTTCTGGTTACGTGCTCTGTGTAATCTCCTTAAATTGGTTTCTCAGTGTACTGGAAATACTTCTGATAAATACTGTAGTTCGTGAATTTTTTCAGTGTCCTTTCTGGTACTGGACACCATTATAGCAGGAGGAGGCAGCCTGCTTATGTATAGGCGGTGCTGTGGCACAAAGTTACCTCTTTGGGCCACCTAATTTACTCAAAGTCTTACTGACCTAAAGATAGTTTTTTCAGTGTCATGCATGGCATATATGTGGTTTCCCACTCTTAATGGGGTATGTCATGTCCTTCAGTTGATTTTGTTTTGGTGGGGGGCTGACTATATATATATCTACACGCATATATGAGCATAAATATATTTAACTGCATAATCATGTGGCCTCAAAGTTAATTTGTTACCTTATTTCCTTTGACACTAATGAGAGTACCTAAACTATGAAAAGGCTGGGGGGGTGGGTGGGTGGGGTGTTTTGGTTTTGTTAAGTCTGTTTTACTTACAGCGGTTTTGTTTTAATCTAGCAATGTGTTTGGCATTTCAGGATTGTACAGACCTTTCACTTTTCAAATAGCATTTGTAATTTGCTTGCAGGAGTTGCTGGGGAGGCCCTACCGGTAGAATGTGAAAAAGACATCTTTGACTATATCCAGTGGAAATACCGAGAGCCAAAGGATCGTAGTGAATAACTGCTTGTCTAGGTTTGTAACCTGTAGATGTTTTCATAGCATCTTATGAACATACAAAGTGCACTTTCTTTCTTTACATGTTATTGCAAAAAGTGTATGTTACTGATGTTTGTTTTACTGAAGTTGCTTTCTTTGCAGCATTGTTAAACACTACAGGTTGCTTTGACACCAGGTGGTAATGTTTGAGGCATCTAGACTTTAAAATATTCTTTTGAGCTTTTAAAGAAACTAATCTTCACTTAACTTGCTTGCCAAGAGAGAAGGGAAAGGAATCTCCTAGCACAGGGTCGGCCTACGGGACACAGTATTGCTTACCATTCAGTGTTATGGACTGAAATAAATGTAAGATGTTTAGGCACTTATGTGTTGCAGGCTGATGTTTCCTTAGTTGCTGGTGTTAACTTGTGGAAGAGGACACCCGAGTTTGTGGCACAGTGCACAAACAACTCTAGATTAAAATGCGCATTCCTTTATACTGCTTTGCATTACACTAATATATATTAGTCTTTTGGCAGGTGCTCAGGTGTGATCGTTGCGCTGCTCTGCTGACTAGTGTTTGACAAGATGAACTGAAGCCATGGTCACAGTGTTGAAAAAATTCTCGATATTGAGCAATGTCACTGAGAACTGGCTTGCAGATTTTAGTCTGGAAATGATGTGTGCAGTAAAGCCCAGAAGCACAGACTGAGGTGCAAAGGCAGCTTTCTCCCCCTTGACCAGCATGTGATCTGCCCTTCTGTCCTTTCTTCAGCCACTCTGTTGTCCACAGATTCCTCCTAGCTGCTCTCCGTGTGACAAATACATGTTCAACATGCCCTGGCCGTGGATTGGTGACCACCTTCCCCAGCCTCATTCTGGCTTGATCTCCTTTTATTCAGCCCCAAATGCCCTACTGAAATGATTTAAGAGGTCCAAAGCAAATCCTAAGGTTTCCACGTTTTCCTCTGTAAGGAACACAGAACACTACGCAGTCATACCTGCTGAAGTGTGGTTTCTTTTAGACAAGAGCCCTGCCTTGCCAGTTATGAGCAAATTTGTATCTCCTTTGTGGATGATTCTTTTATCCAGAAACTAATCCTTGTTTACTAGCTAAGCATCTATTACCGGTTTGTTGAGCTAGGCAGAGATTTTGTAAATGTGGAAATTCTTGATGTACATAAAAGGATTATTTTCTGTCTCCTCTGCAGTAGCTTTGCTGCCGAGTTTGCTGTTTTAAGTGGTGTGCTTTTCTTCTACTAAATAATGTATCTGTTAATCTCTTCCCTATAGAGTTTGTCTAGCTGAAGCTGGCTGCAAGAACTGCTGTTGTGGCTTTTAAAACCACAAGGATCTGTGCCTGTGTAGAAATTGTTTTTATACAATTGCCTCTGTCTGTTCTCTATGTCTTTGATTAGAGTGCAGTTGCATATTCTGGAGAACACCTTGGAAGTTCTCCAGAGTAGTTTTTCTATGTATCCATTTCTCCAGTTGGGTAAATGGGTGTGTGAGTGCTTGCAGTTCTTATTTTATGTGCTTGGCTCTTGGTGTAATGGGCTTTGAGTGGTACAGCATTGCAGATGACTGTTCGCAATTGTCACGAGCTCCCGAGAGCTTTGTGTTGCCCAAAGACAGCGATAACAGAAAGCGTTCTTTTCATCTAAGAACATCACTGTGCACAATAACTAGATTTCTGTCGTAAGAGTTGTGCAGTTATCCCATTCATCATAACTCAGTCTAAAACCAAAGAACGTTGTCATTGCATGTGACGCAATGTGGAGGTTATGTTTGCAGACATAGCCTTTTGCCAGGATGGACCTTGCTTTTATTTACAAAGTAAAGGAAACGCCAATACAGAACAGCACTGTGGGCGTACCTCTGATGCTAATTTAGTGTCAGAGGAGATAGCTGAGAGCAACTTGCCACATCTTTCAGATATGCGGTAAAAGGAAGAGGAGAAATGGCACTGAGTTTCCCTAGAAAGCAGAGAAAGGGGGATGAGAAGTCTAATGAGAGACTGCACAGTCTCTTAATAGTGCTGATGCTTCGCCTTGTGGTGCATTTGTCTTGGTACCTTGAGAGAAAAATCAACCACCTTTTTTCTCCTGATATTCTTAAAACATTCAGAGATTTATACCTGCATAAATTTTTAAAGACAGAAAGATCCATTCTCAATGAAGATCACAGATCCTATTTTTTATGTAAATGTTAATTTTTTCTTTTTGTTGACATCAAGCCTTGATCCAGAAATGTTAAGTGATGAGGAATAAGCGGTCTGGTTTTTAGCATTTAAAAAAAAAAAACCACACAAAACCCAACCACACAATTTAAATAATATATAAAATTGTCTAACGTACGCTTTTAAGAGACAGCTGTGTAATCTAGCAGTACCGATCCAGCTTCTGAAGACAGAAGCCTCTTCTCTTGGTTAACCTGCCTTCTCCTGGTTAAGAGACTGAAATTTTGAACTCATGTATGCATTTGCCCGCTCAGAACTGCATATTGGTCCACTAGATCTTTCTTCTGCTGTCTTTCTAGTTCTTTGTATCATATTCTGCTGTCTACGTGTACATAAGAAAGCTGTCTGTCTCCTGAAGTACTCCTAAAGAATACCATTTTCAACTACTGTCTGTATCTCTGTGTTAAGTGTCCTGGTGCAGTGCTGAAGCTTACACTAAGCTGTTTCTCTGTCCTTGCTTCTAAAACCTTTCAATATGGCCATATGCTAAGGTCACCATTCTCCTGTTGCATGTGACCAGTGTTCTTTGTTCCACTGTCGGTTGCAGTTCACTGTATTTTGTTCAACTTGCCATTACCCAGAAGATTGGTCTGATGAATTGATGCACTTCTACTATAGAGTCGATCTGCCTTTTTTTATATGCAAACCTGTCGGCTCTGATTTTATAGCTCCTGTTAAATCATTGTGTAAGGTAATGATTATTTTGGATGTGAAAGGAGGTCCCGTCAAGATTGTATTACTATTTGTATTTGGGATAGGGATTCTGTTGGTTAACTTAAAACTTAACTAATTTTAAGTAGTAAACTACTAACTTTTATGTATTATAGAGCATCAGCATGGAATGTATTGCTGTTGCTGTATTTGAATACCTTGTAGGAGTATAAGTGTAATGCAAATACATTACAGAACTGCAAGCTTGACAAGGCGAGACTACTTTATACATAGTCAAATTGACTTTTGCTAATTATATAGTATTTGTCTTGATTTGTTAGTGTTTAGGTCCTCTGTCTGCCTTTATGGGGGCAGAGAGGAGTTTGCATCTGTATTGTCAGACTACTTAACCTGACTTGAACCATAAAATGAAGACGGATGTAATGCTGTTTCTTTTTTTTTTTTTTTTTTTTTCCTGACTTAAGCCTATGGAATAGCTACATTTTCACTTGTTCTTATATAATTAGTGTTAGTATTAGTAATGGAGATTACAGGCTGATGCTTTTCTTCTGTTTTTCCTATTGCGAGTTTAATTATTTTCTGGGAATGTTCCCCATCCCTAATGCATGCATTGATATGTAAGGTGACTAGAAGTTAACTTGGTACCATGTGAAGTCTTCTGATGCCTCAATAGTAAAAATACATATAGCTGATGCATTCAGTGTTTTCTTCAATAATCAGTGGGAATAAACGAAGTGAGAATTCCCTCATGAATGTGTATTTGTTTATTTGGTTTTAGCTGTGATTTTAAGAGCATCAAAAAGCAGTAACACAAGCTTACCCCATTTGTAAATGTTTCTTAAGCAGCATTACACTGGTGTATTCTGCATCATCCTCAACATGCAGCCTAGACGGCTACTTTGTCTTGGGCCTTGAGGCTGAGTTTGCTGGCCTTGCAGTCTCTCTCCATAACACTGAATTCTAGGTGGAAGAAAAAAATGGCTTGTTCAGGGTGCTTGTTTGTTTTCCTTGAACAATGTAAATATACCATGTCTCTCCTTTTTTTTTTTTCCCCCTGTCTCTTCCCCCCCAGCCCCCCAGTTAACTGGCCCTTGTTTCGGATGCTTTGCGTTACTTACAGGTCTTTCTTTCCTCCTCCTGCAGAACTGGACTGCAAGATATCTGGTAATCATGGAAGACAACGACTGCAAACCTTGTGCATAGCATAGCGCCTCTGTGTAATCGGGCATGTACTGTACTATTGTTTATGCATACACAGACCAGCGCTTGGGGTTTGTCAGCGATAGTGGCTGCGCCCTTCTGTCAGGGTTTGCTACGCCTTATGTCAAAGCTGGGCCTGCCTCTCCTTCCTCGGTCTCGGGGCGATAGCGACCTCGCCCGAGCGGTAGTTCGAGACCGGGCTGGCGTTGCTACGGTATCCGAGGGGTTTGGGAGGAGCCGTAGCCGCCGCTCGCCGCGGGCCGAGCCCGGGGAGGCCGTTAGGGCCGGACCCGCTGACCGCTCTCCCCCTCGCGCACCTCGAGTGGGTGTTACAACTTCCTGCGCGACGCCGGGACCGGAATCGGCGCCGGCCGCTTCGCCGTTGTTTCTGGCAGCGGCGGGGGGCCGGACGCTGAGGAGTGCTCCCGCAGGCGTGTACGGCGTCCGGGACGACCCCCGGGGCCGCGGCCCTGAGGCGGGGCCGGCGCGGCGGCAGGCGCGCCGGTGCGCATGCGCGGCGGGGCCGCGGCGCGGCGCATGCGGGCTGGGGGGCGCCGAGACCTCTACCCGCAGGCAGCGCGGCCGGCAGGTAGCGGTGGGGCCAGGGCCGTGGTGGGGCCGGACGGCTGCCCCCACTGGGGCACGCGGCGCTCTCTGGGAGGGGCCGCGCCGGAGCCCCGAGGGGTTGCTGGGCGCTTGTTCTGGCCGGTGCTTCCGCATCCTCGGGCCCGGTGACGCGGACGCGGGCTGCTGAGGGCACGGGCCGCCTCTCGCCCTGTGGGGGGCGGCGGGGCGGTCGTGGCAGCGCTCCCGTTCGTCGGCCGGGAAGCACGAACACGAACAGCTGGGGTCGGCAGCGACCGAGCGCTCCCGCGGCGCCGCCGTTTGGCTGGGGAGAGGCGGCGGCGGGGTCCGGCGGGGCCGCGCTCCGTTACCCGTTGCGTAACGCGCGTCCGTAACGGCGGCGGAGGGGGCGGGGAGGAGGAGCGTGACACGGGCCCGGGCCTCGGTGGGTGCGGAGAGGGCGTCTGCGGCGAGGTTCTTCTCGGGTTTCTTTCTTGTGTACGATTTTTTTGTTTTTTTTTTTTTGCTTTTTTTTGTTTTTCCCCAGTTTATGTTCTATAGAGCGGCTGGGTATTGCCGTGTTTATTTCTCCTTTGATGTTTCCAGTCCGGTGTTACCTTCTTACAGTCTGCATGCAGACGTTGGCTCGCTGTCTGCTGTACAGCCTGTTCCTTGATACGTTTTCTTCAGTGTTGTGCTCATTTAATTGCTGCAGGAGGGGAAATCAAAGCACAAGATTAAGGAGGCTTTGTTTAAAACCAAGGTGCTTAAAATGAGTGCTGTGGCTTAGTTCTAGATCTCTGGCTTATTGTTTCTTTTCCCGCTTTACATTGCGTTTTGTTGGCTGCTGTTGTTGCAGCTGGTCAGAGACCAATTCAAATTTAGTATTAATAGCTGTGGGACTGTGAGCTCGTTTCCGCGCAACAGTTCTGGCTTGCAAGTAGAGCTGCTTGTTATTAGCAAAGAATGAGCTAACCTGAAGAATTTTCTTCTTTTTTTTTTAATAGTGTTTAAATACTTGCATAATATTTAACATATACATTAAAACATGTAGAGTACAGAAAATACAGCTGTATAGTGTAAAGAGAAGAGGCGTGTTAGGAGAGTGAACAGGTTCACAATATTCAAGATGTCTCAACCAACAGCCTTGTGAAAATGAGGTATAAACAGAACAGGGTCAGACAACAAAAGGTGATACTTAGGTTGAGAAGATGCTGAACAGGGTGGTAAAGCCTTCCTTTACTTGGAGCGTTTTCAGTGGAGCTAGCGAGGAGAGCCTCAGGACAGCCCGGTAGTCAACTCTGTTGTTATTTGTCTTCCTAAAGCCCATGCCCTTCTGTGCAGGGAGGCAGAAAGATCTGAGAGGCAGCGGGCAAAGCATGGAAGAGGTTGAGCTGTGGCATGTTTTCAGAATCCTGCTTTTGTTCCGTGTAACATCTCCACATAATTTGAAAGTTAGAGTAGACTCATGTCTTCTAAACTCTGGATAGGTCAGTCTCAACTCCCAAAACACGTTGTGGCTCACCGCCGATCATTGTCAAACTTTTAATTGAAAATAGGTTATGTGGTTTGGAGGCCAGCCACAAGTCCATATGATTATGGAGTGTTCCTGTCATGTTTTCAACAGCTGGACAGGGCCCTGACAGCCAGCTGTGACTAAAGAGCATTTTTTAAAAAAATTCTGCTTGTGTGTTGTATGAATTCTTATGCAGGGAGTTATCTTTCATATTGGTTTTTGCTGGGGGGGGGGAAAGTTTGAGGTTCAAGACCATGTTAGGTAGTTACTGCATATTTAGAGTATCACCATGTTAAAATGTCCAAGCATCAGCCTTGCTCCAAAAGCTTGTTACTAAGCTTTTGAATTCAGTAAGTTGAACTATTTTGACAAACCTATTAAAAAAAAAAAAAAAAAAAAAAAAACCAAACTCAACCCACTAACCAAGAAACAACCCCAAGCAAAACCAAAAAAAAAAAAAAAAGCCCCAAATTTAAAGTGAGTTGAAACTTCTGAATTCAGTGATTTGTGTGAAAAAAACAAGGTTTTAAAAGAAGGATATGCTTTGTTCCATAGCTGTGTTGCTAAAACTATTGTAATAATTTAAACTATGCTGTCATAAAAGTGCACATTCTGTATCTCTTTTGTCAATTTAATGATTCACTGATTGTAATTTTCCCCTCCATGTTTGACAGGTAAAAAGACCTTTTTACATAGTAATTCTGAGAAGTACCTGTTTTATGTACTAATCTTCAGATAAGGAACCTGAAGTCATGTCCTGCCTTTTTAGATCCTCTAAACCCACAGGTATATATTCATAGAATTGTAGAATATCTCAAGTTGGACGGGACCCGTAAGGATCATGGAGTCCCTGTATTGATAGATACATAATGCAGGTTAGTTATTAAGTCAGTGAACATAGAGGGTTTTCCTACTATGGGATGTAAATTACTTGAGTGCTTCATTTTAGGAGATGTCTACCTATCTGAAAACAGGACTTAATTGCTTAATACAGAGACTTGCATTTGTGACAGAGGGACCGAATACATCAGTAAGCAACTAAAATGGTGGAAAACAAGTGATGACCTTAGGGATTTTTACATGTTTTGCTTGCATTATTACTTTTTAGATTAGTCTTTCAGTATGGTATAAGTAACACATTGGGGATCAGGGTTTCTGGTGTCAGGTGTTGCAGAGAAGAATATCAACAGATACATCGTCTGCAGGAAGGGTTAAATGGCAAAGGGTTACCCTTAAAATCAAACAAGAGCATCATTTTTGATAGCTTTTCTTTTCTGGAGCAGGTGTGCCTTTACATTTATGCAAACTTATTCTAGAAGAGGAAGACTAATTTTCCACTGGGGAAGAGTTTTCCTGCTTCTTTTAATGTGGATTTTCTGATGCAAAATCCCTAAATTCTGGTAACTAACACTAAATATGTCAGGTGAGCTGTAATATCACATGCCTGTCCTTTTGATTTTTGTCCTCCATAGTAGTTGTAACAGTTACCTGTAGTTGAATGTAATGCTGTTCCTGGGGTTTAGTGATGCCAGATAATGGATCAGCTTTCGTTACTTCTTTGAAGTTTGTTTGTTTCTGACAAAGCAACGGTGATGCAAGGATGACTTTCGTGACCGTTCTTCGAAGGTCTTGCAGTTCCATATTGGTGAAGTACACAGAGGGCACTAGTCGTAGACATTTATAAATGGTTTAGATGTAGTTCAGATTTTATGCTTTTAAACCAAAGATTCTTACAGCTTCCGATATGTTTCAGATCCAATGGCTGTCCCACCCTCATACAGTGACTTGGGAAAGTCTGCTAGGGATGTATTCAACAAGGGATATGGTAAGTAATGCAACTGTGGTTTGATAACCTTTCATGTTTTTTCTTAGGCATCTTGAGAATGTCAATAAAAACATTAGTACCCCAGAGATCCCCTAAATACCTTGTGGTAGGAATTCAGCACAGGCCTGGGGCATCTAGCCCCTTTTGAATTTGAACTTGAGACACGTATCATGAAAATACTGCAATAGTTGAAGAGTTAAAGGGGAAAGTTATGAGTTTGACCTTAAGATGCACTCCAGAACAGTCTCTGCAGAATGCTGCATTTTTTACCTTGCAATTTTTGTATTTAGAGGCATTAAATCAGTCAAACTCGCATAGATTGCCATAGGAGACCATATGTGGCAACAAAACGGTTCCTGAGGTAGAATGATCTTTATGTTAATGAGAGTAGCCTATTGTCATAGCTATAGCAGAAATAATTTCACAACATTTGTATTTGTCTTCAAAGAATTTAAATGGAGAAATTCTGACATTTGTCCCTTTTCCTGGAGCAGTACTAAAAGTGTTGATGTTTTTTATTTGGTTTTGTGAGTATGCGATAAAGATTGCGTTTGTATCCCAAATCCATATGCTACATAAAATTAAAAAGCACTACTCCGGTCTGGTCTCTGACACCCTGGAGTTCAGGCTTTGCTAAAATTCAGCTCAGGTTCCCTGCTTTAGGGTCAGTTGTTTCAGGCTTTTCTACTCTGTGCAAGGGCCAGGTATTTCCCTGCCCAAACTACGACAGAAAGGAAGAAAGCAATAGTATCTCTATGTACGGCACTGGTTGAAGTAAGTTGAAAGATATTTTTCTGGGAGAAGAAAAATTCCTGCCCTGCAATCAGAAATATAAAAGTAAATTGAGTAAATCAGAAGAAATGGTAACTGTGCGGATTGGTCCCAGGCTGCAGGTAGCTGCAGAAGGGGGAGATACTTGATGATGAGTGACTGTAATGACTGTAAATTATGAGTCCGCCCACTTTGAATTGGCAAAATTCCTTCAGACATGCCTCAATAAGATCAACAACTGTTGAAATATGAAAATAGGTTTCAAGTCAGTTTAACCTACCTGCTGTACTGGTAGTGTCGGAAATAAGCCTTGCTTTATGTACTCTTCTATTTCCAGGATTTGGAATGGTTAAGTTAGAGTTGAAGACCAAGTCTTCCAGTGGGGTGGTAAGTATTGTGGGCTTCCAACATCACCAGCGTTGCAGTGGAAGGACAAATTCCTGAAGTGGTTGATGGTAGTAACTTGCTAGCTGGTGTTGCTTCTCTGTTTCAGTTCTCATTTTAAAACCTGTAGCTGACTGAGCTATTTCTATAATGATGCGTGGAACTGACGCCATGGTACTTCTTTTCCTGAGGCGTGCAAGAATTTTCACACCTTTTATTGTGGACATGTGGCTTTCTTCCCCGTTCCCATGGCCGCATCCCAAACATAAAAGAATTTCTTCACCCTGAATAGCTCTCGTTTCTGTTTATGAATGCAATTGAGTTTCTCTGCTGTTGTTGATTTTTATAGAATTTTGAGTCCAGACCGACTTTTTATCCAAAAGGCCAAGGGGCAAATAAAAGCCACGGTTTAACTTAACTTAATTTTCACTCATCTCCACAATGCTTATAATGCAAGACTTATTTAAAACTAAATAGTCCTCCTGCAGTACCCTTTATGTAGAACTTGAGAACGTTTTATGGACATTAATTAAGCTTTAGCACTTCAGATAACTAGAAAATGCTATGATCCCCACTTTAATGATGGAGAAGTGGAACTTCGCCGTGATTTCACGGGGGGGCTAGCAAAACCAGGAATGGATTTCATGATTTTGGTCTTTAACCACAGGCATATATTGTTTACTGGATAAGCTTATTCTTGCACCGAGTCTCAGTTTTGTGTGTGCTGCCACTTGATGCTGTTACGGTTGTTAAGCTGTGCTGCTTTTCAGCCTACTTCATAACCATATTTGCCTTAGCTTCCTCCTCCTTTTGCACTCTTATCACACAAATGGTGTAAGTAATTCCTTTTGTATTACTGTATTCTGTCTCAGTGGAGCTTTTGATGGATTACTCGCAGCGTGCACCTGGAATGTGTAGGCACGAAGAACTATGTGGTCTCTATATACTATGACTGCTACCAGTTATTGACATCTCATGATATGCATAGTTTTCCTGGCTGGAAGTTTTGATACTCGGATAATATGCTAATGGTTAATTATGCTGTCTTCTGAATGTGACGGAACGTGAACAACTGTATTAAGTTCTAAAATGGGCTTTTCCTTTTCCATGCACCTTTTGCGTTGGATGTTTATCCAGCTGGTAAGAATAGTGACTGTCTTGGCATGTCGATTCTTTATGGATTTGTCTAATGAGGTTTTCTGTGGTGCATACTGTCGTTCATAAACTGTTCCATTGTTTTTAGTCATGTTATCACCCATGTCATGAAGTTTGGCTGTGTCCATAGCTCTTAGTCTGCTGTATGATCCATGTATGTAAAGCCATTTGCAATCTTTGTCCAACAATGCACAATAAGAACACTGTAAAAACAGCAGGAGGGAAAACAAGATAAGTACGGTATTGCTACAGGTGTCTGTTGCTTTAGGTTTTGTGCTTGTTGGTGTTTCTAATGAGCATTCTGCTGCAACAAAATGGGGTTTTGGCGATGGAGACAAGGTTAGAAACAAAGTGTGAGATCTAATTCGGACTTGGGTACTAATAGTGCCTCTGATTGTTGTAATACAGAAATGTTTTGTGTGTCTTTCATGTGGACTTAGCAAACAACAATGGTAGTGTCTGTTGGTTATAATTGTCTCATAGATTGCAAGTGGTTTGGCCTAGTAGATGCATGGCATTCCCGAAGATGGCCAACCACCATCAGCTAGGTCAGTGAGAAGCCGCTGATTTGGACTGGAGCGCGACATGGAGCCAGAATGGGTTCGATTTTCAGTTACAAAAAATTCAAGAAATGCTTCCACACGAGATGGTTTGATGCGACATCTGTAGTTTAGACAGTTAAAGATTGATGGCAGCAGATGCTGACTCTGTGCCTTCTGCTTCCAGAAGCAGATCCAGTTCTGACACCTGGCAAAATGCTTTGACTTTTGATCGTACAACAGTGCGGGGCTTTTTTCCTTTGGCTGTAAGAAAAGTGTTTTACAACCTTTCCTCTGTTTGGTCTGAGAAACAAATCGAGCCTTTTTAATCAGTTACGTGCCCTAAGATCAGAAGAAAGTTACATCTGAATTCTCATGCAGGTTTGAGATGTCTTTACACTGAATTTGTGGAAGAGAAACTAGAGCAGTATGTAGCAATTATGTCTTAAAGTATAGTCTAACGCATCCTGATCTGCATCACGTATATTTGCTAGCTGGCTAGATGTGTTATAAAGCCGCTGTGCGGTTAGAGTAATGCATTAGCATTGGAGAGATGTCAGGGTGCCACTGGGGTCAGGTTATTTTCTGATACTGTGAAGGGCAAAAGAACGTCATTCTCCAGAAGACATTTTCTCTGCTGAAAGGTGGAAAAAGAAAAAAAGAACGAAGAGGAAGTAACACATAAGATGTTTATAGAAATGAGAGGAAAAATCACACTTTTTTTTCCTATTCATCTGGCAGCATAGGTTGGATGTAGTATTGCTTTTCTTAAGGGAGAGCGGATTTCCAGAAGGACTCTAATGGGTGCTGTTTAATGCACAATTGGGACAGTACTGGTAAGACGATAAAGGGAATTAGAGGAGATTGTGAGGAAAAATCCAAGGATACAAGCAGTTTTGTATTCCAAGCGGGTATCTTCTTGTATCTGGATATGGATCCATGTGATGGTACAGAGCAAGTTGTAGAATGCTGAAGTAACAATTGCCACTTTGGAGTGGAAAAAAGGTGGCAGAAGAAGGGGGTTTTGCTGCGAGGGAGGTTGGTGGTTAAGGTAGGAAAAAAGTGCAGTAAAAATTAGAGGGGGGCAGCAGGTAATCAAATCACAGTGCAGATGAAAAGTGAATGAAGATGTCAGGCCTTTGTGTAATAGTGCTTTTTCCAACCTGAGCAAGTTCCAGGGCTCTACCAGCACGCATCAATAAAACAAATATCCATAACAGAGATGGCAAAAGGAGTAGTGTTTTGTGATGCAAAACTAATTATTTTTGGTGGGTATAGAGAAGAGGAGGATGATTTTGAGAGTTCTGTCAAAAGGCCTAAGAGTAGCAAGCGTGAGTGCTGGCACTTGACAAGTGGAAGAAACGAATGTAATTAAATATCAGAGTGCTGAAACTCATATTATGCTCTTGGCAGGAATTCACTGCAACTGGTTCTTCCAACACAGACACGGGCAAGGCTTCAGGCAGTCTAGAGACCAAATATAAGATCAAAGACTATGGACTTACATTCACCCAGAAATGGAACACAGACAACACATTGGGAACAGAGGTTTCCATGGAGGATCAGGTAAGAGGAAGAAGATACTCTGAAAACGCCCCACCCCCAAAATTCACGATGCTTCATTATCCATTCCAAACAGGAGGTTTTGTTTAAAGATGGACTCTAGCTGTGTACAACTGTCACTGCTGCAGTCATGCAGGGAAAACAAAAGAGGGGTCTCATAGTTTTGCTCTTATACATAAGGACTTAAGTTTGGCTGCCGTGAGATTGAATATATTTTGTAAGGTTGAAGAGAAAGACTAGTGTTTGCAGCCTGGCACTGCTTACACAAAGGGTTGCTAGCATACAGCACTCTCAAAACACGCAGTTCTTTTTCAAAGTAATAGCTTTATGCTTTTCACTTAATGCCTGAAGCATAGGGTGATGGTAGCAAAGGTAGTAAAAGTTCTGTGGTGCCCTCCGCCATGTACGGCCATCAGCTTCTGTGGTTATGGTTTTGCACTTTTACCTGGGCTTTAAAATGGAAAATACTGTCCAGCTCAAACAAGGGTGGGAAAGCTAGGGCAGGTACGTGGTTTGGCCTGTGAAGTACTACTGTGTCTTAAAAGAAGACCTGGAGATTCTGAGATTCTTGAGCTACCATATGGATTATTGGAACTATAGGGAATAAAGAAACATGAACTGAACAGTTTTCTTTCTTTAACACAGTTTCTCAGTTTTCTGGTCAACACTAGATTTGAAATCTTCCTGTAATAACGTATCTACAAAGCGTGTGCTGTTACAGGGAGAAAAAGTCCAAATTTTAATCCCTCATCATATAGCGTCTTCATATTTCGCTGTAAAACATGTGGGAGACATAATGGTCATGTTTTGTCTTCTCTAATTTAGACAGGAAGTAGAGCTATGGTAGTGGAATGTAACAAATCACACTTCAGCAGAGTTCTCAGCAGATGTCTCTGTTTTTCTTTGCAGTTGGCTGAAGGATTGAAGGTGGCTCTTGACACTACATTTGTACCAAACACAGGGTAAATATTTTCCGTTGCTTTTATCTAAGGGGTGCTTGAAATTCCCATAACTTTTAATTAGAAATGCTTATTCTGGTCATTGTGTAAATGGTCAAAATTTACTGTAGAATATGCTGCAGGCACCATGGAATATTTTGAAGACAATGGATAATACCGGGCTCAGAAGGATGAGGTCTGCTAAAAATGATGCTTCAGCTTTTTGGCCATTGGGAAATTTGTTGTTTTGCAGTAGGTATTATATTTTTGGAACTCTCCCCTTAAACAGCTAGGTCTTAACGTGGACCACTTAAGTTGTACCATCTTTGTGATGCTGTTGATAGTCCTACTGCTCTCAACTCAGTCCAAAAAGCAGAATTATTTTTCTGCACAAAGCAGAATTTTTTTTTTCCTGATGCTTTTGGGCAGATGTCTATGGACAACTGAATGAGGAGGTATTATGATAGGCAGTGGAACAGCACTTTTTTGTCTTTCTCGATTATCATGTATTTATTTTTGGTAGGCAGCAGAGCAAAGGAGGGGTGCTTATGTCTGGATAATGCACAAAGCTTGCGACTGCTTTGTAAATAATTCCTGGTATTTCTTTATTGGTGGGGAGAGCCTATTGGAAAAAAAAGAGTTTGAAATGCTGCTTGGATGTAAGGAATTAGAAGCTAAGTCAAAAATGAGACCCCAGGCCTGGCTTTGAGAGACAGGCAGCATGGTGTTCTGCTTTGTCTTCAGCAGGAGAGAAAGGAGGTTGGGAAGAGGATTAAGGAAGTGATAAAACTTTGTCTCAGTTACATTAAGTGTGAACTGATAGCAAAATGAGCACAAAGACACATTGGAGAGATAGGAAGAGGCTTCTCCAGAGGGACAGAAAAAAAACAACAACGTGGATGATGTCTGGAGGATGAGAAGTTTGTTTTCAGTAGAGGAGACTGGCATCCAGCAGTGAAGAAGGAAGGAGAGTAAGCACTGCACATAAAGGAACAGTGTAGAAAACTGAGCAGACAAAAAGTCACTGAGGGACAGAAAGGCCAGCTGCCGGTGCAGGATGTCATGAATGCTCCTGAAAGAAACTGATGATGCCGTAACGCAGTGTACTCGCTTGTGGAGAACAAAATTTGAAACCTGCTGGTTTTTTAGAGCATTAAGCAGAAATGCTTTTGTCTTTTTTTGCTTCTTGAGGATTTTAAGCAGTTTGAGAAGGTGGAGGAAAAAGTGGCACCACGTAAATATACATAATACCCATATTACCCTTATCCCATGCCCTTTCAGCAGCTGTTGAGTAGGCATTACAGTCATTTAATCAACTGGCTTTAAGGGACAGACATACTTGTATACTACCAGGGATAAAATGGCATGTTTCTCTCTGCAGGAAGAAGAGTGGAAAGTTGAAGACCTCCTACAAAAGAGAATATGTAAACCTAGGATGCAACATAGACATTGATCTCTCTGGACCAACCATCTATGGCTGGGCAGTGTTGGGCTATGAAGGCTGGCTTGCTGGCTACCAGATGGCTTTTGATACAGCCAAGTCTAAGCTTTCGCAAAATAACTTTGCCTTGGGATATAAGGCAGGAGACTTTCAGCTGCACACTAACGTGTAAGTATTATCTGAGCCTAGAAAAACATTATCAGAGAAGCCAAACTAAATGAATAGTGAGCATTAACAGAGTTAGGTGAAAGGTAGGTCTGTGGAAGGGCAGGCTGACTTGTTTCGAAATAATTTATATTTGGTGTTTTCATGTTCAGTACAACTAAAATGGGGGCAACTTTCCAACTCTTGTCTGTCTTCTGAGACCTTGTTTCAGGGTAATTTTGTTTTTTGTGTATATAAGATAGTGGCGTAAAGGCACTTTATAATGTTAATTTGGAATTAAAATCTGTAAACTTCTATTCTGGCGCTAGATAAAAGAGCTTTCAATTAAACTACTGTACTTTTTCCCCCCCATCTCCTCCAGACAGAAAGCTCCTGGCTCAGAAAAGCTCGAGCTGGGAGAGCGGTGTGTGTTGCGTTGTGCTTGAGTGTTTCCAGGCGTCATCACAGTGGAGCTCTAGTCTTGGCATTCAGATGCTCTTGAGTGTCTTTGAAGATGGTGTATTTAAACAACTGCGATGCAATAACATTTTCAGTCTCATCGTTCCCGTAACTGACTTAAGTCTCCTTCTGGATTTGTCCCTTTACGCATTATTGCAGGCTTGTTTTCCTTACAAGCAAGTTATCTGGGTTGGTTTGTTGGGTTTTTTTGTCAGAACCCCAAACCACAGGTCTCAGTTGTTGGGAAGTCTTGTTCCATTCTGCAAGCAAAACTTACACTTTAGGTAAAAAAATATGAGCAGAAGTTCGCCAGCTCCAGCTAGGAAGTAGATGAGCATGGGTCCAGGGAAGTATTGGAGCTCCTGGTTCATCTTAGGAGATAATGATCAAATGATTGTGGGGAAGGGTTAATCTACAGAGTTACTATTTACTAAACGAGGCAAGGCTTGACACGCTTGCATCTATTACAAACAGGAATGATGGCACCGAGTTTGGTGGGTCTATTTATCAGAAGGTTAACAATAAGGTTGAGACATCAGTCAATCTTGCATGGACTGCTGGCAGTAACAACACGCGTTTTGGTATTGCTGCCAAGTACCAACTGGATGAGAAGACGTCCATTGTGGTAAGAATTTTGTTACCAGGACAAGCATTTCAAGCTCCCTTAAATACTGAAAATTTGTGGTATGAAGTAGTTGCTTTAAATAGTTACTGAGAAAGTATGGTATGTGGCAAACTGTGGCTTCTGTTGTGGTTCAAATTTAAATTGGGACTCAGGTCCTATTTGTGAAACAATGAAAAAAAGAAAAAAAAAAATCTAAAGCACTCTTTTGTACATGGTGAAGTAGTTGCCAGTCTGAGTAGTGTGCTTGGAGACTAAGCAAAATATGTTTTCAAAAGGTAACGAGAGGATGCAGTGTCCTTTTAATTCTCTAATTCTTATCCAATGCAGAATGTAAAACTGTACTGTAGTAAAAGGATGGAAGTTCAACTGAGCTTACAACCTTCTCCTAACACTTGGTTAACCCTTGAAAGTCAGCTGAGGTCCTCGGATAAGTGTTGTTTCTGATGCTTGCAAATTCTTGCAGAAATGTTGGAGCCAAAAAAACCAAGAGAGTTTAAGTATCACTATTAATAGCGAGAGAGAAAGAGAGAGGGGTTCAGGAGACAAAACATGTCCACGGGGAAGTGACAGTGAATGAGAGTAATTATGTGTACGTTCTAACACTAAGAACTGAAGCAGCAAGCATTTGTTATGCCTTAAAACAAGAATTAGTTCCAGGACAATTCAGCCAAAATTAAAGATGGGAAATACTATTGTAAACAGCTCAAAACTTACTAATGAAAAAATGAGTATGCATATTCAAATATTTGTTGCTCATTTTAAAAAAAATCACTACTAAGCAATTTGTGAACAGGGGTCTGTGAACAAGACAGACTTCATTGGCTACTAAGGGACTGTAGTAACTAGCCCTTTAAAGGATAGAAAGAGACAATGCTGGGGATAGTGAAGGACAGGGTGGCATTTTGTGTGGGCATAATGGTCACAACTTGAGGGAAAGATTGGAACTATTACTTAAGCCTGTTACAGCTTAATCTGGAAACTCTTGAGGAGAAAAGCAAGATTGGAATATGCCTCTGCTAGAAGTTAGTCTACAAATAGCTGGAAGAGTTAGTTAATGCATAAATCACCTTCTCAGGGCACTAAGACAATTCTGGCTGAATACTTATACACAGTGTATAAATAGTGTGGTTTCTTGTTTTGCTGTAGGCTAAAGTGAATAATGCCAGCCTGATTGGAATTGGTTACACTCATGCCCTCCGACCAGGTACGTAAGTCCAACTGGTAGCAGCAAATAGCACTGCTCTGTGCGTTATTTTACTGTCATCTCTAGAATGGAACAGATAAACGAATTAGGTAGCAAGCTTGCATAGACTCACAGAAGGCTGTGTACGTACAGAAGTTCCTATAGCAACTAAGACACATGAGTGAAGCTCAAGTACTTGAGGGAGGGCATTGTCCAGGGATATCAGTGTGTGAAGGGTCTCATTACTTCTTTCCTAGGTGTAAAGCTGACCCTCTCGGGCTTGATTGACGGCAAGAATTTCAGTGCTGGAGGTCACAAAGTTGGGCTGGGATTTGAGCTGGAAGCTTAATGCAGCTTTAAGTAGAACAACAGGTGGTGCTCTGGAAGGAAAAGCGTACCCAGTGTGTTTCGGCCTTAATATTACTCTGAAATTTAAAGAAGTGTGAACTTTCTACTCTTCCAAAGAATCATTTTAACCCAACACTGAAGTCCAGAGAGTGCCAGCACATCAAAGGCAGATACTTGAAGGCATGCATGGAAGTTGTGATGGTTGTGCCACATTTCACTTCAGTCTCCTGTATTTTATTCTGTCCCTAAAAACAGATGAAAATCCCACCTCCCCCCATTATTGTATTGCATCCTGCATGTCCTATACTTCACAACCTTTTACAAAAGGTGGTCTCTGTGCTGTAGTGAAAACTGGGGTTTACATCAGAATGAAATAAACTGGTCACAGTTGGAACGTAATTTGATGTGTCTTGTCTCTCAGTGAAGTTCAGAAAAGCCATGTTCCATACAACAGTGTTTTTTGGTTGGTTGGTTTTTTTTTTTTTTAACTTTAAGCATGGTTAATAGATAATCTGCAAATGCTTTGCTGAAGTATATGTGCACACTGAAGATTTTCTTCTCTGGCGTCTCTAGGATAACATCCTTACACCTCTCATGTTTCAGAGACCTGTACCGTAAAAGCAGCTTCGTTAAAATGTTACCGAGGGTATCAGAAAGAGCAGACCAAATACATGTTTTAGATAATTTTGTTCACATATAGGAAACAAGTATTAAGTACAACCGTTACACTTCAGGAAAAAGTGCAAATCAGCAAATTTAAGAAGCTAAGTTCACAGTTCAAGTATATTAGGAAGGTGACATCTACCAGTGACTGTGCAAGCTGACTGCATGCATTGTCCATTAGAAAGCCTAAAAGGCAGCAAAACAACCACGTGTAATGCCTAAGGGAAGATACATCAGGACAGAGAATAAGAATATCTGCTGTCTTAAGGCACAATGAAGAACTTTTCCCAAGCAGTTAGAACAGGCAGTTCCCTGTATCTTTGTGAAAAAAAAGTGTTTGAGAGGTGGATACTAAAAGCTAGGCCATGTGTGTCAAATAAGCAGCAGGTGACAGTTGAAGGAGGCACTTGAAATTCCCTTCTCAGAGGCAGCAGCTTTTCACAGTTTGCTTCCTGAAGTAGCATGTCTTCAGAGGCAACTGAAGTGATTTTACATCTGGGTTTGTTCTGGACTGTTTGTTTCTTCTACCTGAAGCTGCAGCCAGCTCCAATCTAGAGCCTAAAGAATAAACAGTTAGAACTACAAAGTTCAACACTAGCTTACAGTTGCGATTTGTCCAGAATAAAGGGGAAGCGATTTAAAAATTTTACTGTGAATAAGTTGATCAATGTGGTTTTGTGACAAACCATGCAACTGCAGTAAAGGAAACCCTTAAGCTAGTTATTTTCTGTAATATTTTACTTTTTCAATATTCTGCTTCATTAAATGAGCATCCCTGCCCACCACTGTATTGCCACCCCAAAACCATCCCAATTTTAAAAGTGCGATTTTACAGTATTTTTGTACAACAGCCAAGCACCTTCCCCCCCATCATTTATTGCTCAGCACAACTTAAGTCCCCAGCAAGCAGGGAATATGTCGGTCAGCAGTTCAAGTTGGGGAATGGGTGCTCTCTATCTCCCGTAACTCCTACTCTCTCCTTGTCCAAAAGAGTAACATGCAGATTTTTATTAGCCATATTACACATGCAGAAGTTTGAAGCCATGAGCTTCCCCAGTCCATTTATAGAAGAATATAAAATATGTTACCATGAAGCTCTGCTCCTGATCCTTCATTGTGTCATGCATCACATTTTCTAGTTGGCTACAGAGTTTCTGGGATTCCAGCAGTAGCTCCTCACTGAAAGGGACAATTATTACACAATTATTTTCCATGGCAGTTTTGTTTAAAGAGATGCTGCCTCTACCTTTAAGAGGTATTTCTGGCAGGAATACCATAGAGCATTGAAGAATATTAACCTTTACCAGTCAGCTTATAAGCTAGTAATTCATATTGCAACTGAGAAAGTCGGTGGCATCCCCAGATTTAATGGGACAGGGGAAAGGAAGCATGTTCCAAGTTGGAGTTGGGTTCCTAATATGTGGAGTCACTGCTGATGGAGAAAAAGTTGTAAAGAGCCTATGAACTAAAGCATGAAGCAACATACAAATAAACAAACCAAGGTCTTTTATTCCAACTGGTGACCCAGTTCATTTAAGCAAGCCCGAACTACATGTGCTTGGTTATAGGAGTCGCTCCTTTATGATATAGCTCAGCTACTATCACCTTACATGACAACGCTCCAACAATTCCTGTTGGCAACTCACTTCAAGTGAGCCCAACCATTCCAGATAAATCAACCCCCCCCCTGCTTATCGAGGCAGGGGGAAGTGAAGCTGTACATTATTCCCTGTTTTTCATAAGGAAGATTCACAACCCCCGAGGAAGGCCAGACTGACAATGGAAGCTGAACACAAAGTGTAACATGTGAGAAAGCCTGCGTGTCATTATTTCACAAAGCAGCAGCCCCAGCTTTGTAGTGCTAGCATCAGCAGCTACAGAACTCCAGACTTTGCCTCACCTTTTCCTGACAGATTCTGATAAATTGTAGGTTCCAGAAGGGACCTGCAGCAGCAGCTGATCAGGGTTACCAAGACGTGATGTGTTCATGCTCTCTGGGCTGCCAGTAACAGGACCACGTACTTTACTCTGAAGAACACAGAAGATTCAGATTGCAGTTATTTCCACTAATTTCCAGTAGCCAGGAGTATGAGACAGCCTGAAACTTGGCTTTAATACCAATTCAAAAATAACAGAGAAAAGAACCTTAGGACATATTAAATTTACTATTAATTATTTCAGTAACCTGTGCTACAAACCATACTTTCAGGTTAAACTGAAGTTTTTATTTTACTTACACAAGCAATTTTCAGCAAGTTCCACAGTTCTTTCTGTCGTTTCTCCTGAAGTCTAACAACCGTTTCCTCATCTTCATTCATCAGATTCATCACTTTCTCCACTCTGGGGAACAATTCCAGTGCCTTCTGCTTGCAAACTACAGTTTTACTATTAAAAAAAAAAAAAAAAAAAAAAAAAATCAGATCACATGTGTAACTGCAGTAGGGGAGCATTTCTGAAGTTTCTTATTTCCTATAACACGCTGAGATCTCATTAGCTGTACGTGCTGGTTTTTAAACCTCTAGAACAAAACCTCTTGCTGAAAGAGAAAATGCTTTCGCTCAACCCTCCAATAAAAGCTGATGCTACAAAGCTCACCTGAGCTGAGCATAAATGACTCGGACTTTTTTTTCAAAGGTCTGGATTGCCTGTAGAAGCAGCCGTACTATTTCTTGGCTGTCACCGCTTGTCCTCTGATCTGGAATGAGAGTCAGAATATTACACAGAACGGTAGAGTTATAGGACAGAGCGAGAGGATTCCTAGTGGCTTGTTTCCACTGCTGCTTCAATCCTGAAACATCCCAAGTTCAGGGCATGCAAGTCTGCATGGGATGAATTGCGCTGGATTTTAGCCACCTTCTTCAAAATGATGAGACCTGGAAGTCAGAGTTGTTAGGATGGGTCTAATGTCTTGGGGCTGTAGAGCTGCTCAAAGGAACAGCTATGTCTTTCATCCTTCCTAAACAGAAGCAGCAGCATATGCTTGCAGCAACAGCTTGCTGAGAAGAGCTCCAGAGGAGTTTCAAGAAGAGCTCAGAAGGTGCCAAGAAAGCAAGGCTGACCTAGTTTAAAACTGACTCCCCTCTCCAAAAAAAGGCAAGTCCAGTAGAGACCATGTGCAGCTAGAGGAGTATGGGCAGGCCTAGAATGCAGGGGAAGTTTTCTCAGTGCTCATTATTGCATCTCCAAAGTTACTATCCACACAAAGCAAGCCTGAGCCAAGTCCTTTACCTCTTGGCTTCTCTCTCAATCTCCGATACAGCTCTCTGGCTTGTTCCTCCCTAGAAGACAAAGGCACAGAACATAAAGTACTGCTCTAGAACCTAAATTACAAACAAGTAGTTCAAGAACTCAAGTCTTTTATATACCAGTCTGCCATTTCAGACTGGTGACAGGTAAGGAGTCAAAAACTGTCAGTGTCAAAGTCCTCCCAGTCCCCATAATTTGTGCTGAAGAGATAGCACTTTCATTGTCCTGCAGTGAATAAGCTTAGCTAGCAATAACTCCTGCATCCGAAGTTCATGGTAGTTCAACTCACAAATCCTCCAGTGTTCCTCCTTGTTTACGACCTAGTGGGCTTCTCTGCAGGTCCACAATGTCTGTCTGCAGGGCCATCATCCTCTTCACTAGCTGATCCACATCATCCTCCTGAAAACAGGGCAGAACATAACCTATGTTCCATATCCTCGTTTCAGCTATCCTGCCTCCAGGATTGGGATAGCAGGACATACAAGTGCAACCACCGCAAAATCTCCTCTCACATTCCCCTTTTTCCCCTAAGCCTTACACACACAGTAAGCTTCATGAAGTACTGGCAATGGACAAAAATGGTGCCACCCAAACCAAGGCAATGTGACATCTGGAATCAGCCTAGACGCAAGAAGCTTCTATTTAAGGTAGGACAATGCAGAAAAAAAGAAAAAAAAAAAGGAAAAGAAGAACAAGCCTCTTTTTCTTTAGGATAAGCAGTTAGATTTAGAAACATACCCGCCCACAAAGTTCCACAGCTTGCTCCATCTCTTTCCAGGCAAACAGCAGCTTCTCAGAAGCTACAGGAATGAAAGAAGAGCAACTGCTTTTCTCAGGTTCATACGAGAAAAGGTAGATACTTTGTGGGGATAAGAGGCACAAGATGACCTCTGTTTGCCAGATGCTATACTCACTAATTCCAAATTCAATCTGCTCTTTATACTTCTCCAGATCAATTTGGATACTTGTTTTAAAGAAGTCCAGCTTTGCTTTCAGCTGCTGGGAAAGGGAGGCCATAGAATTCTTCATCTTCGAGAGGGTACTATTGTAACGCAATAGATTCATCCTGCATGGACAAGAAAAAGGTCCTATTACCCTCACAAACTAAAAATGCAGACTTCCACTTATATCAAAAGTAGGTACTTCAGAGTGTAGCAATAAGCACAAAAGCAGTCGTGTCAGAGGACAGAGCACTCAGCTTTTCATTAATTGCTAACAGCTCCACTCATGGGTTTCCCATTCCAACAGGGTCCCATTCCTGTTTTTTCCCTTAGCAAAGGCAGAAGTAAGTGTTCTAGAGAAACTGCCACCGTACATGGCTGCTCGCTGCCCCTGCTGAAGCCGGTTACAGTCCTCTTTCAGCATCCGGATTGTGTGCCAGATCTGACCCCACACTTTCCGCAACTGGAAAAAGTGGAGATTCTTCTTTGGATCCTGAACTGGAAAAAGAGGCGGGGGGGGTGGGGGGGGTTGGGGGGGAAAGGGAGGGAGGGAAACGTACATATCAGCATGAAGCCTAAAAATAGTGTTATCACATGACAAACCAGATCAAAACATCACTCCTTTCAGGGGCACGTTACCTCTTGCAAAGCTTATAGTTGGCTAACCCCTATGCAGCTTCCCCAATATATCAAAATCAAACACTTCCTTTCCTCAGTTATTTTGACAAATTGAAAGAATGCTACGCCAGTCCGTTTTACTGCTTCTTCAGCCCCAATACGCCAAAGCTCTCTCTACTCTTTGCACATGATATAGAACACAGGCAGCCCTCTCAACACGGACAACCTCTCACATTCATGCTAGAGAAAGTCCTTACGGATGCAGTCAACACTTTCTGGATGAGGACGCAAGGCAACCTGAGCCTCATAGGAAACTTTCTGGTTATCGAAGAGGAAGAGGAGGTCTGTGTCTGCAGCTGCAGTATCATTCACCTACAGAAGACAAAAGACCCAACTAGGTTCTCTCAGAAAAAGCAAGCCTCAGTAACACCATAAACAGAATATTCCTCCTCAGCCAAAGACTGAACGCCAAAGGCAAGAGGGTGTCTGTTCTGCAAGGGCTGTTAGGTCTGTGTGGTTACTATGACAAAAGCCTGCCAGGACAGCAGGGAGTGCTAAGCGAGAGCAGTGCCTGCCGATTCACTCAACAGCAAGGAAGGGAGTATCCAAGCTCACCTTGCTGTCAGCTATATGTTTAGTGGCCAACTTCTGAGAAAACAATGCAAGTCCAGCTTCTTGCAGTAGCTCCTGGTCCTGTTCTGGGATTCCTGTATCTGACTGGATCCTGGCCTTCACCGTCTGCAGAGTGTCCTCCTCTGTCACAGGGTAGGTGTGCACAGTTCCCGTAACCATGTTCAAAACATGGAGCAACTACAAGAAGAGTAGTATGACATGAGAAGGGCTGAAGATACATTGGTCATGTTCAAGCAGAGATACCAGAACTGAGACACTGGCCACTGATAAACTGTTCAAAGCACTCGCAAGGCTCAAAAAGTTACTTCGCAGCTACTTCATAACATTATGCTGAAGTCCTTGTCCTCCATCAACTGGAAGTGAGGCTACACGGCAACTAAACAGCTTCAGACACAGAATACCAGAATACAGAACCAAGCACATACAGAAGCTATCTGCTACTCCCAACAAGCTCAGGGAGTATTGGACCTCAAATAAGCATGAGGAAAGCACCTATCACGAACCATCAGAAGGCAGCTAAATGAGATTCTGTACTGCTCCTCCTAGGTCTATTATTCAAGCCTCTTCTCTCATGGGCTACAGACAACTGCTCTCTGGAAAACTTTTCAGGGTAATAGAGACCCGTTGCTCACCTTCAAGTTCAAAATGTCATCCAAAGCTTTAAAACACCCATTGGGTCCATATGTAGGATCTGTACCCCTCTGCCGTGGATGCCACATTAACATGAGTTGCAGCCATTTCTCCAGTCTCCCAGCCAAAACACTGAAGGAACAAAACAAGGAGATCAGAAGAGGTAAAAGTGCATTTGCAGTCACCATATGGCCTGGTCTCTGCAAGAGGACCAACAAACAACTTCCCCACCCCATTCCTCCCCCCCGATCACAAATGCAGTGTTTAGAAGGCAGAAACAGTGACCCACAACTACACAAGTCTGATAAGGGACACAAGCATTCTTTGTGTCATGCGCTCAATTTATTCACAGATTAACATAGTAAGGTATATAATATAAACCCAGTCCTTTTGCAGAAGAAACAGTTTATCCCGGTGTGGCATAACAGATTTCTAGTCCTCACCTGTTTAGATTGTTCGGGCAGGGTAAACTGCTAGAAAATTTGACTTCTCCAGATAAGTCTTCTGAAACAACAATATCCAGCTCACTCTTCTGTCGCACTTTTGTATGCCTAATGAATTCAAGCGAGTACAATGGTGAAATAATCACCTGCCTTTCCCAGCCTGCATGTTAGTAGGCTCTTAAGGCTACTCTTGATGTATTTAATACAGATGCCACTGGTTTTGGCTACCTGCCCTGCAGGAGTCAGTCCTGATCCCAAAGAGCAAGTATCAGGAATGCTGAACTTGCTCGGCTAGGTCAAACTCCTGTGAGGGAGTCAGTCTCCATAAGGGCAAGGAACATAGGGCTATTACCCTAAGAATCAAGGGACCACACTTCTTCTTCCTGTAAACAGGACAGTGGCATTGTATGCACTCTTCTTATCACCTGGCCCCAGCTCACTCACCATTGCACTGGCTGCCAGTTGGGTAGGAATGGTCGAAAGCCTGTAATGCACTCAAAGGCCAGTGTGCCAAAGCTCCAGTAATCCACCGTCACCGTATACTTCTGCTGTTCCAGCAGTTCTGGAGCCTGAGACAGTTTACACGCACATGAGACAAAGCCACCCATCTCTTTGCTCTCTCTATCCCTTAAGAACTCACTAACGTTTGTACAACACATCAAAGATGGTGCTGAATGCTCTGCCTCTCACAAGCTTTGAGATCCTCTCCGAGTGAGCAGCAGAGGTTATTGGCACTCCTGCTCTCCTTATTTATAACAGACAGAGCTAGCAGACACTGTGAAAAACCAGTGTCAGCAAAAAAGCCACCTTTGCTAGCTGCAGCATCCCAAACACACCCCATAACAGGACAAGTACTTCTTCCGAGCCCAAAGCCTGATAGCGGTTAACTCTATCCCAACTGCAAAGTGGTAGCTGCTCTTCTAGCTGAATTCCTTCCTTACCAAGTACTGTAGAGTCCCAACAAAGGACGTGCAGAGGCTACCTTGATCCAACTCCTTAGCATAACCAAGGTCAATGATTTTGTGTATTAACTGAAACACACAACAGAGAATAAGAACACTGGAGAGAAGTCCTGTTAAAAGCACACCATACAGCAGAGAAAGAAAAGGTTCAGCTCTTCAAAGGTAGGCAGGAAAGGTGTCAACAAAGAGGTGGAAGTGGAAATGGGAGTCTCCTGTAGATTCCTAAAACCACAAAGTATGTAAAGTTGTTATTGGCTTGATACACACAGAGCTGGAGACTTTACTGCTAATTCAGATCTTTGGTCAATTGGTACAGTCTGATTATTTCCTTAATAGTTGGAAGTCAAAACGTCAGGTGTTACCAGAAGACTAATACAACCTTTCATCTCAGCAGCACACAGAATACTGTTCATCTGACACACGGATCTGAGCTAGCTGTTATCCTGTGTTGAGTGCTCTTGCAGAGGGACCACTGTAACTGCATGAAGCACATGCCTGTTCCTCTTACACTTACTAGTCTGGGCAGGCAAAGACATCTGGTTCCTGCTTACCCTTTGCTCTCCTTGCTGCAGCACAATGTTCTCTGGTTTCAAGTCTCTGTGGATGATCCTGTTCTCATGAAGGTACCTGAGAGCAGAAGCTGAGACATAGAAAAAGCTACTTGTAAGGGTGGAACTAACAGTACCTAGCATGAACTTAGTAAGGATTCATTTCTACCTAGTATAAATATGGCTTTTGGGTCAAATCCCTTACAATCAAACATACAACGAAACACCAAGCGCAAGAGGAAAAGTCAGCATCAGCACTTCTGGACAGAGTTTGCTCTCTAGGTCTTCCCTCGCACCCTTCCTGTAAATCGGAATAACGTTTACTAGCTTACAGTCGGCAGGGACCTCCCTAGACTTACAAGACCTTTGGTAGATGATCGAGAGGGGTCCTGCCATAACATCCACCAGCTCCTTCAGTACTCTGGGGTGAATCCCGTCAGGCACCATGGACTTGTGAACACTCAGCTGATACAGCTGGTCCCTTACAATTTCAGCGTCCACAAATGGAAAGTCACTGTTCCCACACTCGTGGTCCTCCGACTCAGGGCACCAGGCAGTCCAAGGTCTATCAGTATTATTAAAGATTGAGGCAAAAAAAAAAAAAAGCATTGAATGCCTCCACTTTTTCTTTGTCCCCAATTATTCAGGTGGCCATCTTCAACAAGTATCAATCCAATGTTTTCTTTAGACCTCCTTTTGCTACTAATGAACTTTAAAAAGCCTTTCTTGTTGTCTGACACAACACTGGCCAGTTTCAACTCTAATTGAGCTTTGGCCTTTCATGTCTTCTCCCTGCATTTATGAACCACAGCTCCCTAATCTTCCTGCGAAGGCTGACCTTGTTTCCAGAGACCATACAATTTCTTTTTCCTCTTGAGTTCCACGAGGAGTTCCCTGTTCAGCCAAGCTGCTCTTCTGTCCCGCTTGCTTGACTTACAACACACTGGAATTGCCTGCTCCTATGCTTCTAAAAGGTGGTTCTTAAAAACTGACCAGCACTGACGGGCTCCTAAACTCTAAAAAACAGGTTCCCAGGGTACTCTGCTAAATAGCTCCCTAAATAGCTTGAAGTTTGCTGTCTTGAAGTCCAGGGTAGCAACTCTGCTGTCCTTTTTTCTTATTACACTGAAAATTTTAAACTCAACCATTGCACAATCACTGTGGCCAAGACAGCCACCCACCACCACAACTCCCACAAGTCCTTCTCTATTCACAAAATAGCAAGTCTAGGAGGGCATCTTTCCTAGTTGGCTGAGTACTTGTGACAAGAAGTTATCTCCCACAAACTTCAAGAATTTCCAAGACCTGGTCATCACAGCAGGGAGGGTTTTCACAGCAAAACAGGAAACAAGCATACTCTGCAAAGGTCAGTTTAAGATGGAGTCATTAAGGTCACTGCTGCGTATCCTTTGAGTAGATTTGGCACTGAAAGGGCTTCCATAGTCCAGACAACTGCAGGTACTGCTACCACTTACCAATATCAGATAACAAGATGAGGATAGCTTCTTCCCGCAAACCACAGCAATTCTCCAGCTGATTCAGGTACTGCAAGAAAACATCCCTTTTGTATCCTGAGTGAGGCTCACAGTCCCACAAACTCTCAGAGATACAAGAAGTTCCAGTAACAGCAATGCAGTTTCTAGAAGCACAAAACTCTATGTGACTGTGACCTCTGGTAGGAGCAATTACAGCTTTGGGCCTTGGTCTAAACCACACGGGAAGAGAAAAGAGTGGGTGAAAGAAGTCAGTGTCATCCCCGTTCTCTTCCTTCTACTTGCTCCATCCTTCATAGCCATTTCCCCTGTGCCTGGTCGTATCAGGTCAAATCTCAACTCTAAGCTCTGAGTTTTATCTATGGTCAGATTACAGCAAAGGTTAGAAAAACAGTAAGATTAGAATTAACGTGTTATTTTTTCCTGTGACAGATAGGAGTTAACCACTCTCAGGAAGGGTACAGCCCACAGATGTACCATGCCCTACAATGGTCTTAGCCATACTCACATCCTGTTGCACATCCCTTACACATGCCCTCATCCTCTATGTGCAAACTCTTCATAGTGTCACTTGCAGCCAAACAAACATGAAAAATTTCATAAAGCATTTAAGTCTTCAAAAGCTGAATGTAATATCAAGGACCAACCCACCAAAACCTTTTGGTGCCATGACAAGAATTAAGAAGGATCAGGATGTGAAACCACAGGTTTTACAGGGAAACTTCATTAGAAACCCTAGGATCAGCTGAGAAGCTGATCCAGCCCTTGGTCACCATCCTAGGGACCTCACCTTGCGGAGGTCTCCACCTTGGCAGTACTCCATGGCCAGCAATGGCAAGTCATTTGGTGCAAGCTTCTGCATCCCTTCGGGGACGTCACGGGCAGCTACCACATTGGGATGGTTCAGCCTGAGGAGTGGAAATGAGGCAAGTACACACAATGAGCGTGACTGGAGTGACACCTGAAAGACAACTGTTCTACAACAGCTATGCAGTTTCACCTGCTCATGGTCACCATGCAAAGTCCTACAAGGACATCAGTCCTTTTAAAAACTCTAAAGGTCTGCAATTCATCCATCCTTCATGGACCTAACATCATCCCGACTCCTTGCATTTCACATGCAGTCAGTGCATTCCCTCAGCGCACATGGACAAGACCTGCCCAGGCGCTACAGGACCATGCCTTGCCAAGGTGTGACAAAGTCTATTGTCACCCTCCAGAAAAGGGCCCAAACCGCGATCAGACCACTGCATCCTATAAAGCCAACCCAGCGCCCCAAAGGATGACCCAGCACAGCCATTAGGCTGGGCAGAAGGGGAGTGATGCCACAGCACCGTTCCAACACAGAAGGCAGTGGCACAAGTGCCGACGGAGGTCTGAGACCCGAGACTGACCAAACACAACGCCAGGTTTTCCTCAGCATGCGCTTACCACGCACCTGCCCTCGCGGCGGGCCGGGCACCCGCAGCCTCTCCCGCCATTTACCACAGCGCAGCCGTTAGACCCGCGCTCGATGCCGCCTCCGCTAACGCGACCCCACCCCGCCCCGCCCCGGCTCCTCGCAGCCCGGCCGGCCGCGCCGGAGCCAGGGCCGGCCGCCGGCCCCCTCACCGCTTCATGATCTGGATCTCCAACGCCCAGCGGTCGCGGTTGCGCGGGCTCAGCTCCTGCCGGCACTGCTTGATGGCTACCTGCTCGCCGGTCTCCTGCGGACACAGCACGGGCCGGGCTCAGCGCGGGCCCCGGCCGGGCCGCGCCGGGGCGCGGGGGGCCGGCCTCCGCCTACCTTGTTGTGCCAGCGAATGACGTTGCCGAAGCCGCCCGTGCCGAGGCGCTCCTTCATTTCCCAGGGGCCGCAGGTCTGCGCCTGCAGGGCTGGCGGCCGGCTCATGGCAGGGCCGCCGCGCTCCGGCTCCACAGGGCCCCGGCCGCCTCCGCCGACGCTTCCGGCTCCGGCGCCGGGCGCCCGCCCACCCGCCCGCCCTTAAAGGAGCCGCGCGGGGCAGAGGCCGCCGGCCCTGTCGCTAAGGGCAGAGTCGTCGCGATCGTAGCGGCCGTCATCCTCCCCGGAGTCAGGGTGTCGGGTAGAAAGGGTGGAGCTCGAGGGCTGTTGAAGTGAAATAGCAGAATAGCAGAGCTGCTGTCTGCCTCCCACGGCTTCTGTAAAATCTGCTAAACGTACTGAAATGCGCTATTCCTCTCAGCTCCCACCTTGCCACCCAAGCCAAAACGCTATTCCGTGCATTACGTCACGTTGAGATTCTGTGTCCTCGTACCTACAACATTAAGCTCCACATTGCCAGGGCAGGGGCGCGCAGTGTGGCTGCAGCAGGGTCAGTGGTGTGTCCCGTGAGGGGGTGCAGGCCTGCTGCAGGGTGTCATGGTGACACGCTTCATAGGATCATGGAACGGCTTGGGTTGGAAGGGACCTTAAAGACCATCCAGTGTCACCCCCTGTCTAGTGGGACACCTCCCACCAGCCCAGGTTGCTCCAAGCCCCGTCCAACCTGGCCTTGAACACATCCAGGGATGGGGCAGCCACAGCTTCTCTGGGCAACTTGGGCCATTGTCTCACCACCCTCAGAGTAAAGAATTTCTTCCTAATGTCTAGTCTAAATCTTCCCTCTTTCAGTTTAAAACCATTACCCTTCGTCCTATTGCTCCCCTCCGTGATCAAGAGTCCCTCCCCAGCTTTCCTGGAGCCCCTTTAGGGACTGGAAAGGGCTATAACTTCTGAAATCTTCCCTCACTTTGTGGGGGCCATTACTCTGTTGGCATCTTTAGTCTATAAGTCCAGTAGCAAATAGCTGTTATCTTCAAAAATAATATAAATTTACCCCTGCTCACTCATCAGTGTCCAGTCATATTTTTCTCAACAATTGGGAGTCCCTTCTGGAAAGTCAAACACAGCTGCCCTTAAATCAGATTTATGGCAGTAATGTTACCACTAGCACTGAGAAATACATGTGATAATTTTGACATAGATTTCCATACAGAGAACAGCTAAACATTCAGAGTAACCAGTGTTTCATCTTTGCCAATATGCAAAATAACCGCTGCCATGCTTCCCAACCGGGAACTCTATGCAGCTACTTCCTGAAGGTGGAGATCCCTCACACACCATTTCTTATGTCTGCGCTTACACTGAATCGTATCAGGAAACCTCATTTCTAGTGAATCAGTTCCTAAAAGTTAGGACACATCCATTAATGTAACAATCTCATCACCGACAGTTCTCATAACCCAGTCCTAAGTTCTAAAACTGATCATTCAGATTTGTCTGCCACACTTTGATAACTTAGTACCTCATGGCCGCACCCTAGTGAGTAGGATTAATTTCCTAGGATGGACAGTATCAGCAAACATTTAACTCTTCAGCCCTCAACATACTATTCCTTATTTCTATCTAAGGATCCTTGGAAGTTTTGCTCATTGTCCCCACTTAACTGGAGAGCTCCCAGTGGCACTGTTCCTGGCATGCGCTGCTCCACAGATGGGTCAGGGTCTCTCTGCCAAAGATTATCAATGGATGCCTGTTATGATTTGAGAAAATCCATAACAATTTATTGTCGTTTAGACAATCATTCTATCACCCAATGACCCCTCCCCACCGGGAAAGGGGAATTGGGGAAAGCAAGGAAACGCGAGGGTTGAAATATAAATAGATTTAATAGGATAAGACTAAATAATTAACAATAATACTAAAGAACCAGTATTAATCCCAATACTAATATAAGATATACAAGAATTATAGTCAGCTAATTATATCAGTAGAAAGCTGTGTACTCCCAGCAGTGGACAGTAAATGTTGGACACTGTGAGCGCAATGGCTTCGGGGGGAAGGGAAGGCCTCAGGGATCCAGCACCAGGGCAAGGAGTTCTCTGGACTGCTGCCATCAAGGGTGAGAGAAACCACGCAGCAAACTTTCTATCAAATGTGACGTTCATGGTATGAAATAATCTTGTTGGCCAGCCTGGGTCAAATGCCCAGGCTCACTCCTCCTCACCCTGCACCTGGGCAAGGCTCGAACACATAGTCTAGCTGGCTATAAAGTAAATATTTTCCCGAATTCAGACACTAGAGTCTTCCAAAAGTGGAGTTTCCCCCAGCATTAGAAGAGAAATTAGTCCTGTGTCGCTCAACCCAGGACGGTGCTATTCAGAGCAGGGCACACGATGCTCTTGCTTCAAACAGGAGTTTCTCAGTATGAGGACTAAGCCTACAGATTGCAGACCTCGGGGCATGTTAGAAATAATACACCTGTGCATTCACCTAGGGCACTGCCTGGGCAGAGCCCGCCTCATTCCTAGGAGCTGGATGGGACAGTTCGTTAAGGGATACATACTATTGTCGCTTAAGGTGTTCATTGGGGAAAAGTTGCTTTTTCAATTGCTATTGAAGTTTAAGGTGTTCAGTGGGGAAAAATTGCTATGAAGACTGAACCTGCTCTGCGACTGGAAGAGAGAAAGAACAAACTGAACCGGCTGTACCCCCCAGCCCGCCCCATCGGCGGGGTCCCCTCTCCATCCCGCATCCCGGTCCCCGCGGGCTCAGCCCCGCCGCCGCCGCAGTCTCCTCCCCCTCCAGCCGAGCTTTAAGGACGGGAGCTGTTCAGAGAGACCAGAGACGAGACGCAGAAAAGATAAAGCCAGGCTGGTGTGGAAAGGAAATCTGCAGCAGCGAACGGAAGAGAAAAAGCAAAAAGGTAGGTACTGCTCTGCACCAGTTTCAAAAAGTGCATTTCCCGTTTCCAACGTCAATGGCATTGCCATTAAATACTATTAAATATTATTATTTAATAAATCCCACTGAAGCACCATGGCAGTTAGTTAACTGAGCTATTGCCTTTCAGCTTTTGAAGAGACTCATAACGGTGGGTAAAGCTGCTAGCTTTCGGTTGTTTCAAGAAGGCTTTAGCTGTTGCAGGGAAAAGGCTGACAGCCTCGGGCTCTGACCAGTTCGCAGGGAGGAGCCTCCTGCTAAAGGACATTAGCAAAAGAACTTAAAACAAAGGAAGAGTTATGGACAAATGTCTTGATGGTAAGGAGAGACCCAGAGAGCTAGCTGTGAAAGGATAATTTATCCTCCTCCTGGGAGATCAGGCAGTGCCTTTCACCGCAGGCTCCCAACCAGGATAATGGAGGGACAAAGCAGAGGAGGGTGGGTTGTCTTCAGTTCTCCCGAAACAAGCTTATTTTCAAATGCAACCAAAACTGCAGGAAATATTGAGAATGATTCCCAAAATGAAGCCAGAGTTTGAAATATTGTCTATTTCCTGTGATGCCTTCAAAGACTACAGAATCTTACTTTTTTTGTTTTGTTGTTTTTAATTCTTTTCCCCAAAAGCAGAGGTCTGTCCGCTGGTCTATTTTAAAGTGAAATAGTACAAGTCTAATATTCATCTGCTCAGTTTAGAAAAGAGATACAGAAGCACTTTCTCCAGATGGCAGGAAAAGGCAGCAAGGATCTGCAGTCTTTTGGTTGAACTAGATCAAGGTAACTGTTCATCAGCAAGAAAGTGTTAGTGTTATAGATTCAGAATCAAAGTGCTCTGGAATGGACATACTAGGTTATTGGGAGGCATACAGGGGGTTGGGAGCTACTTTTAATTTCTGATCATGACTTTTTGGTCGACCTTGATAATATGCATCGCTTTTTTAGCTCTTATTCCACATCGATAATACCCACACTCTTACTGCTTAGAAGGACTGTTGTTAATAATAAATTAATATGTGGGATTTAAGAGTATTCCTGCTGATGATGCTTCATCAAAGAGAGATAAATAGATGGTATTTAATATCTTTATGTCCTAATGTATCTGAAAGCGTAGAATCAAAATGTCAGCACAGCACATGGAGGTCTCTGGCTTATTGCTGGAGTATTTTTGATGAGAGAGGAAGCAAAGGTTGAGAGCAGAAGACACAAACTGTTTAGCAGAGCCCTACCAGAAAGCACATTGCTTGCAGGTTTCTGCTTGGAGTCTCGTAAACATGGTATTTTTCAAACAGCCATATGCTTTTAGTTTGATAGGGCTTATCATTCGGAACATTCCAATTGACTGGCCTAAGTTGTACCTTTCCTGAAATTGAAAATAAACATCTGGCAACATCTGTTAGCAGTTTTCCGTGCGTTTGGAGAGCAGCCACCAGTGGATGGGCAGGAGAAGGGGAAAGGAGGGGGAAAGGGCTGCAGCATGTGACACAGGGCTATGGCAGCAACCAGATGGCTCTCGGCAGAATTCAGATCATCCGTTGCAGCCTTGGGAACGCTGCTGTTTGGTTCAGATTCAATTGAAGTCAATGCCTATTTGGCAATCACTCTTACAGCTTTTAAAAAGGCCTGCTATACAATGCAAAACGCTCCCTAAGACATGAGAAAGGGCTTGAAAGTATATAAAAAGTATACTACAAAATCCCTGAGAAATTCTCTGAATTACAAGGATCACATCATCAAGATGTGACCTAAAGACAAGACTTGGAGTAACTAAGGTTCTTGGAAGCTGTTCCTGTGAATCTTTTCAGTCTGACCTGCAACTTAAGTCTCCTCTTTGTGCGGTCTAATGATGAGAAACCACAGCCTAAACTATCCTGCTGTACGCCAGTTCTGCTTCAGAGACGAGTATTTCTGCCTTTTGCTTTTTCTTTGAACAAATCTTTAAAAAAAACCCCAACCCAAACACAAACACTCTCCCCCTTTTTTAGCCTTGAATCCCAATTTATGACTCATTCATCTGTCATACTCCTATTTCACTAGCTATTATCCAGCTGCCTTCTCTGGTTTTACATAAACAGAGTCTGAACTCCTAATTTCTGGAAGCAGTAGTAACTATTACTTTTAGGAAGAAAATTATAGGTTCAAGTCAGGAAACGTGTGATAAAGTTACTTGTCTTATTGTAAGAGTTCAGATTACATAGTAATGACAACTCCAGTCCTTAAAAGCTATTATTCGCTGTGAAAATCAATAATACTTGGACCTGTTGGAGTGGGTCCAGAGGAGGGCCACGAAGATGATCCGAGGTCTGGAGCACTTCTCCTATGAAGACAGGCTGAGAGAGTTGGGGCTGTTCAGCCTGGAGAAGAGAAGGCTCTGGGGAGACCTTATCGTGGCTTTCCAGTACCCAAAGGGGGCCTATAAGAAAGCTGGGGAGGAGCTGTTTGCAAGGGCACGTAGCGATAGGACGAGGGGCAATGGTTTTAAACTAGAGCAGGGCAGGTTTAGATTAGACATTAGGAAGAAGTTCTTTACGCTGAGGGTGGTGAGACACTGGCCCAGGTTGCCCAGAGGGGTGGTGGAGACCCCATCCCTGGAGAGATTCAAGGCCAGGCTGGATGAGGCTCTGAGCAACCTGATGTAGCTGAAGATGTCCCTGCTCACTGCAGGGGGTGGGACTAGATGGCCTTTAGAGGTCCCTTCCAACCCAACACATTCTATGATTCTATGATTCTACTTTCTCAGTTTTTAATAGATGTATTGGACTTTGCTATTTAATGCCATATTTCTGAAAAGTCCCATAGGCACTAAGTTTCTAAACTTCTGACATTGTATAATCATTTGTATCCACCTTACTAATTTAAGTTTTGCCATGAACAACAGCCGCTGCCTCCCCCCCCCAACAGAGAGTCCTGTTGGTACACCAATAAATTCTCATTTAAAGTCCTCAAGTTCATCAGTGTTTCTAAATATAAAATAGAACTTTGCTAGCTACCAAACTCATGCTGCTAAAGTCAGGCTTTAATGGAGTTCTTTGACATACCTACATTTGCCTGATCTTTTCCTGTTACTACAAGGTCACCAAGATAAAAGAATGGGCAAAATACATCTTCTTGGGGATTTTTCCTACAGCAAAGCGCATTGCCTTCATAGGCAACAGACCACCTCAGGAAGCCCTTCACTGCCTTTGTGTGTCGCATCCAGTGTATTTTTCCGCTACGCGGATGAGATTAGAAATGGCATTTAGTGCAGCAAGGGAAAAAACCTGTGTTGCTTAATTTCAGTGGTA
The DNA here is from genome assembly GCA_947846985.1 of Fratercula arctica. Classification (NCBI taxonomy): domain Eukaryota; kingdom Metazoa; phylum Chordata; class Aves; order Charadriiformes; family Alcidae; genus Fratercula; species Fratercula arctica. Next base: position 1,815,011 of record CANTUZ010000023.1, read on the forward strand.
AAATTTTCTATACAATCTGTGTTACGAGTGTGTTCCCCGCTGTTCAGAATTTTCTCTTCTCCCAGCAGCTGCCCTGAACCGGGCAGTGCTTACACAAGGTGCTTGGCTTCGGTGAAAGAAATCATTTTTCCTTCTCTGTCAGGAAAAAAACTGGAGGAGGGGAAACCAGTGCACAAGGTGGTAGCATATCTCACTGCAGTCAGTGACTACAGAAATCTAAATTCATGCTTCCGCCAAGAAACTTGCCTGCTGAAGGCCAGACAGAAATAAATTTTGCTACAGTAGGAAGAAATACAGATGGATCACAGTACCCAAATGTCCTTCCTATACCTATCTGTGGCCAGGTCAGAGCAGAAATTTCACCAACTAGGAAATTAACCTCTGATGAGTGAAGAGAGAAGTAGATTTTCAAAGCAAACGAGATGAATGGAAGCAGAAATTCCAGATTCATCCTTAACCCCAGCCATACCATAGCAGCCGGCGATCTCCCACAAGAGATTATTGGAGGTTCTCTACCGAGACTTCTGCTGTAGGAGACAGACTGTGTAAATCAGCCTGGAGGAAGCAGAAGCTCTTGCTATGGTATGGAAGAGGGCTTTGTCTGAAGTGTAAAGCTGCTGAAGGGATTAGAGGGAATAAGACGTAGTTGTGACTGCACAGAAGTGACACACAGAAAGAAACGCTGCAATGAATAAATGAGAACACCAGACCAAAAGCCAGCCTGCCAGCTAACTGCCGTACTCTCCCTTTTTACTAAAAGCATATGACAATAGCTCATTAGCAAATGAAAATTTCATGAATGAATTAATGAATTTCCATTAGCAAATGAAAAGCTCAGCTGGGGAGAAGCTGTAGGAATACTGAAAATCAAAGACATAGCAGTGCTGCCTCCACCCATCATCAACCAAAGTCTCCTTGCCGAGGCATCCTCTACACAGAGAGAAGCCCTCACTCTCACCCGAAGAAGTCTGTGCAGAAAATGCAAATTTTCTTGAACCACTATTATCTCAGACTGACCCTTCAGCATATTTTTGTGCCCCTGCAAGAGATCTCTTCGTTAGGCCTCAGTGACCTAAATCTTAATTAACACTTTCCAATCAGCATTACACTCCTTCATTAGACAAGTCCATCTCTCTAATAATGCACACGATACTGTTGGCTTCCAGCAACTTTGGGAAAAAGGACTCGGAATGTACTTCTACCGGTGTTACTCCCCAGGAAACACTCTCCGAGTTTCCTCCAGACCTGAAAGGGTGTGCTTTAGCGTGTTGGGTTTCTAAGTTTATCAAGTAAAAGCACATCTGTGTCCAGCCTGGCAGCTTCCCTTGTCCAGGGACACCAGGACAGCTAGACCAGGTGGCTGAGAAATGCAGAGTAGAAAGTGTGCTTTAATGTAACAATAATTTTCATAATTTAAAACCTTTATTTAAACTTATGACCTTGAACTCCACTCACACTGCACAAAAAGCCTTTGTTCAACATCTTATTCTTTCTTTTGTCTCTAAAGATAACGAGATTTGGAGGTGATGTGGAAGACACTCAGAATGGAAGGCAAACTCCCATGTATCCTCCTGCTGGTGGGAACAATCATGACTGCTCAATGCCAGGTAAGAGGTTAATGCACTGAATAATGCTTTTGCCATCCTCCTGTGTTTTTAGCAGCACTTCTTACCATCAACTCCAGCTGCCTGCATCAGACAGGAGAAGAATCTGGTTGTATCACTAGAAATCAGAGGAAGGAAAACCTTACAAAGTAGTCTACCTCTAAACTGGGATTTCCAGTAATGTGTTATCCTGGCTGGTTTTCATGTCAGTAAGCAAGTCTTCTCCAAATCTTCTTGGTGTATCTGTGCACTGTCACCTTTCACTGTTAGTAAGGGTTCCATTGTGATCACCCTGTAGTTTTCTTTCTATTGGCATCACCTTCATCATTACTCTCACTTACAACTGGTGGTTCCCGTGTCCCCTCACTTTAAGCCTCACATCACACAGCTTGAGTAAACCCTACACAATTCTAAAATGTTCAGACTCTCTCTCAAAAAATTGCTATCTCAGCCTTCCTCTTTCTTTTTATATTATTCTTTCTCATGTGGCCTGATCAAAGCAGTTTTCTAAATTGGTTTCTTCCTTAAAACTTTATCCAAAATATTTTATTTAATTGGCTGCAGGAGACATATGTCTCAAAGGTAACCAAGCTACAGAGGCTTATGGGGAAACTGCATGTCAATGAGCAAAAATAACTGCTTGTTCACATTTACTTCTTTGGAATTATTTGTTTGAACCTCCTTCAAATAACAGAAAGCTGACAAGCTTTAGTTATCACTTGCAATCCTCCAAGAGCACATCACCACTTCACGCATGATGTGAGCACAGCACATCCCAAGTTCATGTCACTCGGATGACAAGCAATCACCTGGGACTCTGTGGCAACTCGATTATTACATTTCTCGGTACCCATGCTGAGGTACTAGAGGCACTTTTCATGGTACTGTCTGAGGAGGGCAGACAGTTGCTCAGAGCTCCCCTGATTTACAAGACCACAAGAAGAGGATTGGCTCTTCAGAGGCACTTGTTCTCCCAGTTTTCTTAAGAGAGCAGATACTCACGGAATTAACCTTCTTTGCTTGCAGGGCTTACACATGCGTTTCAAACGTGGAACCAGATCCAGAGGTAAGCCAGGCAAACTACAACCGTGTTACCTGGAGCTTTATGAACACAGGAGAGGAAGGCAGATGATGCTGAGGGAATGGAGCCTGAAAGCTGTTTGTCATGGTTATTTGGATGAGAGATTCAGAAAGCAAAATACCAGACCATTAATACCATCCACAACTCACAGGAACAACTTTTTCCTCTCCCTCTGCTCTTCTTCAAAGAAAAAGAGGCCAGTCAATAGTGGAACAGTACATCCAACAACACAGCAGTAAGAGAGATGGACCAATTGTGGTCTGAGAAGGAAAAAGGGCAGTCCATTAGACAGACGCTCCCATCACAGATACTTTTCTCCCAGAAAGAGAAGGAAGTTCTTTTGCTCAGCCAGGTCTTTTCCCTGAGTCTCTAAAAGAGGATTTCCTTTCTCCAATTGCAGCCATTTGCACAGACAGTTCATCTGGAGAAATATACCAGCACAGGGGGACCTGGCTGAGGCTCTCAGGGAGCAGAATAGAATACTGTAGGTGCGACAGTGGTCGGAGTCGCTGCCACACTGTGCCTATCAGAGGTGAGTATGAAGAAGAAAAAGAGAAAGGAAATGCTGGGTCCTGAGAGACTGTCCATCTAATCATCCTAAATAAGAGCTTGCTGTCAGGGAAGGCGTTACCATGCAGAAAATTTGGCTTGAAATAGAGTAGGATAGAAATTAAAATACTAATATATACTGATGCAGGCCAGACTAAGCGGGAGCGGGCAAGGGGCTGAGGAAAGCTTCTAATAGAGTATGTGGAGAGAACGGAGCAGAGGAAGAACATAAGCACTACACGAAAAGACTGTAAGCGCCTGACAATAACAGGTAGGCAGGGAAAAATAGAACAGGCTAAAGGAGACTGACAGGAGAGGAAAGATGGGTATACACTGCCAGCTTCTTACTTCTGTGAAATCTAATAGTGTTTCCTGGCTTTTGCTTATTCAACAGCCTGCACTAGAAATAAGTGCTACAACGGGGGCCAGTGTTCACAGGCATATTATTCCCCACAGCTCTTCATCTGCCAGTGCCACCAAGGTTTCTCTGGGAAGCAGTGTGAAATAGGTGAGTAAACGATGTCAATTACTGTGAACGATGCTACTGGTTTTAGCTATGCTGTGCAGAAGGATGAGTACCCAGAAGCTGCTGCTATATACTGGGCTCTCTGTTAAGTTGCCTCTTTTTATTCTAAAGCTAATACTACAAAGAACTTTTAAGGACGACACTTGGGCTGTTCTCAGTGTCTCTTAATAAAACTGAATTTTGGAGCTGAAGACCTTCGTGTATACTTGCAGTCTGCCCAGCAAGGCATTTTCACCAACTAACTGGACGAGACATCTGGGAGCCAAGTTTAAACAGAAGAGAGATTGGGGAATCAGAGTTTGGGATGCTGTCATCGTAGTATTTTCTTCACTTTTGTTCAGATACTGAAGTTAAGTGCTACCAAGATGCTGGAGTAACATACAGGGGTACATGGAGCACGACAGAGAGCGGAACTGAGTGTTTAAATTGGAATAGCAATGGCTTGATGGACCGGACGTATAGCGGCCAAAGAGAGGACGCTGCTGAGCTGGGACTGGGCAATCACAACTATTGCAGGTGAGGGGCTGCTGGCACTGGTCAGAGCCACAGGAATCAGCCCATTCTAAGAGCTTGGAGCAAAGGAATGGCTGTTTGCAATGGTCTAATACCAAGCAGAGAACACTCTGCACAGGTGCAAATACAGCACAGCCCATGAGCAGCAATTACAACTTCTGTAGACATATATGAGCTTCAGCTCTATCTAGACTGGATGCTTACGACAGATGACAAAATGTATACATCTCTTGCCCCGTAGTCCTTCCCTTGTCCCTTCTTAGTGCCTAAAACGCCCTTTGTAAGCCAGTTTCCTGCAGCTCCATATCCCGCTCAAAACTCTAAAAATATAGTGCTTCCTGCACATGAACTAAACTGCACAAACAAGCTGTCACTCCTGCTAGCTGCTGGCTGTCTCATCCTCACCTCCATGTACTCCACAATTTTATAACTAAAATAGGAATCCAAATGACTTCTGATGGCTCAGTCCATGTCTTCACTGCGGAGCAGGATTAAGTTACCAAAGTAGATGGCAGACATGGGACTAATAACAGTAGCTTTATAATGATGTGTAATATCATAACTCTTTCAGAAACCCAGATGAGGATTCCAGACCTTGGTGCTATATCTATAAAGGGGGAAAGTACATCTGGGAACACTGCAGTGTGCCCTCCTGTTCAAAAGGTACATGCAGGGGGACAGGGAACAGACTTTAGAGCTTCCACAATTCACTGCGTATATAAGAATTCTCTCTGGAGTTGTGCTATTTCTGTAGCCTGAAAAGTTGAGACTCTCCCATTAAATCACGTTTAAGCTTTTAATATTTATGACACTGAGAGACTAAGATAAGTACAGCTAATATATAGATGCCTTGACACAAATCACAGTTATGAACAGCTGACAGGTTCATATCCATCAGTTAACATGCAGCTTTCTTACTGAAGTTGGGAACATCAACTGCAAATCTGGAAGAGGCACAGATTACCGAGGCAGCCACAGCATTACCAGTTCTGGAGCTACCTGTTTGAGGTGGAATTCTCGAATCCTTGTCAACAAGTTATATACTGCTTGGAGAAGAAACGCTTACCAGCTGGGCCTTGGTAGTCACAATTTCTGCCGGTATGTAGTCATTTTTAGAATTTAAAAAATCCCACCAAACTTTCTTGTGGTACTCTTGAGTCAGGGCTCTAGTCTTTTATGTGGGTTATTAAAGCACAGGAAGTACATTAGTGCTGGGAACGAAGCTCACTGACAATAGTAATTCTATTCCACGTGACCCGTCTGTGCTTCTCTAACATCAGACTCCATAAATGCAAATTCCACGTGCCCCTAGGGCCCTCTGCACCTCTGGAAAAATCAAAAATTCACTCAGGTCACAGTCTGTCACCTCTAGGACTCCCCAAACTCCCTGTGGATCTGATAAAACAAATAGCTCTTCTCTTTCCTGTGCTGCAGGAATCCTGACAATGACAGCAAGCCCTGGTGCCACATACTGAAAGGAAATCAGCTCACATGGGAGTACTGCAACGTGCCTACTTGCTGTAAGGGTCCTGGCACTCCTGATTCTTCTCCTTCTTTGAGGCATTACTGTTCTGCATGTCATTTGTACTAAACTCAAGCCTCTTAGAGTGAAATAAGAGCTGGGGTGAGGCGGGGGGGGGGAAGCTTTTTGGAGTAGAAAGAGATTCTGTGGCTCCACTCTCACAGAAGTGCCTTTTTCGCTGCCAGAAGGGAAGACTGCAGAAAGGGAGGACAGAAAAGGCAGGGTTTCCTTACTGTATTTTTCAAATCGGAATAAAAGTTTCCTAGGAAACGGGAATGAGTCAGATACTAAACAGTTCATGCCAGGCTGCCTCAACGTGCACTGGCAACTAACAGGCTCTTAACCCAACCTCAAAGGAAGAGTGCCTGAACAAAAAGCCCGTTTCTGGGTTTGTCATCCACAGCCACCTGTGGCTTACGGCAGCGCAGGGCACAGCAGTACAGGATCAAAGGTGGCTCCTACGCAGACATTGCCGCTCACCCGTGGCAAGCTGCCATCTTCGCGAAGTATCGCCGAGCACCGGGAGAACACTTCCTCTGCGGGGGAATCCTGATCGGTTCCTGCTGGGTTTTGTCAGCTGCTCACTGTTTTGAGGAAGGGTAAGTTAAGGATTCAGTACCGTATGGGGGAAAAAAGTGTAGAAAATGGAAGCATCCAGTATAGCCTTACTGGAAGGGTAAACGACTTGAAAAAAGCTCTTTATCCCATTAAGTCACTCTACACTAAAAATTATAGAGTTAATTTTGCTGAGCATTACAGACGGGCAAACTAGCAGCATGGCAAGGTACCACAGCAGAATATCAAATAGCTGAAGCACAAAGTTGTCAATAGAGATGCAGAGCCATCTGAAACTTGAGGACAGCAAGGGGCTGGCAGAGGAGCTTTGCCATGATGGCTGTAAGCAATTAGCACAAAACCGAAGGCAAATGGGACACTTGAGGGGAAACTGCCTGGGCAACGAAGTAGTAAGAACAATAAAATTAGAACAGCAGAAGTTCCAACAGCACATCTTCAAGGGACTGGTCCACTCCAGTTAACCTGGGAAGAAAGTAAGACTCTCTTGTTCTTCAGCTTTAGTGCAAATCAGCTGAGGATTGTGCTGGGTAGGACTTCCCGAGCAACTCCCGAGGAAAATGAACAAAAGTTTCAAGTGAAGAACTACACCGTGCATCATAGATTTGACTCAGAAAATTTCAACAATGATATTGGTAAGAACTTTTCTGGTCTTGTCACTGGAAAGGTCACGGTTGCGTCCAGTTTGTGGTTAATGAAGTGGGGATTTTTTTTTTCCCCTCTTCAGCTCTGTTGCAGTTGAGCTCGGATGCAGAAGATTGTGCTATTGAAACAGACACTGTCCGTGCTGCCTGTCTCCCCACACCAGGACTGCAACTGCCTGACTGGACTGAATGCGAGATCTCTGGTTATGGCAGAAATGAAGAATGTAAGTAGAAGATACTATGTCCAAAGTTTGTGTCACCTGCCCTCAAAGAATTCAAGCCTTTAGCATCCCTTAATGTGTGACCACCCCCTGAATTATCACATGGGCTTATATCAGCACCACAAAATGTATGCTTAAGTGGGAGATACGCAAAAACAAGTTTTGCTGTAAGTTATTTCATTCGTCTGAGTTCCGTGAGCTGCGTGGGCTAGTAGAGTCTTCCTTGATACTCTCCAACAGTAGAAACACAAAAGATGGCACAACGGATAAGGTAGGAATGACACAAAATTTGCAATCAGGGCTGCCCCATTTCTGCTGTACTGAGTACATTTAGATATTGTCATTCTGACATCCATTTCTGTCAAGATTTAATATACTACACAGTTGCAGGTAGTTGCGTTATTCTAAAAGATACAATTGGCTGTGCAGTGATAAGGAAAAAAAACAACCCAGAAAACAGGTAAAGAAATAACAATCACAGATATATATTAAAAGGCTGGCTAAAGGGTTTTTAAAGTGAGCTACAACAAACAGGAATAAAACCTGTCTGAAAGTATACACAGGCTGACCTATATTTAAAACAAACCAAAAAACCCAGCTCTTATTTTACTGGCACTTCTACTATTTTCTTTTTATTAGCTAACTTGTAAACTGTGAGACAGAGACTGTGAAACATCCATCATAACAAGACCTATTTGTGATTTGAACCCATAGGGGTTTTGGAACAGACTTGCAGATTTAACATATAAGTGTGGCATAAAGTGTTTTTAAAGTGCTTTTAAAGCTAGTCCTTCTTTGAGAGGGAAAGGATGCTGCAACTGTAATTCAAAACTACAATCCTGCCAACTTTCAGCTTTGTGCAATTGCAGCTATGCAGGAGAATAAACCCAACACCCAAATCAAACAAACAAAAAAATCCCTTCCATTCCAACATAACACAAGTGTACATTCCTATCCAGTTACTCAGTATTGTGTACGACAAGGCATCGGATTTTTGTTAGTGCAAATCTAAAGAGTCAGGATCCTGATTCATACAGTTAGTGATTTTCACAGGCACTTCCTGTGACTTCATTTTAATTGATGTAACTGTGCAAAGCTGACTTACCCACCCAAAAAAAACCAGCAGTCTTTAATTTGGAGCCTACAAAAACCTCTCTAGCGTTTAAGCTTGCTAAAGAAGCAATACTCTCTCTCACCTATATTTGAGGTGTTCTCACTAGCAAAGCAGAACCCCCGATAATTAAAAAAGATCCTTTGGCAAGGAAATACGAGTTGAGCAAACCCTTCACACCCGCACCCTCAGCTACGTCTGTTTTCTCTCCCCCAAACTACAGAAACTGAACTGCAATATTTATTTTTTTAAATATATACACACAACCACAGACATATATATGTATTTATATTGTCATTTTTCTTCCAGTTTCTCCATTCTATTCAGAGCACCTGAAGGAAGGCCATGTCAGACTGTTTCCAGCCAGTCGGTGCACAACACAGCATCTTGACAACCGGACCGTTACAGATAATATGTTATGTGCAGGAGACACGAGGCACCTTGATGATGCCTGCAAGGTAAACCCAGTTCTGTTGTTCTTTCCTTTTTAGGTCTGTCCTTGATAAGCTGAGCTAACCAAACAGAAAGTGTCAGAAAATAGTTTAAAGAAGTTCTGCCTTTGGCTACATGGAAGTTCTAGTAGACTTTTGCTGAACAGAACTGCTGGCTTCAAACCAGAACAATACACTGAAAATCCCAAATATAGGAAATACCACAAAACCGAGCAGGAAACTCTACCTTAGCACCATTTCCTAATGTTTTCTCTTGTGAGCATGCAAAACACTCAGCAGGAGGTTCTGTAAGAGGAAGGGGGTGCCGGCCTACTGAAAAGGGGAGAAAAGAACACTAAAGGCTAAAAGGTGGTGGAGAATGAGCAGCTGTAACATAAGGAAAAAGGAGGGCACACATGCAATCCCCATCCTTTCCATTTAAACAGCTCTTTCATAATTTTGCTTTACTGTTACACATAGCAGCATAAACACCCTGGATCTTTATAGCTTGAATAAGAGCATTCCTCTTTTTGGTCTTACCAACGTCTCACCTACATTTCATAAATAAGCACTATGCAAAGTTAGAGGCTTTATTGCTAGTTAGCTTTTTTTGGGTCTCTCCCCATGAGAGGAGCATTGACGGAGTCTGGAACACAAAAGTGGCTTATGTGAAAGTGCTGTTACCAAGAGCTCTTGATTTGTGCACGTACTACGTAGGGTATTTCCACAGTGCACCACTAGTGCACCACTAAAGCCAGTGGGGGGGAAAAAACCACAAAAGCAGACAAGGAGATTATTACTAACCTGCTGCTTCTCTGTAGGGTGACTCTGGAGGGCCTCTGGTCTGTATGAAGGATGACCGTATGTATCTAATTGGAATCATCAGCTGGGGAATAGGCTGCGGCCGCAAAGACATACCTGGTGTTTATACAAATGTGAATCGTTATCTTGACTGGATTCAGGACAACATGAAACCCTGAAAAATGAACGATCCACAATCTTGTGGACATGGCCTCACAGCTTCCTTCTGGGTGCTCTCAGGATGCTGACAGGGCTTCCTGTTTCTCCAGATGTTTATGACTTTCAGCACAAGAGGAAGACAGACTGCAATGTGTGGGAAGGGCACGTTCTCAAATTAACTCTCCTTTCCTTATTACAGGTTATCGGAAGCTAACACTCCTTTCCCCCCACATCCCCAAGCTTTCTCCTTGCATCAAATCACATGATACAATTAAAAAATAATTTTTTGGCCTGAGAGAATAAACCAAGCATGGGATGCTCACGCATCCCATGAGCAGCTATGTTATTTTGGGAATGGGTGTGAACTGAAGTCAAAGGGGACAGATTTAATTTCCTGAAAATTTCGTCTCCCTCCTTATTTATCTGTAAATTTGGGAGACGTCCCAGTCAGGCTTAAGTAACCAAAGTAAAAATGGTGTAAGGACAGAGCTTAAGCTGATTTCAGCTTGACACCAACAGAAAGAGCAAAGCTGAAGGCATGGACTGTTTATCTCCATATCAATATACTACTCGCTTTTTCAGTTTGGAACTGATTCATTAACAGGATGGCATGCTTGTTAGGACATTTTGGTTTTCCACTTGCTTTTCCTCCTGGTAGGAGCTAAATATTTAAATAAATATAGAATAGGTAAAAATCTTCACACCAGCCTTATCTGCCACAGAATCAACACATTACTTTTTAAACTATTAAATTTCTACGCATTATCATTCAATAGGAAAGCAAAAGCTCTCTTTAGCGCAGCAGCGCAGGATGGAACAAAGGACAAGTATAATGGTAGCAGTTTTAGGTACCTGCTAGATTCACATGCACTGTAAGGATCAAGTCAAATGTCACAAGGCTGCATTTGTCATTTAATGGAAGACAGGACAGGTATAACCAAGTCACTGTGAACTAGAATCTCAGTAATCAAGCATTACTTGCTTGCATTGCAGTTGCCATGTGATGCCAAGTGGTATCTGTCCGTGTCCTAAAAGTTAATCCTGAGAGATTCTCTCCTGTGCAGTTCGTTTACAAATTAAGAGAAAGCAGGTGCAATTACCGTTTTACAAAAGGAAAACATTATATTGAGACTACAGAAGCAGTTTAGCTTTAGTATCAACCAGGCAGTGTAGCTAGAGAACTAGTGTGTTTTATTTGGGAAATTCAAAACACTGTAACTCAGAATGTTTATGCTTACAGTTTTAAGGAGCTCTCTGATGATCTACTAGCACAGCCTCTAGTCAAATAGAGAAGCTCAGATAATAAGCACGTACAGAAGAGAGATTTGGTAAGGATGCCCATTACTTCCTCAAATGGGTTTTGTAAGTGGCAACTTTACAAATGGTCCGTGTCTTTCTAGCTACTAGCTTAGAAACTGACCTCAAAGAGATCTTCCCTAATGTTCTCAGAGAAATGGTGGTCTAAGTCCAGTTAGCCTCAGCAATGAGTCCCATATTCCAGCCAGTGGAATTCTTGGGGAAAACACACCAAGGTGTTTAATAAACAATAGTCACAGTTCAGGTTTTTTGGCGTGTTATTGTTCTTAATTGTATTTTATTAAGTAATGACCTTGAGAAAAAGACAAATTGATTTCCGTTCCTCTCTCCTGAGTCAACATCAGCATTTGTTGCAACTGAAGTACACAGCTACACCTTACATTTCTCCTAAAACTCCTTATTATCATCATCTACCAAGTTATCTCACTGCTTCCTGCTTACCCCTTCTGCCCTGCTTCTTTCATTCCGTAAGAACTTGCAGCCATCTCAGACTGACAGAGAAAGCTTGTCATAAGGGCCAGGCACCCTTATGCATGTAAGAAGCCTTTCAAGATCTCAAGTAACATGAATCACTTCAACATGAAAGAAGAGATGCTTAAAAAAACCAAAGCTACAAAGCCAAAGGACAATATTAGTACTTGAGGAGCAGGAAGGTGAAGAGGTATTTCATTGTCTTCATAATTAAAGCACAGCCCTTAGCCTGCTACCAGAAACCCTACCTAGTATACAAAAATGGTTCAGCTGTATTCCTAAAGACAGTTTCACTGAGGTTCTCCTTTTAGGAAACAATAAGAAAAATTACTAAGAAAGTAACTAATTTTAGCTTTTCAGACAGTGACTTAGTCCCAAGCTGACAATCCCAATTGCATAAAGACATTTATCTCCCTAAGGCACCCACTATCCACAATCCAATTGGCATAATTTACCTTCCTCCTTAAATATCAACTGTATTTCTTGTAAAGCCCAGACAAACCACTCTGAAATGACACAGATGACACGTGAAAACGGATTTTATTGATGCCCTTGATGAAGGTTATATTTGCACTGAACATGCTCAGCAGTAAGGCCACCTGCTATGGCATTCATCAGTTGCATTGGGACTTGCAATTCCACATGCAAGATGTCACTCATCCACTGCATGTATCCACCACATGCAAACCAGAATGTATGTTATCCTTCGTTTAGGGTCACCTTGTTCTGTTCACAATGTACATGGTGGACAGCCACCTTACAGATGCTGTAGTCACACGTACAGCATCTTAGGGACAAGTTCTGCTACCACAGAGAAAACACATTGCCATCTAGTGGCCAAAGAGCACATTACAGACAATATGGAATAGTGCAGATGCCTCTCGGTTTATATTTATCCTGTACAGAAAGATGCAGCACAGAGTGGAATGGGCAGGTGCAGCAACAGGTCCTGCAGAAGAGATGGTCCCAGTGAAAAATCCAGCGTAGGCTTGAATCCACCTGCACAGCAGCTGAGTGGTACAGGAACTGGAATGAGGTAGGACAGCCAGAAACACTACAAAGGTACCAGGACACAATTATCTCAAAGACATCAGCGAGCAGAAGAGCAGTATCACCTTCATTCGTAATAGGCAGGCAGAGGCAAAAGGAGGTTCCAACAAGTTACTAGGGTAGCGATTGTCTTCATTTAGACACAGCTTCAGTTTCCATCAGAGCGCTATGTCTCCACAAAAATTCTCCTGCCTCTCCCGACTCCCAAAAGAAGCTAGGAGAATCCCTACCTTCAAACACTAATGAAATACGAGAAGCAAGAGTACATTCAGATGGCACCACCCATCAGTTACAAGATGACATGTGCTACAGTCATGCCTTCATAGGATACCATACTAAGATTTGGATGTGTTTCCAGTCTATCTACACCGATTCAAGACACCTGATGACCAAGATGGCTTATGAAATATCTAGAAAAAGCATCCACTTCTTCCCTTCCTCCCTCTGTGGCACCATCCCCAATCTCAGATTTCTTTACTTCCCATCCTGGGTGGGACAATCTACCTTTCCGCTTCTTCCAGTCCCTGAGGCAGAATGGCTAGATGATCTCTCTGCTGCCAAGAACTATACAGCTTTCCGCCCTAACACACAGTGTTGGGGAAGGGCAGATGCCAGACAATCACACTGTAGTTGAAGTTTGTGGAAATTCAACTTTGTATCATCTACAAAGGAATAAAAGCCAACCAAAATATAAGGAAGAGGAGTTACAAAAGGCAGTAAATCCCTAGAATTTCCTTTAAAACAGCAAAATGAAGGTGATACAAGTTTACGTAGCCAACTCACTAATCCCAAGGGACCTGAACACCTCTCCCATCTGCCATTGTTCCAAATACTTGAGATTCATCTAGGGATGAGATGGTTTCAGGTCAACCTTACTTTTCCCTGCTCCTCAGCACCTTAAGCGCTGGCTCTCCTGCTCTCATGCTACTACAGGCAAGGGAGCAACCCTAAACAGATGGATGGGGTAAGAGGCTGCATCCAACAGCCAGGGACAGGAGAAACAGGAAAGTGCTCTTCCTCACTATCGCAGTCCTCTAGGTTCGGACTTGGAACTTGCCAGCCTTAGTCATGTATTTTATCCCCTTGAAGGGCTTGTACTTCTCCCCATACATGTCCAAGCGATTCACCTTCAGTCCTAAAGGCAAACAAACACAGCGTAAGACTGACTGCTGACACAAAGCAAGCAGACAGGCCTTCAGGATAAAGGAACAGAAGATCATATTAGAGGTGCAGAAAGCATAGGGAAAGTTTTAGCAACCAGTAAACAGAACAGAGAAAAGCTGACAACTGCTAATTGTCAGAATAATTCCTTACAAACACATCCATACTCTAAAATTCTTTATAGGTCTGTAAGCATGAAATGCAAGGAAATACAGATAGGCTGTTTCACAGAGCATCAGAGAGAACAAATAGACGTATCTGTAGTCAAAGCACACAATTTTTTTTACTTGAAGAACATGTTTCAGATAGAATGTACTTCAGAAGGCCTGCAGAGCTAATTTCAGCTATGTGCAGAGTGAGCACTGCCACAGCAGAGAATATTCAGCTGCTTTACCTGACAGTCACTTACCAGATATAGCCAGCTGCTGAATTTTAAACTGCAAGTTAATGGTGGGGTTTTCATCTGGTTTTGATGTCCCAGCTTGCAAGCTCACGGTCCCCTTCAGGCTTGGCAGCTTCTGGGGGTTTATTTTCCCTATGTCCCATGACAGCAGCTTCAAGGGACAGAAAATGCAGCAGTGAAGCAGAAATGCCGTAACACCCTCTAAAGAAGAGTCCCCTTCCAATGAATGACAGCTTTTGTTACTTTACGGAAAAGATTTTTGTCTTAGTATCTTGCCTTTCATATTGGCCAGACACGGTACAGGCTTAAGGAGCAGCTGCCTTGGATTTCTGTTCTCTCTCTCTCTCTTTCCATGAGGTTCCCCAAAAGCCTACCATGAATGATATTTCCACTACTTGTGCTACAGGCCCCATTTCCTATGTGTAACAGTGACAACAATAATGCAGAATTGCCTCCTTTCCGAATGGCTGAAGCAGTGCTGCTTGAGGCTCTACTGCGGGTAAACCAGCGAATTTAAGTTTGCAATAAGGCAAAAAAGCGAACTCGAGGCGGGGGTGGCCAAACAACAAAACCAGAACACTCCAAAACAAATAAAAACCCACTAACCAACCCAAATCCTCAGTGTTTGCAAAGGACATACAGTACTAGGCATGACAACTAGATATGTAGAAGTTTGTAAAGCATCCACCAGACGAATGCCTCATCATACAATACCAGTTCTTGGATTTTCTGCACACACCAAGCAACCAGAACTACTTTCCAGTCAGACACCGAGCTATTTGTTGTGGGGATTAAGACAACTTCTAATATGCAATTGTCCAGAAAAAGTTCTCACCCCAAGAAAAGATACTGCTTTCAGAAAAACAATGTTCAAGGAAATGTTCGTGTAAGCATGAACAGCTCAACTTCATTTGCTGAAAGGTAAAAAAAGATTTAAAAAAAAAAAAATCTAATTTCTCTCTTTCCTCTCACCTTTGTAACTGGATCGAAGATGTGTGTTCCCTGAGAGGGTGTAAGGGTCATGTTTAAGACACCTTTTGGCATCTGGCTAGTGACCATCACTCCCTCTACAGTCTTCCCCATAGTCTGCTTCGGCCCCACCGTGATCTCAAAACGTCCCAGTGAGCTGTTATCACGGAAACTGATGTTGTGTTTAACATAGACTGGAATTGCCACAAGACTAGAATAAAGACATGAACAGAAAGTCCTTGTCAATGTCTCGCCTTCGTCATTGCTTTTGCTGATGCAGTCCTTGCCTTCCACGCTGAAAACATTGGAAGACAATCTCCTTAAAAGAAAAGGAAATCCTACACTCATTTTTTTGATCTAAGAGCAAAGTCAGAATCCTGTTCTCAAGTCTTAATTACACTTTTTTTAAATCAAGCTTGCCATGTCTTAGTTTTCTACCTCTACCAGGCAGGTAACTACACCCAGCATAACAGGAGACTTGAGCAAAGGATGAGGAATGTTTTTGCATGTCACAACCAAGCTGGCAAGTAGTTCCAGGCAGTACAGCAGCACTTGAACTTCATGTTTGTGCTTTCAGTTAGATATCCCACTCCTTTTCATCTACTTGAAAAGTCTGACAAAGCCTAACAAAATGCTTTAGCATCTGTAAGCCCAATTAGTACTTGGTAAACTGCTTCTAGAAAAGAATGCAAACAGCGGACAAGAACTTGTAATTCTATTGAGAGAGCTGTCAAAAAAACAAGATTACCAAACTATCTTGTTTTATTCTGAAAGTTTTTTATAAACTTAGGAAATCAACAGCTTGATTACTCCATACTGCCTAATTCCTTCCCTCTCTAGTCTGTTTATCTGCTACTAGTCTTTGAAAAATGCTGGCTGACCAAAAAAAACCCAACGGAATCACAGCTCTAATCAAGGAGAAAATGCAGGTTTTAAAAAAGGAAAAGTACAAGTTACAATGCACCTCTACTTCATTCGGCACAACATGCCACATGATCTGTAAAAGTAATTCCTTTCCCCTCCCACCCCCTTCAGCCAGGAAGATCCAAATTTTGTAATTCACAGCACTACATTTATCACCTACTTCTGAGCGCTGACATGATAGGAGAGCAAGCGAAAATTTCCATCAGGTGGAATGAAGGAGAGTATTCTCTCTGACTCCCAGCGCTTAAAACGCACACATGGATGAAAGCTGACATCATCCAATAACCGGGGGTTCTGAAAGAAAAGAAAGTCACATGGTTAGTGAAGGCAGTATTACTTAAAATAACCTCTTCTTCTTAGTCTTCTGTCCATGAAGGGTCTACCATTTGATGCGCTCTGCCCACCTGAAGGTATCTACAGACACCATAATTTGTTTGGTGCTGTTACATCTGTGCAATAGCAGTACTCAATAACCTCTATCCTATTTTAGAAAATTTAGTCATGTCAAATAATTACATTGATACATACTCATAAAAAAAAGATGTCCCTTTAGGATAGCTGCCTAAAGCACCACTGTATCTCAGAAACTTAGTCACAGCACAGATTAACAGTACTTTTAACAAAGAATCTGAAAATAAAACCTTTAGGCTCAAAGTTGCTGAAGTTCACTATGAATTTCCATTGTCAGTTCTTTCTCTTTTGTTTGGCATACTGAGGTTCTGATCTACTGGAATCCATCAGTGTGAGACTGAGATCCTAGTATCAGGGCTGGGAAACCCTTTTCAAAATACTTAAATAAAGATACATCCTTGAGCTTTACCATAAAGGAAAGGGTAAGGTCTGGCATCCCAGTCAGCTTAACACAAGCATCAATCACCCCTTGGATTTCAGCAGTAATCGTGGAACCTGCAACAATAAAGTAAACACAGGAAGTTATGTGAACCTGATCAAAAAAATCACAATGTAGAAAAGCTATCAATGAGAAGGACAGAAATTTATTATCTTTATGAAATGTCATGTCTCATTATGTTGCTCGCTCAATATTTTTCTCATTCCCAACCACTTCTGGAAAAGATGCATATAAATAAGAACCACTGACACCAGTAATGTCCATTTTAATGGCCAAGGACAATAGTTCCCAACCCTAACACGACTAAAAGGCACAAAATCTAAGGAGATCGCGTTATGCACAATCTTCATTCACCTTCTATTTTCCTAATATAGAATTGCTTACAAGACCTCAGGAACGAGGACAAATGAAAACCTTGGTACTTCTATAAAATTTGTTACTGAATAACATCTAGGAGTTGGCAACATTCCAGAGTAAGAATAGGAATAGAGTTTCCCCCACCGTTCGATAAGGGAGCTCCTCTCTGAAAACCTAAATCTCTCTTCAGGCACTATCAGGACAAATTACCATTGTCTTAGCCAGAAGCAACTTCCATACCCGATTTGTCAATGATTGCATCTATCTCCTCAACCACATCAAAATACGCCTCATTGTTGGTATATTTTACACCAGTACGTCTCCAAGGCACCACTGATAGCTGTCCGGTAGGAAGCTGGTCACCCACATTAGTGCTTCCTGGAAAAAGAAAGGCAATCACAACAACCACAGAAGTCAGACAATGCTCCAGAACAAGTCATTAGCCTCCTATAACTTAATTGTAATTAATCCTTGAGAACCTCTGTCTCTTTGTAGGAGGGCAATTAGTCTTCCAGACTCACTGTTTGTCTTCTATAATTTATCTCTCTCTTACATCCAACTCTAAAACATACCACAATAAGGCATGGGGAAGCATAACTAAAAAAAAAAAAAAAAAAAAGCTACCCCAACAAAAAACCCACCCCAAACTAACTCATCCAGGAAGTCATGTCATGGCTGTAGCTGCACATGTGATCTGTTTGTTTGGGTTAAAAAAAAAGTGCAGCTTGTGCTGGAACTTGAAGGAACCTCAGAGCAAAGCACTAACACAGGACTCCCTAAATACACCTATGCTGGGGTTTAGAATGGTATGGAACAACATGTTCTAATTTACTTATGCAGGAATATTGCCACACGGCCTCCCTAGGTTATCTACTTTTTGTTTCTCTGTACCTGTGATGGTGTTGACAACTGTTCGCAGGATAGTTGGGGGCTTTATCAGTTCCTTAAGAATATTAGACTCTGTTGCCAATGGAAAGCCGTTGTCCAGCATCTCCTCCAGCACCTCATAAACCACCACAACATTGTCCTTGATCATCACCTCTGAACAGACACCAAAATAATCCTGTGCAAAAGAAATAATTACTCAAAAACCTCTGAATGAGAGTCTTAGTGATCATTCAGTTCGGTGTCCTCCCACACAGAAATAAATCAATGCTCTTCTTGGAGGAGGTGAAACAACACGGAATCTCCATGTATTAGTACAAGCACATCAGACAGACTGACCAATCCAACAGACATGCACAGCTCTGAGCATACCTCTGCCACCACCCCAGAGAGCTGGCAAATCACCGCATCATCATATGCTCTTATTTCCTTTCTGTATAACAAGATTCCCTTTGATAGCTAAGAACACTTGAAAGTGGCTCAGCTGCAACCAATTAAGCAGCCACCTTAATATGAAAAACTTACTTCCTGCAGCCACTACTGAATTGCGTGCAGTTATGCCTTTCATTACACTCCAGTATCAGATATCCTTCCTCAGCTGGTCTTTACCTACATTACTCTCAATATTTTAAGTGGGCAGCACCACTGTTTGAGGAATTCAACTTCTCCTCATCAAAGCTTTTCATTTACTTTTGTTATAATGCTTGCATACATATGGTCAATAATACAATTATTAACTTCAATTCTGTGAATATTTTTTGAGAATTTGTTTTGATGGGGAATATAGGGGAAGCACAGCTTCACACCCTCTGCATATTCTGCTTAAGTCCACACTTGTTTTATAGGAGAACATTTCTGAAGTCTGTCTAGCACACTACCTGTGTTTTTTCATTCTGATACCACTTGGGATGCACAGACTGCTTACATATCCTAAGATGTATTAGGCTAATAGCAGAAGTCCAGTATTCTGAGAAGTCTGAAAAATAATTCTATCCGATCCATGTATCAAACCCCCCCTTCCTCATAATTTAAGAGATGTATAAAGCAGAACCTCAGAACATGAATCATAAAGGATCCTCAGACTAATTTATTCCCCAGCTTGATTCCTCTACTGTTTCTGCAACTTCTACTCCAAAACAATAATTAGCAATATTAAAGTTTGCAGGAAAAATATACCAAGTCAAATGGTAAATCTGTAACACAATTTGGTATAGAAATTAAGTGGAGATATGTCAAGATTTGGCATATGTTATAGGAAGCATTCCCAATAACTCAGCAATTTTAAAAACTGAACATTTAATTTAATCATAGTTTTATTCTATGGGGACTTCATGCATCTTTCTGGAGAGCGAGCAAGCGCACGCAAACACAAAGAGATCAGGCATTCTGCACAACACGAGTGTACATAAACTGTGACGCTAGTCCTGCACTACAAACGCTATTTCTTTCTCAGACCTATCAGGTTTTAACATATGGCCAAGCCAGTGAGCACACACTCACGCCTTTGTCCTCTCACAAAAAACAAGGCCTAAACAACTGACGTAGTACACTTGTGGCCTGAACAGCCAATCCATGCCCTGAACTGAGTGAAACATAACTCAGCCTACACTCATGTTCTGATTGGCACCTGGAAGCAAAAACTCACATGATACCCATATTTCCTGTATTCTGGTAGGGACGCTGGTCACAAGACATTTCAAATCCAGACTACACACCCCTGTTCTTGGCAGGCAGCAAACAGACATCTTCACTATTTCCCTAAACTGCCCGGCAGGCATGTCACCCATAGCGCAGAGGGAATATGGCTGCTCTGGGGCAACTCCTGTGACTCACTTCTTTAGGAAGCAGATACGCTTCCAAGGAATATCACTAGATATAAGCACTTTGGTCGGTTGTCACTAACTGACATGGATATGAATTGCAAAATCTCCTTGGGAGAACAAAGCCAGCTTGGTCTTAGTCCACAGCTCCCAGAAGAGACCAGGCTGCAAAACAGAAATATGAATCTTGACTGGTGAAAGGTCCTTCCTGTGCACGCTGGCTTATCTCCAATCCATCGCCATCCCAAGCAGCACGTTCCCAACCATGCAAGCCCATGAGACGCACTCGAGATCCTCGCAGGTGCAGGATGTGAATTAAGAAGTGGGAAAAAGGGAGAAAATTAATTGCTGCTAACTTGAAGAGCTCCCTTTCCCCCCCACCGCCTCGTTCTCCTCTACACCACGGCAGTGACCCGGGGCTCCCCCTCGCCCCCCGCCGGGGCCGGGCCGGGGACCCGCACCTGGAAGGTGTCGACCACGCGGTGCAGGAACTCGATGACGAAGAGAGGCGGCACCTCGCTCTGGATAACGGCCACGAAGAAGATCTTGTGGCGGTAGACGCTGAGGAGGTAGTGATGCGGCGTGGGGATCACCGGCGGCACGTTCTCCGCCTCCGAGGCCCTCTCCTGCGCCTCGAAGAAGTAGTCGCAGACGGAGCGGCTGACGACGCTCTTCCAGTGCTTCTCCAGGAAGATGTCCCCCGAGGCGTTGATGAGGAACAGGCTGTGAATCATGGCTGCGGCGGCCGGGCCCTCCCCAGCGACGGCCGGAGCACGGCACGGCACGGCCTCACCGGCCCTGCGTGCCCGCCCCCTTCTTGCCACCAGCCCCGCCCCCCAGCGCGCGGATTGGCAGCGCGAAAAGCTCCCCCTCCCCTCCCCGGGCGGGGCTTGGCCAGCGAGCGCGCTGACTGGGTGACCCACTAACAACCGCGCCCGATAGGCCGATAAGGGGCGTGCGGAGTGATGCCGCAGGAGAACGGCACGCCGCGCTCGGCTCCGATTGGGCCAGTAGCCTGCTCGGGCACGCGTCCAGCAACGCCCCGCCAGCTGAGGTGTCCGCTCACCGACACCACACGTAACGCGCCGCCGCCCGGCAGGGGGCGCCGCGGAGGAGCCCCGCCCACCGCCGCGCGGCGTCGCGCCACGGACCCGCGCCCTCCCGCGCCGCAGCAGCGGGGACGGACTCTTGCCCGAGGCAGCCCCGCGTCCCCCCGGCCCGGCCCGGCCCGGCCTCCCCGACCGGTCGGTCACAACGCCCCACGCTGGGCACAGAACCGTGCCTGCTTCTGATTCTTTTTATGGCACCCTTTTTGGGGTAGGCAGCTACGCATAGTCTATAGAAGGTGTTAAGTGACCCGGTTTCTGCAGAGGAGCAGCTGGTCGAACGTCCTCCACTGTATTATTTTGCTGGTTTGTTCACCGCAGAGTATTAACGCTACTGAAAACACAATCCAGCTGGCACGAAAATGACAATTGTCATGCAAAATGCACCTAAACCCTGTGTCAAGCGATTTCCTGTGCGGAACAAGAGCAGGCATTCCATGTTCATACAGCAGGTCTCTGCACTTCTGAGTCAGACAGATGCCATTAGAAATAATTTTCCAATTTTACTACTCTGCCGGGAACAAACAAATGCAAGAACAATGAAAAATAAGTCCTTTCTGTTCCATTAAATAAGGTGTCTAAACGTACAGCCTTTATTCCAGGGGAATAAAGGTCCAGCATGGAAAGGTCAGGGCTGAGTCTTAGCACCCAACTGCACTTCAGGACAGTGGGCAAACCCTTTAATGAACGACACCACCAAGTCTAGAAGATGAGAAAGCTACTGGACGGATTATGTCAGAATGCAAAAAAAACCTGCACTGTTCAGAGTTTATATTAGATCTTATTTTCTATTGATATGTTGTACCTATTCCTCCCCCCCCCCCCCAATGGCTCGGAGGTCAATTTACTTACTCTGACATTACCTTTTAATACTACTGTATGCATACATCCTTATTTAAAGTATCAGATAATTCAACAAGCAGTAGATGAGCTTTTTGCAGTAGCAGAAAATAATGAAGGAGAAATGACCTATATATTAATTTCTCTTTTACGGTCATGATTTGTATCAAATGCATTTTTTAAACATCAAATGTTTTTAAAATGTCTAATTCAAATTACTGTAATGAATCAACAAAGGGGTAATAATTTGTAATTTAATTACACCACTTCTAAATTTAATAGTTCTTTATGATTTTAATATAAGCACTTTACTTTTAACATGAAGGTATTGTAAAGATTATTGCATCAGTCTGTGAGGCTCTTGGAGACTGTATTATTGGAAGTCATATAGGTATCACAGACAGAAAGCAGCAGCACACAGTTAAATTGACCAACAACATAAAGCCTTTATACATTTGGCTCTCCGAGAAACTCACACCTCTCTGTTTTTAACCTGGACCTTGACCAACAGTCATGGGACATGTCTTTCAATACAGGCATTTCTTTTTTGTCTCATGAAATATAATTCAGTTTTGACTCTATTATACACTACTTAAAAACTGACATTTCCCTCTGATTGCTTGCATCCATCACCAAATTGTTAGTATTTCACCCAGTTCATGATGTTGTCACTTCTGCATTTTTCCTACAGTTACTTCAGTTTCTTTAGCCATCAGGAATATTGGTGCCAATACAAAAGCAACCATAGGCTAATTAATTATTTCTGCACACCAGAGGAAAAGGTTGTTGAGGGGAAAAGGGAAATACATTTCTGCTTTAAAATCAGACAGGTTTATTAAGGTGTCTTGCTGGCACCTACAGAGAACAATTTGTAGTTACACCACTGTTTACTGATGCAGAAATGCTGCCTGGCTGCTTCCAAACTGTTAGCACAAAGATCACGTTTTGTTATGAAAGTCAGACTCCACAGTGGCTTGGGAGCTTATACAAACTGGAATCTAAAAGGAGAACATGG
This sequence comes from Fratercula arctica, assembly GCA_947846985.1. Lineage (NCBI taxonomy): Eukaryota > Metazoa > Chordata > Aves > Charadriiformes > Alcidae > Fratercula > Fratercula arctica. The sequence continues at coordinate 1,837,914 of CANTUZ010000023.1, forward strand.
CAAAAGATGCTGCCAGAACAGAACTTCCTTTTGCTGGTTAATTTACTGACAGCCTGAAAACTGCTCATTGAAGGGTACTATACTTTAGTTACAGTACTACCTCCAGAGAAACCTAAGCACAGTCAAAGTCAAAACAGTGTTGCCAGTCCGTGCGCTGTCTTTATGATAAAACAATTCCTTACCATCTGTAGTTTGCCATATGCAGGAATTCTGATGATTTAACTGTTAGCCTGTGCTGCAAAAATAAAACAGAGAGTAGAAGAAAACAGGCCATTTTAAAATTTATAATAGTCAACAAAACCAATTAATTTTGCAAGAGTGCTAATAATAACCCACTGCCAGTTTTGAAACAGAATAGAGCTGACAGACTGATACCCTGTGTTGAAGAAACACAGTTGGGTTTCACTGTTATATGCTGAATCCTCTTAGTCTTGCTTTACTTTCTTATCTGGAAATTACGTTTATATCTCCATTAGGTTTTCTGCATACAGCACAACAGTCTTGTAACGTAAGGCACTGTAAGTCATGCAGCATAGAGCCATGCGAATTCTGAAGAGTCAGTAAGAGGTGGGAGAAGAGATTAATTCATAGGGAAAATCCAACCCTGACAAGACAAGGCCAGACCTGTACAGTCTACATGGCAGAAAGAGAACTGTTTGTACAGTACCTTGTGCAATAGCATCTCAAACCCCATTGGCTTCAGGTAGTCAGGAACTCACTGAGAACGTATAACTTTCGCACTGAAAAACCTATTCTGTTAAAATATAAGAAGAGTTCCTCTTGCTCAAAAGAGAAATTTCTCACCTCAAGACACTAAAGCAAGCCATTCAGCAAACATCGCAAGTTTGCTTTATCAAGTCTGTCTCCACAACGTTTCTTAAGATTTTTTCGTCTCTAAAAAGGGAAGCTCGCACGAAACTTTACACAACAGGTGCCCTTAAAGGCAATGTTGAAATATGCTCCATAATGTGTACGCACAATGAGTAAACTGAGACAGAGGTTAGAAAAGGTCAGAGAATCGCATGCAGCACATAGCCACTCGGGATGGATACCAAAATGAGACTCTTTCAACCAGATATAACCTGGGAGAGAATGCTGTAAAATGAGAATTTGCTCTTTGCTCATTTCTGCCAACTTTCACCACCTGCCAGCCCAACAGCACAGGAGAACCACCATCCGCTCCCAGTCAGAATCCCGCTGGGCTCCAGTGGCAACCACCAGCCCCGTGGGGCCAAGGCCAGAGCGCTCCCAGGTTATTTCCCTGGAGAACAGCTGACGTTTGAGCAGCGAATTTTCACTCTACAAAGCAAAACATACCGAAGGTGTCAGAAAGTTACACAAATTACCTCACAAAGATGCCCAAGGGCAGAGCCGTCCCTCCCCGCGCTGAACGGCGCCGTTCTTTCGGGATCCCGCCGCCCTTCCGCACCTTCACGTCGGCAAAACCCAGAGTCGCCGCTCCAAGCGCGACATTAATCAAGCCCCAGAGGTGGATTTCCCACTTACAGCCTACAACTACCCACCGCTACAGCGCGATCCTCGGCCCGCGCTCCGCCGTTCCCGCCTGCCCGGCGGCGGCGGGAGCAGCCGGCAGCCGTGTCCCCCGCGCGCCCGGAGCGCGGGGTCTCCCCGCGGACGCTCCCGCGGCTCCCGCTCGAGCGCCCTTTCCATCCAGCCCTCACCGAACGCCTCCCGAGCGGGCCCGCACACTCTGCTCACATGGGGCCGCAGGCCGCCGCCGGCAGCCGGCCCTGGGGCGGCGGTGCCCGCTCGGGCTGCCCTGGGCGCGCCCCGCCTCCCGCCGCCGCGGCCCAGCCGCCCCAGCCCCGACTCCGCGGCTCTTCTCGGCGGCGGCCGCGCCCGCCCCGCCGCGCTGTTCCCCGCGCGCGCCCCCGCCCGCCGCGGGCTGTTCCCCTCTCGCGCCCCCTCCCCCCGACGCAGAGCTCCGGACCCAAGATGGCCGCCGTGTCAGTTTCGGGCTTCGCCGCCGTCCGGCCTTTGCTTCTCGGTTCCCGTCTCTCGTAGGCCTCGGTGAGTAGCACTGGTGGGACCACCCCACCTCGGGTGCCCAGTACCGGGGAGCTCGGCGACAGGCGGCTGGCGAGCTCGGTGGCCTGAGGAAGGGGGAGGCCCGCTGGGCGCTCCAGGATCGCGGCCTGTTCCGGCCCCGCCGCCGCTCTGCGCCAGGCCCGGACTCGGCCGCCCGCTCCCCTGGGGCCCGCCGGGCCTACACCCTGGGGAGGCGGCGGCCAGGGCAGGGCACGGATGAAGCGGGTGGTGCGGGCCCGGGGGTCGCGGGCTGGGCTTCTTTCTGTCTCTGGCGAGAGAGCGCGGCGGTGCGAGGCGGGCGCGGGCCCGGCCGAGCCGGTGCGAGGAGCCGGGCTGCGCTGCCCGTCTGCGCTGGAGGGGGGGGGGAGGAAGAGTGTGGGGGCCGACCGGCAGCCGGGGCTGCGGCCTGCGCCCTGTTCCTCCCGATCCCGTCGGTGCGAGCCTCTCGGGGCGGCGTGCGCGGGGCCGGCGGCGGCGGGGATGGGGACGGGCGGTAGCAGGTGCAGGGGCCGCTCCCAGCGCGAGGACCGTCCCGCCGCCGCCCCGACCGGGCCGGGTGGTTACGTAACGCCGCGCGCGGGGAGCGGACGGGACCGGGGCCCCCGGGAGCGCGGCGGCCCCACTGGGCCGGCCTCGGGCAGCGCGCTTCCCCGGACGCCCGTTGTTCGCGGGGTGAGAGAGCTGCGGGCCAGCGCTGTGCCCGCTCCGGTCCGAGCCGTGGTCCCGGCTTGCCGGGACTGGCTGCGCGGAGCGGTGCTGGCGAGGCTGATGCTTGTATGCAAATGTGGTCTGTGCGCTGATAAATTCTTCGGTACTTACTAGAAAGCAGAATGGGAGAACTGTGTTGACGATTAGCTCCTGACTAAAACTTCCCTTTCAGAAAATCTTATTCCTTGTGATAAAAAGTTTATAAATCCTTCTCGGTTAGTGTACTTTTGCAGTAGAACTTCATCTCAGCATACTGTTATTGCACTTAGAGAAAAGTCTTTGTTAAAGACAACTAAAGGCTGTGAAGTAGAGCCTCGTACCCTTCCATCTGCATATTTAATTAGTAGTGTCATAAGCAGTCCTTCTTCATTGTGTATGGTCACCTGTTACTTTGTCCTCAAGTGTTTTCAGTGTGCGTCGTCTATACTGAAGATTATAATGTTATATTCTTCTTTTCTATGGTCTCTGAAAGTGGAACGTTTAATTACAATCTCCAGCTGTGTTTCTTCACTTTTTTTCTTGATGGAACAACTGTCATAGCTTTTCTTAGCAGGAGGGAATCAGACCTATGATTACAGTCCTGGAGGCGCTCTGAAAGTTTCTTGCTGTTTGCTCAAGACTCTTGGCAGTTCCTGCTGCTTTCTATTGAAGTTTCAGGCAGTGTCTTCCATGTGCAAAAATGATGAAAGTCGCTGCTTTTTAACGTCATTGTAGGTTCTTTCCCCCCCTCCCCCCCCCATTAATTTAGGTTGTGCTCAGCAATGATGTAAAACTTGGTATTGAATTTATGCTGACTTATGGATTGAAACAAGAAGGGCACACTTTTTTCTCTAGGTTGGATGGAGTTATTTCAGTGTTAAACCATGTTTTTATTAGTAGTGAAGATAATACCTTAAGTATTAATTCAGTGTTTCAGAATTGTAGTAGTGGATTAAAACTCTGCTATGTGTTTAATGAATTAACGTTGGCTGCTATTTTTTTTTTCTTTTTCTAACTGTTCTTTGGAAATCTCTCTCTTCTTGTTTTCTTCCAGGCCTGATGTTACAGCTCTTCTGATTGTGATTGTGCAGAGCAGAATTTGAGGTGAGAGATGCTGAAATCTTTATACCTTTGTGGAAAAACTTTCTCTGAAGCTGTTACGGGAATTATTGGAAAGAATGAGAAAATTTATAATGATTTTGCTTTCCTCTTTTCAGTCTGACAACAAATAATGTTTGAGAAAGGAGGAGTAATTCAGAACAGAAAACGTGTATGCTATGGTTAGCTGGTTCCCATCATTCGAGAATCTGTTTTCTCATTGTGTGAAACTTGTTCAACATCGGGATAAAGGATAACGACTCTATGGATATACAGAATTCTTCACCATGGTAAAACTCGCAAACCCGCTGTACACAGAGTGGATTTTGGAGGCAATCAAAAAGGTAAAGAAGCAAAAACAGCGTCCTTCAGAGGAGAGGATATGCAATGCAGTGTCGTCTTCGCATGGTTTGGACCGCAAAACTGTTCTGGAACAGTTAGAGTTGAGTGTTAAAGATGGAACTATTTTAAAAGTCTCCAACAAGGGTCTTAACTCCTACAAGGATCCTGATAATCCTGGGAGAATAGCACTTCCGAAGCCTCGGAACCATGGCAAGTTGGATGGTAAACCAAACGTGGACTGGAATAAACTTATCAAACGGGCAATTGAGGGCTTGGCTGAGTCTAGTGGCTCATCCTTGAAGAACATCGAGCGCTTTCTGAAAGGTCAGAAAGATGTGTCTGTGTTATTTGGAGGTAGCGCTGCCTCCATTTTTCACCAGCAATTACGATTAGCTGTCAAACGTGCTGTTGGCCATGGTAGGCTCCTTAAAGATGGACCTCTGTACCAACTCAACACTAAAGCAACCACTAATGCTGACGGGAAGGAGAGTTTTGAGTCTCTATCCTGTCTCCCTCCAGTGTGTCTCCTTCCCCATGAAAAGGATAAGGTAAGACCCAGTTTGCCTGGGCATTTTCTTGTGATTGATGAAGTGTGTCAATATAGAGTCGCAGTTTGAGGTCAATGATTCGTTTAACTGGCATCTTGTAAGTTAGAAATGACTAATGTGCGTTTAGGATCCTACTGTGTCCAAATTTCAGAGCGTGATCAGAAGAGGTGTAATAGATCGTAATTTGTACTTTGGACCTGAAAATAGCAAATGAACTAGTGTGGGGAATTTACCTCTTAACGCTTCTGTACAGCAGAATTGAATGTATGATAACAGATTTACTTTAGTTATGTTAGCAAAACATAGGAAGTAAGCTTCCTCACTTTAAGGTAAGGTGGATTTGCAAAGCAAACTTGAGATCATCTCTTATTTTTACATTTCTATTTGACTGACAGTTTGACTTCATATTTGAATACAGATAACATACTGAAGCACTGATTAGCAGTTGCCACCTAATGCTGTCCTATAAGCTTTCTTTGTACACAACCAAGAAATCACTTGCTGTCCCAGAACAGTTTTGTTGTGAAATAGGAAGAAAAGGTATATAGGACATAGTGGTTGAAAAGAAGAGTGAAATCAGGATGTAGAGAGTGTGGAAATGCTGGAATGAGCACTCGTGGACTTCAGTTGCCTTTTGTGTGCTTCCCCCCACCCTTCTTAAATATAGTTCACTGTACTAACCAAAGTATTTTTCTATTGTTTTCTTTTATTTTTATGCTTCTTCCCCCCCCTCTTTCTTCCATCCTTCTGCATGCCTAAGGTCTTTGACCCTCCACTCCAACCTCAAGACGAAGTTGCTGGAGTGAAATTCATACCCAGTCAGTATCTTTCCTGTCCTTGTGCTACTGTGGAAGCAAAGGAAAGCGGAAGTCTGGCTTTGTTTATTGAAGACCAGTTTGCCAGTAATTTGTATCTTTGCAATACTAGTTTTCAGGACTTCTAGAATGTGAAAATTATTTTTCCTATCCATAATAGATATATTTTTCAGCAGTGTTGGAAATTTTTTGTTGTTTTAAATATCCTCTTCAGGGATGAGTTCTCCGAATGTGTGCTGTTTTCAAGTCAGCTGCATCTCTGGTGAGAGGACTGCTTTATGATCTGTTAGGATTTGAAGGCTTAAAACTTCTGTAGGAGTTCTCTTTCTAAAAAAAAAAATTAAAATCTCTGCTGATTTATCACCAGTAAAGTTTCTCTGAAGTTCTTATTTAACTCTGGGAGCTCTACTGTGGACGCGGTACTTAACTAGTCAGAGCGTTGTGTTGTGGGCTGGTGGAACGTAGGCAGTAAGAACTACTGTGCTGAAAATTCCATCAGCTTCCTCTATCCTTTTTCAAGTGTTCTGTCTACAAATGTTTCTGATGTACTTCTCCAACTGTATCTGTAATGAAATCAGTATAGCTGTAAAATGGTATGTAAACAAGCCCGACACATGAGACAGCTGGATTGAGAGTGGTAGTAACAGTGGAAAATATTAGCTGTGCATATTATTATTATTAACACGGCACGTTTTGCAGCCTATTCAGTTTTCTTGTAATGTGCCAAAACTCAAGACCAACTTCATATTCCTTCCAATGAAGCGTTCCCTGGGTTTTTCTTAAAATGGGATATATCAGAGTGGTGAATGATAATATGGGCTAATATAAATGCTGAATTTGGTCTGGGGTTTGTTTTTTATCCCTTAAAAAAATATGTGTCAAGTTCTTGTGTGTGTATAAACAAACAATGCACACGTATATGTATATGTGTTTCGGGCTGTTAGATGCACTCCCTAATTCCTTTCCACCTGTTCAAGTCTGAGCAGCTTGAACACTAAAAGGGTTGATAGTAACATTAGAATGCATAGTAGCTATAGCAGAAATTTTGCAAGTGATTTCTTCAATAAATTCTGATTTTTTTTTTTTGGTATGTTTTAAATTAACATCCTAGATTTCTGCTCTATATGTACCATCTCTCTGTTGTGTAACCCATGCTCAGCTTCATACTAGTTTAAGTCATTTTGAAGGTATATTAAAACATTTGTGTAGATTCTATGTTGATTACCGGCCTTCCAGTACCTAAAAGGGCTCCAGGAAAGCTGGGGGGGGACTCTTGATCAGGGAGTGGGGCGATAGGACGAGGACTAACGGTTTTAAACTGAAAGAAGGGAGGTTTAGATGAGATATCAGGAAGAAATTCTTGGCTGTGAGGGTGGTGAGCCCCTGGCCCAGATTGCCCAGAGAAGCTGTGGCTGCCCCATCCTGGAGGGGTTCAAGACCAGGTTGGACGGGGCTTGGAGCAACCTGGGCTGGTGGGAGGTGTCCTTGCCCAGGGCAGGGGGTGGCACTGGGTGGTCTTTAAGGTCCCTTCGAGCTCTAAACATTTTACGATTCTGCCAGCATTAATGGCAAGTCAGTGGCAGCTAAAAGATCAGTTCCTGTTTTACAAGATTTTTAAGACAGTTTGCTTTTTGAGTTGTTTTTTGGTTTGGTGTGGTGTTTTTTTTAATGCAGACACTATGTGGTAATCTTCCTTCACTCTACTGTTTTGTGTTAAATCTCAACCAGTTATGCAGGTGGAAAAGGCTTACTATGCTGTAGTAATTTTCTTGACTTACTAGGTGCTTGAGAGTGGTGAGGGAGTTGGTTTTTTTATGTTTGTTTGTTTGTTTTGTTGGTTTTCTTTCCTTTTTTTTCTTTAATGGAATTATTCAGTACAGATTCTTTGGCAGTATTGTGGCAGTGTTTCTCTTGATTCTTAGAAGAGCCATGGCAACAACATGAACAAAAGCTCAACCTCCCAAACCTGAGAAATCCTAATGACCCATGTCTCTTGTGTGCTGCTGTTAATCTTTTGCCCTTGCACTGTTTGGTCTTTAACATCCATTTAAGAACTCTCCATATATCATATGATCCAAATTTATGAATCTTAAAGGTGTAATATTTCTTTCTTTCATTTGTTCAAATGTAGCTTCCACTCAGCTGCAAGTGCTTACCTGCCTGTTTGATGGTAGTGTCACTTTTTTTAGATGCCTAGAAGTGAAGATTCAATTCTGAATATTTTCCTGTGTATTATGAAACTTGAGTACCTTGCAGGAGGTCTATGAAAGTTGAGGCTTAAATTTTTTTAAACAAAATAAATATAAAGCAACACTACAGAAGCTTTGTTTAAGTAAGTATTGTTTGGTTTTTTCCAGATCTTATTTTTTATCTCAGTGTTCTGTGAATACCACATTCTAGTGTTCAAGGGCAAGTTATCATGCTTTACCAAGTAGAAATGACATGCTGCTGACGTTATGGTTTTGAAATCCCTGGCCTAAAAATGCTACTTGGATGAAAACAAGCAAATGGGAAAAAAAAAAAAAAAAAAAAAACCACAAACAAAAAAAAAACCAAAAAAAACCCCACAAAAAAACAAACAAAAAAACCCCAAAAAACCAAAAACGTGCTGATGGGCAGAGCTCAGTGCTGAAATTTGCTTATCTGTTAGTGACAATGGTTGACAAAAGAAGGTGTCTTTAATTTCAGTTTTAAGTGCTATGGGTGCCTTTGCTCATGTGTGGGGTTTAGGGAAGTGGCCTTTTCTTTCTTTTCAGTTTCCTGTAGTTTAGAAGCTAAAATGGGAATTGCAGTTAACAGCTATTTTTGCATTCCATGTCATGTTTTGGATTGAATGCTGGACTTGGGCGTTGTTTCTATGAGAGGTGACAGAGTGGTAAGATTCACAATGCCTACCCCTGTTGTGGAAAGCAAGAAGGTGGGGGCGGTGGCAAATTGTTGCAATACCTAAAAGTAAAGGGAGTTCATACTGAAATTGTGATGAAAGAGAAGATGGTTGAGTTGCTGCCTCTTGGGTAAGTATCAGGCATCGCTATCTCTTCAACACAGCTGGAAGTAGGGAAGTGTACATGTTGTGCCTCCCGCATCAGGTCAGCCAAAGAGGTGATAAGCATGGAGCAAAGAACGTTTGGCGCCGAGTCCACCATCCATCAGTGACATCTGTAGGGAATGAGCAATACTGTGCAAGCTAGACTCTAAAATAAGTAATTCCGCTGTTACAGTGCAATTTCTACTATAAAACTCTGATTAAATATGCATGAAAGATTTCTTTAAAGTATAACTGTCACTTCTGTTTCATGGGTAATTAGTATACTTGCAGACTGAAACAGGGTTTTTACTTTTTAAAGCATTTTTTTTTTTCTTGAGGAAAAATTGCTGTATGCTAGTATTGGTTCAGAGGAAGAGTTTTGCCTTTTGAAACTTCCTATTAATTATTATTTTAAAGAATGTTTTTTCTGAGGTGGGAGAAAAGTTCTTTGGTGCTGCTTTGGAAACCATAACTTATCTTTAAATTAATGCCATGTATCTTTAGGTAGCTGAGGGCAGACTCTTTTTGTGACCTTTATTAAAGCTAAACAGAATAAACAATGATGCTATTTTAACATATACTGGCTGTTGAGACATCTTTGGGAATAGAAGGGCTTACACGAGTATGCAGAAAAAACTTAGTATCTTGATAAAATTTTCTGGGATATTTCACCACCACTTCATTGAGTTATTAGTTTTGGGGTTTTTTTTGTTCATGATTGGGGCAGGTGTTCATGATTGGGGCAGGTGTTCATGATTGGGGCAGGTGTTCATGATTGGGGCAGAAAGTTAATTTTATTCATACTGACACCTTGCATCTCTGCCAGAGGTTACTGCAGCCATTGCAAAGATAAAGCATGTGGTGTTTTGCTCCTCAGCTCCTGCAGTTTGTAGCCCAGTTTATTGCTATTAAATGAAATTGTTGGTTTAAGTTAATGTTCTGTGTTGTGAAATGCAGCTGCTACTGGAGGGAGACATCTCTGATGAAGGGACAGAGAGGGCAGTGCAGGGCGGTAGCCTTGTTAATCATGTCTGTTGTGAACTGGCGCATCATCAGAGGCTCTGGTTGCGTCCTATGGAGCTGACTGTGCAACCTGCTGTACCTTTGTTTTATCTGTACCACTAATACCTTTATTTCTTTGATTACTTTTTGGCACAAATGGTGGGTTGCATTTGTCAAACAAGAAAGACTGATTTCTCTCTCTTGTAGGCACGTAGTTCGATATACTCTATTTGTGTATTTGAAGCCCAAAAAGTAATTGAGTATCTGATGCTTATGTATGGCTGTCAAATGTATATCCTATCTTTAATTGTGAGAAACTTCTCATGCAGTTGTGGGCTGTGTCTTTAGAATGCTCGGGGAAAGGATTGCAGATTGCAGTGCTTTCAGTCTGTTTTGATCAGAAATTTTAAAATAGATAGCTTTGCTCTAGATAAAGACCGCGTGCTCTGCTTTTGTTGACGCTTGTTACAGAACACAGGTTAAAAGGCTGTAAGAATTTTTGTAAAATTGTTATTATTAAAAAAAATATATGTTAACACATCAGCTAACTGAAGGAGACGTTGACATAATTGATGTACATGTTGGATGTTTCCAGAGCATTTGAAATTTGATCTCAAGACAATAGTAGAACTGTTTCTTCCACAATTAAAAGACTATTTCAAGGAGAATGCAAATGGAGATCAATTAGTACCATCTGTATTTTCCTTTTATGTCAGTTAAAACTGGATATGGCTGTAGCAACCTCTAAGTAAATACCTTAATATTGTCCTGCAGTACAGCTGAGAGTATTAAAACAAAATTCTGAAAGTGCTTCCTGAAAAAAAAAAAAAAGAGGGAAACTTCTGTGGCTGAAAAATAGGAGGAATTCCTCGTGCTGCTGTCTCACGTGTTCCTTGTGGCATGTCTGTTTCCTAGTTTTGTGTTGCTATTTATATCTGTTGGTATTTACCAGTCACTTAAACTGTGGGTTATTGCACATGCAGCATTCTTTAGGCCTTCCCGTTTGCAAATAGTAGTTCTAGATCCCAGTGTGCACTTGTGTTTATCACATGAAGCCAAACTTCTTGTATCTTTTTAGAAAGTTCATGTGCTTTGAAGGCATTCTATGTGTTTTGAAGGCCTTTAAGCATACAATAGCTATTACTATATTGTGCCTGTTTTAGGTTAATAACTGTTAATTCCATGTCTTGAAGCAAAGGACTGTCCCATTACTGGCAAGGAAGTTATTTGTGGATTGGTTTGTTTTGGGTGGAGTACATAAATGATCTGCAACCAGAGCATTGTAATTACATTTTGCGAGCTCACCCTTGGTCTCCAAGGGCACTCTTCAGGCTTTGGCTCCCAGCTGGAGCAGGATTAGGATTCACTCTCTTCCAGCTCATTCTGTGGAAGAGAAGGCTGTAGTTCTGTCTAAAAAAAATCATGGTTGATAACAGATGGCCTCCATCTGTACTCTGTGTAACTCTGTAAACTCAAGTGCTGAAAAATTACTTTGAACTTGATTCACTCAATTAGTGAACAGGTGAAGTAGCTCTTAGTAACATTTCTGACATGCTTACATTTGCTCTATTACTATCATGGACAGCTATGAATGGATGCTACAAGATGGTGCATTTTGGGTTAAATGTTATGGAATGATACCAGGAGGAGCCCTGTCAGTATTTGGAGTAATGGTAACTTAAAGGCAAAATTTGTGACTGTGGGAAGACATCGGGTGGTGTGATGTGTACCTGCGTCAATGGGGGACTACTGTGGAGAAGGGTTTTTAACGGCATTCTCTGACACAGTTCCAGCAGAAGCTGAGTATCGGACAGCTGGTTAAAAAGGCGGAGACTAGTCCAATATGTTGGCTGGGTCCCCATTATTAGTCCTTTCTGTCCTGGAGATTGTTGGCAGATATGGAATGGCAAATCTCTAAAGTTTCTTAATAAAGGAACCTTATTTACTACAGAGCTTTAAAGTATAGTCAGACAAGGAGGAGGGTGGGTGATGGAGAACAGTGCTTAATAAACAATGGCTTGATTCCAGTGCTAGCTTTGTTATGTCGCAAGGGAAGAAAGAGCAGAGAGAATGAGGGGCATGAGGGCAGGTAATTCTGTCCCTGCCCTTTCCCTGGTTGCCCAGCAATTTTATCTTAAGTCATAGTGGTGGTGGGAAAAACAGTTAAAAAGGTGTAAATATTAAATGAAGTAATGTAATTTTAGTTGAAATATAGGTTCCGTGATCTTAAAATAAGTACAAATATGCAATCAACAGAAAATCTGGTAAACAAATCCTATATGTGACAGGCTGCTGACTTCTTTGACCTCTTGTCCTCTGTGGAGTAGGTGGGTGGATATGTTTTATTCCTGCTTGCCTCACTAAAGGGTTTCAAACTAAATTTATCCTAATGAGTTGTGATGTGAGTCTTCCTTTCACCTACTCAAGTTTTCTCTTTATTTGTTGTGTAAATCTGACTTAATTTTTCTGTCCTCGCCAATGTTTTCTATGTGAACACCTTTCCTTGGAACAGCTGGCAGCCTTTCCATTGTCACCTCTATTGTGGTAAATCTGGACTTGTGAGATTGAAAAGAAAGGAGGGAGAAGGGTGTCCAAAAAGACTGACCCTTGCGTAGCAAACAGAATCCCATTGATAATATACTTGCTTGTTTTGAGTTTCTTTTGAAGGCCAGTTAATCAGTCTGCGGACCCATGCATGAACGATGAGTTCTGGGTTGAAAATACTGAACCTTTAAAGCATGTTTCTATGAAGACCTATGAATTACTAAAATTTTTCATTATCAATACCTCTACCAGCTCACTGTGTTTTGAAAATTGGATAGAACAAAGTATGGATCTCAGTACATAGCTAAATTAAAATTATTCAACAATATACAGCCTCTTCCAGGCGTTAGGTTTCTCCTCAGTCTTTGAGATTCAATCCTGAATATTTAGTAAGGAGGTGTGGAGTGCTCTGAGCTTGTCTGGACTCGTAGTGAATTCCTTGAAGGTGTGTGTGGAAGGAAAGAAAGTAATTCTGCTGCTCAATGTTACAATGACTAAGCTTCAGAAGCTGCTAATCATTAAGATGCAGGCAAAATCTTTAGAGCGATCTCAGGAAAAAGTAAATGCACTTGCTGTATGCTGCTACCGATTTTTTATTTTTTACTTTTTAAATATACATCCATAAAAATACAGTGACTGCCTTACTTCAGCACAGACTTCACTGGGCTTTGCAAATTCAGGGTACCTTTGTATGGGCAGTCTCCCAGCAGCAGACCTGTTTGGAAAAGGTTTTATCTGCGCCTGTGTGGGGTTTTGCCACACTTGCTGTAAAAGGCTGCTCACGTGGGAATGATCTGTGCGGGGAATAGCACTGAGTGAGGACCATGGGTCAAGAACATGGGATTTGTTGTATCTTACTGTCAAGAGTGTTGTATTGAGCAGTGGATTTTGATAGTGAAGAATTATATGCAGAGTGTTTATTTTCTTTTTCCCTCCAATCTCATATTCAAGGTGGTAGAGCTTCAAAAAATGAGTAGGATTTGTTCCCATAGTTGCACTTGTGTGAGTATCCTGAGTAAAACTGCAAATAGCAGCCTTGTATCAGATATTTTTAACGTGCACTAAATTCTCATTCACAGTTCCTTTTGTGCCTTCCTTGTTATCATGTTTATGTGGGCCCCTGCATTGTGTTAAATATTTTTGTTCATGTTTGGTTTGTAACTAAGTATTTTCCCTTCTTTTAGGGATGCAGCTAATGTTGAAGTAAAGTGGTGTACAGTATCTAAAGACGGAATAATTATCTATGTGCACAGAAATTACTTGTGTTTACAAAAGTCTCTTCCACAAAGTAATTCGTTATTTTTAGAAATCAAAGTCAGTACTGAAGTTCCTTATTTTTTTTGTGAAAGCCAAAGGATCATGGAATGCAAACTGTTTCCAATGAGAGGAATTAAGATTTTAGTTTGCTGTTGATTTGAGGGGTGTGTTCTGCTTTTGCAGCTGTGGAAGTCTGTGACTTCTTAGAAATATTATTTCATCTAAAACTGAGTGATATAATCATCTGTTGCTCCTAAGACAGGGTCCTTTGTTTTCTTGAAAATTAGGAAGCTCAGATAAAATATAGGAGAGAGCTTACAGGATGTAGCTTTAGGTGAAGAAAACTTCAGTAAATTAACTGCCAGGTTCCTGAATCCGTGTCAAATGAAGGGAGTTTCTTTATACTGCAAATAAAGAAATTTGAGCCTCCCTTCCCCCCCGCCCAGTTTGCAGGCAGGAAGTCTTGGCATGCGATTCTGATTGTGACGTACAAATCTTGAATTGTTTTAATCCTCTGATTAGAGAACTTGTTAGCTCTGGGAAGGTTATTTAACGATTGACTGTCTAAATATTTCCAGTTGACATTCTGTTAAGTTCTTATCATGGGCATGTCTAGTAGTAAGGCAGTTTCTTCAGTTTGAATGCCAGCCCCAGGTAGTGTCCACATTGCTTTTTTTTTTTTTTTTTTTGTAGATTTCCAGGTATCATAACCATGGCATAGAATGCAGCCCGCGTATACTGCACTAATATCTGAGCTGTTAACCTTCGCACTTCCCTCCTTTACTCTTGTAGCAGCATTTGAGATGTTCTGTCCATTGTAATAGTCTTTCCTCAAACAGCAGCACTTATTTTGAATGTCTTTTGATTTTTCTTTTTAAATGACTCTTTCAGCTTCCTCTTAGGAAGAGGTATGTATGCTTGTCACTTCTTCCGTATACTTTTTTATCTTTTTTTCCCTTACGCTATGTTTTAATGTAGCCTCATGGTTTAGGCCATCATTCTGACGTATAAATGTCCTTCCTTCTTTCAAGTGAGACTCAACTAAGGGAATCAGAGACAAAATACCCACTGACACAGGCAAACACGTATACATGTGTTATTGTAGTAGTTTTTCAGATGTCTATTAATATATTTAGCATTGTTTTCTTAAGCACAAAGAGTATTTTAAGGAATTTCTGGTTTTACTCTCACTTGCTTCATATTTTTTCTTTGGAGAAAAACTGGAGACATACTGTCTGGAGAGATCATTAAGATCGTTAAGAATTGTGATTTGGTAACTCAGAGTAAGAAGGGCAAGTTGGTCAGCAGCTTAAAAAACCTGAGCTCATTGCTGCCACAAGTTGATATTACTGAATAGTATTTCCCAAATTATGCTGTTTTCCCTATATACAACGACAAAAAATAATTGTAAAATTACTTTGGTAATATAAAATTTACTAGTTCTGATTTTATTGAAGCATGGAACTGAAGTGATCCCCCCCCCCCCCCCCCCCCCCCCCTCAGCCACTGATCCAAAAGGCATGGAATCCTAGCTCTGTGATGCCCTGCTCACTGAAACATGTTTCCTCATGTTTTAAATCACTTTCTTCATGTGGTGTAGGTTGTACTTCCCCTCTGGCTTTTCTGGTTCATCTACTCCTTCCAGTAGCTTCAGCATTTGAGGCAGATCTTTGCAACAGCATGGGCTATTTGAAGTGAGGAGTAATGCTTTGTCACTTATTTAAAAACAGACACACAAACCCCCATTACTTAGCATGAATTCTCAGAAGTCATCTATCAGTGATCCTGGATGATAACTTCCTAGCTAAGAAACAAAAAGTGGGCGTGGTTCTGTAAATACCAGTTGTGGTCGATTGTCTCTCTGGAGGGCTCACATTCGGGATGTCTTAAAGAGCAAAGCAAAAAAAAAAAAAAAAAAAAGTTGGTGTGACCGTATGTGTTTCTTTTACACTAGCTTTAATTTTACACCTGCTCGATTCCAACCACAATGACTATTGCAGGCAGATGTGTGATAATGGTGCAAAGACAGTCCTGATACCTAGTGAGCCTCTGACGGTATTAAAATGTCTGCAGGAAGGTAAAGTGCAGTGGGTTACTGAGGGTGACTGCTGTGACAGTGTGGCCTACAGGGCTGTGAGTTTTGAGGAGTTTCCTACCTCCTTTTTTTCTGAATTAAGAAAAGTACAAAGCAGATGGATTGGCCAAAACTGAGGTTTTAAATTTATTCCTCTCTCTGCACCGCCCCCCCCCCCCCCGCCCCTGGCACTTCTCTGTAGTGCCTTTAGGAGGGGGTACAGTCTGTGAATCTGTAGGGCGTGTTTGGTTTCTAGACACCCTTTGTATAGTAACAGCATGTGTGGAGAGGCTGGCAGGCTGTAAGACGTCGTCAGCCCAATTGGTTCTGGCTCCTGTCCTCGCTGAATCGGGTGACATCACACCGATAGATGCGCTTGCAAGAAAAACAGCAGAAGGAGTTGAACGTTTGCCAAAAAATTTGCAGTATGAAACTGAGCTGGCTGCTTCCAGTCTTGTTTTCATGAATCTGTCATTGTGTGCTTGCGTTTTTCACTTGCCAGGATGTTCTTTGCTGAACAAACACAGTGGCAGTGAAATCTCTCCATACTTCGCATAATGCAGTCTCACACAGAAGCTTTGGAGGAGTAGCCTGGGCTCCACATTTAAAGTTATCCAATTTAATAAATTACTCTAAAACATTTTTAATTCTAATAGAGTCTTATTCTTTATTCCCCCGAACTGTAGCTGATTTGTTTTTTAAATGTGGCTGTTTGTTTGCGGCTTGTCAGAGGTGGTAAATACAGGAAACATTGAAGCTGTAAAGGATTGTCTTTGATCCGGTTCTTCCAAAGCTGGACAGTGTTTACATGCGGGCATCCATGGGGATGAACGGTGTGCACAAATACCGGCTAGAAGAAATAAGAAAGACTGTCTTTGACTGTTGACTGTAGAGAGGTTCTATAAAATTCTCTTTGGTTAAATAAATTGCTCGTGAACTTCCTGCGGAGGATACATGAAATAGTTTACTTCTTCCCTGAAAAGCTGCATGAATGCTCCAGCTTTGCTTTCACAAGGTTGCTTTCACAAATGATATAGGATAGCCACTTATTATTCTTACAGGAAAGATGAAGGTTAGTTAATAATAACTTGTTCCAAGAGGTAGTAAGTACTCCTCAGGAAGAAGAGATTGAAGGTAAGATGACAAGTGAATATTACTCAGAAGTAATTCCTGAAATCCTGACTCCAGAGAAATTAAAGCACTGACAGACCCTTAATACGCAGTTTCCCCCCCCAGTAAACCTCATACTGACTGGGAGCTACCACCTCTCTGGCACCCAGAGTCTGGTCATGGACAGAGAGAGCAATCTGTGGACAGTCAGCCCCAGTCTGTTAGAAGATGATGGGGGATCCCTACATAGCTGGTTTTAGCCAACGTTACTGTGGCGACTGTGGCTGGAAAGATGCTTCCTGTGGAAGTGAAGGTGCTGGTTTCCCCCTCCCGCTTGGATATTACTGGTTTGTGTGCTTGGCATTAACTATCTACAGTTGGCTTGTTCTCTCCCTCTCTCAAAAGCAACAGAAAATGGAATCCTTCAATTAACTAAACCTGTGAATGTGTTTCAGACTGAAATAGTTTCATGGACAGGTGATTTCATACTACTTTACACTTCTACATTGGCTGGGATTTACCCAAAGGCTAAGATAAATACTTATGTTCAGGATGAGGAATGTTAGGCTTTCGTTCCCAAGTAGTCATTCCACGTTATGTGGCTTCATTTTGAAATAGCATGTTTCCTAAGGTGTTCTGGTTGTTTCCATCTAGCGGATGTTTTAAGGAACACACCTCAGTCTGTCAGTACACTGGATCTGTACACCAGAGTAAAGATACAGCTTGAGACTTCCAGTTTTTATGTTACTGTAACATAAACCAGCTTATTTCTATTCTGGATATAGCTTTGGTTTTGACTTAGACGGAGTAAAGACTCCTTGAAATTCTTCTGGCATATGCTTCCATACAATAATTAACAGTATGTGTGTATGTAGCTGTATAATATGCTCTGAAAAAGGTATGTGTGAAATCATTAGCTATAACGTGATACAGCTATGCAAAGAATGTGTCTCAAATATAGCATAATATCATTTTTTGTGTTTACACTGTTTTAAGTGTGATTTTAGCATATTCTTATTATATTTTTAAATTAAACTTTGCTTACATCTTTGCTCTGAAAACTATAAATCACAGACCTGTCTTGGAATTGGATTAGAAAGAATTTGCTAGATTATGAAATCCAGCATTTAGTGATACTCGAGATAAGGCTGTCGTTTCCCACTCATCAGTTGATCAAGTGCCACTTTAAAGCAATCAGTTATTGCACTTGTTACTTCTTTTGAGGAGGCTGTTGTAGAATGTCAGTCCTTTGGTTTAAAAACCTCCTGCTTATTCCAGGCCAAATTATTGCTGGCTAGTTAGTATCTATTTGTTATTTTGCTAGTGTTGTGCCACATCTTAAATATATCTTTTTCCCTACGTAATGTTTAACCCCCTGAACTTTCTCTGAGAGATCAAACCTTTTTGTCTACTGCTTTTGAGTGCTAAACAGCATAATCACATAATTTCTTATAAGAGAATTTTCTTTTATTTTCATTTTTCATAACCATGTTAATAGTTGTACAGTTTTTGTACTTGTCCTGCAATGCGTTTTATTCCAGGTAATGTATTGCAAATGCTTTTGATGATTGCACTACTGCTTTCTAGATACCTGATGGGAATTTCTGAGGCTACTGTGTTCTGGGGTCATCTGTGCTTTTTTGCCACTGCTGTATCACCTCATATCTCATTCGTTTGTTGACAAATTAAGGCACCACCTCTCTCTAACTTTGCATTCAGTTATGTATTGATTTATAGCCTTCTTTTCCAGCTTGTTTTTCCAAGTTTGCCCTAGCCCTGGAATTCCATTCTCTTTTCCTTTGTACCTGGGATTATGTCTCTTGTCTTTGGATTTCTAACTTCTATTCAGGTTACAGTTAATGCAGTATTATGTGGTGAGAACCAACTAATCTTTGTGACACATGGTGTATATTACATACTGTTTACATGTGATAGAAATGTCTGTATGATTTTGTGTATTATGATTTGCTCCCTTGATATACTCAGTGCTTTTATTGTCTGCTTTCCTCACAGCCGGTTGCTGAACCAATTCCGATCTGCAGTTTCTGCCTTGGTACAAAAGAGCAAAATCGGGAGAAGAAACCTGAAGAGCTCATCTCTTGTGCTGACTGTGGCAATAGTGGTAGGTGCTGCCAGTAATAACCCACCCACTTGAGACAGAAGAGCTTGATGTAATGACTGCTACTGACCCATACGTATGAGGAGCATGCATCTAATAATAACCTTGCGACTGGAGACAGAGAAGTCCAGTATAGTGACTACTGCTGACCCATACATATGAGGAGTATGCATTTATGGCGTACCATACAGTTAGTTCAGCTGAATCTCATGCTCCCAGAGGGGAGACAGTTAAGTTAATGTAACACAAATAGGTCATTTGGCTCCTCGATGTTTCTTTAAAAATGTGGTAATGGTGACGAATTTTATCATGTTTCTCAATTCAGTTATGAAAAAATATCTTGGTGTTCTTTTGTACGTGGGCCTGCCACTTCCTGTCTAGGGTATTGGTTTTGTGTTATAAGTAGATAAGAACAGAAGCACCTAAAAATAGAGGAGTATCTGGATAACCAAAATTCTGCATTGGAATATGTCATTGATAAAGTAATCTCTTGGTGAGCTATCTGTGAGCACTGACAGCAGTGGAATGGTTTTACTGGTATAACTTTCTCCTTTTTCTGCAGGTCATCCGTCCTGTTTGAAGTTCTCTCCAGAGTTGACAGTTCGAGTGAAAGCCTTGCGATGGCAGTGTATTGAGTGCAAAACATGCAGTTCCTGTCGAGATCAGGGCAAAAATGCCGTGAGTACAGTGGAATATGGACTGAATGAAGAGGATATCAGTCTTGTGAACGTTCTGTTAAACTGCAAAATGAAATAATTCTAGAGTCAAATATTTGCAGCTTTTGTTTGAGTCTGATAGTCTTTCTGAGATCTGTGAAATACCATGTGTCTGTAGATAAAAACTATGTGCGTGTTCTCTGAGATGGTGACAAATTAACGGAGGGTTTGATGCTGATGCACATCTAAAGAGAGATTAACTTTATCTGTCTTCAACAGGATAACATGCTATTTTGTGACTCATGTGACCGTGGCTTTCACATGGAGTGCTGTGACCCTCCTCTTACTAGGATGCCAAAAGGTGAGGACTTTGTGATGAAAAGGGTTGCTTAAGATGATGTTGGAAGAGATCGGGGGTAGAAAGTGCTTCTGCATCTTTGGTCCTCTTTTTAGCTATGTTTAACTTGTTCTTTAAAGCATTTAGGGGGGCGTGTGTGAGAAATTAACTAGACTTGAGTTTAGAATGCTGGAACATAGACATAATTTTTCTTACATGTATGTGTGATAATTGGTACTGTTCCTACCCTTTCTGTTGGAAGGTTTGGGACCTGTAATTCTCCTTTTTGTTCTATATAGATGTCCCTTGCATTCAGTGACAGGGACTTGTGTCTTGTAGGTATGTGGATATGTCAAATATGTCGGCCACGGAAGAAAGGAAGAAAACTTTTACATAAGAAGGCAGCACAGATAAAACGACGCTATGCTAACCCAATAGGACGTCCTAAAAACAGGTTAAAGAATCAAAATACAACGTAAGTCTGTCTATAAGGAGGAGTAAGGTTTGAGATTCCACAGGACAATGGATATTTTTGAAGTGTCTAGTCTACTCTGCAAGAATATTTATTTTGCAATGAAGATTGTAAAAATTTAATGCTTATAAAGTCGTAGAGGGAATGTCTCTTTTAAACATTGTAATTTTTTTCCAGTCTCTGTGGTACCTTTGCTTAGGGGAACTCTCAGTGTAAGTCAGAGGGGAAAAGGAAAGCTAGCTATCTGCTATTACTGTTTTATCTCTCTTAATTTTTATTTCATGATTTATTCTCTTTTTTTGCCTTTGTTCCATCATTTCATTTGCAAAATACATCCACAAAATTATGCACAGATGCTTAATTTGTCCTTTTATGAAAAAGCAGCCTATTTCTATTCAGCTTTCTAAGACAGCCATCGGTCTAGGGCAATCTCTGAGAAATGTTGGGTACTCAGTTATCTCAATAGAGTTTAAAAATTTCCAGCCTGAAAGATGGCAGCTGGTTGGAGATCAACTCTGTTTTCTGCTAAGATGACTGCCAGTGGTAGAGGTTCTCAGCAAATGTGCGTGTCCTGCATGCTTTAACTTTCTATGTAGATCTTACAACAATCTGCTATCAGTATGAAAACTTTGACAAATGACAAGTGTAAATGTTTAATGACTGCATAAATTGAAACCTTTTGTGCAATGTATTCATTCTGGCTACTGATTTTAAAATTTAATGTATTAAATTTGGTGAAAATCTATTGTTTATACTAAAATTAATTGCACATAATGTTCAGCGTGGAGAAAAATAGTGCAGTACTTCTATTGAGCTGTTTAGAATCCTGGCTTGTCTAGAATACATATGCTCTTGACTACTGCTTTATTATTAAATTCTTCAGTTCATGTTTAGCTTCTGTGTGATTGATAAATAAGCAGGGAAGATGGTAGTCCACTTTGCAACCCAAATCAAACTACCTTGCGTAGTCTTCTGACCATATCTTTGCCCTTCTCATTCTTTAGATCAAAAAGCCCTTTCAGCAAAGTTCGAACTGGCCCTGGCCGGGGTCGAAAGCGTAAGATTGCTCTGTCCAGCCAGTCAGTGTCATCAGAAGGAGGATACCTGGAGCAAACAGATGTCTTGGACTTCTGCAGAGACGGCAGCACCACCTTGAAGTTTAACAAGAAAACCAAAGGGCTTATAGATGGCCTTACTAAATTCTTCACTCCCTCCCCTGATGGACGAAAAGCTCGAGGGGAAGTGGTAGACTATTCTCAGCAGTATAGGATCAGGAAAAAGGGTACCAGGAAATCTAGCACTTCAGAATGGCCCACAGGTAAAGATTTTTCACCCTGCCAATGTAAGTATCCTGTATACCAAGAAAATGTTCAAAGGCTAGGATATTGAAGTGACAGAATTGTTAGAGGCTAGAAACTTTGAGCTGAAAGGTAACATTGAAATGCAGTTATCTTTGATGCATTGAGGTAGAATACCAGTTGGAAAAAGCAAGTGATCCTAGAGACCTTTGCCTCTTTATATATAATGGTAAGGTGTGATGAGGGATTAAATGATCGCTGTGAGGTAGAATGCCCTTTGGTAATGAGGAGCTCGCAGATAGCCGTAGGAAATATGCTAATTAATGTCACATTTGAAAGAGGTAACGTAGGGAGTGCTTAATGAAAACCAGAACAGTAAGGTAGAAGTATGAAATGGAAAACAGATAATAAAAAACAGTCTGACAGACACATGAGTTTCTAATCTATGGTATAGGCTTGCATGTAAATGTTTCTTAATTTTCTAGCCATAGAGGAACCAGCTTCGTGCAGTTTGACACCTTCTTGCTGGAGAGCATCCCTTCTTTTGAACGCAATTCTGCTTTCCTTGTTTTCTTTTCTAGCTTAAAACATCAATCTATGACTGGACCTTGATTTAATCTCTACATTCAGATCTTTGCAGTCTTGTTGAGTAGTTTCATAGGTTGAATTGTTCCTAAGCAAGCTGTGGAAAATATTCCACAATAACATACAAGGTTTATAGCTTTAGAATAGTTAATGTGTGTTAGCCTGGCTGGTGCTGGACGAACAATAATGTATCTTAATGCTTTGGGGGTGAGGTGAAGTGTCTTGTGGGTTTTGTTTGCTCTTTTTTTGTCAAAGGGGTATTTCCTGGGTGATGACGTAAATGTTAAAGGAGAAGCTGCTGCCTGAGCATTCACACCCCATTCAAGGAGTCACACACACGCCACCCGGGTCTGTAACTGCCAGGATCAGGGTCCCTTTGCAGCGGGTGACCCCAGTGAGTCGATGGGTGCCCCTTTCGACTACACCAGCGCACATCAGGCACACTCTCTCCTTCTTCAGGCTTGACCGTAGGTTCCTACAGCAGAGTCTTGGGCGTCAGATTTTATAAAAATAAGTCATTTAATTGAAAGGTACAGCGGCAAGGTCATCCCTGGCTGGGTGCCTCTGAAAAGAGAGGGACCTCGGACAAAGAAAAGCCTGGGCAATGATACCCTTGCGATCTCTGTGCCTGCCCCTCAGGTGCCGTTCACGTGTCTCTTAGTCCAGTGGTGATTTTTGGTCTGGGGTCTTCTAACACCTTATTGGGTTCTTCTTCTGTGTCCAGGCAGGCCGGCCATTGACTGCTTTTACCTTGTTGATTTGCAGTCTCTGCTTATGGTTGTAGCCTCCTTATCTTCTGCTTTATGCTTCTTGTGCACCTGCACTCGCTGGCGGAAGATGGGGAACTGAAAAGTCCCAGACTTAAGGAAAACACTACTAAAACATCAGTGTGTTAGCAACATTTTTCTTATACTAAAAGATTAAACACAGCAGTGTACCAGCTGCTAGGAAAATTAGTAAGAAAATTAACTCTCTGGCAAGCAAAAGGCTTCAGCAAATCTGGCTACTTGTGCTAAATAAAGCTAAGCAAACAGCATAAATCACACCATATTATAACCCTAAGTAATTTATTCTAATTAAAACTTACTTATCTAAGCTCAACAACTAATATCCCTCAACAATAAGTGTCCTGGTTTTGGTTGCACCCGATATGGCATTTAAATAGTTGTGATCCTTCTTTGTGAGAAACGAGCATAGTGGTATAAGCCATTTATCCCAAACTGTCTCATTGTTAGAAATGCCTTCATGGTACTATGAATGGCTAAGTGGTGAGTTTTGGACCTGGTTAAATGTATGACAGTACTTCTTATGTGGTCACAAATCCAGAACTGGTTCATCCCTTGCAGTCCCAAATCTGAATAGAAAATCCCATCAAAAAAACTTGGCACAGCGTCTGAATACGGCCAGATGATGTTTGTTGCTGCACTAAAAAGCAAGTACTCCTTTGTAAATGTAGGTGAAATTCTCTCTCATTTACAGACAATCAGGATGGCTGGGATGGAAAACAGGAGAATGAGGAGCGGTTTTTTGGGAGCCAAGATGTCTTAACGGAAAAAGACATGGAGTTGTTTAGAGATATTCAGGAACAAGCACTGCAGGTAAAGTTAAATTTTCAGTGTCTGGCAGTAAGTACCAAATCTGTAGAAGAAACTTAAACCCAAAAACCTCACCCCAAGAACAAAAACCAACAAGAAATACAGACTTCAGATTAGTCAGTCTGTCTTAAAAGCTAATGTGCTTGGTTTCTGCTGCTTGAGAGTGATGGGGAGCTGATCTCAAGAGAGCTGAAGGATAATATAAAAGTGAGCATAAGAGTGTTAAGAGGTTAAGGTGGGCATCGAAAAAGCCTTGAGGGCTGTGGCTTTAGTTGTGTCACAGCACAGCTGTTAAATAGCTGGTAAAATGTGTGGATGGTTAAAACAATAAAATGTGGGACTCTGCTAGTAGCATGGGTCACATAGGGCCTCTGGCTAAGTAAAACATTCTTTTTCTACACACCCTAACTCCTTATGGAACCGGAGAGGGCATTACTCTGTATCTGTATGCACATATATGTGCATATACATGTGTATAATGTGTGTGTGTGTATCTCCCTACCTGTACATTTCAATAACTCTAATGGTCTTGTGACTTACTTGCTTCTGAAGCCAAAGGGGTCAATTGAATTTATGCAGTCACATCCACAAACAGTGCTTCACTAAGTACAATTCTCCTTTTAAGCTTCTCTAGTACTTAAAACTATGACATGCAACAGCATGAAAGGTAGTGGAGGTATGTGGTATGACAATGCTTTCTAATTCTTCCTTTTTGTGAATCACATGCTTGCTTAAATGTGGCTGGTACTGGTTTTTAGTGTCAGAAAGCAACATCTGTGTCTTCCTAATTCTCTGTGAGTTTGAGTAGTCTAGACTGTGTAGATAAGAATGTTATAATTTATTTCAGCGTAGAAGTCTTTCACTTGGAAATTCATGACAACTTTTTTTTTCCCTTGCTTAGAAAGTAGGGGTGACAGGGCCTCCTGATCCACAAGTCCGATGCCCGTCCGTCATCGAATTCGGCAAGTATGAAATCCAGACCTGGTACTCCTCCCCATATCCACAGGAATACTCAAGGTATGACTGAACATTATTCTTTGTTCTGCTTCAGTGTTTATGGGCAAGCTATACTCCAGCACACGTAGAAATCTTAAGAAGATTCTATCTGAATGTAGGACAGAAGCAAAGTACTCATAATCCAGATACTTTTCATGGTAGTTAATAGATGTCTTAAGGTCTCTTTAGGCTGACTCAAAAAGTTGATAAGCTCTCTGCAACAACCTGCATATGCTGTGAGCATTTGAACTGCCACAGGAATATATGATTAGATGAATTCCCAAAGAACTGACATATTCCATGCTCTAAGGAGGGAGCAGCCTCAGCTAAATGACCTGGTACTGGGCTGTTATTAAGCATGTAAGGGATTAGAGCATCTGACTCTGAGTACATTGATTCTTTATGTGTGGTATCATAGAATGGTTTCCGTTGGAACGAACCTTTAAAGACCATCTAGTCCAACCCCCCTGCCATGGCCAGGGACATCTTTCACTGAATGAGGTTGCTCATAACCCTGTCCGGCCTGACCTTGACCATGTCCAGTGATGGGGCATCTGCAGTGTCTCTGGGCAACCTGTTCCAGTGCCTGACTACCCATCTTGTAAAAAATATCTTCCTTCTGTCCAATCTAAATCTACCCTCTTTCAGTTTAAAGCCATTGCCCTTGTCCCATCATTACAGGACTCGGTAAAAAGTGTCTCTGTCTTTTCTTATAAGCCGCCTTTATATATTGAAAGGCTGCAATAAGGTCTCCCCAGAGCCTTCCCTTCTCCAGGCTGAGCAACTCCAACTCTCTCAGCCTTTCTTCATAGGAGGAATGTTTCAGCCCTTGATTCATTTTTGTGGCCCTCCTCTGGACTCGTTTTAACAGGTCCGTGTCTGGTCCTGGGGACCCCAGAGCTGGATGCAGGACTCCAGGTGGGGTCTCACCAGAGCGGAGTAGAAGCAGAGAATCCTCTCCCTTGACCTGCTGGCCACGCTGCTTTTGATGCAGCCCAGGATATGGTTGGCTGCCTGGGCTGCAAGTGCACATTGCTGGAGATACACCAGTATCTCCAAGTCCTCCTACACTGGGCTGCTCTCAATCCGTTCATCCCCCAGCCTGTATTGGTACTGGGGATTTCCCTGACCCAGTGCAGGACCTTGCACTTGGGATTGTTGAACTTTATGAAGCTTGCATGGGCCCACTCCTCCAGCCTGTCAAGGTTCCTCAACTGCAGCACTCTTCGTGATAAAAAATAATAAATTTGTTTAGGGAATAGGATGTTAACTGTTAAATTAAATGATTTGATTAGAAATGGCTGTATACTATCTATGGGAGTTGAAAGAGAAAAATGAACAGAAATTTCACGGGAATTACTTTCGTATATTATTTTTATGCTGTATGTAGTTCAACACGGCTAAAGAAGAAATGTTCAATGTTACATGTTTTGGCATCCGAAAGATTGTTCTACTGGGATGCATGTATAGTTGTTTTGATGTTCTCTTGCTTAAGAACTTTGCAAACTGTCTAAACTGCAAACTCTGAACTTCAACTTGATTCAGAAAGAGGAAAAACTTCTAGAGGCCATAGCTAGAGAGAAAAAATTAAATAAAACTCTTCATTCTAACATTTAATAAGAGCGTGTGCTCTGTCATGAGGAATTATTCTAGCTCTGCTGTAGGCATTGAAGGTAACCGAAAATAGCATCCCTGCCCAAGCTAGAGTATGTAAATGGAGTTTAATCACAACAATATGGGGACACTTGTACTCAAAATGTTCATGTCAGTGTAGTATGTATAATGGTTTTAAAGCAAACAGATAGATGGTGGTGTGAGTCGTTCCTTGTGGGTACATGCAGCTGTCTGTTACAAGGAGGGAAGGCAGAGAACGGGAACTACTTAAGCCATTCTAGCGTCACTAGTGCAAAACTGGGGTTTTAGTGCTATTTTTCCTAGGATTTTAATCGATGCCTGTATTTCTTCTGACATAAATTAATGATGTAAAAGTAATTATGCCGGACATTAAGTACATTTTTTTAAAAATGCATTTGTTACAGAATAAGTAAGTGCCATGACTTCAAGTATAGTAAGGTGGTTTTGGTCTGATTAACACATACACAAGGTTGGTATATACTGGGCTTGTTTTCGTCAAGTTCTCTATCTGCAGGAGTGAGGAATTTTATACAAGTGTCTATATCTTCAGTCTTTGATCTTTCTTTTCTTTGCTTACAGGCTACCCAAGTTGTACCTTTGTGAATTCTGTCTAAAGTACATGAAAAGTAGAACTATCCTCCAGCAGCATATGAAAAAGTGTGGCTGGTTTCATCCTCCAGCCAATGAAATTTATAGAAAAAATAATATTTCAGTCTTTGAGGTAAGTTAGAAAACTAAGCCACTCACTTTTATCTATAAAATAGGGTCTTTAGCACCCAATCGTGTGATAAGTTTTCCATAGCCCTAAATATACTCGTTCATGAAGCATTCAGTTGCTAAGAGTGAAGAACCACAAGCAAGCAGTGTGAGCTGATCTCATGTATAGATAATTCATCCATAAAATATATGAGAAGGCTTGCTTTGTAAAAATGCTTTTTCATTTTAGGAAAATGAATTTTAAGTTCTCTCTTAAGCTAATGAGCGTAACAGTGACTTGGCCACGGCTGTTAATGCTGTGGAAGTTGAAGTCCTTTGAGACGCTGCCTGTGACAGAGAAGCCTTCCTCTCATGTTAGACACTTTGAATGTACAGGGATACCCAGATGAAGCATGTCCTTGCATGACAGCAAAATGGAGTGACAAAACTTTTCCTCATTTCTGTAAGGTTGATGGCAATGTCAGCACTATCTACTGCCAGAATTTGTGCTTGTTAGCCAAACTCTTCCTGGACCATAAGACTCTCTATTACGACGTGGAGCCATTTCTTTTCTACGTGCTGACACAGAATGATGTCAAGGGCTGTCACCTTGTTGGCTACTTTTCCAAGGCAAGTATTTGAGTACTTCAGACTTGGACATGCATTTGCTATGGTGAGAAATGCGACTTCAGAGTCTTTACATTGCTGTAATTTAGGCGCTTGCAATTGATATAATACATTCCGTAATACAGGTGTAGACTTCTGTTGCAACCAGATTTTATTTATGTTGCATTCGGAGACCACCAACTGCACCAACTAATAAAACCAAGTTTCCTCATAATGTTGAATAGCATGTATTCTCTAAGGAATTTGTACTGCAGCTAGTAGCTAAAAAAAACCCAACTCTTCAAATAACTTCCTGCTCTTGGTGGTGATGGGCAGTACTGTTTGTGAAATAAATATTGTTACCAAGTAGTTCTATCTCATCTTTCCTTCTGTAAATACATTGTTTTCTAAACGAGTTTGGCAATTTTGCACCTCCTTTCAAACCTTTCATTTTTTTTGACAGAGGAGGGCCAAGATATCAGATAGGCCTTTTCTTAAGATTTTTATCTATAATTATTTTACTTCTTTTTAAATAGCTTTAATTGAAGCTTTTCCTTTCAATTTTCAGAACAGCAGGTTTGAGATTGAATTTTAGTATTTTATGGTTATAATATTTAAAGATTCACTGGAATCTGCAATCTTTTTCAGCGAATTTAGTTGCCTTCAGACTTATGCTTTGAACTTATCTGCTATGCAGCTCATGTTCTTTACTGTATTGTGTCCAAGCAGAACGTGGTAGTTATGTCAAGGTTTCATGCTTTTTGTTTTTCTGAACTGAAATGATGGTAATAGAGCTTTAATATTATTATCATCTCTTTTAAAGTCTTTCCTTGGCTCAGGTACATTTTGTTCCTAAGAAACTTTGGCTGTGGCTTTCCAGCTCAGTTTTTGCTATAGAAGTAATTAGGGACTTGTACAGAACAACTTCTACTATGTCTCACTGTTTGTTTGTTTGTTCGTTTGTTTTTAATTTGCTGCCTTTTTTTCCCCCAGGAAAAACACTGCCAACAGAAGTACAATGTTTCCTGTATAATGATTCTTCCACAATACCAGCGTAAGGGCTATGGCAGGTTCCTAATTGACTTCAGTAAGGAACTTTTTCTTCACTTTTTTTAGTCTTTGTCTTTTAATATTTTAAAGAAAGGCTTTACTGTAGAAGCGGTTATTTTTTCAAATTAAAAACCATCTCGGTACGAAGGATTCTAAAGCTCACAAAATCATCTGAACTTCACAATTTACTATTATTGTTGGAAGGCTTCAATTCTAAAGAAAAACTAGTAATTTTTCCCCTAATTCTCATGTTTCCTGTGTAAGCCACTTATGGTGGAAACTACAAGCATGTTTCAGTAGTGTTTTTAGCAGAAGCTTACCTTGTGTGTGTAGCTCTTTCTACTGAGAGCCAACCCTAAAACTGCAGGGTCTGTTGAAACCTTCAGCATCTTGATTAAGTGAATGGGTGTCTTAAGTAAAAGGTAGTCATAGTTATGTTTTAATTTAGCTTTGAGAACAACAAAACCAGACATACTTAGGCTTTGAATACTCAATACTCAGTTTCATAGATGGATCTCAGCAAGTTCGCAGGGAAACTTGCCGCTGTAACTATATCTCTCTTATTATGATGAGTCCAATCTAATATAGCCCTCCCTGTGGGCATGCTTATTTTGAAATTAATGTCAAGAGGAAAAACCCTACCTGTATAACTATATTAGAATGATTTTGGTAGTAAATATCCTTGTGTAGATAAGTTGCCCTGCTGAAAGTATTGGTGAAACAAAGGAACTCAATGATGTATCTCGAGAAATTAAAAAATGTGGGCTATGTTAGAGCAGCAGGGAGAAGAGACATTTGTGAGCTGGTTCCTCTTTTTCCCCTTTGTCATACTGGGGAGGATAGAACCTCTTGGTCTTTATTGAACCTGTGCAGTGAATCAATCTGTCTCTCTAGGTAGAGCTTGGTACTCTCCAGTATGGCGAGTGTGCTGTTTGACAGCAGAGAATTTTCAAGGAAATTGTTTGACATACTAGTTTTAAATGGCTAAAGCGTGTTTTCCCTCTGTCATCTTCAAAATTGCTATTGCAATTGGAAGATACTCAGCAGACTGTTTGTGTACTTTGGGCTTAGTATAGTTTCTAGGTAGGCAACTGCTGCCATCTCATGGCATTGCCCATAGCCAATGCCTGATGGCAATGTAGTTTTGAAACTACATAACTGCAGTTAGTTGTGAACGAAAAAATATAATCGGACAGACTACTCAGTGTATCTTTCAAAATCATAATCTATATCTTGTAGACAGCATTCAGCTACTTTCTGGGAAAAAAAAAAAGTCTTTGTAGAAGCTGGAGCTGAAGCTATATATGCTAATTTTTGAAATTTTTTTCTTGTATGTCTTTAGGTTATTTGCTTTCAAAGCGTGAGGGTCAAGCAGGATCACCAGAGAAGCCCTTGTCAGACCTGGGGCGCCTCTCATATATGGCTTATTGGAAAAGTGTAATATTGGAGTGCCTTTATCATCAACATGACAAGCAATTAAGCATCAAGAAATTGAGTAAGCTGACTGGAATCTGCCCTCAAGATATCACTTCCACTCTACATCACCTACGAATGCTTGACTTCCGTAGTGATCAGTGAGTACAGGAGTCCTGTTGTATTTCCGAATAGCTTCAGATGTATTTGAATGAAACTTAATGGTGTTTGGAGATGAGTCACATCTAATAAGCTTGATTTTATTTAAGACTTAAGTGTCCAGATGCTGGCTGTAGAGATTTATGATGCTCCTGTGCGATGCAAGAATTGTTCAGTGCCAAAGCTGGATCAGATTTCCAGCTGTGCAGCTCTGCAGATGTGGAACTTCTGAGTAATTTCCAGCCATGAGAGAACGCAAGCTGGTCTCTTGGCCAGGTTATTTGGGGTCCCTCCGTCTAATCAGTCCAACATACTTGCAAAACAGCAAAGAATAAAATCCATTCTGGTAGTGGGGCTGTAACTTTTTTACGCAGTCCTTTTATTACCATTCAGTATCTTTCACCTGATGTTGACTCTTCCCCAAATGGTATACCCTTTGTCTGTTTAACACATATAGAAGTGACACTCTGCAGCTGAATGTTACTCATGAAAGGATAATGGCTTCATTTTCTCAGTTTGAAGATGCTTTCTCTGGTAGTCTGATGGTACTGCAAATTGTACAATTTTAATGAGCTTTCTGTCATCTCTGAAGTTATTCATGGCAGCACTTACTGAGACAACACAGATTTTTCTGTAATATATCTGTTTCGCATGGCAAGATGTACAGTATGTAGCCTGTTGATCAGAATATTATCACTGTTTAGATTTGTGATCATTCGTCGGGAGAAACTTATCCAGGAACACATGGCAAAGCTTAGAACTAATGTCCGACCTATAGACGTGGATGCAGAATGTCTGCGTTGGACACCTGTT
Organism: Fratercula arctica; assembly: GCA_947846985.1. Lineage (NCBI taxonomy): Eukaryota > Metazoa > Chordata > Aves > Charadriiformes > Alcidae > Fratercula > Fratercula arctica. The sequence continues at coordinate 1,868,898 of CANTUZ010000023.1, forward strand.
ATAGTTTCCAACTCAGTTGTGTCTGAAGATGAAGAAGAAGAGACAGAGGATGGGGAAAACGAAGAGCAACAAGAGCAGAAAGAAAAGGATCCAGAGACCAGTGTAAGAGTTAATCTGTTACTTCTGTGGGGCATATAGTTTACACTTGGTGCTTTTGCAGGCAATGCTAAGAAGATTTCAAATGCCAAGCTTGGACATTTGGCATAATTGTAAAAGACAATACAGTCGTGATTAGTTCATGTATCTTTATAGTTTCAGATTAGAAACTAAAAATAGGGAAAACATCGGGGTGTAGTCTAGAGAAAGGTTAAAGACTATCTCTGAAAAGGATACAAAGGCTTTTTCTACCCTTAATGACTTTTGCAGTATATGTTGGGGGGGCAGTATTTTTAAAAAAAAAAAAAAAAATCCAAACCAAAAAACCTGCCTCCCACTCTCAAGCAACCTGGTCTCTTACCAAATTGCTGAAATGGATTTACGTTTGAAGGACACAGTATTTCTGTAAGTGACAAATAGCATAAACAGAAATGAATCAACAAAAGCTTTTAACATTCTTCGCCAAAGGTTTTTGCTGTGTACTTTTACAAAACCATTAATATCTTCAGAATTACTGCCCACAGAGCAGTGATGGTTTATAAAATCTAGGCTGCTGTCCTTGAAGGCTTGCACTCTCTCATCAGGTGATGAGCACTGACTAGAATACTGAGAGGCAAATTATGCGCTGTTACTGTATTTGCATTAAACTAATTGTGCATTTTAATGGAAACATAGCTTCAAGTTTTTCTTGCTTTTTTCTTGAAAATTATGCAAATACTGTGTTTGAATGTAGCAAGATGATGTTTGCATTCCAGCAGGCCACTGGGTGGCTGCTGCTGACTGAAGTCACTTGTGGGGAAGTTAGTTGAGGTACGTTATCACCTGGGAGGAAAGGAGAAACAGCACTGTTACAATCTTGTGAAGGTCAATTCTTTTGTTATTCTCAGATTCTTAAAAGTCATCCATGTTAAATTTTCTGACTTTGTGCTCAAAAGCTTTTGTGGAATCGAATTCGATAGATGTGCATGCTTAAATAGAAAGTGTGAGATCTGTTTGTTTTTATTTAAATCAGATGGTAAAATCTGTGTCATGGGAGAAGAAAGAGCAAGAGCCTTACTCACCTACAGAGAGTGAAAAAAAGCCAGACATTGTTGCTCCAGCCAATTCTGCACGGCCAAATAAACACATTTTTCCCCTGGATAGTCTTCCTGCAAACAGTCAGCCATCACGAAGAGGTCGGTGGAACCGCAAGGGCAAAAAACTTCGGGAACCCTTTTGTGAGAAGGAGCCGATATTGCCCATTGAGGACAAAACAGCAGTTCCCAGTGGGCGATGCAGTGAATGTGAGGAGAAATCATCAGCCTCACGAGGCCGGTGCAGTGACTGTGAGGAGAAGTCGGCAGCCTTGCAAGGAAGATGTGGTGAATGTGAGGAGAAGTCGCCAGCCCCAAGAGGCCGGTATGATGAAGATGAGGAAAAGTCTGCAGTTTGCCAGGGACAGTACGGCAAAGGTGACAAATCTGCAATTCCCCGTCGGCGGTACAGTGAAGGTATGGAAAGGTGGAGAGGGCAGTTGAAGAAGAACACGGAGCCACTGAAGTGCAGATTCCCAGAGGACTGCGACAGATTACCCCACCGCTACAGTGATAGCGACAGGGCACTGCTGAGGTGTTTTAGTGAGAGTAGTGAAGAGGAAGATGATGAGCCTGTCAGTCCTCGATCAAGCTCTCCCCCTGTTCTCACCAAGCCGACATTAAAACGAAAGGTGTGTGCCTTGTTTCTTGTTGTCTCTGACTTTATTGTGCAGTCTTTTTTGTCAGTATGTTGGTGCTCTCTGAAGGATTGTGCAATTCAAGAGGTGTGTATTAAGCGTACAGGTAGCATCTGCTCGGTGTTCCAGAACTCTGTCTGGAGAGTACTTTCTGCTGCCTTTTTGTAGTGGTGGTTTTTGTTGAACCAGAGGTAGTGGTTTGTTTTTTCTTTAAATTCTAACTTCTGCCTTGTGCTTGTGATTTTTTTCCACCTTGGTTATTAAAGTTTTACTCAGGCAAAATAGAAATAGATATGGTCCTACTTTTTTAAAAGAAGCTTGCAAAACACAAACGCTATCTAAACAACTAAAATCACAGCATAAAGTCTTTAGAGTGATTTACCATGGAGATGTGAATTCTATCAACGTGACCAAGAAAATCCTCTCTTCGTGGGATGGTGCGCTAAAAAGTTCTCTTCTGTATCATCTTTGCAGCTTATTCTAAACTATTCACATCTACATTGTAGTGTCTCTGAACTTTCAGCTATTGTGGATGGGCTGTTATCTTCAGCTGTTTAAATGGTTTACACTATTACACAAATGTCAATCTTCATGGAAGTTGGTCGTCTTGCGTTGTATTTGACATCTGTCTAACTGAAGGCAGGTGCTGATCAGTGTTTCTAGTGAAGTCTGGATTCCAGAAGGGAGTCCTCTGGTCCTGCCTGGACTGTTGAACTCTGCTGTTGATGTTTTCTGTTTATCGATGTTTTATTTCTACTGCACGTGATAAAATGTCTTCTCTTCTCCCACCCTCTACTTTCAGAAACCAATTCTTCATCGGAAGAGGCGAGTCCGCAAGCGTAAGCACCACAACAGCAGTGTTGTCACTGAAACAATCTCGGAGACCACAGAAGTGCTGGATGAACCGTTTGAGGACTCAGACTCTGAACGACCAATGCCCCGATTAGAGCCTACATTCGAGATTGAGGAGGAGGAAGAGGAGGAGGAGGACGAAGAGGAGGAGAATGAACTTTTGCCCAGTGGATACTTTCGACACTTAGCCCCACCAGACACACTCAGGCATAGACCCTCTTCTAAGAGGAAGTCCAAAGATGAGGAGGAGTCTGATGACACTAATGGTATGTTTGGTGGTATGCTGTTGAAAGTTTGATATAGATAGCGTGTCAGTGAGTGTCAGATGATGCTAGCTCATGATGGAACAAGCTGCTTACCTTGTCTTGTAACTTCTAGCCAAAATGTAGGGTTAGGCATAAATTGCCAGTCAAACCAGCCTCAAACGTTCCCAAGTCTTATGCAAATGTGGTGCATGCTTTTAAATATCTGATTAGCAGTGACCTGATCACAGGGTATCCTTTCAGTTCAGCTTTCCTAGTGGAATTGGTATCTGTGATTGTGGAAAAACCTATGCAGCAGGGTCGCTTACAGAAATAAGATGGAAATTAATTGGAGAGCCCTCAGTTTTCCATCACAAAGAGAAATAATAAACTGTCTCTTTTGAGATCCTGTTCTTCATCACGTTGCACGTCCTGCCTCTCAGCTTCTCATATCTCCTTAACGTTCAGTTATGAACGTTATCTCCTTAACGTTCAGTTATGAACCTTCAGTTCATAAAATAAAATAATTTGGTTGGAACTGGTTACTTAGAGTGCAGTGATAATTCAAAAGAAGCATCTGTCATTCAGATGCTCCATTAGTAATCTTCGTTATGGCTGTTACATGTTCTGTTCTCCTGATGGTCTACACGGTGCAAGGCAGTCAGCCAAATAAGAACTGTGTGAAAGAGAAGTATGGTGCCGTTATCCCACAAATTCGTTAATTTATGTCTTTCAACTGTCCTGTGGCTATGAGAGGAGAATTTTTCTTTAAAAGTACTTAAATGCTGAAAGCATCAATATGATTATAGCCATGTATACTATCCACTTAGCATCAGTTACCCTTAAATCCTTATAGTAGCATATAAGTGTAAATTTGGTGCAAACACATCTTGATGCAGCATTAAGTTTGCTTAGTGGGAATATATGCACAGTCAGCTTATACCGTTGTTTTTTTAATTCTATTGTGATCAGTTTACTCATGAAATACATTTTTATGGTATTCTAGCATCATTAATAAGACTGATGAATTGGGAGAAGATATGTTAGATAAGTGATTTTCAATCTTTTTCATTTGTGCTCTTCTGAATGTTTTCTGGTGGAGATGCAGATCCCTTTAGAGATTGCACACGCATACGTTGCTTTATAAAATACATCAGTGATTTTTAACCATCTTTTGCAAACTGCAAATAGTCTATAGAGTGCCCAGGTGCAATGATAAATTTCTTGCTCACCTACTTTATAAATACTTTACTTTCTTACTCTCCACTTGTAATTTAGTGCTTTCTGTTCCCTTGTGTCACTTCTGTTGCTTTTTTTTCCGAACTTCTGCAAATTTGTCAGAACCTCTAAAGTAATAAAGTAGTAAGCACACTATTTCAGGGTATTGCTGCTCCTGACTTCAGATGGTATCTGTTGCCTGCTTATGCCTTTAATGCAGGTGCCATTGCGTATTCATAATAAAACTATAATGATCTTAGAGAAAATACAGTGTACTTTCTATTACCTAGACATGTTAGCCCACAGGGATAACCAGTCATCATATAAACCTGGTCTTTTTTGATAAAAAAATCAGCTGGGTGGAGGGGGGCAGCACTGCCTTATGACAATTCAGAAATATGGTATTGCAGTCATTAATACTTGGTTCAGATTTAGACTATTTTTAATCATAACTGTGGGTTAGGAATGTTTATAGGAAGCTTAGATTTTGGGGAAGTTTTCCTATCACTACAGAAACCTGCTTGTAGTTTCCTTTTTTTTTTTTTAAATATTCTGAGTAAGGATGGTTTGGGTTAGATTTTTTTTTTTTTCAGATTTTTCCCTGAGAACTTAACCTCTAACTGAGGCAATGCACTGAAAGTGTTCTATGATTTCCCCAAAATGTAACATTGCAGACTCTTAAATTTGGTGTCTGATGAGTTTGATGGCTGTCAGGGCTACAGTGAGAATGGACAGAGTGATGTGGTGATTTGAGGGCAGTCTTTAATAAGGTTTAGGCATTCTGGAAGACAAAGTGTGTTCTGTGGTGTAGAAAACAAATAAAGCTTGTATCTCTATATTCTACCAATTCTGTACAACTTGATTAGTGTTGTGTGGGGGAAGATGGAGCTCTGTAATAGGCTGGGCTGTATTATTTTGCTTTTCCTAGTTTTTCCTGTAAGTTTTACTGTGAATGTGAATCCTGTAAGGATCTTCTATTCAAGCTTGCGTGCACACAGATGTTTAACTAACTGCAACTGAATGAGCACGTACATACGTTTCTCAGTAGCCTAAAAAATGATGCACATGAAATCTTGAGTGGTCATCAAATCCATATTCTTTTGCGAAGATGGTGTCAAGCGCATGTGGTAAAAATCACAGAATCACAGTCCCATGAGGTTGGGAAGGACCTCTGGAGGTCACCTTGTTCAACCCCTCTGCTTAAGCAAGGCCACCAAGAGCCAGTTGCTTAGGACCATGTCCAGAGGGCTTTTGAATATCTCCAAGGAGGGAGACTCTGCAACCTCTCTGGGCAGCTGGTTCCAGTGCTCAGTCACAGTAATGAAGTGTTTCCTGATGCTGAGATGGAACGTCCCATGTTTCAGTTTGTGCCCGTTGCTTCTGATCCTGGCACTGGGCACCACTGAAAAGAGCCTGGCTCCATCACCTCTACACCCTCTCTTAAGATAATTGTACACATTGATAAGATCAGCCTCTGAGCCTTCTTTTCTCTAGTCCTAGCACTCTCAGCCTTTCCTCATCAGAGAGGTGCTCTGCTCTCTTAGGCGTCTTAGTGGCCTTTTGCTCCGCTCTCTCCAGTAGCTCCATGTCTGTCTCATACTGGGGAGCCCAGACTGGGTACCTTTAATATCACATTATTACAAGGGGACCTTGCCATCCTAAGATTTATATTTGGTTTTTTTCTATTCCTAAAAATATTAAATCCATGACAGTATGGATAAAAGCAATGGGTCTTTACCTAAGAGGTAAATCTAATCCTCTGTAGTAGACAGGAAATATGAAAGAAGGGGAAAAGGAAGAGTGATTTTTTTTTTATTATTTTTTTTTTTTTTACTGATTTAAATAGTAGGGTGACTGACTTATTACTCAGTAGAAAGTCCAGGGAGGGTTATTTGCTCAATACAAATAAATGCTAGTATGTGAAAAATGTACTTATCAGACAATGATATATTTTTACAAGACTACAGCTTGTTTAATAAGGGTAATTGATGTTACCTACTTCAGTGTTTTGAGAGGTATTTGACTTAATCAACACCACTTGCTTAAACTGAAATGTTACAAAATCAAGTTAATACATATTAAATAAATCAAGCTGCAAACAAGGAGGAATTAAGCAGCTTTGTTATTAGTGGGGTGCAAGGCAGTTGGACTAGATGATCATTGTAGGTCCCTTACAACAGAACTGTTCTAAGGGAGATTGGTCTGGGTTGTCTGTCTGTACTGCTATTTTATGGATAGATTAAAAAAATAATGTAGCAGCTGACAGAAAAAGAGGGGATTTGATAAATGAAGGGCAATTCACTGACAGACTCTATGAGAGAGTATTTGAAGCTCGTGTCCAGTAATTAGCATGGTTTTCTAGCTCAAAGCCAAAGAGATTCAGATGATCCTTAAATATATGAACAGGGGAGCGTCAAGTGGAGTACAGACATTGTCATCGCTTTATTTAGCTTTGGTGAAACTACTACAACCATCTTTACTCGGTTATTCACACTTAAGAGTATTGATAAACTGGAATAGTTCAAAGAACTGTTGTGGGCTGATTAAGACACTAGAACAAGTGTTCTATAATGATAGATTCAAAGAAAGCAGAGGCAAGAGAGTGACTTGATAAATTTACAGATTACTTAGGTGAGAACTGTTATTTGGTAAGAGAGATTTTCTGCTTAGCAGATAAAAGCAAAACTAATACAGAAGCAAATTAAGTAAATTCAGTGTCTGAAGACAAGAGCTTCAGATGGTAAAGTGTGAATATCAATTAGTGTCAATGATTAACTGTTGCAGTAGTTTACCAACAGTTGTGTAAAATGTCACTGACTATCCTAACTGACAGGTTCAAAACAAAATTAATTCAGGGAGTGCCTTATAGTATTCAGTAAGTTCTCAGTAAATGATCACATTCCTTTCTGGCTGTATAAGCTCTGAACCTATGCTAGTGTTTGGAAAGTCACTGAAATGCAAAACTTACTTCATCAAAAAAAAGTCAGATGAGAGAGAAATTCAGCTTACTTTCAGTGGTTTCTCAGATGAAACAAAAAAATAATCTAGCCAAATTTAGTCATCTCTGTGTTTCTATTGGCATTTAAAAACATAAGTCATGAAAAAAATAGAAGTATTGCCTTTCTTCAGCAGATGCATAAAATACAGATCTAAATGGAAACATGCTTTTATTGCAACTTTGTGTTTTCCCCTGCTCTGGAACATTTTCATTTGTGAACTTATTGTATAAATAAAATTTCTAAGGGTGGTGAGTCTTTCCAGGACTTTATCGTATAGCCTAGTGTTTAATTTGAATTGTCTATTAAAGGCTCAGAGCTTTGACCATGCAAAATCTTGAAAGCATTGGTGTTCTTTGAAAGTGTAATGTGCAACGTGATTGCTAATGAGCAAACCTTGATCCTTCTTGTTACCCTTCACAATAAATCTTTAAGCTAGTATTGATACATAAAGTTGATAAACATAACGGGAATGCTTGGGAAAGCTTCCGTGAATGCTCAGGCCAAACAAAAATGTTTGAACAGTATCTTTCAATTTGTGTTTTCAGGTAACCCAACTTTGAAACCATTATCTATGCTGAGAAAATGTGAAGCCAAGGACTCTTCACTTGAGCCAGATACTTCTACGCCCATGAAAAAGAAGAAGGGATGGCCAAAAGGGAAAAGCCGAAAACCAGTCCACTGGAAGAAAAGACCTGGTCGAAAACCAGGTTTTAAACTGAACCGGGAAAAGGTGCCACCATCAGTTCAAGATGAAGAAGTTGATGCAGTGGTAGCTAATTCAAAACCAGGGCGTAAGCCCAAAATTTCAGATAAAGAAGAAAGCGTTGAGCAGAAAGAAGAGCTGCCTCTTAGTGAGGAAAGGAAAGAGGAAGATGTGAATATGGAAGCAGAAGAGGTAGGAGAAGGAGAAGAGGAAGATACAGCCAGCAGTGAAGTACGAGCAGTTTCTCCTGTGGACAGCAACAGCAGTCCAGTGCCAGAAGTAAAAGAGCCTGAGATCGAAGAGGAGGTAGAGGAGAAGCCACGGGTTTTAGAAGAGCAAAGGCAATCAGAAGAAGAACAGCAAGAACTAGATGAACCTGAGCATGACCACGAGGAAGAAGAGGATGTTGCAGTAGTGACAAATCAAAATGAAGATCATGATGCTGATGATGAAGATGATGGTCATTTGGAGTCTGTGAAGAAAAAAGAATTGGAGGAACAGCCTGTTAGAGAAGGGGTGAAGGAGGAGCCTCAGGTGCAAGAATGTTTTTTAGAAACAAGCATACCAAGCAGTAGAGAAGATGCAAAAGAAAAAGATGAAGCAGAGGCAGATTCTGAGGAAGAGCAGGCTTCCAATGAGACATCGGTGGGCTCAGAGCATGTCCCTGGGTCTGAAGATGATCACGAAGAAGAGCAAAGTAATAAAGAAGGGTTAATTGAATTAAAGGAAGAGGAAGAGATTCCTCATAGTGACCTAGATCTTGAAACTGTTCAAGCAGTCCAGTCCTTGACACAGGAGGAAAGCAATGAGCATGATGTAGCTTACCAGGACTGTGAAGAAACTCTTGCAGCTTGTCAGACTTTGCAGAGTTACACCCAGACTGAGGAGGATCCTCAGATATCAATGGTTGAAGATTGCCAGGCCTCAGAACACAACAGTCCAATATCCTCTGTTCAGTCCCACCCCAGCCAGTCTGTACGTTCTGTCAGCAGCCCAAATGTGCCTGCTCTGGAGAGCAGTTACACCCAGATAAGTCCTGAACAAGGATCCCTGTCCGCACCCTCTATGCAGAACATGGAGACCAGCCCCATGATGGATGTGCCTTCAGTATCGGACCACTCTCAGCAGGTGGTGGATAGTGGCTTCAGTGACCTTGGCAGCATTGAGAGCACTACAGAGAATTATGAAAACCCCAGCAGCTATGACTCCACTATGGGAGGCAGCATTTGTGGAAATAACTCTTCCCAGAGCAGCTGTTCATACGGAGGACTATCTTCTTCCAGCAGCCTCACTCAGAACAGTTGTGTTGTCACTCAGCAAATGGCAAACATTGGCAGCAGTTGCAGCATGATGCAGCAGAACACGGTGCAGCCTGCAGCAAACTGCAATATCAAGTCACCTCAGAGTTGTGTCGTAGAAAGGCCTCCGAGCAACCAGCAACCAACAACGCAGCCGCCGCAGCAGCAACCGCAGCCGCCGCAGCCGCAGCCCCCGCCTCCACCGCAGCAGCAACCTCCGCTGTCGCAGTGTAGCATGAACAACAGCTTCACCCCGGCACCCATGATCATGGAAATACCCGAATCGGGAAGCACTGGTAACATAAGTATCTACGAGAGGATTCCGGGGGATTTTGGTGCTGGGAGCTATTCACAACCATCAGCCACGTTCAGTTTAGCCAAGTTGCAGCAGCTGACAAACACCATTATGGACCCTCATGCCATGCCTTATAGCCATTCTCCTGCTGTGACTTCCTATGCAACCAGCGTTTCTCTGTCCAACACGGGACTGGCTCAGCTCGCTCCCTCTCACCCATTGGCAGGCACACCGCAAGCACAAGCCACCATGACACCCCCTCCAAACCTGGCGTCCACCACCATGAACCTCACGTCACCTCTGCTTCAGTGTAATATGTCTGCTACCAATATCGGTATTCCGCACACGCAGAGGCTGCAGGGGCAGATGCCGGTCAAGGGGCACATCTCCATTCGCTCCAAGTCGGCACCGCTGCCCTCGGCAACCGCACACCAGCAGCAGCTCTACGGCCGCAGCCCGCCCGCGGTGGCCATGCAGGCCGGTCCTCGTACCTTGGCTGTTCAGCGGGGCATGAACATGGGAGTCAACCTGATGCCAACCGCCCCTTACAACGTTAACTCCATGAATATGAACACCCTGAACGCCATGAACAGCTACAGAATGACGCAGCCTATGATGAACAGCAGTTACCATAGTAACCCTGCCTACATGAACCAGACAGCACAGTATCCTATGCAGATGCAGATGGGAATGATGGGGAGCCAGGCCTACACCCAGCAGCCTATGCAGCCAAATCCTCACGGAAACATGATGTACACGGGCCCCTCCCATCACAGCTACATGAATGCTGCTGGGGTGCCCAAGCAGTCTCTCAATGGACCGTACATGAGAAGATGAGCGAGACGAACTTGCATCCTAAAAACTGAAATATATATAAATAAAGGAACCTTTTATACTGACGAACCAGAGAAAATGGACCTTTTTCCAGTTAAAATATTGCTGTAGATTTAGAGGAATTTTCTTTGGTTTATTTTATTTTTTAGGAAGCCTGGTCTTTATTTTTTGGATTCTTTTTTTGTTTTGCGTTTTTGTTTTCTTCACAATCCTGAAACATTTTACAGCTAAAATCATTTACAGATGTTTTTTAGAGGGGAAAACATGCACAAAATCTTTTCATAATTTAAGAAGAGCCTTACTTTGCTGACAATGTGGACAGAATATGTGTAACAGTGAAATCATCTTTCTAAATATTTTTTTTTCTCAAATGTATGTCCTTCTCCCTCCCCTGTGCCCCTCTGTATGCAGTTTCTAGCGCTGCAGTCATGTAAAATGTTTGACATCTCAAAGAATAACAACCCTTCCCGCTAAACCCCACCTAGCATTTCCTACTTCTATCAGGAGGCACTTATTGGGAGACTTGGAAGGGGACACAGAGGATAAATGAAGCTCTTTATTTTTGCAAGTCAGGAAAAATTTCAATCTTCAATTTTCCCTGACTCCCTCGCCCTCAGTAAAATTTGGAGTTACGTGTAAACAATAAACTATTCACATTGGTGTTTTTGTAGATGAGTTAATTGAAGTTGTATGGTTCATGCTGAAAATATAATGTAACTTTAAAATGATCCCATTTACCACCCAGACATGTACGTGCACACACATGTGCGTGCATGCACACGTGTTCTGTCACTCTGAACTACTGGAAACATTTCAAGAGAGAACTGTTTGTGTCCCGTATGCAGTCAGGAGGAGGACAGGGTGGTTAAACGGTCTGTTAGGACAAGAAAATGGTTGCAGGCTCTTCTGGTGAACGCAGAGATCCCAAACTCTGCTTTAGTTTGTACTTCGAAATGCTGAGGGTCTTGGTTCTGAGCCTTTGAGTCAGGCTGAGCTCAAAAGCTGCTGTTTCCAGTGGTCTGCCTCGTAACCTCTTCGCTTGGGTAATCTTGGAAGATAAAGTGTACGTTTCAAGTGACTTGACGAGCGCCCCGTGGTGTCCTTGTTACTCTTCCATGCCTGGTGTGAGGGAGGAAGTTGCTGAATGTGCCGCGCTCCGGGGCAGTCGGTGATGTTTTCCCTGATTCTTCCACTATGTTTGAGACCCATTTTGTAGGAATAGCCACACTTTTGATCTAGTGTGGGAAAGAAGGGAATTGGCCTGTTTTACAGGAGTGAAACAGTCCAGGCACTGTAGTAGGATGCAGGTGGCAGGATTTTGCTGTTTATTACCACATAATCCAATTTACACTCTTTTTGGCTACACTGCTGGCATGTCACCCAATACAAAAAGGGACACCCTTTAATGTAAAGTTCTTTTTCTATTGTATATGAAGTAGAAATACAGACACATTAATAAGACTAATTTCTTTTGTTTTTAAACCAAAAGAGTCTAAAAGAAAGTTGGGGTTTCTTCAGATGCACTAAAATGGACTTTCCTCCAATAACTGCTAACTGTAAAAGGCAGAATTCAAAGGACTTCCACTTTTTATTTCTGTTTCGTTTTGAGCATGTACAAGGCTGTGTAGGACCCCATTTCTCTGTATATACTATTGCAGTTTCAAATACCCATGTAGAAAGCGCACTGTGCTGCCCTCTCCTTCCTAGATCTTCAGCTGTGTCACTGCTTCCTGATTGCTGGGGGGGGGATTGGGGGTGGGGGGTTCTGAGACAGGAGGAGAAGCTGTTGAAACGAGGGCCGTGAATTTAGTTTGTTTGCCGTTACGTTTGGTTTGGTTTTGTATGTTTTTTTTTTTATCAATTGGGCAGCTCCCTTTTCCACAAGCCTTTGTGACTGTAGAACTATTGTAGAAAAAAAAAAAATGTTCTTTTCTATATATAAAAAGAAATTATCCAACGCAGTAATATTGGTACCTACCATTTTTTCACTTCTGTTTAAAAAAAAAAAAAAAATATGTATTTTTAGCAAGATAACTTGGGTAATCTTCTAAAAGAAATTAAAAAAAAAAAATCTCACTGTTAGTGACTTTGATGCCTTTTAAAAATAAGAGCTTTTTCATTTCATTCCATCTTTAAAATTTTTTATCTTTGTTGTAGAATATTAAAAACTATTTTAAGAAAGATAAAAATTCTCTTTAAAGAGATCTCTAGAGTGTGTGAATAGGAGCTCCAGATGCCTCTAAAAGCCGCATGTACAAATGAAGCTGAGTCTATTCCTGTCTGTTTATATTTGCTTTTCCTGTTTTGTAACCTCTTTGTACTTTGTTCATGGTGACTTGTAAGCTAAGGGGAAGGGGTGCCTAGATGCCTTTGTAACTCTCCATGTCATACGCTCCTGGCTGGATGGTCTCCCTTCCTCTCTCCTTGTATGTAATATCACTTTTTTTTCCCCTTTCTAGCAAGTACTTTCAAAAGAACTCTGTACATTTTAACATAAAAAATAAATTATGTTGAGCCATTTTGGATGTCAGTTGTGCACGTGGATTTTTTTTTTTCTTCCATTTGCACAGTGGTCTCTGTCACCGATCCTTGGTCCTGGGAATATGATTCTCTGTTGGCCTTTTGATCCAGAAGAGAGGTGGTATTTGGAATTTACTTGCGAGATCTCTGTCCAGGTTAATTTTTTTCTACAGCTTCTAATGAGGGAAAGACTAAAAACAAGAAGGAAAACCAAAAACTTGAAAGCTTCTCCAGAAATCATCGCCTTTAAATTCCTCTCTGCAAGGGCTTCCCAAAGCTGAAGCAAAGTGCATTAGCTGGCTTTTGTCAGCTTCTGTCTGTACAATCGCTTGAGTTCTGACTTGCGCACTTAAAAAAATGGCAATGTGTGTTTTGAAGCTTCACCCTCCTCCCCCCAGTTGCTCTCTCATCTTTATAATTAGACTTTGGGTAGGAGAACTAGAAATCTTCCCCAGCAAAGTTTACCCAGTGGCTTCAAGGCAGAATTGGATCATTCTCCAGCTCCGTCTGGCTCCTGCTGCTGCTGCGTGGTTCCAAGCGCGCTCACGAATTCCAAGACACTAGATGGAAGCAACGTTCCAGCGATCGTGCCATTGTGGCCAGGGTTCCCCTGATGAACCTCGCAGCAATAACCCCAGGCCTGTGGGGACAGAGGCTTTTCCGCAGATGTGCTGTCACGAGTATGTCTTCAAGGAAGCAAACTCTGTGTGTGTGTTGTGGTAAACAAATGGAAAGGACCTTGAGAACTAGTAAAATTAAATTTGATGCGCTTTTCATATCTCCAGCCCTCACCATGATGGAAAGTAAGTTTATGTGAGGTGAGGATGATGCTGCATCTTCCTTGAAGCTGATTTATTTTTCCTTGGACTCTATTATAGGTGTTTTATTGAGGCACCTGAATTTTCAGATCAAACACATCAAGACACAGATAGAAGCTGTTTGCGCAGGGACACTCCTGGGTGATTCGTTCACTTATTCTCACAACAGTTCTTAGGTTATTCAAGTGTGAAGGAGAGAGAGGCAGGGTGACCTGTGGTTAAGGTTTTCGCTACTTTAATCACTTGTGAATTACAGCGAGTACATCAGCGGCGGTACAGGTAAGACCCATCAGGATCTCGGTGCATCCTGTATGTGTATTACTTTCCCATAGTCAGTGCTGGAGTTAAGACTGAATTAACCATTCTGTGCCAGAAAAGCTGTATTCAATCACTCATAGCTTACTTTTAATTTTTTTTTAAAGTTGTTCGTTAAAGGAAGCTTTGGCACCGTCCAGTAGTTATGAGGTGGTGGGTGCCACCCCAGCGTGCCCTGTTTTTTTCATGCTTAAACGGTTGTGGTTTGGGGTCTTTTGGGTTTTGCTTGTAATTTTCTGTATCCACTGAATTTAGCAGATTTTATTTCACCATTAAAATGGGGTCAGCTTGAATTGTTATCTAACAATGATACTGTTGGGGTCAGCTTTTATTTGTTACCAATTTTCAGAAACATATCTCATTTTTAGGATTCAATATGGATTTTAAAAGTAAAACACCAATTGAGAATGGTTGCATGTTCTCCAGCAATTCAAAATGGCTTTGACTTCCAGAATTAACGTGCTGAGTTATTAGACTAGAGTATAATTCTGCTGCTTTGGATAACTCTAGAATTTGAAATGGTCATGGCAAATTGCTTCTGTGAAATAACAGTAAAATGCTTGTATCACAAACTGACAAGTGGGGCAATTCAAAGTCTTTATCTGATGCCCTGGCACCAAATTCCTGTTATGCATGCTGATACGCGATGCATCTCTAATAATTGTTTGAGATCTTTGCAATGTTTAATCACAAGCTGTCAGGCTAGGGGTGAGCAGGGTCAATGCTAATAATAATGAAAATTAAACAACTGCATTTTGCAGTTCTTAAGGTAATTGAAACTATTTTAAGAAGAAAATGTCTAGATAGGAACATAATCATTTATAACAACTTTCTAGCTTTGTGTGACAAGGAACAAAGATAACTATTTATGGAAATCTATGAACAAGATCATGGAAATACAATTCCAGAGAGTTAATGAGCTGATAAACAGTAACTGCTACTTAAGAAATGTTTATAAAAAGCATTATTTGATCAAATAGGCTGCACTGTTAATAGCCTCTGCTTATCGTTTGGGGAAAAAAAAAAAAAAAAACCAACCCTTTTCTGTGGGCTAACGATGATAACCGCATTTGGGAGCCATGAACAAGGTGACTTTTTTTTTAGAATCTTGCCATACAAACTATCAAAGTCTACCATTAGAGAATGACTAAATAGGGGAGGGTTTTTTGTTGGTTTTTTTCTGGGGGGGAGAGAGAGTTGCCAAGCCAGAGTAGGGTTGAAATCAGACTGTCTCCAAGTGCAAGAGCCTTTAGCACCTTCTAGCACGGCGTGAAGAGCTGCTGCTGCAGGCAGATTCCGTACTGTGGACGTGGTGAGAGTTGTTCTGTTCAGCAGCACTAGGTTTGCTCTAAATCAGTTGATACGTGGTCCGAAATGTCTGTTACCAACTCCTGATATGCAGGGAAGAGTTTGAACGCAGCAACATGCAAACTACTTCCTGGGAGACGGGTGTTGTGGTTTTGAAAGAGGCTAGCTGAAAGGAGAGTGATCTTAAAGGGGTCTGACAGTCCCGAAAGCTCATCAGTGAGATAATTAAGAAAATGCTAAAAAGAACCGAACTGTCTTAATTAGGTTCCCAACTTGGGGAGAGAGCTCCTTGCTGAGACCCCATCTCTGCGGCAATAGGGGAATGCAGACAGACTGAGGCAGACAAAGTTTACAGCAGCAAAGGTGGGGCCTGCAGCATCTTTACCTTCACAGCTTGTCAGACAGAATAATATACCTAAAAACAGCTGCCTGAAGTTGAGCTTTGAATGTAAAAATCCTTTTGCCCCTAAAGCAGAGAATCTCAGCAACTTCACCAAAGGCAGATCTTCACCTAGAGCAGGGCAGGGCTCCAGCTACACGTTTAATCTCTGGAAACAGCGGTGGTACCTTGCAAACCGGGTCAGGAATTGGGTTCTATGCTTCCTTCCTCACAGGAGGTTCTGTTCTGGAGGACAGCTCTGTATGTTGCATTGGCAAATAATGACCTCGTTCATTTTGTGCGATTATTTTCCTAAGGGGTCCCCTGTCAGTATCTATTTGTTCTCCCTTGCCAAATACTTTACATGGTGAATTCTTTGGAGCTGGGACTCTGTTGTCGGTATGTTTGTCATTTGTGTCACATGGTAGAATCCCAGTCTGTGATTGAGGTACCAGAGAGTTATCATAGTACAAACAATCTGTTTTCAAGGAAAAAGTGATAAATACAGTACCCTGTGTGAAATAATTAAAAAAGGTTCTTGAAAAGTTTCTTTTCTACTTACATGTTGGTTAGTATATGCACATGGTACCTTTCAGCTGAAGGAGGAAGTCTGTTTACTGAGATTCTGTCATCCTTTGTTTCCCCATTTTATCCAATAGGAACAAGCAGCAACAAAATATGACACATCTACTGTTCCAGACCCTTCCCAAACAACTTCTCCAAAGAAGAGAAAAATCACTGTTGGACAAAAAAATGACGTGGTGAGATAAGTGAAATTACTGCTAAGTCCATTTCCCACTGAGTCCTTGCTGAAATAGCAGAAATGGTGAAGATGATGAGCTTCTCCTCATGTACAGCAGAGCTGTACGGTCCCTGTCTACCAACCACACACCTACAGTACATAAAAGCTGGATACCAATCATAGGCCAAATGCTTCATAGCTTAGAACATTATGAGTGTAAGCCCCTGCCTAGGACAGTCTTATGTGTATGGCAGAGATACCTAATTCCAGTTAACTCTGACTTTTACATCATGCTGTCAAAAATTCAAGACAGATGTTTCAAAAACAAACTGCTGGTGGCAGAGGCTGACCTGTTCCTCGTTCACAGAGCGGCGGGCGGTGATGGAGGAGTTCAGCCTGTGAGCTATAACACTCGTAATACAAGGCAGGATCCTGAATTCAGAATTGAGGAGCCCATGAAAACATTCTTGTTCCTTCTACGAGGCTGGATCTCCTTCCTCCTGCATGTGCACTGAGGGGGAAGCAGTTTTCACACAGTTTTGGGAAGGTGCCTTTCTGTTTTGTCCCCTGGACCAGCAAAGGCATGACTCCACTCGCTCACGTGCCTTTTTCCCTGTATCCCGGTTCTCTCTTGACGATTGCTGCTTTTGTCCCATGCTCGCTCTGTTCTGGCTTATAAGGAGTGAAGAGGTGGGCTCTGTTTGTAGGAGGCGGCACTGTCCTACAGGCACAAAGGCTGGGTGTACTGCCCACGCCTGATGCCGTTTAGCTGTGTCTATAGCAGATGTTTTGTTGACATCAGGGGGAAAAAAGGGATGCCTATGTCAAAGTCTGGAGCGTAGCACAGCTACCCCTTGAGTGCAAGTGCACAGACCCTGCCACGTAGCGGCGCTGGGTTTCCAAAGCCTGACCCTGGAAGACAGGACTCGGGTTAGGGGTGAGACGCAAAGTCACAGCAGCGCCTGGCTACAGCCTTTGCTAGCCACGCTCGGAGCCCATTGTGCCCCCAGCACTGAAAGGCTGCTGGTGCCCAAACACTAGTGAGTACATGTGGTGGGAACTGATGCAGAACTTGGTTTCATTCTGGGTTTCCCCGTTTTGAAAAATTAGGAAATTCCTCAGAAAGAATTCTAAACTAGCTGGTTTAGGATGCAAAGTCAAACACATGAAACTTGAGGAGCTCTCAGTGTTTAATTGTGGCACCTGTTTTGCCTCTTGTGTGCCCATTGCTGACTATGGGTTATTTTTTTTTTTGTTTGGCCTCTGCTTCGTTTGGCCTGCAAGTGCTCGTGTGGAAGAGATGCAATTAGGGTGACTCGTGCAGCTGTGCTCCTGGCACCTCCTGTCTGTGGAGCCTTTCACTGTGCAGGTTCTATTTAATTTTGTAATTTTTTTTTTTTTTTTTTTGCATGGACATTCATGGGACATTGATATATAAAGATGTGCAGCTGTATCTAGACTTGAGTGTGTTATTTATCCATGTGGGTACAGTACACAGAACTAAAGCTTTGGAAAATGCTTTGCAAAATGTGATGATTTCCTAGTCTTCATATTTTATTAGGACCTTCTCTATATTCTCAGTCATCATATTCTTTGAAAACTACACGATATACCAGTCTTTTTCCTGTTTTTAGCACCCTCCTCAGTCTGTGGGTGAACCAACAGAATCAGAGGAACTTCAAAGGGAAAAGAAATGCAGGAAAACTTACTCAGACAGAAAAGTGACATATAGTGTCTGTACAATTGTCTGCATCTCAGCTTCTTGCCAGTCTAAATAACCTATGACTGTCAAGTAGTTGCTGAGAAATGGACATTAACTCCTGGTTTGCCATCTTTTGACACAAAAGGGGCCCTTTCTGTCTAGTATTGGGGAAACTGTGCCAGAAAAGTGCAGCATGTGCAGGGCTTCCACCTGGGTACATAATTTTCCCAGTGCTTTGCCCGTGGGTTTGCACATCGGGGACAGATTTTCTGAGGGACAAGAATTAAGCTGATAAAGGCAGGGGCTGCTCAGGAGTGCCTGAATGTAAAGTGCACTTTGTTGCAGGTCACGTTACGGTCACCACCAAAGAGCCCACCCCAGTTTTATGCTGGTGCAGGAACAAAAGTTACACCTCCAGGCGTTACCCTTGGCTTCCAACATGGAATTGTTTGTGCTTTTGGAAGGCAGCTGGAGGTGAAATGTACAGATGTGTGTGGAGAAGGGGAGGCTGACTCTCCAGGAGCCTTGACTGGGCATCCTCAGAGAGGACCTGAGCTCTGGCGATGCCTGGATGGGCAGGAGCTGGTGGCTCCGGTTTACTTTTCTGGTGCTATGTAGTCAGAGCAGACTGAGCCCTTGGTTTCTGTCTCCCATTCACAGCCAAGATCCCTCCCCTCCCCTTGCTGCTCATTCAGCGGAGAGATGCGAGGAGGAAAGGATGCTGTTAAGCTGCACTTTGCTCCAGTACTTGGTGTATCCTTTGCAGTATCATCTGTTTTCTGAGCAGAGGTGCTGCCTGCCTCCTAACCAATGCAGTGATTCCCTCTTGCTCCCCTTGAAAGGAGCTGGAATCGTAACCCAGAGAGTGAACGAGTGATGCGGCTGCTGCACAGAGAGAGACTGAGAGGAAGAAAACTGGAGAGACTGGAATATGTGCCTGCCTCAGCAGCACTGCAGTGGTAAAGCCACTGACTGACTACATGCAGGTTACTGCTCTTTATGCATCGCTACAGAGAACCCAGAAGTCGGGATGAAATGCATCAGCCTCCTTTTCCACCGCTTCTCTATTGTCATCATGCATTAATTGCTGAGAGTTATTTTCCTTCCTGTGGCTGACTGCCTGCATCTCTTCTCGTACTGCAGGAGAGACAGCGAGGGAGAGAGCACAGCACCAGCCCGGTGCCCTGTCCCACAGGGCGGATTCTGCATGATGTGCCAGCGCAGTCAGGGGCTGCTGCAATGGTGCACAGAACCTCTGGAACAGCTGGATTTAGGATTTTTAATGCTTTATAAAGGTGTCCCGGACTCCATTTAGCAATTAGCTGGAGACATTGTCTGCCCTTTGGGGCTTGCTGACTGCTTTCTATTTTCCTCTCATTACCGGTTTCACACTCATCTGGGTCGACAGCATTTGAGCAAGGGGAAGGGACTTTCTTGGCCAGGAGCTGGAGGGTGCTGTGGAAAGTGCAGGTGTGAGCTCTGGAGGGAACTGCAGTCTGACCGGCCATGGCTCAAGCAGCGAAGCAGCTGAAGAAAATCAAAGATATTGAGGCTCAGGCTCTGCAGGAGCAGAAGGAGAAGGAAGAATCTAATCGCAAGCGCAGGAACCGCTCTCGGGACCGGAAGAAAAAGGTGAGTGGCCCTGGGGCGAGCAGCCCTATATTGCGATGCCTGCGCTTGTGGCACTGAGTGATGTTTGTGTTTTGTGGGGGGGAGATGACAGAGGGACCATCTGGTCCCTGTATAGATCTATGTGCAGTCAGCACAAGAAACAGCCTGCCAAACAGAGGACAACTTTTGGGGCCAGGAATCTGCTGTTTGTCCTGACAGCTTAGGCGGGGGGGGGGGGGGGGGGGGGGGGGGGGGGGATATATAAAAAAGCCTGGTGACGGGAGAAGGGAAGCAGGGGGTTTGTCAAGGCAGATAAAGAGACTTACTTGGCCCATTAACAGATTTCATCTCTAGGATAAAATTGCTGGCTTCTAGTTTCATGCAGTTTCCCAGAGTTACTCTGTGTCTGTAGAGCAAAGGGGCAGAAGCCCCCCACCCCTTTCTCTAGTGCAGGAGCTGTGTTGACGTCCACTCCATGGCCTGCTTGATCCCTGCAAAACACCGAAACCTGGCTGCAGCGAGAGCAGAGCACTGACAGAGAAAGTGTCTCTGTGCAGGGGACGGTGAGCTCTGCCGCTGCTTAGGGCAGGCTGTATTTGTGCGAGGGACATGGGTCATCCCTCACAGCAAAGGCATGTCACCTGCTGGCATCAGGTGAGGGGGGGTCAGGAGCAAGACGACGTGTCTTTCACCTCTGCTGATACCAACGTGCTGGAGCCTGGGCTCCTCCAGCCATTCCAAGCTGTAGCTCCTCTCTGGAAAGTCACTGCCAGTTTCTTCGTGCCGCCAGCTCCCTGCAGGAGCAGGCATGTTGCTAAGAAAGCTTTGCTGCCCCTTGAAGACCTCTTGAACTGAATGTTCTTCTCACAGCAGGGCCTGAGGGGGTATGTGCTATGCACCAATGCAGAGGCAGTAAGGAGAGAGGTGAAACCAAGGGTAATCAAGGATATATGCGATACAGGGATGTCTTAGGTGGGCTTCTCCTCTGCCTTTAGCAAAAGACTGGGAGACTTCCATGTGCCCCCTCTGAGCAAGAGCCTCACAGCAGAGCTCTGCTGCGTGGAGCATCTCAATAGCTGCGCCCTGAGAGTCCTGAGAAGAGTATTGCTGAGATGCTGGGGACAGGCACCGCTAACTAACCCTCACGTTTTTATTCTTCCTGCCACACTGCTGGACAACTGCTGGTTCAGGCTGTCTGGGCTGGTCCTGGACACCGGAATTCCTAGATTTCATTCATCCCTGTTTCTGGTCAAGGCTCACTCTGTGAGTCTTTGAGAAAAGCATCCTCTTCCCTTCTGCCCCCACCCCCCAGAAGCACAGTGTACACGTGTCTTGGTGATGGGCTGGGAGATCCAAAGATACCTGCAAAGTGTCTGGACTTCCTCAGGTAGAAGGTACTAGAGAGGGCAGCTTCTGGCTGGCTCCTTGTGGGAGACCCAAGCTGCACTTGCTGCCAAGACACGGTGTGGTGCAAGCGAGGGAGCTGGAGAAGCACCGCTGAATGCACCCAAAGGGGTCCACTGGGGTGGGAGAGACCTTACAAGCCTTTCGTAGTTACTATTTGGGGTTGTCACAGCGTGGGGAGCATGGAGCAAGAAACCATCCTTGCAGAAACCATCAGGGCTGTGGTGTGCTGAGGAGGAGCTGATCTTCATCTGTCCCCTCCTGAGTGGTGAACCCCCGGAACGGACTGGGAAGGGGGACCTGCTGGTGTCCCGGCTCAGTGACAGCGGCCAGAGTGGGCTGAGCGCCTCTCCACCCTCCTGCTCCTCTTCGGACCGAAGCTGGGTGTAAGAACATTTTCTTTTCTTAATGCCAGGGCAGCCCAGGGCGGGCCTGTGTCTGTCTGTAATGAGGGGAGGCCAGTGGACACATTCAGGACAGATGTGAAGTCTGCAGACAGCAGCGAGGAGGTTGGGTTGGGGTCTTTCAGCTGCCTCGCTGTCCTGTTGAATGCTGCCTTCTTCAGAGATAACTGCTTACTGCCTGCAGGCCCATGGCTTCTCCCTGCAGGGCCCCTTGTTCT
This sequence comes from Fratercula arctica, assembly GCA_947846985.1. Classification (NCBI taxonomy): domain Eukaryota; kingdom Metazoa; phylum Chordata; class Aves; order Charadriiformes; family Alcidae; genus Fratercula; species Fratercula arctica. The sequence goes on from CANTUZ010000023.1 coordinate 1,890,567, forward strand.
TGAGGCTGGGGGAGCAGCTTGTCTCTTACGTTGCCAGAGGGCTGTGAAGGGGTTCGGCAGTGAAGAACCACCAAAACAGGACATTTGCTGTTGGGCCAGCTCTCTGTTCTTAGTCCCTGCCACCAAAGCTGAGTGTCTCTAGTGGTGGTGGTTTACTGTGCAAGTCTCCCTGGGGCCAAGCTGAGGGCTGCCAGAATGTATTGGAGTTTCTCATTCTGTTTTGCTGCGGCAGCTGTGGGAGTTCAGCCCGTGTTGGACGGGGTGTCTGCTGTGCCCCCTCAGTCTGCACGGGCCTCGTGCCATGTCCCTGCAAAGGCCTCTCCTCCGAAAGGCTCGGCACGGTTCTGTCACCGGGTCCTGCCGCTGCCTTTGCTTCGTATGCAGAAATACGCTCGTTTGGGCAGAGGCTGTTTACTTGCTCGGTGTTTGTACAGTGCAGCGTATCAGTGTCTTGATTTATGACGGAGCCTGCCGTGCACTGCTGCAATGCAAGTTATTATTAGAGGGGTAACTGATGATCCAAGGAAACGCTAGCATGACATGAAGCAGTGGAGATGGCCAGAGGAAGGAGATAAGAGCCCCAGAACCAAGTTTCTTCTCATCCCATGCAAGCTGATGTTACGTCTTGGGGCATGAGAGCTTTGTATCCCTTAATGTTTCCAGCCATTTTTGTGTGGCTGTGTGTGTCCCATGAACTGCGTGGTTGAATCCTGCAAGAGCCTTGTGTCCTGTGACACCTGGAGGCAGTGAGTTCTGTTATTTAATGCTGTGTTGCCCAAAACCCTTCTCCTTGGACAATGATTATATTTGTTGCTTTTTAGTTTCCATGGCAATTCCTTGGCTTCTGTATTAAGTGCATGTAACGAGAACCTGATTGACCTTGTACTGTCCATTTCTGTGTTGTGTGCCTCTCATTTGTCTCTCAGCACAGGGACAGTCCGGGTCTATAACCTTGTCGCTCCACCGGTATTCCCTGCCCCCAGCCATTGTAACTTGGACGATAAGAGTTGACGTTTCATTTGACATGGAGGATTTAAGGAATGGTATCTTGTCACTCACCCTCGCTCTCTGTGCAGCCTGGCCACGCTTGTGTTTTGGGCTGAGCTGTCCATTTGACAGACAGACGTGTCCTGAAGAGTGCTCCTGCTCTGTGGGCCCTGCAGCACGGCTGGAGATGGCCTCAGCCTGAGGATGACTCCAGGGAGCAAGATTTCAGCGTCCTGTCCCTTCCCACATTTAGTGCAAGCACTAATTGTGAGGAATTATGAGGTCTAGCGTAATGTGTTGGTGGCTCTTCAGGGTGGCTGCCAGACAGAGCAGCCCGTCAGCAAAGGAGAATTTGCCAAGCATCACCTGCGCTGGCTTCTTGCTATTCCTGCTGCAGTATCCTAGCGTCAGATCTCTATGCATTTTGCTTAGATGACCAGTTCACAGGTGACCAGAGCCACTCGGTTACAGCTGCTGGGCTGTATGTGGCGTCTCTGATGTGGCCACCTGCACTGACAGGCAAGTGGTGACAGAAAGCAGCAATATTGGGGCTTTGGATGCAGCTATCTGTTTTTCTTGCAGCTTTGGGAGGTAGCGATGGTCAAGAACGCTTCCTTCCTTTCACTGCAGGTGCGCTGTGATCAGGCTCCTCGAGAGGCAGAAAGCCCTCGCTTGGAAGTCACTTAAAAGATACAGACCTGCCTTCTGCAGGATGGGTGGGGAGCAGCACAACACATTGTGAGAAGGTGATGTTTTGATGCAGTTTGTGGGGCAGGTCTGTAACTTTTTATGTGAACACACTGTAATTGAGTCCTTTTTGAGTTGCACGTGGCTGCTTGTTGTGGTTATGTATTAAAGGTAGAAAGTGGATCAAATCCCTTTCCAGGAACTCTGGAAGCATTAGCAGAGCTCACCAAAGAGGTTGTTAGAAAGGGCCCCAAATATCTAACCCCCAAACTGTGGCCCAGTACTTGGCTCACCCCTTGTTTCAAACGTGCATCAAAGTAAGTTTTGCTTGGACATCTAAAGAATGGAGGACAAGGCTGCCTGAATTTACCAGTTCTTTTTTTCTTCTTTTTTTTTTTTTTTTTTTTGGGGGGGGGGGGGGGGGCGGCGGTGGTGGGGAGGAACAAACTGCTTTTTTATTTCCACTCTGGTCTAGTTTCTTTGTCTTGCAAGTGTCCAAGGGCAAGACAGTCTCTTGTTATGGATTTGTGGAGCATCTCACATAATGCATTCTTGAATGGTATAAGAAAATGATTCCTAACAAGAAACTCTGTGCATAAAAGTCCTTGCATTTTTTCTAGTTGTCCTTTTCCTGGAAACAGCATGCAGCCCAGTTTGAGGGTTCATGACTCCACAGTACAGGCTGGCACCTGTGCTTGGTGCAGTGTTTCTTCTGCACGCTGCAGCAGGAAATATTTTAGTGCTCACACACACACTGAAATACATCCTAGCAGGAGAAGCTGGAGGGTGCTTCAGAGAAGAGAGACAAGAAATTTGTGAGAGAGGGTCTCAAATAGGTGGGAAAGAGAGAGAGGTGTTTCTGTTTGGTAGGAGCTGTGGTGGAGAAAGCTCTTCCAGCAATGGTGGGAAAGGGCAAAGGGAGCATAGAGGATGGAATGACCCCCTTTGTATTCTCAAACATGGATAAGGAATAAATGTGAACATAACCGGCTGACATCAACTGTCAGAAGAAACTCCAAGCTGAGGTGTGTGAGGTGAATTGGGAGAGGAGTTAGATCCTGGATGGGCAGCTCTGAGAAGATTGAGGAGACGTGGAGGATGCTAATGAGAATGCTTTTGCATTAAAGAAATTTTGCATGCTTAGGAAGCTAGGGAAATGTGGGAAGTAGAACAAGTCAAGTAGGGTTTGGAACAATAGCTACAAGTTCAATCTGGCAGAGGAGCAATTTCAGATAGTTCCTTAGTAGGACAACTGAGCGGTTGCACAGGGTGACCATGCTTGTGGTTGTTATGTGACAAGCAAAAGAGGTCTCTCACCTGCTGTTCACTGATGAGCTGTATCAGGCTGAAACTTAAGTCCAGGTTTAGGATCCCTGAGATGGAAAATCCAGACACCTCTGTCAGAATTGTGCAATAAGCGCATGAGAAACTGGGGTGAGAAATTGCTGCTGGAGTGCTGCCAAGGAGAAGCCACTGGGGCTATTCTCTCTGCTTGCCTGCCATCCTCTCCAAGGGCTGTCACTAAGCAGCAGCCTTCAGGTTGCCCTGGATTTAGAGGGGCTGCAGAGAAGAGAGTGATGGACAGAAAGAGGGCAAAGGATTTCATCAGACCTGGCCTGCATGTGGCTTGGAACGTCTCCAGGATAACTGGACTTCTGAGCGCTATTGTGCACTCCTCCCATGGGTGCCTGGCCTGGTACGGTTGCTGGATTGGGATACCTGGATTCTTGCATTCAGTGGCAGTAGATCCTCCTGAAGGTGTGATGTGGCTTTCACCACCCAGGGCTTCAGTGGCTGCTGGGAGCTGTGTTGGTATCTAACCTGCAAGCTGGAGCTCATCGGCAAGAGAAAGGACCATGCCACCTGCAGAATCTTGGAGCAAAAAGCTGCTTTGTCTCCTTTCTCTGCCTGCTCCTGGAGCAACAGTTCCAGCTGCAGCTTGTGTTGTCTCCCACTGAAAGTTTTGTTGGTTCCATCAGCCAGAAATCTTCCTGCCCCTCCTTGCATTGGAAGAGCAACAACCACGCAGGCACCTTCCCTGAGAAGATAACTGGCTTGTGGTATAGCACAGCACTGAAGGAGGCACCTTTAGGACCATGTGGGATCAGCACTAGGTGAGGCTATGAGCACACCAGATGCTTCAGCCAGGCACCAGCTATTGGCAGCACCTCTTTGCAGCAAGGATTCTGTGTCTGGACTCCAATACTCTCTGTCTGAGGCATTTCTTCTGCAAAGGAATTGGTATCTTCTGCCTGGAACATGATGCTACGGTGCAGTGGCAGAGGGAAGGGGCACGGGATATCAGGACAGCCAAAGCCTTTGAGACTCAGGGAAGCCCTAGCTTTTACCACTCTGAATGTAACCAGAGGAACAGTGTAGACAAAGAATTAAACTCTGTGACTAGGAATGGGATCAATCGTTAGCTATCTAGCTATTACGTAGGTTTTCAAAAGGATTTTGCAAATCAAAGGGCCATCTTAAATCTTCCTGCGGGTTGTGTGTGCTAGGCTCAAGGCAGCAGTACAGTGTTGAGTCTTTTCTGTTGTAAATGTCCAGTGCGTAAAGCTGTGAAGGTGTTTTGTATACACAGCTGCTGGAAAATTGGGGCAAAGCATCAGCTCCTTTACAGGTGATCCGGGCACTGAGGGAGGGAGCAATTGTGGAGGATTTGCACCCCACCTCTGCCCAGTGTGCCGACGTGTGACTGCATGGTAGCTGTGACCCTCCAAGCTCTGTCAAGGTTGTTGGGGAATCAAGTCCCGTCAGGATCTGGGGAGGATTACGTCAGCTGGCTGCACTGTCAGGAGATTCAGACCTCTGATTCATAGAAGCTTAAGAAATATTTAGTTCTTGCTTTAGGCTGGGTTGGGAAGTACATGGGCTGTGTGTGATGATGACTTCCTCTGATGCTGTTTATCTGACCTGCCACTGGAGTCCTGTACGAATGGAAATGCTGTCAGGATCAAAAAAAGCATCAATGCTACGCTGTACTGTACTGCTCTGCTCTATGAGACCTATGAGGGGGCATTTTTCTCACAACACACTGAGGTTTCCACTCCATCTCTCTCTGTTTCTGTCTGGTATGGAGTTAGCAGGAAGAAGAGGCTGTTTCAAACTTCCCTTTGACTAAACTCTGTCCAATTTCACTCGCTGCTGCTCACAATCACCCTCTAGCATTTTCCTATTAGGTTGCAATGCAGCATGCACTGGTTATAATGGGAGCATCTGTGCTGCCAGCATTTGTATTTTGTTTCTAGTGTTTGCATTGGGTATGGGAGAGGGATGGCAGAGGACGGTGCATGGCATATTCGTGTGCAGGAAGGAAAATGGCAACGCATAAATTATCCTGATATCAATGTTCCTTCACAGCGGGGAGCTTACAGGAGTTTCGGGTTGAGCACAGTTTGTTGCAATGGGCACAGAGCAAGAGCTCTCTCAAATGGCCCAATTAGAACAATCGGAACATTTACATGGTAGCGGTTCCTCTCTGGTGTTTACCTTTTTCGTCTTTCACTGTCTGCCTTGCCCTTTGCAGGATGTGGTGTCAAGAGAGCCTAGTCTCTCAGATAATGCGAGCTAATATATAATGAACTGTGTTTGACTTGGGAAGTTCATCCCTTTCCCAGTGAATAGTTGTCCACAAATACTAAAGTCAGTTGTAAGTGAAGAACAGCTTGTGCAGTACATAGCTAGCACGGCATTTTAGAGCTTGTGCCTGTGTCCTTTCCTGACATTTCCAGGCAGGAGGGAAATACAGCACTGTGATGGGAGGGGGAGTGGCAGAACACAGCAGAACACAGCAAAACACAGCAGAACACAGGCATTGGGGTGGGAGGGGGGTGTTAGGTCAGAGCAGACCCTGCTGCTGCAGGGCCTTGCTGATGGGGGAGGAGGCAGTGAGGGGAAGCTGGTGCCATTCTGCTCTGCTGCTCTGCAGGCTCTTGAATTATTCAGGTAATAATGGCATCTATATCTGCTTGGTGAGCCCACCCGTTATCAAGGTACTGGAATAAGGTGAGCAATGTTTGAAACCCTCTAGCCTTCAGAAATCTGTTTCAGGAGCAAGTTCTTTCACACTGTGCCCCATTCTCGGCGCCTGCTCCCTTGGCCAAGGTGTCTGCCCAAGAGGGCGCTTGCTGTGTGCAGGGAGTGAGCCCTCTCTAGAGTAAGTGCTTCAGGAGGATGGGAAGCCACGGACAGTGCCCTTTGTGAAAGTCCTGGGCTCCATAGCCTGTGGGGCTCAGTTTATTCACGGTAGGAAGCCGCCTGTAGTGTGCTGGAGCTGAGGTACAGCAAGCTACATCTGAGCTCAAAGGGAAGCTGTTTTACAGAGTGCTAAAATTAGAAGTTTAGTCTGAATTATGCTAATTTGTTTTAATTGTCTAAGTATGTCAAGGTTCTTCAGAAATGTACCCTCTCTGTGCTGGTCTGGGAAGGTGCAGCATTGCTGGGGGCGTGATGGAAGGATGGGTCAAGGATTGCAGAGATTTCTGGGTTCCCTGCCCTACTTACATCGCTCTAGCAGTCCTCACCTCCAGCTCTCAAGATGCCATGAGGGTTGATTCTGAAAAAGTTAGCCCTGGATTGGACAGACCAGCCTTGTTAAAATCTTAGATGAGCAGAGGACAGCCTCCTGGGTGCAGGGAAGTTCCTGATGCCATCTCTCTGTAAGGGGAGTGAGAAGGGGTTCTGCTCAGTATGGCAGAACCATCTGAAAATTCACGTTTCCTTTCACAGCTGAACTGTGTCATGATTTGAGCCACAACACTGCAAACAGCAGCAAAATTCAAGCTCCCTTCCTATTTGCAAACCAAATTTTGCTGACTGGGTGAAACATTAAGCCAGAGCTGTACATTTCTGTGTAGGGGACTGTGAAATCTATGGCTTCAAAATGTTGCAGCCTCAGTGAAAAATCTACAGCAGAAACAAAGCAGCAGGTATTCGCTGAAGTGTCTTGGGAGGCGGAGAGAGAGAATGCAGCAGCAGGAGAGCATTTAGAAAACAGACGAGGTTTCTATATTTATACAGAGATGAGGAAAGAAGGAGACAGTGTGCGTGCGTGTGTTTGTGTGTGTGTGCGCGTGTGTGTGTCCAGGTCACTGAGAAGACTCCTGTTTAAGCAAAAAGGTACTGCAGCAAGACAACAAGCAGAAATGAAGGCTATGGACCTTCACTGCACTGTCGTGACGGGACTTTTCAGGGCTCGTAAAGTGCATTTATGTGCATATGCTGGACCATTTAAATGGGAAATGCAGAGAACACAGTGCTGAAATCTTTTGCAGAGTATAAACTATGTTAGATTTTTAACTAATCTGATGGTCTCTGCAATAGAATAATAAATATTTTCACCTTTTTACAGTGTCATTTGTCCAGAAAACTTAAGGCTTCCAGATAAGCTGCAGGAAATGCATAGCGTATTGAGAGCCCATTTAGTTCTGTCATGATGCCATGCCTGGAATGGGGAGCATTGTGTCTTTCCCAGGACTTGCTGATTACAGCACAAAGCAAAGAATAAGATAAATGCTATGTGAATGTGCTGTTTTGGTGGGTGAGACAGACAGGTGTGGGGTGAGCTAAGGGCAATTTCAGCTTTAACACTGTACTTCCCCACTTGCACAGAGCATCTCTGAACACAGGGCAGATCCTGCCCCTTTCTGTGGATGCCCCAGGAGCACTGTGCAGATTTCTGCCTGCTGGCCACGGGCAGCACAGATGCTGACCCATCACTGTGACTGCTCCACCTAGATCTCGTTCCAATTCTACCCCTGTGTCATCTGGTGCTTTCATGGACCCTGAGGCAGTACAGATGCCTGGCATCCTGATGCACTGGATGGGATGTACTCTGAGGGTCTGTTTTAAGGGACATACTGGGAAAGAGAAGAGGATAGTGTCTGTGCTGTCACCTCACAGGGACTAAGCTCTCTGCTCAGCTCTCTGATTGACTGAACCAGCTTGTGGTCACGCAAGGTCTCAGAGCCTTGCCTTGGGTGAGCGTTGTGGGAAATGCTGTACTAGGCTTTCCAAGCATTTGACCCTTCCATCTCCAAACATGCTGCTATTAAACTTAATATCTTCTCAGATATTTCAGCAGCTTGCTCTCCTTTCTCTGTCCCCAGCTGCAGGCACTGCCTCTCAGTCCCGAGAGCTGTGTACAAGTATACATACATTGCTCTGCTTGGAGAAACTGTTCTGCTGAGCAGTCGATGCTAGTTTCTTCCACAGCCCAGCTTTAATTTGTCATTTACAGGTTAGCTGTCCCTTTTGCTCCATTGTTCTCTATAGTCTTTTAAAAACAAAGTTAAGCTGGTGTTATCAGCATGTGGAAAGATTCAGAAACTACCAGCCTTTTTAACACCTTGTATTAGTTGGCTGGGAGAAGCAAAATCTTAACGTGTAACATATCAAAACTGTGAAAATATACTGCAATACAAGGCAAATTTTTTCAAGTCAGTTGTCCCTCTTTTTGCTGTTGTCATGCAAGCTGTAGCGATGGAGCAGAGAAATGGCTGCTTTGGGCTGTACCTTGCTTCTACTGGACAGCATCTGTCAGAGATTTAGGCAGAGGTGAGGTGCCAACCAAGCTCTTTCTTCCACTCATCTGAATGGGGAAGGGAGAGAGTAAAAGAGATCTTCCTTTGGTCTGCCTGGGATTCAGCTCTACTCTGTTGATGACTGAAGTGCGAGCTTTTACTGTGTGGCGTAGTCACATGCACTCCTCTTCCTTTTCTAGGTTCTTACTCTGCTATTTGAATCAATAATGCTCTACTGTAAATTATTTCCATGGATTTGGTTATAGGAGTAAATAGTGTGTTCTTAAATAAGATGCTAAACTTCAATAATCCAGTGTCCTTGACTTAAGAATCCCTGCATGGAGTTTCTCTTGTTTTGGGGGTTTTTGTTTCCTTCTTTCTTTCCCCGCCTCCATTTGCCTTGTGGTGGATGACAGTACTCAGGCTGGCAGCAGCACGGGGAGCGGAGTGTGGGGTGGTGGTGTGCTAGAGAGTTCTCAGAAAGGGAAAACTTACCTAATTGTCTTTTGATGTTGGACTTACTTTTACTGCAGTGAGGAGTGTTACAGTTCTCCTTCCCATCTTTAATGCTGAAACAGAAGTTATAACTGTGGGCCACTGCCTTTGGCATGGGAGTGTTTCAGCTCTAGGAGGTACCTGCATGGGATCTGTATTTGGCCTGCAGGCTATAATTTTCTAAGCTTTTTCAGTCTTCAGCTCTTTTCCTGGCAGAATCATCTCAGCTCCCAGTGACAGTAGATTTGGTCCAAGCAGGAATTGCTCAGCGGAGCATGGCGTGGCAGCTCTCTTCACACACAGCTTGAACGTGCCACTGCACTGATGCATAGCAATGTGCTCCTGTTAAAGAGCAACTGATGGTCAGCAGGCTGACCCCCTTTCTCTGGGCACCAGGAAAAATGCTTCCTTGTCCAGCCTGCTGTCAAATAGCTGCAGAGCTGAGATTGCAGTAAGAGGAGCTGCAGTATCACAGGACAGAAGTATAAAATATCTGCTGCCCATCAGTACTCTATCAGCAGCAAAACTCCTTCTCAAAACTTGTGAACTCATCTCTGCCAATGGCAATTCCGCCTCTCGGACCTGCCAGAGGAGTTGTCCAAGGCCAGCAGCAGCTCAATAAGGCAAGATCACCCTCTCTCCATCCAAAATGTGAGGCAGCAGCATTTGCTGTCCCCTGACAACATTTCAGCAGGGATCAGCACCACCTCCCTGTGGGGCCTCCCAACACCCTGCGTGGCACCACCATCAGCAGCAGCAGAGGGGTCATGAGGGACGTTTATTCTGCATTTCTTGTACTGGCACAGACACTGTGGGTAAATTGCAGATATTCGGGCAGAGAAGCTGGCATCTTTCACTAATTTGCTTTGCTTGAAAGTCACGCTTTAGAGCTGAGAGTACTGTGAGGACACTTGGAGCAAGCTGCTTTTTTGCTCTGCTCGCAGCTGCAATAGTGAAGCATCTTCCTCATGAGGCTTGGAGATAAAGTCCATTCACTGCAAAGGGGCATTGCACATTGGGAGTTTCAGTCTGAACAGACTTTGTCTCTGCAGAGGTGGTGTGTTTTGTACATTCTTCTGTAAATAAATGCAGTGTTGCACACAGAGCAGCAGAATGGAGGGTGCCCAGTAATAAAATATGAACCTGTAGTTTGTTCTTGACAGAAAGAATCTATTGTAACATTCTGGGAGAACAAAAAGAGCTTAGCAGAGGAGGAAGCTTCAGAGTTTCCTTTATTGTTCAGACTAAGCAAGTAACGCGCTTTTTGTCCTCTTTTTGGAGCTGCAGCCGCTGCAGTCATCTTGCCACCCTCAAGCTGTCTGCTGTTTACTGACGAGCTTTGCCAGCAGGTTAGTGAGATGATGTTAGGCTTGTTTAATGATGAAAAGTACCTAGAAAATATGCATATATCAATTTTATGTTTAAATTAAAAGACGTACATGACATGCCAGTGATGTGATTGGGAGCTTCCAGGAAACAACAGAAATTCAAGGCATCTCTTTGGGTGCCCAACCATGAAAACAAGAACCTAATTTTGGCTCTGTTTTCGAAGACCAGCATGAACAAACATGCATACAAACATGTTGCTTGGAGGATGTTGTGCCTCTGAAGAGGCACTAAGGCTCACAAAGAGATAGGAGAACAGACTACAATGCTGGAGGCTTCCAGCAGGCCCACATTCCAAAACACAGTCAGCAGGTAACGCAGCAACGCAGCTGCAATGAAATTGGTGCGCTCTCACGTGTCTGACACAGTGGGCATCCTGGCCAGAACACGTTTCTCAGTCTCTACCTGCCGGCAAGTTCTTTTGAAAAGAACTTGAGGAAGCCAAAAGAGGGAATAATTAATAGGACTTTCTTTACTGTTTAATTCCATTCACAGGCATGCACAGCCAGAGTATTCACTGTAAACCAGGTACTTAGACTCCCCCTATACTGCAAGAAGTTAAAAGGAGAAAATCTAAAGGTTTTAGGTTGAACTGTCTCTGTGAGCATCCTCTGTAGTTGCTGTCAAAGATCCTGGGATGCTTTTCCTAAGAAAGTGTGTGTGTGTGTACGTGTGTGTGTGTTTGTGTGTGGATTGACTCCTCTATTCAGCCAAGATCTTTCTCAGGTAATTGCATTCAGTTTCCTTCAAGTCCCGTGTTTCTCCAGTTCCCTGAGTTCTCTGGAGCATTTCTGTGGTCTGCTGAAGGCTGCCTCCTCTTACTCTGGGTATGGGTACATGTGAGTATAGGGGACTTTGCAATTGTGGAGTAGGCCGAGTCTTGAAATTAAAGTGGTAGAAATGGCAGAGTGCAGGACACAGACATTCTTTTCTTTCTGTAGGAGACAACTTCAGGTTTCTGTGTTTCATATTGTCAAGCGAATTCAGTCAGAAGTCTAGCATAAAATGTTTCAAGTCGTCCTCTGTGCCCTCACAGCTCGGAGCTTCTTGGGTTGTAGTGACCCAGTAGCTCAGCAAGGGCATGGGGTTTGCAGGGTCAGGGCCTAGTGTTTCCTGGCACTGAGAGCACTGGGTTTTCGCAAAGCCTCAGGGAATTCTAGTGCTAAATGCTACAAGAGTGTTAATCTTTGAAGGTAAGTAAGCAGTTGTGCAGTCCTCCTGAGCCTGGAGGTGTCCTTGCGATGCAGGGGATCTCTGCGAGCTGCTGGGGAGGGGACCGAGCATCCTGCTCTTCTGGGGTTCGCACAGCCTGTTTGTGGTTTGGAATGACTCCCTCCTCCTCCACCTGTGATGCAGTGGCAGATGGGGACAGCGTTGTGCTGCATGTTACTTGGCTGTGCCAGCTTCTCTGTGGCCTGTAACAGCCCTTCCCGATTTCCCATTAACTGCTCTGTGGCTACTACTCCTGAGTGCCCAGCTCCCAGCACTTGCTGCCGGCGCTGATAACCTGGAGTCACAGCATCTTATTTTTGAATCATTGGAGGGGGGAGCAAGGGGATTTTTTATTAATAACCCAAATTACCCTGTGAAACAGCATCTTGTCTGATGTTAAATATTAAACTCCACTAAGTGGGTGAGCCGGAGCACAGAAACAACAGCATCCTGGTAACGACTTGCTGTGAAAGGAGATGGCAGTGGTGCCTGCCAGCGTGCATTTATCCTTCCTCCTTGGAGAGTCTTCCATCTTCAGGGCGGTCAGGTGCTCCTCCACGCAGCTCCCCAGCTTCTGAATGGCATTTTGCATGCTTTAAACAGATCAGCACATCAAAGGCTGGTGGATCCTCTCTCTGGCGTTGCCATGGCAGCAGCAGCTGAGATCATTTGTATGTTTCTGGGATGGGATTTTGTTGCTGGGTGTGTTGGGGCAGAGCAGGGATGCTCTCCATGCACCGCGTCCTCTGTCATTGTGGACACGAGCCCGACCGGAGATCCCTGTGGCATGTGGACCTCTTGCTGTGTAATGGGAGGGTCTGCCCCAGCTCAGGGATGCTGTGGTCCATACCTCTGCATCTGAGCCGCTCACCCCAGCTCCCTCCAGTCAGGGAGAGAGGGAGGGAGCCCTTCCCATGCTGCACCGCACGTGGAAGTAGGTCAGATGAATTATACCCTCAGAAATGCTTGTTTCTCTCCACCGGCTCTCAGGGGAGCCGAGACAGCAAGCCCTGCTTCAAGTGTTGACTCTGTAGGTGCCTAACGCTTATGGTGAGCCTGCCCTCGGGATGTCTGCCTCAGTGCCTCTTCTGTCCCCTGCAGCTCCGCACATGTGGATGCAGTGGATTTCCAGGCATGAACATAAAGCTGAGCTTTAAACACTGTGAAAATATGGCATTGGTCTGGCTGTGGAGAGGAGCCATGGTACTGGTGTTTTGCAGGTGGCAAAGTCACCCCCACACTTCCTGTATGGTGGCTGACAGAGCTTCGAGGGGCAGGTTCCAGAGAGGCTTTGTTCCCAAAATTTTACTGCTGAGGCCAGGGAAAAGTGCTGATACTGCAGACATTCAGTGGAAAAGGTCCACTGGGAGAAATAAAATAGTTGATCTCCTTCAATTTTAGAACAATAGTGAGGCTCCTGTCAGATCTGCTAGGTCAGTGGAGCTCTATCCTATGGGGATAGGAGCTCACTCCTATTCTGCAGAATTGCTCACTTTCCAAAGGAGTGTACGAGTGAGTATTTCTGGGACTCTGCTCTTCTCATCCAGGGGCATCTTATGTAATTGAATTAGACCTTAGGAAAAGCTACCATGCGATGAAATCATCCTAAATGCCGATCAGTGAGAGCAGGGCTGTGGGCATACAACAGAAATGTGCACATCTCTTCTGAATCATTCATTAATTGCCTTTAAATGGAACTCATGGGTTTCAAGATTTCATGTGGATTTTCTGCAGATCTGCCAAACTATTCTTCAGAGCATTGCAGTAACTGGAGGAAGGTGCAGGGTGTTGTACTGTGAGCAGAGTGTGGAGTTTGCTTTTGGTAGAATCTGAAGTTGAAGAGTTAGTGCTTTATTTATTTTGGGGTTGGTTGGGTTTTTTTTCTTTCTGTTTTGTGGGGTTATTTGTTTGGTTTTCTGGTGTGGGTTTTTTTTTTGTTTGGTTTTTTTTTTTTTTTTACGCAGGAGCCAGAAAAGCAGAGACAAGTCCTGCTTTGTGAGCTGCTGCAGTATAAATATTTCATCATAATCTCAATGACTCTCACTGAACAATCCCCAGGAGCAAATATTAGTGACAAACGGGTTTTGCTAGTGCTTTATAGTTTCACACATATTCTTTGCAGTGCCTATTATGGATTTTGTTGTTGATGGTGTAACCCAGTTATTGCTTATCCAGCTCCCAGGAGGGGGGTGTCTAAAGACCCAGATCAATTAGAGATATGCAGAGAATGGAAACTTCCCATGGCTTGTTTTCCTTTCATTGCTCCTTGACTCTGTGACCACAAATTCATGGTAACCTGCAGCATGGCACAGCCACTGTCACAGATGTTGCCTACAAATGGCTGGGCTGGGCACTTACAATTCCACCGAGCTTCTTGCTGATCCTCCTAATTTTGTTAATTCTGCCCAGCTGCATGCCAGGTCTGTCCAGGGGAAAAACTTGAACGAGTTGCAGCCAACTGTGGTGTGAACATTGATTGGAATTAGTTTCATTTTTGGTGCAAACATTCCTGCCTTGTTATTGATATCTGAGCCCTTCATCAGACTCCAGAGAATGTCTCTGTCAAATCACAGGTGTACAGCTAGTTTTGTTTCTTGTTGTGAATATTAAAATAGAGACTTCCTCCTCTCCTCTGTGAGCTCTGAGCAGAACTCTGGAAAACTGGCAGGCCCGCTGGAGAAGCAGGTGACAGGATATACCTCACAGAGTGCCTGGAGGTTGGATGCTTTTCTTGCTGATACAAGCACAGAAGAAAATATTTTGACAAATCTGAAGAGAAGAGGTGTACAGAAATGGTTTCTAAGTTCTGAACTAACATGACTGAGCAAGATGACATTAGTGTAGACCACTGCATCTAGGTATGTTGCAGATCCCGGAGACTAGGTGACTGCTGAGAATAAAGGTACATTGAAAGTGTGGGCTTAGATCCGAGTTCTTGCTCTCCCGCTCGACGCTCAGCAGCAGAGCAGAAGGTTTCTTTCCAAGCGGAGCAGAGTGCAGCCTGCCAGGTGGGGACTATGCATTCATCTGCTCTCACAGGAGGTCAGTCTGCACTGCCTCCAGGCATGCACCAGAGCCAAGTGCTGGATATCTCTCCATCTTGAGATCCCCAAATAGACATAACATTGAGGCATCTCAGTGGATCCATGATCTTGCAGATACAATAGGATCAATAGCTGGAAGGGATTAACTGCAGCCTGAAATGGCCTTGTTACGTCTTTCAGATTGGTACCTGCCTGAGTGAAAGCAGAAATCTGCACCATAAGCAGTAATTAAGAAGTGATTTGCCCTTGGCCCATATTGTGGGCATAATGCCAAACTCTGAGTTCCCAGAGCTGGGATTTTTCAGATTCAGGCTGCGTTAGGTGATGTTTTTTGCTCTTAGAACTGTCTGGTCTCCGACAGGGGGAAAAACAGTGGATGTTGATCCTGTGAGTGAGATGTCTTCTGGTCCATTGGTGGATAGGAAAGCTGGATGCAGAGGTTGCTGAACACTTTCTATCTGTGCAGAAATCTCTGCAGCCAGGATAGCACAGAACTAAGCCATAGCATAAACAATAGGCCATGAATATTGCTTTCCTTTGGGAGCTCTGCAACTCTTTCATGTCTTCACTCTGAACCTGACTTCCTGAGTTTTTGTGCCCAAATGAGTATAAATAAGATAAATCGGTGTGATGAAATTTTCAGTTGCATTGCCTGGCTCATCCAAATGATGAGCAAAAAGAACACCTTATGACTCATAAGATGCCAGAGAGGCACATGCTATGAAGCTGTCTGTCTGCTCAGTATGCGTCCAGGGAGGGGCAGAGGGCTGCCTAAATGTCCTGATTTTGGGCTCCGACTGCTTCCTCTCCAGGAACTGAACTGTGGTAATGCTGGCACAAGGCAGCTGGCTCTTGGAATAAGAGAGCAGGCTGCTTCATCTCCAAAATCATGCCTTTGGAGGCAACCGTGCACAGTTCAAGAAACACAACCTAAAGAGCATCTATTCAATTTGTATTTCTAGATTTCCTCTGGGAACCTTACAGCTCAAATAGTTCTGAACTGATGGATGACTATGAAACGGTTCCTTAGATCAGGGTATGATGGGGAGAGATTTCTTATGTCTGTTAGCTGCTGAGCTTTGCAAACCCAGTCCACTGGATTTCTTGTAAGTTTTCATTTGTCCCATGCTTCTGGGTGCTGCTTTTTGGACTGATTTGGGGAGAAGTAGTTGTAAATTGGCTCCTCCCCACCCCTGCAATAAAGGAGATGCAAATCTTTGTCCCACTCCTACCAGATAACATCGAATAGCTCCCCTCTGATAGAAAGCTGCAGAGCAGGTGTCAGTGTGGACCTTTCACATGCTTCCTCTGTTGCTCATGGCTGATGATTCCAGCACTTTGGAAGCTGAGGATTAGCCATCTGAGAGGTGAGGCACCAGCAGCTCCTATGGACTTCCTGTGAAATTATGGATCACTGTGCCAGAAACCACAAATGCCACAGGAAAGCAAGCCTCAGCCGTGCCGTGCTCAGACGACTGCCTGACCTGAGCAGCAGTGCCTAGTTCAGCACTGCAGAGCATTGTTATCTGCTTATTTATGCCTACATCACTGCTGTTCTCTCTTAACAGGAGGAAGCAGCCTGACAGCTGCACTGTTTTTCATCCCAGCTCTCTCCTTGCGTGAATCTGAGTACCTTCCGTTATCCATGGCTGGGCAACAGGAGCAGAATTGCTAAGGATTTAAATTATTCAGCTTCTGTTGCTGACTCAGCTTTAAAACTGCATTTACATTTCCTAAGATAACAGCTTGTTGACCAGAACCAGGGAGCCTGGCTGCTCCTGGAAGCCTCAGCAGGTGACAGGAGCACAGGGAGTGTTTTCTTCTGTAAGCAAAAAGGGGACATGCGCCCCTTGTCCTTGTAGCAGGAGGGCACAGTGAGAGCTCAGAGGGGAGCAGCTCTCCTTCAGTGACTTAAGCCCCGGACCTGTCCTGGCATCGTTTCTCTAACTGCTGAATGCACTTCATTCCCTGAGCAAAAGCACACGCAGTTTCCTCAGCATATTGAAGCCCACTGTTAAAGAAAGTTATTTACTCTTCTCCAAGGCAATGTGTTTAAGGTTCTCTGCTACACACTATTCCCTCAAATGAAAGGAAAAGAACAGCTGAGGACAGACTAGCAGCAGCCAGCGAAGCGTCTGGTGCTGGGAGATCACTTCTCTAGTTACATGGAAGATAACGACACAGAGGAAGGAGCCTTGCATTCCTTCACAGCTACATCATAGTGCAGCTGAAGAGTTTCTCCAAAGGTCAGAGGCAGAATTTTGTATCTTGAAAAAACAAAACTTTTTGTATCTGAAGGAGTAGTTTTCTTTAGAGACCTCCTCTTTCTTCTCAATGTCTAACAGAGAGCTTCTCTCTGCCCAACCAGCTCTTGTCTGCATTTGCTGCTGCAATTCAATGTTTTTATCTCAGGTATAAACCTGGACTGCAGTGACACTGAGGCACCAGGGCTGCTGAGTCCCATCCCAGGAGCCATCTCAGGACAGCAGAGGGAGAAATTATTTTTCCTGTATGTATGATAGATATTATAGCATCCAGGGAACAGCACTTAAGACAATACTGGAACCCTGGCTCACAAAAATCCCCTGAAGCCCATGAGGGTGCACAGTGGCTTAAGCAGGAGTTGACAGCTATTATTCACTGTAACTCTTGGCCACTTTTTCTCAACGTGGATTTACTCTTTCTTAGAGAATATTCCTGTTGTGTCCATTGTAAATCATTTCCCTTTGCAGAGTTCTAATTTAACTCTGTGATAGCTTTTGTGAGTGCAACATGACACTGACCTGTACAATCTCAGAGGCCTTTAAGGGGACATTCATACGCTCAAGATGTCAGTAAGGAGAGGTGCATGAGGTAGTAATGAGTGAATGAGACCAAGTAGAGGGATCAGTGGGAAGTGTTCAGAAAAATATGATTAATGAGGGACAGCAGTTAACGTAGCAAAGAGACCAGTTCCCTTAGAGATGGAGCCTGCACCAGCTCCACAAACAGCCAAGGAAAGAAATGGTTACTAGTGTATTACATACTTCAAGGCAAAGTCCTCTGTTCTGCCTCTTCTTCAGGGAAGGGAGGCAGCAAGCAGGTACCTGCCACCTCACAGGGCCCTGTTCACTCATGCCCCTGATAATCACCTTCACTTCTAGAGCTATAGGAATGTGACTGATAGTAGCGTTAACCCTGTGAGCTCCATACAGTTGCCTCAAGACACATACCTAGTGCCCTGTCATAGAATCATAGAATCTTCATGGTTGGAAAGGACCTTTGAGATCATCGAGTCCAACCATACACACACAAAAAAATCCCCCTACAATCTCTGTCACTAGAGCATGCCCTGAAGTGCCAAATCTAGACGTTTCTTAAATACCTCTAGGGATGGTGGCTCAACCACCTCCCTGGGCAGGCTGCTCCAGTGCCTGACCACTCTTTCAGTAAAATAATTCTTCCTAATATCTAATCTAAACCTCCCCTGCTGCAGCTTCAGACCATTTCCTCTGGTCCTGTCATTATTCACCTGGGAGAAGAGGCCAACCCCCACCTCTCTACACCCTCCTTTCAGGTAGTTGTAGAGGGCAATGAGGTCTCCCCTCAGCCTCCTCTTCTCCAAACTATACATGCCCAGTTGTCTCAGCCTCTCCTCACATGGCTTGGTCTCCAGACCCCTCCCCAGCTCGGTAGCTCTCCTCTGGACACGCTCCAGCACTTCAGTGTCCTTCTTGGACAGAGGGGCCCAGAACTGAACACAGCGCTCGAGGTGAGGCCTCACCAGTGCCGAGTACAGAGGCACCATCACTTCCCTGCTCCTGCTGGCCACGCTGTTCCTGATACCAGCCAGAATGCTGTTGGCCTTCTTGGCCACCTGGGCACACTGCTGGCTCATGTTAAGCTGTCCGTCCACCAGCACCCCCAGGTCTTTTTCTGCCGGGCAGCTTTCCAGCCACTCTGCCCCAAGCCTGTAGCGTTGCTTGGGGTTGTTGTGACCAAAATGCAGGACCCAGCACTTGGCCTTATTAAACCTCATACAGTTGGCCTTGGCCCATGGATCCAGCCTGTCCAGGTCCCTCTGTAGAGCCTTCCTACCCTCAAGCAGATCAACACTCCCACCTAGTTTGGTGTCATCTGCGAACTTACTGAGGGTGCACTCAATCCCCTCATCCAGATCATCGATAAAGATATTAAACAAAACTGGACCCAAAACTGAGCCCTGAGGGACACCACTGGTGATCGGCCGCCAAGAGGATTTCACCCCATTAATCACAACTCTCTGGGCACGGCCATCCAGACAGTTTTTAACTCAGCGAAGAGTACACTTGTCTGTGCCACAATTCGCCAGCTTCTCCAGGAGAATGCTGTGGGGGACGGTGTCAAAGGCCTTACCAAAGTCCAGACAGACAACGTCCACAGCCTTCCCTGCATCCAGAAGGTGGGTCATATGCCTCAGCTGCTGATCCATGGGCCTGCCACAGTTTGGTACCTGCCAGCCTGTGGATGTCACCAATAGCCTGGAGTACCTGAGCTCTTGCTGCCTCGAAGCACCTCCTCTGAGGTATGGAGAAGTTGCTGGAGTGCTGTTTGAAGGCAAAACTCCAGGTCTCAGAGGGGGAGCAAAGGCTTGTGGCTTGGCCAGGCTCACCAGGACCGTGCCTGGTTGGTTTGTCCCTCAGAGGAGATCTGACCTGCAAACATCCCTGTCAGCAGCTCTAGAATTTAGGCACTTTTCTCATTTCTCATGGCTGCAGAAAGGCTGTGCCTCAGTGGTGGGGACCCTGGGGCACTTCCTTCTTAACCACCCACCACGCAGCCTGTAGGCATGTGCCAAAGCACCCTGTGGCTGCCATTACAGGACCCTACAGCAACCACAGCCGTTTCCCTCCCACAGCCCTGCTGTGGGTGTATGATGTGCATGAGGGACTCCTGGCCTGGAGCCAAAATGTGAGGCCACGTCCCCTCCTGCACCGCGCAGGGCTCGTGTCCCCACCCTCATGGGAGGTGTGACATCGCCGCATGTGGTGGGCACCTGTTCAGCAAACATGGGCACCCTTACACTGCTTTTCCCCAAGGTGTGGCAGGAGGTAACCCCAAGTGGACTGGAGGGCACAGGACTTCTTTCTAGGGCTTTGTCAAGCATGTATGTTATCCTGGTGGCTGCATGACCTAGGGAAAATTTGCATTATGCTGAGGCAGCAACTTTGAATAGGCTCATAAGCTCTGCCTGGTAAGGTCCTGTCTTCAGGGTGCAGAGGACTCGTATGTGCATTCATGACACAGTTATGTGGGGGGTGGGGGCGGGGGGGGGGGAAAGCAGGATCTAAGACATTGATGATGTTGCTCTGTAGGTTCACTTTTTAGAGCAAATGTAGTGTGCCAGCTAGCAGTTGCAGTGCCCATCGTTTTGACAATTAACATTTGAGCTCTACCTGAACTGGAGGTGGAGTCTATTATAGCTGAAACGACACAGGGATCCCAGACTTCCAGGGAAGTGCTGAATTGCACTGGACAAGGGGAAAGTGTTTTCCTTAGACTGAGGTAAGGACTACTTTGCTGCAATGCTTCAGCATGGCCTTTGCTCAGTATAAAAATCTCAATTTCTGTGTAATGCCAAGCTTTTTTTCATCCTAACAGGTTCTCTTCATCTACTTTTCCTGCCTCTCAGCTGATATATTTCTCAGTGGTGGGCTGTGCTGTTTTACAGGAATTCTCCCGGGAGATACAACTGGCAGAGCTGTTGTTTTTTCTCTCTGAAATTGCAATGTCACAAACCATGTTTATCTGTATGCTGCCCAGGCCTTTCCAGATGTGATCACCTCATGGCCCTGCATTCACTGCTTTGCCCCCAGTGCCTGGGGGAAGTGCCTTGGCCTTCTTGAACCTGTAACTGGCAAAGAGGGCCAGCTGAATGGCAGCTAGAAATAGAAACCAAGCTGTGTGGCTCCCCTGCAGTCCCCCGGTGCCTTGTCAGGGTGTCCCCAGTTTAGTGTCTGGATCCAAGGTGGGGTTAGCGAAACACCAGCAGAAGGATGACTCCTGCCAGCCAGGAGCATTGCCCTGTGGCATGCCACCCTGAGCCAGAGCTGAGGAGAGGGTGGGATGGGAGCGGTCTCCAGGAGGTCTGTTCCTTTGAACAATCGGTGTGACTCCCTTGCGTGTCTTTCAGAGAGGGCATGCACCAACCACTGTGGACCCCTTGCCTTCTTGCTGCAAGCAAGGATCTCCTGAAGGGATGCTGGAGCAGGAGTCTGCTGTGCAGGTAGAAGGGGGGAAGGGGCGCGTTCATTGTATTGCAGCAGGCCCCGGGCCCTACAAAGGGCCTGGAGCTGCTGTCACTAGACCTCTTTTGCCACTTCAGTTCCATCTCGGTGTCCTTTGTTTGGGACTGTGCCCAGCCAAGGTCTGCAGAGACCAGAGAACAATCTGGGGTCTTCTGCTAACTGCCTCTGGCCCGGCCTGCTTTGTGCAGCACAGACCAAGAGACAGCATGGTGCTGGCCACTGAGCTGTTTCATTTTGCCTTGTATTTCTGAAGTTTCATCTTCCCTCGTACTGCTTGAAGAGCAGGGTTCATGCATGTGGGCTCCTCCCTGTTTACAGCTCGCAGACATGTTTATGCAGTATTCTGGGGCATGGCACTGGCCGAACGCTTCGTGTCCAGCCTGGCAGCTCTCCCCAGGCCCCTGACGTGGAACAACCTGTAATCTCCAGACTCCAGGCAGGACCCCCCCACCAGGCCGGCATGCAGGCCGGTGAGTGTGAGTGGTGATAGGGTGCAGTCCTGCCGCTGATAAACCTCTTCCAGACGGGCTGCTCGCAGTTGGTGGGGCTGCATGTTCAGTGTGAGCGGGCTGACCAGCGCTGCAGACCCTGGCTGCCTGGGGCGGGCTGACTTTCTCCTGCAGCGATGCCATGCCTGCATTACTTGAGGGTGAGTATTTGGGCATGGTAAGGGGCTCGCTAGGCAGCACCAGGGGGAGAGGAATCAGCTCAGTTCTCAGGGTGCTGGTTTGCACGCGGGAGTTTAGGTATATCCTGGCCAGTAACATGGACTTAAGTCTGGTGCAGAGAAAACATCCCTTGTCCTCAAAAGATTGCAGCTAAATGGACCACAGAATGGCAGGAAGGGTTTTCTGCCCTTCTTAGTTCGCTGGGAACTTGCCTAAGGTAATGCTGGGAGCCAGTGGCAGAGCCTGGTGTTGAATCCAGAATGGCTAGGTCCCCATGGTGCTGTACTTGCCCTGTCCTTCTCACCACTGCTTGCTGGCAGAAGGAAGGTGCCCTCAAGTGTTTTTTTGCACTATTGTAATGGTAAATGTTGATTTCTGTGTTGTCATCTTTCTCATTTTCCCCACACGAAGCTTGGGCCAGGTGCACGGGATGACGTTTCTCTCTGGGCACAGAGCAGCACGGGCTCTGCGGAGAAGCAGGTGGCTGTGCTGCGGCGGCTTTGCTGGCGTGTCCTTACCAGGGAGCTGCTGGCAGAGACACATGGCCAGGCCTGGGCTTCAGGTGCTTTCCTGTCAATGCTTTCTTCCCCACATGGCTTCCAAAGGCTGCACCCCGCGCGCTGGCTGGACCAGCCTGGCTGAACACTGCTGGCAGTAAATCCATCGCAGCCATGGCACAGGGACTGTTCTGCTGCTCCTTAGCGCGTGCAGGTCCCAGCAGAAAGCCCCCTTCTCAGCGCTTTCACTCGTGCGGGCAGAAAAGCAGGTGTGGATCAGCTCTGCTGAAGCAGAGGCAGAGAGTGAGTCAGAACAGACTGCAGAAATTAGGAGCAGTTTATAGGCATCACTAGAAAAGAGAAATTTCTCCAGGAGGCACCGGGACAGACCCTGATGGTACAGTCTGGAGTCCGGCACATCTCCTGAGCCCCAGGGCACTGCCCAAAGCCCAGGGCAGGCTGGAGGCTGGTCTGCAATGGCTTGTGTCAGGCAGGCTCAGAGCATGTTTCTGCTTTCCCCTTGCACTGGCAACCTGCTAGAGCCCTCTCAGCTCCCCAGTGTTCAGTGCACACACCTGCCTGAGCTATGTCATGGTCCAAGGAAGGAAGTGCATTAGGAAAGCAGGAGATAAAAAGCAGTTACAGTGCTGCTGCATCTTTCTCAGCAGCTGTAAACCCTGTTATGTTTTTAGAAGAGGTGTAGTGCCGGAGCAAAAAGCTTTCGTGTATTGTCTCCAGTCACAGTCTATATATTTTCTGGTGAGGTAAAAATAGCTTTTCTTTTTCAGGATATGCAGAGAGCAGAGGCTCCTGCTAACATCAAAGGAGAATGACAGCTTTCCCCTGGGTGTGCGTGGCCTCAGCTGGCAGGAGCATAGATGTATTAATTCTTGCCTTGGTTTGGCTATGTCTGAAAGGAACAATGTCCTGGTCTCCAGCTCCCTGTTCAGACCTCCCTGTTCAGACCCCTGTTCAGACCAGCCCCTGTTCCTCTCTCCACTCACTGCTGCTGGACCCAGCACCGTACTTCATTAGAGAAGTGGTGATTTGCAAATGACAGAACAAGATCTTGATGTTACTACTTAGAAAATGCATTAATAGCCGTTGGGAACTGATGGAGGCAACCCTTCATAGAGCTGTAGGCTGTAGCACCAGGGGATCCTTATCAGAAGGATCAGTCTGCTGTGCAGGGGCAGCTCCCAAGTCCTTGCTCAATGCAGATTAAGCTGTTTCTGATATCCACCCTCCTCACAGTCCTGAACCTGTTCCAGCTTCAGCAGCTAGCAAAGGGGACCTGTGAGGGGGGAAGGAAGGAGCCAAATGGCGATGCAGGTGCTGTTTGTATCTGAATATGTTCAGCAGGGGCCGAGTTAACCTTGGCCCTGAACTGCATCACTAGTGACAGTCTAGAACTGCCTCTCCTGTTAAGAGTGCATAAAAACGGGCTTTCTGAAAGCTAGTTACTCATGACTGTGTAATGATGGAGGATTGCGCATGATGGAGAGGCTGGTCTGGTGCCTGCCCATGAAAGCTTGCCTCCTCTTCAGTACTTTCAAAATGCTAATTGACAAGTTGCCTGCCTTCCCACAAACCTGCCAGGGGCCCTCCTTCTTTTGCTTTGGGGTTTCTCCTCTGCCCACTATGCTGAGTTCTCTTCCAGCTCTAACAGCCCCCTGCCACAATAACATGAACAGATCTTTCATTTCCTGCATGCTCCAATTCAACTGCTGCAAGATGGTTGGGCTCCCCCTTGCATTCTGGTCTGGGGATCTCTGCTGGGCATATAAACCCTTGGGCTCTGTGGTACGTGCCTTGGGGAGGCCTGAGGCTATTGTGAAATCTCCACTGATCAGAAGGGAGCATGGGGAAAGGGTTTACTCAGGCTGGTGCATGAAGTGAGAACAAACTCGCTTGGCAGATGGCTTCCAGAGATGACCTCTTGTGCCTTGAATCTCATCAGTCCTATTAAGATCTGCAGACCTGTCCTAAATCATGTGGGCAGAGGTGCAGATGATTAGAGAACAGAACTTGGGCATATGGATTTATGTCTTAAATTGTGTGGGCAGGGGACGAGGATGACGAGAGAACAGAATTTGGGCATATGGATTTATCCTTTTATCTGATGAATTTTCCCAATGCTTTTGCTCTTCTCTTTCATCATCTGGGTTTGCAGCATGTGCCTGGTAGCCTGTTCTCTGTGCTCCGCTGGCTGCCTTCCTGAGGCTTTGCTACTGTGGCCTCTCTGGAGACGCTGTGCTCTGCAGAATGCTGTCTTCTGCTCTGGCAGAAGACCTGACAGTAGGTTTTGTTTCCACTGCAGGGACCACTGAGACTGTCAAGTTTCTGTGAATAGGAGAGAAAGTTCTGTAAGGCAGATGGTGTGATTTCTGTTAATGGGCATTTTGAGTTGAATCTCTGATTCAATTTTCCTGATCTTCCCTGATCATGTTAGAGAGACCCTAGGTGCCATCTTTGATTGCCGTTTCCAGGACTGAGATATTCTTCTCATCTGATGAGAAAGGATCCATGTTATCACCTGCAGACCTGGGCACTTGATGTCTGCAAGGCAGGGAGGTCCAAATGAGCTCTGGCTCCAGAGAAATCCCTAGTTTAGGCTTAAAAGTAAACAAACCACTGATGTAAAGTTTTGCTATCATCTCTGCTGGAAATAATGCCTCAAAGGTGGGGATCATGCCCACTACTGGACACAATCCCACATGGCAAAGAAACATCAAAGCAAGCGTCAAGGGCTGTTGCCAGGTTTATTGCACTACCTCCCTGGCTGGCAGGGCCGACCTTAGATTCCAGCACCCTGGCATTGCAACTGGAAGTGGCTGGATGCCCTCCTTGATGTGAGCTGGACCTTTCCACACCATCTAGGTGGGATACCCATAGCAGTACATGGCTTTGGTGCTAGGCTTCAGGTTTGCATCTCGCTGCCAGTTGTGGCTTTTGTTTGTTGGGGTGATTGTGTGGTGCCCAGCCTGCCTTGTCCTCTGCTCCATGAGCCTGTGTCAGTCAGGCTCTTTTTTCCCCCTGTTCACCATCACACTGGCCACGTACAGGAGGATGTGTGTGTCTGCTTGGCAGGGCCAAAAGTCATGGCTGCCTCCCCAGACAGGGCCAATGGTAAAACTGTGCCTCCCCCTTAGCAGCAGCACATGATGCTCGGGACGGATTGTGGCCCTCCTGCTGCTGTTTTTCTGCTGTTCACACAGTTTGCACTCCCGGTTTGCAATATGCCTCAGCTGACTTTGCTCCTAATGTATCCCAGAGAAAGGGTGGCACATGTTGCTCCTGGTAAAGGGTTTCGACTGTGTTGGAACAGTGGAGCTGCAAACAGATGTCTGCAGTGTGTGGAGCAGGAGCTGCTAAGCTCCTTGCTGGAAGGAGCACATGGCTTCAAAAGAATACAAAAGAGACAAAAGGGTTTGAAGATGCAGAGTTATCATTAATGGCAAAACTCATGAGACAGCAAGAAACCTGTGTAGTGGTTTAATTTGGTGTAATTGCTTTCAAGATCTTTGCTACAGAGCAGCCATAGGAAGCTTTCCATGCAGCAAAGCCTGCTGCTCTTCACTGGCAGGCCTGGAATAAACACACCTGAACGAGTGCAGGGCTGGCAGGAGGGTGCCTGCCCCAAGGATGA
The DNA here is from genome assembly GCA_947846985.1 of Fratercula arctica. NCBI lineage: Eukaryota > Metazoa > Chordata > Aves > Charadriiformes > Alcidae > Fratercula > Fratercula arctica. The sequence goes on from CANTUZ010000023.1 coordinate 1,915,988, forward strand.
TGTACATGGGCCTGGTCTGCATCCTCCTGCCTCTGGCACGCAGGGACTATGGCAAACCCACCACACAGCCAGCTTCCCTCCCTTCCCATGCAGGCAGCAGCCACGCTGCTCAGCAGCAGAGCAGACCCAAAATTGCTGGCCACAGGGTTTGCCGTTTGGCAGAAAGCATTTTGCTCCCCAAGGCATGGGAAGCAATTTGTTATTTGAAGTCCGCATCACAGTTCCTCTTCTCTGGTGTTAAGAGCAGCACTGCTTTTCAGTGAGGGGAGAGGCTCTGAAGATACATGGCAGAGACCAGGGAAGGGTAAAGGCAGGGACTGAACCGTCTGAGAATTGAGACTCTGGGAATTCCCTGTAGCACCACTGTTTCGATTGCAGAGCAGCTCTGGCTGCGTGGTACCTCTGGGTAGACAGTGAAGAAAATACAGCCCATTTCAAAAAACCTCAGTGACCGCAAGCTCCCCCACTCTTCCCTCTCTGTACCTAGTCCTTGCAGCTCTTCCAATGGAGCAGGGAATCAGCTGGTTTCAAGCATGAAAGCTCTGTGTTTCTGCAGGCAGTGAGATGGTCCCGTGGATGCTCGCAGCCCCTGGCGGGGTGCACTGCCCTCACTGCCTGCGTCTGTGCGGCACGGGCAGCGCTGCTCTCCGGGGACGGCTGGAGCCTGAGACCTGTTGGAAAGGGCACCCAGTCCCTTTCTTTTGGCATCTTTGGCCCTCTCCATAGCAGGACATCTTCCCAGGCAGTCATACAGACCAGTGCGCACATCCTTGCAGCGAAGGGCTCCCACCTCCTCTGGAGCTCCGCAGCAAGAAGCTGGCTCAGCCTTTCATCACACTGGGCGCTGTATGAACAGCTAAAGGGTTGCAGTCCCTGCTCAGGCTGCCTTGTCGCTCCAGCAGAACTGCAGGTAGAGGAGACAAGTGGGCAGATAGGGTAAAGAGGGCAGTGTAGAAGGATGCACATGTGCCTTTTGCCAGTCTGGAACAGTGTGGCGACTTGCCTCTTGCCTGTCTTTGTGTCCCAGAAAACACTGTGAGATCAGCACAAGTCCCTGAACTCATTTGCACTTGGGAATCATGTATTTGCAGCATTTAGCAGCTTGTACAGAGTGGGCTCCTGACAAAAGTGGCCACCTTTCCCAGAAGGAGGCAATGTTGGGACCCTCCCTTGCTTTATCAGTGATGTGCAGAAGGCGCTGGCGGCAGCTCCTCCCTGGGTGGGAGCAAGAGCCTGGCACTGCCAGAAGAGATTAGAGCAGGACTGTGACCACAGCCAGAAGACAGAGCAGGATTACTGAACCTCGGACTGCAGCCCTTGAAATCCAGCCTGAGCTTCTGGTTTGGCAGAACTTCCCCTTTGCTTATTGCCTTAGCCACGGCTGCAGTGCAATGGGCTTGGTCAGGGCCAGGCTTCTTATGTTGGGGTGAGGAGCTGCGAGATTCATCCAGTGGCAGTGGTGCTTTGTGGTGCAAGGCTGTGAGAGCAGGAGGACATCTATGAATAGGAACAGAGGAAGCCACTAATCAGGGCCAGGAGAGGGAAAGGGAAAATTTAGATTGTCAACAGACAAGGGGAGCTTTTTCCTGAAAGAAGAGAAAGGGAAGGAGAATAGAAGCACAGTCTGATGTGCTGTGCTATGTTTTTTACTTTAGAAGGTCTTGGAGCACTTTGCAAAGTGCTAATCTGAGGTTTCTCTCTTGGGGAATTGCTGGCAGCAGCCTCCTGACACTTTGCAACTTGAATGTCCACAAGTCTGTGGAGCATGACACCTGTGTGTAGCATTTACCATCTGTGTAGGAGTGCAGGAGGTACACAACAGCAAGAGAGGTGGCTTATTTTCTCCCCTGGAATAACTCCTTCATGGAAGGCAAAGGAAAATGGAAAGAAACACTACAAACTCCAAAGAAAGGAAAACGAGTAGAGGCAGTCTTTGCATCTGGAAGCAGTTGCTGTGTATCCTAGGGCACATGGGTAGCAAGTGACTGCGTGTGCACATATGTACAAATACTGGGGGGTGCATGTAGCATGCCCATGCCACACTTTGTGCTTAGTAGTGGACGGTAACTGTGCAATGTGTGTGTGTCTGTGTTTAGGGGCACTGGTGCTGTGCTGACTGGGATATGTATCTTTTTGATATGCACATCTACTTGCATCCATCAGGTCTCTGCATTTCTTGCTGTCACTGCTCCCTTTTGCTGAAACTCAGGAGATGGCAGTGACCCAATCTGTACTTCAGTTCCCTGGCTAATCAAGTGTTGTCTTGATCTCTGTGACACCCCAAAGTAAAGCAAGCTGTTGTGAACGAATGCCCCTGAGCGATAGGTAGGCAGCCCCAACATGCACACTGACATCAGAAGGGCAATGTGACTGCAGATCTATTCCCTTGCTTTTACCATTTGAGCTGAGCTATCCCTTCTTCCGTGGCTGCATGTGTTGTCTGTCTGCTGGTGCCTGGTGTCCTGCATCCCTCTGTGCATCTCTAAGAGGTGCCTGCTGAGCATGGCCAGCAGAAGGGCAGTACCTCTGAAGCCTCAGCACCTTCTCCGAGGCCCTGGCCCCAGCACCCAGCGGGGTGAGGGGGAACCGCGACCCCTCTCCTCCATGGCAGGCATTACCTGTGAAATGCTGGGCTCCTGGGCACATCTGCAGGGCTGCTCTGTCTGTGCTGTTCCCGAGATGGTACCTGCAGCTCTGACCCGCTCCCTGCACTTGGCAGCAGTCAGCTGCTTTCCGGAGGCGGCTTGGTATTAAATATCCTGTCTGACACAGTAATGGAGAGAAAATGAACAAATTCCATTAGCGGCTGGCGATCCCTGCAGGGTCTGCGTTGGAGCGAGGAGGGAGCCTGTATTTTTAGATAGAATGCAATGTAACTTACTGGCTCTCTCAAAGCTGGGGAGTAGATAACCAAGGAGGGAGAGAGGGGACACCGGGCTCAGGTTTCAGCTGAAGTGAGGACTATGGCAGCACGAAAGGGCAGGTCCGGTCCAGACGTGGCTGTGAGTATATAATGCACTTCTCCTTCGTAACCTCGGAGAACTCTGCCTTGCTTTTCTGCTTGCTTTCTGCCTGTAGTCTCTGCTGCTGGGCATGCTGGGGCTTCAGGAGCCCCTTTGCTGCTGGAGCCGGTAGAATTTTACCATTTTAAATCTTCTCAGCTTCATGTGTGTCCCATGGGTGGGAGAGCCTGGCTGAGCTGTGCTTTGATTTTCCAGAGGGTTTGCTGTCGAAGGTCTGTGCTGTGGCTGGCATGCTGGCAGCACAGCTGAGGTGCTGCCCTGTCACTGATCCTCACCGAGATGCAGAGGCTTCTAGCAGGGTCTGGAGTTGGACAAGCTCTTTGCATTCAACCTGTTGCTTGAAGCTATCAGTGTTTCCTCGCTAGACCCCAGGCAGCACGCAGGGCTCAGAGTACAAACGTGCACTGCTAGGCACAGTGCTGGAGCTGCCTTCTGCCTCCTACAGCAGATCATCCTCTACGAGCAGAGCACCAAGGTGCCACATCGTGTCTCCTCTCTGCCCACAGCCCTCCTCAAAGCTGGCAGCTCTGCCATGAATATGGGGGCTCTCCCGGATGGACAGGGCTCTCCTCTGAGGCGGCAGCCAGTGGAGCCAGCTGGCAGAGGCAGCCTTGCGATCGGCACGTGTTCCCCTCGCACGCGGAGCCTGCACACATGGTGGTGCTGCTGCCCTGCTCCGCCTGTCCCTCTGCCCTGGGGGCGGCCCAGGAGGGGCCATGGCACCAGGCCACTGCTGCGGGACCCTGGGCCGAGCTCTGCAGGGTGTTCCTGGCATGGTGGAGACCGGGACACCCTGTTGATGGGCCTGGCTGCTGCAGGGCGGTGGGCCCAGGACAGGGCTGCCTTTCTTTGTGGTAGGAGGGTCAGGCAGAAAGGATGGGCTGGGGGAGGCAGATGGAGGAGAGCAGAAGGCAGCCGAGTTGTGCTGCTCCAAAGTCCAAATTTGGATAGCTGAGGCTGCAAAGAAAAGGGAAGAGAGAAACCCTGAACCCATGTGGTGCATCACCCTGCCCAGGTCTGCTTCCAGTGCTGTCCTCTGTGCTCGTGCTGCTTCCAGCTCCTCTCCAGGAGCTTCCTCATCCTGGGTGCTCCTCAGCATCCAGGCTGTGGGCGCTACAGGGTGGCCTGGGATGGCAGGATGTAGGCTCTCATAGCACAAGAGGTCCTTTGATCCGTCCCAACGTGAGTGGTACAAGAGAGGTTTTGATTTTCTATTGGAGCTGAAGGCAGAGGAGTGTGTCCTGCGCCCTTGCCGTGGATGTCTCATGGCTCTTTGCTGCAGAGAGCCCTTTGGGCTGGACCTAGCAGGCAGGCACCAGCTTGTAGTTACCAGTCCAAGGTCCCAGCCTCACAGAGCCACATCACTGCATTTCCACCTTGTTCTCCAGCTTCTGGTGAGCCATCCCATGGCCTTCATTTGCTGCCTTACACTGCTAAATAGCGTGGCTTGAAGTATTGCTGTGCCTTGCCTGTGGTGGTTACGTTTTAGTGGTGCAGGCAGGCACTGCCTTGTTTCTGTTGGAAACAAGAGTTGTGACTTTCCTGGCTGCAGGGTGCTCGGCCATGGTCATTCTCCCCAATGCTGGTCCTCGAACTCCCCGCTGCAGCTACCCATCAGTTTCTGGAGGACCGCAGGGGTGTGCTCACCACAGATGCATTCTAAGCCCCGTCCATCTCTGCAGTCTCTCAGCCAGGACACGGAGGCGTTTCCTGGGCCAAGGGAGGCTGCCATGGTTGGAGTCCCCTTAGAGCTTCCTCCTACCACACCCGCAGTGCTGGGACGAGCTACAGACCTCGTGTGGCTCTCCTGCCCCATCATCTGGATGCTCTTCACTCTAAGTCCAGGTCCCAGCCCTGCTTCTTCCTGTCTGATTTGGGGCACCTTGGTCTGTCCCAGCAGTTCCCACTTTGACCTGCCCAGCCTCTGCCTTTTCTGCCTGGTCTCTGTAGTCTTGTTCTCTGCAACCAAGTAAAGAGCTGACCCTGTGCTGGTGATGGGGGAGAACAGGGGGACTCAGTCTCATGCTTTTTCTTTTTTTCCCCAAGGCCGATGCTGCAACCAGTTTCTTGAGAGCTGCAAGATCCGGGAATCTGGACAAAGCCTTGGATCACCTCAGGAATGGGGTAGATATTAACACCTGCAACCAGGTACGTGAAACCCACAGGGCTTCTGGTACCACCTCTAGTTCATGTGAAAACGTGCCAAGCAGTGGCTCCCCCAGGCCCAGCGACAGTCACTGCTCCCCTTCTGTACACTGCTCCCATAGGATGGCTGCTTGCTTGCACTGCTCTGCGCATCCAATCGGGAGCACCTGCCCTGATCTCACAGTCCTACCTGCCATGGAGCAGGGTATAAGTTGGCTGATAATAACTTGCCTGTCAGAGGAAGTTCAAAAACTTTGTGGGAGAGGCTGCCTGCCCTGACCCTGCTCCCCTCCCACGCCTGATGTGCCTGGCTCCTGATGAAGTGTCGGGGGGGTGAGACAAAAGAGGTGCCCGGTGTGGTGGAGGGCAGCAGCAACTCTGCTGCGCGGCGGTGATTTCCTGGGGACGATCTGCTCTGCAAAGGCACTGTGCAGTCTCCAGGCATGTGTCCCTGGAGCTGTGGAGGGCTGGGTTGGGTGTGCAGAGGTGTGGAGGGATGGGTGTGTAGGGCTGAGGGCTGGGTCCACAGAGCATGGAGCCACAACTGCCAGTGTGGTGGGAGATCCCTGGGGGGTGTGGAGGTGAATGTCCTGGCAGATCCCATCCTGCTCTCACCTGCAACACCCCCTTGCCAGGCTCCAGGCTGCTGGCACAGGGACTCCTGACCAGAACTGGCCTCAGGGAGAGACCACGCAGGGCAGCATGAGAGCTGTCCCTGGCTGGGGAGGCTTCCACAGCTGAGCTGAGTGGAAACTGGTCCTATGCTGGGGAGGAAACCAGCTGACCAGAAGGCAGATCTGGACCGGGTGTCTTTGGGGCAGGGAGGGCAGTAATAGCCATAAATTTGGGGACCCTGGCAGTACTGGCTGGAGCGTAGCAAAGGGCATTAACGTGTAAGCAGAGAGGGAGATCCGAGGCTCCTGTAGGGTGACAAGCAACTGGGACACCTGGGAGGAGCTCAGTCACTTATCTGAGGGCAGAGCAGATACGTAGCTGTGAAGAGTGGAGCACGGTGGTTGGGTTGTCACAGGAATCGCTCTTGGGGATATTCGCTTTGCCTGCAGTGCTCAGGCTTTCAGATTCCCAGAAGCTGCAGTTTAATACAAGCAGGGGATGTTTGCAAAATGTCAGTCTTGGTGGGTCGGGAGGTGTTGGGTAGGTGGAGCCCCTCCCAGCCCAATGCAGACAGGTCTGTCCGAGGAAAGGAGAGCTGCAGGCGCAGAGGAACTGTTTGCACACAAGCCACAGAACATTTTGTATCTGTGTAGCTGCCAAATGCAAGTGGCTCAGCCTGAATAGGGGTAGGTGCTGTAGGGAGAGACTCTGGGGGCTTGGGCTGAGCAGGGGGCACAGAGACTGAACTGTCAGCTGCTTTCCAGAGCAAAGTGATGCTGCGGGGGCTGACTCGGCAGGTAGCACAAATCTATGTTCACCTGGTTCAGCATCAAGTTCCCAAACCAAGCGTAGTTCAGACCTACTGATTTGTGCACTGCAGTGGCCAGTGCAGTTACTGCAGACGGGTTCCCCCAGGAAATGTCACCGTCTCCTTTTCTTTTCTTAGTAATGGTATCATGCAGGGATGCTGGGCTTCTGCAGACCCCTGGGGCACACTGCAGCTTGCATTCTCCTTTCTGGGACACTAGATGGGGTTTGGGGAAAGCTCAGGAGATGCTCGTTTTCTTCATCACTGTATTATCTGGATTATTAATTCATAATCAGCATCCAGATACTCTCAAAGACTTCTGTCCTGGGGCTGTGCAGGGACATATGGGATTTAGATCAGAGGGGTCTTGTAGGCAGAAGAGGTAGAACATTTTCAGTTTCAGAGTCCTTTGAAGATGAGCTTTTCCATAGGGTTCTGTTGGTGGGTTAGGGGCTCTGACCCCATAACCATTTTGGAGATGGACAGGGTTTGAGAAGAGGAGAGGCCATGCAGCACGCTCTCAGCACTGGGCTGCAGGACTTGGCCTGCGCTCGGCACTGAGCAGATCGCGTGTTTGCACCTGGCACGATCTGCCAAGTTGCTGTGCTTCATTTCAGAATTTGGCCCAGCCATTAAACCCAACTGCTGCTTCTGTAGTCTCTCCTGGGGGAGCAGAAGCCCCTGTAATTGAGCCACAGCAGCGGTCCGGTTGCTGGAAGCGAATGAGTCATGCTGCTCCTGCTTCCAAATGCTTGCCTACGAATGAGCAGAGACAAACAGGAGTTTAATGCACCCACCGCTCCCTTACAGACCTCTGGAAAAGCAAGTCGACGTATGAGGCACTTCTTTCAGTGACATCTTTGCACTGGTTCCTGCCATCTCCCTGAGGTTAGATGGCACTTTGGGGTTTCCTTCTGAGGAATATCAGACCTGTGGGAAAGGTCCAACCTCACATGTCCTGTATAGAATAAAGAGGGATATATGTGGTCAGACCTATCCCACAGGCCCTGTATTCTTACTCAAGTGCAGAGACCTTGACATGCCATCTGATCTTCATCCCGACGATTTCATCCCCTTCATTGCTGCCATCTGCATCGCTGTCTTCATCATTAATCTCTCTCGTGTTTTGAATTCCTGCATGCTCCCATCTCATCCATGAGGAGCCGGAGGCCTGAGGACGAGCATGCCTTGCTGCCAGGACCCTCACTAGCAGGGAACAGTGCTGTGCTAGCCGGCAGGTGCCAGCAGATAGTCTCTGTTGGGGTGGCCACTCACAGTCCTGAGGGGCAACCCAGGGCAGGGCCCCACTTTGGTACAGGCTAAGTGCAAAGTCCGCCTTTTGTGTTTTCTGGGCTGCATTTGTCGCATTGACAGCCAGTGACTGGGATTTTTGGGAAGCATTTGCAGCACTTAGTGAGGAGAATACAGCACCTTTCAAATTAAGCACATCCTGTGGCGGTTTTGGGTCAGAGGAGCTGTCAAGCCAAAGCAAATGTGCAAAACAGCCTGTATTGTTCCAGCAGCAGAAATATCGATGGGCCGCTGGGAAATGATCTTCTGCAAACATTGTGCTTATTGCTGTAAGGCCAGAGAATAATGATTTCTCACAGGTTTTTAGCATTCAAAAGGTTATTTATGAATCCCTTGTGTAGAAGGGCATATGTGCTGAGGAGAGCAACCGAGCATCTGTGGTCTTGCACTGCGGGCGTTTGTTTCGTGAGTGTAACTGAGAAAAAGGGTGTGTGTCTGTGGCCATATCCAACTTGGGAGGTCACGAAGGTGAAGGTGTCAGTTACCATCTGTATGGAGTCGTGTAGGTGTGTCTTAGTCAGAGAAGCTGGGCTTGACTGAGGCGATGGCTTAGTGGTTGGGGAGCATTTCTTTTCGGTGTCTCTCTTCTGTGGGTGTTACAGCATTCCCGCTTCATTTTCCCTTGGAAGCAGGCCTTTTGTGCTTGAAGCTCTAGGAGACTTCAGAGTTGGTATGCTGAAGAAGCCTGTGGATTTTTAGGTTTTTGCTCTTTGTGGTGTAGTCAGAGTTGAGCAAAACAATCTGTGACTCTGACTGTGATCCTGGATAGCCAGTGCTTTGAGAGAGGGTGGAAAACCTTTTTCCAGTACAGTAACAGTCTTGAAGCTGTTCTAAGCTTAAAAGGAGTACTGAGGGCTGGAACTGGAGCCTCCCTGGGCATTTTCTGCTCCCCTACCTATATTCAGGTAGGGATGAAGCAATTCTGTGACGTGACCTTCCAGTACGCTACAGGAGCCGAAACAGATGGTTGAGAGGTGGAGTACTTGGGCAGGACTGTGTGCTCCCAGGGAGCTGGCGGCTCTGCTGCGCGACAGCATTGCGTAGGGATGAGTAAACATAGTGCATCCACCTGGGAGAAGTGAGGGACATGGGAAGTTTGCCTTATGGGGAAAAAGTGACATCTGAAATTGCCTGCAAGTATTTCACCTCTTTGCCAGCAAATATCCCAGCCCTTTTGTTCGAATCTGGGAAGCAGAAGAGAGTGTCAGAAATAATGGAGCAGAAGCTGTTTTAGCAGCCTCTGGGGCGCTGACTGGCCTGACACCTCCTTCTGACAGCCCAGAGATGCTAAAAGGGCACTGGGCAGCCCTTTGCTCCTGGAGCACAGGTTCCACATATAGGAAAAAGGCGAGCTAAACTGGGGCACACACAGAGATGTTCCTGAGAAGTCACTTCAGTTGTTTCGGAGGTTCCTGGAGCTGGTGGAGCGTAGCAGTGGCACAGCCAACACTTTCTCTGCACCCTTTGCTGCAGCTAAACTCCAAGGGAGCAAAGCTGACCCTGTGCTGAGCATAGGCTGCAGGATGGGGCTGTTGGTGGGCTGTCTGCGAAGCCAGGAGGAAGGTCCTGAACTGGTGTGAATTAAATTTGGCTGCTGCTTGATAAAATCATTGTCCCAGGTAGAGCTTCTCTCACTCACTGCACTTCTGCCAGGCTGCGGGCAGGTGATTGCAGGGAGGGACACTCCAAGGAAAGTCACTTGAGCAGAGATGGGAGTTGACATCAGGGATGTACCATGGGCAGGGAGGACTGAAACAGTGCCTGTGGCATCAAACACACACGCTGAGCTGTATTGCCACCCACCCATAGGAAATGTTCTACAGGGGCTGCATGTTCTGCTCATGAGAAACCTCCAGTGTTAGTCAGCAGCTCAGCATTCAGCATGCAGTTGCCCTGGCAGCGTGGAGATAACCATGGCTGGTCGTGCTGGGTGCCAGCACAGGGCTTGGGGGCAAGGTGAGGGCTCCTGCTCCCACCAACCTGCACTTTCTCCAGCGTGGGCCAAGTGCCCACAGTTGTGTCTGAACAGGAGCTCAGAGTAGGGGGTTCCCTGGAGAGCCCCAGCCCCAGCAGGTGACTAATGCCCCTTTCCCACCTTTTCTCCCTCCAGAATGGGCTGAACGCCTTGCACCTGGCCTCCAAGGAGGGCCATGTGAAAATGGTGGTGGAGCTGCTGCACAAGGAGATCGTTTTGGAGACAACGACCAAGGTGAGGACAAGGGATTCTGGTCACATTAGTCACAACGCCTCACCCTGCCATTGCTGGCAGACACGCCAGCAGTAGCTGAGCAGTGAATCATGCTGTTTGCTTTCAGCCACTGGAAGGGCTCTGCCGGTAGCAGTGCTGCTGGGCTGGACCTGGAGACCTCGCTCTGATTTCAGCCCAGTGGAAGCCGTGCTGAGAACCTCCAAGTGGGTGGGAGGTTCCTCTCCACCCATGCCTCTTCCCCGTGTGGGCAATGGGGCCCACTGTGAACTCAAGGGGGGAGTAACAGAAGCCACAACATGTGCTAGTGCTGTCTGTACTCGCATCCCCTGCTGGCACGGGCTGCCGGCTCCGGTCAGCCCTGTGTGCTGCAACACTGAGATGGTCTTGGTACCGTTGTCGCAAGCCTGGAGAGCTCTGGTGCTCCATAAATAACATATCATTCTGTCCTTGCATCACCACAGCGGGGTGTGGTTCTTGCTCAGTGACAAGAGAGACAACGTGCAAGCGAACAGGGCTGACAAATGAGCAGCCTCCAGCACCATCTGAAGGGCTGTGAGAGCAGGAGGGGGCCTGGCTTCCCACCTCCCCACTGCTCTGGCAGAGCTTAGGGCGCGGAGCAGAGCCTGGCATTCTGCCACACCACCCAAAGGCACAAGTCGGAAGAGCCTGTGTCTGCATTTTCCAGCCTGCTTATCATCCCTTAGCTCTGCTGGGATGCCTTGGCTTCCAGGGTGCACACTGCAGTTTTGCCTGAAGACTGCCAGCTCAGCTCCCCCATCCTCCCTCCCCTCCTCGCCTCTCCGTGCTGGAGATACACAGAGCCTGACAGTGCACACAGCTTTTGCTGCCAGTAACTTCATGGGAGAGATGAAATCACTCTCTTCCCTGGCCAGCAAACGAGAAGGGTAGCTGCCTGCTCTGTAGCAGGGATGGGGCGTGGAGCAAGGGCTGCCTGGCCCCCCAGGCTTCCCCTGGCCAGCTGCTGTTTGCACGTGTGTTAGCACATGTCAGGCCCATCTTCCCCAGCGCTGTGGCTGCTCCAGCTCCTGAGCGCTGCCCTGTGGTGTCTTTCAGAAGGGAAACACAGCCCTGCACATTGCTGCCCTGGCTGGACAACAGGACGTGGTCCGGGAACTAGTGAACTACGGGGCCAACGTCAATGCGCAGTCACAGGTAGAGTGACCTGGGCTGGGGTGGGAAAAGCACCCAGCACACTCGATGGTGGTGTCCTCATGGTGGGAGTTGTGCCCAGCACGGACACTTCAGCAGCCCTTTACAGTTTCTCTCTAGTCCTGTTCAGGGGCAAGGACTGCTCTGCCAGACTCCTGAAAGAAGACGAGTGTGCGAGTGGTGGGGAGGGAGTCTCGAGGGATATTGGGAGACCAGCTTGGTCTCTCTGCTGAGGGAGTCCGTGGCAGCACACAGAAGCACGCTGAACTCATCCTGGCAGGACTCCTGGCCGATGCCTCCCTGGCACAGCCATGAGGTCTCTCCAGCAAGCCCTGCAGCTCTGCACACTGCGCCTCCTTCTTTCTTGGGCCTGGTGGGGCTGCAAGCTCTTCAGCTTTTGGCTGATGGGAGAAATGTCCCTGAAGCAGGGGGCAATAGTGGTAGTGAGTGGAAGGCAGTGTCTCCTGGATTGACATTCCTCTGGTTCTTTCTGGATGTGGGAAGCCTTGGACTCCAGCTCTCTGTGATTGTTCCATCATTGCCCATTTTTTCCTTTTTCCCCACCCACACTGTGTATGCATTTGCCCCAGTCCAATGAGCTGTGAGTGTGGGTGTTGAGGGGGTGTAGGTCTGCAAGGAGCTTGAGAAACTTGAGGAAGAGTTGTGTTAATGTGCATGGCCTTGTGTTTGCAGAAAGGCTTCACACCCCTCTACATGGCAGCGCAGGAAAACCACCTGGAAGTTGTCAAGTTCTTGCTGGAAAATGGAGCCAACCAGAATGTAGCCACAGAGGTGAGTTCCTTGGGAAGGACCGCAGGGCCCTGCTTGTTGGGGCTGCTGTTGGGTGTGCCAGGTGCTGCCACAGCTCCTCGTCTCTCCCCCTCTCACCCACCTCTCCATGGCAGGATGGCTTCACGCCACTTGCTGTGGCTCTGCAACAAGGGCATGAGAACGTGGTTGCTCACCTTATCAACTATGGGACAAAGGGTAAGGTCCGCCTGCCTGCCCTGCACATTGCAGCCCGCAATGATGACACTCGCACAGCTGCTGTGCTGCTGCAGAATGACCCTAATGCTGATGTCCTCTCCAAGGTGGGTGGCTTTCCCATCCTGTCTCTGTGAGCTTTCCCACATCCCCACGGAGAACAGCAGCTTGGTATGCTGTATTTATCCATCATTTCAGCAGGGAGCATGTGTCTGGCTGGGCTGATCCCTCCTTCTTTCTCCTAGACTGGATTTACCCCCTTGCACATTGCAGCCCACTACGAGAATCTCAGTGTGGCCCAATTACTGCTGAACCGTGGAGCCAGTGTTAACTTCACACCCCAGGTGAGTGCAAAGTGGGACGTCTGCTGGGACTGGTACTGCTGCAGCACCAGAGAAGCATGCTGTGCCTCCTTTCCATGTAGGTGCCGTGCAGAAGGTACCACACTGATGCATGTCTGGGGAGTTGCCAGTTGCCTTTTCTGCTATGTCTCCCCTCTGTCGGATGCAGCTCTGCATCTGATGTCGGATGCAAGCTCTTGGGACCTTGTGTCCAGGCTGAGGGAAAGCTGGTGTTGTCACTGCAGGGCAGAGCTTATAGCCCCTGCAGTTCACGTGCCTCTTCTGGTCCCTTGGGTGCAGCTTCTCTCCACAGCCTTTAGCTGCAGGCAGGAGCAGGCGCTCACCCTCTCTCCCAGCCCTGTGAAACAAGGTGTTCCCCCGCACTGTCCCTGGGCAGGGATTTAGCTCTCCCCTGCCCTCTGTCCTTTGTTCGCCCCATGTCTCCTTGCAGCCCTGTGGGGGAAAGAGAAGGGGTTGCTCCCTCTAAAAGACTGCTGTTCCTTCTTTCAGAATGGGATCACTCCACTGCACATAGCCTCCCGTCGGGGCAACATCATCATGGTACGGCTGCTGCTGGACCGCGGGGCCCAGATAGAGACAAGGACCAAGGTGAGACTGCTTCTGAATCACCAGCAAGTATACAGGTCGTCTCCCTCCCCGAGCTCCTTGCATCCAGGGAGCATTGCCCAGTGCATAGCTTATGAACATCTTGCTGGGTGCATGAGGGAAGGTCCCTGGTGCACTAAGGGGATGGACTGGGTTTTTTGCTGGTGCTTGTAGAGGTGAGATGAGGCTGCATGGCTACAGTGGATGTGCCCTTGGGGCTGAGGGCAGGCTCAGTTTTGCCTTATTTTGCCAAAATAAGTCCAAAGTCCCTGTTACTTTCCTGCCTGAGGGGATCCCTGCCTTTTCTTGCCCATGACGAACCCTTGAACCTTTCTCTGTCCCCAGGATGAGCTGACCCCTCTCCACTGTGCAGCTCGCAATGGACATGTGCGAATTGCAGAGATCCTGCTGGACCACGGGGCTCCCATTCAAGCCAAAACCAAGGTACCCATGGGACTCTGTGGGGTTGTGCTTGGTGCCAGGTCCCAGGGCAGCACTGAGGTGTAACAAGCTGTGCACAGTTGCTGGATGCCCCCCGTGGCTGGGCTGGGTCTGAGTTTTTGGCCTGCCAAGGGGCAAGGAACTTCCCGACCTCCTCCTTGGCCCTAGCTGGAGCCCTTTGCCTGAGGGCTGCATGCTTCCAAGGGACCAGCCCTGAGAAAGGGGATGGCCTGGGCACAGCCTGCCCCATGGCAGCAGCTCTTCAGGCCCTGCCCTCTGCTCAGTTATAAGTCTTGGTGAGGGATTTCGGGGCTCCTTTCTGGTAGCACCGTGGGGAACATGCCGTCTCTTCTGCCCCAGAGCTGTGGCCAGGGGAGTGAGGCAGGGGCCGGCTGGGATGCCTGGTCCCCTCCTGGCCCAGCCCTGAGGCCCCGCTCCACGGTTGCAGAACGGCTTGTCGCCAATCCACATGGCAGCACAGGGTGACCACCTGGACTGCGTGCGCCTCCTCCTGCAGTACAGCGCCGAGATTGACGACATCACCCTGGACCATCTAACGCCGCTGCACGTGGCCGCACACTGCGGGCACCACCGGGTGGCCAAGCTGCTGGTGGAGAAGGGGGCCAAGCCCAACTCCCGAGCCCTGGTGAGTGAGGAGGGGCAGGCAGGGCTGGGGTGGGGGAGAGGGAGAGTTCTCTCAAATGACTATCCATCTGTCTGTCTGCAGAATGGCTTCACACCCCTCCATATCGCCTGCAAGAAGAACCACATCCGGGTGATGGAGCTGCTGCTGAAGACGGGTGCTTCCATCGATGCTGTCACGGAGGTAGGTGGGCTGCAGTGCAGCCCCAGCTCTCCTGTGCAGAGCAGGCAGCACTGCAGCGGTTGATGGCCCTGGTGCCTCGGCTGGTCCCCAGGCACCTTCTTCATTGTGGCTTAGAGCTCTTTGCAGCTCAGGGCCTGCTGAGCCTGGCAGCATCTCCCTACAGGGCAGGGGGACTGCAGGGGACGCAGCAGCTCTCCGTGTTCCCCCCAGCTCACCTACCAGGGTGCTGGGGCCGGGCTGGGGACCCAGAGTTTGCCTCTGTGCCCCTGGGGAGGAGGAGGAGGGAACAGGAAAAGATGTTGGCAAGGCCATCAGCCCCAATCCCCAAGCCGTGACCCCTTTCTCTCCACAGTCCGGCCTGACCCCTCTGCATGTGGCCGCCTTCATGGGGCACCTGCCTATCGTCAAGACCCTGCTGCAGCGTGGAGCCTCTCCAAATGTGTCCAATGTGGTGAGTCCCACCCTGGCTGGGGCTGTGAGAACTCATCACGGTGGGGTCCAGCAGGAGGTGGGGTTGCCTGAGTCCTGCTCTCCTGAGCAATCCCTGGTGCCCCCTACTTTGTTATGGCAGGAGGCTCTGGTAGGGGCCAGAAAAGGTTGTGGGCACTGCTCTCCTGTGCTCAGACCAGAGGAATGACTACAGGAAGGCATATCCCCTCTTACGGCCTCACCAATTTATCCTGTCCTTGGTGCAGAAAGTGGAGATGCCCCTACACATGGCAGCCAGAGCTGGGCACATGGATGTGGCAAAATACCTGCTGCAGAACAAAGCCAAAGTCAATGCCAAGGCCAAGGTAAGTACAGAGAACTTGTGCGATAGTCCATCTCCTGGTCTGCCAGGGGCTGTGCAACAGCAGGAGCAGGGCTGGGGGGTCTTTCAGCATGGCAAGCAAGGGACTGGTCCACGTCTGCCAAAACAGCTTCTCTGCCTCCCTCGCAGGATGACCAGACTCCTCTGCACTGTGCTGCACGCATCGGCCATACTGGCATGGCCAAACTCCTGCTAGAGAACAACGCCAACCCCAACCTGGCCACAACAGCAGGGCACACACCCCTGCACATCACTGCCAGAGAGGGGCATGTGGACACGGCCCTGGCCCTGTTGGAGAAGGGGGCCTCGCAGACCTGCATGACCAAGGTAAGCTGCTGTGGCCACCGCCACTGAAGGCATGGCCTGGCTGGGCTGAGGCTGGGCAGACTGGCGGCTCAGTGTCCCTGTCACAGGAGGGCAGCCTCCTCCCATGCCACAACATCCCTTTTTGCGCATGTGCCAGTGCTCTCCTCCTCATCCCTGTGCACCCTGTGACGGGCTGCCTTTCTCCTCAGAAAGGATTTACCCCTCTCCACGTTGCAGCCAAGTACGGGAAGGTGGATGTGGCAGAGCTGCTGCTGGCACGTGATGCTCACCCCAATGCAGCAGGGAAGGTGAGTGCTGCTCCTGTGGCAGAGGGAAGAGTGGTGTAGTATGTGGTGCAGGGAGAGGCTCTGTCTCACCTGTCTGTGCCCTCTCCCCCTCCCCAGAATGGCCTGACCCCACTGCATGTGGCTGTGCACCACAACAACCTGGAGATCGTCAAGCTGCTGCTTCCCAAGGGGAGCTCCCCGCACAGCTCAGCCTGGGTAAGGCTGGACCGTGTGTCCCTGGGGATGTGGGGATGTATCCTGTGGCCAGTGCATGCCAGCCTGGGGCCAGCATTGTACCTCAACCCTGGCACTCAGGGAGTGTACAAGGGACTGATCACCAACAGCCACTCTCCATGCCTGCTTCTCACACCTACCTGTCCCTGGCAGCAGCACGTGGGGGAGGCAGGGGTGCCGGGCATCCTATTCCTGCAGACAACCTATGTCAGGATAGTCCCTGCTGGCAGCTTTGTGGCTGTTGCTGGGGTTGTGTTTCCATGGCAAGCCCTGCTGAGCAGCACTGTGGTCTGGCAGTTTGGGAAACCACACATGAATGTTTGCATGCATCTGGGAAGCAGTGAGTCAGAAAACCCACGAGCTCACGAGAGTCGCCCCGCTCTGCCTGAGCACAGGGAGCATCCCCCACAAAGAGTAGACCAGCAGCCTTGGTTTCTATGTTGTTTGCAGAAGCTGCATCCTCAGAACAGACAAGTGGCTGCTGGTGCTGGCCCTCCCCATCTGGCGCTCCCTGCTCCCCCGGCGCAGGCTGCCCGCAGACTCGCTGCGCAGGCGTCGGGAGCAGCCGGTACCGGCGCCAGTCCCCTGTCGGTCTGCGTCACCGACAGCCTGCGCGTCACCCTGGGCACAGCCTGTCTGCCAGCTGCTTCACTCCTGCAGTGTGGTGGCAAAGGCAGTGCGCAAGGCCCTTCAGTCTCTGCATGAATACTAATCCTGCATATTGCGAGTTTTTCCCCACACCTCAGCCAGACACGTTCTGGGAGGTGTCTGTCTGCCCTGGCCTCTCACAGCTCCAGGTGGCTGAATGCTGCTGTAGCAATTCATGTGTGGAAAGCTCCAGGACAGCTGATCCCAGTCAAACCTGAAGCAGGTGGTCTTTGAAACCCCTGTCTTGGCTGGAAGAGGAATTTGGCCTCAGCATCTGGGCTAGTTGCTGTCACGGAGGTGGTTTGGGTGTGAGCCCGCATCCCTGAGCTCTGGAGGCAATGAGGAAGGGCAGGCCTGGCCTGGGGAGGCAAGGTGGCACCTTCTGTCCCTGCTGGTCTGCTCGGCAGAGGCTGAGCACTGCAATGAGCCTCTCTCCCTGCAGAATGGGTACACCCCCCTGCACATCGCTGCCAAGCAAAACCAGATGGAGGTTGCCAGCAGCTTGCTGCAGTACGGGGCTTCTGCAAACGCAGAGTCTGTGCAGGGAGTCACCCCGCTACACCTGGCTTCCCAGGAGGGGCATGCGGACATGGTGGCACTGCTGTTCTCCAAACAAGCCAATGGCGACCTAGGCAACAAGGTAAGCGGTCCCAGTGCATCCTGCCAGGCTGGAAGCGAACACCCCAGCAGCGAGTAGCAGACAGGGTGGTAGTCCAGGCCCCAGTGCCTCCCCGCATTTGGGCAGCAGTGTGCTGGCCAACGGCACAGTGCTGGTCAATTCGCCAGGTTGGAGACCTGACTTAGAGTCTCTGCTGGTAGCGCTGCAGTGGTGGCATTGCCACTGTGCTGAGACCTCCTCTGTTTGCAGAGTGGCCTGACTCCTCTCCATCTCGTGGCCCAAGAGGGGCATGTGCTGGTTGCTGATGTTCTGGTGAAACACGGAGTCACAGTGGACACAACAACCAGGGTAAAGTAGTGCATTGACCATGGCTGTGGTGAAAAACGTGTAGGGGAACTACCTCTGGGCCTACTCCAGGAGGAGCATTGCTTTTCTTGTTCTTTGTGCAAGAGTCTGCCCTCTTGCAGGCATCCTTACCACCTTGTCTGTGTCTTGGGGTCCCTTCCTCCCCTTCCCCCAGAGATTCTTGCCTGCTCCCACAGGTCACCCCTATACCCCTGGGCACAACCTGGTGTCATCAGCAGTGTGCCCTCTACCTTGGTCCTGAGCTCTCAGGCAGCACCCACACATGTCCCATCCTTCATCTATAGGAGCTTGTCCATGAGATGAGCATACCCAAACCAGAAGGGCAGGAAGCACCGTTGAGGGCAGGCTGAGACCTGATCTTGTCTTTCAGATGGGCTATACCCCGCTGCATGTGGCCAGCCACTATGGGAACATCAAGCTGGTGAAGTTTTTGCTGCAGCATCAGGCTGATGTCAATGCCAAGACTAAGGTACAGAGATGTCCTGTGCTCCAAGAACCCTTCTGCCCTGGGCAACAGCATGCAGGTTGCTGGGGAAGGCTTAGCCTCCCTCCCTGCTGCCACTTCTCCCCACCCTGCTCCACATTGCTCCAAGCCCTCCTGTCTCCATGGCTGGAGGCTGCTGTAGTCTAGCTACAGCCCCGGGCAAGTGCTGGGTTCTGCAGAGCCCTTTGCTTGCCCTGGAAAGGAGGCAGCTGCCCTCGTGCACCAGGCATGAAGCACAGTGTGAGGTCTGGGGCATTTCTGGGGCAGCAGACTCCCAGAACCAATGGCAGCACCCTCTGTCCTCCCCTGCAGCTCGGATACACCCCTCTGCACCAAGCAGCACAGCAGGGACACACAGATGTCGTGACACTGCTGCTGAAGCACGGTGCCTCTCCCAATGAGATCAGCACAGTGAGTACGACGCTCACCTGCACCTCCTTGCCCCATGGCAAGCTCTGGCACCTGCCTGGGCTTCCCCGTGGCTGCTGCTGACCCTGTCCTTCCTCCCTGCGCAGAACGGCACCACTCCTCTGGCCATTGCAAAGCGGCTTGGCTACATCTCCGTCACAGATGTGCTCAAGATTGTCACAGAAGAAACTGACATCCCGGTGAGCCCCTGGGGACTGGGACAGGACCCTGTGGAGGAGGGCTGGGGCTGGGAGCAGCTGGGCAAAGGTCCACAGGGCGCAGCTGGGCAGCTTCAGGCAGAGGCAGCCGAGCCTGGGCATGAGGAGAGGGCTGCGGGGGCTGCACAGCAAAGTCACCTCCTCTGACTGTGCTCTGCTCCCGCAGTCAGTTGGTGACAAGCACCGCATGAGCTTCCCGGAGACTGTAGACGAGATTCTGGACGTGTCGGAGGATGAAGGTGAGGGGCCCAAACAGAGATCTGCCGGCTGGGACAGTGTGGCAGGCAGCAGCCCCAGGGATGGGCACTGGCATTCCTGCTGGCCGGGGTTGGGGGGCTCTGTGGCCCCACGGTGGTCTTGCGGAGAGGATGCAGGGAGGCCACCAGACTCCTGGCATGCCACCTCTTGGCTCAGGTGCTTCCCTGCGCTGTGCAGGAGGGATATGCCTGAACCTCTCTATGGTCCCCCAGGGACAGTGTGCAGAGAGCCCTTGGCATGCAGAGCCCCCCACCGTGCCCTGCTCCACGGGGTGGTACCAGCTCCCAGCCCAGCTGCAGCTGGTCTGCTCCTGCTCCCTCCCACCAAGACCTCACCTTTGCCTCTTCTTACTTTGCAGGCACTGCTCATGTCACAGTAATGGGTATGAAATGTGTCCCCCTGCCCCAGCTCAATGGCCCATTTCACCCCATGGCCACTAACCATCCGCACGCCACAACCATCTGCTGAGCCTTGCTCTGGGCTGGTGCTACTCAGCGCAGGCCCCGCCATCGCGCCCTGCCCATCTGTGTCTGTGCTGCTTGCTGTGGTGTGACTGCATGAACGGGGCCATCCCCCCACTGCGGGGGAGCCCTGGCTCCCTGTGGGCCCCAGGCCCTGTCCCCAGTAGGCGGAAGAGCCTGTTATTGTGATGAACTCCAGTGCCCCTCCACAACCGCCCTGTGCCGTCCTGGACAAGCCAGGGATGAACCCGAGTGCTCTAGCATCTCCGTGCTGCTACGGTCCCCTCCCCATCACTGGGGCTCTCTCCCTACTTTGGGAGGTGCTGGACTCCCTCCCTTAGGGCATTGGCAAGAGCCGAACCCTGGTGAACTCCTTAGCAGGCGTTAATTGGGCCAGCAGGCAGTGCTGGCTGGGCTTGTGCCTCCAAGGGGGTGCACGGATGCACTTGGCAGTGTTAGGGCATCCTTCCCATGTCCGCAGCCCTGTCTACTCTCCTGTCCCGGCATCCAATGGCAGGGTGTCCCTGGCAGGCTCTGCTCTGTGCTTGGTGCTGTGGGAAAGGGGTCAGCTATCAGCCGAAGCTCCTGTCCCACTGACCCGCAGCATGGGTCTTACACCTGCCAGCAGACCTCATCTGGCAGAGGGCAAAGCTGCCCTGTGGCCGGCTGAGACCCAGGGGACGAGTGTGTGTAGGGAGCAGTGGGAGCAGAGGTGGGCCCTGGATCCAGTCCTGAGGAGGGGTGGGGGCAAGGGCTGGACATCTGTGCGCCCTTGTCCTTCTGCCTCTGCATGCTGAGCCAACTCTCGCTTTCAGAGGAGGAGCTGATTGCACCAAAGCCCAGGACACTCGATTCCAGGGACCAGGAGGGCAAGAGGGAGGTGCTGGAGTTTATGACCACAACGACACTGGAGCAAACGTAAGAGGCACTGGATGATGGGGAGGGAGAGGGGACAGGGCACTGGACCAGGCTGGTGCCGGGCTGGGATCCCAGCAGGGCAGGGACATCTCTGGCCAAGGAATGGATCACTGAGTCCCCACTGGCTAGCGTAGCAGGCAGATAGTTGGTGTTGTTCCTGTACCAGGACATGGGTCCACTGCTGAGTTTGCCTTTGTCCAGCGATCCCAGGACTCTCTAGGGATGGCTGGGGGCTGAGGGGCCCTGGCCTGGCACTTCAGTGGCTGTCACTGCCCTCTCTTGCCAGGATGGAGTCTCCAGCGGTCCTGCAGGTCCCCTGTGTCCCACCTGAGACTGTGGTGACCAGAGCAGAGGAGACTGAGCAGGTAGGACCTGTGGAGACAGAAGCTGAGCAAGTCAGCCTGCTGCATGCGCCCTCGGTGTCCCCACAGGAGGTGAGCATGAGACACAGCCTGCCATGGCCCCCCCAGGCCCCAGGGATTCCCTGCCAAGGGGACACCCCCGTCACCACAGAACCAAGATGTGGGGTGGGTGGTGGGGATCAACTTGGTGGTATGGGGCTGCCCAGGGAGGGCTGTGAGGCTGTGGAGGAGTAGGCAGGCTTAGCACCCCCAAATAAGCCCCTGTGCCCATGTGGGGTCTTCCATGCCTTACACAGCCCTCCAAGGAGTTCGATGAGGACTCCCTGATCCCCAGCAGCCCTGCCACCGAGACATCGGATAACATCAGCCCGGTGGCCAGCCCCGTGCACACAGGGTGAGTGCCCAGCCCGTGCAGCACATGCACGCTCTGCTTGTAAGCCGGCTGCAAGGTGCCCACCTGCCCATGCCTCTGCCCGCTCCAGGTTCCTGGTCAGTTTCATGGTGGATGCCCGTGGCGGCTCCATGCGGGGCAGCCGGCACCACGGACTGCGCGTGGTCATCCCACCCCGTGCCTGCGCAGCGCCGACCCGCATCACCTGCCGCCTGGTGAAGCCCCAAAAGCTGCCTGCACCCCCATCGCTGGCTGAGGAGGAGGGTCTAGCCAGCCGGATCATTGCCCTGGGGCCCGCTGGTGCCCAGTTCCTCAGGTGAGCACAGCTGGGGACAGAGCAGATGGGACTGCTGGCACTGTGGCCATCCCTCAGGACTGGGGATGGATCCATGCTCCTCCGGAGTCTCTGCCAGCTGTGGCAAGACTTCTGTCCATCTCTGCTTCTGGGGGTCTGGTGCAGAAGACATCCTGCCTCTGGCCAGGTACAGCACGTTTCTGGGGTGGGTTGCTCCAGCATAATGGAGCAGTGGCTGTGCTGCAGTAGGAAAAGCCCTGACCAGCATGGTCCTGCCGGGCGCAGAGCCCCATTTCCCAGAGAGAGGAGAGTGAGCAGTCCTGCCTTCCTCCTCCGGCAGCTGTACAGCATGGGCAGGTGCTCTGCCCAGGGCCACCTTGCTGCCTGTGTGTCCTTGCAGCAGCACGTGGGTGAAAGCACCCTTCCTCTGCTGTCTGCAGCCCCGTCATTGTGGAGATCCCGCACTTTGCCTCGTATGGGCGTGGAGACCGCGAGCTGGTGGTGTTGCGCAATGAGAATGGCTCTGTCTGGAAGGAGCACCGCAACCGCTATGAGGAGAGCTACATGGACCAGCTGCTCAATGGCATGGATGAGGGTGAGTGTGCCAGGCAGGCAGGCCTTGGCACCATGCGGCTCCCCACAGGCCTGGAGGGTGGGATGGGGCTGAACGTGGCATGGTGGTTGACAACAGCAGGCTTGGTGTGTGAGCATTGATAGCTGTGCTGCCCTTGCAGAGCTGGAGAGCCTGGAGGAGCTGGAGAAGAAGAGGGTCTGCCGCATCATCACCACCGACTTCCCTCTCTACTTCGTGGTCATGTCCCGAATTTGCCAGGACTGTGATCAGATTGGCCCGGAGGGAGGGTGTTTGAAAAGCACACTGGTGCCCATGGTACAGGCCACTTTCCCAGACGCCGCCGTCACCAAGGGAGTGAGGCTGGCCCTGCAGGTGAGCCCTCGAAAGCCCGGCCTGGGGGTGAGCAACAGGCCCAGGCTGTGCCCCAGCCAGGGGGGTGCTGGCCCTGACGCCCCTGCTTGTGCCGCCCGCAGGCGCAGCCCGTGCCCGACGAGTTGGTGACCAAGCTGCTGGGGAACCAGGCAACCTTCAGCCCCATTGTCACAGTGGAGCCGCGCCGGAGGAAGTTCCACCGCCCCATCGGTCTCCGCATCCCACTGCCACCATCCTGGAAGGACAATCCCCGAGACAGCGGCGAGGGTGACACCACCAGCCTGCGCCTGCTCTGCAGTGTGATCGGTGAGGCTGCCAGCCCTTGCCAGGCAGGCAAGCGTGCTCTCTGGTGGGGACAGGCTGGGTCACCTCAGTGGGCTGCAGCTCCTGGGAGCTAAGGACAGGTCATGGTGGTGGAGAGAGCAAGTGCCCGGGGGGATGCAGACCCCAGGTTTATGGAAAGGCAGCATACTCACCCTTGTTCTCTGCTGCAGGAGGGACAGACCAAGCCCAGTGGGAAGACATAACAGGCACCACAAAGTTGGTCTATGAAAACGAGTGTGCTAACTTTACCACCAACGTGTCCGCCAGGTGAGGCCTGGGCAAGCGCATGCTCATCTGGGGACATCTGCTGCTCCCCAGGTGCTCTTGGGGGCCAGCCTGTGCCAGGAGGAGCCTCCCGTCCCTGTGCTCACTGTGATGCTGCCCTGTTCCCACGTGCGGGGCAGTTGCCTCCAGCCTTGAGCCCCCCACCCTGCCTCAACACGCGTCAGGGAACGCTCATGCCAACTGGGCGTGCAGAGCGAAGGGGCCATTCTCTGTGCTTGGGTGGGTCTCCATCACGGATGGGGGTCCTCTTCTACCCAGAGCTCTTGGGGCACCTTCTGCAGTGCAGTTTGCTGTCGGAGTGGGGCAGCTCTCCTGGTGCCACTGGGGAACCTGCCCGGCAGTGCCCCAACCCATCCCTCCTGCAGGTTCTGGCTGGCCGACTGCCCGCGCACAGCCGAGGCCGTGCACTTTGCCACGATGTTGTACAAGGAGCTGACGGCTGTGCCCTACATGGCCAAATTCGTGGTGTTTGCCAAGATGAATGATTCACGGGAAGGCCGGCTGCGCTGCTACTGCATGACTGATGACAAGATTGACAAGACTTTAGAGCAGCATGAAAACTTCACTGAGGTGGCTCGCAGCAGGGACATTGAGGTTTGTCCCCAGCAGCATGTGTGGGGGCCAGTAGGGAGAGGGGAGACTGATGCCAGTGGAGGGGCCTGGCCCTGGCCCAGGGAGGAGAGTTGGGGTCACTTGCCCTGTCCTGGGGCAGGGGAAGCAGCTCTGCAGAGGGTTTGATCCTGTTTTCTGCTCCCTGCCAGGTGGTGGAGGGGATGCCATTGCATGTTGAGCTTTCAGGGAACCTGGTGCCTGTCAAGAAGGCCGCTCAGCCCCGCACCTTCCTCTTCCAGTCCTTCCGGGAGAATCGTCTCGCCATCCCCATCAAGGTAATGGCAGCGTGCAGGGCTGGTCTGCAGCTGGGCCCCTGTGCCTGCCCTATGCCAGGCCACCTAACTGGGCTCTTGGTGCTCAGGTTCGGGACAGCAGCCGGGAAGCCAGTGGCTCCCTGTCTTTCTTGCGCAAGGCCATGAAGTATGAGGACCTCCAGCATGTGCTCTGCCACCTGAACATCAGCATACCACCCTGCACTAAGGTCAGTGCCGGGTCTCTGGCACCTCTGGGAGGGGGCAGTGGGGGCCCATCTCTCCCCCAGGTGCAGGAGGCAGCACTTGCTGTCAGCTTTTCTTCCTCGGCTGCTCCACATGGTCATGCCATGTCACTCTGGGTCTGCGGGAGAAGCAGTGGTGCCAGGGCAGAGCAGCTGCCCTCTTTTCAAGCTGGTGACCCTTTGATTTTTCCCCACTCTCACAGGGAAGTGGCAGTGAGGAGCGGAGGAGGACACTGACGCCATTGTCTCTGCGGGAGCGATACAGCATCCTAAGCGAGACCAGTTTCGGTACGCAGCCTGCTGGGACTGTCCAAGCACTCTCACCACCTGCACTTGGAGTGCCCAAGCGCAGTGGAAAGGCTGGGCTGACCCTGTCGTACTTGCGCTCGTGGCAGCTTCCCTTTCCCTGAGGGTTCCCTTGATCCTGTCTGCAGGGCAGTGCCGTGCCTATGGCACTGCGAGACCCCTGCAGCCAGCACCCCTTTCCCCTCCCAACCCTGGTGCAGGGCCCTGCGCAGCTGAAACTGTGACTCTCTTTTCTCCTCCAGGCTCTCTGAGCAGCACAGACAAGGCAGACCAGAAGATGGTTGACATAGCAGAACAGCTGGGCCTCAGCTGGGCTGGTGAGTCCACACCTGACGGCTCTGAGGATGCACAACGCTTCTTGGAAAGCCGACTCTTAGCAAGTCTGGAAACAGGCTGCAGGGTGGAGTGAATGTGTTTTACACTGCCCAGGGAGCTGGGCCCTGATGCAGTAGCTATGCATGCCGTCTGCACTAGCTCCTCTGCAGGCTGGCCTTGCCTGCCAGCCCTTCTGTTAAACCGAGCATACCGTGGCACTGAAATGAACCTTCTTGCAGCTGTACATGCATTCACACACACATGCACAGATGCCAGGCTGGGGTTTTGTTCTGAGTCGTACATACCGCTGCTGTTCGTGGAGGCTCAGCCCTGTTGTTGCAGCCACACACCCAACGGCAGCTCCCGCGCTTCTCCTTAGTGTGAGACGCTGCTACGCTGGTCACAGCCAGCCTGAGCAGAGGCGCTTTAACCTCTACCCCGTCCCAGCTCCTGCTCCTACATGTTCTGCCATGTTCAGTTGTATGTGACGTGGGGGACTGTTCTGGGTCCGACTGAGCCCTTCACAACATGCCTAGCCTTTTTGGCTCGGGAGCACTGGATGGGCACCAGAGGGTGCGATGCTGAGATGTGGTGTCTCCCCCAGAGCTGGCACGTGAGCTGCAGTTTGGGGTGGATGACATCAACAGGATACGTGTGGAGAACCCCAACTCCCTGCTGGAGCAGAGCATAGCCTTACTCAACCTCTGGGTCAGCCGTGAGGGCAAGAGTGTCAAGAGTGAGTATCTGCGGTGCCCTGTTAGAGGCATGGAGGTGGCAGGGCTGGCTGCGCAGAGCAGCACGTGTGTGCTCAGGGGTCCCTGACTGGCTTTACACCACCGGTTCCTGCCCACCTGGAGGGGGTCTGGGGCATGGCTGAGTTCCCCCAGTGACCGGTTTGCTGACACTGGTTTCCCCCTGCAGTCGAGAGTCTGTACACGGCGCTGAGGAACATTGACCGCAGTGAGATTATCAACACGCTGGAGGGCTCTGGCCGGCAGAGCCGCAGCCTGAAGGGCAGCTGGCGCTACACGGACAGAGACTACTCCCTCTCGCCATCCCAGATGAATGGTGAGTCCCAGCTTCTGGCAGGGACTGCAGAAGGGCCCTGGGGGCAGAGTCCATGCAGACAGATCAGGGCTGATACCTTGCCTGACCACGGTGCACCAGTGGCCTGCTGGGAACTCAGTGGGCACAAGGTGTTGACAACAGATGTGGCCTCTTCACTGGGGCTTATGCTGCAGGAAGCTTGGCCCTGCTATACTGTCTTCTCAGAAACTCTCCAGGTGGGGTGGACATGCATTCCTTATCCTGATGTGCCAGTGAGAGGTGCCTCTGGCCGTGTGAGCTTAGCGGTGGCTGGGAGCTCACAGAGTCCTGTCTGTCTGTCTGTGGTGGTGCAGCTGGGCTGGGTCCCAGGCGCAGCGTGCCTGGGTGTGGGGACGCAGCCGGGGTCAGCGGCAGCGTGTGCTGTGGGGAAGTCAGCACACTGGGCAGGGACAGGGCTGTGTGCTGCCACAGTCCTGCATTGTGGCACCGCCTGGGCAGCTCTGGCTCATCGCTCTCTCCCTCTCTGTCTCTCCCTTGTTCTGCTCTCTCAAACATGCCACCTAGCGCCATCAGGTGCGGGCACTCCTGTGGGTCACTTCTTGCCACCTCTCTTCTCTGAGCTCATCCTGGCCTCTCCTTCTCTCATCTTCCTCCACTGCCTGTCTCCACTGTCTCCACCTCAGCTGAGCCCTCCGGGAGCCGCGTCCTGCTCCAGTGACTGCATGTCACCAGGGACTGCCCTTCTCATGGCTGTCATGCTTGCAGGCAGCCACCCCCAGGCCTTCTCCTCCAGCACTGCCTGCGCTCCGTCCCTTGCTGGCCCTGCACTGCTTGGGCACCCACACAGGGGAGAAGTGCCCTTTCTGTACTGGGGGTCCCAGCTGTCCCCATGCCTTGGCTGTGGCTAGCAATCCCTGGCTGCCTGGGGTGCAGAATGCATTCTCTGCTGATCTGCGAGGGTAGAAAAGGGACTAGTGGCTCAGAGCTGAAAAAGGCTGAGCAAAGCCACCTGCCTGGATGGGAGTGCCTGGCTTGGCTGTAGTCCATATTGGTGTCCCTGGGCTGTGCACGTGGCCCCAGGTGATGAGGACATGACAAATGCTTGTAGCCCTGGAGACACCAACAGGATTTTAGGGCCCTGGCTGCATCCTGCAGGACCTAGGGATTGCATGAAATGGACCAGGGCCATCCTTCCCTGCTCATGGTGCTACTTCCAGCCTGCTCCTCTGTGCTGCAGAGAGGGGTCGACTTTGGGAGTCAGTACCTGCCAGACTTGGCCACCTGAACTCCATGGTGACCGTCAGCCAGCTGATACTGGATGGGGGCTGTGGGCAGGGACCTGGGAGCTGATGGCGCAGGGTAGCAAAGAAGGCACTGTGTCCTGCAATGTGGATGGGGCATCATAGGCATGCCGGGCCAGTCCTCCCCGCAGGGAGCAGGCAGTCCCTGAGCCAGCCCAAACCAACCCCAGGACTCTAAGGCAGGCATGGCAGCACTTGCAGGGACCGTGCAAAGGCAGCAGCTGCTGTGAGCGCAGCCCTGCTTAGCCCAGCCACTGGGGCCCATGGCATGACCATCGCCGTCCTTGGGGCAGGCACCCTCCTGGAGGCTGTTTCCCTTCTTGCCTCCCTGTGCTTGTGCACATGTGAGACGGCTGCTGGAGATGTCGCCTCTGTCTGCCCGTATAGGTTACGCTTCGCTGCAGGATGAGCTGCTGTCCCCTGCCTCCCTGCATTATGCGCTGCCATCCCCGCTGCGTGCCGACCAGTACTGGAATGAGGTGGCCATCATGGATGCTATCCCCATGGCTGCCACCGAGCAGGACGCCCTGATGGAGATGTCCGACATGCAGGTGTGGTCCTCGGGGCTCACTCCCTCGCTGGTGACTGCTGAGGACTCCTCTCTGGAGTGCAGCAAGGCTGAGGACTCGGATGCCACAAGCGAAGGCCGGTTCCCGGGGCAGCTTCTGGCAGATGCACATGGCCCGGACCACATGGGCTCTATGGACCTGGTTGAGGATGACACAGTGGACTCAGATGCCATGAATGGCCTGATTGACCTTCTAGAGCAGGAGGAGGGGCAGAGGCCAGAGGGGAAGACGCCAGCCAGTGATCACCAGCCAGGGACCGGGGAGCAGGACCTGGAGAGTGAAGTCTCTTTTGTTTCAGTTCAGCAGAAGGTGCAAGCCAGGATCATGGCATCACCTCCCATTAGCCACATCGTGGAGAAGAGCACAGACAGGTACTACGGCCTGGGGTGCCAAGGTGGCCGTGGGAGGGGAGCAGAACTGCTTTGCCAGCTATTGCCCTGTGCTGGGCCAGCTGCAATAACCTCCCAGCTTTGCTTGCTTCTCTGCTGGTCTCCAACTCTGGAGCCTGGGCATCCCCAGCAGACAGAGCAGTGGTTTTGGGCCGAGTGCCTTGCACGTCTCTGGAGATGCTGTGGGAGGCTCTGTGCAGGGCACCTGGGAGGGACCCCCGGAAGCTGGCCAGGCCCTGCATGTAGGTTGTGCTGACCAGAGCCATCTCAGCCTGGGCTGCACCCTCCTGTGTTCCCAGTGGCACCAGTCCCATGAGGTCCCCCACAGAGCCTGGCAATGCTCCGTAGCATTGCCTTAGACCTTTGCAGCCAGGCTGCGAGGCTGTGGGATGGGCAGGGAGCGTGCCAAGGAGGAGGCCTGTGCCCTTTGTGCATCTGCATTTTGTGCTGCTTGTGCTGGGTGCCTGGCAGCGCCGTGAGCTGGGGAGCCCAGTGCCTGGCGGGGTGCAGGCTGCGCCAGTGTGCCTGCCGGAGGTGGGCTGCTGCACAGGGTGCAGCACTCCACGGCAAAGCTGACTGCCTCTCTTTCTCTGTCTCTCTCTCCCTGTCCCTGTCCCTCTCCGGTGCCCAGGCTGAGGGACTGGAATGCAGAAGGCTCCTTTATCTCCTGCCTACAGGACCTGACAGCGGGCTCCTGGCAGGAGGGGGTCACCCGAAGGCTGCTCCCGATGCACACCACGGCCTCCGGGGCACAGGGCCAGGAGCAAGAGCAGGTCCTGGCACCAGCTGTGGAGCTGATGCGGGTCAGCTCCGCAGAGGACAGCGACTGGCAGCCCCAGCACCCCACAGGCGGCTGGCAGGAGGAGGCAGACAGCCGCTTCTTTGGCCAGGTGAGGGTAAGAGCAGGGGGACCCGGCCCCACAGGAGGTAGAGACCCTATGGACAGCCCTTTCCTGAGCCTACCACAGGGCCAGCTGGGCAGACCAGGTGCCAGCTGAGGCACAAGTCTCCTGGCACACTTCCTGCCCTCTGCCCCTGGGAGTGCCTCTCAGCCCAGAATAGCCTGCTGTGCTTGATACCTGAGCTCTTGCTCTCCATTTATTACCCAGCCAGCCTCTCTGACTTCTTCCTTATTGAGTATCTGCCCTGGCCACTGGCCCAACAGCCTGCTGGAGCCAGAAATAGAGCTGGTCTGGGGGCCAGGCTGGGTGATGGGCACCCAGCCACGGCCACATGGAGCTGGCAGGTACAAGGTGAGGGCAAGCGCCTTTCCCTGGCCAAGGCATGCACAGCCATGCCGGAAGCGTGACCATGCTTGGAGGTGGTCGCTCAGCTCTGCAGTGCGTGTTTCCTGAGTCACGTGCAATTCCAGTGACACCCCAGACCCCTGGCTCCTGCCCAGGGCTTCATTTGTCCTGTGACAGAGGACTGCACGCTGCCCTCCCCACCACAGCCAAGAGGACAGGTTGTTGGCGAGCTGTCGGAGAAGGGGGACAGGGCTGTCCCATTTACCGCCTGGCTGGGGATGGGTGGTGCTGTCTCGGTCCTGGCTCCATGACTTTGACAGAAGCTGTGAGCCCAAAAGACGCTGCACCTGCCCACTCCCTTCTCACCGCCCACAGCCAGCTGAGCTGCAGCGGCTAGGGTTACAGTGTCCTCCCACAGAGCTGGGGCACCGTGCCGGCAGCCTGCAGACCCACAGGGCTGCTCCTGCCCCGGGGACTTTGCCCGTCCCAGACGGAGAGCATGGCTGGGCTCTGAGCAGCAGGCTGAGACCCACGGGGCAGACGTGCAGCTGTGCGTGCTGAGGCGGGATGTGGGCTTTCCTGGCCCAGCTGCTGATCGCCCTGGTGCTGCTGGCCTTCTTCCTGGTCAGCTGCCAGAACGTCATGCACATCGTCAGGGGCTCTGTCCGCTTCCTGCTCAAACACGCCCACCGTGAGCTGGACAAGGAGCTTGGGGAGAGCCAGGGGCTGGCGGACGACGAGGAGGCTCTCTCCACCAGGGTCGTCCGCCGGCGCGTCCTTGTGAAGGTAATGAGCAGGGAGCTGAGAGACCAGCCTGGGGCAGATGCAGAGGAGAGCAGTAAAGGGACGGGGCAGGGCGGGAGACAGAGGCTGTGGGGTGTGCGTCAGGCGTACTGTTCTGCCTGCAGAGGGGCTCCCCTCACCCCCCTGAAATGCCCTGCTGTCCCTCCTGTCACTGCAGGGGAACGAAGTCCTTCATCTCCCTGGAGAGCAGGTGACTGAGGAGCAGTTCACAGATGATCAAGGCAATATCATCACCAAGAAGGTGAGTGATCAAGGGCATGGTGTGAGCATGCTGCAGCCTTTTTCCTCTCCCCTCTGCCCGTCCGCCCTGCTCCTCCCTGCAGTCCAGAGGCCCATGCAGGGCACCCGTGTCCCACCGTCTTCGGTTACGGTCACGGCACTTTGGCCAGACCCTGGGCATGGGACAGACGCTGCATACCACATGCGGTCCAGGGCCAGACTGGGCGAGGAGGGAGGCACAGTGCCTGGGCCAAGCTGTGATGCCCGGGGCTAGCTGTGATGCCTGTCTGTGCGGGTTCTCTGCAGGTCATACGGAAGGTGGTGCGTCAGCTGGGCCCTGGTGACATGGATGACAGGCAGGAGCAGGAGGAGCTGATTCTGGAGGGCTCTCTGCAGGAGCCCCAAGACCTGGAGGCTGAGGACGATCACTTCATGAAATACTCCATCCTGCACCGGGACGGTCTGGGGGCCAAGGTAAGGTGTGGCTTATAAGCCCTGCCTTGCAGGCACCCTGCCCAGGGCCAGCACCACCTTTGCAGGACTCACAGGCTCTGGGGCTCCGCCACCCTCTATCCCTTCTTATGCCCTGCTCTCCTCTCCTCTCCTGTTTCCCCTCAAAGGCTTCTGGGGCAGCTCTTGCCCACTGCACCAGTCTTCTTGCTTGGTGTCTTCTGCCAACTGACTCTGCTTTTCCCTCTCCTGTCCTCTTCTATATGTCTGTCTGTTTGCCTGGGTGATGTCCTGCTTCCTGCCCCTGCGGCTTCCTCAGGAGGAGGTGCGAGTGCGTGTCCCGAAACTGGAGGTCTCCGGGGGCAGAATGGGGGCTCAGATAGTGAAACGAGCCAGCCTGAAAAGGGGGAAGCAGTGACCCCTCAAATGGCCTCTTTTGAGGTAACCCCACCTTTGCTCTCCCTTCTATCCCAGCTCCCCGTGCTGCTGCCTGCACCGAGCTGCTGGTCATGCACATCCTCCTGGGGAAAGTGTGACAGAGCTGTTCCCAGCTCTTGGCCTGCAGAGAGGGGTTGCTGTGCTGCAGCAAAATGCTGAGGGTGGGCAGCGGCGTGACCATGCCGCTAACCCATTCCCGGTCCCAGGGCCTGGGTGCAATGGGCACGGGGTGCCCTGCTCTGCAGCCATGCTCGGCTAGCTGCTGGCGCTGGGTCAGCCTCTGCACTGGGGGGGCTGCTGCTGCAGTCACAGCACCCTGGGTCCTCAGGGCAATGGTTTCCAGTGACAAGGCCACGGGGTTGTTACTCCTGGGTACGCTGGGCTACAGCAGAGGGATGAGCTTTATCCAAAACTGCTCCAGGGAGTGGATGGCATTTGCATGGGGTCTGAGCAGAGCTGTCCCCTTCATCCACGAGCACTAACTGTGCAGTCTTGTGGCAGATGAGACCAGCCCTTGGAGCCTGGTGCCCCTGCCCGCCCTTCCCCCGGGGTGCAGCCGGGAGCCAGCTGAGAGGTGTCACAGTTCTGCCGGGCCATGGCCTGCTGCCTCTGCTCTGCAGCATTCCTGCTGGGAGACGCAAGTGGAGCCGCTGCCAGCCATGCATCGTGGCACGAGAGGGCGGCAGTGAGGTCTGCTGCAGCTCCTGAGGCCAGGAAAGGGGGTGCAGGCCATGGCAGGGTGCTGCTGGTGGACATCAGGGCAGCAGGGATGCAGGAGTGTTGGGGTGCAGGACCATGGTGCTTGTAGGGGTTGAGGGCAGGGGACCTGTCTTGAACCAGGACATTTCTTCCATTGAGGCCTGGTGTGAGCACTGGATCATCGCTTGAGCGTTGTGCATGTCCTGCTCCCCTGCCTTCCCTGTTGGGTGGGACTAGACCAGGCTCAAGGCAGGGTGCTTGGCACAGCGCACTTGGACCCAGCTGCATCACTGCTCTCTGCACGCTTGCTGCTGGGCTGGCAGCGCAGCACTCGGGGGAAGGTGCTGCACGCATGTTCCCAGCTGCCAGGCACTGCTGGGCCAGGGAGGAGGCTGACAAGCAGGGGCGATTGGTCCTCTGGCCCCTGCTGTACATGCGTGGCTGTGTCTGTCCTCCGTCTCCCTCCTCCCTCCACTGTGTTAGTCGGCTCTCTGTGGGTGCGTGACAGTCAAGAGGCTTGTGCTTGTGGACACGTGTTCACACAGACGGTGTCCTCGCACCCACTGCCTGCCTCACTCCCCAGACAGTCCCTGGGTCTCCCTCTTTCTGGGGCAGTGCTCCTGCTGCTTTGCTCTTGCTGTTTGCCATGGTGTGCTGAAGTCTCCCAGGGTGTGCATTAGGAATGTGTGGGGTCCTACCCGCTGCTGTGAGAGTGAGGTGCAGTCGGTCACCCTAGTTGAGGCTGGAGGCTCAAGGCTGGCCGCCTCTATCCCAGAGCCTACAGCAGCCCTCCCAGCTCCTTCCCAGTGCCACATTGCCTTTGGTGCAGCTCAGCTCCTGCCTTTTGCTGCTCTCTGCAGCTGGGACAGCACCACCAATGCCATCTATGCCATTGCTGCTGGTTCCAGGCAGGGCACTTACTGGTGCTCTGTCGCTGTCTCTCTGACAGCCCCCAAAACTTGTCTTGTGGTGTCTGGGCAGGATGGGTGCATGTGGGTCAAGCACTGGGTGCAGAAGGCGCTGGGACTGCACATACCCTTTTTTCTGGCCACCATGAATGTCTGGTAACCCCATCTCTGTCTCTCTCTGCCTGTGTCCAGGATCTCACCTCAACACCAAACCACTGAACTCCACGCACGTTCTGACACATACCTGAGAAGAGAGGAGAGGAAAGCAGAGAGTGGAGGGGAGCAGGGCTGGCTGTACATGTTTCTATAGGCTAATGGCATGATTTCTGTATGAGACATACTTACCGTCCTATCCGCATGACTGACTGACTGCAAGACGCATGAGCTACAGTACTTAAAACCGACGGAGGGGCCTCCATCCCTGCCCTGCTGCTGCCAGGAGCCCAGCGACAGCAGCACGCACCAGGGGCATCCTCTCAGCAACTCTGGGAAGCAAGAGCTGGACTGGCAGAAAATGAGAAGGAAGGAGACTCCACCCTTGTGCATTTGTGTGTTTAAATGCATCCCTCAGCCCGTGCTCCAGCTGCAAGAGGAAAGGTGGGGCAACACAGCACTGCTCACTGTGGAAGGAGAGGGGCTCGACCCCCCATTGCCCGTGCTGCCTCTGCTGGACTCACCTCTCATCCCTCTCAGTGAGTGTTGGGTTGTGGGGAGGGCAGCGGTTGCCAGGGGTGTTTCAGGGAGCACAACTGTCCTGGGCAGAGGGGCTGGTGCAGGGCGGCCCTTCCTCTCCCCAGCACGTGCAACGTCTCCTGCCCGGGCAGGGCTCTGGGCTGAGCACTGAGCTCGTTGCTTGTGTTGAAAGTGTAAACTGTACAGCAATCAGCCTTGTGTATATGAACCAATAAATACTATGCAAACCCCTAGGGACACTCTAGCAGTATGTACAAAGCACTAACAGCTCTGCTCCCAAATACCTCTTCAGGCTGCAGGATGGGCAAAACCTTTGGAGTAGGTGAGCAGCTCCGGTGAATGGAGCTGGGAGGCTATAGGAGTAAAAGGGCAGCAGACGGTGCCCTGTGCCCCTCTGGCTGAGCCTGGTCCCTTCCTGGCCTGAAGAGGGGGGCCCACAGGTGCAGTCCCACCAACCTGTCCATGGTGCAAGCCCCAGTAGGGGTTAGATCCCGCTGGGGTGAAGCTGTTGGCCTGTGCTGAGGTGCTTGGGGCCCAGAGACGGTGGGTAGTGAGACAGAGCAGGGGATGCTTGTGCCACGCAGGGGGTTGTGCCTAGGTCTACTCAGCACAATATCTGCTCAGGAGATGAGCCAGCAGCCCTGCACTACGCACCCCACGTAAGGGCTTTGCAGGGTCCCCTGTCTCCCTCCGAGGGCACAAATGAGCATAGCCCCTTGGCCCGTGGATGCTGACCCTCCCAGGACCAACCTCAGAGCTGTGGGGGGCTGCTCCCCCGGTGGCTGTGCTGTGGCCAGGTGAAGGCCCCACTGCAGCAGCCTGGCCCAAGCAGTCACCCTGGGAGCCAGGGCAGCCCCGGGGCCAGCTGCTGCCCAGGCAGAAGGGCAGTGGTGGGCAGAGCTGCCCAGGCAACACCAAGGTGTGCAGTGGGTTGAATCTGCTGCAATACTTGACCCCAGGAGGGCCAGATGCAGGCAGTAGCAGTAGGTCCCATGTCCCCAGCTCCGTCCTTTACCTAAACAAGGTGGGGGCCTGGTCTTTGTAGCACAGTGGTGTGGGGACCCCCTGCTCTTTCCCATGGAGGTGGCCATGGACTTGTTTTGCAGGGCCTGAGTTTGCTCTCTGTGGCCACGTGCAGAATGAGCCCACCTCCAGCTTCAGGCTGGTGGCCCTGGCAGGGCAGCCCTGTCTCGCAGAGGGTGTGCGTCTGCTGGGAAAGCCCCTGGCTCCCCTGCAGTCGGGAAAAAGCCTGGCTGCAGCAAAGCAACTGACCCAGCTTAGCCTTGGAGAGCAAAGCGACCCCTTCCCACCCCAAAGTTGAGCCATATAGGCACAGACTCTCCATCCATCACCCTTGCTGTGTACAATAACCTCCCTAGACCCACTGCGACAGCTGACTCCGTAGCATCACCGTAGAGTTGTATGTGGGTCCTGTGCTTTGGCCTTGTATACGCCTTAGGGAATGTGCTGTGCTGCAACCGTGCCGGGCACCTGCAGTGACATTGCTTTGCGCTCGGATTGCTCGTAGGGCTGGTAGGGGGAGGCTGCACCCGACATTGAGCCTAGAGAATGCTGCAGTCTGCACACTAGAAGCTTTTTAGAAATTTTAAAAATTACTTTTATTTCCTTTTTTTAATTGTTATGGAAAGAAGCCTTTTGGATCTCCCTGTCTTAGCCCCTGATGTATAGATCATTTCCCCGTACACCAGCTATCAGACTATGAATTAATAAAGAAACCAACACGGATGCTGTCTCGGCTCTGCTTTTCTGAGCGCGTGGGGAAGGCTGAGGCTCGGGGCGGGTGGCCAGTGGGGTCCCCTCTGCCCGTGCCCCGTTGCCAGGAGGGCGGGGGGGGGGGGGGGGGGGGGGGGGCTGTCGGCTGTAGGAGGGCACGCACCCCCACTGATCCCACCGGGCTCTCCCCGGACGGGTGGGGAAGCAGCCACCGGAGCCCCGGGGGGCGTCCGCGGGGCGGGGGAGGGGGTGTATGTGTGTGTGTGGTCTCCCAGCAGCACCGGCGCTGCCGTGCCTCGGCCCGGCCCAGCCCGGCTCATGCCGGTCCCGCGTCTCGTCTCGTCTCGTCTCACCGCACCGCACCGCACCGCACCGCACCGCACCCCATCCCATCCCATCCCATCCCATCCCATCCCATCCCATCCCGGCCGCGCTGTCCAGGTCCCCGCCACCCGCGCCCCGCTCCAGCCCCGCCCGGCCCCGCCCGGCGCTGTCCAGCGCGCGCCGCGTCCCCCCGCCGCCGCCTTTCAAAGCGCAATTTGTCTGGGCTGGGCCAATCCCGCGCTGGCCCCGCGGCGCAGCCAATGGCGGCCGAGGCGGCGGGGAACCGGCCAATGGGAGCCGCCACCTGCCGCCGCCCGGCCAATGGGGGCGCCGTATTCTAATAGCCCTGGGCTTTATCAGAGAAATGTTGACTCGTCCCAAGCCCAAGTTGGGTCCGGAGCTGGAGCCACCTCAGTGGGGTCAGACAGGGCCTGGCCCTGCTCGTGGCCACCTGCCTGCCCAGGACTGGCCCTCTGACAGGGCCCTAGGGCTACCCAGGTGCCCGCCAGCCAGGGCGGGTGCCAGGGCCCAGTAGCCCCGGGCCAGTGGGGATGGGCCAGCCATTACACCCTGGGGGAGCCGGGCTCTGAGGGCTGCCTTGACACCAGAGCCATGGACGCCAACCTGCCGGGCACCTTCCTGCTCAATGGCCCCTCACTGGGCCCCTTCCCCGAGGCCAAGGCACCCGTCTGCCAGTACTCGGTGCAGAGCTCCTTCTACAAGCTGGGCCCCCCTGGGCTTGGTGCCCAGCTGGCTGCCGGCACTCCGCATGGCATCTCCGACATCCTCAGCCGGCCCACAGCGACGCCGAACAGCAGCCTTCTCCCCGGCTACCCCCACACAGGCGGATTTAATGGACTGAGTTCCCCGGGCGTCTATTATGGACCCCAAGTGGGGGCTCTCCCCAAGGCTGGCGGCGAGTACCTGCCACGGGGCCGGAGCTGCTGGGCAGAGGCAGCCCCAGACTGGCGGGGTGGCCGGCAGTGCGGTGGCCGTAAGTACAGCGGGGCTGGGGGGGGAGGGCGGTCGGTGGGTGCCGCAGGCAGCGGGCACCCTGCAGAGCCCCGACCCATCGGCACCAGGGCAGGGACGCGGGGCAGCTGCCCAAGATGCATCTTCTCAGCTGGTCACCCTGTGCGTGGCCCCAGGAGGGTGGGAATGGCCCCGGCATCAGAGCTCCCAGACCTCAACCTGCCCCAGAGGTTTTGGCTCAAGAGCAGGGGCAGCTCCAATGGCAGAGATTAACTCTGCTTAGCCCCTGGACAAGCCACATCTGGCAAGGACAGGCAGAGCCTGCTGCCCAGAGATCCCCCGTCCCTCTGGCAGCCTCATTGGGGCCGGTGCCTGGCCCAGCTTGGGCAGAGGCAGGCAGGATGGCTGGCCCTGGGCTGGCACTGCTGCCTGCCTGGTGGAGAGCTTGCAGGGTGATGGCAGAGCATGTTGCTGCCGTGACAGAGGGTGGGCTGGGTGGGTGCACCCACCATCCCGTGGGGAGCCCTGGGAGGCTCCAGGCGCAGCTGCTCAGAGCCTGCAGCCGCAGTCCCCTTTCCCCCTCTTCAGGTGATGCTATCAGAGCAGACGGGTCAGGCAGGGCAGCTGCCTGCTCCTGGCATGGCTATGAGCCGTCCATCGCTGCCTGCCTT
Organism: Fratercula arctica; assembly: GCA_947846985.1. Taxonomy (NCBI): domain Eukaryota; kingdom Metazoa; phylum Chordata; class Aves; order Charadriiformes; family Alcidae; genus Fratercula; species Fratercula arctica. Next base: position 1,953,282 of record CANTUZ010000023.1, read on the forward strand.
CCTGTCATGCATCCTGCAAGGTGTGGGGCATGGGGACACAGTGTTCCTGGTGCTGCGTGGGTCTGGGGTCATGCACTGCTGCTGGCAACCCTTCCCTCTCACAGCGCAACTAATTAGCCCTGTCTCCGAGCAGGAGGTGCACAGCTCTGTCTCTGTGGGGCCAGCACAGAGGGCAGCTAAGCCCTCCTGGGATGAGGCTGAAGCCTTGAAGCCAGACTACAGTTTTAATCTGGAGGGGAGCCAGCATGGAGGGACTCTGTGGGTGCTGAGGGCTGGTGCCGTGTTCGGGAATGGGGGAGCTGCCCATAGCGGTGCACTGCGGCGAACCTGGGGACTCACCTGCCTCCCTCCTCTCCCGCAGCCCCGGCTCACCTGGCCGACAGCATCCACAAGAAGAAGCACACGCGCCCAACCTTCACGGGACACCAGATATTTGCGCTGGAGAAGACTTTTGAGCAGACCAAGTACCTGGCAGGGCCGGAGAGAGCACGGCTGGCCTATTCCCTCGGCATGACTGAGTCCCAGGTGAAGGTGAGTGTGGGTCCCTGCATGGCATGGGGCATGTGGCATGGTGGCTGCTAACCGAGCCGGTCCTGTGGGGCGGCAGGTCTGGTTCCAGAACCGACGGACCAAATGGAGGAAGAAGAGTGCCCTGGAGCCCTCCTCGTCCTCACAGCGGGCGGGGGGCTCTGGCGGAGAGCGGGCGGCCTCTGAGACCGAGGACGACGAGTACAACAAGCCCCTGGACCCTGACTCAGATGACGAGAAGATCCGGCTGCTGTTGAGGAAGCACCGTGCGGCCTTCTCGGTGCTGGGCTTGGGCACACACAGCGGCTGAGCACGGCACAGCCCGCCCCTCTGGGCCATGGGGCACCCAGCCTGGCCACCTGCTTCCTGCTGGGGGGTGACCCCCTACAGACGCCCAGCTGTGGGGATGGGGCAGCTGCCGCCCCCCTCCTGGTGGCTCCTGCCCAGGGATCATGGCTCGCAGAGCTGGGAGCAGCACGTGTGGGCAGTGTCAGGCGCGGCCGAGCTGTCGGCATTGATGAAATAAAGGTCCCAGCCATGTCCCAGCGCTTGCTTCGCGGGCGTGTGGTCCAGGGTGCCTTCATGAGGCTGGGCCGGAGAAGGGGCTGGGATGGCACGCATGGGGCAGGGCCTGCGTGCAGGCAGGGGAAGGGGCCGTGTCTGTGGTGCTGCGTGTGGGGCAGGAAGAGCCCACAGGAGCGGCGCAGCCCTGGGGATGTTTCCCAGGGTTTTCCCCATTTTGGGCGTGCACCAGCAGCAAGAGGTGCTGGTTCAAAAGTCACTCGTTGGGGCCTCTTGTTGGAACCTATTAGCAGCAAATAAATATCATTTATCTTAACGGTGTGAGTGAGAGCCCATTCACCTGTCGGGGTTGCAGGATTGATGTGGCATCAATAGCCCCTGTGTGTTTGCTGCCAACCTGGTGGGCCTCCCCCGCCTGCCGTGCTGCACCCCAGTGCAGCGGGGGCTGCGTACACACGTGTGTGCACGTGGGTCTGCACGTCCCCTGCAATGGCTCCCCCCCAGCTCAGGCCTGGCACGCCGAGGGTGGGTGCCACAAGGGGCTGTCTGTCCCCAGCCGCTCAGGACACCAAAGGGGCTCCTGGTGGCACTGGCACAGTGCTGGGGGCCTGGTGAGCGCACCAGTTGCTCAGCCGAGAGCCAACTAAGTGCCAGCCAGGTGTGAGCAAACAGACCAGCCATGTCCTGGGAGGAAATCGATAGGAGATAAGGTGCTGCCGGCCCATCATATGCTGATTAACAGCGTGGCACAGGCATGGAGGAGCTGCTGGGGGCTGCAACCCAAGCTACCCTCCCCTGTGGCCACAGGGACAGCACCCAGGGACAGGCTGGGGGCCAAGTCCACCCCTGGAGGTAGCCAAAGCCCCCGAAGCACTGGGGCTTTGCAGCAACCCCGAGCGCCAGCCTTGTGATGGGTAGCTGGGATGTGGGGCTGCAGATCGTCACTGTGACACCTCTCTGCCTGGGGCCTTTGGCTTCAAGTCCCCTCCAATCTGTCACTTTCTGCCACATGCTGGGCTGGGGGGATTTTGCAAGGAGCCCTGATCGCTCGGCAGCATTTTCCTGGGGCTTAGGGAAGACAGATCTCCCCCCACAGGTCCCAGTCCAGCCCCCTAGCGAGCGTGGGGTGGTCAACGCTCTCCCCACCAGCCACACAGCCCCTCTGCTCCCTTGATGGGACGACTGCCACAGGTGGTGGAGCTGATGGACCCTTTGCCAGGTCCCAGCGCGGGGCTGGGGCGGAGGCTGCGTCCCCCGCATCCCCCGTGCCCGCGGCAGCGCTGGGACAGCTACGTCACCGTCCGTGGGTAGAGCCAGCGCTCGGCAGGAGCCAGCTCCACATGGCGGGAGAAGTGCGGGGCTGCTATCGGGATATTTTTTTGACATTTTCTAAGCTGCCCAGCGTGGCTGACAATTTTTAATGTACTAACTGCCTGGTCCAGTGAGCTGATTAATTGGTGCTGTGGAGATCAATACAAAACAGAAAATTAAAACAATTTTAAAGTGATTAAGTAGTTTAACACCTGTCTGATGCCACGTCAGGGCTGGGAGACAAATAAAGCAGGTGGCAAAGGGCCTGCAGCAGCCGGGCAGAGTGACAAATCGCAGCTGCAGCCTGGCTGCCCTGAGCATCCCTGCAGCCGGACGGGTGCCCTGAGCCGTGGCTGGGACCCTCTTCTGCCCACCGCGGCTCCTGCTTCCCACGCAGATGGCACCGGCCACTCAGCCGGCCTGGGGGGCTCGACCCCCGCCTGGCACACGGCGAGCACCAGCTCTGCCCTCCCCAAACCCGCCTTGTGCCCCACGGCAGGGGCCGGGCAGCCCTGGGGCATTCAGTCAGGGCTGTGCCGAGCGCGGCTGAGCATGGGGCCGGCTGAGCGTGGGGCCGGCTGCTCCGGGGCCATGTGGGTGCAAGCGCGGGCAGGGTGGCCTGGCAGGCAGATGGATAGCGGCTCCGCTTCAATTCTGCATCCCTTTTCTCCCAGACAAACCCCGTCGGATTTTCATAAATCAAAGCGCCACACTGTTTAATAAAAATTTATTGACTTACAAGTGATTATTTATCAAAAGGCCATTAATAGCGGCTCCGGGAATGATGTGCTACTGGGTGGTGCGTGGAGACTAATAGCAAATCAATGCCAGCATCCGGGCAGAATGCATATGAGGGCCCCCGGCCCCAGCGGGCTGCACGGCTGCGGCAGCCAGAGCCAGCAGCCCCTACCCCATGGGCCGCCCAGCGCTCCCCCCGGTTATTTATCGCTTACAAATGAAATGATCGATACTTTTAATCTAGAGCTAAATTTATTAACTTTCCCATCGGAGAGAGACATATTGACTGGGGGCATGGGAGGGGGAGCCTAGGAAAGATGGATGTGTGCCTCCTAACCTGTCCAGCCAGCTCCCTGCCCGCTGCAGAGCATCCCGGGATGGGGGTCCTGCCGAGCTGGGGGCCGGGGCGGGCTCCTATGCATCACCATGGCATCCATGGCAAAGGCTGCCGGGGGAGGGCCAAACTGTGGGCAGAAAACTTGTGGGCACCTGCAGGCAGGTCTGAGCAGCCGGGGGGGGGGGAGCATGCGTGAGTCTGCCCTGGGAGAGCATGAAGGCAATGCTCTGGTCCAGCACCGGCCACACCACGGCACTGGGCGGGAGGGGGGATAGGTCTTAGCCCAAATGGCCCCCTGAACACGAGAAGAGCTTTGTGAGCATTGGGGCCAGAGCAGCAGAGCTCAGTCAGGCCAAGCGGGGGCTGGCTCAGGCCGTCACCACAGCTGGGGGCTGCCCAGGTGCTCAGCAGTAGCTTTTTGGGCAAGTGTGTGGCTCAAGCAGGTACTGGAGCAAATACAGCTCGTAAAAATGTTATGATTAAGTGGTAAAGGCAAGTACTGCAGGGTAGCACACACCTGCCTGGTAACTGAAGCTTAGCCATGCTGCAGGTTAACGCCCATAAGGCATATGCTATACCCAGCCTCCCTTACACAACTTAAAGATGATGGTCAAAAAAACTCTGCATAAATGTAGCAAGTGCTGAGGAAATAAGGGTTGCACTTTCCTTTTTTTTTTTTTTTTGAAGTAGCAAAACAACTGCCCCATCGGTTAACAGACACATATGGAAGATCGGTGAACTGGTGTCAAGAGCTGTGCCTAATAAGTTGGATAAACCAAGGAAACCAAAATGCTGGTGAATAGACCCTTAATGCCATAACAAATGCTTAATGAAGGAGGGATCCATGCCAGGGTACCTGTTAGTAACGAGCCGTTGTCTTCTGCTGGTAAGTGTAAGCAATGCACCTCAAGCCTGTAGGTGTTGTTAACTATCTCCTGCTTCAGCTGCTTTTGTTTTGTTATCTTAGGTGAAAGGAAAAGGTACCAGGCTTTGCTTCTTGTTCTTTTTTTTTAATCCCCCTAGATCAATCATCATAGCTGCAGCTGGGCAGAGAAGAATACAAAATTGGGGTAATGGTGAAAAGCCTGCGGCCAGTAAGGGTGTCTCCATCACCAAACAAGAGCAGCCTGGTGAGGCTGGGTGTTAGTGGTGACCATGTGTAACAGATCACTGACAACCGAATGCAACGGTTGTGCAGGTAATGTGTCTGTGTCTGCATTAATAAAGGATCACATTTCGAGCACTACAAGAAGCAAAGGTAAATCAATTCAGTATAGGAATTGATTATATACATTATATTATATTATATTATATTATATTATATTATATTATATTATATTATATTATATTATATTATATTATTATTGAAAAATACATCCCATAACTGTACATTAACAGATCATACACTACTAAGCGTAGCTTTACGTCCCTGTGAGTGAGGAAGACCATCCCCTATGAGGTATTGTTCTGGGAAGTTCAGTTTATTTGTGCGCAAATTGGTGGTCCTGGGGTAGGCGGAAAATAGCACACCGTGAAGACAAGTTGTGCACATGCTGCTTCACATATAGTCTGTGAGCAAGTAAAGACGACCCAACGGACCCAAAAGAAGACTTTTGAAGCAGGGAGGCTGCATGGAACTGACTAATTTAAGTGAGAGTGGGTGCATTATGTTTCTTGGGAAAGGTCAGGGGAGTTTGGTAACTTGGTAACTGAAGTTTCTGGACTCTGTTGCTTTATTTTCTGTGTCCCTTTCTTGATATAATGGTGTTTAACCCAAATAAAAACAAGCAGGAATTAAACTACCTTGAATCCATGTTGGTAGCTAGTGCAGGGAAATTCAAATTTAAGGACACTTACACAGAAGAGCTGTCCTGACGTGGGGGTAGCAGATGCCCTCCTGCAACAAACACCTTTGTGCCTTTGGGAACAAAGGAGGCATTTAAGTATTGGCTTCTCCAGCACCCCAGCAAATGCAAAGAGGCTTCTGCAGGCAGCAGTGAAACAGCATTTGCTTGTAAGAGCAGGCAGAGGATCCAATGAAAGTGCTAATGTTTGTAGGAACATAAGGAAAATTGGAAAGTACATGGGATGAATGCTCAAATGCAGATTATTTTACTGAATAATACACTTGCAGAACTGAAGGGGAAAGAAGTACCACTTCCAGCACAAGATTTCCGTTTCCTTGCAACGAGCTGAGATTATGTATGTGCATGTTGGTGCATGACAAACAAGATCGGGTCCCACCTTTGCCCTCAGGCGACATTTGAAAGGGGATCTCCGGCCCAGCCACAGAGTCTCAGGACTCTCCTACCCACCCTGGGCTCCCACCACAGCACATACAATTCCTCAAGAGCCCCATGTGCCACACCAGTGACAACTGCCTGTCACCTTGCAGTTCCAGGGGACAGAGGGAGGCTTCCAAGGAGGATGACCCTCACCACTTCGGGAACCCCAGCAGAGGCTGTTACTCAGGTGCTGGAGAATCAATGGTCTGGGTCAGGCTATGACAGGAGGGTGGTGAAAGGAAAAGGAAAGATTTCTCCTGGAAGTAAAGCTGGAGATGGTCTGAGAGACCACATACCACTCCTAAGAGGTTTATGCTGCAGACGTGAGAGGCACCAGCTCATCAAGACTCCCTTGGTTGTCAAGGCAGCTAATTTCAGCGCAGCTCACTAGTTTCTGTGCCGTGGGAGACTTGTGACTGACACACATGCACATCAACACCCCAGTCCTCCCCCTGGGCCTGTAAACACCATATGGAAGCATATGACACCATAAGTGTTTCATTTAATATTGCCCCTGCAAGGGGCTTCACTGTAACAGTAACGAGAAGGCATCTTTGCCAAGAGCTGCTCAGGGCCTAAAGACTCTAGGCAGTAACAGTGCCTCCGGGAAAGAACAGCCAGAGGATGAAGGAGCAAGTCCAAGCAGCTCTAGAGTAGCCAAAGTCCAAAGATTCGGAGCCACTTCAGACAAGCCCTGGCTCGTGCTGGAGGCAGAAGGGCTCTGGTCAGGCCCAGGAACAGTGCTGGCAGCAGAGGGCTCAGGAGCGGCTCCGGTCTTCATGGTTGCCTACAATCATTTTGCTGTAGAGTTTCTGTTGCTCCTCCTTGAATGTGTCTTTCACCTTCTCCCTCTTCAGTCCTCCATCCCTGGGGAAAGAGTCACATCATCAGAGGATCTGAAGGCGTGCACTGTCTCAAACTTCAGCTGGGGCTCCTCAGAGCAGGTCAGAGCTCCAGCAACAGCTGGACACCTACAGATATACCGTGTGTTGCCAGGGCACACTGCAGTGCAACTGTCCCCACGGGGAGTTACTTTCACATCTTGCTCTGCCAGGAGCCACACCCATGGCCCCGCACTGTGCTCAGCACAGCAGCTCTACCAGAAGCGTGAGCTGCTCTGATACCACTACAGTAGGCAGTCCCTCTGCCTCCCAGATCTTAGTGCCTGAAAAAGGAAGTTCCCAAGCTCAACCCACTGTGTTGAGCAGCATCAAGTCAGAATCAGGGCATCTCAGTGCAAGCTGGAATCACAGAATGAAGCCCTGGTGCCCAACAGACACAGCAGAAGGAAAGACTTTGGTCCCTGCTACAGAAGAGCAGGTTTGGAGGTCACAGGCAAGATGTATCTCCATCTCTCCATAGGTCTACTCTGCCCAACGCAAGACACAAACTTAGCTCTACAGCCCACAAGTACATACCAGGACCCAGGAAAAAGGAACCCTGGCACCAGGAAGAGAAAAGCCTGCCTGGACTCACCAGAGCAGATCCACAAGGCCTCCCTGCCTGGCAATGGCTGACTTCACTCGATTGGCAAACTGGACAGCATCCTCTTCAGGCTGTGGCAAAATAACACTGTTCAGCAGGAGCAAAGGGCCAAAGAGGAAGCAGATCAGACAGGCCGGGTTCACCTTACTTACCTGCCTGGTCATTGGGGGCAAGTACCAGACACTGCAGACAATGGCCCAGCTGGTCATCATCCTAAGGAGGTAGGTTACCATGCCATACTTGCTGCTGTTCCAAAAGGCATCTCCAAACTGCGGGTCATACTATGGAGGCAGAAGAGCTCACAAAAGTCAGGCAGCGGCTGCACGCTCCCCGAGGCTCCAAGTTCCGCCCCAAGACCAGCTATAGGCCAGCCCTCCCAGAGGACTACACGGAGTGACCTCAGCGTCCCCTTGCCCTCAGACCAGGCTGTTGACCCAGCAGGGCCAAGACTGGGCTACCAAGACTGAGCTCTCACGCAGAGAACTACTTGCACTGTAAGAATGTTTGCCTTCTCATACCTTGATGGCCACAGGGTAAACTGTGGCTCCAATTTCAAAGCTCCCCTTTTTGAACATCATCACAGACGTGTTGTTGATGCAGGTTCCTGTAAGAGGCAAGCACAATCTTCTCAACTTCCCTTTGCAAGTCAGTTCAGAAGTCTAAGGGTTAGGCCACAGGCACCCAGCACCTGCCCTGCAACACGCACTCCACAGCCTGCTCTCTGTGTGCACGGGAGGTGTCACATCATAGATCTGACTTCCACATTCTGGGTTCAGTCAGCTCTAAAGATGCAATATCCCCTTTGTCTCAGTGAAGGGTCTCAAGGCCCTTGGCTGCTAAGAAGAGAGGCAACAGAGAGATGGTGCTCTCCACCAGCTGCTTGTGCGACCTTGCTCCACAACTCACCTTCTGGGAAGATAAGAATAGGCAGTTTGCTCTTGTCCTGGACGTGCTCTGTGAGCCTAAACAGAAGAGTGTCACCAATTAGCACAGGGCACAGAAGCTGTCATTAGCAATCCACACAGCATACAGTCCTTATCCTGCAGTCATCATCTGGCTGCCGCAACAGTGGCACCGGCTCCCAACAGCCATGAGGCAAGGCAGCATCCTTACCCAGGGGAAGTGGGCAGCCCCCCCTTTCCCAGCCTTCAGACCCCCCCCTGCAGCCAGCAACTGTCACACCTTCTGGCGACGAGGTGACGATCTTTGACCTCGGAGCGTTCAAACCAGACGTGGGGGCAAGCTTTCACCATGGCTCTCTGTATCACACCCATGAGTCCTCCGTGGATCTGACCCACCTGAACAGGGCAAGAAGACACAAGTTACAAGACCTGGGGCACACGAAGGCCGAGGCAGCTCCTTGCTCCACAGCCAAGTTGGGGTTCATCTTTCTACCCCTGCCCTGGAAAGGCTGAGGGGAAAAGTCCCAGGCTCTGACTGGAAGGACAGATGTAGCAAGCCCCAAGTGCTTTCCATGTTGCTGGAGGCCCAGCTGAAAAAGTGCTTTGCTCTCCCATGGACAGCAAAGCCCAGAGCTCTACTTGCCAAGCAGTGCCCAGAGAGCCCTGGTGCTCCGAGTCCCAGGCCAAGCTTCCTGGGAAGTCACACAGAACAGGGTCTGAGAGAGCCCTGTGATGTCACGCAGGGAAAAGCAGTACTGCACGCTCAAAAGCCTCCTGCTGCCTACTCCTTGTGCCATGCAATATGCTCGCTGCTCCCACCACACATGCGGCCGGGCCCTGGCAGGCAGAGCTGGGGCAGGGGTGCAGACCTTACCATTGCGTAGTAGCCATCACTGGCCAGGATGATCACATCGATGGGAGATGTGTGATTGGCCACGCAGATGCCTCCATTTCGGGGTCTGTTTTCTCTAAATGCAAAAGAAAGGCACCGATGAGGACGGAGGAAGGAAGCGCGAGGCCTGCAAGAGGCACGGCATGGAGCAGCTGGTGGGAAGGGACGCTCTGAAGCAGGCAGGGCCTCCTTACCGGTCATGGTAGGTGATGATGGCTGTGAGGGCACGCACACAGATCCGGTAGCACATCAGGTGGACATGCTTGCTCAGGAACTCCTTACACCTGCAGCCCAGGACAGAGACCGTCACCCCCCAGCTCCACAATCCCCCCTGTAACGGCGCCGCTCAGCCCAGCTGCCCCAGACCACGAGACCCAACTCAGACTTCACATCTCTCCCACAGAAACACATCTCGTCCTGGGTTTTGCTATCAGCTTACGACCGCTGATTCTTAAATCACGAGAACCAGACTTTGGCCTTTGCTATTTTCTGTTCTCATTCCTTCCCAGGGCTCTGCCTCAGGCTTAGCGCTCACATCTAGGGCCTTTGTTTGAAATTACAGTGTCTGTTCCTGAGAGGCTACAGATGCCAGGACCACCTGCCTTGCCTGCAGCAGGCAGAACAGACAGGCCTTGCAGGAAAACTTCAGGATTATCAGGTCTCAAACTGCACAGAAGGGTCCCCACTCCCTCTTCCCTCAAAGATGAACTCACCTTCCATTTGGCAAATATCCCACCACTGTAGTACCAGTCACCAACAAGCTGATGCCAGTGAACGCCAGAGCTATCCTGCAGAAAGAGGGAAGCTACGCGCTAGCAAAACCAGGCCACGGGCCCTACTCATCAAGCAGCAAGCAGCCTGTCTCTCCTGATCGTCTTGAACAGGGTCCATGGGGCTTGGAGACCAGTGGCACTTGCAGGCGGCTCCTGCAGCAGCACTCACCTGAGGGGCAAGAGGAAGCAGTAGCGGATGAGCACACCCAGACCCCAGAGTACAGTGAGGCGCAGGCTGATATACTGGAAGTTGTAGTTGGTCCTGCTGAGCAGATTCCAGGACTCCAGCTCTTCAGCGGAGAACCTCTTGGTCACTTCATCATCCATGATGGTCTCGATGCCTTTACGGCAGAAATAGAAGATATCTGAGAGCTCAAACTCAGGGGTGTCCAGGGCTTTGCCGCTGCCACTCCGGCGGATCTCCTTGATCTCCTCTTCCAGTGATGTTGGCTCCTTTGCAATGATACCTGCAACATACCACAGGCAGCTCTGAGCAATGTGTGACCTGCCCGCTCAAAGACAGATGAGAGCTAGGGCCTGTCCTTGCCTGCCCTCCACAGAGCACCCTTCCTTTCTCCAGTCCAGACAAGTATAAACCAGTCCTCCCAACTATCTAGAAATGAAGCACTCCCTGGATGCTTCCCTCCCTTTCCTCATGAAATGCACCATTGCTTCCTCCAATCTACCTACATGGAAAAGGCTTCCCAAACTCACTCGCTCAGAGACACCACATTTACCCTGATCTCCCCAAAAGAATTTTGAACTTTATATATACCCATGCAGGGCAGGATCTTACCATTGACGTAGGGCTTGTATAATGGATGGTTCTTCTCCTTGGCACCACGCTCTATTCTCAGTGTTGCCCACTGCAAGAGACACACATGATGAGTAAGATTCACAAGGTCTGTAGCTCCACTTCATACTATCCCTGTTTTACAGTCGACTTCCAGAGGCGGCCACGGTTAAGGGGTACAAACGGGGCTAAACCAGGAGGCTTCTGTACAGAACCGAAAGTGACGAAAACAGCTGAACTGAGGTGGAAGCAGAGACTGGCCCGGAAGGAACATTTTTACAGCAGAGATCTGTCTGCAATGGGACAAGAGGACGCACAGGGAGGTGACAGCCATGACGTGCACACACACATGTGTGCCATTCTGCACGGCAGAGTCCCAGCGAGTACCGGAGGGAAGGACAGTGCTCAGTGGTGAGGTGGCACAGCAAGATTTTCTGCAGCCTCCGTTTCCTGTAGGCTCTGTTGCACCTGGCCCGTGGTTGCCACTGCACAGCTGCTGGGTAGTCTGTCTGCAACACAGCGCAGGAAGTCGATCGTGGGACCAGTGCTATTTTTCAACCCTCATTTCTTCTCAAAGAAATGCTCAAAGCAGAGACTGTGTTTTCAGGCTGCTGCTAAAAACATCAGGTTGATGATGGGATGGGACCCTTCCCTCCCTGATTCAGCTGCTTCTCAGCTCACCAGTCAGTCCAAAACAGCAGCAGCAAGCACCTTCAGACAGCTCTCTGGCAGCTGGCTGCCAAATCCCATGCCCAGACTACCTGTTGTCCACAGAAATCTCTCTCAGCTGGTCTCAGGGACACGAGCAAAAACTGCTGGCTGGATTTCTGGCCAGTCTTCCTGCCTGCCCTCTGAGTAACCCTCTCAGCCTCACACTCTTCTGCATTACACAGGCCTGGGAGAACAAGCTTCTTGCGTTCTTGTGTACAATGTGCTTATTACTCCAGGCTAGCTGCTCTGTCAGGGATCTGCAAAGAAGGGGAAGCCGCTGGGAACTCCTGGCATCCCACTCTCAGCCCATCCCAGCATCGGAACAGGAGGCAGCGATGTGAGAACGCTAATTGCATATGGAGTGTCTGGCTCATCTAGAAGCATCCTCTGCCAGCAGAAGGAACTGCAGGATTGCAGATGATTGTCTAGACATGCCATCCCAGGAGAAGTCAGAAGAGGAGCCCTGACCCCGCAGGAGCTGGGCAGCCCATGGAGAAGGCGTTCCTCGCAAGCCCAGCAGTCTCTATCCCAACTGCAGTAGCCGAAAACCCAGACTCCCACCTGGGAAGCTCCAGGCAGGTCCCTCACCACCAACAGGGATGCGCAGCCACCACTTGGGGATGCAGCTCTGGCTGTGTCCCACAAGATGCCAGACTCGAATGCTGCCCCTCTGGGCAAGGTTTGAAACAGTGGCCTCTAGAGCTGGGAGAATCTTTCGGGTAAATATCATTCCCTAAAAATAAAATTCTGAATAACCAAACCTAGCAACTGAATTTTCCACCAAATCTGTGAGCAGTTGTGCCAGAGTGCTCCTCTCTCCCACCACAAAGATTCTTTGATAATAGCTGAAATAGACTTCAGAGTCTTTTCAGGAAAATAGTTTCAAGATTAAACACCAAAATAGGTGTGGAGATTAAATGTTCCTGAATTAAAGAAAGAAAAAAAAAAAAAAAAAAGAAAAGGTGACAAGTTCCATTTCAGGTAAACCAAATTTCTTATTAATTTTTTCTCCCAGTTCAGTCACTTAATTTGAAGTCAAGTCTTCAGACATCTGTGTTAATGAAGCACCTCACAAAGCCCAGGGTCTTCCCATTCACACCTCAGGCTTTTGGGAGGACTTGGAATTTAATGAGCTGAACATTGCAAGCTCCATGGCTGCCTTCCCAAGCCCAGCCAGTACAGAGATACTCCTGGGGAAGACCAGCCCTATTCAAACAGCAGTAGCTGTACCATGAATCCTTTCACAGCTTGAACTCCGCATTTAAGAGCCTAAAACCTCCCTATCAAGCACAGGGCACCCCTTTTCCTTTTGCTCGGGCTGCCAGGGTAGGGTTGTGTAGGCTTTATCTACTAGGAGTTTGGCAAAAATTCTGGTCTCACCAGGGACTTGCTTCAAGGAGAAGCGTTGGCTGTGACACAGCCCATAAAACTAGTCTGCCAAAGGCAGGCAAGGGAACAGCATGACCCCAAGTTGGAAAATTCCACTTGGCTTCCCTGTGCCAAAAGGGTCAGCAAGGGTTGCTGGTCGTCCTCGGAGGCTGCAGGTCCAGACACGGCTGCTGCGCTCTGCAGATAAGCAGGCGGCACTCCAGGACAGAAGGGCGTTGAGAACTCTGGGTTCTGGCCACAGACCACTCGGGGCTTGCAGTACAGAAAGTCCTGCCTCACCTCCTGCTTTTGCTTCATCCAAACATGTGCTGGAGAGGAGGTGCCCGCGGACTGCAGCCTTGTCCCTCCCCATCACACCCTACGCCCCTCTTGGCTCCTTTCCTCGTCCAACTGTAACAGTGCTCTGCCTTGCCTGGGACATTAACCCATCCAAGCACACACCTCCTCTCGGCACATCTACAGACCCTACTGTGCTATCGTGTACCTACGGACTACACTATCCTACCACTTTATTTGAAGACTTACTGGATTAATCACAGGGAAAAAACAGCCCACGAACAGAGATCTAGTAAACTGCATTTGGCTGAGATGACCCAAACGGGTCATCTGGCACCAGCACATGTCACCAACAAACCAACCTCCCACCCCAGCCATCTGTAATGCTCTGCTGAGTGGCAAAAGCACAACCACGCTTGACAAGACCCCTGTAAACACATAGAAAATTCTCAAAACATGTCTTACCTGAAAAATCTTTAATAACGTTTTCATGTAAACCTTGCGGATGCCAAAGGAGACTCCAAAAATTGCTGGCACAATGATGAAAACCAGAAGCAGAGTGAAGAGGACAGTTATGGAAATCCCTAAGAGATTAACAACCAGGCTATCAAAGGGGAGCAGGAGGAACATGGTGAAGGGCCCAGGCAAGGCTGGTGCCCTGCAGCCAGACAGAAAGGCTGCCCGCGGCAGTTAACCAATCCTCCTGTTATTCAGCAACAGTCTCACACATGCACCGAGTCCGCAGCCTGCTCACAGACCCCATTCCAAAGTTCACATCCTTTTTGGGCTCTGCGAGAGAGAGAACGTAACAGGATCAGGGAGAGCCGTTAGGAAAACAAGCAAACAGTCTGCCTGGAGCCCAGGTGAGTTCAGACAGTGCAGGCTGAAGAGCTCAAAGAAGACGAAACACGCACACAAGTTCCTCCATGGGTGTGCAGTGAGCACTGCAGTGACACATCTGCATGAATGGATATCCTCCCAAGGCGCTGCTGAGCAAGTCCTGCTGTGGGGCAGCTTGTGAAGAAGCTGGCAGCAGAACCCCTTCCTGGCTGCTGAGAGCATGCAGAGTCTCTTCACAGGGACAAGGTGGAGTCCATCCCTGAGCCTGCATTGGAGGAGATCGAGGGAGTTGGCGCTCGCAGGAGCCTACCGTGTGCAGAGCTATTATTGTTCTTTCCGTGAGGACACAGGAACCAGCGCAGGTCCTCGCATGACGCCTGGAACAAGTTTAATTCTGGAGGCCCCTGGCATCAACTCAGGCTTAAGGGTCGTTACAGACATGAACGAAGCCTGTGTCCCTGGAAAACTCTTCGAATAGTGCGTTGGCTTCTTGGCAGATGAGGCACTCACATGCCACCAGCACTAGTGGAGGAAAGAGAAACAGAAGTCAGGCAAGTCACACAGCTTGGAGAGACGTCAGCTCGGAGGGTGGCAGGAGGCCAGTGACAGTAGGCTCTGAAGCCTGGAAGGCAGCACTTGGGCTGAGGTCACATCACTGAGAGCAGCTCCGGAGGCTCAGCTCAGACTGGCACCCTCCAGCTGCTGCCAGGCACTGTCATGGACTCGGGAATCACCCTGGCTGCTGCTTGTCCTGTATGTTCATACCGTCCACACCTCAGGCTGAGCAGACTCGTCCAGAACCACGCCCAGAGCACAGGATGCTGCAATCAGGTCCCAAGGACAGGAAAGGAGCTAATAGAGTGACAAAAAACCCTTCCTCATGACAAAGATTTGATCACCTCTCTCATTTCAGAGGCATTTGAGCGCACTGAGCCAGCAGCTACCCAGATTCCTGGGAAGGAATCACTTCCTTTCCTGTACACACACCTCACCCCAGCCTCCCAGGGCAGGAAGCTAGCCCAGGGGGAGAATTACTGCTGATGATTAGCCAAAGCAGAACTCGCTGGGGCATGGGGAGCAGCCAAAGGTCAGGCACCCCAGGGGAGGAGGCCCTCTGCAGCGTGGGCACACACAAGGCCATCTGAGGCTAGCGGGAAGAGCCTGCCTGGGGGAGACTCTCCTCCTGATACCATCTTCCCCTGGCTACGGAGCATCGACCTGAGGGTGGGAGCTAACAGGAACCCGACAAGCACACAGGCAGAGGAGAGGCCAGGAAGATCCTCTTGCTGCCCTGCATAGCATGTCCCAGCTGCTGGCGTAGCATCACTGCAGCCGTGAGCGGAGAGTGCTGTCGGTGCCTCAAAGAACACGCGCGGTGGCACAAACCACGTCCTGGGAGAGGCGGCTCCACAGCCACACACGGAACTGCCCATTACGCTGGACCCGTCACCCCTCAGGACCGGCACTCCTGCCGGGGAACTGGTCGAACCGGCCGCCTGGGCCTGCACCGCTGCCCTGCGAGGGGCTCGGTCACGGCATTCCTTGTCATCCCGCCATGGCCTGCCGCGCACCAGCCTGCGGCAGCGCAGGCCCTGCTCGAGGCCCGCAGCCTCCGGGGGTCACGCCGAGCCTGTCCGGCCCCGCCCCAGGGCAGGGACCGCAGAGCCCAGCGGTCGCATCCCGCACGGTGGCGGTGGATCCCCCGCCCCGTGCTGAGCGCAGCCGGCAGCAGCGTCGCGTTCCGCTTTATTCACCGGGAGCCCGGCGTCGCACGGCCCGGGGCCGCAGCGAATCGGGGCAGGGCCGCGGCTCGGCCCGGCGACCTTCGGCCTCGGCGTGTGCAGGAGGGGCTGCCACGCCGGGAGGGGCCCTGCAGGGCTGGCAGGCCCCGCGCCGGGCGGCAGCACCGGGGGGCCGGGCCCGTCCCGCCCGGCGCGGGGGGGGGGCGCTGCGGCGCGGCCTGCACGGCGGAAAGGCCGCGCTCCCCGAAGCGGGCGCCGGTTAACGGTCCCCGGGGCGGGGCGCGCCGGGCCGGGCCCCGTCTCGGCAGCGCGGTCCCGGCGGGCGCAGCTGGGGGTGGTGACGGCGCGGGGCCGCGCCGACGAAGCCGGGGGTGTGGGTGTGTGTCGCCAGACCGGTCCGGTCCCGCACTCACCTGCCGCCACCGCCGCCGGGCCCCGGCTCCGCCCCCGCCACGTGCCGTGCGCGCCGCCGCACCGCACTACGTGCGTTGACGTCAGTGCGCCGCCCGCGGGGCCGCGCCCGCAGGAACGCTCACCCCCCACCGCCGGTAGGGGGCGCCCCCCGCCGCCGCGCGGAGACCGGGAGCGCACGCGGGCGCGCCGCAGGCAGAGGCGGGACTCCCGAAGCGCCGTCACTTTATTGCGAACTTCCCGGTACAGCACACACCACCGGAGCCGCCCCCGCCCCGGCACCCCCCGTAAGCGCTCCTCGGGGCCGCCGGCAGCGGGGCCTATGCTGCCACTGCAGCCTGGGCTCCGCCGAAGCCCCAGGCCCGGGAGGGGGGGGCCATGCCCCCACCCCGGCAGCTCTGAACAAGGCACTTGGGCAGCACCGGGAGCCCGCGGACCACAGGGCTGGCTCCTGCCGGGAGCGGCCGAGGGCCACGGATGCGTCCTTTGTCGCTGCCCTACTCTCCAGGACCGGCAGGCCAGGGTCACACCACGCAGCAGCTCACACCTCTGCGGCATTGGCCAGCGCTGAAGAAGCTCCCCTGGGGACCGGCAGCTGCTCATACAGCAGCCGGCCACACCAAGGGAGAAGCCAACAACACCGTGAGCGGCGTCTTCTGCAGCTGACCCAGACCCCTGGGGCACAGTTGGGGTGTGGAAGGGACCTGCACCTCTCCACATGCTGCTCTCCTACCAATACGGGGCCTGGGTCTCTGAGCGGCGCCAGGTCTGCAGGTGAGAGAGGACCAGGGCGGCAGCCCGAGAGGTGCCAAGGTGCTCCCAGGCCCTGTTGGCACTCTTCACAGCGTGGGAGGGAGGGCGGATCATGCCCACATGGCAGATCGTGTAGTTCTTCCCGTGGTTGTTGTCCCAATGGGTCTTCTGTCCACACTGGTAGGAGATGCAGAACTCTGTGGCCCTGCGGGAGATGGACGGCTTGGGCAGGGCAAGCTCAAAGGAGAAGGTGTCTGTGTCAGCCGAGCCATATGTGCTATGCATGTACTGGCAGGGGATGTCTCGGAAGCTCTTCCAGCCATCAAAGGTGATGCGGACCATCACTTTCTTCTCATACTCAATGTTTCTGACCTTCACTGTCCCTGACAGGGCACGGTCCTGAATTAGGCAGTTCTCCAGGCAGACAAGGTTGCTGTGTAGGCGGCTGCGGAAACTCACGTAGTCCGCAGAGGGCTGTGGGAAGTCCAGCACATACCTGCACACTTCTGGGCGTGAGTCCCGCAGCTTAGGTCGGAAGCAGGCGAGGTCAGACAGGGCGTGCTGCAAGTCACAGAGGTCCTCCTCAATCTTTGAGAAGAAGCGGACAGCTGTCAGCGACAGCCCCTTCATGTCAGCAAACACAACTCTCTTCTTCTTCTGGCCCTTGGAGCTCTTGGTGCTGTCTTGCCACTCGGGCTCGGGTTCTGCACTCAGCTTCTGGTTGAGACAGGACCGGAGGGGTTTGCACCCCCGGTTGCCCCGCAGCTCATCATAGGAGTTCAGCAGCTTGCAGATGGGGGGTGAGTGGCTCAGGCAGAGCTGCACGGCCAGGTCCACGGGCATGGCTGGGGGGCGACGGCCCGCACGCTGTACACCTGGGAAGAGCCTAGAGGCGAAGAGGGGGTCAGGCGGCGAGCCCCGGGCCCCGGCCCCTCAGCTCGCCCCCGCCCGCGCTCACTCGCCGCAGCTCATCGCCGCCCGCCCGCTCCGCTCCGGCTCCGCGCTCTCAATGGAGCCGTGGGAGCGCCGCCGGCCGGGACACGCCGCGGCGGCAGCCAATCGGCGCCGGAGACACGCCCCGCAGCGACCAATAGGGGCGCGGGACCGCCCCGCCCACCGGCCCCGCCCCGCCCGCCGAGGAGCCCCCGACCGAGGGCGACAGCGGGGACCGGGACGGCGGAGCCCCGGGAGGCGGGCAGCGACCGAGCCAGCCCAGCGACCCGGTACCGGTCCAGGCTGCAGCCTGCTCACCCCTGGGGCGAGGGGAAGGGAAGAGCCTGGCTGTGAGGCGGGCTAACCGGAGCAGCAGCACAGAAACCGCTCCTAATGCCAGAAAAATGCAAGTGCTTCTGGAAAATCAACGTTTACTGAGCTATCAACGCCCCGAGGGGGGTAGAGAAGAGGAGGAACGTCTTCCTCTGACGTTGTCTTTAGTGTCGGGAGGTCTGAACTGTTATTACACATCCCTTTGCAGGTGCTTGTCCGAAGACAGCTATGTCCAGGGTGCCCAAGCACAAAGAAAATCCCAGACTCTAAACTCATCCTCTATCAGAGTGAATCTAACTCAGAAGTTTCTCACTCTGGTTCCTTGCCCTGAAAAAGAAATTCACTCACGCCTTAGCAGGCAAGAGGCACCGCGGTGTCCCTGACATCTATATTCAAAATCACCTTCACTGTTTAGCTCACACTGTGACTCCTTGACAGAAAAGACTGTCACCTAAATCAGATCATCCCTGCCCTGTACTACCTGCTAATCTCTCCAGAGCTGTCTAGCCATTTATGTTAAGCAGCCCTGAACGTTCCTGCTGACAGCACAGATTTTCATCAGCCCATGACACAACCTACCTATCTGTATTTTTACGTGGCTTTACATCGCCACTGTGTCCACGTCTCCAGCACAACGCAGGACACCTCTCGCAGAATTGCCAGGAGAAGCGAGCTTGAACCCAGCACCTGGCTGGCAAAAAATCTGCAGTTCAGCCCTGCCCTCAGTCAGCAAAAACATCAGAAAACGCAGCAAGAGAGTCAAAGTCACACCGTCCCCTAGAAGGACGCGTAGCACTTGTGTCACTGCTGGCCCGATGCTCCTGCCCAGGGAGGAGCAGGACCGTGATCTTTGTGGGTGATCAGGAGCGAGATGCACTCGCCTGGCTGGGCCTGCAGGAGCCAGAGGTGCCTGCTGTTGGCCAGTGCTCCTGGCTACCAGCCCCCCAGCCTGGCCAGCATCGCAGCAGATCCCTCTGCTGGGCCCAGGCCCGAGCTCCTGATGTCAGTACATGGCCGACACGCTGCGGCAGAAGCCTCGAGCCGAAGCCCTGGCTGTGCCCACGCTCAGGCCCCAGCTGGAAGCAGCACTCCACTTCTGAGGCCATGTCCTTCCTGTGGGCAGCTGGACCCACCAAGGTCCAACTGTGGCTGCAACTGCCCAAGTTACAAACCCACGCAATATCTCCCGAGGTCATGACAGTAAACTGCCCCCCCTTTTCTCTGAACTAAGGGTTCTTGCTCACAGTCTCGCACGTTGTCTGCTTTTGAACCTCTGAACACTTGCGATGAGTCAATTTGCAGCATTTGCTTTCCGAGAACCATCCTTTCATCACTTCCTCTCAGGCTGACAGCGTGTTGTCCCCCCCACTTCAGTGACATGGGGGAGTCAGCACAGACATGAAAGAGGGTTCCCAGCAATGAGACCGCTTGCCCCACCTTTCTGCTGCACTCAGGAGAGCAGATCCGGCTCAGGCTGGGAAATCACAGCTCACCATCAGTGCCCTCCTTGCGACCTCTTTCACCATCCACCTACTTTGCGTTTAGAGCTAATCACTCAGTAAACCCAAGCTATCTCCACCTTGGAGGGAGCCGAGAACAGGGGATGTATTTGAGCTCAAGCCCTACAAGGAGACCCCATGGAAGCTGGAAAAGCTGCTCCCACTCTGCACATTCCCTTCCAGAAGCAGAGATGGATTGCTGGGTCTTCTCCTCCACCTAAAAGTACGAGCCAAAAGCATCACTTCCTTGACAAAACTGCGGACACTTCCCTGACACAGACAGAACAGAGGCACAGTGTTGGCACTGAGGCAGTATCCAGTCCCAGAACTGTCCCGGTATTTTGTCACGGAAGGACACAAAAAGCACAAGTGGCATTTTCAGGTATGCCAAAATGCAATCTCACTATTAGCCTGACTGATTTCAGCCTATAAGGCATCTTCAAAAGTCCTGCACCAGCCGGGATGATGTTGCTGTGTGCCAGCTGTCGGACGCCAGAGAGGAGCTGTACTGAAGGCACTCTGGAAAGAATCAGATCCCCGTTAGGAATCAGCTGCTGGAAGAGGACAGGCACCCTGTATGCTCACATTGCTGCAGCCACGTGAGATGCAGCCGTGAGGCAAGTACTAGCTGCCTGGACAATCGTTCAGTCAAACTTAATAGGGCCAAGGAGAAAGTCTGCCAGACATGCCAGCTAGACATTCTCCAAGCAGCTCTTCTACAGCACGCTTCTGCAGCAGTGGATTAACGATGACTTTGGCTGGGAGCTTCAGTCACCTCTGTGAAGCTGCCCGGGCTGTAGATACGGGCAAGCACAATCCACAGCCTTCCCTGTGGGGCTGTGCAGAGGTATGCGCTACTGATTCCTAAGGATTAAACCCAGCCTCCTTTTAACGTCTATACTTAAAAGAATCTTCTTTACCTAAATGGATTCATTAGGAACCCTATAAACCACACACGCAAACCCACTCACACTACAAGATGCACTGTCACCCCCCACCTGGCAGAGGAGGGGGAAGCGTCAGGGGGGCACCAGTCTGCCCTCACACAGAGCTCCATGCAGGGAGACCCTGCCCTGAAGGAACGCAAGCCACTGTCTGTCCATGCACCTGACGGGCACTGAGCTGAGGTAGCACGGCACACTCTAGCTTCTCCAACTAGAAGGGGCACACACAGGTCAACAGGGATGGAAGAGCTTTTCCTCTGCATGACTAGCACAAAGGAATTGCGTGTCCCTCTGGCCCCAGCAGGTGTTTCAGCAGAAGGAGTTTGATAGTTTCTACCCTCACAACCACAATCAGCTGTACCAGAACCCCTCACTCTGTGGAGGACGGTCTTCAGATCACGCATGGCCAAAAGCTGCTTTCTCCTGAGCCCACGATTATAGTTGTTCCAGTTTAGTGAAACTGGCCACGACTGGTCTTAAATAAGGCATCCCAGCAGCTACACACTGAAGCCTTCCAGAAAAGGCCCTCCAACTCGTCACTTTGCATTTGTTCTATTGATCCAAGTCTCCCTGCACAGGGAGCTGAATGCTCTGCTGCAGAAATCAAATACAGAATGCTGGTCTGATAGGCAGCAGCATGAGTAACACCCAAGTAGAAACCGAGGCAAAAACAAGACTCCTATTCTCATCCTGCAGCAAGAGACCGTTCTGGGAAAGCTCTGCCAGCCTCATGTTCCAATATCTTTCAAAACAACATGAAGGCATCACAAGCCCCTACAAAGTCACAAAATTCCTCAGAGCTCTTCCACAGTGCTCAGCTGCTAATCACACAGACCATCCTGTACAAAGGGCCCTACTTGCTCTGGAGTTCACTGACCACGGCAGCCTTGAGGATTAGCTGTAATAGTGGTGCAATCTCCCTGGAGTCAGCCAGTCCAAAGCAGCAGGTCGGAAAAGGCTGAAAAAGCAGCAAGGTCTCTCAACCCCTTGCTTGATCTACATGTAGAATTTCAGGCGGTGAAATAGCAGCACTTAAACCCTCTATGGAGAGTCTGCTCTAGTGTTGGCTTTACGCATGTAGCAGAACAGCAGACCTAAACACAAATTTTACATGGGCAGCATGAAGACCCCATGGCTCTGGCACAAACACTCTCAGCATGAACCGGTTGCTCTGGTTAGGAAGAAGTTTGTGACAAACCTGCAAATGCTGTCTGACATTTCCAAAGCTTTGATCGTGATCGCACCATGCACAACCTGATCAGAGACAACACAGCTGTCTGTGGCTCCTGGAGCCACTCACTCCTTGGCCCAGGACAAGAAATGCCACTATCAGCACAAGGTCCAGGTAGCAATTCCAAATCCAGGCCTACTCTGCAGGCAAATCTCAAGATACCTGTAATGGCAAGGGTGGATATTTTACAAAGATAGAGCTATTATTGCTGAAATTCCAGGAAAAAGCAGCACAACTCCTCTCTGGCCATATTAGAAGGGGCTGTACTGACACAGCTGTATTCACACTGGGCACAGGCTGCATAGGCAGACCAAAGCTCGTGCAGCCTGTCTTCCCCAAAGGCTGGACAGACTGGCTGTTTGACCCACGTAACAATGCTTCAAGGAAGAAACTCAAGGCAAGTAGAAACCCTGAATTCCTGAGCTCATGGCTACCTCCCAGCTGATATCACCAGAAAGACAAAGGGAACTAACTTAGTAAATTCGTCACCCTCCCTTCCCACTGCAGGTAATGAGCTGGTACTAAGCACCTCACGCAGGACCCTATGGCTCTCCCCTGCTTGCCCGTGACATTCCCTCTGTTCCGAGCTACAGTTTCCATCCTTCACGTGTTCCAAATCCCTCCTGCTCCTTCTACAAGAAGCCAGATTTGCTCTGCCAGCAAATATCTTTGTGTGTGGTGGTTTTTTGCTCAACAGATCATATGGCAAAGATGGTGCAGAGGCATTCCCCCAGTACACCTCAGAGCAATTGGCCACTTGCATAACATCCAGGGTTGCGCAGACACTGCAACAAGATCAGAGCTGATGGGGAAGGTGGAGTTTACATAGCTGGTTGCCACACCATTTGGTCAGTCGGGTTCCAGCTGATAGCCTAATTTAAAGAACAGCGCTTAACTGGAACAGGAATGAACACACAGCTGCAGGTCTAAAAAGAGAGCACCCTGCTATTTACAAAGGTCTTTGAGGATAGACGTTCTCTGTCCACATCTGCTGTCAAACCAGCTGGGAACTAGAGAGGCAGTAGCTACACTTGTCCCTCCCTTGGGACTCCAAGGGGACTGTGTCAAGGCTGCTGCAGAGCTTTCTTGGAGGGAGTGCTGTGACACAGACTGCCCTTGCTCAAGAGTACCAGCGAAAGGAGTGTGGCTGTATTCCAGGCGTGTCATAAGCAATTAGCAGTTTGATGAGCAGTGGGGGCAATGAGCTCCTCTGCATCAGCAGAGGGAAAGATGTCCTCCTGGTTTATTTGCATGCTTTCAAGGGTACCCCTTCCAACACCCCTGCCTATCCACACCAGCTCCAAAGGGGACATGGCCCAGCCCCACGCCACCTCCGAAGGTGACGTTGCCATCCCCACACCAGCTCTGAAGGTGATGCTGCCAGCCCCACGCCAGTTCCGCCACGCATCCCCTGCGCCATCTGCTGTCCCACCCTGCCGGTACGGCGGGACACACCGGTGGTGGCCCCCGGCGACACGGCAGCCCAGGCCCTGTGCTTACCGCTCGCCCCTCAGATGAGCTGCACGGCTCCTGAGGCCACCAGTGGGGCAATGGTCCTGTAGCGGATCAGGTGCTGTGAGCCCTCCTCCAGGTCGATGGTGTACTCCCTGCCAGAGACCATCGACATGTTACATTGCCGCTCCCGTTTCACTGAAACCCACACCGCTTTTGTGAAATGAACTCACTTATGTGCACTGCACAGGGAAGCACTCACCTACCTCTGCTCATCTGTCTCTGGCTCGACCAGGATGTTCTCCTGCCGCTCCAACACCCGGAGGAACACAAAGGAGTCCAGGTTGGGCTTTGGAACTGCAGACAAGGGATTCAGAGCACAAGCTCAGCACTCGCTTACATTCCTCTGCAGGACACCGAGCTCACAAAGGGGTATGAGGGACAGCAAACTCATGGCCAGTAAAGGGAACGTCAGACATTTCTGATCAGATGAAGTGTGCGCTGCCTCAACGTAAGACAAGACTTGATGGCAGGGGCTGACATAGTCCTGGCAGGGGCACCAAGTGACAGCAGCATCACGCCATGTACCACGCAGCAGAGCAGCGTTGTGACACTGTCACCGCATCATCTTTGCTTCTACTAAGTGCCAGCTGGAGGACCAGCCCTTAACATTTCATGCTCCCCAGAGCTTTCCCCACACCCCTGCTGCTATAATGTTCAGATTACCCTGGAGTCTGGACGTACTCACCCGATTTTAGGAGAGATACTTTCTGCAGGTTGGGCGGCATGTGTTTTAAGGCCACGTTTTTCAGATAAGTCTCTGTGTTTGCCATGTACCTGAAAAAGATCACTGGAGCATTTACTGGTTTAATCAAATACAAATTTGTAGGGAGAACATTGAGTGAAAACACAAGCGACATCTCCTGGTCCCACAGGCATGGCCAGACACAAGCATAATGGCTTGTCCTGGTAACTGGCTTAAGAGTTACCAGAGTTATTTTACTTCAGGTCTTTCCTTATTCATAAGGAAATGTCCTGGTAAACCCCATGATTCTTACTGCAAACCTGTCTAAGGATAACAGTCTCAAGAACTGTTCAGCATAACACATGGGAAAGTTCTATAATTTATATAAAGGGAGAGAGATGCACCCAAAACGTACTCACTCTTTAGCAAAAGCAAACTCCTCTGGTGACAGAATGGAAGGCTCCCCTTCGGCTCGAGACTTCTCCTTCTCCAGTACATGGGGGAAATACTTCTCTATCTGGTATTGGAACAAAATCCCCAAGACTGTAACAGACCTCTCCCAGTAGTTCAGTGCCTATAACCCCCACTCCCAAGAGGCTTCCCCTGCAAGCAGCGGTCACTGCTGTACTGGTGTATGCAGCAGCCACAGGCCTGCCTAAATTCTTGCTCCTGAATTAACAGGGATATGGCCAGCTGGGGCCTCCAAGCTGCACAACCATACATGTGTGAAGCAGGACCCAGGCAGAATGTGCAAGCATTCAACTGTGCCATCCTGGGCTCAGAAAACACTCATAGCAATGCTGTGATCCTCCTTCATCACAACAGAAAACTGTGTCCAAGGAATGAATTCCTTTGGGTTGAGAGACAGCATGCTTTAACTAAGTGCCTTGCCGAAGCAGGAGGCACTGTATGGGTAAAAATCACTCCTGAAGTCACCCTTCCTTTTTCATCCCCTGGGCAGCATAGCGAGAATTACCTTCACAAGCCTACATCGCAAGTAGCTACTGAGCACGTAACGGATCCTTTCAATCTCCATGCGGTGAACACTGACCTTCAAGTCTCCCCTCTTCGCCCGCTTAAGGTTTGCCTCCTGCAAGGAAATGCAAACAGAAGTTAAACAGTTGAAGTGTTAAGTAACAAGAAACAGAGAGGAAGACATGTCTTTTACATGGAGCCCACAAAACCAGACAGCAGCTGCTTTTGGTGACACAAAGCACACTGTTTCTTTGTTTCTCCCACGCCCCCCTCCAAGACAAGCTTGAAGAAGGTACTCAGAACAGCCTTATCCCAGGGACAGAGGAGCAGACAATCCTGCAATCCCCAGGTGTCTACCTGCCAGGCCAGGTAACCACAGCCTGCCTGCACCACCACCCCAGCCCGGCAGAACCTACCATGTGGTCCAGCTGCTCCACGACACACTCAACGATCTCAGGTTTGCTCTCCAGCAGCTCTGGGGCAAACTTCTCATTCAGCCAGGCCTGGAAGAAGGCACACTGTGTGTAGAAGCGAGGAACGCACCTGCTGTACGCCCCAGCCCCCGGAGAGACCAGACACTCTGCCTTCCCCACCGAGCCCAGGGGCCCGGCCCCGGCCACCCCATCTCTCCCCAGAGAGCCCAGGCCCAGCTCTCGTTCACCCCCATACCTCCCCTGGGAGCCCAGGGCCCGGCCCCCGGCCGCCCTCCCCAGCTCACACCACCTGCTCCAGGCTGCGTATGAGTTGCGCCGGGGTGAGCACCAGCTCCTCGCTTCCGCCGTCCGAGTCCAGCCCGGTCCCCTCAGCGCCGGCCGCCGCCATCTCCCGCCACGGCCTCCGCGCACGCGCCGCCCGCCCCACCGCGCAGGCGCCCCGCGCCCAAGATGGCGGCGCCGGGGCGGGGGAACCAGCCCTGCGCGCCCCGTCGGGACCGTGAAAGGCGGCGGAAAAAAAGAACGCCGTCATTAGAAACGGACAAAACGGCTGCGGCTTAGAAACCACGTCTGTCTTTGGCCACACAGTTTTACTGTCACCGTAACACAGGAGAAAGTCCGAGCACTGCCTGCAGGGCCCTGCTAATTAATCTGCTCATTAACCAGCCCAGGGAAAGCTGCTCCACAGAGCTCAGGTCAGGTTGTGAGTGGGCGAGATGGAAAGGGGACAAGGGGGGAGCAGGTTACAAAGCCACCAGCGTTACAGATGTGCTTTTTATATTCTCAGTCAAACGCTCTTAATTACAGGCTATAAACACAAGCTTTACCTGAAATAAACCGCATCAGATGAACTGATCTGGAAGTGAGACTAGCTGTTCTGTTCACAACCCCGACCCTGCGGCTGCAGCGGTAAAAATCTCACCGTAGCGCTACTTTATGCAAAGCAGTGCTATCAAATATGACACAGAGACAGTTTAAGAAAAAATTTACTAATCCATTAGTACTTCTGCCAATATTGCAACAGATGTGAAAGGCAAACACTATTACAGCTTAGAAAAAAACAAGTTTTATACAATTAAAATATTAAACAAATCTCAAAAAAAAAAAAATCAGTGGCTGAGTAATAAGCCTGGAATTTCAGATCCAGAATTAGCACCTACAGCACCACCAAAGCCAAAACTCTACCTGTTCTGCGTAAGTTTCCTTTTCTAAATTCCTGAATTCCTTCTACAGTTGGACAGTGACAACCTAAACCAGGACATCCTCGCTTTCACAAGGGAAAAGGATACAAGAGAAAAAATATTAAGCCAGCTTGGTTTGTAGGAACTTCACTGTTGCGGGTATTGCTGAAGAATGTTGATGCATGGGGGATACTAAATAATGCACAGTTCTGTGCTTCAATAGTGTGCCAGCAGACAGAATTAAGAAACCATCTTATACGACATCTAACAGTTTGTCAAATCAATGTTTTCCTATAAATTATATATAATAAACCCATAAAGAAACAGTTTTACACTTCACATATTAATCAGAGTAGGGTAGGAATTGTTATGTTTATTGGTTCAGCATCCATTTCATTGTACTTACTGTTCCATGAATGAATAGACCCCCTCTTCTGGTGAGCATTGATAGATGCAGTAACAGCACAGATACAGTAGTAGAAAAAACACGAGTATTAAGAGTCCAGCTATTCCTCCCCCTTCTAGGAACAACCAAAACATTTAAACAAATAACACTTTGCCTTCTGGTTTTCCATGAGAATCAGCATGGGAAGCGTAAAATCCTCATTGCCTTGAGTCCCTTCTTGCCATGCAGAGGCACTGTGTCTCTCCTCACTCCAATACTGAACGGGAGGGAAGGCCTCGTTTCTGGAAAATTCCCCACTCTGACTTGTAGCTTCCAAAGCCTGATTGTTGTACAGAAGGGTTTAACAACTAGGGAGGAACAGCACTGCACTTAACGTGACTAAAAACTAGACTTCTGTCGGGCTAGGTGCCCCGTTTCTTTCAGAAGAGTACGTAGCTTTACCACTTCTGCTTTTTCTTGAAAAAAAAAACTAAGAAGTTTGCCACAAAATGGATGCTGACCAGCTAGGTCACCCCATGTGGAGCAGTTTTAGGAAGTTAGTCCTTGTAGTAGATGGCACTGTGGATCTGGCAGCAGAGAAAGGAATGATGCTCTAAAGTAGGAGGTAGGGGAACTCTGATACAGCAAGTCCACTGTTGAGCTATCTGCTAGAAAAGAAGTTTCATATTATTAGAAACTATTACTAAATAAATCCAACAAAACCCTACACAAACCTCGACATAGCTATATTTTGTTATCTTAGGAGGTATGTAGCAGGAAAAGCAGGGTTGCCACATGCTGTGGCAAGTAGCAGAAACAGAAGCCAACACTCTGGATTTCATTCATCTAACAGGAAATAAAGACCTTTACTTCTTTGTTTCTTTCTGCATAACAGGCATGAATATTTCCAATTTCTTTTCTGCACACATTGCCAACAACCTAGACTTAGACTGCCATCCCAGGGTCTGCAGAGCACCTAAGAAAAGTTCAAATTTGAGCTTTTCAAAAGCAAAGCGTAATGAAAGTTTGACAGGTATTCTGCAAACCCAGGGATAGTAATTTTGTAGCTCTATACTGCACGCAATTATAATGATCCTTTATTTTAGCATCTCACTTTAGAGTACTCTAAGCACTCTTTTCACTTTGTGACTCTGCCACAGAGTGTCATGAAAACTAGGTGTCTTTCAGCAAGTTTTACATCACAAGTAAAGATACCGATGTGAGAACTGGAACAGCATCCATCTGAAAAACTGCAATAAAAAGTTTTTGTATGCTAGAATACACTGAGGGACAGAGTCACGCAAAGATTTTTCCACTTAAAACTATTGGGTAGGATAAGATCTCAAAGACAGCAGCGGATCTCAGAGTTCTTCTGAATTTACACAGCTGTTGCAGAGACCATTAGAAGTCCTAGCTCCCTAGCCAGAGTCCGATCCTCTACCACTACACAGGACAGAAAGACAGTCTGCATTTTGTAGCACCCGTGTAGGCTGCATTCACATTCTCCAGGACAGTGTGCAGGCTCCAAATGACCAGGTGACAGCCGAGGAGATGAATACCTAATAAAGCTCCGGTTCCAGATTAGGCTTACTTGGGTACTCATATGGCTTTCACAACAGATGTTTACTGATCATAAATATTGGTAATTCATCAAACTATCCAGAACTCATGATATAAGTCTTTCATCATTTTTGATATTTCAGTTATTAGCATTCAGTGACATAATGCCAAGTATTGAAAAACATTCTCTCTCAGTGTGACAGAATCTGCCCCTCTAAGCATAGAAAACAGGTTGAGACTGATACAGTATAAGGTTAACATGTACCTGAGACTCCAGTTTTATCTTCCGCTGGTCATACCTCTGTCTTCATAAATGGTAATTTCAATCTGCACAGAAAAGCTGTTAAGGAAACATACTATAAAAAATTATTAAAAAAAAGGCAAAAAAAATATTAAGATATTAGAATCTCATTCTTCTGCTTCACGCCTGCTGTTTCAAGGCTAGTTTCAGTGCTACAAAGCAAACACAACATCACAGATAAGAGATGCCCTCTCAGGTCAGTCAGTGGTCTGTCCAGCTCAGGACTGTTCTGACGAGAACAGGAAATGCTGTACATGGAGAGTTTGTGAGCCTTGACACCTCCCATTACATCTCAGGAGAAGCAATGTCCTAGACACATGTTAACACTTCTACAGCTCAGCTACTACGTCACTAACCAAACTCAAAATGCTTTTAATCAAGTTGAATGCCTTTTTTTTTTTTTTAGGAGGTGTATGCATAAAAAGTGGAACACATTCAGAATAATTAAGTCATGTAGGTGACAACTATAGGTTATTTAGACAAATACACATATAACCCAACCGCAAGGAGTTAGCCTTAGTATGCATATAACTGGCATTCTGTGTTTCAAGTTGCTTTGGTTCCAATATTCTCAAAAAATGATAACGTTACTCATTCTACCCCTAGATTTGCTATGCGAGGTCTTTACAACCACTAAGGTAATAACTAGATAAAATCCCTGCAGTGTGGTGCAAGAGTTGAAGAAAAAAGGTTGAACTAAGCCATGTTAGAACCATGCAAGTGCCAGGCTGGTATCAACTTACAATGACGACACATGGCGAAATCTTCACCAGAACCTGAGCTGAGGGTTGCAAATTAAACAACAGCCACCTCTTGCTTTCACATCATCAATTTCTATCCTACCAAGTTGGTCACTTCCCCCCCCCCCAATCCGACAAACTGCATTTTCAGTCGTCACTGAAACAAAGGAAGCATCTGAAGTGTAGAAGTACTCTGTTTATGCATACTGTGTTTTCAAGGAAGTCTCAAAGGACGGATTCCAATACTGCATTTTCATTGTCTTTCGATGTGACAGATCTTAATGTACTAAAATCTGACCAGAGAACAGTACACAATGGAGAGTAACAAGACTAATCACATATTCTGCTGTATTACACGTCAAGCATAAGGAGATGGTGCCATACTGAGATAAACAGGTAGCATCTCATAGATTGTCTCCTGCTTTGTCCACCTAAGAAACCACAGAAGGATACAACTCTTAGTCCTCTTTCAATGGGGTCTGTCAGAAGTAGGCCCTGAGGAGCATAAATCTTCTCATTCTGTTCCTGAATGAACTTGGCAATTTTCTTTAGAACCTGGTAATAGAACAGCAGAGAAGTCAGAATTTCAGGCTTTGCTACATTAGAGTTGGAGCCCCAGCAATATCCCAGATATAGCAACATCAGGAGAGCCTAGCACACAACTAGAGATGGAATTTGCATTATTCCTCTGAAGTACAAGCAATCATTTCATTACTCAAATTGACTAACATAGACAAGTCTGTCTGATATCTATGTGAAATCACTCTGCAGTAAGATCCTGAGTCTATACGGAATTTGTATGACAACGGTGCAAGTCACAGAACACCTACCAAGAACTAAGTCTTTGACTGAATTCTACAAGACATACTGCCTTCCAAGGAACAAGGTAAACAAAAGAAATGCACCTTTTCATAATGCGTTTCCATGCACAAGAAGATGGTATAGGCAGTCAGACAGGCAAGACATCCTTCCAGGTAAGATTGGCCCCCCAGTTTTTCAGCTTCTGCATAGAGGTTATTCAGTGTTCGGACAGTCTCTTCAAACTGCTGCCTATCAATCTGCAAGAGAAGTCAAGTTTAGCTGTCATGCCCTGTACATTTCAGAACTCACCGGTATCTTCGGATATCTACCTTCATTTATTGCTTATTTGCACTTCCACATTTTGCAGCTACTGTGTTTAGAGCCAAAGTCTGAAGGACGCTTTGAGTTACAGACCTGTAGTTCTTCGTTAAATATCCACCCAGTGATTAGACCAAGTCTGAATTCCAATACAATGTGAACACAAAACAATGAAGAGTAACATAACTAAACCAATGTGTAATTCAACTGGAAAAAAAAAAAAAGCTTAAGTCACACGTAAAGAGACCTGCTAGATTAAAAAGAGCAGTTAGGGAGTGGATTCACAGAGCTAATCTTTATGTCAATAATGCCTCGCTGCTGCTGCTGCTGCAGTACTGGTCAAACAAGCTCTGAATAAAACAATACAAAACAAATGAGGAAGAGAAGAAAAGTGCAATGAGAAAAAGAAAAGGTGTTAGCAAGGAGTATTTGTTTTGCCATCAGTTGAAGATATTACATCTGACAGCATTAAAGTACTTGAGACAGTACTTGTGAGGCCACTGAACAGGCTCAGCAGAACTGGCTGGGCTCCACAAGAGAGGACAGTGTCAATGCACCACAGTACAACAACGTGCGCTTTATTCTCACCAACATAATGAACACATTCTATTTTACTGCTACAAAAGACAGCTGCCTTCCTAACAATTAAAGAAAGCACAAAGCACCAGCATTTCATAAACCCCGAAAAGAAGCATTTAAAACTATTTTTCATGCAGCTTTTCACTGCAAATTAAAAGTATTTTCTTACTGCAATTGATGAGAAATGCCATTTGGACAACAAACAACACTTTTACGCCAAAAAATAAACAACATCCAAAGCAGGATATGGCTTTAAACTTTAAAATCATGCCTCTCTAGCACTATCTGTAGGGCTCGTACAAAAAGAGAGGATTAGGAAGCGCCAGCCTCCTTAAACTTACAGATATGAGACCTGAGCACCGCCCTGCCGGGGTGCCGGCGGGAGTACTGCTCCCGGGGACGGGCACGGGGGAGACCCCCCCGCCTCCCTCCCGCCCCGACCCTCCCTCCGCCGGGAAAGAGTGCAGGTTTGCGCAGGAGACAGACGCAGAAGGGGCTCAGGGCGCCGCGAAAGCCGTCCGGGCGCCACCTGGTCCCCGTCTGCAGGCTCTTCCTGGGCCCAGGCCTTCCCCGCCGCGCCCCGAGGGCCGGGAGCGGACTCGCCCCGCCGTACCCTATTCTCCAGCTCAGCCGGGAACTTGCTCTGGAACTGGCACCGCGTCCCGCCGCTGTAGTCGCGCTGGATGAACACCTTGCCCGACACAGGCGCCTGCTGCGGCCTCATCGTGCCGCTGCCGCCGCCGCCACCCGCGGCCCCGCCGCCGCCCACACCTCTCCGCTCCGCCGGCCGCCGCCGCTTACTTACGGCTGTCGCAAAAGCGTCGTGACGGCTCCGGGTTGGGGAAAGGGCGGAAGCGGCAGTGCGCAGGCGCAGCGTGGCCAGGACGCTGAGCGGCAGGGCCCTATGCGCGCGTGCGCACCGGCCGGCCTCCCATTGGCTGCACCGCGACTCCCCACTCCCACCGCGGGCGCGGTCAACCCCAGCCGCGCACCGCGTGGTACAGCCCACGTGACGTGACAACCTCCCGACCACGTGGTACGGCCTGTGCCGCCGCCCGCGGAGTTGGCGTAGCGGGGCGGGGGCGGGGACCGGCGGGGGGCCGAGGGGGCCGAGAGGGGCCGGGGGTGGAGCCGAGGGGCATCCGTCGGGTCCCCAGCCCGGAGCTTGCGGCCCGCTGCAGGGCCGGCCTGGGGCCGCGCCGGTCCCGCCGTCTCCCCGCGAGGCTGCCGCCCGGCAGCCCTTGGGGGTCCCGGCTCCCTCCGCCCCCTTCCCCGCCCCAGGTGTGAATTCCGCCGTGTTTCCCTGGGAATCGGGGCCGGCGGGGTCAGTTCCCACCGGCTGGGATGGTTTCCAGGCCACTGACCTTTGACCCCCGACCTTTGGCCCTGGCAGCCCCGCTTCTGCAGGGCCAAAAATCGCTTGGTTTAAGGAAAACCTGAAAGTTGTTCTCGCCAAACCCTAGCGAGCAGCGAGGGAAAACGCCAACCACCGACAGCCCCACAGCATGGGTACCTGCCCTCGGTGTCCCCTGGCCTGATGTTGGTCACCCCAAGGCATGGGGGCAGCGGGTGGGGGACAGCCAGTGTGTGGCTGAGGGGGGTGGCCCTGGCACTGGTCCTTGCAGCCCAGGCTGTCCCCAGCCCCGCCACCCCAGGACTCCTGGGCTCCCAGCTGGGGCTCAGGGATGTTCCTGCAGGACTGCACGGGAGCCCAGGCCAAACACAGTTTTGGGGTTATGTCGTGCCCTTTGGGGCTCGCCGTGGAGTTTCATTGCCTTCTCCTGTTTCTGTGACATTCTATGAAGCTGCTTTGTCCTTCTGGGACAGCGCATGGGACAGGGCTGAGGTGCTGAGGTGCTGAGCAGGTGCTGACAGGGCTGAGGTGCTGAGCAGGGAGATGGGGACACCAGGGGCAGCACCCCTCTGCTGAGGATTTCCCACCTTTGCCCGTTGCTGAGCAGCCTCAGAGCTGCGGCAATGGGCTTGAAAGAGAACCATACATTTTCCAGAGCCTTTGGGAGCCTCGTGGGGTGTGTTGTGGGCAGCAGGACATTAGATTTGCAAAGAGACAGCTTAGTTGTTTGAAAATTCTTTAGACAGCGGGAAAGTTCACATGCCGCAGCTAAATGGCCTCTGGATCTAATGACGCTGTTAAAAAACATTTTAAATGAACAAAACAAAGCGAAGGTGAACGTCCTCAGGAGGTGGAATGCTTTGGTTCAGTGTAACAAGTGCTGTGGCCTCCACAAAACCCTTGAAAAATAACAGCACCCTTTCAGCTAATTCAGAAACCCAGGAACTGGAGAATGATACAACTAATTGAAGATTTCCGAGGTCTCTATGGCAAGCTGTGACAACAGGATTTGAGAAAAAAAGCAGACTCTAATTCTGGGCTGCAGCACAGTCCTCAGTGAGTATTTTCTGAGGTCACACACGGGAGATACTAGCAGCAAGTCTTTCTGCAAAAGCTGTCAGTGAATCATTTAGTGTATGTCTGCGTTAATTAATGAAGTACTTCCACAGAAGTACTGCAGGAGCTTGAGGTCCAGTGGCAGCAAAGTCTTACAGACACACCATCAGCCAGAATTAGGAAATGTGTACTGGTTGAATCCTCCCCATGTAATCCTTGTTCCGAACAGTGTGACTTGTGCAAATGAAGCTGGTCTTTTGCCTTCAGCGTTCCTGAGAGTCTTTCTCATCTGGCAGTTGTGAAATCGGATGATCAGAAGACACTGTTCCAAGGTTCAGGTCAAGCTAGCTAATCAGTGACATGTTTATTTAAACAATTATTGGAAACCATCACTTGGTTTCACACAAAGTGAAGGGAAGCAAAGCATTTGGGACATGCAGTTTCGTTACTTGCTTACTGCAGCTGCTCCTTCTCAGTCTGCCGAAGCTCCCGCTTAGGAGATGATGTACGGGAGGACCAGGGAGGAATGAACTCCAGTGCAGACACGCTGGCCTGGGCCATGCTCCGTCCCGGCGGGGTCAGTCTCAGAGCTCATCGCAGGGGGCTGGACCGCCTTCCCCTCAAGCCGGGCACCGCAGCTGTGCCAGATGGGGAGGTGTCCCTGCTCCTCACAGGGCTTATGGAGGGAGGATGTGCTGCCAGGCTCCCTGCCATGGGACCTGCCGGGACACTGTGCGGGCAGGGAGGGGGTCGGACACAGCTCTGCTGGCCTCTGCCCACCTCTCCATGGATCTAAGCTCCCTTGCCGCCTCGGCAGGTGTTCCCTGAAACTGTCTCCCTTCAAATCATGGTGGGACTTGCAGAGTGCAGGTGGGTGGGAGCCGAAGCTGTAGGGGAAGAAGGGGATGCGCATGGGTGTCTTCCTTTGCTCAAGCACCAAAAAGAAACATGCCCGTGTTCTCCCTCGCTGAGCAGCACGGCGTTCACCTCTCTCTCTGTGGTGAGGTCCGTGGGTCGCAGGCTCACCCTCTGTGCCTCTCATGCCCCTGCAGTGGTTTGCAGGGATTACTTCTCCCTAAACCTCTTTTCTCTCACGGGAGGATGACAGAGTTCGCAGCCCTGGGGCACAGACCCTGGGCGAAGTGAGAGCTGTGAGTCCCGGGGATCTCAGCTCGCCCCAGGGCTCCCAGTGCCCAGCGGCCTTGGGGCCAGCACGTATGGGAGAGGAGAGCCAAGGTCTCTATGGTGTCCAGGGCTCTCCTAAACCGCATCATGGCTCTGCCTGCTCCTTCTCACAGCAGTGCTGCCGGCTGCCGAGCGAGAGAGATGGGCCTGTGCCGGTGGGGGACAGGGCACACCTCCAGAGAGTGGAGATTTTGGGTAAAACCTGGGAAAAAAGACATCATTGTACTGGTTAAATCAGTCTCGCGTTTCACCTCCAAAACTCTTGTCTCAGTTGATGGGAGCTCTGTAATAACTCTCAGTGTGGCTCTGACATTATTAAAAATTGGGAAATAAATAAAAAATGTCTGATGTTTGAAAACTTGAACCCCTCTTGAGCACGTGTGCGTGAGAGATGCGTTCGGAGGCAACTCAGCCTGTGCGGGTCCTGCCGTCCTGAACTGACGTGAGCCAAGATTTTATCGGCAATTGTTGGTGCACTGGTTGGCACATCTGCAAATGTAGACGGAGCCGAGTGCCACAAATGCAGAAGCGATCTGACCCGCCTCTCTTGAGGAAATGCTCTGTCTTCATTAGTTCTTGGCATCATCCTGTTTAAAGCACTTGTTGTTTTTTTTCTGAATCTTTTTCATTCTTGCTGAGAAAAGGATCATGAAGTTTTACAATGCAGTAATAAACTATTATTATTTATTAAATAAGAAGGCCCTGTAAAAAATAGAAGGAGAATTCAATCCAGATGCTATCTATTGCAAGGGCATTTGAAATTCCAGATGTTGGTAGTAAAATGTGGTCTCTAATTCATGCTCTTAGAGACAGAAAATGCTCCTGGCTGGGTAACCTGGCCCTGCTTATTGCAGCTGGGTGTTTTTCCACAGGCCAGCCCGTGTTTAGAAGCAGCCGCAGTATCTAACTGTAGGGTTCAACTTTATCCCTTTGCTGAACATGCTTTTGTGCATTTTTATGGCTAAGAGCGAGATTGTAAGCATATCAAATCAATGTTGTACTTGTTTTATGAAGGTAATAAACCAATGGCTGCAGCACCGGGCAGCCGTGAGTGCAGCAGAGCAAAGGGCTCAGAGCCCTTGGGCGCAGGCACTTGCCCAGACCTCAGTGGCCAGTGTCAGGAGAAGAGTAACAGCAGCATGTTCAGGACTCTTCTATACCCCGCTATTTGCCACTTGTTTCCTTTGTGTCCCTTAAGCAAGCCTTTTTCTCGAGGTGCCATGTCATGTTTGGTAATTGTCACCAGTGCCCCAGCAGACGGGGGGATGCTGATGGCTTTTCAGTCCCAAACCAGCCGAAACGTCTCTCCCCCCACGGTGTGAGACGGCCTTTCCCAGCTCAGGGCCGCAGACCTCAACACTGCTGCAAGAGGAAAATCGTTTGATCAGATTTATCTTTCAGTGCTGATGGCCTCTCAGCTCTGCAACTGTTTGGAAAAGTTTGACCCAGCCCAGACTTTTGTCTGCGGCTTTATCTCTAGCTGTAGCTACTGTAAATCATCCCAAGGGAAAGGGCTGAGCATCCCCAGAAAGCACAAACTTGACAAGGATGGGGAAGACGGGCACCGTGGTACAGGTGGCTGCAGTGCATGGCTGTTGTGGGTGGTGAGTGATGAGGAATGATTAGCGCAGAGCATCGGCAGTGCCATATCAAGGGGTCAGAGGCAGTTTGATGATGTGGGGAAAAAGCAGATAATAATAGGTCTCTCTGGGTGTGGAGGCTACAGAGATCCCAGGCATCAGGCTTGGATTAACCAGGACTAACTTTATTTCCTGTCACCACAGATGGTTTTTGTCCTTGCTGTGTGTCCCCTGGTGCCACCCCTGCATAGAGACTGCAGCCATGCCCTGGTGTGCAGGGAGCTGACAGCTTCCCAGGACATCTGGGTTTTCATATCTGCCGAAAAGCACTTTGTCTTCCCGCAGGATTTATGTAAACTGGTTACAAAATTGGACACATGTAGGAATGGTAAATGTCAGGTTACGTGAGTTCAGCTTTTGCCTGCAGGAGTGTGGCTCCTCAGCTCGTATTCATTGTTTAGAAATACAACACAGCAGTGGGAGAAAGCGTGTTGCAACCCAAGGTATGTGCCAGGCTTCCTCGCGTCAGTGGGGAGGCAGTGCTGGGAATGGCCGTGAGCCACGGTCCTTGTCCCGTCTGGGAGGACAAACCTCTGGAGGCGCCTCGCCAGGAGGAGGGGATGGAGGGGACCATGCCATGGCCACGTGCTGGGAGCTGGGTTTTCAGTGCCAGGGTCCGGGGGGACGAGCAGACAGTTGGACTCTCTGTGCACATCCCCCGGGGAGCTCCGTTTCCTTTAAACTCCCGAATGCGCAGATGCTGTTTCTAAACTTCGTGCTGGAATTATCAGGGGAGCTGGATGCCTAAGCGCTTGCACATTGGGTGCATAATAGCTGTACAATTAGCGAGGTCTGGGCCAGCCCTCTGAGGCCCGTGGGAGTTTTCCTGGGAGGTCCTGGCGCTCCGAGACCCCCCACGGGCCACTCTGGGGGAGACGTGTTGAGCCCAGACCCATCGGAGCAGTGTCTCTCCCTTCCTGTGGCCACTCTTGGGGTACGGGACAGTGTCGGCCGATCTCAGGGCAGAGTTCCTGCCGAGATGGACTTCTCCGCACAGTAATTTGAAAATGCTAATGCTTCATGCCCACCCTGCAGGGAATCCCTCTTCAAAGCCCTCGTGGGGCTGCGGCACTGACTCCTCTGGGGGAAGCTGCAGCTCCACAGGGGAATCGCCCTCCGAAAGATCACACAGAGTGTCTTTTAAGTGGAAATGACTGTTTTTTTCACAATTAGGTGGAGCAGAAATAATTAAGCAGGGCCACAGCCATTGTTATCTTGTACCTGATTACCGGAGTTCAGCCTGGCAGGGATTTACTTCATTATGCTCTTCTGCTAGTTTTTCATTTTCTTTTGCTAAAAAGCTGATAATGTTTGCTCCTCCCAGCACAAGGGATATAGAAATCTGTTTTCAGAGGAGCTGCTCTTGCACCCCAAGTTGGTCTGTGGAGTTTGTGGGCAAATAAATCCCAGGAGTGGCTGCTGGGCTAATACACAGAGGAGTGGCAGACTGGGCTGTGAGTGTCTGGGTGCGTGTGGAAGGGAAACAACTCAACACCATTTTAAAGATACCTTTTTCTGTTTGCATTTAACCTTTATCTTTTCACTCTTGAAGTGGAAACTGTGCTAATTCCTGTGGGAGGCTGGGAAGGTTTCTGTGAGGGGATGCATCCAGCAAGGGTGGGTATCACCATCCCTCTCCGGTCACATGCTGAGCACGGCTTGAGGAGCTGGGGGGCCCAGCCTGCGGCTTTCTAAGGCTTCCATGAACCCTACGTTTTTAGCATTTGCAATTTCCTTGTGCACACTGGCCGAGCCGGGCTGCTTCATTCACATCACACCAGAGTCTGGTGCAGCATTGTCCTTCCTCTGCAAGAGGACTTTTGATGGCCAAGATGAATTCAGTGCCACTGGAGCAGCAAGAAGCATTAACCCTTAATCCTCGGCTTGGGGGGCCACTGAGCAGTAAGAGGACCCTGGTTGGGGTGGCAGGACTCCCTGTTGCCAGGGAGGGCTCTACAGCATCCCCTTGGCTGTCCACGTGCGAGGACTGGGACAGCCCAGGCGCAGGGACACTTCTCCCAGATCTGCTGCCCCAAGGGTGTCCAGCACCTCAGAGGGATGCAAGGGGCAGCTGGGATGGACTCCCCCCTGTCGTAAGCAAGCAAGAAGAACCCAGGCTCGTCCTTCTAGCAAGGCAATTCTGGGTTTGGACTTCTCTCCACTGTTGCAAGTCAATTTCAGCCTTCCCTGGGGAGAAGGGATGGATTCCATCCTGCCTGGCTAAGAGCTGGCACAAGGGCTTGCAGGTGTCAGGACAGCATGGCTGATTTGGGTTTGCGAGGTTGCAAGTTACCCCTCTCCCATGGTCTGCAAGCATTTACAAAGGGAGCAGATTTCTGGTAAAAACAAATAAAAATGTATATCTACCGAGGTCAGCTGGAAGCAGAAGCTAGAAGAACTCAGGCTTTAATGGAAGGGTGATTAACTGTCGAAGCAGCTTGCTGGTGGCCAGCAAGCATTCTCCATCACCCCTTGTCTCCCTGTTTCCAGGTGGAGCTGCCGTAAGTGGTGGGTTGGTGCAGGAGCCCTGCGTGGGCTCTCTGATCTGCAAGGGTTCATCATCCTTACATCCCACCCGGTGCCAAGACTGATGAATCATTTGTTGTCCCATGCACCACAATTCAACAAGGAAGAAATAAACACAAGAATGATTTATTTAGTTTAGTTTTTACAGAATATAATAAGCAGCCTCCATGTCATGCTCTGGTCAAAAGCAGCAATTTTGCAATAATATAATACAACAAACAGTGCTGTCACTGTCCCCAGACAGGCTCCAGGGACACATCTGTGCCCGCTGGCTTCCTGGAAGGTCTCCCAGGCCCGTGGCCAGGCTGGCGGAGGCCAGGCTTGGCTGCAAGCTGGGGAAGGGACACCTTCCAAGGATGCCCTCATTGCGCAGGCGTCACCTCCAGGAGAGGTACTCACCATCCTCAGAGGTTGCCCGAAGTCAGATGGCCACAGCCATGGCCATGGGCCTCATAAGACTTTGGGCAGCTGTAGCCGGGCTCATGCCGAGGCTGGTTGCGGACTCTCGCTGCCTCTGGAGCAGCTCCTGGGAGTTGGAGCCTCCTTGTCCCTGTACCCTGCCCTCGCAGAGGAGCTGGGCACCACAGCCTCCCCTTGCCCAGACACCATGTCTTGCACTAAGCAGTTTGCAGGTGTGATAATGAGACTCCTAATTTGCTTAGGGAAGAGATAAAGAGGGAAAAAAGAGAAAAGGAAGAATCCAGGCCAAGCAGTGGGCTGCCCTCGGAACCTGGATGTTGGCTGCTGCTGATCCTGCCTCACCCTCCTGCCCCCCACCCCCTCCCACAGGAACAGCCTGAACTAATTAACCCTCTAGCACTCCATAATGAAGGCTAATAAACACCTAATGGGTTTGCTTGAACAAATAACCTCCGCACAGGCTGCAGGAAACCCCCAGTCCGGTGGGGTGGGGTGGGGGAAGAGCAGGGAGTGTGGGGCTGGGGCTGCCCCGCTCTCCCCTCTGGCTTCCAGCAGCCCGAGCCCCCCAGCCGGGTCCCACAGCGTTCAGGCTGATGGTGGCCTGGCTCCCTCACCTTCTCCTGCTCAGGAGGGGGTTCCTCCAGAGCCCCCCA
Source organism: Fratercula arctica (assembly GCA_947846985.1). NCBI lineage: Eukaryota > Metazoa > Chordata > Aves > Charadriiformes > Alcidae > Fratercula > Fratercula arctica. Next base: position 1,993,215 of record CANTUZ010000023.1, read on the forward strand.
GCGAGGGCTACACCTCCCACTGTACAACCCGGGTCACTCCACTCGCTGTTGGCAGCTCCTGATGGAGCCTGGGGATGGTGAGCCCCTGGCCCAGGTTGCCCAGAGAAGCTGTGGCTGCCCCATCCCTGGAGGGGTTCAAGGCCAGATTGGACGGGGCTTGGAGCAACCTGGGCTGGTGGGAGGTGTCCCTGCCCAGGGCAGGGGGTTTGGACTAGATGATCCCCAAGGTTCCTTCCAACCCAAGCTGTTGTGACAGGGCTGCGTGCCCCGGCCAGCACAGCGTGCCCCGGCCAGCACAGCGTGGTGCAAGCTGCAGAACCCCCCCGATGCCATCAGGTGTTGTCCTGTCTTAGGGGACCTGGGTTGTAAGTCTGGTGGAAACAAACTGGGCTCATTCTTCCTGCCAAGGCGGGGGTCAGCGCCGTGGCCTGTCGCAGTCTGTCGTAGCTGGGCTTGTTCAGTATTATGAACCCAAGCCCTGAAGGAAATGCGCTCACAAATATTCTGCTGGAAATACTGTACCAGATGGACTGCGTTTTCCTAACCTTTAGCTGGTTCCAATGTGCAAACAGTTAAGATCATAATGTTAACATTTTCTCAGATGTTTTATGTGCATATAAAATATTCTCAAAGAATGTGCTTTTGAATGCAAGGTTTTATCCAATTACAATTTTACTAGAGTTTATAAAAACATAAAAAAATATGTTTTCAGGGTGTCTGAGATGCTGCTGGCCTTCATGGTAAACTCTGAAGCCCTTGCAGTGGAATATAATTGCTATTACTTGGGAGATGTCTCTGGAATTTTTATCATTAGGTTAATGTGCTAATTCTTCAGTCCAGTATCTGGTTGCCTCTGAAAACGGTTAACATAGGGGCAGTTCAGAATAAATATGTTCCATCTCTGCACCAAAACCGTCTTTTGCTTTCTGTCAGGAACGGAAGGCTTGCCTTCTGCAGACATGAATGTATTTGAATCAGATACTAAAAATACAACTTAAGAGCTCAGGGCAACTCTTCAATAGAGTGAGTTGCTTACCTTATCTCCTGGCAAGTGTAAGAATAGCTCTCTCTTACCCTGCATGGCGACTGCAGCCTCTTGCAGGGAGGCTCCTGGAGGTGTTAAGTGAGAATGGATTTCTTCCCTGCCTTAACTGAAACCCTGAATGAAGAAAGGAGATAAATGGAATTTAATGGACGTTCATGTAAAGACATCTACTGTTGTGTTTTTGGAATAGAAGAGGTGGCAAATGCTGTAGTCAATGGGAATCTTCTCGGTTTGCTGTGTGAACGTGAAGGCTAAGCACGGAAATGTTGGTTGTGTAATCTGTCTGTTTCTGAAAGATCCACGTCTTGCATTACAACATTTTACGATTCCGTGCGTAAGTAGCTCATAACTTTAACAGGCTTATTCCTATTCAAAGATGGTGAATTAGAATAAGCCTGTTAAAATTATATAGCAAGCGTGCATGGAATCATAAGGAAAGGTAGTAAATTACTGCGTTGAAGAGAGGGAACTGGGCTCTGCCTCCAGCCCCCTTGCCCAAACCTCTGGCTTGTGGGGTGTTCGTCATCCCCAGCCCCCAGAGCCTCGGTGACGGCCTCAGGGACACTGAAACAGGGCGGCAGCTTATCTCCATGCTGGGAAGAGGTCGGGGAGTGCCTGAGGGGAGTGCGCAAAGGTCAGCGAAGCAACCCCAACGCCACAGCCCCCATCTCTGCGTGTCCCGAGGGCTGGGGGTGTCCCCGGCCCCACTCCGGGTGGTTCCTCGCGGGATGGGCCGTGCGGGCAGCGAGGTGCTGCCTGGGGAAGGTAATGTGAACCTCTACCGCTGGGTACCTCGCTCAGTGTCTGCAAAGGAAAAACAAGCGGAAAGAACAGGATTGCATTTGTTATTTGTAAGGCAAACCATCTGGGATGTGAAGGCAGTGGGTCCTGCCTCTGAGGAGCACCCAGCGTCACTGCTGCCTGCAGCTGCTTCTCTCCGGGCCTCACCGCAGGGTTTCCCTTGCTGTAACCCCCGATCTCCCTTTGTGGGGTCCAGCCGGAGCCGGGGGGAGCGTGGGAGCTGGTGGCACCTGCTTCTGGAGCAGCTCAGAGGAAGAGGAGGGTGTGAGATGAGCTGGGACCCCGAAAGCCCCAGGCTCAGAGAAGTCCCCTGCCAAGACCCAGGGGTGAAGCCAAGATGCCGGAGGGTCACCGAGTCCTGGCGGTTAATGACTATGGAGTTTTCCAGCCTGACGTGACCAAACACAGAAACTCGGGGCTCGTGGAGGAGACAGAAGGACTCGGAAACAAAGAGTCTTTCAGGCCACCTAATGCAGTATAGATCCAAGAGGACAAATCGAATTTACAGGCATAGCTTAGATTGGGAGATATGCTTGCAAAGCCAATTTGTTTCATTTTATAGGCTTGAAAGATTCTAAGTGAGGGCTCCCTGTATGGTTTGAATTAGGTTTGGATAGCAGTATTCTGAAAAGCTAGATCTGGAGAGGTTTTCACTCAGGGCGTTTGTAATCAAGTAGGGGCCATCTAGCATTTCTGCAATGCTTTCAAATGAAATATTCCATGTCTACCCAAAAATGAAGCTTCTGCATGGTTAAGAAAATGGCGAATACCTGAAAATGGAGGTATCTCTCTCATATTAAATATTTAGTAATAAGATTCCACATGTGTATCAACAGAGGAAGTGGGAATTTCAAAGGGTGCTGCTTTACACCACACTGCCGCCGTGGTTCTGGCACTTCACTGCTCCTGGGGAAGGGGGACACTGCTCTGCCCACGCAGCCTGGGGCTCCCAGCACGCTCCGTCCCACGGGACCCGCTGCATCCGATGCATCGGCACCACCCGCACGCAGACCTGGTTTCCACCATCTCCCCTGAGTCCCCTGAGCAGCGTTCCCTCCTCCCGTCGCCTGTGAGGAGCATTCGCCAGGGCCCACGTTGTTTTGGTGGTGATCTGAACTGGGGCTTGACTGCGGGGCTTGGAGCCGGCTGGTCCGTGTCCGTCAGTCCCGGCTCAGACAAACCCACGGAGATGCTCCCAGCGCCATTCCCCGAGCCTGGACTCCTGCGTGCCGCGTGGCTCCAGCAACCAGCATCCTCCTCCTGGGCTGGTGGGCACCCATTTCACCCTTTCTCCACCGCGAGGAGCCACCACGGCTCCCGAGCCCGTGAGCTCTGGGATGCATTTTGTGCACTGCAAGCCGAAAGCAGCGAGGGGACCATTTCAGCAGAGGGATAAGCCCCTGGCTCCCACTGCTGAGCTCTGCTGCCAGAAAAGTTCCCCGGGAAGTAGCACAATCTTTGTTTGGTCATTAAAGCAGAAAAAGAGAGAGGGAATCTTAGGAAATGCTTGAAACGATTAGGTGATCTTAACTCTAAGGAGCTAAACAAATGCAAAGCAATTCCCCCCCCCAGCCCCTCGTGCTGCTGTAGAATGTAATCTCATTTCTAAACACACAATTACAGAAAATAAAAAGAAAAGAAAAGAATAATTAATTTCTGCTTCCTCATGCAAATCCTCTGACCAATCATTTAGGGATCAGGGGCAATTCAGCTTCTTGTGCAAATTCCAAACTGAAGGCCTGAAAAAAGCAAGTGAATGGATTTACTTTTCTAAGAACCAGAATTAACAAAGGTTCCATTTTCCATGGTTATGTGCCTGGCCAGACAGCCCTTGCTGACAAGCTCTCAAAAAACATGTGTTGGCCTGTTGAAAAGGCCCCAGTGTTGACTGACAGACAATTGAAGTGACAAATTGTTTCATTGTACTTGGCAGGGAGAGCGCTGTATTAGATAATTATGGCGAGGAGGGAAGCAACAGGTCACAGGTCAGAAGACACGTCTGACCCTGTTTTCTGAAAGCCCTGAAAGGAGCCCGCGCCCGGGAGAGCAGCGTGACGCTGCCGGCGGGTTCTCTTTCTGTTGCGATGATTAAGAGCTAACGAAGATGGAGCGGGGACGGGCTGGCTCCCCGCTCGCCCCGCTCCTGGCTCCCGGGGAGCGGGTGACAGGGTTCGGCAGTGGCTCGGTGGCCGGTGCCAGCACACGGTGCCGGGAGGATGAGCTCTGCCGCGGCGCTCGCACCCTTCAATGGCTCCCGCGGTGCCCGGTGTGTTGCCCGATGCGGCACCGCGGTCCTGATGGTGGCTGTGTCCCACCGCAGCGTGGGCGGGTGGCGTTCCTGGCACAGTGCCAGGTGAGCTTTGGGGTCAGCATAGGTGGAAAGATGAGGACCCCACGGGAAAACAGAAAGCAGAGTGTAAACGGCTGAAACAGGCTGAGGAATGTGATTCTCGGCTTGGTGGCCTCGCCGCTGCACCTCAGCCCCTCCGCGTTGGGCGGGTGGTTTCAGCATCTCGAGGTGCAGCATCTCCCCAGGCAGGCATGGCCGCAGCCAGCAATGGCTGCAGCTGAGACATCGTCAACACCCCTTTAATTGGGGTCTAATGGCTACCTCCATCTGCGCAGGGCAGCTCTGCCCTGGTGCTGCCTGGCGCAGCCCAGCCGGCAGCGTCGGTCCCTGCCCGGCAAAGGCAGCGGCTGCACAGGAGCCTCCCGGCAGCACCGGACCCACTCGCACCAACAATCCCTCAGCATCCCGGCAGGTCCCTGTCTTGAACTGGCAGCAAAACGCACAATGTCCATCCCTGAATCCCGTCCCAGGCGGGTCTGGCTCGGGCATGGACACCTTCCTCCTCCAGCTCAGCCCTGCGCAGCAGGGACTGTTTTCTTGCTGGCTGCACAACTAATAATTATTGAAGCTTCTCTCCCACCATAGAAATAAAATATGGCATGGAATCCCAGCACAGCTACTCCATTGAGAGCGCTGCTCAACTGAGTAATACCAATAATTCAAAACAGATGAGCCAAAGGCTCGAACACTATAGACTCAGTATCCCGATCTGCCCTGACCCCTGGAACTCGCTGAAAGTTACCTTGAGACTCGCCAGAGCTCTTTGTAACTTCTGTGAGGGTTATTTATTGCAAAGTCATAAATATTTGTTATGGATTTTCTCCATCAATCTACAAAATGAATTAGGTTAGAAAAAATTTATGTACTTGGATTTTGGGCATGTGTTTCTCAGGCAGGGGAGAAAAAGTAGGATCTCCATTGTGCAGAGGACGGGCTGCTGCAGAGCTTTGGGCTCTGCTGCCTGCGTTAATTAATTCCCTTCCACAAACGGCTTAAAATGCACAGTACAGTTGAGAAGTGGGGGAGGGAGGGAAGAGGTTCTTCTTTAAATCTCTCTTAAAATCTTCCATAAAATTATTTATGGGGGAAGGAAAAGTCTATTTCCCTCTCCTCCCTCCCGGATGCCATGCCAGCCCATTAAAAACCTGAAATTCAGGGGCTGTTGTGCCCCAGGAAATCAGCCTCAAGCCAACATCTCCCTCAGAATCGGCACCAGCCGGGTGCAACAGGGATGGAGGGAGAGGGCTCAGCCTCCTCCCTCCCCACGCCAAGGGCTGACCCAGGGCAAAGCCTCCGCGCTTTCCCACCCCTTAAAGAGAGGACGCGGGAGCAGGGCTGTTCCTGCCCTGCAGGCACTTTTCTGGTGAATTAGAAAGTTTTTATTCAGGAAAGCACTTGAGCAAGACCTTAACCTCAAGGATGCTCGGAAGCCCCAGAGATTCCGGGTTTGCAACAAAATGGCAGCTACCATGTACTAGAGCTGCTTTTTCGTGTCCTAATGTGAAGTGAAATACATGGTTTTTTTCCTCTTCAGGACTCAGGGGCTGCGTTTCTTCTTTGCATTAGTTTTACAGGAACCCCAGAAAATCCCAGAAGACCCCACAGGATCCCACAAATCATGACGACACTTTTAAGTTTTTTGCGCTCGGGCTAATGAGCTGCTATTTTAAGAGGTTATTGCTAACACTTAAATCTGACTGCTTTTTTTTTGTTGTTGTTGTTTGTTTTAGAATTGTTTGTAGTAGCTGTGCTTGTCCCGTATGTAATTTCAGCAAGCCCAGGAGGGAACCTGCCTCAGTTCTCTGTGCGGGCCTTTCCCGGTCCCCTGCTCGCCCAGTGTCCATGAGCATGGACTGGGATGGGGAATGGGAACTTTGCTGGCAGGAGTGTCCCGGGTAGGCTGGAGGCCGGGCTGCGTTCCCCTGGGTCAAGGCTCGCAGTGGGATGACAACGGGGAACTCGCCCCTGCTCGCCTTCTGGGTCGCCTTTTCCAAGCTGCCCCCATGGTCTCTCCTCCCCTCCTCGGACATCGCTCCGTGGCAATTCACAGAATCACGGAATCAAGGAATGGTGGGGGTTGGAAGGGACCTCTGGAGATCATCCAGTCCAACCCCCTGCCAGAGCAGGTTGGACAGGAACACATCCAGGTGGGTTTTGTTTATCTCCGGAGAAGGAGACTCCACAGCCCCTCTGGCAGCCCATGCCAGTCTCTGGTGGGTATTGGTCCCTGCACCCTCATTTTCCTCAAAAGCCGCTGTGCGTGCAGGATCCCGCACCTCCCTCCGGCTGCTGCAGAGGGACCGCAGGGGACCCAGCAGCCCGTGTGTCTCTGTGGTGACTCGCGTGCGGACAGTGAGTCCCGCTCTCCCACGTCTGTCTCTCCAGCCGCCCAACCGCTCTTGAAAAGGATTGCATGAATGAGCTGATCGAGCTTTGTTTCTGCTCCCGTGGTTTGCCCTTTACCCTTTGGCCTTTGCCCAGCTCCCTGGCCAGGGGAGCGAGGGTTTGGCCACAGATCACTGCACAGCTGGCCAGATGCTCTCTCAGGAGCACAATGAGCCGTGGCAGGGGCTCGCGGCTCCTCCCGCTCCCCAGCCCCAGGCACCGGCATGCTTGGTAAAACACCAAACAGCATTTTTCTCTGGTTGCAAGGAAGACTCCGGTGTGGGTCTGGTGTGTGGGGATGTGCGGTGCTGCCCCAGCGCTGGGGGAGAGGGACGCTGCCTCCCACCGCGCTCCTGGTGCTGCTCCCCACCTCCCTCCTGTTCCCCATCTCCATCTTGCTCCCCACCTCCCTCCGCTCTCCATCTCCCTCCTGCTCTCCATCTCCCTCCTGCTCTCCTCCCACCGTGCCTGTGCTGGCGCAGCAAACCCGCGGCCGTGCCAGCCCTTGGGGTGAGCCCTTGGCACAGGGAGGGCCTGGCAGCTCCCAGCCGGCGTGGAGGGATGGTGCCTGTGCTGCTGGCTCTGACGGGATGTCTGTGTGTGTCCCTTGGCTCATGCCGGACTGCAGGCAGGGAAGAGCTGTCCTCTTGGGTCTGGCTTCATCTAGCACCTTTATCTTGCCTGCTGGTGGGGCTCCGGGGTCTGCAGTGTCTCCGGTGGCAGGGATGCTCTCTTGGTGCTTTTCCGTCCCCCTCGCCCCACTGAGCTCTGCCCTCAAGCCTGAAGCCAGCCGTAGTGATGGCCAGTGCCCAGGAGCGGGGCACATCCTGCAGGCTGGCGCTGGTAAATACCTGCCGACTGTCCAGCTTGCCGGGAGGCAGCCGATGGGCTGGTGAAGGCATCCCGATTGCCTTCTCTGCTCTCACACATATCCCCAGGAAGGAACAGCCTCCTCTCCTGTTTCTTCCCCATTGTGTAGGTGGCTGGGACTGTCCTGTGCAGTGACACCTGCTCGTAGGTAAGGAATGGATCAGCCGGGTGTGCCAGAGACCTGTGTGTGGTGTCCAACAGCATCCAGATTGCAGTGACAGCCCGGGCTACACCTGCAGATCCGGGTATGTGCCCGGCAGTTTGCTGGGGCACATGCGGAGCCGCCTGCCTCGGGCTGGAGCCACTGAAAACGGGGTGTGGAGCAGATGATTCCGTGCTGGGTAACATAGTAGTGGAAAAAGTTGACAGAGGGAGCATGACACCAGGAGCTATTTGTTCAATCAATGATTTACCAGATGTGTACACTGTACTAAAGGCTTGTAAACATACTTTAATGGCCAGCTGTAAATCCAGGCAGTAGCGGTGCCAGCTTCATCTCCATCGGATGTGTTTTAGGAACAGCAGCGTAAGGGCTCTGAATCACTTTGTTATAGGCTCTGTCAGCTCTGAAATTGCGCGTGTAAATCAAAGAACCAATGTCCTCAGGTCAAAATTATTTGAATGTCAGGAAAGGTTTTATGACCAGCAGCTTTTCCTTTTCTGGGTTCCCCTGCAGTTTCTTGTCTTCCACAAACAGCACCTCCAGAACACTGGGTTTCCGTCCCAGTGCCCCAAGTGCGTGGCCGTTTTCACTGACTATGTTGGAAGTCTCTTTTGTTAATCACTGAAGCAAAGCGTCATTAGTGAGAAGTGCAGAGTGTACACAAAGAGGAACTTGCCAAATTACTAATAAGCAGAAACTCCATCCATCTTAATGAGACACAGTTAAGAAAATAGCAACCTAGAATACACACAATGGAGCCTTTCCGTGCTGTTTATTCACGTTAGGAAGTTGTTCAGGACTCCATCTCTGGTGCTGCTCGGAGATAGTCGCGTGGTTTCCAAGCCACAGGCTGCTTATGCTGTTGCAAACCATTAAGCATGAGAAAGATAAATAAGTAAGTGGATGGATGGCTCAAAAAATTATTAGAGGGAAGATAAATATCTGGTCTCCAAACAAATGAAGGAACCATACAGCTGAATTCTGGTTCCAGGCTCTCTTCGCTGCTGAGCAGGTTGGGTTTACACTGGGCCGCAGATGAAGGGAACACTGGCGGCAGGGTGAGAAATGCTCCCTGCGGGCTGGGGAAGGGGTGCCACACGGTGCCGGTGTGCGGTGCCAGTGAGGCAGCGCCTGGCAGGGGCAGCCTGAGCTCCTGGGGTGCTGCCACCCCGGCAGCTCCAGTCTTGTGCTCTGGACACCTGCACCAGGGCCATCCACATTGGGAAGAAGCTTTCATTTGGGAAAAGTCAGGGAAAAACTACAAACCCATTTATTTTCTGGGGTTTGTCATGGAGGGTCCAAAGAAGAACTCCCAGAAACACCATCCAACGGTTTTCCTTCAAGGCCGAGAGACCCGCTGAGCTCCCGGACCCCCTGGATAATTCACGTACTCTCCCGGTGACCGATATGGGTGCCTGTTAAGGAGCCTATGGTCCCCCTGGCGCTTGGTCTGCCATGTCTGCAGGACCAAAGGAAGAGCAGTGATGGGCTGGTCCCTCTGTGATTGCTGCTGACGCGGGGGGTCTCAGCGCTGGAGAGGACCCCTCTGCGCGCAGCACCGCTGGGAGCTGCTGCCTAACTCATGACCTCGGCCATCTCTGGTGATTTCAGGGTGCGGTAGGTTGGTTCTTCAGACAGAGGATTGCCGCAGAGTGAGAAGTGTGAGGAGATGTTTCCCCATGGTGGGCAGGTCTCCAGCTCCCCTCCTTCAGGGTCCCCTCCAAAGCAGCCGAGGGTCCCTGTGTGCCCAGTCACCGCGGGGCTGCTCCTGGGCTGAGGCCCCCATCGCATTGGCCCGGTGGTGTGATTTATAGCTCCCCGGTGAGCTGCGGCCCTTCCCCAGGTTACTCTGGCAACACAGGAGGGGTCTGCACCCACACCGAGGTGCCTGCACACCTGCGCTCCCCAGCCACGCTTCTCTTTGTTGGGTAAGGAATGACTTTCATGCAAGCAGCTCAGCTGCTGGCTATTTTATTGAACGCCAGTGCTCACCGTATGTTATTCAGACAAACTTTATATATGCTACAGACCCTCTCAGCAGCCTGCACCTGGTCCAGGGCAAAGCTGAGCCTCATAGAGAAGAATGTGCTGTAATGCAGCACGTTATTACAGGATAAATATTTATAAGCCCCTGTAAATATTTGCCATCAGTTCCCTCCTGGGACTAGGGGCAGACGGTCAGAGTTTCAGCAGCACTGAAGGCATTAGCTGTTGTAGTTCTTTATATGTTATCTCAGCTAGTAAACCCTTTGTTGATTGTGTTTAGTTATAGCATTTAATGGTGCTAATTTCACACTAACGGGAGACATCGTCGGGAATTGTTGTGTGCCTTGATCCGGGCTGGGTTATGGGCTGGCTCTCGGTGTCAGCATCCCCTGCAGCACGGGGGTAACGGACACTGGGCTGGGGTGGCGGAGATGGTCCCCACCACTGCAAAACCTCCCTGCGGGGCGAGGGAGCATTCCTGGCTGCACCAGTTATTGGAATCTTGGAGCTCTCTGCTGAGAAAACCAGAAAACAAACACGGCAAAACCAACATCCTCCTCGGCAGGCTGACCCCGCAGGGGCTATCGGCTCCCAGCTGCCTGGGGGGTGTCTAATCTAAAGCAAATATTCCCTGGGGGTGTCCAGGAGCTGTGCTGCTGCAGGAGGTGACACGGTGGGGTCTCCATGCGGGGACATGGGGGGTGGGCTGATCCCACCAGCCCTTCCTGTCCCCTCCTCGGCAGGGGCTCAGGCACCCAGGGCAGTGCAAGCCCAGGGACGAGTTGGTGGTTTTCGTGTGGCCCCGCTTGGGGCAGGGACCGCGGGTGCCTGTGGCCGGCCGGTCACAGCTCCCCCCCCACCGCCACCTCTGCTGGGGCTGAGACGGGGCTCGGCAGCGGTGGGAAACCGGGGAAGAAATGCCAGGGCAGGCAAGGCCATGACTCCTCCATGCCCTCAAATGCAGCAGTAAAACAATGGGCCCTGGGCAATAGCGCTTGCCGGATTGTTGCATGGGACTGTTTGGGGGCTCTACTTTGCTGCTCATGCACGAAAGCCAGTCATTTGGCAAAAATCAGCTCAGTTAGCAGCCATTGTTCGTAAAGAGCCCGGGGCTGAATGGGCTCAGGGCTAATATATTCTATTATCCCACGCCTGCCGGTTTCCCTGGACGGCATGGAGGGAAACCCACATTCCAGTGCTGGGCGCTGGGGCAGGGCAGAGCATGGGCAACGCGTCCCGCGTGGGCAACGCGGCTGGGGGGGCCAGGAGGGGCGGGAGGGCACCGCTGCGAGGTGGGGTGTTGAGGGCACAGGGGCACGTCACCCTCCCGCCATCCCTGCGAGGCCGAGCGCCCGCTGCGGGGGGATGTGGCCGAGGGCAGCCATGGCGGGCAGGGGAGGCTGCGGTGGGGCCAGAGCGCACGGTGCCGCAGGCTGCGGGGATGGACAATGGGGCCAGAAATAAGCACGGTTAATTGGACTCGGCTTTTCAAGGCATAGGAGAGGATGGGGGATAGCTGAAATTGTACGTGTTGCAAAGCATCTTGTTATTCAGTAAGAATATGTTAGCTCCTGTGGGAGACGCAGCAATAAATGGCTATAAAGCAAAGTTAAACGATGACATTAGAGACTATGCAGAGATTTAAGAAGCAGTGGGCTACATAATTATGAATGGAAATGGCTGCACAGGCTTCACTCAGAAAAGTGAATGCCCAATTTGGAAGGGGTTTGTTGGAAGAGCAGCCTATCTTGGGCAGCTGCTATTTAAGAGGACTTATACTGTGTATTAAGCAATTTAGTGGTCTAGACCAGAGCTGTTGGCTTTTTTCTTTTTTTTTTTTCTTCTTTTTAAAGACAAGATGGTTTTCTAGTCAATTCTATTTCAGTTTACAATTCACTTTTGGGTTCCCGTACAGGTGCTGCTGCTGTGAACATAGGTATCAGATATAGAAGAGAAGAGAGCCAGCAAAGACCTTCCCTGGGCTGAACACAAGAACGGTCCATGCTTTGAGCGTGGATGGTTTTAGCAGCCAGGGCACGCCATCTTGCAGCTTTCCCGCTTGGATGAAGGGTGCTGATGTGGTGGGCAGCCCTTCGAGCTGAGAGACTCTGTACGGTGTGTCAGGGGTGCAGCCAGCCCAGTAACCAGTGTGGGATGCTCCGGGTACGTGGTGGCACACGTCTCTGGAGAGACGTTGACGGTGCTTACCCTGCTCCATGTGGTATTTGCTGAGCTGGGGATAACCAGGATCCCGATGGTCGTTTTATTGCAGTGTTACTGCTGCTGCCTTTCGGGACCTCCCCAACTTTCCAACAAGTTTCCTACGTCCCCATCTTCCCTGCCCAGCTGTGGGAAGGGCATCTTCTATCTGATTCTTCTATCCTGGAACAGAAAGATTACAGCACTGCCAAGTAAAACGCCCATTGCCACTCTGAAAATGAAGTTCTGAGACTTTCTTATGATCTTGCAATCAAAAATTAAGAGTTATTTGCACAATTTGGTTTTGAGTGCCCCAGATGTGCAGGGGTCACATTCCAAACCAGAGGCTCATACCTGAGGATATAACACTTGGGTGCAAGTAAAGATTCTTGAGAGAAATTCATCCCAATGGCCCTCGAGCAGATCAGTGCCCTGTTCTGTACACCACATTACAGCATGACACTGGGACACTGCAGTATTTTCTACATTCTCAAAATGAAATGTTTCTCTGTTTCTAAACTAATTTTGGTAAAAGCAAATCCTAGGTTGCCAGATTTTCCCAAGGGATGAGAAGTCCATTTTGCAGCTGTTTCTCGGTGCAAACAGCGATCAGTGCTTTGCTACCATTTCCTGAGCCCAAGCAGCAGGAGAGGGCCTGCTCCATCCAATTGCCTCTTTCATTCAGCTGCTGGCACCTTATGGTGAAGATTTCTCTTGTTTACTGCTGAATTCTCCACTTCATTAGCAGTGCTAACTGGCTTCTCTCTTCTGCTGGCCCTCAGGTGAAAGTGGCTCTTTCACGCTTCCAGGCTGCAGAGCCTCTTCCATTCACCTCTCAATGAGGTGTAGTTCCTGTATTAAATAGCACAAGCTGCTCAAGCCAAAGGCAGCAGCAGTAACGGGAGCTTTGTGTGAGTCCGGAGGAGGGAGCTCAGGAGAGCTCCCTTGGGCACGGACACGCGGGCACATGGGGGACAGAGCTGCTCGAGGGCCAGACCTTGTGCACATGGGGACCGTGCCGAGGGGCACCCTGCTCTGCTGCGGAGTAGCCATCGGACGGCACGGCTGCCCAGCCACAGACCTCAACGTGTCCAGCTCCTGGCCTTGGAGGGCAGCAAGTCTTTGCAGGCCCTCGGGAGCGCAGCAGCCTGTCCCTGCTGCGGGGACAGGGCTGGCATGTGCTCCCGTCCTGTCTCCCCAGCAGAGCCTTGCCAAGCTTGTCCCTAAGCAGGATGTGCGGCTGTGGCTGGAAGCTGTCAGGCTTGCGGTGCTAGCTCCTGCTCGGAGTCGCTGGTGGGAGCAGTCCCTCCTCGGAGCGCCAGGCCCACAGACGGCAGTGCTGCGGGTCTGCTTTACCCGTGCCCTTCTCTTGGTAGGGGAGGCAAGGGATGGGCCCTGCTGCTGGGGGCACAGTGGGTGCTGCTGTTGCAGGGCTTCTGCCTCCCTGGCAGGGCTGGAGCCAGGCTTCCCAGGCGCGATACCTCTTTAAGAAACAGACGGACTCTTTCTCACTCCTGGGGTTTTTTTGGTTGGTTGTTTTTTTTTTTTTTTTTTTTTTTTTCGCAAATACCATAGTTTTCGTTGGAATTTGTCCACAGGGAAATGAAGTCTGCACGGTCCAGTCCAGGTTCTCAGAAACATCTGCACCCTGGGAGTGGCCGCTCAGGAGCGCCTGGGCCCTGCCACGGCCCGGACGGCTCGGGCTGCCCACGGGAGAAGTGGCCCGGGGGTCTCCCGGTGCCCCCGCGGCCGCCCACGGCAACTCCCGGGTCCCCGTCGGGACAGGGCTTCGCCACCCCGCTCCCGCTGCAGGTGGCGGAGGGATGAGCCCGCTACGGCGTCGGGGCGAACCGGGCTGCGAAGCGCCGTCGGGGCCGCGCCGGGCGCCGTCCCGCAGCCCGCGGAGCCGCCGCGGGAGGCGGGTGCCCGCCCGGGCCGCCCGGCGTCCGGGATCCCGGCGCAGAGGGGCCGAGTCGCGGCGCCGTCGGGGCCGGGCGGGGCGGGGCGGGGCGGGGCCGGGCCGGGCCGGGGCGGAGCGCGATTGGCTGCCGGGGCGGCTGATTGACAGCGGCGGGTGACCGCGCGGCGGGCGGCACCGCCCTGATTGGCTGCCGGGGGCGCACAAACCCGCGGCGCGGCGCGGCGGGGCCAGAGCGGGGCCGGGACCGGGCGGCGGCGGCGGCGGCGGCGGAGCGAGCGGCGGTGCGGAGGCGTCCGACCGGGGCGGGCACCGGGCGGGGGGTCGGCGCCCTGAGCAGTGCTGGGGGGCCCCGGGCAAGGCGCAGCGGAGGGGGCCGTCGGTGCGGCCGCGGGGAGGGTCCCCGGGGGCGGCCGCCGGCAGCGGGCGAGCGGCGGGGAGCGCCGTCGGGGCCGCCGTCGGCGGGCGCGGCGATGGGCGGTGTGTGGGGGCCCCGCGGGGCCAGCCTGCGGGCGTTGGTGTCGCTGGCCGTCGGGCTGCTGGCCTGCGGTGGGGCCAGCGAGTACGACTATGTGAGCTACCAGTCCGACCTGGGTCCCTACCCCGGCGGGCGCTTCTACGCCAAGCCCCACCAGTGCGTGGCCATCCCCGCCGACCTGCGGCTCTGCCACAGTGTGGGCTACGACAAGATGGTGCTGCCCAACCTGCTGGACCACGAGACCATGGCGGAGGTGAAGCACCAGGCCAGCAGCTGGGTGCCGCTGCTCAACAAGAACTGCCACATGGGCACCCAGGTCTTCCTCTGCTCCCTCTTTGCCCCCGTCTGCCTGGACCGGCCGGTCTACCCATGCCGCTGGCTCTGCGAGGCTGTGCGTGACTCCTGTGAGCCCGTCATGCAGTTCTTTGGCTTCTTCTGGCCCGAGATGCTCAAGTGTGACCAGTTTCCCCAGGACGACGTCTGCATTGCCATGACGGCTCCCAATGCCACCGAGGTCTCCAGGCCCAAAGGTAAGGCGTGACCAGCACTCCAGCCCTGCTCCTGGTGCTTTCCTCTGAGCTGATGGGGCAGGTGTTGGCTCAGGAGGGACTGTGTGGGGCTAAAGGGGGTCTTGTGTCAGGAGGAGGCTCACCTGAGCTCTGCTTCTCGGCAGCAAAACTCCTCCAGCCTCCGAGTGCTCTGTGAGTGCTCCTGTCCCAAGGAAAGCAGGGCACCCTGCTCGCTCCATCAGCGGGGGCACGGTGGGTGCGTGGCTGCTCTGACCCTGCTGGGCTCTGGCCCCTGATGGACCAGGGCTCTGACCCTTCATCCCCCAGGTGCTGCACCGCCCTGGCAGCAGTTTCTCTGCCAAGCCCGACTCCTGAGGGGATGTTCTTGGTGGCAATAGGACACGTGGTCCCCACGGCAGAAAGTGCTGTTTGACTGGAGTAAACGGTGGCAGTAATCCTAGCGGGGTACCTCTCTTCCCGAGCCATCCTGGGTGAGATGCTGGGCAGCCGGTGGCTGCATGTGCAGTGGAGATCCATCCCTGCCTTCTCAGGTGCTGACGAGGGGGCACGAGACTTAGAAGGAACAACTAGGGAAAGTAGATGTGATTCTTGTTTGTTTTCATTATGTTCAGCAGGTCTGTTTGGTGCCAGACTGGCTCGTTTGTGTGAGTTGCAATGAGTCCTGCTTGTTGAAAACTTTTAAAATAAATAAATATTGTGGTGTCGCTTTGGCATTCTACATTGGAGCGCTGTGGAAGGCTGGCAGGAGGGATATTTGTAGAGGGAGAAGGCAGAGGGTATAAAAGTGCAGTGCTTTCCTGTCTGGAGCTTCATTGAAAGGGACGTCACAGGGGGACAGTGCAGGCGCTCGGGAGGAGCCCAGGGACGGGGAGCCACGCGTGGGCCCAAGCGACTGCTGTGGCTTCTGCACTGCGTACGGGGCTCACCGGGAGTGACGGTCACCCTTTGCTGCGGCCGCTCGCCCGCAGGTACCTTTGCAGACAAAGGCTTTACGTCCTGCGTGGTGGGGAGCCCTCTCACAGCCTGCGGGGACTGTGCAGCATTATCCCGCTCATCCCAAGGGGACTTGCGCTTCAGGGAGCCCTTCAGTTACGGGGCAGGAAGGGAGAGCGTCCTGTGGCAGAGGGGTGACACCCTGGGGTGTCCCCAGGAGCCAGCGTGGGGCACACGGGGAGCGACGGCGTGGGGGGACGGGGTAGTGGCTGCAGACAGGGGGGGACACCCGGGCTCGACACCTGCCGGAGCCATACAGGGAGCTCAGCTGCGCCTCGGCAGTGGCATCCAGAGGCAGGTGGGGTGTGAAGCGTGTGCCCACCCTGGGAGTGAGGTTTGGCTGCTCCTGCCGACGGCAGCACAGCCACACTGCCTTCCTCACCGCGGCTTGCGCTTACTGATGCGATTGCTGGAGGAAGCTCTTTGTTTTCCAGGAAGGCTCAAAAATCATCTGTCCCATGTGAACCTAGACCCTTGGTCAAGACCACAGCCGCGTCCTGTGTTGCGGGTACAAAGGTCGCTTTTATTCCCCAGGGACTTGCAGCCAAGCGTGCTCCTGGGGCAGCTGGGTCTGAGCCATTGCTGTAGAGCTGCCCCTTCCAAGCTCCGAGACAGAGTTTGAGCTGTCATTCATTTTAGAGACATTAATGACCCAAGACCTGGGAACAGTCTTCTAGATGAGCAGCATCTGCTAAGTTTTCCCTTGTGTAGTTTAACAACTAACTTTCTGATCACCTTTCAGACCTGTCTTGACAGCAGCATTGGGGTGGGACATTGCTGCTTTCTTTTGGTGCTGCTAACGCACCCATCAGCACAGCATTTGGGCACCATGCTGTCCTTCACAGGCATCGCTAAAGTGACTTTATTACAAGGAGTTACGTAATCTCCAGTTTGAGTCCTTTGTGGATCTATTGCTGGTGCTGTTTGGGTGCAGAGAGGCCTCATTCTGCACAAGCTTTAGGGTGTATGAACTTGTTCTTCG
Source organism: Fratercula arctica (assembly GCA_947846985.1). Lineage (NCBI taxonomy): Eukaryota > Metazoa > Chordata > Aves > Charadriiformes > Alcidae > Fratercula > Fratercula arctica. Next base: position 2,009,915 of record CANTUZ010000023.1, read on the forward strand.
AGTGAACTGTAAATCACAGCTGGGTGAGTTTGGCAAGGCAGTATTGCAGTCACTCAGATAAACCACGGACTGCTAGATGGCTTCACAAAACTTACATCCCAAGCCCTTTTAAATGAGCAATTTGTTTGCAAGGATGTTTACAGAAAGTAATTTTTTAAAATTGTTGTGCAAATGTGAACTCTCTTCATCATTCAGTGGAAAAGTGAAAAAGTGGAAAAGTATAAGGTTCTTCACATCCCCTGACTGCTTCAGAATATTTCAGGAGGAATCCCTTGCACGTGCCGTAGCTGAGCCCCAGCAGCTCCAGAGGTGTCAGGCCGAGCTCTCCGTGCCCATCGCGCCGTCTGGGGTACTCCTCTGCCAGGGGATGAGCGATCTTGCTAGAAAATGCTTCTCCCAGACGAGAAGGACAACCCCCCGGTGCTCTGCTGGGCTGGTCCTGCTGCCCTTGGGTGTCGTAGCTTTCACGGCGCTAGCGCTGGTCTGCAGCAGAGCGATCTGGCATGTGTTCTCCCCGACTAACATTCAGAGGGAGAAGCTCTATGTGCTGCATATGCCGTGTGCTGGGATGCTCCTGCCCCAAACAGCTTAGAGTTGACAGTGCAAACTTAAACTTAATTGTGGCCACTGCTGTAATGTGAACTGACACAGCCGGGTCCCTTGTGCTGGTGCTCCTGCGCTCCATGGGGGATCTGTGCGTGGTGGCTTCAGGGCCAGACCCGGCACGGTGCCCAGTGCTTGGTCCCGGTGCAGACGCGGGGTGCCCCTGGCTGATCGCGCCTGTGCCGCTGCCCTTCGGCCCTCGTCCCGTTGCCGTTCCTTCCCTCTGCCCGGGGCTCTGCCGACAGAGACCTGCAGTCCGTTTGTGTCCCAGAGCCCCTTCGGTCTTGGGCACTGGGGTGTGTTTCCTGTTGATTCAAAGAGGGTCAGGACCCAGCGGTGTCCCCCCTTTTCTCTGGGCACTAATAAGAACGAGCCTTTTCAGTATTTTTCCCCATTAACACCTCGAAATTGGAATTTGTTTCTGCCTCTCAAAGAGCTGACCTGCTGAATTCCTTTCTCCTTAAGCATGAGGCGGTAAAGCCTGCAGGCCCACAGGATGCATCAGGGGAGTTGCAGATTAATATAGCATTACACATTCCTTCTCCTGCCCCTGGAGTAAGCTGGCTCTAAAGCCAGGCGGTAGAAAATGGTCAGCAGGGACAAAGCGAGCTGGAAGCAGGCGAAGGTTGTGCTTGGAGTGGAGCTGTCAATGGCTCGAGCTGTGCTGGGCACTGCAGGCGCAGTGCGGTTGGGCACATGCTGGCACAGCCACCCCTGGCTGCTGCAGCAGGGACCACCTGAGGCGGGAGGACCCCAATCATGGCTGGGCTTCTTGTTGGCTCTTTCTGCCCGGATGGCACGGGAAGGGGAAGGTGAGGTGCTGGGCAGTGCTGTGGACTGGCAGGTGTTGGCCATGATGGCCCTGGGAGGGCTAGGAGGGCAGGCAGTTCCAGAATAGCTGTGGCTCCACAGAACAGCAGTTTTCCTGGGGTGCAAAGCTGTGTGGGAGCTGGTCAGGGCCCTGATGTTCATGTTCCTGACCTTGGCATGATGGGGTGTCCCATAGGAAAGGAGCATTTCCTTTCCTCTTGGCATGGGACAGTGTCCCCCAGAAGCCCTGCAGGCATGTCTGTGCTGCGACAGGGTGCAGGAGGCCGGGATGGAGGATGCTCCCCGCATGTGGAGCTGCCCGGGTGCCCACTGCCACTCGCCAGGCCATGGGGGTCCTCCCAGAGAAGTTTCTTCTCTGTGGTGAGAGGAGTGTTGGCAGGACGTGCCTGCAGCGTGGCAGGCAGACGTGTGCTGTGGTGGAAGGGGGGGGATGGCTGCTGGCGAGGGTCCCTGCCAGGCAGGGGTCCCTGCCACCCTGATGGGCCAGAGCCTTCCCAGGAGCTGCTGTAGCACAGCTAAAACAAAGCCTGTGTTTTCACCAGGGAACAAGGAGTCTTATTTTCCATTTTTTTGTTTGTTTTTTTTTTTTTTCTTTGGTTGCCTGGAAAGCTCATGGGGTGAACGCAGTGGTGGCTTCCACATTGTTTGCCTGGCCCGAGTATAGGCTCGGCCGGTCTGCTAGTGTGTGTGCTCTTTGGCTGCCGAGGCATATGGAAGGCTTTGCCCACTGGGATGTGCGGAGATGAGCTAACGGATGGCAGGTACCCCCTCTTGTTCCTCAGCGTGGTCCCCAGCACAGTAACTAACTCTTGGCACTGCAGCAGGGACAGACCGCTGGGGCTGTCACCCTCCTGCGAGCATCCCCTCTCCCTCATCATGAGCTCGTTAAATGTGCAGCCTGGATGGAAATATTCTAACTGCTGATTTTAAAAATAAAGTGCTGGGGATGTCATCGCATCCCCAAAGGCTGGCTCCTGTCGGTGTCACTCTAAGTGAAGACAGTGAAAGTGGCAATTTCACGTTAGGGTTTTGGAGGAAGTCACGCAGGTGATGGGCGGCTCTCATGGGTACTGAGGTACCAGGAGTGGGGCTGTGGAGTCATCTGTTGGGTGCTGCGAAGGTTGCCTTGAGGCTTGCACATTGGTGTGATGGGAGACCAGTTGCTCTGCATGTGTGATTAATAAAGACATGGTGCGTGACCCCAGAAATCAGTGTTTGGCACAGAGCAGATTTGGGGGGACAAGAGGGGAAGAACAAGCCACAGGAAACAAATGTCTCACCTGAAACCCTGTGGGGCATCTGTGACTGAGGAGACTGAACTCTGTGGTTGGCGCAGGTCGTGGCTGTGCCTCCCTCGCCAGCCGTCCTGGCTCTGCACCCCTGTTTCTGGGACACCTTTCTGTTTTTTCTGTCCAGCAACGCTGTGGGTTTTGCTGGCCTGGTGGAGGGCTGGAAGGGCCAGGAGCTCCGTCTGCACACAGGGACCAGCAGATGTTTCGCTGCAGCGCCGTCCCCGAGAATAACTCCCTTGTGTGGGAAAGAGCCCTCCGTCCTGCTGGACCGGGAACAGAAGCAGCATCTCCCAGCTCAATAAATTAATCTGCCAGTAGCACAAATCTGCGTCTGTGCTGCTGGGTGGTCTCTGCTCCGTCTGGAGACGGGAACCTGGAAACACATTTTTATTCTCTGGGTGAAGTGAGCTTTCCTCTCAGGATGGATCCTGATGAAGCGTTCTGGGCTGGCGTTTCCTGAGAGGAGGATGTCGGCTGGCGAGCAGAGCCAGCTCTCCTCCGCTGGAGCCACGAGCTGCCCCACAGGGTGTAGCCGGGCTGAAAACAAAAAAGAGACGGTGTCTGCTGTTGGGGTCGTGCTGGAGGGGCCTCTGGAGGGGACAGTGCATGTGGGAGGTGTGCGTGTCCATCACCAAGCTGTGCTGCTCTGGGCAGGGTGGGAGGGAGGCCAGCGAGGGGCTCGCCGTGCGATGCCGGGCAGCCTGCGGGGTGGTCCCCGGCACCAAGGACAACCTGTGCTGAGCTGTCCGTGCCCGTCCTGACCCCCTGCCTGGCTCCAGGGTGGCTCCTGGCCGGGGGCGGCCCCTGGGCACCGTCCTCCTGCCATGCTGGCGTTTGGGCTCCGCGTGCCCGCCTTGGCACGCTGCGGGGAGGGACCATCAGCGGGCTGCGGGCCATGCCCTGCGGCAAGCAGCTTCCCTCAGCTGAACGCCTGGCGCTGGAAACCCCTCTCCTTGCCAGCCCTGTCCTCCCGCTCTTGGCAGCTCCCTGCCCCTGCCCGTGCCGGCCTCGGGGCCGCTGGCAGAGCTGGAGCGGGGCTGGCAGGAGGCCGCCCGTGGCCAGCACTGGCCTGTGAGCTGGTGGACGGCTCTTGACCCCCAGCAACGTGTCGTCCCACGGTGCTGGGACCCCATGGCAGGGTGCCTGGTCATTGCCCCCCTCGAGGGCAGCTTGTTCTGCAGTGCTTCTTGAGCTGGATCCTCACCACCTCTTCTCTCCTCTTGGCAGGAACGACCGTGTGTCCCCCTTGCGACAACGAGATGAAGTCGGAGGCCATCGTGGAGCACCTGTGCGCCAGCGAGTTTGGTAAGGAGGAGCGCTGGGGCCACGGGGAGGCTTTCCTGGGGGAACCATGGCTCCCATGCGGGCCGGGTCCTGGAGCACTGCGTTTCCCTGCCCGCCCTGAGAGCCGTGTGGCCAGCGGTGTGGCCATGGCCGCGTCACCCGCGGGCCTTCCCCGAGGCCAGGCCTCTAGATGTCAGTGTCGGCACGCACTGAGTGGCAGGACGGGACGTGTCCGGCTCCTGCAGCCGAGTGTGACCGGGGACCAGGGCAGTGGGGTCCCGGCGGCCAAGCCTGTGCTCCTCCATCGCCCCGGCTGCGGTGCGGCAGCGGCGCTGAGCGTCTCTCCTGCCCCCAGGCGTGGGATCACCCGCCGAAGCGGCCGTGCTGCTGCTGCCACCAGCCTCAGCTGCCAGCAGAGAACCAGATGGTGTTGGTCTGGGGATGGGGCAGAAGTGGCAGTGCCTGTCCTTGGTGATCTCAGGGGGGTTTGTAACTTAAACCTTGTGTTCCCATGCTCTTGTGTTGCCTGGGTGCCTTCCATGGGGTGCAGCCCCCCAGGAGCAGACTGCTCCGGCGCTGGGAATCTCTGCTCCGGTGCCTGGAGCACCTTGTCCTCTCCTTCTGCACTGACCTTGGGGTCTGCAGGGCTGTTCCTCTCACATACTCTCGCTTCTCTCTCTGGCTGCAATTGCTGTTTGCAATTGCAGGAATCATGTGTAGGATGGACCCTTATTCTGGTTGCAATCGTGAAGGAGCAAACCAATTTCTTCCTTCCCCCAGACTGCTTGTACTGCTGGGTTTCTTCTTTGCAAAGTTATGCTGCTCTTGTCAAGTCCAGGTGTAAAAACCCAGAGCCAGTCCTTGTCTAGCTAGGGCCAAGCAGTGAGCTTAAATAATGCAGAGCTACTTGAAAGCTGTGTCCTAAATATATTATGACTGAGTGAGTGAGTCAGACAATCATAGGTAAACAGAACTTCATTTAGAAAAAGAGTATCGCAGGGAAAAATATTAGCTTTCTCAGATCAAACCCAGAATTAACTGGTTTTGACATCCTTGCTGGTGTATGTAACTTTCCCGGAAGGTTATTAAAGGCATATTGAACAAGGTGTGCATTCCTTGGGGATTAGCACTTGAATGTGCCCTGTGCCAGAGCGCGCTGTGCAAACCCAAACCTGCTCTGCATGCTGGCGTATTACCCTTTCTGCTGGAAATGAGTTCCCAACTCTCCTGCAGATTTGGTATGCCAGAAGTCCTAAGTTCAGTGCAGACTTTTTCTAACAGGGAAAAGCATCATCAGGAACACTCATGTAATAGTTTTCCAGGAATGTGCGTGCTTCTAGCCGGGTCGGGTAACGGAGGCACCAATTCTGTGCGGAGCCTGGCTGGGGAGCGGGACGTGCTGTTCGCCCGGCTGTTGGGCTCAGTGCTTGGAGGTGGGTGAGACGGAGAACTGAACTCTGGGTCTGCGGTGACGCAGAGGCATCGCCCCGGTCCAGGGGCTCTGGGCTTGGGGACCTCTATCCTGGAGGGGCACTGGCTGGGTGGCAGCGTCGGCTCCGTTGCCAGCAGGTCACTGCAATACCTGTCACCTCCCCAGAGACGCGCGAGGAGCAAGCTGAGGTGGTGTCCTGCTGGTGGGCAAACGCTGGAAAGGGAAATATGAGTTTAACCACATGCTTGTCATCAGTCTCTGCTGCTAAATATCCTCCTCGTGCTCTGAGACAGTTACACAATGGGGAGCAGAGGCCAAGCCAGAAGTATTCACGGCCTCGGTGGAGTGGCTTGAGACATTGACTTGCCCACAGAGTAAGTTGGTTACTGGGAAATTTTGTGGTGACAGCATCCAGAGGATGGAAATATTTCTTGGCAGGCAGTTTCCCGGGCAGGGCTGCGGCGAGTGGCCAGATGGTGTTAACCGTATGCTGCGAGAGCAGGGGAGCAAGAAGTAGAGGAGACCTCGGCCCCCGTGCCTGCCCCCGCTCAGTCCAAAATGACTATGAAGGTTTTCACAGAAGCTTTCCTCCTGCTGTGGTTTGGGGTGGTAGGGATGGGTCCCTGTTCCCAGGCCAGCTGTGCTGGGACAGAAATGGGAACCAGCTCGGCAGCTCCGCTCACTGCGAGGAGCTCTGCTCTCTGCTGTGTCGGGGAGCTCGGTGGTGTCACATCCAGGTGACAGCAGCTTGCGCAGACAAACGCGGTTAGATTTGAACTGGCTGTTGTGAGCCCTTGGGGTGCTTTAGTCGAAGTGTCAGGTATCACAGCTGTGTCGCTGCACCCATCTGACTCGCCTGGATCACCATGTTTCTCCAGCTTTGTGTAAAGTTGTTTTCTCTGCCAAAGCAGAGGCTGATGGTTTTTCTTATCATTGCAAGGGATTTGGGATCATTCTTTGTTCTGTGGGTCAGCATAACTCCAACACATAACTTTATTTTTTAAATGTTTTTTAAGCTCTTGCTTATGCTGAGGTTGCTCACATTCCTCCTCCTTCCCACTCCTGCTTTCTATTTTTGTCTCAAAAAGAGGTTTATCATCTGAAAATGACCTACTGTAGAGAAGTCCAAAGGCAGCTGAGCAGGACCCAGCTGGTGTCTGCTGCATGTGAACCATCACTGTCTTCACAATGGAAAGTTGATTGTGTCTTGGATGTACTTTTGTTCCTCCGTTCCTCCCTGTCACCAGGCTCCGTGGCGGTGGGAAGCTCACTTGCGTGGGTTTTCAGTGGTGTCAGTTTCGTGCGGCTGCATTTGGCGTTTTCTTCCTTCTGTCACTTTCTCCTCCCCATCCGGGGCGGGGGTCCTGGGTGCACCTGGATGTGCCCAGTCTGTAGCCAGCTGGGGAGCCGGAGCAAGGGAAGAGGTGTGATGCAGGTCTTGCCCGTGCCCTGCGGGGGAGAGCAGTGCAGAGCCCCAGGGGATGTCCCAGCTGCGGAGAGGAGCCAGCGGAGGAGGGAGAGGAGCCAGCGGAGGAGGCGTCGACTGCAGGAAGTTTTCTCAAAGCACAGTGCGTGGTCCTCGGGTCTTTGTTTAGTCTTGGGGGTTACTGTCATGGGGTGATTTCTCAAGGAGAGCTGTTTATCTGGCACTAAAATAAACTCCCAGCCCTTCAGACTGGGATTTCTCATGCACATCCACCAAGGTAAACACTGGCAGCTGACAGGTCACAGATCCTCATCAACACCAGGCACCTACAATAAATGTTTAAACTAATGTGTGCTGCGCGGGGCAGCTGTTGATGGGTCCTGCACTGATTCAGTAACGTTACTGCGGGTTTCACTTGCACCCCAATGGCTGGTTACAGACAAGATGCGAGGAGCGCTGTGCCCATCACTGGTGTGTGGCTGTGCCAGGGTAGGAGGTGGCTGTGTAACAACCCTGGGAGCGGTGTCAGTCTGGAGGACAGTGAAGGAAGAGAGCTGCATCCAGCTGCGAACACAGCAAGACTGTAAAGAAAAGGGACCTTTCTTCCCTGGGCCGGGAGAGGTCCTTGGACAAGATGCTGGGGCTCGGAGGGGTGCCAGGAGACACCAGCCTCATAAGCCAGGAGGACCATGGGCTTGCATTCGTTGGAGCAACAGTGGATGTGGGCTCCTGGGTGCTGGTTCGAGGCAGCTCCGCTCTCTGCTGTGCTGTGTGCGGGTGCTGCCCCACGCCTGGGTGCCGAGGCTGGGAGCAGGTGGCAGAACCGTCGCCTGTGGCTGGGAGCGGGGCTGTGGGAGCAGAGGGTGCCAGCGAGTGGTGCAGGGACCCTCACCTGGGGCACGGAGCAGCTCGTGGCCGGGCCAGGTACACGTGGGCTGACTGCAGTTTGTGTGTTGGTGCGGCTCCGGTGTGCGGGGGGATGCATGGGTGGATGATGACATGTGAGATCGCCCTCGGGTGTCCCCGCAGCCGCCTCCCCCAGCCCCCCGGGGCTGCAGCCGGGTTTGTTCCTTACTCCTCGTGCAGGCTGGGCTGGCCCCGGAGTTCATTCCTCTCTCTGTTTCTCTTGGTGATTTTATTTATTGTTTCTGCCCTTTCTCTGGGGTCTGAGGGGATCCTGCTGAACGGGCTCTCTGCACTGGAGACTGCAGTACAATCAATACATGCTGTTTATTTTTTCCCGTGACTGACAGCTCCTTGCCTGCAGCCTTCTCTTATTACAGCCCTAATGTGTCTTCTGGCAGGTTTCCTCCTCCTGAGTGATTTCTAAAGGAAGGAGCAATGAGGCCGAAGGAACAGCAGAGCTTTCCCTTCTCTCACGTTCCCTTCCCTGTCCCTGAGGTGCTGGCGTGGGGCCCCTGCCTGTACAGGCAGGAGGACAGCAGAGACGGCGTCCCAGTCCCAGGCTCCTTCCTGCTGAAAAAGAGGGATTTTAGGAGCCTGTGGGGCACAGCCACGGTGGTGGCACGGTGAGCGGGGCGCAGGGGCTTGCGTGTCCCAGCCTGTGCAGCCCCGGGTACAGCACAGTCCTCGGGGACATGGGGAGCACGCCCGTCTGGTGCTGGTGTTGGAAGGAGGGTGCTTTGCTCTCAGGAGACTGGGTTTCCTCTTTCCCCATGCTGGGAGCGGGACTGGAAAGCTGGATCTGCAGGGATATGGATAAGAATTGTTTCGAGTTGTGCTTTGTCAGGCTGGACCCTGACCAGCTCCGTGGGGCCTTTGCTGCTCTTGGAGCTGCTGCTGCCAAGAGTAATTTCACCCCGAGGGAGCAAACACTTTCATATACCATGTTTCATATTAGCAGAAATAAAAAAAGACATTTTTGTATCTCCAGCGCTCCCTACTCTCTCTGCATTAGAGATAGCAGAGCTATGCTACCATCTGATACGAGCTGTTTGTAGCCGGGGCCAAATTCCTGGCTTGGTGTAACGGGTGCCTCACCTTGGGCCAGGGTCTGACCCCCTGCTGATGGGCACTGCGGCTGGCGATGCGGCAGCTGCGCATCCAGAGCCACCGCGGTCCCTTCTTCATGTCCGCCCTGGGCATCCCGGAGACGGAGCAATCCAGAGGGAAGCGCAAGGCGGCTTGGGGCTGAGGGGAGGAGGACCTTGGAGGGGATGAGGCTGCCCATGCTGACCTTCCCTTCCCGACTCCGATGGTCGCTAGTGGCATGGTCCTGCTGGATGATGCCCTGGGAGAAGGAAGGGCCGGTTGACGCTGTGGTGTTGTGTTGGGAGCAAGGACGCTGGGGGAAGCAGGCCGTAGCTGCTGTCTGGTGCACGCAGGCTCTTCGCAGAGTCCCAGCGCTGGTGAAAGGCAGTGCAGCTACGTCTGAGTCTGTGCTGGCAGCTCCCTGCGGCAGCGGGCAAGGTCTGGCGGGAGGATCAGTGCCTATGCTGGGCTTTTGGCGCTGGCTCTCGTGGCCACAACAAAGTGCTGGCAAGTGGCTCGTGCCTGGGCAGACACCAGCTTCTTGACACCGGTGCTGAGCAAGGGCAAGTGTGGGTTTAGCACCCGGGAGGATTTCTGCTGTTGTAAACACAACATGGCTGAGAGCTGTTGAGTCCCAAATTAAATCCTGAAATTTGCCTTTGTTGTGTTTTGGTTTTTCCCTCCCAGCCTGACTAATGCTTTCAATTCTGTGTTTTCTGGGAAGAGCCTTTGAAGTGGGTGACGGGACGCTGGCTTGTGTTAGAGGTCACCTGCCATGACTCACCTGTGAGCAGATGTACCAGCAGCGCTCACAGGGAGGGTGTTTTGGGACAACGTACGGCACAAAAGTAAAACATCTCCCTGTGCCATGCAGGAATCTCCCTCTGCCCTAAGCACCATCAGCTGCATGGCCCCAGGGTGCTGCTGAGGGGAGAGGGTCCTGCTTTGCCAGTCCCTGTCCCCATCCCTGTGGGCATGGATGTCCCAGGGGGGTGTGCAGCATCCCTGGGGATGCTGCTCCCCTCCTGCCCCGGCACCCAGGGGCTGCAGTCCTGGCATTGTGCTGTGCCGGATGCGGCACTGTGTCTTGGCAGTGCTGGTGATGTCGCAAGCAGAGCTGAGACAATGCCTGGCTGGAAAGGGCTTTCCTGGTTTTATGTGTGGTCCTGGCTGCAGCCGGCCACCAGTGCTGCTAGGGTGGCAGAGAACGGGGCTCTTCTGCCACCACCTCTCTCATGGTGTGGCTGGGACTCAGCCCTGGTGCCGTCGGTCCTCCCGTTCACAGTAAAGTTCGTGGTCTCTCCGCAGCCCCCGAGGCTCATGGTGAAGGCAGCGAGGGTCTTTCTGCATGAGCGCCTCAGCCAGCATCTTTGTGAACAGGGTGGACGCTTTGATTAATGGGAGCTTGGATGAAAGTGGACGGTGTTGAGTGTGTTAAGTGAGGAGATGTGATGGCAATTTAGTGAGGGAGCACGGGTTTGATAAGAGGTTGTTCTGGAACCTGCGTGTATCACCTGAGAGCGAAGGGGAAGATGGGCTTGTGGCTGCTGTGCTTCCCCTGTGGTGGCACCGAGCCGCGGGGTGGTGTGGGTCAATGCCATGGCAGTGCCAGGGCCATCCAGGGCCGGGGAGGCTGCTGTGAAAACCCTCCAGGTCTCTTCCCGGGGTCACCTCCCTCCTGGCAGTGACGGCTCAAGACAGTCTGCGCCAGCGAGCATGTCCTGGGGTCTTGGAGGCAATTTTGTCTTTTCTCCCGCTCAGCGTTGAGACAGATTTGGTGTGGCACGGGGGGAGCGGAAAGGCCAGGGCTCCCAGGGAGGAAGCTGTTTGCTTTGGCAGCCGCGTCGGATCCCGGAGCCAAGACTCAATCCATCCCGCTCGAGCTGTTCCCCATGGCTGGGGCAGAGGGGTTCTCGGGGCTGAGGGGACACCAGGAGAGCTGCAGCCACGGCAAGTCGCCCGATGGCCCCCCCTGCCAAATCCTTTATGTTTTAGGAAGGCCACAAGCCGCTGCGGGGTGGTGTGCTTGGAGCTGGGTATGCAGCCAGGAATGGACCTGCCCTCAGGCACCGCTTTTCTGATGTGTGTGGAAAATGCCAGAGCTGCGTGTCTGGCCCCGCGGCTGTGAAACGTGCCGTTCTGCCCGGGAGTCTCGCCCGGAAAGCGGACCTGGAAAGGAACGTGGGCCAAGCAGGGGGACACTGGGGACCAGGTCACTCGCAGATGGATGAAAACTGAGCAGTGATTTGAATGCCTTTTTCTTTTTCTTTCCTTGGCTTGTGTGACTGCTCCATCCACAGCAAGGCAGCCGACACTCGTTAGTCCTTGAGCCAGGCTGCGTTTTACCCCGGGCAGCGCTGCAGACTCCCTCTGCTGCTGACAAGAAGGGCATCACTGCTGCGAAGAGCAGAGTCCTACACAAATTATCTGCACCCCTGGTCAGCCACCTCGTCGGTCCTCCTTGGCTTTACCTGATCTTGGCTCTGTGTGCTGCTTTGCATGAGTGAGGTTTGCCTGTGTTTTTAGTTCGTGCCTGGGTTTATGGTTCCCCTGGGCAGCCCCCATGCTCCCTGCACCTGCGTCGCTGGCTGGCCGACAGTAACCGGTGCTGTGCAGGGAAGGGAGCAGCCGTGAGCTCCCGCAGCACAGGGTTACCAGGCCCTCTTTGTCTTCCGTAGGCTCTGATGCTCGGAGCAGAACAGCACCTCTGCTAGCTGCCAGATTGTTTTCTTCCTTTAGCAGCAAGGATCTAAGCTTGCAGCGATCACAGCAAAGCAATTTGCAAACAAGCCATTTTGAAAAAGTCCCTTATTACTGGTGTTATACCATTCCTCCTGCCCTGGCAACCACTGCGCTTAGCGCGAGAGTTCAAAGTCAGAACGGATAAAGAAATTGAGGTTCGTATTGAGGGATGCTGCTGCTGCCCAATTAATGTCATGGAGCTTAGAGCTGCCTGAAAACTACTTGCTCCATTTTCCAGAATTATTGCAAATTGCTCTGGTTCAGCGTCTTTAGCTCCTTAAAGCTTGTGTCTCTTTAGCTCCTTAAACATCTTGAATTTGGAAAACAGATGGAATGAAAATTTCAGTTAGGTTTCCAGTCCTGGATTACTTTCTTGTACAGTAACAGTATAACACGACAGAGCTCTTGGCAAACACAGCGGGTGTTTTTGGCACACGGGCAGATACATACCATTACTCCTGTTGCCAGTGCAGTGGTTGGGAGCACGAGGGTAACACAGAGACTCTGCTGCCGTCTCGGGTTGTCATCGGGCTGTCCTGCTGCCCTTGGTGTCTGGAACGGTGAGCAGAGCTGCCGTCCAGAAAGCAACGTGTGCTCGTTGCTACAAGTTCCAGCAGAGCAAGACTTCAAGGAATGATGCTGCGGGGACCTGTCTCCCTGCCAGAGCCAGAGGCTTCTGCCTGTTGTCTGCTGCACATGCCCCGAGAGTCAAATGAGAAGGGACAGCAGACAATTAATCACCTATCTGAGCGCTATTTATCTGCAGCTCTGAAGTAAACTCCCAAATGATGGAAATATGTTAGTAATTTTTGGCCATATGTGCTTTTCCCCAAAAATGAGGCAGAGCCAAATGGCACAGAAGTGATACTTTAATGTACAACACATTTTCATCCTTTTTCCCATGTATACTAAATTCCTCTTCATGGTCGTGGCAAAGGAACGTTAATTTTTTTTTTTATTTGGGTTGTGATTAACTGGGGAAAATGCTGAACCCAAAGAGGAAAATATGTTTCTGTGGAAGTTGTATCGGATTAACTCCCCTCCTCCTGGGAAGGTGCAGGCGTGTGGCAGCTCTGTGCGGGTCCCATCGACGCGGCTGTTTGCCAGGGGCTTCGCTGCTCCATGGTCAGTGCTGGGAAGCTTGTTTCACGGGCAGCTGGGGGCCAGGAGTGGCTGCGAACAAATGCTTGAGAAGCCAAGTTGACCTTTCAAATGGCCCTTTCAAGAGCGTTCCCATGCGTGTAGAGCGGGGAAATCACCTTGTTTACCCAGCTAACGTTTTGCTAGCAAAGCGCATGTCGCAGGGGGACCGGTTTCCCTCTCAAATAAAAGGTGTCCGGTTGCTTTGCTGGGGGAAGGGAAACAGAGATGTCGGTGTTTTACCTTGATGCTGTCCCGGGCGCGGGGATGGCTCCGCTGCAGACACGAGGGTTTTGTGTTGCGGTCAGCAGGCGCCGGCGGGGGCGATGGCACCGAGAGGGAGCCGGGAGCGGTGCAGGGCCAGGCGCTGGGCGTCCGCAGCTGGGCAGGGGCTGCTGCCGTCCCGGGGTGATGGCACCAGTGTCCCCTCGCCCCCAGCCTTGCTCAGCAAAGGTTTTGTGCCAGTGAAGGCTGCTCAAGAGTCACTTTGTTTTTCCCCTCTCCCTGGCTTGTCTTTCAGCTCTTAAGATGACCATAAAGGAAGTGAAGAAGGAGAACGGGGACAAGATGATCGTCCCGCGGAAGAGGAAGGCACTGAAGCTGGGGCCCATCCGGAAGAAGAACCTGAAGAAGCTGGTGCTGTTCCTGAAGAACGGGGCCGACTGCCCCTGCCATCAGCTGGACAACCTTGGCCACTACTTCCTCATCATGGGCCGCCAGGTGAAGACCCAGTACCTGCTAACGGCCATCTACAAGTGGGACAAGAAGAACAAAGAGTTCAAGAAGTTCATGAAGAAGATGAAGTCTCCCGACTGCCCGACGTTTCCGTCCGTCTTCAAGTGATGCGGTGGGCGGTGGGAGAGCCGCCGCCTGGACCTGGCGCAGCCTGGCATGGCAGCTCGGTCTCGCTCCTCGGCAGCGGGGATGCTGGAGCCGAGCCCTCCTGCTCCTCCTCATGCCCCTTGGAGCTCCCCTCGCTGACCCCAGCCCTCCCACCTCCCCGCTGCCGGCATTTTCCTGCTCGCCTGGGCATGCAAGGGTGACATGCATGCACCAAACGGTCGCTGAGGTCACACGCGATTTACATCCGCAGTATCCAAAGACCTATTGCTGTACGGATATGTACATTCATTTAAATAGCAGCTATCAGGTAAAGAGGGCAAGCGGAGGGGTGTGAAGTTGTGTCAAGAGATTACATGATTGCAGAAAGGACCCTTGTGACCATGTTACTCCCATCTTCATGGCTGCAGGATCACCCTAAATTAATTCCTGTTTGAACCAGAGCCGGCCAGTTAGAAAAACATCCCATCCTCAGAATGAAAGTTAATAAATGAGTAGTGGAGAACCCATTACATCCTCTGATAAAAGCTCCTAATAGCTAATTGCCCTCACTGTAAAAAACCCCATTGTAGTTCTAAACCTGCTTAGTTCGAGCCTTAACCCTGGGGTCCTCGTGATCGGCTGGATCGGGGAGCCCTCCCCTACCAGCATCCCTTGTAATGTGTCACTGGGACGCCTGCCCTGGCCCCTGCGAGCCGAGCTGGCCGACCCCCCGCGCCGGGGGCTGTGCTGCTGCTGCTGCTCCAGCCTCCCAGTGCCCGCGGCGCTGCCCGGTGGGATGGGGTGGCCCCCAGCCTCCCCCAGCCGCCACCTCCTGCGGCAGCGTTCCCGTGCTTCTGCCCAGACTCCGATTCCATTTTGGCCACACGGAAATGTGTCAAGTTCACTGGCCGGCCCGGCAGCCCGGGACTCCCCGCTGGGGAGAGCTCTCCGCCAGCTCCTCCAGCCTGTGACACTCCCTAACTTTACCAGTGATATTTTTATAGTTTCTTCAGGCTGCTGGCAAAGTACCAGATTGCAGAGGGCCGAGAACTGGTCCCTACGGAGCGCCATGGGAAGTGCCTCATCTCCGTCTTTCCCTCTTTGCAGTCGCTGTGGGACATATCAATTTCTAGGTTTTTCTCTGTTTGATGTGTGACAGCTTGGCTTTGTATCATTCTGTTTTTTTTTTTTTTCCTTAATCAAAATGTCATGTTAGTGTGAGGTCAAATAGTTTGTGAAAGACAAAGAATATTGCATCCAAATGATTACATTTATCGACCAAGCTGAAATTCATTATTCCATTAATTGGACAGGTTCTCTTTTCCATAGACCCTTATTGCTCCGCATTAATTATACTATCCTGCTTCCATTCAGTGTTCTCATCAATCATGATTACTCTGAGAGAATGAATATCTTGCGATCTGAGATAATCCTGTTGTATTGCAGTTAAGTGAAATAACAAATCCTCATTTTTGAGGTTTAAACCAACCCCACTCAAAGCTGGTAAATTAATTATTCTTTAGCTCGGGAGTGCTGTTTATTCCCCACATGGGGACAGAGCCGCGGACTCGATTGCAGAAGAATTCCGTGAAGAAGCCAAGCGCACTGAGGAGTGATGTGTCACAGCTAACAGAGAGATGGATTTAGGACGTGAACTCTGTAGAAAGTCCCACTAGGATGTCTTAGACCACCATTTGTAGTAGTGTTGTTTCTTGGATGCAAAATTAATCATTGTAGATAATGTGCTTTATCAGTGAATTAAAGAAATAAATAAACCATAGGCTTTAACATCGCAGATTGATGAGGTGAAGCTGGGGGAGGCTGACGAATGCAGCCCCCTCAGGACCAGGTCGTGGCGCGGAGCTGGGACGCGTGGAGCTGCGAGGCTGGTGATGGCGGAGCCCTGCGGGGATTGGGGCAGGACCCCCCCGCTTTACCCCCCCGGCCCGGCGTCCGTGTGGGAGGAATTGCTTCTGTGGGAGAGAGAGATGCTTAAACGTTTAATTGGGCTGGGGTTTTCATGCTGTCGCCCAGGCTGCTGGTGGGTGTCGTCTTGGCCACCTCTGGAAACCTGCTGGGTAGCGGGCTGTAGATTTACTGTTTTAAAAATACATATTTCAGCAGGAAGCATCAAATCAAAGAGCAAACTTTGCTTAGAGCCACTTGCAGCCCTTGGCAGCCTTCGCTGCTCAGATACAGAGCATGAAGCCGTGTAGGTGAGTTTGTTCATACCGATGGTGCTTTTTTTCTGCACAATTATTTCAGTCCTGTGACACCCTGCGAGGGCTGCGCGGTCCGTCAGATGGCATCCCGGGGCTGAAGAACCCCCTCACCTTGGAGCTACCCCTGGGAAGAACAAATTACCTCTGTAATTGCCTACTTAAAGCTTAATATAATTGTATGTTACTACTTACTCTATTGGTTTCTTCAGACACCCCTCTGTCCCTAGTTTGTCCTGGAAAAGCCGATCAGAGCAGATTGGCACATCGTATTTCAGACGCATATTTTGGACATTTCCATGTACCTGGAAAGTAATTTTACCCTTCTCTCGCCGAACTGCTCTGTGATCGATCCTGCGTGGATCCAGCGGGTAGGTTGGCCAGTTGTCACCCCGCTTCCCTCGTGCTTTCTTGGTACGTGGAGGCTTTTGATAAAAATAACAGCACTAAAAGAAATGCCTTTGATGTAACATCACGTTGTAAGCAGTTAAGGTATCTTTACAGTTTGTTTTAATGTTATTTTAGGTAGTTAATTTAGAAAAGTGTGGCAGATGAGAGGGGACTGTGTTTCTGTTTGGAAGTTTAGAGAAAGAGAAAATGTAAAAACCAGTGAAAAACAGCACTGCAGAGAACAGCCTTCTCCGGGCAGCAAATAAAAGCATGAGGCTGTTCGTTACTGTAGCTGGCATGATTTTTTTCTTTCTATGAATAGTCTTACACCTTTTAAAGGCTGACAGATGTAACGATTAGCAGTATGAAGGCTAACACACTCTCACTCTAGAAGAGAAATCTGGTGTGGAAGCACATGCTAAATTTCTGGAAATAGGAGCTTTTTCCCTGTCCTGTTCAGGGAAATCCCCACGTGAGCTTTTTGGCGTGTTCTGCTCTTGCATTCAGCTCAGTTGCCTTTTCAGTATAATGTGATTGACACAAGGAAAACTTTGTCAATCCTATCTCGTTATTGTCCTGTTCTCTTTGATTTCACCTCAGTGAGAAGCAGTGGGGCTTCACTCTGCCCCCCCTAAAGTTTCAGTTTATTGAAGGAAGACGGCCGTAACTTTTCAACGGTAAGATACTGGGACAAAAATCTGGCGGTTATTGTGTTCACAAGAGTCCATAGCCCCGGTGGTGACGGGCAGTGCCTGGGGTTCCCTCCCTGTCTGCGGACGCTGCCTGAGCCTCCCGCGGTCCTGAGCCCAGACAGCATCCTGCTGGTGCGTCCGTACGGCTGTAACCTTCTGACACGGGGAAGGGAAGATGCTTTTCACGGGCCAAGCCTCAGACTCCACAGTGATCCATCCTTGCTGCGGGAGCCGAGAGCAGGAGACTGTCCTGCGGAGCATCCTGCGCTCATCGGGCTTCCGAGGAGGTTTGGGGATGCGAGCGCTGCGCAGGGCAGGTTGTGCGGGGATCGAGAGGGCGCCGCGCACTCTCGCCCGGAGGCTGCCTCGAAACAACGTGGGCAGCGAGTAAAGGACAGCTGTGTTCCTAAATGCTTTGGGGCTTGTAAATTTGCTTAACTTTTAGGGAATGTGCTTGGCTCCCAGGCTTCTGGGGAGGTGCTGCCAATCAGGACCGACGTGCGGGAGGAGACAACAGCGGCAGGGGACAGCGAGGGCAGGGGTGTGCGTGGGTGGGGAACAGCCCTGTGTCCCCCGACACCCCCAGTCTGTACAAATGCACCAGAGGGAGGAAAGGGGGCGGAGGGGCTGGTACGTGCTTGGCAGAGCTCTGCGCTGCTGTAAGGGCTTTGCTTGCCTCATTTACCTCGGAGCTGCGAGGAGAACAGCTCAAGCTACTTGCAAACTATTGCTCGAAGGGCAAACACTCGAAATATAACGGTGATGGAGCGCAGAGAAGCACGCAGCCCGGTAAGGACCGCTGCTCGGCGCAGGAAGGAGCAGGTGAGCCCCGCGAGAGGAACTTGCTGTCTGTGGGAGCCCCCGGCCCGAGCCCAAGCCCGGTACAGCAGAGCACGGCCGGCTCTTCTCACAGCGTATTCTGATGAAGAAATCTGTACTTGATTGTTTTACTTTGTTTTAAACTTGTGGTTGATATAAACACATTATGGCTTCTGTTTTCTCTCTTCTGTGATTGGAACAAGAAACCCCTCAATAAAGCGCCTTTTTTTCTTTGAAAGTTGTTTTTATTATTGCCTTTTCCATATCAATTGCATTACTCATTCCATGTGGTGCTGACATCCCAGGGCCCCAGTGCATTGTCTCCTTGTGAGACACAGCATCTCGCCGCTGCTGCCGGGGCGATGTAAAAGTTTAAATCTTGGATCCACAGTGTTGGAGGCAGAAAAGTCTACTGTCAAACTAGTACTGCTGGATTAGAGTGTTTTATCTATGTAGCTGTTCCCCACTAAATACCCCTGTAGCACACCAAGTAGCTGAAGCTCATTTTAGCAGTGAACCCCTCATAGCAAATGGTGTTCCTGCAGGAATCGCCTTCCTGTTACCTCCTGGACAAAGTTTTCCATGGCTGTAGCTGGTGGCAGGGAGAGTGGGCACGATGCCCGGAATCCTCCCATCCTTTTTGGCCAGCCCACCCTGCCTTCAGCCCCCAGGTTGTTTTGATCAACGTACCAGGTGAGGAATGGCTAAGTGGTGTGAATGGGCCCCAGCTGCAGGTGGAGGTTTGATAGCTCGGGGGAAGGAGCAAGCTCCCTGTCCGCAGTGCTTTCGGCCAGGGATGAGGGCTGTGGCAGCACCGTCACCACGGGAGAGGTAGGGTCAGCGCCGTGGGTCTGCTCCTGGGATCTCTCTCTTTTCCCAGTTCAGAGACGGAACTCTTGGAGGGTGTCCAGGGTGGTTCAGAATTTGGGGTGAAGGTTGGCTCTTTGCTTTGTGCTTCCCTGCTGCTGGCGTTTTACTGCTGGGTCTTCCATAGCACTAACGAAAGCATGAGCATCAGGTAGGTTTGAAGAGATGCAGAAGCTAGTCAATGTGTTTACTGAAAACTTACAAACTTGGTCCCTTTTCTAGCTTCTAGTATTGTCTGTCTAGAAAAGGGAGCTGGCAATTCTTGAAGTATTTTTAGGTCGTGTAAAAAGTGAGGCTCATGGTCAACTTTGCGTGTGGGTGTATTTGCTGTCCTTACACCTGTTGTCTACTGAAGCCTGAAATGTGGCAAGTGTGAATGCTGGGGAAAGCACCTGAGAGGCTGGAGTCGTGCTTGTGCAGGGCTGTATGGAGGAGCAAACAGACACTTACTGAAATACAAAAGCTGGAGAGGCTGCTTAAATCAGAAACCGGGTGTCTGCTGACTTAGCATTCCCGGGGAGTGGAAAGACTGGTGTTTGTGCAGTTCATGGGTGCATTTTACACTATAAATAGTTTAAAAACTGATTGTTGTAATGAGTTCTCGTTTAAGTTACGAGCATTTGCTTAAATGTCCAGATCTAAACTAAGATATGCCTTGTTTTGCTGGGAGACAGCCTCCAATTTTGCCTTGGTGGGGGCCGCAGGGTATTCCGAGCGATGGGAACGCGCTGTCTGTAGGATGCGATACTCTGATTGTATGGTCTTGTTCGCTGGGGCTCCCAGCACTGCATGAACTGTGGCTCCGGGCTATCCCCCATGGAAAACTGCTTCTGACTTGGGTGGGGGTTCCGACAGCTGATCTGGGAGGACAAGGACACTTAGGTTTGCTAGCAGCCTGGGCTTGTCTGAAGTATTAATCTTGCATAAAATAAAACATCGTCCTTTTGTGACTCAATTCATCCTCCCAATAATGTTTATCTTCTTCGCTCCAGCGTTCCTTCTGTTGAGTACAGCCTGTTAATTGAGTTTCTGGCCTCCAGTTTGGAGTTAAGTTATAAACAAATAGAGTTTTCTTTCATGCTATACGAAAGTCCTCATCCATCCCGCAATTAATTTTTTACGTCGCTGGCAGTCTGCGTTCTGCTTTGACCCCTGCTGGGAAATGCAAGGCTGGAAAGAGCAGTTGAGCAATTAGGGAGGATTTCTCCTGGAGGAGAGCGGATACCAGCCTGGTGTGTCTGACGCGGAGTTCCATTAATGTCATGCCGGAGGAGGGGGTGACGCGCCCCAGCTGCTCCGGGCAGCCTGGGGACGGTGTCCCTGCCGGCAGGCTGGTCCCTCAGCGGAGCTGCTGCCCCTCGGCGGGGCTGGACAGTAACTCACATCGGAGCTCTCCTGCCTTTGGAGATCCTCAGCCTTTGCCTGGACACATGCTGGTGCTGCAAATCACCCGCTTTCCCTTTTCATGCTCCTGATCGAGGATCTAATGACCCCCAGGAACAGCAGGGAGCTCTGCAGATCATCTTCACTAACAGGGAAGGTGTCTGTGCTCTAACATGGAGATAAACCCCTGCAAAGGGGGCGTCTTTCTGCGTGTGGCCATGCGAAGCACAGACCAGGAGAGAGGTACAGAGCACGAGCAGGGAGCTCGTACTGTCCTGAGATGATGAACAGAGCAGGAAGTGGAGGAGAAATGGCTCCTTTCCTTTCAGATGCTTTTGTGGAAAAAAGATCCATCAAGTGTAGATGGATGCGAAGGTCCCACCTCTGGGTGGGCAGCAAGGGGCTGCTGGGGGGGCAGCGGGGACTCTTCTGAAACGTCCTCCAAAGCCTCAGGGAAACGCTCCTTTCCCTCCCCAGCCCCAGTAGCACAGCAGAGAAAATGCCCCGCTGTTTCGGTGGCTGCTCCCGCTTTCTCTCTGAATTGTGTTGGGTGACCCTTAAAAAGGACCCGCACACGCGTGTAATTAAAGCCAACCTCTACCCCAAGTCCAGAGCTGTGTTTGGAAACCTATGTTCCCTGATGCAGAGCCTCTTTTTTTCTGTTCTAGCCAAGCCCTGCAGATGCCATAGTGGCACCACCACAGAGAAGGGCCGCTGTTAGATCAAGTGGGGGCAAAAGTCTTCCAGCATCTTTAGCAAGTGCTTTTAAAATCTCTGTTTTTGCGAAGGAACAGGCATTTTTTTTATTCCTGTTTCTTCCCCAGCTAATCCCATCTGAGCCTCTGAGCATGCTACCCGTTGGCAAAGCTGCTGCCTTTTGATAGTCTGTAGGTGTCTGAGTCACGCTCGAATGTCCTCCTTGGACGGGGCTCAGGGCTGGCCGGCGCTCTGCTCCATGGGGCTCCTCGCCCACGCCGCGCAGACCCATGTGCAGGGTCCGGGGGCTCTGCAGCCCGTGGCTTCCCTAAGCAACGCCGCATCCCAGGGAGCCGGCAGGGAGGGAATGCGGATCAACCTGCCAGGGTGGCCAGCTGCTTGGTGGAAGCCTACCAGCCTCTGGAAAATGAGGGCTTTGTTTCAAGACCTTCCCCGCGGAGGCTGGGATCTCGGCTGGACAGGCAGCCTGCCGCAAGAATGCCGCCTGCATGGCGGGAGCCCCTGCTCGCCCCTGCTGTCGGCCGCAGGACGTGCCGAGGATGGCGAGCGCCGGGGGGGGGCCTGGCCCCGCTCCTCTGGGCGCATCCGAGTGATGGATCTGCCTCCGCTCACCGGCGCCCGGCCGCACAGCGGGCTTCGCTCACAGCCTGCCAAGAGCCCCGGAGCTGCCAGCAGTCGGCAAACAGTCCCGCTTTTCTGCAGAAATGTGTGCAGCCTGGAAATTCGCTGCTGTCTGTAACGTTTTTCCTTTGGAGACAAAAAGGGGATGTTTGCCAAGCCGTTGCTCTAGGAGGGAGGAGGAGGGAAACCAGGATGTGGCTGGAAGGAGCCGTACCTGACAGCAGCCAGCGCGGGCCAGGGCTGCTCGCTGTCCTTGGCATCCCGCTCTGTGCTGCCATCATGGAGGTGCAGGGAACGGCTCTATTCCAGACCCTGTGCGGCCGCTTTGCATGCGTCAGACCCAATTTCCAGAAGAAAGGTCTGTTGGGGGCAACAGAAAGCAGCATCTGATGGTACGGTGGGTGGTACGTTGCAGAGTAATGTTTGTGGATGTGCTCTGCCTTCATCCAGCGCGTACCTGGAGAAGATGCTCTGACTTGCCCATCCTGGCTGCATTTGTGGGATCTCGTGATTGTTCGAGGGTGTCGTTCCCTGCAACATGGGCAAAAAGTGAAGTGGCCGTATCGTGACTACTTTCCTAAGTGCCCCGATACAGTGCTGCGGCCGAGGCAGGGAGCGCATCTCTGGTTGCAGCCAGGCATCCCCCATCGACACGGTGTCCCTCCTACGGCTGTTCTCAGTGCCGGGCCTGGCTGTGTTTTGGAGGACTGAGCCGCTGACCTGTTCTCTGGGCTCTGAGCCGAACACATCCAAGTTTATGCATTTTTATGGCCAGGATGGGCTGCTCCGAGACTGCAGCCTGTGTTCTGGGTAGGGGCATGTGCCACAGAGCAGATATAGGAAGGGCATGTTGTGCCACGATGCGGTGTTTCACAAGGAGCGATAGGGGACATGACAAAACCAGAGATGATTTTCTGGGTGCTTGTGTGCGTGTTTGGGTCCAGTTCTGCTGGCGAGCAGATGCTCCCTGTGCTGCTCTGAAGCCATTGCCAGCAACCCTAAACGTGAAGGTACCCTGGTACAGTTACTAGAAATGTTCTGCTTTTTCTTCACTTAGTTCAGCTCGGGGCACATCACACCATCAGCAACCTCCGCTTTTGCAGTTTGCTACCTCAATCTGACTTCCTCCAAACTCCTGAGTTATTTATGTGGCTGAGAGATTAATTTACTAGGAGGTGTGGTGTTGCGTATAAATAAATTATAGCCCCTGAAGGATGGTGGAGACCAAATATCTCTGCTGTTACTTGAAAAGGAATGAAGAGATTGGGGCATTTGTCTTTGGCAGGCTAGTGAGCTTGTGCACAGTCTCTCATGTACCGTACTCAGAACTACATTAAACACCACAAACTGCAGCCCCTTTAGGCAAATGCAAATGTGATGCCTTTAAATCAGTCATCCTCAAGGGTGGGTGATCACACCAGCGCAGGGTCTCCCTGGTTATGTACAGCAGGGGTAAATGACTGATTTGGAGGAAGCTGAGCTCATTTGTGGAAGCTCCCAGGTAATTTGACATGCGGTTGTGCGATGGCGGTGGCCGGGCTGTCCTTGCTGAGCCAGTGGTGCTGGCTGGCAGGGGACCCTGTCTGGTCACCGGCTGTGAGCCCAGCACCCCGCTTCTGCTCCACGAGAGGCAGGATTTCCCCAGCCCCCTGGAGACCCCCGCTCCCTCCTGGGGCTGCTGTGGGTGAGCGAGCGGATGGGACGGAACCGCTGACCCACGCGTGGGCTGCCGGGGTGAACATGGGTCTAACGCCCGCGGTCCCATCCTGGGATGGGGAGAAACCATGGCTGGTGCGGGTCTGTGGTGACCCTGCTCCACCGAGCTGGCACGCTGCGGCTGCAGGCAGCCAGGACGGCGTGTTTAAAGTTGTATGTTCAGTTGTCTTGATAAAATGTTAGTATCAGCCTAAGTGTCTATAAACATCCCTCTCCTTGAATTAACGCTTGCTGGAGAGATGAGGCATAATTATGGGTGATACTAGTTTAATTATTAAACATTGTGCTACCCGGTTGAATCAGTGTAGCCCCTGACCGCCTGCTCCAGAGTGTTTACACTTTCTTCACCGTTTCATATTCTTTCCTCTCGCTCACCCTAAATGTTTATTTAATAATCCTGGAAGACCTTTTAAGCTTCCTGGGTTTAATGTTTGCTAAACACCCTGTCACTTCCACTTCTATTGATAATCCTGGGCCGCTGCAGAGTAGCCAGGCTCCGCGCTCTGCCCGACGGGGCAGCCCCCAGCTGCGCATCCCCGGGGCATGTAGCCGGGTCCTTCACCGGGAACACAACCCATGGGGGGGTTCGGAACCGCCAGATCCACTGGGGTGAGGGGCTGGGAGCCGCCTGCCGCGGTCGGTGACGCCTGTGACGAGGGACCCAGTGTCGCCCGTGGGGCTGGGGCTCAGGGACCTGTCGGTGTCCCAGGGCGGGGGGACCTGGGGGCGAGCGGCTGCCCCGTCCTCGCTGGTTTCTGCCTGGTTTCACCCGCACTAACACGGACACCCGAAAGCCAACACCGCGCAGGCAGCGTACGCGGAGAGCGAACGTGAGGACTTGTCAGCTGGATAATCTCATCTTCGCAGCATTAGCTCCGTCCCCGAGCTCTCCTTGGGCTCTGGCAGTATTAGTTTCAGCAAATTCATTTTCCTTCACAAAAGCTTTTGGTTACTTTGGGATTAGGGAGTGTTTAGAGTTCATTGTTTTCCCGAGCTGCCTTGTTTTGCTGTAATGCTTAGAGGCCTGGTCTGCTGGAACTTAATCTCCCTTCTCCTCCAGCAGTCTTGTTCTGTGAAAATCTGTTCTCTGCTTTAGTGCAAATTGTTGATGGGAGATAGCAGCGGGTCTTTCTGCTTCTATTTAACGTGTCAGCAGAGAAAGACATCTGCTTGCAATTACGGGCACGGCCTCGCCGAAGGATTGGCGTGGTAGATTTTATAAGATAATAGGAAATCTTTATCAATCCATAATTCCTTGTGTCATACAATGGAATATATTTCATTTAAAATATTCATCTTTTTTTATTTTGCAAAATTAAAGGATAAGCCATGGGACTGATATCGAGGGAAAATGCCTTGTGCTCGGTGCAGAGCGAGTCCTGGGTTTCCCACACGAAAGCCTCTGGGCAGGGGCCAGGCTGGGGAGCAGGAGGGCTGCCTTCTGTGCCCTGCTGCCTTCTGTGACATGCCCGGAGAGGCAAATCCTTTTGGAAAAGATTTGCTACTGGCTTTACAGTGTGCTCCAAAACATAAAAATTGTCCCCGCCACAACGCTCCGAGCCCCCACATCTCTCGGATGGGGCAAGTGGCGGCTGTGGGGCAGCACCTCTCCCGGGCTGGCGGGGCAGCCCCTGCGGCGCCCGGCACGTCCTCGGCGGCTGCGGGAACAACCGTGGAACCAAAATGCTCTGTTCTAGCTTTCCCCAAGGCCAGAGTAACTGGTGCTGGTGGAAGTGGTGGATGTGAGGGGACCCCACGCTGCCTGCGCGGTGCCCGGGGA
Organism: Fratercula arctica; assembly: GCA_947846985.1. Classification (NCBI taxonomy): domain Eukaryota; kingdom Metazoa; phylum Chordata; class Aves; order Charadriiformes; family Alcidae; genus Fratercula; species Fratercula arctica. The sequence goes on from CANTUZ010000023.1 coordinate 2,034,683, forward strand.
GGGGAGCTCGGGGGGCTTGAGACACTGGGACAGGCTTGTGGCCACGGCAAGGGCGGTAGCCCCTCCATCAGCGCTGGAGGAGTCCCCCTCCGTTCCTGGCTCCTTCCATCCTTCCTGCGGCGCAGAGGGAGCCGGGTGGGAGCCTCCTGCCGGGGGCGCGGGGAAGGGGCTGCTCCGTTCCCCGATCCCTCGTCTCCCCTCCAAGGCTGCTCCTGGCAGCCGCTGTCAGTGCAGCTATTCTTGGCCTTCCTCAGCCCATTCGTCAGCCCTCCGGGAGTCTGCTGTAATCTCCTCTGTGATTAAGGGTCCCAGAGCATGTTCAACATCATTAAAGAAACAAGAAAATAATAATAATAACGATCTGTGCTCAGGAATGCTCCCGAGTGGAGTCAGAATTGCATTCGATGCCTTTCAGCTAAGAAAGCTATGCGTGTTTCAGCCTTAGCAGATTAACAGGGGCCGCATCCCCTGGCTCCGAGAGCTTTCTGCACTCATTCCTCCTGGCAGCACCCACTCCTGCTCCCCACTGAACGCTCCCCTACTTGGACATGGGCCTTCACCTTTGGGGAGGGGCGGAGGGATGCACCGCAGAGACCGTGGGTCTTTTCTGTAAGTGTAGGAGAGAGACAGATGCCTGTTGTCAGAGAGGTTGCGAGGTCCAGGTCCTGGCAGCCGGTCTCCTTGCTGATACGGAGACGCTATCCTGGTTCACAGCGAGATAATGAACATGGGGCTGGGACCCTGCCCTGGGACAAGTACATGGCAGGTCTAGAGCACAGGGGCTGCAGCCGTGCCACGGTGTGGACGTGAGGCTCCTGTGGCTCTGTGTCTCCTTGCTGCAGCCCTCTCCTTCCCTGCCTCCTGGCTGGATCCAGCTCTGCAGCGTGTGGGCTGGTGTAGCAGAAGGTGTGCAAGGATTACGTGAACAGCAGTGGGCGCTGGGTGCTGCCGTCGGCTTGTATTTTTCTATATCCAAAACAAAAGGTCTGGTGGGACTCTGACTGCGGGAACCTTTGAGTGCCTGGTGCAGACGATTGTGCTGCGGCTCCGCAGCGCTGGGCAAAACCACGGAACGGCTGGGTTTAACAGCTTGGGAAGACTGGCCGCTTGTCTGCGGGCGGCTGTTTCTCTGTGTGCTCTGCGGAGATCTGTTGTGCCCGTCCCTGCCGTGTGCGAGGGTGTCCCTCCTGCCATCCTGTGCCGCTGGTCCCTTGCTTCCCTGGTCGCCGGGCTGGCAAGGGGCTGCAGCTTGGCCCCTTGGCTGGGTTTGCAGCACATTCCCATCGATGGGAAGGACATCAGATGCTGTGTGGGCTGGAGGGAGCTGGTTGTCAGGCTCCAGCGGCTCCTCACAGCCCCTTCTCTCGCCCTCCGAGGGCAGGAGGTGCCGCTCAGCGTGGTGGGGTCTGCCTGCGGCACGGTGCCCTGAAATGCCCAGGGAAGGATTTTGGGAATGGGAGATAGTGGGGGTTTGGGATCGTTCTGCCAGAGCATCTCCTCTGCTCTGGGGATGTGAAACATGTCCTGGGCCCATCACTGACGGCACTGCCAGTGCAGGTGTGTGCACACAAACAGGCTGTCACTAGCTCCTGACTATTGCCCAGCCCAGGAAAAACCAGCGAGCAGCATGTGATTCAGACAGACTTGAGAACGAAACAAAGAAATGAGAAGGGTGGAAAATCCTGGGATAACATCTAAAATGCCATGAATTTCTGGGTGCTGCTGAAACAGCCACATCCTCACTAAGGCAGGGAGAAAACCCATGGCAGGGGACGCAGGCAGAGCCCGGGGCCTCGTCCCACGGCAGAGGATGGCAGCCGTTTGCCCGGGCTCCCCTCACCGGTGCACCAGCTCCGTGTGCCGGGGGCTGCTGGGCTCCCTGGGCTGGGGATGGGTTTGTTCCTTGCAGAGGAGGAATGGTCTGGTTCCATTTTAAGCTCCCAGATGTTGGTCGTGTTACCAACATTTCTTTTTGCTGAAGCAAATTCAAAGCATCTATTTTTCTTTTAAGCTCTTAGACACGAGGCGTGGCAACGTTCACTTCTGTACAGCTCCCAGCCCAAAACGCGGGTCAGCGCTGGCCTGGCGGGGACATGCCAGGGACCCTGCTGTGGGGCAGACCCTTGGTCTGCGGGTCCGGGTGCCTCTGAGCCTGGGCTGCACCCAGACATCTCTCGGGGACACAAGCTCTGGTGGGCTGGTGGCTCTTGCCTCTGTGGACAGCCAGATGGACATGCCGCCAGCGCTCCCCTCCGGCTGCAGCTCTCCAAATGCCCGTGTGGCTGCCAAACAGGCTGCAAGCCCGGCCCCGCAGCTTGGAGCTTGGCTCGCAAGCAGGGGCCTGGCTGTATCCAGGGGTATTCCCATGCTGCGGGGTCTCCCCACTGTCCCCGTCCTCCAGCCGCCCCTCCTGCAGCAGCAGGAGGGGGTGAGATGCTCTGCGCGGTGCCATGGCTGCACTGTCGATGTGGCCCACTGTCACCTGCCGTGCTGCTCCTGTGGGAATTCAGCCTGGCCTTGGTGGTACAGAGAGGGAAAATGTGCCAAGAGCTCTGCTCATGTGGGCTGTGGGGTTGTTTTTGTGATGCTGGGGACGTTGGTGGTCATACGGGTGCAGGAGGAGCTTTCGGAGCCCCCCAGGTTTGCCTTAGGATGGCAGTCGCTGCTGGGGCTGGCTGCCATGGAGGACAGACGTCCTCCTTAATCACCTCAGGTTTGGGGATGGGAGAAGCAACTTCTATATTACAGCGTGAGGTGTGATTTTTTTTTTTTTTACTTAACTTAGACTTCCTGAACTGTTTGATCTTGATGCCACCAACACAGCGCTGGAGCACTGGAGTGTCTTTCTGCTAAGCCGAAAAGTTCCTGAAAAGCAGAGCGGGTTTAACGTTCAAAGGGAGGGTGAACTCTCTCCTGTGCCGCTTACGCCCAGGCGCGCAGCTGGCAGGGCTTCCTTCAGGGCACAGAGTAGCCAGGTTTGGGCAGATTTTCATTTTTTATCGTTTAAAAGAGAGGAAGACTGGCAGTTCCTTGCAGAGCTCAGCCCCACGCCTGCTCCCGGGCGGTTTGCTGGGGACCGGGCAGTGGCTCCCGCGGGATGTGACTCCAGAGTCGGTCTGTTCACCCTGGAAAAGTGACAAAACGGGGCTATGCGCTCTGGGGTGCATGGTTCCCCCCGGTTCCCCCCGTCAGAGCAGGGCCAGGGTGTCTGTCTGTCCGACGGGGACGAGCAGGAGGCTGGGGGCGATGCGCCCAGGATGGCTAGTGGTCTCCTGCTGATTCGGAGCGTTAGATTAGGCAGGGTTGAGTTTGATTTCTTCCCCCCTCCTCGGATTTTTAGTAGCTGACAGTTGTTACCAGCGTGAGGTACTAACTTTTTATTTTGAACGCATGAGTTCAGGCTCGTTAATCACTTCCAAATGCCCTCCTCTAAAGGCTATATTGTTTCAGCATTCAGCCACTAATTTTTTGAAATCTCTGAAATAAGACTCTGCTCTTGAACATGTGCTGGAAAGTCGTTCCTTTCCGCTGTATTTTAAAAATATACATGTGGTTTAATTCAACAACAGGGCTGGAGGGGACATTTTTCCACCAGTTTCCCCCCGTCTCTTTTTCTGTAGAGCTGTATCTGCCAAACCGCCCGGCTCTGTGCCAACAGCAGCCCCTCGGATGATCCCAAATGCATCTGGGGGTAAAATAGTGTGTTTCCGGGCAAGCCCAGCATCGCTGCCTTGCGGTGCAGACCTTGAGGTGCCCAGGGGCTGCTGACACTCGCCCGCTGGCCGGGGGCAACTATCACCAGCGCTGGGGTGCGGGTACCGAAGGGGGACAAGGAGCAGGGTCCTTGGAGGCAGTAGGGTTTCCATCGGCTCGGGAGCACGTCCCACCTTGCCGGCTGCGTGGCTGGGACAGCTGGACCAGACCCGGAGCCGGGCTCCCCTCGCATCCCCCGGGATGTCTGTCCCCTCTGTCCCTCTGCCAGCACCGCTCTGCAGAGACGAAGCCGATGCGAGAAAAGACTGAACTCTAGGGCTTCGTGGTGCGGGTGCAGGTTTTGGAAAGGCAGCAGCTGCTGCAAAACTAGAGGAGAAATGTCAGCGCTTTTCTGTGAACGCTCGCGGCTCCAGCAGTCACTGGAAATTCACTGACGTATCAAAGCAATGGGATATTATGATTCAAAAATGTGAAATGCAGGGAGGAGTCCTGCCAGGCCTAAAACCCTCAAGGAACTTGGTTGTGTCTGGGCTCGGGGATCCCAAGGAAATGTTAATTTCTGTGACTAAGCTCGTGCTTATGTGCCCTAGCTTTGGTAGGACTCATGAAAAGGTCTGGGTGCTCCCTAGGGTCTGGCAGATACCAGAGCTTCTTTAAACCCAGCCGTCAGTCAGAGACCTCTGTCTCCAAGCAGAAAGAGACATTTTTACATTATTACTACTTGATTTGTAAAGAAGAACAGGACAGGGAGGGGGAGACAGGGAAAAGCTGTGGGTGCAGGATCCGGTGGAAAGCAGAGGAAGGAGGATCGTGGTGCTGATGCTCTGGCCGTGCAGCCGGCTCCCGCCAGGGTGGCCGCTGCCCGCGGACACCTAAGCCCCATCCCCACCGCAGGAACCTCTGGGCTGAGCTGGGTCTCCTGTGCCTCTGACCACAGCCTGAACCACAAAACCCTCTCGCCTCTGCCAGGGAATTGCTGCTGGTGGAAACCCTCTTCCGCCTGAAGCTCTTGGAAGCTCTCGAGCATGTCTGAGGCTGTCATGTCCTGTGGTTTTGTTGATATTATAAATAGATGTTGTAAGTGAACATGAAAGAATTTGTGCTGACCAAGGGTTGCTCTTATTAGAGTGATGAATGAGGAAGGGCTAATTCCTGCCGGGCCCCATCCCTTACATCATGTTGTCCTCTGATGGCCCTCATGCCCCACAGCATCCCGAGCTCCCTGCGCGTGCAGGGATGCTCCCTGCAGGCTGGCCATCGTCGTGGGACCCTCTCCCTGCCCACCTCAAGGCCCCAGGCTGTCCCTGGGGAAGGCGTTAAATGGGCAGTTGGGTTCCTACACGCTGATGTGAGTCTCAGGAGTAGCTGAAGCCCCGGCTCTGAGCTGGGCATGCAGCTTGGCATGGCCTCCTGTAGTACAGCAACCCAAGGACCCGTTGCATGCCATCACTGAGAGTGCCTGACGTGCTGTTTGCACAGGTCATTAAACAGCCTGAGAGCTGGGACCTAGATAGCATGATATCATCCCATTGGAAATGTGTGATGTTCTCCCAAAATGCCCACTTTATGTTTCCCTGCAAACTGCCTTCTGGGCTTAAGCCTCTCAGTCCCTCTGTACAGGCCGGTTTCACGCCGATTCCTACAAGCTCCCTGCCATTAGCAGAGTCAGACAGGCTTCCCTTCAGGTGCCAGGCATCAAGCATGTCCTCGTGAGCAGCCCTTTCCCAGTCCCCCAGGAACATGCACAGGTTTGTTCAGGCTGAAAGGAAAGTCAGGAGGGAGTCAGCCCTAACCCAAAATACAGCCCAGCCCTTCCAATTTCTGTGCTTTCCCAGCAGACTCTCTATCTTTGCTTGGCTTGTAGTGGATGCAAATGTCATTGTTTATCTCAACGGGAGGTTAAGCACGAAAGAACTGGTTTAATGCATTTTGCCGTGTCTGGCTGGGCTGGTGCGTTGTGCAGACAACGGTCGTTCCGCAGCCAGAGCACACTGGGCTCAGCCCAGAGCCTTACTGCCCTTGGCCCAAGGAGGAGACTTTTCGAGCCCTAGGTTTTCCTTGGTAAATGTCTGAGCTGCGCTCGCTTTTCTAACGCACTGGTGTTGTGAAGCTGATGCTGCTGGTGCCAGGGCCACTATGCGAGATGCCTGCGTGCTCCCCGCCAACGTGCCCTCCCGAAGCCAGCCCTTGCGGGAGGATGCTCCACCGCCAGCAGCTGTGCTCGGGGCAGGGATCTGCTGCAGGGGAAGGTGCAGAGGGAGATGCCGGATGGCTGGATGTACCCTCGACTGGGCAGCGGGTGGCACTCTGGCAGCCTTTCCCTGAGCACATATGTGGCTGTCCCGTTGTCACCCTCTCCAGTTTGGTCAGGAAACTCCCAGTGCCTCAGCTGCTGCAGGCATCTGGTGCAGAAAATCCTCATTTTCTGTTTCCTAGAGGAGGAAACTTCTCCAGCAGGAGGGCTCGGAAAGCTGAACAAAGTCACTCAAAGGTTAAAAGGCAAAAGATGAATTTAAAAATATATCGGATTCAGGATTCTAAATCAGTTTTTTGAGTCTAGAGGTGCTGGTTTGTGTCCTCCAAGCACCTGGATTCAACATATGTGACTAAGCAGGAGCAGACATGCTCCCACTTTCCCCAAGGTGTTTCTTGGCTCCCAGAAATGCAGTTTAATGGCTTGGGTGCCTGCTGCCAGTGGACGATGTCTGGGATTGAAAGCATGTGCCCTTTTTCTTTTCTTTTTTTCTTTTTTTTTTTTTTTTTTGGTGCTACAGGAGATTCACACGAGCCCCCTCAAAGGTAATTCAAGCAGAGGAGAGAGGAGCTTTTGAGCCGAGTTTTGTGCAGTTGCTCTCATTGTGATCAGATTCAGGAGCCAGAATACGCAAATTCTCACTAGCTTTAACCAGAGGAACAATAAACAAGGGGATTAAGTGGTCCTGTGCGGGGACGGCGTGCCAGGCTCTGCCTCCCGGGGGTGCCGCCGGGCAGGAGGCGGTTGGAGCGGTGTCAGACACGGCCAACTGCCGAGGAGCAGCTTCTGCTTCGCTGGCGGGGGAGGGTGGGGGGGGGACACGGTGATGCTCCGCCGCGGGAGGCGGCTGCCATCTCACGGTGGCGGAGGGGAACGGGCCGGGGGGCCCGGGAGCAGCATCCCCCCCCCCTCCCCGAGCATCCCCTCGGAGCCTCCGGTCGGTTTTGCTCGGCTTCGGCTGCCGCTCCTCTGTTTTCCCCCCGGTGCCTCTCGCCAGCGGCGGATGGTCCTGCCTGTGCATCCTCCAGGACTGTGCTGTGTCTGTCCCCTGCTGCTGTCACCACGTTTAACCAAAAAGGCCCTTTCTCTAGTAGATGGAGAGCCGGAATGGCTGCTCCACGCACAAGCACAGAAGGTGCTGCCCTGAGCCCCAGGCTCTGCAGTGACAGTTGCTCTGTCCCTCGAGGATGGAGATGTGCCCTACAGTGCGGCAGGGCACGGCTGCAGATGCAGTTCCTAGTAGATCTTTCAGTGAGGAGCGGGTGGACAGCATTGTTCAGCAGCTGAACTTCTAAATGGCGGAGCAGCAACAATCAGGATTTTAACCATGCAATTTCAAGTCAGTTGAAGGGTTAATACAAAAATCTGCTCCATATCCAGTCCTGCGAAATGACCTCTGCAGGGCCCTCCCAGAGATGCAGCTATCTTGTCTCCATGCTCGAGGAGACAGTACTTATCCTAAGCCTGACGGTTCGCTGCTGTCTCCAGACACTTCCTCGGCAGCTGGTTTTCATTATCGTCACTATGTGGTACCTCACCTGCTCCTGCAAACTTGGCACCGTAAGCTACTGAGAGATTGAAGGAGTATCACATGGCGTCCCCACCAGGTTGGACAGGAGTTACTGCGCTGGGTGTCAGCATGGGAGGCTCTTTCTCATACAGCTCCTCTGTGTGTTGCTCCGGCTTATGCCAGGTCTAGATTTGGCCCCGTGAATGGGAAACATCTGCAGGAAATGCTCTTTTTTCCATCCTGCAGCACTAGAAGTGCACAGGGTTGTGCAGCTCACTTCTGTGGAAATTTAGAGCTGGCTTGTGCAGGGCTGTGGACTCTGCTCGGTCCGAAGCAGGGAGAGTGGCTGCTGGATGTTCACAGCTCCTTCCCGATGCCCCACTTTGCCATGTGGTTTTCAGGAGCTCAAAATAAGCTCCAGCCTGGAGGAGAGGGCCCTTCACCAAGCAGTGGCAGGCGAACCAGGTCTCTGGTGGGATGCTTGTGGACGTTCCCCGTGGATCAGCCTTTTCCGTGGTGCCAGAAGCCTTTCCAGTGACAGTGCAGTGCTGCAGCCACTGCTGAGGTCGGACCTGGCTGGGGCGGTGGGGACCACCAGGCAGTGGTCAGAAGGCAAAGCTGCCATGGCTCACCTTGCAGGCCCAGAGGCCACTTGTTTCCCATGGGAAGGTGCAGCCCAGGGCCCTGCTCCTTCCTCCCCGCCTGGATGCTGGAGCTGCTGACCGAGGCGTGCGATGCATCATCCCAGCGATCCCCGCTGCGGGGACGCAGGAGTGCTGTGTGTGCAGTGCAGAGAGGCACAGCCGTCTGCTAGTGCCTTTCGATATGTGTGTTTACACCAACCTGTCAGTTAATAATGGCCTTGAAATAAAGCAAAAGCATCTCAAGGAGAGAAAGGGAAGGACCAATTCAGTGAAGTTCACGTTAGTTCCATTCCCTGGAAAAGAAACAAAGCCCCAAGCCACAACCAGCGCACTTGGAGCCTCTCGGTGACAGAATCCAGACCGCATTTGTTTGGGAGCAGAAAACACACTGACAGGTTAAAACAAATATTACAAGAAGGAAACTACTCATCACAGGCTCTGAGTGCTGAAGGTTTCTTCCCACTGGTGAGAGCACCTTTCTTTCCTGGACCCCCAGGCTGGACCAAGCATCTCTTTCCTGGACACCTTTTCCATGCATTCCAGGGTCAGCATGGGATGAGTATTTCCCAGCTGTGCGGGATCTGCCCTGTTGCAAGGATCTGGCCCAGCTGCATCCTCTGAGCTCTGACCCACGGCTACTTCTCTGGTCTTCCTCGCTAGCCAAGTCACGCCAGCCTCAGCTCTACTCTACCTGCAAAAGAAGGGTCACTGATGTGTGTCTCCAGTCAAACTTTGGGTTTTAGCTGCAGAGAGCAGCAAGTGAAGTGGTTTTCCTGCCCCCGTGTCCAGGGGCTGTGGCTGGAAAGGGCTCTGCTGTCCCAGTGAAAGCTGGGTGCGAGCTGAGGGGAAAGAGATGGTTTTCAAGACCAAGCCCATCATGTGAATGAGAAGCCAAACTGCTGATGGATGGGGCAGTGTTTAGCTCAGGCATGGAGCCAAGTGTAATGTTGTCCTTCCCAAACTGTAGGGTTGTTGATAATCGAGAACACAAGCCCTTGTTCAGGTCCAGAAGAGCCTGGCTATAAACAGAGCCTGACCAAGCTGGAGAGCGTGCTGCGTCTTTGCATTTCACTCTGCTGCAGCATCGTTTCACGGCACAGGCGTTTAATATATATTTGCATTGTAGTTAAGTGGTAGCAGCTGGTGCTGGCCCGTTTGAGGATGGTTTTCACTGCCCAGTTATGGCACCGTGGCTCAGTGTTGGCTGCTACACTGTGTGGGGTCCCCCCCCAAAAAAAGTCTGGGTTACGGGCCCACGGTGAGCTCTCAGGAGCAGCACTGGGTAGTCTGATGGCAGCAGAGATAGGCCCCAATTTGTCTTCCTTTAGCCCAAGTCCCACTGCAGCCCCAGCCACCGGCAAAGCACCCTCCTTGGCAGGGGAGTCAAGAGGTGGACGAAGGACAGTGCTGTCACCTCCCCATGACTCAGCTCTAGTGCTGGAGGCACATCCTGTTGACTTGGTTTCTGTGGTCAGAAGGACCAATGTGTCTCTGAAAGACCTGTCACCTCCTGGGACGGGATGCCTTTCTGCTCTTTAGTTTCGGAGGGCTAGCAAAACTTGATCTGGGAGCTGAGCTGTGGCTTTCTAGAGGCTGCCACCACCTTGCTGTCCAGATGCAGCCTCCTGCGCTTAGAGGTGTCGGAGTTTACAGTTTCTTGTGGACTACGCAAAGCGAAGGGAGCAGAAGGGGCCGTGTGGCTTTGGCAGCCTGTCGATGGGCATTGCAGGCTTTTGTGGGCCAGGGAAAAGGCCGACTGTGTCATGTCTGTTTGAAAAGGCTGAGAAAGGTGCTCAAAGATGCAAAAATAGGCACTGCAACCCCGCAGACCCTTTTGCCTCCAGGCTGCCGAGCAGCAGGGGCATTGCGGCACCAAGGCCCTGGCTTATGCTGTGGCCTTTGGGAACAGGGAAACTGCCTCCATTTTGACGAACACCAGACACTGTATGTGGGATACACCACGCAGTGACGAATCCTTTGTTCCTGCATTGCTGCAGGAAGGCTACTGTGAAGGCAGAGAGACAGGAGGGTGATTCCAAGGAGAGAAGAGCAATGGTTTAATTCTGCGCAGAGCCTGGCTGTTTTCCCACTGCCCACATGCCAGAGCAATTAGTGGGCACAGGGCTGTTTTCAGCACATCCCTGGCTGTGGCAGAGCCTGTGAGAGACATGGGATGCTGATTGGGAGGGAGGTGCCTGAACGCTGGTATAACTCACTTGCGAGAGCAAAGGGAGTTGCAGCAGGGTGTAGCGGGTCTGGTGGTTACGGTGGTGGAAGTGGAAACCCTGGGCTGAAATCGAGCTACAGGGAGGCAGAGGTGGAGGGAACCAAGGCAGGTGGAGGACCGCATGCCCCATCTGCCCCGGGAGCTCCCCGGTGCCCGTTGGCAGCCCCTGGTCCATCGCCCCATCTCCGCTTGCAGGAGCGGAGCGGCCGCGGTGGTGCAGGGCTCTTGCCTGCTGAAAGAGCCTCTCCCTCTGCGTGGGCAGAGGCTGTGCCCTGCCCGGGGCAGGCAGCCCCCCAGCAGTACCCGTCCGGGCTCTCTGATAAAGAGCCTGAATTTGGAGCTCTGAGCTGCGCGCCCTGGGAAAGCATGACCTTCCCCGAGGCTCTGGGTTGGTGGCGGGGTTGGGATTTGAGGAGGGGGCAGAAAGGCCGCTCTGCCGCCATGTGTGGCCGTCCTCTGCGGTGACAGATGCATGGATCAGGCGGCGGCGCAGAGCCAGGGCTTATGCTTGCTCAGCAGTGCTCTTCACCCCCCCATCCCAGAAAATCTGTAAGAGGAAATTGGATTTAAAATTGTTCTGCCTGGCTCCTGGGAGAAGGCCCGGGAGTGAAGGAGGGCCCGTGGAGGGGTCACTCATCACCAGCTCGTTAAAGGCAGAAACCCAAAACCCTGGGGAGCGCCGTGCCCCGAGACAGCCCTCGGCAGCGGGTCATCTGCACAAACCCCGCTGCAGTTGCGGTTTGGCAGTTGAGAATGCACATTGTGCTGTGCCCTGAAGCCGTGTCCAAATTGGGACACTTTTATTATTTTTAGCATTACTTACAAAGTATCCCCTATTTTCATCCTGTAGCACCGAATCTGAGGAGGTATTTACTTTCGGAGATGGAAATGCTTTGTTTCTGCAAGGTCTCTTGATAGAGCTGTGTTGTATTTTCATTTGCATTTTTCATGTATAACTCGTTATGTGAGCCATATAGAGAAAATGAGCTTTGTGCTTGAGAGCGTGCGTGGCCTGGGGGGAGGAACGTCCCTGGATGGGAATGGAGCGGGATGGCTGGGTGCAGCCCGTGCCAGAGGGGCCGTGTCCCGCTGCCCACTCGGGTGGGAGGGATGCGCCAGGGAAGAGGCAGAGCATGGACATGGCAATTCTGCCAGAGCATCCGTTCCTAGCAGTGCCAGCATCCTCCACCTGCAGGGATGCTGCCCTGGGGAGGCATCCAACTGAGCTGTCATCTCCGGTAAAGGATTTCCCCTTTTCACTGGTGAGCATCACCCTCTGCTTATTTTCCAAAAGGAAGAGGGATCCAGCCGTTTGCACCCCCGGAGCCACCCTGCATCCCTTCTCCCCACCGTCCCGATTTGCACATCAATGTCCTCTCCCTTGTGGGGTGAATTCAGAAAAGCCACATTTGCACTTGAATATCCAGATAACATATGGGCAGGCGGTGGATGTCTCAATCCATTTCCAAGGCTCACTACTGTAAGCACTTAACTTCACCCTTGCCCAGATGTGTGCGCGTTTTATGTGCTGTGCATAAAAAGGCAGAAATTGCACAGGGTGGAATGTGTTGGAATTGGCACTTTGGAAAATGCACACTCTGCTGGAATGTGCTAACATCCAGCTCGCACAGAAGGGCAATTAACTCTATTTATGTTCATGAGACTGAATCTAAAACTGGCTTCAGAAAGCAGCTCACTCACATTAAAGGGCTTTATAATCATTATGCTAAAGCATTTCTTTTGAAAACAGTTTCAGTTTCTTAAGCAGTTAGGATATTTATAAAATATGGCATCAATTACTACATATTTCTTTATTCACACTGATTATGCAACCTGTAATTATACTTAAGCCTCTTATTTGTATATCATGGCAGCATTAAGAAAAGCTCTGTGATTTGTCTGCATGTTATTCTTTCCAAATAGCGCAGAGGGCTGTGGTCCCTCCCCTTCTTTAGGGAATTAACGTGGTTGTGTTGCCCAAATAGCAGCACGCCAGGTGTCTGCTCCCCCCAGCCAGTCCCTGGCAGAACAGGCGGGCTGAGGCTGACAATTTATCGTGACAGGTAACACTCGGCTGCGTGGTGTTTGGACTCGGAGCGCTGTGTTTACAGCCAGCTTCTCACAATCATTTACTCGTGGGAAAACATTTTCCTGGATCCATTTTGCTTGCTGTAAAACAGTCAGCGTTGGAGTAATTAAACTCTCTCTCACAGCCCGTCACTAATGAAGGTGGCGCAGACCCCGCTGCCATTGTCTATGCGGAGCTGGGACCCTGCGTGGTTCCCGGGACTCTGCTCCCTTGGCATGGGGCTGCGAGGCAGCGATGGTCAAAGTATCATTGGTCATCGCTTTAAACCTCCTCGTTACGAGCGGCTGAAAGTAAAGGTCCTGCTTGAATTAGGAGAATGGACGGCGCCCTCTGGAAAGCATCACTGGCCTGGTTTGGAATACCTCGGCTCTCGTCGTGGCTCTTGTTATCTTCTGTTAGGGTTCCACTCAGTGTTGAAGTCTTACTGCTTGTACCTAATTCCCTTCTGGAAAACCCCTTATTATAGATGAGGCAAGTTCCCTGGCTCCTCCTGAGCCGGAGCAGCCGATGGCACGAGTTCGTCTCTGGCATTTGGGGTGACTTGCGGGAACCTGGGGACAGAGCTGCTGCTGAGGGAGAGGAACGCCACGGCTATTTCCGTACTGCAGGTTCCCCATACCACAGTGGAAAGAGCCTGGTTTGCCTGCACAGACTGGGACTACACGCCAGAGCCCCCTGAGAGCGAGCTGTTTGTGAAGCAAACCCCAGGGCAGAGGGTCCCCAGGACCCAGCCCCAGCACGGAGCCCCGCTCCCAGGAGGCTGCTCTGTGACAGCCTTGCTGAAGCCGGTCGCTGTCAAAGGCCGAGGCTTTACAGCTCGCACCATGGGGTCCTTCCTGGGTAGGACATAAAGTGTGGGGCAGCGGGGAAAATACCTGGTCAAGGATTGAGAGGGTGTATACTAAAGGAAACTGCCTCGAAATAGTGACGAGCTTTTTCTGAGAGGTACAAAGAAGCCGTCACATGAGGGGAAAGTCTGCTATAATAATTATATGAACTGTGCCCATAAATTATACTAATAAATCTGCTGAGGTCCTTAGCTTGTTTCTAAAACTATGGGAGCAAGTTGGTGTTTAATGAGATGTCAAACCAAGCTGTGTCTGGGATCACTGAAAGGTGCGTCAAGGCACAGCAGATGCTGTCTTCGTTCAGAGTGTGGGATCAGACCAGACAGATGTCTTTGCTCGGGTGGACACCAGTGGGAATCTGTCTCTGTAGGTGCTGCACACTGTCACGCTGTTCTTGTTAAGCTGGTACTGCGGCGCACGAGCACATTAATGCCTTTTAAGGGATTTTAAGGTAAGGTTCCTCCTTGTGGAAAGGAGGCAAAGAAATGTCTACTTGCCCTTCCTCAGTTCTTGCCAGTTTTTCCTATGCACGTGCACGGCTCTGTAGGGGTTAAGAGAGCAGAGCACTGAGATGTCAGCGCATAAAGAAACCCCCTTGCAGTGGATGAGGCGTGCACACAGCTTTCCTTGTTACGCTTGACAGATGTGCAACAATAGACAATGAGTCAAAGTGGGGAGCCAGAAAAGAGTCAGGGAAAAGCTGCTGAGAGTTACTGGCGCGGCTGGGAGAGCAAACCCTTCCTATAACAGAGCATTGTTCTCCTGGATATAAATCTCAGCTGAAATATGAACACCAGGCTTCCAAGGACTTCCCAAAGCTGGAATGTGCATCATCAATAACCAAACCCAATGTGCCCTGTGCAGAATCCTATTTATCACCTTTCTGCTGAGGTGTGAAAGCCCTTCCCTGCAAGGCTGGGATGACAGACTGGCTTCCCACCCGTGGTAAAATCAGGGTCAAGCAATGGGAAGGGCTGGAGGAGGAGATCGTGTGCTTTTCTTGGTGGAAGCAATGGCCGGGACGTGTGCCTGCAGCTTTCCTGCAGCTCACCAAGGCCCTGACAAGCACACCCTACACAAAGCCGTGAGTCAGACCTTGGTTAAGTTCACCAGATACTGAGCATATGGGGACAGGATTGTCGTGTCTGAAAGCACAGTGCAGCATCACCCCTGAGCCTTCAGTGGTGGCTCTGCCCTTTATCTTGGGTGTAAGGAGGAGCTGTGCCCAGCTCCATTTCTGCTAAGTGCTTCCTTCCTCTCCATCGAGGAGCCAGTGCCTCATCTTGCTGTGAACGCAGCTTTCTCATGGCCTTTGTCACGTCCACGACACATGCAGGTCCCCAGGACAGGGGTATTTCTGTACTCAGCCAGGACAATGAAATCCACGTTCACTTGGGTAGTGGTGTCGGCTGAGATAAGAATGCAGAGAAAAGCACACAAGGTGCTACCCCAAGGCAAAGCACACCCTCCTCGCTTTAGCTGAGGAGGAATTCCCATTTAGTCCCAGCACAGTTCCTGCAGCGTATGACTGGAGATGACTGAATAACGAACCCAATGAGAACGGGCGTTATCTCCGCTCCTCCCGTCAGGCAGGGAGCAGCTCTGCGTCGTGCTTCTGCTCCCAGGTGACTGGTGAAAGTTTTCCGCGGATCAGCCCTGCTCTGCGGCTGTTTACAGCCGGCGGCAGAGTGACCGCTCCCAGGTGGCAGTCTGGAATTTGTTCTGTGCTGGCAAGTTATAAGCTATTGTTTCTCTCCCTGACAGAACGACTGTGCGAGTCCCAGCACAGCATGGGCTATGGATTTTCTTGTTCTGTTTATGACTGTAAAGTTTTGCATTGTTTCTGCTGACCTCTGTGCTCGAAATACTTCTCCACTCTTGGGAAACTGGTGCTCACCTTCTCAGAAAATTTGCAAGATCGAGAAGGCTGTACAACGGGAGACCTGAAACCCAGTTTCGTTTTTTTTCACCCTACTTTTCTTCAGTGGTCCTTCTGTTCCACTCGGTGGTGAAACAGGAAGTTTGATACGGGATATGTAACAGGAGCAGACAGATCGGTCCAACTGAGAACTTGAGTCGCTTCCAAAATCCCTATGGTATATTTCCCAGGCCCCACCTGATCCTTGAAGCTCCTCATTCTCTGCGACTACACCTTCTCCGTCATTTATAGTCATCCTGTCTTACCCGGGGCTTCTCCCAAGTGCCCTTTTACTGCTCCTTTGGCTCCTGCTGTACATGTTTGGTACAGGCTGAGATGCTTCTGGGAAGGAGAAGGGCATCCCCTGCTTATCCAGGCCCGCAGACAAATGCCCTTCCCCGCCTGAATGAGGTCCTTGCTCCCGCAGGAGCTTGGTTCTAGCTGGGAGCACAGAGGTCCTGCTGTTTGATAAGCATCTCATAATACCTGAACTGTTTCCTCAAAGTAAAAGGGACTTAATGGCAGGATACTTATATCATTCTTGTGCAAATATCAGATTACAGTCTAGAAACCAAATTGTCTGCAATTACATGACTGAATCAAAGGGAAGACAGACAGCAGTATGTAAAATATGAACGAGGTTCATTGTTTGCCTGCAGATATTAAAATTTCTTCAGTTCAGCCTCAGAACAGCACTGTTGTGTCTTTCAGAGTGGCACAAAATTTGATCTGCTCCTGCTTTCAGCTTTGGAATGGAGTCCAAAATTAATTCCCGGTGTATCACCTTGCTTTATGAATAAGAGGAGCTCCTCCTTGCAGTACCTGTGCTGAGAAAAAGCAGGTGGGAATGCTGCTGGAGCTGCGCACCAGGACTGAGAGTGATCCTGGAGCTCAGAGCCGCTTCTCCCAGCCTGGCAGGGTGCTGGCTGGGGCAGATGCTGGCTTGTGGGGGCAGCTGGTTAACTGCACTAAAGCAGGATGCCCCAAAACCTCTGGTTTATACCTGACCCTCAAAAATGCAATTTTCCCCTGCTTAAGGTATGTAGGTGGAGGAATTCTTTAACAGCAGGAAAGCATATGAGCAGTTAAATGTGGTTTGCCCTTAATTATGCTGTGGCTTTCGACTCGGGTCCCTTGTGCGGCTGGGACCGATGCTCGCGCCTCTGGCTGGCACCCCTGACTCCCACAAACCCGGCTGCAGAGACCTGTGTAAGGACTTAAGCAAAGCGGCTGGAAACCCGGTTTGCAGCGCCGTTAGTTTGCCGTGTCACCCTGCGAGGCTGCGGCGGGCACCGCGAAGGCACCTGGGGCTGATGCCGGCCTTGATGCAGCGGCTCTTCCCGATCCCGAAGCTGCAGCTCCAAGGAGCGGCGAAGATTGTCCAGGTTTACCTCTTTCTTTAGGCTTTGGTGCCTCCTGCTGACAGGTCTGACAGCGGCGCGTCCCGGCGGTGCCGGGTTGTGCCGGGATTTTTGGGGCGCTGCTGGTGCGGCTCTGCCCCCCGGGAGGTGGGGGACACCCCCCCTGCTCTGGCAGAGCTCTGGGGCCTCACAAATCCTTCTCTCCTCAGCTTGGAGCCTTTTAAATTTATTTTTTAAAATTATTTTTAGTTGCAGCTCTTGAGAGAATCTGCAAGAATTCATTTGCCCTAAATACTGATTTACTTATTTTTTTTTTTAAGAATAATTCAAAATGCTAGAAGCAGCTCTTTGCATGTCCTCTGCCCAGATAATAACATGTAAAATGATTTATGCTGAGTGTCGTGATGCTGGTGAGAAATTGCTTCTGAATTTTGTACATCTCCTGTTCTGCAGTATCAGGTGCAGCAGTCAAACGCTTCCATTCCGGTCCAATTAGGATGGTGCCTCTTTATGGCATAACCAATCTGGACATACAAGCTGCTGCTTTATTCATTTTGCTAATTAATTGCGGCTGTTACAGCTTTTCATATGTTAAAAAAAAAAAAAAGGTAAATCTCAGTCCCCAGAAAATTCGGAAATTGATAACAGTCTCTATGCTGGAAGGAATGGAGAGGAGAAGACTTTTGATTTGTAATTTGTGGTCTAATAAACCAATTAGGAAGGAACAAAAAATAATGAAAGCTTTGCTGGCTGTATTTAACATCTAACAGACCATCCAAGTTGGTTAATTTTTGCTATGTGGCTTTAAATGCTGATTGCCTGATGACTGCAGCCCTCCCCATGGAAAGCTGGAGGGGGGACAGGGCTGGGTGAAAGGAGGGATGAGGAGTGGTGGCCTCTGCCTGGTGCTGATGTCCAGGGCCCTGCCCCAAATTGCTGGATGCTCAGTGGGTTTCTGCCCCGTGCCGTAACAAAACGCGTGGTGATGGGAGCCCAGGGCTGGGAACGGGGCTGGTGCCCCCGTGTCTGCGAGCCCCTGTCCCGTGGAGGCTCTGGCAGCAGCCTCCAAGGTCACTGTGCCCACGCCGGGATGGGCAGAGGATGTCACAGTCCGTGCCCAAGGCCACCACACTGCTGTGGCTGCCGTCCCGCCGCAGCCGGTGTCTTTGGAGCGGTCTCCAGCACCTCCTCAAAGCTCCCCGTAAAGCCTGCCGTGTAGCTGGGCAACATGCTGGAGCATCCCTGCTCCTCCGACATCCCTCGGGGCAGCCACCAGCCCAGACAAGGAAAAAAGCCTGTCGTGTGGGTATAGTACATCGAGTTATAAGACCCTGTGAAAAAGGGAGGGCAGCCCCTGAGACGTGCCGTGATTTTGATCCTTATTTAGCTCCATGTGTTGTTTCTCCTCACCCCATCTCTGATATGAATGGGCTCTTCATCTCCTTGGTGGAGAGCAGGCTATCGTACCAAAAGCCATTAAGTTATGGGACCTGCAGCAAGGCTTAATGACAATTTAAATTAGGAACCTGAGTTGTGGCATGGTAACACTAGAGCGGACGCTATAATTGGGAAGGCAGCGGTTTCCCTGTGACCTTTTATTTTTGAAGTGTTTTAAATGGCCCCGTCTCGTCTGCAAAGCTCCCTCCCTCCCTTAGAAGTTTCTCCCTAATGTGGGTCATGCCTCTGCTCTTTGCAGGTGGCTCAGTACAGAATCTGCATTTTGTTTTTTCAAAGTTAAAGTGTCTTTGAAATACAATTTTGCATCTATCGCAGAATGTAATAAAAAGACTTTAAAGAGCTGCTGATGCCTCGTGGAAAACTGAAAAACATTCTGTTGAGAAACAATTCTGCCGGGCTGTCTTATCTGCTCTTCCCTTTGCTCATTTTTGATAGCAAGGGGCACTATAAATATACATAGTTATACATAAAAATGAGAAACCTTGGCAACCAAATAGAAGGTTATGTGTCTTCTTGTGATCATTCGCTATGGGCGGGGGTGAGGGGAGACGGGGTCCATCAGTTGGCATTTCACCTTTACTGCCACTGGCCTCCTGCTGAGTGTTGGCCTGAAAGGGAGTCATCTACCAGTGGATTATTTTTTCCTAGAGGTATTTGTTAACCCTCTAAAAATAGTGTCAGTGGTTTCTGGGGCGCTCTGACATGGTTGGCAGTGGAACAGAAGTGAGGTGACACTCTGGAGCTGGAGGACAGGAGCAGCCATATGGCGATGGGGACTGAGCCCCGTGGGGATGTGTGTCACCGCTCCCTGGGGACGGCAGGAGCGATAGGGCTGTGGGATGGCTGTGGGATGGCTGTGGACGGCTGTCCCTTGCGCTCGTTCGCCTTGACCCCGCGCAGCGCAGCTTTCCCAGGCTGCCTCGTCCCTCCCCAGCATCGCCCCGGCTGCTCTGACCCAGCGGTGTCACACACTTCCCCGTGCCGACATCCAAACCCCACAGCAGTTCCTTTAACCTGAGCTGCAGGTCCTCAGGTATTGCCTTGTGGAACTGATAGAATTGTTATTGCTGTAAATCAGACCCGACAAAGGGCAGGATCTCTGCTGCAAGGAGCGACTTGTGCTGTTTCCAAATGACTGGGCAAAATAACTCGCCTGATCCCCTCCCTTCCGATAGCTCTTGCACAGAAATGCTGTTTCAGGAGCCGGCGGGGTCTGCTGGGGGGTGCTTGCCCCCAGCACGGGGGATGCAACAACTCTCTCTTGGAGCCTGGGCAGCTTGGGAAGCCTGGGGACCTGCACATCAACACTTCCAGTGCTGCGGTTGCTGAACCGAGTGCTCCTTGGCTGTTCAGTTTTCCAGTAATTTTCCCAGGCAAATTATGCACCTGCCATGGCCTCAGGAGAAAATATTTTTTTGCCGTAGCCATCAACCGTTCAGAAAATAGAGAGTTCTTTTGGCTCCAAAATACTATACTCCCCTCCAACGCTGCATCTTGTTCATGCTGTCATAAAATAGGAAAACTTAAAACGCGGAAGGAGGACTGAAACTACCATCAGGTGTTGCAAGATGTGCTTTCCTATTATTAGCTTTTTTTTTTTTGTAAAGTAAGAGCCCTTCTACAGAAATTCTTGTGTGCACTATTGGCAAGTCATGTGGAAAAGGAATGTTTGGACAAAGGACAACGGGTTTTACGGTGGAACGTGAGCAGCTGAGTAACGGTGCAGGGACCCGTCCTGCTGCGGCCCGGGGAGCGCAGGCATGTGGAAAACGCTCCTTTTCAGTAGGACAAAGCACGCAGTTGCCTGGTAAATAAGGCAAGCCAATTTAAAATCCAGGGTTAATTGTGAAGCTGATACAAAGCAGGTTCTTCTGTACGCTCAGGAGGGGTGGTACAAATCACAGATAATGTTTACGTGGGAATGCAGTTCTGTGAGATGCCACCCAAACCCGACAGGATTCCTTTTAGTAACTCGGAGTGGGTATGGTTTCCAGATGTGTCTTATTTAATATTAAGAAATACCTTTTTTTTTTTTTTTTGCTTTACTGCACTTGCGACTTGATATTCCTTGGAATTATGAAATGACGTACGGGTGTGCTCTGCAGAGAGCAATCCAGCCATGCGCTGGGTGAGTGGGCTCAGACATCTGCACAGTATCATTCCCCTGTCACCAACTGAACTTGGTATAATTAGAAAAGTCATTAATCCTTGCTCAGCAGTGCTAGAAACTATTTATAGCAAGGCAGACAAACAGGACCGTGCATGTTGGGCTAGGGTGGGTATGGAAATGGTTCCTGGTGCCATGTGTATTGTGGGGCCCCAACCAGAGGAAGTGATTTGCTTCTGGGAGGGAAATTCCCTTTTTGGCCACATGCAGACAGATGCAAACTGTCTTCTCTGACCAAGGTATTGCCCTCTGGACTTGCCACAGGGGATCACTTTGGACATGCCCTGCAGGCTGTCACCATTCCGGGTCCTGTCCTGCCCCTTTCCATGGGACCCTCTGCCACGGGCACTGATGAGCAGCCAACGCAGAGCGTGGGGCTGGGGCAGGTCTCAGCCAAGGAACAATAATGCATTGACTCAGCTCTCCTTTTCCTCGGTGTTCCTGGGGAAAGACATGGAACCCAATCAAAACGGCCCTTCTGATAAATTAGCAGTGACAAACAGTATCTGACAGCCTGTTGTTAATACTCACACCTTGGGACTGGGCTGGCCGTTTGCTGATACGTGTTCATCTCTTGTCTGTGGAGCTGGAGAGCCCCAGTCTACCGGTTTAAACAGTGTTAGACAGCAGCAAGCACCTTTGGCAACTGGTACGCAGGAGGCAAACTTGGTAAATGCTTGAGCCTACCTGGGGAGGATGATGGAGCAAGTGTTCTGGTGGCTGCTTGTAAAGCCAAATTGCTGTGCCACAGTGATGGAGGTCCTGCGAGCCTTGTTTGGTGTTGGGACAACCCCAAATGCAGTGACACAGGGCAGTGCATGCGGAGCTGGTGTCAGGTTTTGCAGGGAGGGACCTGGGGGCAGAGCCCCGTGCTGCGATGTGCTCCGTCCCCAGCCGGGCTGAGCCAGCTCTGCCGGTCCGCACTGGGGTGATCCTCCAGCAGTGCTGCAGCCCGTGTAGGGTGACCAGTTCCAGGGTAACTGGGATGCAGGTAAGCAATTAGCAGCCAGGCTTCCCTCTCCTGAGCTCCCAGGTGCAACCAGGATGACCAGCACCGGTGTGCTGTCTGCTGGGCTCATGTGGGTGCCTGCCCAGCTGGTCTGCATCTCCCGTCACCGTGGGCTCTTCTGGCAGGTCACTGGTAGTCACTGGCCTGATTTCCCCCAGCCCCAGCTGCTCCTTGTGCTGGCAGAGCTCAGCAGGGGATATCAGAGCAGGGAGCGCAAGCTGGGAGCGCACCTCTAGGTCTGTGCTCGGGGCTGGCAGCCAGTGCCCAGCTTGTGGCCGCCGTCTCCTCACGCCTGGTCTCAGCCATCAGGGAGTTCTCAGGATGCTTTTGGCAGGTAAGGGTTGTTACTCACCTCTCCTCCCACACAGGGACTCCTGCGACAGCCGTATCTGCTCCATTCTCTGTGTTATCACTCTCTAACTCTAGATTAATGCTAGTGGTGTGGGCAGAGAGATTGGTCCCCGTGTCTCTAAGCCAGAGGAAAAACTGGGGCGTTAGCAATGCTTAGTGAGCTCCAGGCCAAGCAAGGCTGTTGTTTACAGGCTTCCGAGACGCAGCTCAGCCTGGGCTAAGGTCCACGTTTTCCCTGTGCAAGAGCCAACCTCTCTGCCACGCTTTACGCTCCGGGGGTTCCATCTCCGCTGTCTCCTGGCGCCTGGGCTCTGCCCTCTGTGCTAGACCCCTGCTGCCCGCTCCATGGCTCCCTGCGCGAGGGCTACTCTGCTGTCAGAGGGGGTGGGAGAAACAACAAACCTCCCGGAGCAGGGAGACGAGTGCGCAGTGAAGAACTGCTGGATGTTAACCAGTGCATGAGGAGCCTGCAGGACTGGTGTGGGGGCAGCACTTGCTGGGAAGCGGTGTGTCGCAGGCAGTGGTGGGTGCTGGCGAGGCACTGGGGACCCTGTGATGCCGCGGTGGGGTCAGTTGAGGTGGCAGCGATCAGACAAATGCTCCTGTTGTCAACTTAAACACTTGACTGGGTTTTGCCTACTGAGGCACAAATTGCATGTCTGTGCGCTGGCAGTCAGGCGTCAGGGTAACCACAGGGGAAATATGCTTCTGTCTGGCCTCGCTGCATCTTCCAGGCTTTGCTGCGAGGATTTCTCAGAAGGAAGCGTAAAATTGCTTTAGCCTCTGCGATGAGTGGACCAAGCCTCCCCGTCCTCAGGGAGAGGACTGAAATCCCTTGCAGCGGGCAGTGGCTCCCCTCGGGTCCAGCGGTGGGAGGGGGGACAGGACCTGTTGGAACCGTGGCCACCGCCGCTCTGTAATTGCGGGAAGTCCCCAGTGCCGGCTTTGGCTGACAAAAGCAGCGCTGAGGCCCTGCGCTGTGCCTATGGTTTGCCTGGATGATAAAAGGTGACCTCGGAAATTGCATTTCCAAACATCTTCCCCTGTCTGTGAGCGATGGCATTGTTCCCAGTGTTTCAGGCTGGGACTGCCTGGGGCTCTTTGTTTAAGCTCCCTGGGTGCTGCGATTCTTATGCACGAAGCTAAAGATCCTCTGGCAGAGCCTGAGATCCTGGAAGGCGGCTACAGTTCAGCCTTTTGTTATCCCGAGGATTAAAAGCTGCAATTGAGGATGAGCTAACGATATCAAAGTAACCTATCTAGGGACATCCCGCGGGCTTGTTTAACAGTGTGATGGAGCCAGGGTCAGCTGCTGGTTCAGGTTGTTTCAAACAGCACGAGCTGGCAGAAGGGCCCACGAACCTCAGAGAAGAGGCACGTAGTACTTTAAACACGCTTCAAAAACTTTGTTTTGCAAAAAAAACCTGCTGCTGCCTGCTCTAATTTCACTGCTGAATGTCAGGAAAGGAGAAGTCTAGAGGGTGTCAAACCTCAGAAGGGAATCTGAGCTGTCACTGTCTCAAAGGAGGGGGGACTGCCCGGCACAGGAGGGTGGGCTCCTCGCAGGGAGGGTGAGCTCCTCGCTGCACCTCAGGCAAAGCCGGGGAGATGCTGAGGCGGCTGTGGAGCTGCAGGGCAGAAAGAGCCTTGTGTGGGGCAAGAGTAAAGCATCTGGTCAAGGCACAGCCCCTTCTGGTGGGAACTGGAGGGGCTTCTCTGGAGAGCCTGAGTGCACTGGTCTCAGATCCCCTGGAGTGCCAAACAGCATCTTCTCTGAGGGCAGCTCCTCTACTGCCAATGGAGATGGGCAATAGGGGCAGCACAATTAGGGTAACATTTTGCCCTGCTTTAGCTTGTCACGCTGGCCTTGCTACAAGAATGGCCTCACACTGCCTGCATGTGGCTGTGGGGTTTGTCAACCCCGATACGAAGCTTTGCTCCAGCCTGTGTCTTCTTTCTCCAAATACGCAGAGCTGCTGCCACTCCCTGAGCCAGCGCTGCTCTGTGCTCTGCATCCATCTGCAGTCTCTGCTCCTATCGGGAATGGGAATTAGGTGTGGGAGAAGGGTGGCAGCAGAGCTGGAGGCCGCTCTGGCGACTGCAGCAGCGTCACCTGCGCTGGTGGCACAGCAGGGATGGGGAGCACTGGCAGCTTTGTGTGTCCCCGTCTCACCGGAATGGAGGTCCCTGTTCAGGCAGAGGTTGCTGCAATGATGTCTCATAAACACCGCGCAGGTGACTGTGCCTTTGCCTATGGTTTCCTCCCCTCTTTGCTCCCCCGTGCTTGCCAGATCAGAAAATGGAGCATGGATGGCACAGTACAGCCCAAGGGAGGGAAGGGAAACAGCGAGTGCCGAGAGGAACACCAGATGTTGCTGCATTGCACTGTAGACCGTCATCTATCCTCTCTCCGGAATTTACTCTGAATCCACAAGCTGACATTGAATTAGTGGCGTTTCAGGGGAGGGCCTGGAACAATGCTCTTTGCTGTCCCCTGGACAGTGTGGCATTCACCATGTGACAATTATTTTACTGGAATGAGAGAAAAAGTAGATTTTTAAAGCGCAAAATGCAGGTACTTCCAGCCATTCCCCCGTCTGTCTGACAGGGTGACCTGCCCGTAGCTAGTCCTGGTTGTGATGTGCGTGGCCAGATTTCGACGTGTCCTTTGCCGTGCTCTGATGTGCCAGCACCGAGCTGTGAACGCAGACAGGAGCTGGGCCTGCCTGTGCCTTGCGAAAAACCCAGGTATTAATTTTACTTTGCTTATTTCCCTTCCACTTAGTCTTTGCCATGCCCCTTGACCTGCGCAGTGACTGCTAATTAAGAAAATGGCTTTGAAGACAGCAGGTTTCTTTTTTTCCTCCCTTGGGGATAGGGGGGTAAGCTGAGCTTTTACCCCCAGGGCAGATCAATAGTCCTGCAGGGTTTGGCTCTCATTTATCCTCCGGCCACATCGTGCCACAAGTTACACTTCCAGACTTGCCGTAGTGCTAATGTGTGGTCTTAGCACAAAGGGACACCAAAGCGATGGCGTGTTCTCCCAGGCAGCAAAGCAACATGGAGCTGTGCTTACGGCTGTGACACAATCCTGCTTATTTCTGGAGGTTTTTACAATTATTCACTGGGCTATGTAGTGCCTCTGGAACTGGATGTTGCAGCAAAGCAGTAGATTAGTAGCAGACAGTCCCACCCGGGGTTTCATAGGGGAAAACCTGGTTTCTGTTTGTGGCAGGTCGCAGGCCGCAGGTCGCAGGCCTCTCCCGGCGCCGGCAGCACAGCGATGGGTGCCTGCTGGCAGTGCTGCAGGGACACGGGGCTGCGCGTCACCCTCCCGCACAGGGGCTGAGGGGGAAGGTGAAGGGTGTGAGTTTTTTTGGATGCCTCGGCCCGTATCTCACCCTTCTCTGGGGCCTTTGCCTTTGTGTTGTCCACCTCCAGTGCTGCAGAGGTTGCTGCGGGACTCCAGGTAATTACACCAGTCTGGAAGCATGCAATGCCACGTAAATGCCAAGCATTCGTTAAGTATGCTCTAGGCTGGGCCAGCACCGCCACGTTTGACATGCCTAAGCAAGCAAGAGCATTCGGATGAGCGACTGGTTCCTGTGTCTCGGGTGCGCTGATGTGGAGAGGAGCCCACCCGGGGAAAGGCGTTCCTGTTGCCAGCGCGGGTGAATGCGGATGCCAGCAGGAAGCCTCTGGGCATCAGGGCAGGTGTGTTTAATCATCCTTGCTGCTGGCCCCGGTCTGGCGGGTGCGTGGGTCCGTGTTGCCCTGGGGCAGCGGGTGCCGCGGTGCTGCGGCTGCATCTGGTGCGATGGCGGCTCCGCCAGCGCCGCTGCGGGGCCCGGCTCCCTGCATGCCCTGCTGCGTGTGCCAATTAACTGCCCTCCAGATAACACTGCAGTATTTAATTGGTGGCTGAAAAATATTTTGCTGAACAGCCCTGCGGGGTGATGGTTACCGTACTGTGTGCTCACTGTGGACGGGGCATAGCTCGGCCTTTGGGAGGATGCGGGGCTGGTGGAAGAGGCAAGTTAACCAATGTGGCTGCCTGTCAGAGTCGAATTAGAGAGAAATAGACTTATTTTCTTTCTGGAAGGGAAAAAAATATAGTGCTCCCATAACAATACAAGGAATCTGAAATATTTCATAGCCATAATGTGTGTGAGAGGAAGGGTAAGCTTCCTCTGGGTGAGGAGGTTGGATGGGAAATTCAATTATTCACTCGGCTGCTGGGCTGTCGGCATCTTACCTGCAGGCGAAGGGAGGTTTGTGCCTCCCTCTCGAGGCAGAGGGTAACTGATGCCCTGTGCGGGTTGGGATGTTTAGCGGGGGCTGTGCACACTGTGGTGCCGGGCAGGCCCCCGGCAGCGAGGGCATGAGGTGCAAGAGCAAAGATGTCTGCCAGACAGCACCCACCGATGGAAAACGGGGTGGAACCTGGGCTGACCGGGCTGCTCTGAGGGGGAAAAATGCCCGTGATGGCTCACGCACTGCTGTGGGCATCTGGCTCGGGGTACGTAAAGAGCTGCCGAGGGCTTGCAGGCTGTGCAGGGCCAGGCTGTGCATGCTGGCGAGCGATGTCCCCATGCTGGTGGCACATCTGGGGAGCCTGGCCCAAGGTGTCGGTCAGCCTGTTTCTGTCCCTGCCTGACAGCTCTGCTCATCCGTCTCGGTCTCCTGCTTCCCAGAGGCACCGGGCGATGCCACGCAGCCCCTCCAGAGCCTCTCCCGGGGGGAAACAGCCCCATTTGTTCTCGGCTTTGTTCCGTGGTTGCGGTAACCTCTCCCTCTTTGAAGAATAAGATGTTAAAGAGCTTTTGAAAATGATCAAGCTTCACTGCTGTGATTAATCAATCACAGCTGCTGCTTTACAGCTCCTTGTTTTGATGCGTTTCAGGTTGTTCCAAAGTTAGCCCAGCTCAGGGCCAGTAAACACATTCCTGAGCCCTGGCGGGGTGCTGGGATGGAGCAAAAGCTGAATTTTCCAGCTTTGTTCAAAAACAAGGCTGCCCAAGTCTGTCAGGGAGAGCCATGGGGCAGCCTGTTTGTTTGGCACAGAGGAGGGCAGTAATGAATTACTCATTCTCGCCATTATTTCCTGCAAAAAAGAGTTCTGCTTGGAGGCGTTTTGTCTGGGGAGCCTCGTGTGGCCTCCCAGGCTCTACCGTGCTGGCACGCTGAGCCGTCACCACGGGGATGCTGCCAGGCTCTTGGGGAGCCTTTGGGGCTTTGCAGCCCAGGGAGGGATCGGTTCCTGCTCCTGGTGTGGTAATCATGGAATCACCTGGGTTGGGAGGGACCTTTCAGATCACCGAGTCCAACTATCCACCTGACACTGACAAAACTCATCACTAAACCATGTTGCCGAGCACCACATCTACCCATCTTTTGAATACCTCCAGGGACGGGGGCTCCACCGCTTCCCTGGGCAGCCTGTTCCAATGTTTAATAACCCTCCGAGTGCCCCTGAAGCTGCCGCTGGCACGGAGCTTCCTCCAGCAATGGTGTGGTGCGTGGGCACCCTCCTGTCCCTGGTGGCTGGGGAACAGGCAGCATCCCGAAATGCTCCTTGGGCCAGGGAGCCACGGGCGAACGTGGAGAAAGGCAGCTAGTGCTCTGCGACGGACGGGGTGAGCGTGCTCCACGGGCAGAGGGTGCACCTTGAAAAATTTTAAAGGAGTTATTGGTTTGTAAGTTATTTCCAACATCTCTTGTGCTGACGCTGCCATTACAAGGGAGCATGGGATGCTCCTGAAAATTATATAATCCTAAAAAAAAAAAAAAAATTGAGGAAGAGGTTCAAGAAATATAGACATATCTCTTCCCTGGGTGGCAGCTGCATCATTGCAAATATTGTCTGATGTGCCCTTCTTAGCACTGAGGTATCTGAGGCTCCAGGTGGCAGCTCTAAGGAGTGTGTGTCAATTTTGGAGGCTCAGATGCATGGCTTAAATGCTCCTTAGCAGTTACTTTTTTTTACGGCTAAAGAGCCAAGTGGGATCATAAAGCATCACAGCTCAGATAGTTTGTAAAACTGTTGTCAAGCAGATTAAGCCGGAAATGGAAAAATTGCCGGTGAAGTCTTTTCTCTTTTTTCTATGTTTTTGTGATAGAGGGTGATTTAAAGTCCATTCCACCACCCAGGTGAGGCTCCAGATACCCGGTAGCAAAAGTGCAGCAGGGTGTCTCAGCCAGCTACTTCACGCAAACAAAATCTCTGCAAAGTATATTTAATAGAAACAAATCAGACTAAACAAACTCAGTTCTCAAAGGCACTTCAGACACCCCCTAGTGACCCTCAGCCGGAGCTGAGCTGTAAGTGCCGGGAGACCCAGGGTACCATCAGATTCTGCTATTACTGTGTTACGTATGCAACATACGCTTTCCAATAAGGTGTAATGCTTAAGATACAGCATTTTTGTCAGGCTCTGGCAAAGGTGATACCTAGAGAGCAGAGCTCTTTCGTGAGAAAAGGGGGAGGCCTGTAATCTCTTTGATTAGCCAAATGTTCAGAAGGGGAATGAAGTGCGCTTGGTTTTACCCGGCTTTGGAAGTGAGGGCATTCCACATCTCAGCATGCAAGAGGAGTGTCCCCCAGTTCCTCCAGGGTGCAACCCCCTGTTGCCTTGGGCTGCAAAGACCATAGAGACATCTCCCCTCCCCTGCACAGACCCAGCACCCTCATCCCTGCTGGTCTATGGGAGCCGACAGAGGGGGAGCAGAGCAGATTAACAGCCTTTCTCCTTGTTGTCTGCATCTGCAGCACAGGCTGGAAGTGCCACCTCACAAGGCTTGGAGCACAACCTCTCTCCGCTCCATCACATCCCCATTTCTGCCCAAACTTGTAAGGCTCCTGTGCTGGCGAATGAGGTGCCTGCCAACTCAGCAGCGCTGGGATAGAAACGCTCGTGGTACTGAGCTGGTCCTTGCCCTCCTTATTTCGTGACCAGCAGAAAGGAGGGCAGTGAGATGACATCGCCTCTAAAGTTTTGTGTTGGCAGACGGAAGGTGTACGGGATTGTGCTCGTCTACACCCTGGTTTTCAGGACTTTCAGCCTGAACTCAGAAGTGGCTTTTACCCTGGAGGGTACTGTGCACGAAAAATAAGCAGGGTCCACTCTTTTTCTAGATTTGGCTGTCACTGGATTTCAGAGTGGGGAGATTGCTGTGGTTAAAGCCTGTCTGTGCATTACAGACTCCTGGGCATGTGTGTGTGGGGCTGCATTAGGGACTGTCTACTCATTGTGTATGGTTTGCAGGGGTCTGCATCCCCCTGATTTTTCCTTCCCCTGTTTATTGCCTTGCCCTCCTCTGCTCTGCCCTGGCCTTGGGCGCTTGTTCATTGCCTTCTGCATCCCATCAGTCCTGCCTAAGGCAGGCCTTGATGACCCTGCAGCTGAAGATGAACCCGTCCCATTCCCTTTGTCTGCTGTCCTCTGGCCGCTGCTTTGAGAAAGCTGTCCCTGCCCCTCATCCCTGCGCGGGGGGCTTGGCTCTGCTGTCCCCCTGTGCTGTGTGTGGCGGGTGCCTGCAGCGCGAGCCGTGCTCCCTCCATAAACCCAGGGTCTTAAAATAAGTGCGTCATCTGCAAAAGTGTGAATCTGGAAGTAAATTTATTCCCCCTGGAGCCTGTGATATCCTTCCCAGCCTCTGCCCTGCAAATCAGATTGGGGGCATCCTTATATTTCACAGAGAGGAAAATCCCTCGCGGGTGCTGCGGTTCGGGCTGTGCCGGGCAGCCGTGCCCTGCCCGAGCCCGGGGGCTGCCCGGGGCGGTGGGAACCGCTGCTGGGGCAGCTCCGGCCGGCGGCGGGCGCGGGATGCGGAGGGACCGGTGCATCCTTGCGGAGCGCGGCGGAGCCAATCGCTGCTGCCAGGGGTGGAGCTGGAGCGACGGCCCGGACCCGCCCGGCGCCTTCCCCGCGCAGTCGGGCCGGGCTGCGGGAGGAGCCGGTGCGGGGAGCGGAGCCCGGCTCCCGCCGCCTTCCCGGGCAGCATCGCCGGAGCGGAGCAGCGCGGCCGCCCCCGCCGCCTCAGCCCCGCCCGCCGCACCGAGGTACCCACCGGCCGGTCCGCGCCCCGCCGGGTCTGACGGTTAGAGTTGGAGTAAAGTTTGATGGGGAACTGGGGATGTTGGGTGTGGGAGGGGGTCTGGTAGGATCGCTGGGATCGGCTGCCGCGGTGGTTTTGGTACGCTGGAGTGGTGTTGGTACCCCCGGGGCGGTGTTGGTACCACCGGGGCGGTTTTGGTACCACCAGCGCTACTGTGGAGAGGCAGCCCGTGCTCGGGGGTCTGACCCGGCACCCACTGTGCCACCCCCAGGCCCGCAGCCGGAGGTTGGAGGTGGCCAGCATACGCTGTGCCAAGTGGCCCGGCCCTGTGCCAGGCATTAGGATGTTTTCCCGGTGGAGTTTTGACTGAAGGCTGCATCCACCTGTGGGCTGGTGGCCACAGCTGCGCAGGCCTCTCGCTGCGGGCATCCCCTGGGCAGGACCATCGGTGGAAACTCAGGGTGCTTGTACTGAATGGGCTCTGTGCAGGCGTCCCCACAGTCCGGCGTGGGAACGGGAGCTCCTAGGGCTGCGGGAGGTGAGCATGGATGTCTGCAGATGCAGGAAAACAAGCCTATTCTCTCTGTTGTTTGGGAAGTTTGGAGAACTTCCCAAGTCAGCACCACTTAGAGAGTGAAGGCACGTTTCCAGGGAGGCAGCTGAGCGCAGGGGGCTGGGGCTGCCATCCCCGGGGGCAGCCCTGACCCCACTCACTGCAGCACCCGCGGGAAAGCAGCCGCCAGCCTGTATGGCTGCTCCTCGCCAGCAAAGGGGGGTCGGTCTGTGCATCTCCGTGGGGCTGGCTGACCCTATGTGTTGCACTGGAGTTGTCCGTAGGTCTGAGAGCCTGAGCAAAAGCTGTCCCTTATGCAGCACGAGCGAGGTGACTGCTGTTCTGAGCTGCATGAAAGATCTGACCCTTGAGCCGTCTGAATTGCTGGCGATCTGTATCCATTGATTAGCGATACCAGACCTGGGCAATGCCCTCTCGGTTCCTGATGTTAAACACGCTCCGGTTGCTGCCCTTCAGGCAGCCACACGCTGCTTTTGCCCTCCGCTGATGTTGGAGTGACCTTAGCGTGCAGTATTGGGTGAAGAACAAGGTTTGCAAAGCCTCGAGGAGACGGTTAAAAATCACCAGTTTGCATTTTCTGCATGAGATTGTGCTGTTGGCTCTCGCATGAGCACGTGCATCCCTCTGCAAAACACAAACAAGCGGCTCTGGAATGGAAGAGGTGAGCGGGGGGAGTGGGGGATGCTGCTGGAGAGGGGCAGCGTGGGACAGGGGACGCTGGGCGGAGGAGTGGCAGCTTCGGGGCTCTCGTCATCCCATAGGAAAGGGACAGTGACCTGGAGCATCTCCTACTACTTCTCCTTGCACTGTGCTGCGGGGCCGGGAATGGCAGGGACCTGATAAACAATTTTGTAAGAGGTATTTTGATAAAGGTTGCTAGACAGTGACTCATCTACTGTAGGAAGGGACAGGAGGGAGGGGCAGCACAGGAGCTTTCTAGAGTAAAAATGGGTCTTTCCCCCTGATTTTACCAGAAATAGCAGGGCAGGAATCCTTTATTACTCCCAGAGCAGTGTAGACCTGTCGGTTATAAACCTCCTAGTCCCAGTGACCCTGTCCCTGCTCCGGCACCTCCTGCATCCCCGTCCCTGGGGAGGATCCTGCCTTCTGTCCGCATCCTGGGGCGGGACAGTTCCAAAATTTGGATTGACCCCCCCCGCACTTGATTTTATCTGATCATTCTTAGTCATTTCTGAGTCACTCCAAATAATTAATTCTTGTCCCAAAGTAGCAGTTTGCTCCACATTTCTGTGCATGTACCCGGCCGAGTTGGGTGCACGCATTTCGGAAGTCACTTCCCTCTGCTCCGAGTTGCGCTGCTGTAACTTTCCACCTGTGCCCAGTCTTTCCCCCTCAGGCTTTTCCGCCCTGCTCTGCCTTCTCCGGTGCTGAAAAGCCCGGAGGAGATGGAGTGCTGCTGCGTTTCCACCTCCCCAGGTGTGCTATAGAGCACGTACTGCACCCTGACAGCCCCCCAGCTGTTCACAGCGTTGCTGACTAACCCTCTTGAGAAGGTGACGTCTGTGCATGGAGGTGTTTTGCTGATGTTTGCCTGGATCTGGTTTATTTGCTGCTTCCAGTTTGCAAAGGACTTGGTGCAGCCAGTTGATCCTTGCTGACTTATCACCTCCCTCCCTGTGAGCCCAGTTTTCTCTGGGCGGTTTATGGCTTGGTGGATGGCCCTGTACCACGAACCCCCCTCTTGATGAGATTCTTCTGAGATTTCTTCAGAGATCTGCCTGGGAACGCTGATGGCCAGCCTGGTCCAGCTGCGCGTTTATCATCCCTCCCTGCAGGGCTTTTGCTGTTGAGGGGAGGAAAAATCCCCAAACCCACCACCAGACAGCCCTCTTCCTCCTCACTGGTTTGATCCATCGGTGATCAAACGTAGACAATAATAGTGGGGATTTTTTCAGAATGATTTCTTTGCAAGAAGCAACTTTTGACCAAAAGTTGGCATTTTTTTCAGGCTCGTGAGTCTCTGATCAGACCGTTTTTCACTGCAGGGTGTTGTGCAAAGTCGGGGGGCTCCCAGGAGCCCCTCGGAAGTTGCTGCAGGGTCTGAGATGGCTGGGCAAGGCTGGGGCTGGTCCAGGATGGTCTTCGCAGGGGGTGGCCTGGGCTCTGCTGGGTCTGGGTGTCTCGCTTTATCTGGGTTAAGCTCCCACGGAATGAGGTGTGACTTGAGATCCAGAACTGGTTCGAGCGATCAGAACTGGGCCAATTTCTAGGCCAGAACAGGGCCGCTGGTGTTCCCAAGGGTGGATTTGGGTACAGAAAAAGATGAAGGTCAAGGCTCCCACCTCCCCCGCTGCACAGGTGCCTTCCTCCCCGGGACGCAGAGGGAATCGCTTCCCTGACGGCTACCAGGCAGGTAGCGGGCCATATGGACGCTTTATTATTCCTTCCAAAGTGTGAAAAACAGCCCTTGCTGAAGAGCACTAGAGTTGGGCAGTGCAGATGGGGCTGCCCCCAGGAACAGCAGCAGCTTCGGGAAAGGGGGGAAGACTTTCCTCCTCATGCCACCTTATCTGCAGGGAGCCTTCACTGTGTGTGGGTCCACAGAAGGAGGGTTTAACAGAGCCAGGCTTTGCTGCGTCGGGTTCGCAGCTGTGCCCTTCAGGCAGCTTGTGGGTGAGCCTGGAGGGGCACTGGCTTAATGGGACGGTGCAGCTTTGCCCCCTTCGTTTCAGTTCTTCTGTAATTTCTCTGGCACTTTGTTGGCACCGCACTCAACGTCCCCATCCCTCCAGGGAAGGACGTGCCAAAGGCTCCTTTCCAGACTTGCTGGGGTGGCGGAGAGGCGAGCCCAGGCCTGGGACACCCGTGCCACCGAGGGCTGCTGAGGCTCCTGGTGCCCTGCCCAGAACGCGGCGGGGACCGATGCCCGAGGCGCGTCCCGCTCCCTTCTGCAGCTGCCTGAGCAATTCGGTTAAGTGGGTGCTTATCTATAGGCATACAGGTGTGTAAGTTTAAAAAGTCAGGAGGAATTAAATACGTATTTTTCTGGGCTGTGGGTTTTGTGGGTGCCGTGTGTAGGCAAACAAAGGGGTTTCCAGGGTCTCTCGTGCTCTGCTGCCGGCTCAGCCTGGCCCTTGCACGAGAGCGTTCAGGTCTCTGCATTTCTGGTCACCTTGCAGCAGGCACAGGCGGTGATTTCTGCTCTCCCTGCCTTTGCACCTTGTTCTGCTGACAACTGCATTTCTCCTCAGCTCGGAGGTGTGAACACTTCTACCTGCCGCCACCTTCTGCTCCTGCAGAGCAGGAGATGGCATTTTGCAGGGGGCTAGAGGGGGCCATGCCATTCACTTCTTCATTTATTAATTAGAAAGAAATAGGTTGCAGGGAGATCAGATTTTGAGAAAGACCTAGAGTTCCAAAATGCTCCCAGAGGATAGATCCCTAATTGCTCTCTAATTGCATTAGAGTTTAATTTGTTGTTGTTTTTACTGTAATGTTCCCATTTTTTCTCGTCAGTTTGCTTTGTTCCATTAACTAGAAATGGCTGGAGATGAATATTCTCCATATTAAAACTTGTCTGGTGTGCAATGCCAGACAGCTTTTGGACCTTTAATGTGCTGCGGGGGCTGCCGGTGGCTCACACTGCCATGTCCGTCCGACGCTCGGTGCAGGGAATTCATGCCTGCGCCACGGCGCTGGTCCCGTGTCGGAGTTCTGCCCGTATGTGGAAGGGTCAGCCCTGGGAGTTTTTGCAAGACTTTGCAGTTTGGGTGACACCAAGCCAAGGGTCTGTTGGCCAGTGAGTACGGCAGGATCGGTGGCCCCAGGCTGTTGCTGCAGGTGCCGGTGTGGGTGGCCACTGGCCGTGCACCGCTGCGGGTCTGGGATGGCTTGCAGGATGCTGCCCCCGTGCGCAGCAGAGGATGGGGATGAGGCAGGAGGGAGAGGGGCTTGCTCTGAGCCGGGCATTGCTTCTGGAGGGAGGCGGTGGGTGCGGGTGGGTGGCGAGGGCTGCTGTGGGGCAGCGCGGTGTACCACCTGGGGGTGTGTGTTGGATCCAGCCCTGTTGCCCCTCGGCATCTGTGGGATGAGAGGGAGGCGAGTGGCGGTTGTTGTCCTCCTTCCAGGACACCACGAAAAGCCGAGCCGAGCTCGCCCAGAGCGGCTCGTGAGCAGCAGCACTTCAAAGGGCTCGTTTAATCCATTTCTCCAGAGCACGGAGGGGGAGCAGGTCTGGAAATGCAACTGGGAAGCTTCAAAAAGGACTTTCAGGAGCTTCATTTGGAAAGCTATAGGGGAGAAGAATATCACTCCTCTTAACTCCAACGTAGAAATATATTTATTTAGTCTTGTTATAGGGGAAGTGGGGCAGAAGATGTAGTTAAGCTTGGAGCTGCTTCTTGCCAATACATGTTTGTTGGTGAAACAAATCCTCAAGGTGGGAGAGTAAAAATAAACCTTTTCAGTGTATCAGCCTCGAGGCCCGAAGGTGTCACCTGTCTCCTGCTTTGATCCCGTTGCTTATAGGTGACATACATATTACCTGCGTGTGCATCGCACAGGGTACCTGAACGAGGCCCTGGCTGCCCGTGAGATGGCTGGGATGGATCTGCACCTGTGGCTCTCAAAGAGCGGCATCAACTCCAGGAGATGCAGGGAACCGCACTGTGAACTTAAAATCGCTCCTAAATTCCCTCCGGCCGTTTAAAAACAGTGTGTGGACTTGGTGGCAAAGTGAGACATTGGTATTTAAAGCTGTCTTGAAGGATACAGCCACAGCCATGACACCCAGCAGCTAGCTGCAAATATGAGGCACGCACTGGTTTCAAAATTACGTAAAGCAAATGGGAAAAGCTCTGAGCGCTGGGTCTGCAGCACCCAGAGTGGCTTGTCGGAAACCCCAGAACAGGGCGGAATTGAACACCCGCTGCTTTTGAAGCCGTAAATTAATTGGTTAACCCCGCTGTTGTACGGGATGCTGTGCCAGCTCCTCTGTTATTTGAAACACAACGAGCGCGTGTGAGCTGACGGTACTATATCAGTAAGAGGGGCAGAAACCCCAGCAGCCGCCGGGTGCGGGGGGTGCGCGGGGCGGGTGCAGCGTGGCCGCCCCAGCCCGGGCTTTGCTCTGCATCCAGGTGTGGAGGCGCTGCCCGTCGATCCTGAGCCTTGGGACCTGCCAGGGTCCGGGGATGTGACCACACGCTCTGGGTGAGCAAGCGTGAGACTGGAATGATTAGTGGGATTTTTCCTTTCCACCATACAAAAAAATAAGTTGAAATGTTCGTGTGTGTGCGCGCTCGTGCCCCTGCACGTTGGACAGTCCCACGGTCGGAGTCGGGCTGAACCTCGGCGCATTTTGCCTGCATCAGCCGAGACCGCGCCTTGGGGGACGCTGGTGTCACCCACTCCCATGCTTTCCTCCTCTTCGGGCTGTGCACAGCCTTGGCTTGAGTGATGGCACGTGGCAGCGAGCGCCAGAGTTTAGCTTGACTTAAAATGAGAACTAATTAATCAGCTTTGTGTTTTCCACCCTACAATGTCACTGGTGAAAGCGTCAAGATGATAACTGTGGATCCAACTGCTCATTTGAAAATATTGACTGATTATGCAAGTTTATGACAATATTATTTCCTGCCACCAGAGATGCTTCACGATACTACTAATTGTAGCAATAATTAATCCGTCTAATTTCCAAGCACACGGCTGTAGTTCACAGGAGTCTGGCGGAGACGGGAGCCACGCAGAGTGTGGGGACCTGTTATTTTCTCTCTTTAGTTGTCAGACGTTTTTTACTGCAGTTTCAGCCTGCCGTGCTGACGTGCAGAGGCTGCAGTCCCCCCGACCCGCTCCCGGGGACACCCCCGTGTGGGGACGGGGCGTTGCTTGGGCAGAGGGAGGCGAGGGGATGATTTCTTTTGCACCGCTCCGACGCCGGGCACAAATGACATTGCAAAGCGGGGTGGAACTGAGTTCTTGGTGCTGTTTGTTGTTACCTTCGCTAATTTGTGTTTATGAAACTCTTCAGGAGTTTCACAGTCTCTTCCTGCAGCGCAGGCTGTTTGTACTTCAGGCTTTTTCCAATTTACCAGGCTCTGTTACGGTTTGAGCCAGCTCCGTCGCTGCTCGTGCCGAGGAGGTCGCGGGGCTGTTTCGTATTGTCTCTGCCAGTTGATGCACATCATGGTGAACCCGGTTACATTCAGTCTTAGGGAATAAGTCATGTTTTAATTAGTGTTCCATTCTCATCTGGCTCTGATTGTACAGGTGATGGTTTACTTCAGGAATTCGGTGTTACGTGATGGATGCTTTCCTGTTCCTCAGAAATCCTCTACCGCCAGGTCTTGACCTC
Organism: Fratercula arctica; assembly: GCA_947846985.1. Lineage (NCBI taxonomy): Eukaryota > Metazoa > Chordata > Aves > Charadriiformes > Alcidae > Fratercula > Fratercula arctica. The sequence goes on from CANTUZ010000023.1 coordinate 2,071,178, forward strand.
TTTGCCTCTGGTGGGTGCAATAGCTGAGACATCTCTTTAGTCTGTTTTTTGGGAGAAGTCTGCACCTTTTCAGAAGTTTTGGATCTGTATGCACATGATGCAAAGGTATTTTTCTGCCCCTACCAAAGCAAAGGGATATTTTTTTGGTTTGGCAGATCATGTGAAAAGCATTTTTCAGCCTTATTTCCTCTCTAGCCAGAGAGAAAGGCTGATGGCCATGAATGAAGGATAACTTACAAACCCCACTTTGAGAACTGATATTGTACAAAACACGTTAACTTGTTTTAATGCCTTTCTGTTGCTTCTCAGTACCACAGGGGACACCTAATAAACACTGTAGGAACAGGAGCCCCCAGACTATGCAGGGAGAGGGAGACCTTTCCAAACCCTGGAGTCGGAGCCGATCTCCCAAAGGAGCAGCCGGTGCCCAGCCCGGAGTGTGCCCGACTCCGGCCCATTTAATTTCTCACTGACAAAAATAGAATAGTTTGCGTTTCTGGAGACCCTTTAACACATGGAGCTGGAGCACTACAATGGGCATTGATGAACCATTTCTCATTGCTCATCTGTTGGTAAGGGACAGAATAGTGTTGTGGGTTTTTTTCCGGAGGGGAAAATGAAGCGCGAATTATCCGAGTGGCTTGCTGAAATGCTCCCAAATACAAGGCAAGTCTGACATGAAACTTGAAAGTCCAGCATGCTTCTGCTCCGTGTGGATGAGTGTGGGAGATGCTCCTGCTTCTTGGAAGAACAAACAAAAGAAAGATGGTGTTTTTAAATCAGGGTGGGCAAAGAAAAATAAAAGGCTGTAGGAGGGATGTAAATGTTTCATGTTTTGCTTAAGATAAAGTTCCTTGTTGTTTGCTGTTGCACACAAAGCTAATTGACAGATTACATGATAATATGAAGAAGTTTAATGAAATCTGCTGATACCCTTTAGAATGTGTGGAATTTGGATGTGCAGTTAAATTAGGCAAGGGGTTTAGCTGCTCCATGCTAGCTAGGGGACTTAGATACAAAGGATTTGCATTCCTGGTGTCTTGTTTCTAAACCATTTCATTGATTACAAAAAGCTGTGCTGTAGCAGGGGAGCTGGAGCTGAGGGGAGCAGAGTCCATCAGTCGCTACGAGTAGGGGGGGTTCCTGGCCAGGCTGCTTCGGGAGACCTGGGCTCCTGTAAATCCTCGCTGGGTGGCCCTCGCTGAGGCGGCTCCGTCTGGCAAATATCCGATGTGTCGCAGGTGGAGGAAGGGCTGTCCCAGGGAGGGGAGAGGAGCTCAGCTTGCCCGCAGGAGCTGGGATGAGGGTGAGGATAACCAGGAGCATCTCTGCTTCTGCTGTCGCTAACTTCATTAACCTTTGCCAGGCAGGGAGCTTTTAGTGCTGTCGGCAAGCGAGCAGTGACGTTAAACTGATTTGGGGTTAGTGCTGTTGAGGCTGAAGCTGGTTTTGGGAAGAGGCATAGGCATCTGGGCCAGCATGCGGGCTTTTATCATGGAATTTAGTATTAAAATAATCCCCCATCAGTGATGGACAGATTTGTTCTCTGAAGGCTTCTTCTAAGCTTGTTGCCACCTTACATGGCTTTGCCTCTTGGGTTTCTGAGCTGAAGCTGATGGGGAACGACAAGCCCTGATTATGCAAAGTACCAGAGGCTACGAGCCGCAGGCACGGGATTCAGCCTGACTCGCTTCCCGCTGCTTTGCACGTTATTAGGGAGCCACAGGAAAAAGTAGGTCCTGCTTATCCAAAAATAAATGTGGCGCCCTGATTGTAATTGCAGAGAAAGGCTGCGCGGGGGCCACTCGCCGGCTTCTCCCCCCACCTCGGCTCCTGCTGCGGGGCTGGGGCTGGGCGGCAGCACCCCTGACTTTTGGGGTGCCGACAGCCCAGCAGTGCGGACCACGCTCCGGGGAGGCTCGGAGACTATTTATGCATCTTTTTGCGAGAGACCACCGTTTCCATAGCAACCATGAGCATCACATGGTAACCCCGGCTGCGCAGCATGGGAGCCCGCAAGGCGCCGCGCTGCACCCCGCGCTGCCGGCCCTGCGACGCCCCAGCGCCTGGCGGGGTCCCGGGGCAGCGCCGTGCTCGTGGCTGGGGGCGCCGCGAGAGCTGCCAAAAATGCATCCCTGGGTGGCAGGATGCGCGGAGGGGGGAGCGGTGGGAGGATTCCAAAGGGGAGGCAAGCAGGAGGGAAAGGAGCGGGCGCTGGGGCTTCGCGCCAGGTGCTGTTGGACCAGTCCCCAGGATGGGGCTCGGCCAGGGCTTAGTCGGGGGGAATCTGCTTCTGCAGGGAGGTGCCAGCAGCAGAGGTGCCCCGGGGTACCCCGTCTCTTGCCCATACCAGCTCTCTGCATCCCAGTACGAGCCAGTCCCTCCCCTCTGCCATCTGACTATGCCAACCCCTCCATCTCGGAGTGCAGCCTCTGCCGAAGCCCGCACGGGTCTGTTTTAACCCCTTTTTTCAGGAGGTTTCTGGGCTGTTCCTGCTCTAAGGGGCCGAGCTGTGCCACCTGGCTGCACCGGAGTGAGTGCCAGAGCCCCGTCCTTGACGTGTGCAGGATGCAGAATTGATGCCGTGAGGCACCAAACGTGATTGCTCTTCATTCAGTTCCTACAAACTTTATCAAAGCAGTCACAATATATCAATCTCCTTTTTAAAATATATTTTTATTCAAGTCAGCACATGTTTGCAATTAAATCCTGCCACATGATGTAGTGTGAATGATTAGAACAATTCATGTGTATAACCGGATACACGCTTTTGTAGGGAAGGGATGGTGCCGCTCTCATAATTGCAGTGTAGCTCCCTTTAAACTTGGCAGCATCCTTCCTCCATCACCCCCGGAGGCAGTCCGTGGCACGGAGGGCTTGCTCTCTGCTGCACGAACAGGTCCTTCCTTTGCTCTCTAAATCTACGCGCCTGTAATTTCCTCGTCTCGCCCTTTGTTCCCACCTCAGACAGGCAGTAGGTCAAAAAGGCACCCGCTGGATTTTACTGCCTCACGTACTCTTGCATCCCCGCCGTTCACTCCTGCTGTGGGGGGACGAGGAGCTCCCTGCGCACCCCGAGCCTTGGCCCTGCTGCTCGTCTGCCTGCAAGGCATCGTCCGCCCTCGAGGCTTCCCTCTGGCCACAGGACACTGCTTTTCCTGACACGTTCATAATTTGTTTTTTGGTTTGGGTTTTTTTTTTTTTTTCCTTACTTGATTCTGCTATTTATAAACGGTACCTCGGTGACGCCTGCGATGCGGCGAGGTGGGAACATCTGGCAGCTCCCCCCGCTCACCAGTCTCAGGAGAATCCAAGGAGACATCCCTGGCGAGATCCTGCTCCCGCGGCTGCATCCCGTGTGGAGGAGTGTGCCAACGGCCCCCCCGTCCCCTCGGGGTCCCGCGGGGTGTTCCTTGCCCCGTGCGTGGAGCGGGCAGCGCTCTCCCAGCGCGGACAGTGAGCACCAATGCAGGAGCTGCGGGGCTCCTTTCAAAAACATCCTCTCCGTCCGTTGAGAGGACCCCGCTGCTGTCCGAGCATCCCTCCCTTAGTCCTGGCAAACATCAGGAAGTCGGTCCCAGCCAAGGAGCAGCTGGGCTGCTGGCGCTGGGGGAGGTTGTGCGGAGTCAGGCGTTTGGGGTGCTGGGGCTGGGACTCGTCTGCGCTGAGGCTCTGTCTCCTCCGTGTTGCTCTCGGCAGCCTCTCCTCTGTGTTTTGACACATGCGGCAGACACGTGCGGGATCTCTCCGGCTCCCCAGCTCATGCCACACACAATCTTGTTCTGATTTTCAAGGCTCCAATAAAGCGTGTCAAAATGCATCAAAGGCCGAATGCAGAAGTGAAAGCAAATTGACTCTGGAGAGGATTTCAGGAATGGAGGGAGTAGGGAGATGGCAGATAAACCCCAAACCAAACAAAAATTGCAGGGAAGGTGAAGCGTGGCAGAGACGGCAGATGTGCAGCACAGCTGGAGGGACACAGAGCATCTTTGGTCTGGCAGGACAGGAAAAACTGAAAATGGCATACGCATCCTCTGAAGATGGGTACCTCTTGGTGGGTAGGGATACCCCACCATCCCCTCCGGGACACAGGATCATTGGGGCTCCATCACATCCCTCACTGGGGAGGGCCCTGTCCCGCCTCTGCAGAGGGCGAGCAGGAAAACCCTGGAGCGCTCCTGTCTCCCGTCGATAAAAGCAGGAGGAGAATTGCACTTATGCAATGGGCTCAACCATCCATCATGCTGACAGTGCTGGGAAATAAGGCACTTCAAAAGGTGGTATTTTGCATTTCTTCAGATGCCTTGTTGCAAGTGCAGTGTCAGAGTTGCTGAAAGCACATTAATTATTAGTAAAGACTTTTTTTCTTTTTATTGCAAGACAAATTAAACAACAGAAGAAAACAGGAAGTGTTACATGAGATGTTAATCCATGGGAGAGTGACAGCAGCAAAAGCCACAAATAATTCGTAACATGATCAGGACATTTAATTTTTGGCTTGTTGTTTGCATTTGGCCTTCACGCACATGCTCGGTTGCCACTTCTCTGCTGCTCCAATACGGAGGTTTCGGAAGCTGTTAATTCTGGGAAAGGTGATTAAGGCCCTTGAGAGTAAATTGGATAAGGGACCACAATTTTTTTTCTTTCCTCTTGACTGGAAGAAACTGAGTTGCTGAATTCAGTGCTGCTTTATTGTGTCGCGCTCCTTGTCCTTGGTTGTACAATAGACAAAACGAACCTGTGCAGAAGCTCCGGGTGCATCTCCACGGGCAGGTGATGGAGCGAGCACCTCGGTGGCAGGGCTGGTGAGCCCCACGGTCTCAGATACCCGTCAGTCAAACGATGGTGCAAAGGCCGTTTTCTTGTGGCAGTGCTGGTCTCGGTGTGGCGGCTCTGGGTCCGGGGGCGCTGGGAGGCGTTTGCCCCACTGTGGCTGCAGGCAGGGAAGTGGGTCGGGGTAGTAGGGGGATTGCTCCCCTAAACCTGGTAGCAGTGCTTGGGGGTGGGCTGGGGGGGAGATTTGGCACCGAGAAGCAGCAATTTAAACAAAAAAAAAAAAAAAAATCAGAAGGGCAGAGATGTATCTGGAAGCAAGCAGAGGGAGGCATGGCCAGTGGGGATGGGGGAAGCGGTTCCCTTCGCCGGTGCTTTCATCAGGGCAGTGCCTGAAGCGTGGTGGGGGGGCTTGCCTCCCTCTCCTGCGGCCTTTGGAGGTGTCGCACAGGTCACGGCCACCCCCTGCGCCGTGTCCTTGGGGCCTGTGGGGCCTCGGCTGGGCGAGGAAGACCTTGGGCGCGTGGGTCTGCAGTCGCGGCCGCCGCGTCGGCGGCGTCTGGGCTGTTTGCCTGCAACGCCTGTCCCTGTACCCGAGGCGTGTTGAGCAGCTTAGACAACGGTTACCCAGGGGCTTGGCTCTGATCTCAGGGTTAGATCCTTCATTTGCTGCCTCTGTTTAACGCGTCCCGTGGCTCGAGGTGCGGTGGGCTCTGCCAGCGGCGCAGGAGCGGCACCTGGGAGAGCTGCGATCCCTCTGCTCCCGACCACGGGCTGCTTCGGCCAAGGGTGTGCTGCGTTTTCAGACTCCCTACCGTGACGTGACATGAAGTCCTCTGCCGCCGCTCAGGTTTTTCATGGGTTTCTGCTTAGTGTTGTGAAAATACAGAAATAATTGACAGTGAAAAATACCAAAGGTAATCTGTGAAGTGATATAAAAGGCAAAACTTGGAATGAGAAAAACCTGTGCCACCTTCACATTTGTCGTGTACTCTGGAACTTTTGCTACCTGTCGTGAACTTCCTGCTCTTAGAAGAGCTTATTTTCCTATTCACTGAGCTCATTGCTCCAAAAAAAGGGGGTGATGAAGCTGATAACAGGAGGTATACAACAATAAAAACAGAAGCAGGTTGCTGAGGAAAGATTGCCAGAGAGGAGATTGCAATGGTATTTATCAGAAACGTGACGGGAAGCATTTGCTGGCAGCGACAGCAGACGGCGCGTCTGCTCCTGCCCTGGAAGCGAGGACCCCGAGGGGTGTCCCGACAGCCAAGGGAGCTGCAACTCGCACCCATCCGCTGGGGCTGGAGACCTGGCTAAGCTCCCGTGGCCGTTTTACCGTCCTGGCTGGGTCGGGATTGCAGAAGCATTTACTCCTTTGTGACAGGTAGACATTCAGCACGTGTCCCTGCCTGGTGGGATTCAGCTGGTGCAAAAGCCTATCCTTAAAAAGGAATCTGGCTTAGAATATGTCTCTGATGTCAATGTGTGGATCGCTGTCCGCTAAAATTTGATGCAACTTATTTAGCATCTTTCCAGCAGTTGGCAAAAGCTGGAGTCAGCCCCATCAAATTGATTTTCATTAAGCCGTTATAGTCACTGAAACCGCTGAGAAGAATCGTAGCCATATGGCAGGAGGTATTTAAAATGAGGTCTCTGATGACACAGTTTGCCATTGCTGGAGACGTGGAGCTGACGTCTGCAGAGGTTTCTGAGCTGAGGCGGGGAGGGGGGACATCAGCACGCGAGTGCCAGCACCAGAGGGGACGATAAACCCCGGTGGAAGGAGATGGGGTGGTGAGTGTTTGTGGTGGAGGGACCACTCTTCGTGTCCCCACCTGAGGAGGAGGAGGAGACCAGGAGTTTCAGACATTGAGACCTTGGTGTGCAGAGCAAGGGCTTCTGCTCGGCGGAACGGTTTGAGTCCAGCTGGCGAGACTGCCGGTCGCACGTTAATTCTCCAGCTCTCAGCAAGAAAAGCCTCCGAGAGCGTGTGGGTAACGTGTCCCTCCTTGCTCAGCGTCTGCGGTTCTCCTGGAGTGGCACGGGGGTGCGCGGGGCTTTGCAGCCGTGCCAGGCTGGAGGATGGTGGTGCCGGAGAAGAGCCCCCCCTTCACACTGCCTTTCGACAAGGACGGGCTGTGGTGAGGAGCAGCCAAAGCCTAGTCCGTTCTAGGAGCTGTTTGGCACTTGTAGGCAGGGGGAGTCAGAGTGGAATTAAGTGGTTAGAAATATATAAATATTAATTGCTTATGAACTCCCTTTATGACACTTGCAGGTGAAAGAAGTTAATAAATCACGGCTAGGACTGACCCACAAAATGGTAATGCAGAGTGTGTCTCAGTCAAGACAAAATGGGGGGGGGGGGGAAGGAGCTTTTCTGGAACAAGAAAGGCCTGTTTTAGGTCAGGTACCCACACAACGAAGCTATTTTGTTTTTCCCAAGGCTTCATGGCTGGAGTCTGCCTTTTGCTGCAGAGGGGAGCCCTTGCCGTGATGCACAGATGCCATCAGCAGGACACCTGCGGTGCCCACGCTGCAGTTACGGCATCTCGGTACCAGTCCCCGTGTGGGAAGCAGATGGGTCCCTCGCTCGGTCCGTGCGTTGTGACAGGGTCTCCGCACAGATCCCCAGGGAAGCGCCAGCCCCGGACCTTCCCTCTGGCCTGCCTGCAGGACCAGCGCGGTGGCTCCCTGGGGACGGTGGCAGTGGGAGAGCCTGGAGCCCGCTCTAAAACACGCGGTGTGGAGATGCGTGTTCGCGCATTCGTTTCACGGTGTATCACCTTGGCATCCTTTCGATGTAATGCTCCAGCATGTTATCCTAGAAAGGAAAACAGAAGAGTAGAGGAAAAAATATATTGTAAGAAAAGCAAAGGAACGAGCTAAGAGCCACCAAGCAGAAGCCTTGTGCAGAGCCAGCAGGTTGCAGCAGCCCAGTTCAAAGTGTCAGCCCTGGGAAGGGGCTCTGGGAAGCAAAGGGCTGCCCGGGGGGTTTCCAGCAGCGGTGACAAGTAGCGGCTACTGAGAAGGGGAAGAGACTTCTGCTCCTCTGCCGCATTCATGTGGGGCAGGTAAATATCTCTTTTCTCAAGCCAGTAGCTGGTACTTTAAGCTTGCTCTCAGCCTGTCTGGGTTTTTGTGGCAGCTTTGCAAGGGTGGTTTGTACAAAGGGTGCTGGTAGTGGATTGCTCGTGTGGAAATCTTCCTTGCTAAGGTGAATCTATTATTTTTGTCAAACCCTCTGTAATAAATTTTGCCCAGAGCAGTTATTGTTACCAGAGCTTTCTAATTAGTTTAAGTAGCCAAGCTTACATATGCTTGAATCCTCTCTACAGTTTAGCCTAATATATTCATGCAAAAGCATGAAGGAGGCTTTGCTTCCATTTATTCTGCTGGTTCCCCTAATCCCCGTCCCTTGCTCCTCTGCCTTGCTGTCCTTTTCAGCGCTATTAAAAAGCAATATCTGGAAAAAACAAGCAGCGAAGCCCGCTGCCCAGCTCTGAAGGTACGCTCTCGATGCCTTGCTTGAGGGTCTGCCGTTCCAGAGAGACTTTATTGGGTAACGCCAATAGTTACACGTGAATCGTGCTGCATTTCACGCTGTCAGCATCATAGCGGTGTTCGCCTGTTGCGATGCGTTATATCCTCATGTGGTAACACTGGCGTGTGGAACCTACCTGGCAGTATTGAGGCTAACAAATCCTATCCCCCTATCCGAAGTTACCGCTCAGAGAAGAGGCATTAAATCCTGTTCCTGGATAAGCCCGTTTAGCCCCAGCTGCTGTGGCGGGGGCACAGACAGCCCCCGTTCGTATGCACGTGTGTTAGCGGCAGAATGGACCTGTCACCCTGTGTTGCCAGAGCACGAAGGGCTAAGCTAATACTGAGCAGCTTTTGATTTACTCTGGTTTCCGCAATGAGCGTTTATACCGGGAGCATTGCAGCCTGCACGCAAATGAGGGCAATATTACCTGCCTCTGGCTTGGTTGCTGGACTGAGGTTTAATGAGGTTCTTTGGTTCACCTTGTGTCAGTACGCTGTATTTAGGTGAGATTTCTTCCCTCCCCTTTATTTTGCCTTTGTTGCAATTTTGCAACGCTTCTTGTACTCCTAAAAGGGTCTTTTGGTGTCTTTGAAAGTTCCTCAGTGCAGCGTTTCTCTAGACAGAGTGAATGGAGATTGAACCAAGGCAGACAGCGAGAGGGAACAAGCGAGTGCCTTTGCGGAGCGCAAGGGCAGCAGCAGAGGAGCTCTGAGGGTTGTGTCTTTGGTAGGTGATGAACACCGGAATAAACCTTTTCCTGGAGCTGGCGGCAGGTTGGTCTCTCCAGGTGACCCTCTGGTGTCAACTCAGCTGCTTGTTGTTATAAAATGTGCAGGGATCTTAATACTTGCGAGACTGCAATGCGTTTGGGGGTGCGGTGCGAGCCCCTCCAGCCCACTGCGGGCTGGCGGCAGCCGCGCACAGAAAGCCCCGAACCCCGGGCAATGGGCAGCGTCGGCCCAGGACAGGGTCTGGGACGTCCCCGTCCCCGCGGTGAGCGCTCCCCGCGCAGCCCGGCAGCGACGGGTCTTCTGCCGCCTGATGGTTTTTTCTGCTAATGAGGTCTCGTAACTTGCTCATTTCCATCTTGTTTTTCTTCTTAATCAGTGGAATAAACTCTATAAAAACTGTATTATCAGTCTTCATTATGCCCGGGTTTGTTAGGATTGTGAATTAATAGACTTCATCTCGGCATTAGTGAGAAGGCGTCGGCCTCTGTTTCCCTCTTGAATTGCACGGGGGGGGGGTTGTTTTTAAATATCCTGACTGTGAAGCTACTTCTGGTGTTTTCTGTCTCTGCCTGGGTTCAGTATTTTATAAGCCCCATCCCTTCCTGACGTGCACCTCAGTTATCAGTTTGGAGCTGGATACCTGCAATCGCTCGCGTAACGGGGAAGGTGCAAACAGCGAATAGAGCGTTCTGTGAACTCAGCGAGCTGCTTTTGAGAGTGCAAGTGTCCTCCTTGGAAGCCATGGGGAACACACAAATATTTAAACAGCTGCTTGAGAGCAGCTCAGCCCCGTAAATCACCCAAGCAATTTCCTTCCATGTCCAAATTGAGAAATATAGCAGAGCACCCTTCCAGCTTAAAAGCACCTTCCTCCAGGTTGTAATGATATTTGCGTTTTATAGAAAACTCTTCATCAGCTCTTTCGTATTCTATAACAAATGGTTAAGTGTGTTCTGAGCCATAAGTGATATATGCTATAGCTGGTTATGTACGTGACACTTCTCGATATGCAAGGTAATGGAGAAGAACAGCTGTTTTCAGCTGGCGCTCATGCGTGGAGTATGACTGCGGAGCAGCGGAGGACGCTGTGACCGAGGGTGGTCATGGTGGTCCCCAGGCGCTGGCATGTGTCCGGCGGGGACAGGAGGAGGAGAAACGCCGCCGCTCTCCCGCTGTGCCGGGACCGAGCGCTCGGCACCGGCTGGTTGTGCCTAAACCCGGGGACTCTGAGTTGTAGGTGGGGGGATGTGGTGGGAACCATCTGGTTTTACACTTGTATAAGGTCGGTTTTGTTCCCTTGAGGTGACAAGAACGGCTCGACTTAAGCGTTGCTTTGCCCGTGTCTCTGTAGGGACCCTCACCAAGCCCGTCCTGTTCTGCCTGCCTTTTGTCACTGACTCTGCTTGTTTGTTGTCTCTTCTCTCTGCCACGAACAGATGAAATCCTCCGACATCGACCAGGAATTATTCACGGAAAGTTACTGCAAAGTGTGCAGCGCCCAGCTCATATCGGAGTCCCAGCGCGTGGCCCATTACGAGGTAGGGTGATGCTCTTCGGAAACTGTCGCTGCCCCCTCCGGCCGCGGGTTCTGCGGGGTGCTATCAGCTTCTGCAGCCCCAGCCAGGAGCTACCCCAGCATTTACAGTTCCTCTCAGACCACTCGAGATGCAAAAGACTATTTTTACTGGTGGCTTTTACTCCGTAAATGATGTCGCTGCAACATTGTCTGTTGCATGTCTGTTTTGTTTTGTTTTTTTTCTTCTGTCTAAATTTGCAAAGTCAGGCTGCAATTTGAACACGCCTGAAAGCTGATTTTCAAAGAAAAACATAGTTAGCAAGGAGATCAATTAGGAGTTCAGCAAAACGAACTCAAGTTTTTATATTAAATCCGCTGCACTATGCTTTACTGAATAGGAATCACTGTGCAGAGAGCAGATTAGTACTTGCGAATGTATTTAAGCACTTAAGAGGTAAGCAAGCAATAAATAATTAGAAAGGATATATTGTTAGAGACATGTTAGAGCAGCAATTAACAGCACTGCATATCTTCAAACCAAAATTAAATAAATTCCTGTTAAACGAGGGAGGAAGTTGCTGAGGGATATGCTGCTGTGGAATCCTCCAGGGAAGGGACCCGACTGCCCGCCGGTGTCTTGGCACCAACTCCCTGGGACACGAGCACCACGTGGTTCTGCGTAGAACCGCGTCGCGGTGAGGGGCTGCCTCGGCGTTAGCCCCACAGGAGAAAAGAAACTCTGTCCCTTGTGCTCTGATGAAGAGGAGGGTGCGGGATCGCCCTGCGTGACGGCTCTTGGTCGCCCTTTGCGTGGTGTTCGTTGTGCGGGAGCAGGGGACCGTCCTGCCCCGCGTGGGCAGTGATGTGCAGAGCAAGGACGGGTGACACGGTCTGGCCTTTCCTGGCGACTCCAGAGGAGCGACACATGTAGGGAGCCTGGGGATGAGGGACCTCGGTGTTCACGGGGGCTGCGTTTTGCCCCCGCTTTTGAATACATTAAAGCTATCAGTGCCCTGCGGTATTTCAACAAAATCAGAATCTGTGTTGAGAGACCTGGAAGATGAAGCTTCCCCAGACTTTTGCTCTGGTTTGAGTGTTTATTAATGGATTTGGAGGGGAGACATTTGCCTTGGTGTGGCCAGGGGAGATATACAAGAAGCTTAATCAATGTACAGTATCCAAGGATGCTGTGCTGCATTAATAAACAATGCAAAGGGTAACGCACATTTACTTGTAAGGCACTTTACATGTCTGTTTTGGTGAATTTCTTAAGACATCTCCTGTAAAGGCTCCTCTGGCTGCCCTCAGTGTGCAGCAGGGATCCCTGGCAGCACTGGGAAGTCCAAGGCTGCAGTTTTAGGGACACCTTCCAGATCTTGATAATGGGAGATGCGGATGCCAAATCTTGTCTACAGGAGGCAGAAGCATTGCCACAGAAACAGGAGCAGCGACTGCTGAGCCAGTCTCTGTTCCTCGGCGCCTGTACTTGTAGGTATGAGCTGAATCATTAATTCATAGCAGATGTTTCTGAAATGTGGAAAACAACACGGTTTTCTGTTGTATATTTCTAGTGAGAGGTGTTGTGCTCATTTGTCATCCCCCGTGAAATCCCAGCAGACGCTGGAAACGTTCGGCACGATAATGTCATTGCCTCACCGTGCCTGCTGGCTGGGCAAGGGCAGAGCAGAGGGATGGAGAGAGCGAGTCGAGTGGGGGGACTGGCCCGGACCCGGCCGGGGGCTCCTCTCAGCTTCTGGGGCCACCAAGGTGCCTCTGCCCTGCGGCTGTGCCACGCTTTGCCATGTCCCCATGGCTGTGCCATGCTTTGCCGTGTCCCCGTGGCAGTCCCTTCTCTTGCCAGGGATGCTCCGTGCTCGGCAAGGAGCTCTCCTGGGCGCACAGAGCCGTGCCCGGGATGTTTTCCTCCCTGCGGCTGATGCACGAAGCCCTGGGGCTGCCGGCGGCTCGGTGCGGCGTCCAGCCTGGCAGGGAGGTCCCCGCGCTTTGACTGCAGATGTGGACGGGAACCGTTCTGCAGCGCTCCCGATGCGAGACGGACGGGGATGGAGAGACCCGAGCAAATAATTTCTGGTGAGTCACTTGTCAGGTGAATCACAGAATCACAGAGCTTGGCCTCTTTCTCTAGTCAGACATCGGACAAGCAGTATGCGATTTCCCCGCATACATTAATCATGGGAAATTATTGGAGAATAGTTTCTGCAAATAATTCTTGCTCTGACACTGTTTCATGAGGAGTTTGTTCGGAGCATCTGCCCCGCCAGCGCTAAAGGCTGTTCTTTCTGCCAGGCGCCTGCTCATAAGGTGTTTCTCCTCCCTGGCCAGGTGAGCAGATCAAGTCCATGTTCAGAAAATTCACTTTATAACATCAGGATTCACAACCTGACTGTTCTTGCACAAAATTGTGGTGTTGAAGGTACCTGAGCTCCATCCTGCCCGAGACTGCCAGCCCTTGCTGTGAGCCAATTAGTTAATAGCAGGAATGTAAAACTCACTGTTTCTTCCTAATTAAAAATTAGCAGGTCACCATTTTCACACCTTCCCCTCCCTGTCTGTCAAAAAGCACTCTGTGGTTAAAACTGATTCTTTTCATAGGGAAGATATCAACTTCATAAGACAAAATTTTCTGCATACAGATTTTCATTTAATCTTCTAAAGTTGCATTCTTTCAGCTTTTTGATTGGAAAAAAAAGTAATGCTGCCAACATCAAAGCCCACCAATGAAAACACAGCATAAATGAACTTTTTTGCTGGTGTTGGGAGAGCTGCGGGGGGAAACTCCTCTCGCAGCCTGGGCCCCCCCCCCGTGCTGCTCCTCGGCGGTTTAATTTGGGTTTGTGGAGGGGGGACTGGCCGACGGGGAGCCCCGGGGCGGGGGCCAGCCTGGCTGCCTGCGGGCACAGTGGGCTCGGTGCCCTGGGGCTCCGCTGGCCCCGCGGAGCCGTGCCGAGGGGTGTGCGGAGCGAGCCCAGTGCTCGGAGCTGGTGAAGGTGCCTGCGGGACACCGGGCTGGAAACCGGCAACATCAACCGTGCTGGTAACACATCTTCCTCCATGGCGTGGTGTCGTGGGTTGGTCCTCAGGCCGGCAGACATGGTTAGTTTTGGTCAGCAGCCGTTACCCTTCCGGAGGCCGATCCTGGGGAGCGGGAGTTCATCCGCTGCCTCGCTGGCGCAGCGCAGTCGGATCCGCAGCCTTTGTGCCAGGCACTGAAATCTTGGCTCCTTTGTGCATGCAAAATAAGACCTTTCTCTGTAAGAAAATAGAGGGAAGCAGCGTATGAAAGGGGGGTGTTTTTATCTTGCCAAACAGGAATAGTCAGCTCCAATCGCTGTCTCGTCTCCTTCTCCAAATCAGCATCCAATAACTCTTCTTTTCTTCTGCACTGCTTTGCCAGGAATAAAAAATAATTTGATGTCAGTCGCACAATATTAAGTGGTGTTATTTCCAAGGGCAAGTGTAGTGGAAAAATGACAAAAGAATCAGAGTGTTTGCAGCATATTTTTGCTTCCAACTTGACACGCAGCAAAATACTGCCCTTATTTTATGTGCTTTGTGCAACTGTGTCTCTGGCTTTGTCTGGTATGTCCGTGTGCCTTTGCTCTCTCCTTTCCGTCCCTGTGAAACTGCCGGCTTCTGCTCTCCTGTCTGGGATTCACCTTCGGGCAGAGCTGATCTGAGTGTCTGGCCCCGGGGCATCGGCTCGTAATGAAGTTGCAGGTGCCCAAATGAGAAAACGCCTTGACAAGCTCTGCACGCCCTGCTGCGGGGGCTCACAGGAGGCTGCTGTGAAGGGACCGATTCTCTTCCAGGCAGCGTAAGAAAGAGATGAGGCAGGTCCTACTGGTTGTTGTCGACACCCAGAAGATCATGCGTTTGAGTATTTTAATTCTTAAAGCAAATTAATATCTTAAATTGTCCCTGGAAGTGTCAGGAAACTCCCTTCCCATTTCTGCTACTGGAATAAAGCCTCCGACTATGGATGCCTGATGAAATCCCGCTGGGTGATGGCTGGCTGTGCCAAGCATTCCTCATGTGTTGGCTCTCCCGCTGCCCCGCCGGAGGAGTACAGGTGAAGCGGGATGATGGATTCGGTAAGGAATCACAGAGGAGGGCAGAGGGATGCAATACGGTCTGGGCGATTGCCGGCTGCATCAGGCAGGCGGTGGCCGAATGTGTGGTGCTGTCTGGTGGGGGGAGGCTATTTCGGGCCTCCTCTCGTCCTCGCTCGCTGGTTTCGGGGGGCTGGACCCTTCCAAACAGGACAATGGGGATCAGCCGCTTCTGGATGCTCTTTAGCTGTCACCAGCCTCGGCTGGCTCCTGCGGCGTTCCTGGAGCCAAGGATGCCGGGGCTGTGCTGTGGCTGCTCCTTCTTCGGCCGCCTCCTCCGGAGCCCTGGGTGTCGGGGAGGGTGGCGAGGGACATGTCTGCTGGTGTCTTCCTCCTGGGGCACCTTCTGTGCCGGCCACAGGGACGGGGAGCATCTCCCGGCCAGCGACCTTTGTGCTCCGCTTTGATGCCACAGACAGCGCGTGTCTTTCAAGCACAACTTTGAAACGGAAGGATTGATTTAATTTTTTTGTTTTGTTTTTAAATGACATCTGTGGGTGGGAGAACCAGAAGGCGCTACCCGGCGTCTGAGCTCTGTCAGAGGCTGGGATTCAGAGCACGCCGCTTGTGCTGCGGCAGCTCTATCTTGCATCAGGCTCCTGTGACTTTTACCAACAAAGCATCACTGCTCAGATGCCGTTCACCCCTCCCAGGGATTGCAGAGGAATGGCTGGTGCTGCTGCCCTGCCATCCCGAGCTCCGGCAGTCCTGTGGCCGCTCAGGCAGGGACTGGAGCGGGTCGGGGGCGCCGGTGGTTTGGGAAGTGGCCGGTGCCAGAGCCTGCTAAGCAGGAGGAGAAGAAAAATAAAAATGTACGGTACTTGCTGCAATGCGATTGAAAGTCTGTGCCCCAGAGACAAGCTTTTCCTCTTCTGTATTTCTGCATCTCACCTTCCTCTGGAGCGGAAAGCCTCTTTGCTGCTGGGTGCTCTCTGGATCACCCGTAATTTAACGCTGCCTTCCAGCTCTGTCTTTGAGAGAGGTTCTATCAATCCCCTTGGTGAGCTGATCCCTAAATTTAAAAAGCTAAGCTTTCTTCGTTAGCTCCGAGTCCTCATCTCTATATAGAAGTGTTCACAGCCATTAGGAAGATGTTACCATTTATTTTCAAGTTTCTCTTTGAAAATCCTGCAGGAAAATTACCAAATATGCAAAGTTGCTCTCAGATTCCCCCCTGAGCTGCATATTCATCACCACATTTTCTCCTTAAGCTGCTGTAACACTCTTCTCCATTGTAATCTTTATTGCTTCAGGTGTTGAGATGGTATTTTGCTTTTTCCTTTGAAATGAAGAAATAGGCCGGGTTCTGCAGGACGAGGAGCCCAGGCAGGTGTCATGCGCACGTTGGCTCACCTTGAGATGAAGGAAGGATGCTCCAGCGCTTGCGGTGGAGCCGGAGTGGCAGGGGGAGGGCAGAGGCGAAGTGTATTAAAATTCAAATGCAGAGGAAACTGGGAAGAACAAATAAAGTGCCGTGCCCTTTGGCTTGTCTGTGGAGCCAAGTGCTCTTCGGAATTTCTCACCCTGTCTCCGGAGCGGAGCAGGCGAGCGGTATCGACAGCCTCATCAATACTCCTTGTCTGCGCGGCGCTGGAGTGGTGCTCGGGTTAATCTGCTTCCAGTTGGGCTGTCCTTCTCTGGAAACTGCATAAAATGATGGCTTGTCTGAAGGAATAATAAACATTGTTTACTATCGGCACATTAGTGCCTTAAGGATCAAGATGTGTGTGCTCAGAAAGGCAATCCTGTGTCTGAAATATTAATGCAGTGGAAGAGCACATACTCTGTTTAACAAAATAAATGCTGCACTAGAAGCCAAAGAGCTGGAATATTCTGTGTCTGGTGCCAGCCCCCTGCACGAGTTGCCGCAGGCATTCCCAGGTTGGAGCAGCGGAAAGGACACGCTTCAGCTGGAGATAAAGGCTGTGCAGGGCTCTGGCGTGTCGGGGGTCTGCCGATGCCGAGTGTTGTTGAAGGGGATGCTGAGTGTTGTTGAAGGGGATGCTAACGTTTGCTGGCGATGCCCTCTGTCGTGCGTTCTGCCATCGCTGCTACTTCCCTGCCAAGCCTTGGCTCGCTTTTCTGAGAGCAACCTGTAAGTGCTGCAGAGGACGGAGGAGGAGGGGATGTCCTACCTGTTGGCCCAGCGTCCTTCCCCACAGCTGCTGAGAACCGGCTCTGCCGTGGTGTATGCATGTTATATGGTTTTTAGTGGCTGCTCAAACGTTACTGTTAGTCTGCAGATTGTGCTGGTCTTTGGTAGGAGAACTTTGGCTCGGGGACAAAAAAAAAAGAGGCTAAAGAAAGCTTTTTTTGTGTTTGGGTTGCAAGGTACTGTTCTTTGTTGTATGTGCACATATAGACCTTCTGCAGATTGTCTTGGTGCCTGGCTCATGTACTGCTAACAGCAGCAATTAAAACATGTAGAGGTAAACCTGGCCACACGTGGTATATGAGAGAGGGGTGGGTGTCGGTGTGCTGCGGTGGGGTGCTCGTGCCGCCTCACCAGGGCAGCGTCAGCGGCTGGTCGCAGCGTGCTTCAGGAAACCAATGGAGATTAAATGGCACTTTACAAGGCTCCTTGTTACTACGCTGTTGTCAACATTAATGGCTAAACATTATTTTTAATGTACTCCCAGTGTCAACATCTATCGCTAAACAGCAGCAGAGCAGATAAAGCCCTCCCATTTGGTCCCTTCCAAGGCACCGCTATGCAGAGTCCCATTTTGGGCTAAAAATAGCTGAAGTTCAAAGGTACTTTCAGAGCAGTGGTAGAATCCAGCAGGGATGAGACCTGAGGTCAGCAGTGATGGAGAGGCACAAGGGATGTCACGTGAAGCCTACGTGGAGTAAAAGCGATGAAGCCTTGCTGTGGGACCCACGCCGTCCCCAGGAGAAGTCCCTGCAGCTCCTGCTTCCCCACGGCAGCCCCTTTCTGCCCCCGATGCACAGGACGGCACCTCTGTGTTCCAGGTATTCACTCCTGCTTTTCTTTAATATTTTAAACTGGCAACCCCTGTTTGGATTTGGGTTCCAGGTGTTTGAAAGCAGAGTCTTTAGTTACTGCTGTGTGTTGTGACAAACCCGCCCACGCGCTGTGCCGGGGCTGAGCGGGCTCTCAGTGACTGGCACTGACGACGCGCTTTGAAAGTGATTTGTTTCAGACACGGAAAGATAGAATGGGAACAACGGCGGCGCTGCTGGCGCAGAGCTGCTGCTGGGTGACTCCTGTGCAGAGGAGACGTTGCGTTTGCGTTAACTCTTCTCTTCCCCTCTTGACACGGGGGTGGCAGCCTTGGCACCTCGAGCATCGGTGCCCAGCGGCAGCGTGGCCTGCGCCAAGACCCCGGAGCTGCCGCTGCTCGGCGTCAGTTGGCTGCGGGCAAACAGCGAGGGTTCACCTTGCTTGAGCGAAGGACATCTCCCAGGTTCCTGCCCTGCTCGCTCCGTCCCCCGCATCCCCTTTCCCTTGGCATGTTCACCAGGAGGTGCACTGTCTGGAAAAAATCCCTAAACACCAAGGGAGAAACAAGGTTGTGTAGGTGTAAGATCTACCTGCAGAAGAAGTGGGAGGACATGAAGTGAGAAGGGACTTTCAGTGCGTTTGGGGAGGAGCAGGAGCCCGTGGGCGATGCCAGGAGGCAGCTCCGCAGCCTGCGAGCGGGTGCTGAGCCCGGCGTATGCCACGCTACTGCGGCCACAGGCTGTGAAGAGAGTTATCTTCCTCTCTGCAGGGTACGCAGCAGTATGCAGGACCAGAGATACTTTGACTACAGTTAAAATTGATACAGGAAGCGGTAAAGTCAAAGATCACATAGCGGAAATGGTGATTCCTGAGACAGAAAATTCATGCCTGGCTGTTCTGGAGGTCTGCAGGTATCTGTCACCCGGGGAGCTGCAGAGCCGAGCCTGGATCCCCCTGGACCGGGCAGGGCTGGGTGCCGGCTGGTATCGACCCGTGGGAGGTGGTACCTGTGGTACCCCCCACGCTGGGCACCGCTGTCATCCACCCGTCTGCCCGTGTGACGGAGCTGCGCCAACAGGGAAGACACCAAAGGCGGTATTTTCTTTTCCCTCAAACAAGCACAGTTTAGAAACACTTTTCTCAAGGGGCCTCTTGGGCTGCGGCGTGAGCCCCCTCTGGCTCTTTGCAGCTTCAGTATTTCAAGCGCCGCAGGAGGGAGGTGGACGGGAAAGGGAGTTTCTGAGCTCTCCTGGAGGAACCGCTTTTCCTGCGGCCACGGGAGCTCTGAGCTCAGCCTGGAAAGGAGGATCTATTGGGTGAGATTTTTCTTATGAAGGTGGCCGAAGCAATAGCAATGTTGGTTGTAATTAAAGTTGTCAGGCTTGGACCGGGGTGCTTTGACCCCATGCGATTGCAGATGGGCAGATACGGCAGCCCCCCTCGCCCCTGCGAGTCACTGCTCTGTGTTTTAGTTGGAGCTTCCGAAGTCTTGGGTTTGCATTTTTAAAATTGCAGTGATTGAGGTCTGGGAGAAGCTGCTGGGGCCTGTGAAATGCTGCCGGCCAGGCGAAGCTGTCGGTGTCCCTGGGGAGGGGATCTGCCCTCGGATCGGCGTGGAGCAGGGAGAGATGATCACGGGTTTAGAGGAAATGAAATGAGCTAGTGATTGCTTGGCGGAACGGATCATCAGTACTTGCCTTTATGTGCAAGGAAATTGGTGTCCAAACCGGTAATCTGTCTACCTGTTGCTTTGAAGAAGCCGGTTTCTTGGGGGTGAGAATTCAGCTGTGTGCAATTGGGAATTACGGACACGTATCTCTGTGCCCACAAAGTCACAAGCGTGAGTAGACGCTTTTTAAAAAATTAACTCACGGAGCAAAAAGGGGAAGTGGATAGAAATGACCATAAATTATAAATGAGGCTTTGCAAAAATTACAAAGGAAGAAAAAGGACATTGGCACCCAGCGGCGTCTGGAATAACAGACGGGAGTTTGTCTCTGCGGCGAACAACGGGGATCTCGACAATAGTGTGTGCTGGTCGTGTGGGTGGGAGAGGCAAAAAAGGGAAGGCGTTTGCTGAAAATACTTCTGTCCTCTATTTTAAAGAAAGCAGAGGATGTTGTTATATCACAGTATGAGGAATAAATTGGTTCCGTTCCAGTAGAAATTTGGAAGTTTGTTAGGCAGTGATTATGAGATGTAGAATGTTGGTTTTTCGAGTCAGCGGGTCCAGTAATTTGTAAGCAAGTGCTTGAAAAGAGCTGGGCAGGGGCTCTGCATCCAGTGCTGATCCTTCCTGGGACTTGGAAAGCGGAGGAAGGTTCTGGGAGGGAGACGCGTGGAGCTGGGGACCGGGGCGGGATGCGAGCACGTGGCCTCAGGACAGTGTGACTGGTATTCTGCATGAGGTTTAGAGAACTGGGTCTGGCCAACGTGACTTTGTCTCTTTTGATGAGATCAGAAGTAGGGCCAATACAGATAATAAAGTTGATGCAATCATATGACTGCATGTTTCATGGCAATTTAATTAAGAAACTGCCAGCATCCAAAAAAATCAACACAGCGCACACTAAAAGGATTAAACCCCCATCAACAGGCTTCTGAAAAAAGAATTTACTACAAACTAAGAGAAGCCGTTTGGGCTGCCATTACGGCTCCTTCCTTCATCTCCCGCCTGTGTCTCTGCCGGTGCTCGGCGCGGCCGCGTCCCCCTGGTGCGGTGGGTCTCTGGTCCTTGGCTGGAGCACAAGGCACGGAGGAGGGAGAGCAGGAGAGGGAAGGCAGATGGGCCCAGAACACGGCGCTCCCAGCAGAGAAGTGAACAAGCAGATGATAAAGGGGGACATGGGGAACAGAGGAATTAGATCAGATGCAAGCGCAGCATGAGGAAAGCAGCAGAAACGGTTGATTTGACCCTGGCGAGGTGGTTGGGGGTACGGGAAGAAGTCCCTCGCAAGATGGTGAAAAATTTCAGACTGTCAGGTCGGCTTAAATCAGCGGTGCAAAGTGGCAGCCGGTCCCGGGGCACTGCAGGATGCTGACCTGCTGCGGAGGGGGGGCTCCCGCGTCCCCCGGGACTGGTGTGTGCCTGCGCAGCCCCGCAGACCCCGGGGGTCCGGCCTCGCGAAGGGAGACGGTCCCAGTCCTCCCTGTTGGCGGAAGAAGCTGTTTGGTTATGGTGGGGGTGGGCAAACCCCCCGCGCGCCAGGGCGTTGGGGGCTGCTGCCTCGGAGAGCCCTCGGCGGCTGCCGGCGTCCCCCCGCTGCCGCTGCTCCCACAGAGACCCTGTTGTCTCCCCCCGCGCTGCCGCTCGCCCTGGGCAGGAGCGTGCTGCAAAACTCGATTTATGCAAAACCAAATTGCGTTTCGCAGCACAGTTTAGCTCTGCTTTGCCCTTTTTATCTTTTAGGGCTGAATTGCCAGAACTCTGCTGCCTCTGCCACAGTCCTCTGTATTAAAGCAGATTTGATATAGATAGAAATGATCCATTTATTTACTGTTATTGATGAGCCTTCTTACAATAGCACGTGAGCTTGCAATGCAGAAGTCTGCAGTTGCTATTTGAAAACAGGCTCTTTCTAAGCTTTTCCCCCGCACTCCCTGCATAGAGAGGGTTGTTTTTAAAGCATATACTATTAAACTAGACTTCTTGCCTTCTAAAGGAGTTGTTTCCAGACACTAGAGACAGAGAATTTAAGTGAAAATGCCTTTGGCCTAGCATTTTGTAAAGCTACAGAGAAATATTCACAGGCACAGAAATACTCCCATAGTGCACCCTAGGATAAAATTGTGCTGGCTGTTGACGAGCAGGCAGGTATCTCCAAAGGCAGCGTTCTTGTTCCAGACCATGGATTTACAGATGTGTCAAGGTTTTGCCTTTTCTAAGGCTTCTACGTGCGGTGAGACGGATCAAAATGGCATCGGGATGTGCCCTGATCCCGCTTTATCCCGGTTTCCTGACTCCTGCACATGGTTCCTCCTGTTGCCCGGTGCATCTGTGGTGCCTTGGGTGGCGGTTGCCAGCGGATGCCCAGCTGGCCACGGCAGCCCCCGCGGGGACCTGCTCCCCCTGTGCTGGGCGGGCGCCGGGAGGCGGCGATGCTCGTGCCGTGCTCGCTGTCCCTCGACGTCCCCCTGCTGCTGTGGCCTCCAGAGCTCCTTCAGACACATGAGGCTCTGGCGGGGATGGTGGGCCCTGGCTGGAGCTCGGGAGCGTGGCGCGTCCCTCCAGCGAGGTGCTGGTGGCGATGCTGGCCATGGGGGCTGTGCCACCCCGTCCCTCGCCTCGCGCCTCGGAGCTGCAGATTCACGTTGCTTTGTGGAGGGGAAAAGACAACCCGCAGGGCTGCTTGCGAGCAGCACGCTAAGAATAATCACTCTGCTCTTGCCTTGGTGTTAGGATGATAAATACACATGTAAATGTAGAAAATACCAGAGATAAAATGGGTGACAAATGGGCTGTGCTACCTCCGCTCCCGGAGAGGGAATGAGATGCTCACTATGTACTTGCAAAGGCCAGGGATGATTTTAAGCTCTGCTTTTATAACCGTGGCATAATAAGGCTGCCTAAGGAGCCGTGTAGTTTTAAATTATGCCAAACAGAAGTTATTTCTTTACCTTAGCTTTCATAAATCCAAACAAATGCATAAATAAAGGTGAGAGGTGTTTTACAGGAGGTTGAAGCTTCACTGACTTTTAATGCAGACGTTTGGACATCATTTATGGCACAGCTGAGTGCCACGGAAAAGAACACCAGAAGTGATTACTGCTAAAACCTTGCCTTTTCATCTTAGAAAAAAGCCAGCAAAAAAACCCACAAGCTTTTTAACCCCTGAATTCATCAGGCTGTGGTTGCGTTGTGCTGGATTAACTCAGCCGGGGGAAGAGCCACCCTCGGGCAGGATGGCTGGGAATTCAGCTGAAAAGCTCTGGCCACGGCGCTGCGAGGGACGCGGTGGCTCATCCCCTCCCCTGCCCTGTGCGAAGGGACCAGCCCTGGCATCCTCCTGGCCTCCCAACCTCCTCCAGGCGGAACCGGCCGAGCATCGCTGCCGGCAAAAAATGGGAGCGAAACTCTGAGGCTGACTTCACAGATCCATCCTCTGCATTTCAAACATTTACTTTGTCATTTCTTAATTGCGCTGTCGCTGCCTGGACTGCTGATCACCCATAGCTGAAGCTTTTGGGGGTTTCCTGCGCTTAGCTCTGACTCCAGCAGGTCGCATTTTCTAAATGCATGCGGGAAGACAAGTTAGGGAAAGATGTTTGACATTATTTATCTTGACTGATTTGCTCCATTAAAAAAAATATTATTGCGTAGTCACATTTCTGCATACAAATACAGCTCTCTGCAAATTTATCTCCAAGTTCGCACCACAGGAAAAAGAATATTCCAGAGCATGCTAATGATAATTTAATATTTTAAAATTGCAAATCTGTGATCTGAAATTATAATATTACGGTGCTGTTGTTCTGTGAGGCCATCAGAAATGGAGATTCAGAGAAAGCATTTGCATAATAATAGCTGCCGTGCATGTCTGGGCTCTGGATGCAGGTATTCAGTAGCTGCAGCCTTTTCCCCCTCTTACATCTACTGGAAGGCGAGAGCTGGTGGTAAGTCAGTGCTTTGAAAGTCTATGTCTGTGTTGCTGCTGTAGAAGCTTTTAAATCTTCCTTTACGCTTTGCAAGTCACAAGGATTGCCTTGTCTGTTGGTGCTGGCGTGCCCAGGGCATCTCCCCATCGTCTCCTCACTGGCTGGTAAGTGCCCGGCCGTGCCCGGGGCCGTGTTGGACCTGCCCTCGTGTGTCCCTCACGGGAGGAGCCTCCTCCGGGCATCGCTCAGCTCTCCTGGCCCCCTCTGCAAGAATACAGGTCCCCTGAAAACTTTCCCGTGCTAGAAATAAAGTTTGAAAATTGCCCAAGAAAATTGCCCTGGGTGCCTTTCTTGTCAGAAAGCGTGAGGAGTCCCGGGTCTGCCGTTTCCTGCCCCTCTGGAGGCTCTGACCATTCACCTCCCCTTGGAGATGCTTGAGAGAGAAGGGGCTCAGGCTTGGCATCCACACGGTCCTTATCCCTCTCTGCAGGGCCAGCACCAGCTGCGTTTGAGGAGAGCATTAGATTCCATAATGCACAATTATCTGATAATTTACCCTTGGGAGAAATTTCTTTCGAACCTTTGGCAGGTATCAGTTGGCTTATTTCCTGGAGAGTGAGGTTTTATACCACTTATATATTTTATTCTTCTGTAAGTGTAGGAGCTGTGGATTTCTGCTTGCGTGTGTGCATCTGATCCCTCGTGATGCCAGCCTGTCTCTGCCTGAAGCTGAATAACCCCCGTCTTTTCAGTCTCTCCCGCTATGGAAATGGTCTGATAGCAAATGCTGCTCTTCCCTCGCCGCCTTTATTCCCGCTGTGTCTCCCAGGGGCTGCAGGCAGCAGGACTCAGCACAGAGCGGCGAGGGTGGGCCATTTCTCCTGCTAATGGCAGGTGTTGTAATTGTCCCACGGTTCATTTCAGCTTGGTGGAGAGCTCTGTGAAACGCAAATGTTCCTCACCTGGGTCTTCCCCCCCTTTCTCCTCCCATGTCGGATGCGTATATCAGGGGGATGTGAAATCTTATTGCAGATTGCTGTTGTGTGCACAGCAATAGAGCTTCTTGCTTTTTGTAACTTCGTTTCTTGCATTTTCTTTTCTTTTTTTTTTTGTTTTTCCAGAGTCGGAAGCATGCCAGCAAAGTTCGCCTCTATTACATGCTTCATCCCATAGATGGAGGCTGTCCAGCTAAAAAGCTCCGGTCAGAAAACGTGGGTATCATTTAAGTCTCTGTTTACTCAGCTGCTTTGTGAATCATTGACTCTGTGCTACAACATTTTTCCTGTTACAGCCACAGATGATCAGGTACCCAGAGGTAACATTTAGATTAGCCGAAATGCGAAGTAACTGGAAATAATTTTCAATAAGCTATACAAGAAATATCATGTGCATCAGCAGCAGTAATTGTGGTTTTAGTTATTTGAATGTTATTTCATAGGAAAACAATTATGCTGGCTATGCAGATATGCAGGATGCGTTCAGTCTAAGTGCGGTGGCTGGTTAGTCGCTGGTGAGTTGGGGCGGTCGCGGTACCAGTGACGGCGGCTCTGCGGGGGCTTTGGGGTTGCTCCGCTTGAAGCAGCGCTTGGGTCGCTTCCAGACACCCAACTTTAGTATGTGACTCCGTTCCCGAGGGATGGGTCCCCTTGAGCCAGGGGACACCTTTGTGTCATCGCCCCGTAGTGGCTGAGACCCCCAGAGCCCCCGGTGACCGGGGAGCAGGGTCGCCTCCGGAGGGGTCTTCCAGCCCTGTTACTGCTGAGAGCCGATGGAATCGATGGCTCAGAGAGCCCAAAGACTCCGCACAAGGGCTCGCGGTCAGGCTGCAGGTCTAAAAAATTGCAATCGGGTTCCTCGATTGCATTCAAATAAACACACAGACCCGGGGAAACTGGACCAGCTCGCAGCCATTTGTCAGGCAATAAAGCGAGACTAAATTTATAAGGGACTGACTCACAGTGAATTATTCATTCCGCTCTTTCCCGGGTGCGGGGACCGGTGCGAGCGCTGATGATGAGGTTCCCAGCAGAAACCATCCAAACCATTTCAGATCTATGGGACTGTGACTGTGGCTTAATGCTATCAATATTTAGTGAGATATCTTCTAATTAAAGGGAGAAGCATGCAAATTTTGCCAAAGGAATCTGAAAGCGCCTTCACACAGTGATTAAAATTTTAGTGGGACTTTTATGTTGCACACAGGGTAATTGCAGATGCAATCTATCCCTTAACAAGAGAATCGCACAGTATTTTTATGGAGTTATGAATTGCAGAATGTGAAAGGTACAGTGGACATGCACATATAGACTGGGAACATGGTCCTCTAACGAGCTTCATTGCATCTAACGAGGAACCACATAGCTGCATGCACACCTTAGCACGAGGATATGGTGGACAGAGAACCAAATAGACCTCAAATAAGGCAAAGCTGAACTACTTCCCATTTCTTCAGTGACAGGGAGCAGTAATGTAATTCTCTGTGTGCTTGATTGTGCCAAGGGCAGCCCTTTGTGCGGGATGAATTAACAAATCCTTATGCACTAGGTGGACAATAGGCTGTGTGAGACCTGAATTCTAAAATTATTTGTGTTATAAAAATACAGCAGGGAAAATCTGCCAACATTGACAGCTCAAAGTAGGCCTGTTGCTGATCGGATTAGCCAAGCCTTCGCAATTAAAGAGAACAGAAATATTTAGGACATCTCTGATGCTGCGTGACAACCACTGCCACGTCGAGAGTGCAGCTGCATTGCCCAGTGCGGGCGTCCAGCAGCCTTAGTCCATCCGTGGCACACCGATGAGTATTAGAAACAATTGGTGAAAAACGATTACATTTCTGTCTAGAAGCACCTGCCACTAAAAAGGGAATATTAGCCTTTTTTTTTTTCCATCAAAACCTGCACTCTTACATGACTGTGCTGGTTGATTTGTACCCTTTCAACCACAAAACCCAGCACCTCGTCTGTCTCGCAAAGGCAGGAGGAAGGAGGAGCCGCTGCAGTCCTGGTACTCGCCGCCATAGCATTTGTACCTGACCTCTCTGGGAGGCGAGGGGTAGCGTTTGCTGTTGTTCAAGGACTATAAAAGTACTCTGCATTCCCCAAACACCCGTTATCCTTTCCCAGTAAGAAGTAGAGGCTTATACAATTAGTCTTGCCCTGGCTAACGACTCGGTTGTTGGGCTGTTCATTATTGTTTTAATTTTTTCGTGGGGGAGGGGAGAAACCTCCCGACTCTGGCGTGCTGAGGGATTGTTGACCTTTCATTTTAAATTTCCGCTTAACATTTTAGCTGAAAGTAATCCGAGAAGGCTGCAGCCTGTGCCAGGGCCCCTCGGAAGTCAGGAGTCACATCCTCAGGTCCCAGGATCAGTGAATCGGTTTTAATCAGCCTTTTCTTGCTGCCTTTGAAAAAATAGGACCCCCATTTATGATCAGGACAGACATGATGAAAATTTCTGATGTGCTCTGAACCACGTTTTTTGGGATGGGAGAAAAGCCGTCAAATTCTTTCTAGCCCCGTTTCTACTGTAAGATAGTAAATTGCTTTAACCAGCATCGTCTTCCTTAAAAAGGAAAGGGGCCGTAATAGCAAGGATGAATTGTTTGAGGCAGGGTAGCAGGATATTAGATTTTGTTGCTGAGGGTAATGCGTGTCCTGGGAGGCGGCTGGAGATGGTCGAGCCGAGAGCGGTTCCTCTCCGAGGCACAAATGGTGCCGGCAGCTGCCTCGGGAGGCTCGGCTTCGGTTCCCCGTCAGCACAGAAATCACAGTTTTTATAGCTTCTGGGGCAAAACTTACTGCGTGCTGTAACTTAAATCTTCAGCGATTACACTGAAACCGGGATGAAACGTCTGGTCTTAGAGCCAGCGTTTTTACTGTGTGTTTTTTTACCTGATCAGAGGTTTTCAACCAAAAGGTGAGGTATTGGTTTCAATGGAAGAACTCAGTGATGGAAGACCTGAATTCGCTCTCCGACAAAGGCTGGGCTGGCCGAGGGCTGTGTTGCGGTGATGGGCTCTGCCAGGGGACGGCCTGGGGACACCCTGCTGCGTGTCCCACCATGGGAACGTATAGGTCCTAAGATGCTCCGAGACTTAGCGAGTGTTTCAGATCTAGATAGGCACAAACTGGTACTTGCTCTTTGCTTGTACCACAGGAAAAACAGGCTCCAAAATGGAAGTGGTCTAAATTTCGCACAGAGCGTTACAGAAAGTAGCTCTTCAGCAGCAACACCAGAAAATTAACTCAAATTTAAAAGATACTTTGCAGTGCCTTGAGTGGTATGTTTTATATTGCGACATTTCAAGAGTTTGTATAATCTTTTCTTCTTAGTAAAACCTAGGAAATGAAGGCAGCAGATTTGTATCTGCAATAAAAATCCGTACTTTTCCTGAGGATTGCTTAAGGAACATCCAGCAAAGGACTGCAGCTGCCTGGCCCTGTGTGAGGATTATGCCTTTAGCAGCTTGTTAACAGGCATCTGAGTAACTGAAGTTAATTCTGTTGGATGTATGAGACTTGCTTTGAAGTTTATAATATTACAAGAAGCAGCCCTATAAATGAGGCTGGCTCGGCACGGCTTCGGCACGGGGTTGGATGAGCAGTGTCAGCACCGGGAAATGGAGGGTTTATCCCCGAGCCCGTGGTGTGTTCCGTTGAGCTCCAGTTTATGCGGGGCCATTCACCCTTGTCGGTGCTACATCTCCGCAAGGGTTAGGAGAGGGGATTGTCAGGAGGAGACTGCAAAAGCAAATGGTAGAAATATTCCTTGCACATTGTCGGGCTTTATGCAGCACAGGGTTAGGGTGTTGCTTGCGTGGGTTTTATGGAAGCTAAATGGAGATGTTAGTGCCTATTTACTGCTGCGGGTTTAGGCTGAGCTGGGCGTGAGCAAGGGACGGGGTGGGGAGGGAGGGATGAGGGTGGAGGGGGGTGCGGAGCATCCCTGGGGAGTGGGGTCTGCCCTGAGCAGCCCCCTGCCCGTCTCGCCCGGGCACCCCGATGGACAAGAGATGTTATTCTACTACTGGCTGCGCAATCCTGTCAACGCGGTGTCACTCAGCGGGTGACAAAAGACACCCGGATCGGGTTCCCCCCAGCCCATCAGGTTACTGGTAAAACAGCCGCTGACAAATGAGAAGGCATAATTACCCTTCAGGGCTGGACCCTGCCTCCAGCGCCCGGGTGGCTCCGGGCGGGAGTCTGGGTGGCAGAGGAGGGAAGGGCGGCCATTCTGCTAACGAATTCTGCAGATCTGGGCAACTAATTAATAACACGTGAGCCCAAACATCTCCCGCATCCTGCTAACAAAGAGCAGCATTTAGTGTAGGAGCAATGGCTGGCTGCTGGAGAGCGAAGGTCTGTGGTGTTCCGTGCAGAGGCCGGGATGCTCAGGCCGACTGGGAAACTGGGGACCCCCCTGTCCCGCAGGCGGGTGACGCTCTGGTGGCCGGGTCCCCGTCCAGGCTCCGAGGCGCTCGCCTGGAGACTCGGTGAACTCGGATAACTGTGTGGTGATCTGTGGATCGGTGTAAATGGGACCTTGGGGTCTAAGTGAGGTGTCTAAGGGGTGCTTGAGGGCGTTTAAAATGTTTTTAATTATTTATTTTGGACTGCAGTCTATCTGTGAAAGTAGGTTGGAAAGGAAGGAATGTCACCGAAGAGCAGACCAGGCAGAGGACGAGACCCTGGTGCGTAAACACCGAAGTGTATCAGGTTTTCAGAGGAGCTCTGTTGGAGGCTCTTTATGTGTTACCACCGCTGACGATCAATAGAGTCTGGGAATTTTTTACTCTGCTCTTAACTTTCAAGTGATTTCCCTTTGAAGACATAAAATATCTTGAGAGAAACCTATTTAAAAGAAGTGCAAATTACACTCAGAACAGTACTTATCACCTCTTGAGATTTCTCCCTAAGGTTTAAGCTGATTTATAGTTAACAACAACAAAAAGAAGTGATGAAAATGGGCACCCTTTTTCTAATTGTGCTTATTTTGGGGAAGAAAATTACCTTAAATAGTGGGTCGGGTGTTGACTGTGTGGCCGGTCGGTGCTCCCAAGGGTTATGGAGCCCCTCTCCTGCCCCACAGCTGGGGGCACCCCCAGGGCTCAGTCCCTGCGTCCCCCCTGGTGCTCTGGAGCTGCTGCCGGCCGGTGGCACCGTGGTGCGGCGGGGGGACGTTGGGGGTGGGTGCTGGAGCTGTTTCAGCCGTTAACGGGGGAGTTGGAAGAGCTGAGCCCTTCGTTCTGTGTGTGAGTGATGTTTGCAAAGGGGGAGATGCATTTTGGGCTGTCCCTTGGCCTCTGCTGTCCCTTCAGCAGTGTCATCGTTTCCAGCCGTGCGATGCCCGTGGTCCCGGGGGGGCAGCCAGCTCCTGTGCCCCTGCCACTGCCTGGACCTTTGTGTGGGGACGAACTGCAGCACGCATTTAGAGCTTGCTGTGAAGTTGTTGTGAAATAAAGATTGCAGCTTCTGAAGCAGACTATTTTCTGTTTTGACTGTGTACCAGCAGTTGGAATACTTGCTTTAAAGAAAAAAAGAGAGAGAGAAAAGTGCACGGCCGTCTCCAGATGGCTTGTCGCTGGAGGGAGTTTTACCCTGGCACAGGGGTGAGATCTGACCATCTTGTCCAGGGAATGGCCCGGGATGCTAACTGCCTGCACGCAGCAGGTCATTCCCCAGCTTTGGAAAGGTCTTGCTCTGCACAGAGGAGGATTTTCAAATAGATCATTTATAGATTGTGCTCAGTGCCCAACACAACATACTGAGGTCTTTGCAAAAGTGAGGCCATGCAGATATGGCTCTAAATGTGATTCCCGTTTCCTTTATGGAATGGATTGAATAATTAATTGTGACTAATGGTGCAAATGTGCTTTTCCCCCTGCTTGTTCGTTGCTTTCCCTTGTATCGGTGGAAGCTGTTTGTTCGTAAAGGCTGGCAGCAGCAGTCCCATTTGCTGACAGGTGTTCAGCCCAGGGACTGTTTGTGAGCTCCTCTCCCAAGCCCTCCCTGGCTGCTCAGCTCCTCCCCGCCGGGCAGGGCGGCTTCTGTGACTCCATTCCTCCGTGCCTCCATGTCTCCGCTCAGCCTCCGCCTCTCCCAGCGCAGGGGCCGAACCCCCCGTGGGAGCCCTGCAAGTGGTGGTGCATCAAAGCCGGGTGCTGGGATGCTCCCGGGGGTAGAGGGAACCTGGGTGGGACGGGGACAGTGCCGGGGGCTGCTGCAGGATGCAGGACGTACGGTGTCGCGGGCAGCGGTGCGGGTCCTGCCGCAGTGGCACGGGCAGCCTTCAGCCACAGCACTCCTCCTCGCGGGGCCTGCGTAGGGTAGAAGGTCCAAGCTCAGCTACGCGGCTGGGCAGGGGCACCCCGGCTTTTATTCCTACAAGAATAACCATAATGAAGGTTGGAGACAACACTCTCATTAAATTGGGATTTACTTGTGAAATAAAGATGCGGTGATTAGTAACCGCAAAGAATGGCCCCCAGTTGTGTCACTGCAGCCGCGAGAGCCTCTTGCTGGGGCTGAAATACTGAATGGTGACCTTCATAAAGTTTCCCGTCACCTGCTACCTGACACCTGGGGTCTCGCGAGGGGCTGCCACCTTCGCACCAAGGTGTTTGGTTGTGCGGATCCTCAAAGAGGGTCACAGGCCATGGCTCCAAGTCTGGTTTCAGCAGCATTGGTTTCTGGGATGTGTTTTTTGCCATTCTCTGCAGAGTGTGTGGACTTTTATGATTGCCTTTTTTCATCTGGTAGTGCTCAAGAGCTCAAAATCCATCTCTAGGAAGGGAGCAGAACGTAAATGTGGTTTTTAGGTGTTTTGCTCTTTTTCTTTTTTTTTTCCTTTTGTGCAAACCCTGCAGCAAGTATTTTTTCCCATCTCTAGTATGTGCCGAGAGGCTGCTCTCGCCTTCAGGTCTCTCCTGTCACCAGCTGGCAGAAGGTCACTGCTGCGGGGTACGTGCCCGGTTCCTCGGGGGGGGCCGGCAGATGGGCAGGTGCCCGGTGGAGCAGACACCCGGGGTGCAGCTGGGGCTCCCTGACCCTCCGGATGGTCTCTGCTCGGTCTCTGCACGAGGGGGGGATAAGGGGGTCTCCTCCGAGAACAGTGGAGCAAGGGCAGAGGGGCGGGAGGTGTCCGGGGCTGGCGTGTGATCCTTCTTGGGGGACCCACGCGAGTCACGCTGGTTCATTTGCTTCTCCCTCCTGCAGAGAGGGCTGACCCCTTCATCCCATCCCATCCCATCCCATCCCATCCCATCCCATCCCATCCCATCCCATCCCATCCCATCCCATCCCATGCCATCCCATCCCCGGCTGTTTTGGGGTCTCCCATGGAGTGGCGGCAGGAGGAAGCGCCGGTGCCTGACGGTGGGGAAAGCCCCAGACGTGTGGGACGCCCTCGGCAGGGCAGAGGAATGAAGATGGAAGGCGGGCAGGCTGGAGGGTGCGAAGGGGGAGCCGGGGGAGCAGGGAGGAGCAGGATAAGGAGGGTCTCGGGGGCATCCCCCAGCCGAGCAGGGCTGAAGCCAGGCAGCAGCGAGTCTGGGGGAGATGAGGAGGGGTAACCCTTGGAAAGCATGGCCTTGGCATAACAACTGGGACTCCTCGCTCTTCTTTCTCCGTGACTGTGCTTGGTGGGCTTACACACCTCTTTTTTTTTTTTTTTTTTCTGTGTTTTTGTCTCCATCCAGGGCAGTGATGGTGACTCAGTGGATAAGAACAAATGCTGCACACTATGTAACATGTCCTTTACCTCAGCAGTGGTGGCCGAATCGCATTACCAAGGGAAAATCCATGCCAAAAGGTTAAAACTGTTGCTGGGTGAACAACCAGCATTAAAGGCCACAGGTAGGTCCAGAGGCAGCCGGAGCAGGAGGGTCCGTGCGGGGCGGAGCGGGCTCGGCCGAGGCAGAAGGTGGATGGCTGGGTGAAGGCCGGCAGAAGCAGCTATTCATTTGTGTTGCTGTCATAACAACCTTTAAAAATTGCTGATGCTCGTTAGTTGTCTGCTTTGTTCACGTACACCCGTGGTTATCAGCCAGGGCTGGCCTTTGTACGAGAGCCCTGTCTCCGGCTCCACGCTTCTGCTTGTGGAAGGCAATGTCTCCTCTGGGCACGAATAGCCAGGCCTCGCTTTAATTATCAGAAGTTATTCGACAGCTCAGCTAATATGTTTAATAAACCTTTTGTGTTACTGTACAGAACAGAGTATCATTTGCTTTTACCTCAGAGGGAAATCTAGTCTTTAAAAACTGTTGGATCGATTGTCTTTCGATTTTTGCCCAGATGGGTATTCATGCTTTCCTCCACAGTGGTTCCAATAATGCAAGCCTATTAACTTTCACATTTAAAAAGTCAAATGTTGGAATCGGATAATTTAACCATCTTATTATTTGCTTAACCATAAAGTCCCTGCAAACCGCTAATATCCTGTGAAACAAAACTTCCTCTGTGGTTGTCGGGCCAGGGGATATTCCAAGTATTCCTCATGCTAACGAGGCAGGGTGACGGGGCAGTGGTGCTGCAGACGCATGGATCTCACTATTGCTATGAGTGGCTCTTCCTTCAGAACAGAATATAAATTTAGCTGTGTATTTTACATCCTGCCTCACGTGACGTGCATAAATTCTAGATGTGATTTAATAAGGGGGAGCTGGCGCTCCGGGTGTGCTTTTGTTGCTTTTTTAACTTCACAGACCGTGGATGCTGATGCACAGAGTATTGTTTGCCCTTTGCCAGGATTGGCTTGGGAAATGGTGTCGCCTGTGCCTGGGGAACGTGGGGAATGGCTTTGGAGGGTGGCTGGCTCGCGTTACCTGACAGGGGCTCACGAGCCACCGAGGTGCATCCGGACGCGGCACCGGTTGCCATCCCGCGGGGGGCAGGGGGTGCTGGCGGCTGCTGGTCATCCCCACGGCGAGCCAGCAGGGCCGAGCGAACATGAAGGAATGTGGTAATTTGCAGCTGACTCACTCTGGGGCTCCTCAGGCTCTTCTCTGCACCTGGCAAATAATTACAAGGGCACCGAGAGAAGCAGCGTACTCATTTGTGGTATTTAATTGTCCGGTGCTTGCATTAGTGCTCAGAACCCCATCCCTCCTGTGCAGCCTTTCAGCGCTTTCTCCTCCGGCCCCAATGGAGCTGCCACAAACCCTGGTGTTTCTGGTTGAATCCAGATGAGTTTCCAAGGGCCGCAGGGGTGCTGGATTTCAGGGAATAGCGCATGGACCCATTCTGCTGGGCGTCTATGATTCGGGTTCACGCTCCAGCGGGGGAAAAGTCACTGTTTTCACCCCAGGGCCGTCGTCGGGGCAGGACCCCGTGGGTCTGGCGCTGCTCGGGCAGGTCGGGGGGACGGCAGGAGCGGGTGAGGAGCAGTTGTGCCCTCTCCCCTGTTGGAGACCTCCCTGCGGCACTGCCGAGGGCTCTGTGCTGGACCCTGCAGCCACCAGCCCTGCCACCCTGCCCGTGGATACGGTAGGGCCCCGTCCCGGCAGGGCTTTCCGAGAGCTGCAACTTTGCATTGTGTTTTTGTCTAATTTTTCAGTCCTCTGGACCAGCCTCACGGAGGCTCTGAGCGAGCTGCCCCGCGTGCCCCCAGAGTAATGGGCTCTCAGCTGGCGTAATCACCGGGAAAGAGGAACTCAGGGACTCAGCAGCTCTTCCAGACACTTGATCTGATGAAGCTGAGCTGCAGGAATTCATTAATAAGCACCTTCTTGCTCTCCAGTAGTTCTCAGAAATATGCCCTTTGGACACAGCATTTTTCTGGGCTTCCTACAGAGTCACCCAGCATTTTTCCACTGGATTTTTCTCACAGTCCTTCATGGCTGGCACCAGGGAGCTTTTGGTCTCTGGGACAGAGCTTTGGAGGCTCCGGAGCTCACGAGTCCTGGGGGCCGACCGCGACAGCCCTGAGGGTGCTGGGTGCTCCAGGGCCATTCGGGAGGCAGGGGCTGGCGCCCGCAGTGCGGTTGGTTGGCATCTTTAGAAGAGATCAGGCTGCTATTCTGGTCATAACACGGAAATCCTTCAGGTGGTTATAGGGGTTGAATGTTTTATTTGGTGTTTTCCTAAGCTCCTAACAGCAAAGTATTTTTTAACTTTCATGTGTGATCAAAAAAGGTGAGAGAGACTCTATACAAATATTTGAACTCTCAAAATCTTTTCATTAAAAAAAAAGCTTAAAATGTTTTCAAAGTTCCCCAAGAGCTGTTATTATGGCTTAGATTAAACATATACAGTTAATCGGAAAAAGTATTTTAGTGGCAATAGGCCAAGTAAAAATAGGTAATAACCTCCACGTTGCAAAGTCTGACGTTAAGACTTGCACAAAAATTAATTCTTCTACCCTTAATTGTGAAATTCTGTGTTGACCATTTTCTTAATTAGTGGGCCTGTGTGTAAAGGGAGGAAAGAATTTGTGAAATTCTTTGGAGAAGCATCTTTGCAGGAGTGATTTCGTTCACACAGACGTACAGTTGCCTGTGTGGAGCATAGCATCTCTTCAGATTGCACAGTAACAAAATGAACTTAGGGGACGAAATGAAGACTAATGAATGCAGTTGAGACTGCAGGGGAAATTTAGGAAGAATTCTTGAGCTGCTTGAAGAGTGGTGTTTTCTGGTTAAAAAAAAAAAGGCATTAAAAAATATGTAATACTGTCAGCGAAGGTGAAAAATGTCTGCAGCTGTAATTCTGTTCCTGGTCATGGATCCTGGAGGCAGCGGCTCTGAAGCAAGGCTGCCGTGGGACCCAGAGCTGCTGCCGCGGCCCAGAAATCCCCTGCGCTCGTCGCCCCGTGCCTTTGCCCCAGCCCCGCGTCTGTGTCCAGATGGAAATTCCTGCAGGTGCCTCCCCTGCTGCCGGCACTTGCCTGTGTGGGGTGCGGAGCGTTCTCCCCGTGGGCTGTGCCGTACCAGGGCACTGCTGGATACGGTACCTGGGAGCGGCGCAGGGGCTTCCCAATGGGTTCCACGCTGCAAGGTGGAATGTTTGTCTCAGCTCTGCTGAATTGGTAGAGAACAGACTTCCCTCGCCTCACCACGGAGGTCACATCGACCCTGAACTCTGAGCATCCCGTGCCCTGCGTGGTGTGAGGCGTCATCGTGCATCCCGCGCTGTGCCCTCGCGGTCCTCCTGCCCCGTGTTCCTACCAGACAACCCAACGCTCTCTCCATCACCTTAACCTAAAGCACCTGTCACCTGCCTCTGGGGGGGTTCAGACCTGTTTTGCAGATGCACAGGGATGCGCTGGTGACCGCATTCTGCCTCCGGACAGGCCGCTGCTCGATATTCTGGGTTTTCTGTCTCGTCAGTCCCATGGAAAATTATATCTATTCTCAGTCCCCTTGCGGAGTTACAGCTTCCCCTTCCCCTGAAATACAGATCTCTCATGCTCTGCTGGTGCTTGCAGGAGAGGGAGAAGTGCCTTAACAGTCGGGTTTTTCACAATAGGAAAGCGATGTCTCATCACTACAGCGAAATATTTGTGATCTTTTCTGTTGCTCCTGCTGTTCAAGGTTGTAGCCTTCAGAGGCTTTATGTCACCGCTATCGCTGATGGATTTCTTTAGTCATCCCCAACATCTTCTGTCAGCTTGCATCCAGTCATCAGTATGGGTTATAAAACAAGGAATTGTGACGGGAAATGGCTGCTGCCTTCATTGATCCAAGTGCATCGTCTGGGGAAGGTGGCGTTGGCCCTTCGTCACCGGCAGGCCGGCTCCCTCTGGGGTCCCCGCCTTTTGGGGTGAGGAATAAGGGGGTGATTTTGCCGGCAGGAAAAGTTATCTTGCCTTTTTCACCTCCTTGTTCTGTAATTCCCAGTGTGGGGTCTGCGTTGCAGAT
Source organism: Fratercula arctica (assembly GCA_947846985.1). Classification (NCBI taxonomy): domain Eukaryota; kingdom Metazoa; phylum Chordata; class Aves; order Charadriiformes; family Alcidae; genus Fratercula; species Fratercula arctica. The sequence goes on from CANTUZ010000023.1 coordinate 2,107,292, forward strand.
GTGCTGGAGGGGTTTCAGGTTTGGGTGGGAGGATCCAGCAGCAGCTGGAGTCTGCCTTGGTCCCGGAGCTGTTTTCCAAGGAAACCTGAATTTCTCCCGTGCCCTGTTGTCATGGCTTGGTTACTTTCTCATTTTCATGCTGGAGAGTGGCAACGATAAAAAGTTGGGTGCCATTTAAATACAGCTATGAATAAAAAGCTTTGCATGCAAGAAATAAGTCAAAGATTAGTTCATTGCCAGAGTGCTAAAGTGTTTCTAACTATATTTTGCTTCTTGCAGCAAAGTAAGACTTTCTCACTTCCCTCCCACAGCAAAAGGCGACGTAAGGCAGACTGTCATGAGCCATTTAGCATTTTGAAATACTTGAAATAGTCAAACTAGCAGCTTTTATGTTTGTGTTTTAGATGGAGAAAATTTTTAACATTTGACGTTTTGTGAGTGTTTATTATTAATTTTTGTGTCGCTGCTCAGAGAATGATGCTGTTCTCTGTTCTATAGTAGTTATGTAGCGCGTATCAAAACGACAAGTCCACATTCCTGGAGAAGTCAACTTTCATCTGTTTCTCTTCAGGAGGGTTTGGGAGACATGGGATGTTTTCGTTAATTGCTGGGCTGGACTCAGCGCTCCTTAGGGCTGGTGGTAGTTGTAAATGGAGGCGGAGGATGCTTCAGTTGTGTTTCTTCAGCGAGCGGGAGATACAACTCCTGCGGCCGCCACCAGCTCTGTGAGCTCCAGCCTCCCTGGTTCCCCTCTGGCGGCAGCTGTAACATATAAACGAGGAGAAAGCTGACCAAAATCTGATAGATTTAACTTCATAGCCTGGGGCCTGGAGAGCAGCGAGTCAGATGGATCACAGAGCTCCTGGGCTGCCGTAGTAACGGCTTGTTTATAATATTCCGGATGCCCAAAGGTCCCTGCAGCCCAGTGCCGGTGCCTGGAGCAGCTCAGCCCCATCCGGGGTGCAGGGGGGGTCCCGGGGTGCGGGGGGAACTCACACACACACGTGGGCAGTGGGTGAGCGACGCCTGCTCTTCGTGAGCCAAGCACGTGCAAAAGTCTGCGTAGTCTTACTTTGGACAGGCAATAGTGTTATTTCCTAATTGCGTGGGCCCTGGCTCTTTGGTGCACTTGTGCTCTTTATGGCGTGGGCACCTCGGAGGGGCTGGGGGTGCCTTTCTCCTGCTGGAAGGTGTTGGGAAAGATGATGTTTTTAGGAGCAGGATACAGCCGGGTCCTTCCCGAGCCCCGGCGGCAGCAGGTTCCTGGAGGCAGCATGGCAGACGCTGACCTCGGCTGCTTCGGCAGAGCCGGGACGTGTCCGAGTGTGACCCCGGGCCTGGGGCAAAGGACAACGTTTTTCTTCGCTGGCGTTGTGCTCAGTTTCTAACTGGGGTAGTGGAGTGGAGGGCAGGCAGAGGTTAGGCAGGGGAATCCTCTGGAGGGGTTAAATGAATCTAAACGAGCGGTTTGCGAGACAGCAGAACGAGGAGAAGAAATATCTTCACTAGTGTAATCACTTTATTAACTAATCCCCAAAAGAGCTCGCTGTGCTCGTGCTGTGCCGAGCGCTGGTGGCAGCAGCAGAAGCGAGGAAACTTCTCCAGGTGTTTTTCCAGAGGGGAGGAGGGAGGTGGTGCCTCAACAACCCTCCGGGCATGAAACTCCGATACCTTTGCAGGTGTCATCAAAAACAATAGAAGCTTATGAACCCCTGGAAATTGATAAGGTTGTATGTAACGTAATATGTAAGATACAATTTCCTCGAGGAGAGTTAATAGACATCCCTTCCCAAGCAGGTCAGCAGATTTATAACGATATTAACTTTCTTGACCCCTGGAGTCAGTCACAGTGGGCTTCAGTGGTAATTATGCATCTAAATATTCCCGTTTTGCTCAGTGCTGCCGTTCCCGGTGTCAGACACTGAGGTGGGTTCGTCACTTGCCGGCCCGTGCTCTCGTCGGGGCTGCGCGGGAACCGCGCGGGGCTCGTGATCAAAGGAGAGCGACCGAGCTCCTCTTCACCACCTCAGAGTTCGCCTGTTCTTGTATCGCAGAGAGCGCGGTTTGTTAATTATTTAGATAGCAGACATTTCATCTGGAAAAGAAAAGAAAAGGAAAACCACATAAGAGGGAATTTTTGAATGAGGTGTGATAATTAAGTGTTAGTCATTGTATATTTTTGTATCCCAGTGTTATCTGAACTTCATTTTACTTTCAACTGTTTTTCCATGGCTTTGTGGTTTATATTGTATAAAGTAGGAAAACTGGGGCAGACAAGGTGCAGCTCCATTACGTAAAGACTAATCACCTATTTTTATTTGAAATTAGTTGGGGATGATGTTTGTGTTGCCAGGTGGCCTCTTGGTGAATCTGAAGGGAAATGGGATTAAATGAAGGTCGTGGGTTGCTGGTACCTGTCACTTCACAATGTGAAGATATTTGAATGAGGGGACTGACTATTGGGTGTTTTTTTCCCATCTGTGACAATTTACAACTACTGCAGCTTTCCATATTCTTTCCGAGACCAAATAAATTGAAAAATAAGAATCCTGAGATAACGATAAATCTGTCTCTCTATCTTGAGAAGTAGATGGCTTTGCATGTTTTGTTTATTCTCCACTGGCAGTTTTTCTTGGAAGTAGCAATTTAAGCAGGATAAGTTTAGCAGGTTTAGTCACAACAGTGATAAGCCGTGTATCTGCAACGAGAGTATCCTCCTTCCCCAGCGAGGGGAATGCAGATAGCTGAGGAGCAGTCCCGTGCTACCCTTTCGTGCTGCTTTTTTTTTATGAGAAATGGTAGATTTCCGAGCAGTGCCGTTCAAAATATCCAGTGGGACCCTGTAACTGCTGCTAATTATTCCCCGTGTCTAATGTGGGATCTGCCTCAGGGCCTGCTGTTATTCAGATGGCAACACCAGCATGGAGGAGCTCATGTCTGAATGTTTCCTCTTACAGAAACCACTCTGAGCTCTCTCAAGCAGCCGCACACAGATAGTCCCCCGGTGGTACCATCACCACACCAGCGGCGAGACTCGGACAGATACTGCCAGCTCTGCGCAGCCTGGTTCAACAACCCCATGATGGCACAGCAGCACTACGACGGCAAAAAGCACAAGAAGAACGCGGCCAGGGCCGACCTCCTGGAGCAGCTGGGCAAGACCCTGGACCTGGGAGAGCTGCGAGGTGAGAGCACCGGGGTGCAGGGAGCGAGGACTGGCTCCCCGCGGGGTCTGGTGGCCACGGCGGAGCCGCTGGTGCGTGCTGCGGTCACCGTTCCTCTGGTCAAGTGCTGCAGGGGATGCTGTGGTGCTCTTGGTGCTGTATGAGGTTCCCGCTACTGTAAAAGAAAAAAATCCTCTCCTCTAAGATGACACTCCGCAGTCCTGGCAGCATCCTTCAGAACTAGTTTCCTAGGTATTTCTTTTGCCTCTTCCTAAAATAGTCCCCTCCATTAGCGCACACTTCTGTCCTCCAGCAAGTGTGGACTGTCCCTGAGAGCTGAGAGGGGAGAACACATAAAAGCGCTCAGCCCGCAGGGAAGCGGGGACACGGATGTTTGTTGCTGGAGGCAGAGCACTCCCTGCATCTCCTGGTGGAGAGAGGGTATTAGCTGTCGTCTGTGATTTAATTAGTGCTTGTAAAACACTGCAATGGCCCTGGGTCAGCAGCAGAAAAGAGGAACCGAGCATTTGCTATGGGTATGTTAAACACAAGTTTTCTGTGTTCCCACTGAAAGGAGAGCAGCCAGCCATCCGTCTGTCCATCCATCTGTCCTGGCCATGCCAGGAGGGGCTCTGGCACCCACGAGGTCACCCAGATTTGGGCCTTGCACCCCTCCAGGAGGGAAACCCCCTCACGCAGAGCCACAGCTGCAGCCTGGCCAGTACTGCGGCTGCTGCAGCCCCCGAGCATCCCTGGTCCCTCCTGGTCCCTCCCGCAGCCCGCGAGCATCCCTGGTCCCTCCCGGTCCCTCCCGCAGCCCCCGAGCATCCCTGGTCCCTCCCGGTCCCTCCCAGAGCCCCTGAGCATCCCCAGTCCTTGTCACAGCCATGCCTGGCGCTGATGAAAGACTTTCTCCATCACACTGGGCCTGTTGATGGAGATTTGCTAATTTATACTGGCTGAGGATTCTGAACAAAGCACATATTTAATACAGAGGTGTAATTACAGGAGGAGAGGTACGAGCCTCCTGTTGAAAGTTTTCTCTGTGGTCTTGATTATAATCCTGCATGCACACAATGGATTTGACTGAAGCAGACTGAGGAAAAAGTGCAGGTTTGGTTTTCAAACCCGCGCAGGAGAGGAAGTCTGGTTTGCCAGCAAGACATTGCATTAACATTTTAGAATAAGTTTTTTTTTTCCTTGCTAAATGAAATAATTTTCCTTTAAATACTAATGACTATGCAGTATATTGTGCATTTCTTGATCTCAAGTAAACCTTGTAATGGTTATCCAGATCCTTCCTGTGCTACCTAGTGTGACTCACAATGCCATAAATGATTCATGTGGCTGAGTCACTGCCCGCGGTTGAAAACGTGCGGGGAAATAAAACCTGGGACAATAACATGGAAGTGCTTAGTACTTTGAACTGTGCCAAGCTCGAGAGTGGCTGAGGATGTCATTAACTGCAAATAAATCAATTGTGAAGTGTTTTACTCATTTAGCTTGTGCCTAGGAGAGCTGGAATCGGAGGGCTTCCCTCACTCATCAGCCTGTGTTGGTTTTTAACTTCACGGTGGTTCTGTGCATGGCTGGGACTTGCAGGTGAATCTGGCGCGGTGCTGCCAGCGCCCAGGGGTCGCAGGAGAGGGGGACAGCAGAGCTGGGCTGCTGGCATCCCCAGGGACAGGGGGGGCCACCTTTGGTCCCCTGTTTGCGGTTCCCGGGTGCCCAGCGCTCTCTGACGCCGGGGAGCTGCTCAGCCGGGCTCGGTGAGCCCAGTCGCCAGCGCGGAATGAGGTCTGCCGTGTGTCCTAGAAAACAGCCTTACCTGGGCAGATAAAGTCATGTCTGACTCAAGAAAAATGATGAGTGTGGCAGTTGGGAGGTCGCCAGTGGCGGCCTGTCCCAGGTTGTCGGTGAAATCTTGTCTGACCGTCACTTCTGACAGGTTTGGTGCCCGGCGGCGTTGATGGTGGGATTATAAACCGTGTGCTCCCCCTGCCCCGCACTCGTTTTGCTCCCTCGGTATTCGCTGGAATGCAAACTCATTTCCTTTCCACACTATCCCCGGTGGTTTCTCCCATCACAACTTAAAATATTAATTCTATTTTGACTGCTGTGGGAGACGAACATTTGATGCATTGTGTGAGCCTGGAACGAGCAGTGTCAGTTGAAGTACAACACTTCAGCAGCCTTTGATGTTTTGATAATGGCTATAATAAAATATTTATTGATAAATATGAATGTATGAATCCAGTATGTATTTGGAGGAATAAGAATAGTGATATATTTTTGGACAACTGATATTTATAGGAAACAAAAGCATTGATTCTTCTCGCCAAGTGCTCATCCTACAATTTTGAAGTCTTATTTTCTTCTCAGAGGAAAAAAAAACCAGGAAAAAGAAGCCTAATGGCACTATTTCTCTAGTCTGTATGGAGTCAAAGCTGCGGTAGGTGTGATGCCTGGTCCCACAGTCCACATGCTTTGGCAGGTTTGGTACAAACCCTGGATTCTGGGCTCTGCCCGATGGCTCGTGCCCATTCACCAACAGGGAGCAGAAGCTCCCGCCTGCCCACGGTGGTTCTGCTCCATCACCTCGCCTTTCGCCAGCTTTACCTCCCGTCTGGCAGCATCCATCCCGCGCTCCATCCCGCGCTCCATCCCGCTCCGCTGGCGCAGGTGGGCTTGGCAGGGGCAGGGGCCTCAACCCAGGCTGGCAGGTCTCGTCCACGGGGAATCTAATTAATAACGGACTCTGCTTATTGCTGGTGCCGAGCCGAAACCCCACAACAAAACGCCCTCTTTGAAGCCTGGTGCGGTTTTTGAACACCTGGGCTTCATTAAGTGGATTCAGCATGTCCTTGTCTTTCCTGTATTACACCTTTGAATGAACAGACTGAGCAGAAGCCTTAACATGCAGACAGACCCTTCTTTATCTCACCAGCATCCATAACCTGCGCTTCGGTGCCTCTTGCGTGGCAGCAAATGGCTTGCCAAGGCACCTTGGGCTCTCTTCGATGCCTGCCAGTAAAACCTGAATTTTACATAGCGATGGAGACAGATTCGGGGCCAGCCTTGTGTGATGGGACCCTGTAAAACCACAGGATCATGGCTCTTCTTCCCGGGATGCTTGGTCCCTGGTGGACAAGGCAGGCACTGGGCCCTGGAGCAGAAACCGGTGCATCTCAATGGGATTTCACTGCGAATCCCTAAAATAAAACACAGCAGCCTCTGCGGTAGAGCAGGATGGGGACAGCTGCACAGGGATGTTGTCAACCTGAAGCCTTTGTATTTTCAGGTAAATTGTCATAGTTGCAGATGCTATCTTGAAAAATAAGGCAAAGAGCTGAGTTTCATTTTCCTTCTCAGCTCGTGATTTCTTCGTATGCCTTATAAATACTTCTCGTTCTGTGCTGTCACTTTTGGTTAGTAAAGAGCGATTTAACAAGTACTCCCCTGGAATGTGTTTTAATGCATTTTATGCAGAATGACATTAATGACTTCACTTGTTAATATTTTATTTAATGGATATAGGAGCACATTCCATTTTACATGAGTGCATGTCATGATGCAGGGGAGGGAATGCTGATGTGTCATGAGGATGCAAAGGCAGACGTGAATACCGAGCGAGCACAGCGTTTCCTGGCACTGACTGCTCCGGCTGGGACCACCCTCCCATTGCAGACTCCCTGCTGAGCGCACGCTTTCCTTGGGTGTATTTGACGAAACCACAGTTTCAGCCAGGTTGGCAGCTTTGCTCCAGCGAGATCACATGCTGCTAATTTTGGTGTTCCGGAGGTGATTGTTGCCTGTGGTTTCAGCCTGCAGTTTATCTGAGGCTGGTTTCCTTTCCCCGTGGCTCGTTTTGGTGGAGTTCATGTCACACCGGAGGCTTTTCCTGTACAGCCCATCTCAGGATGCCGGATTTGGGCTGGGAGGTCCTGCAGCCCTTGTCTTGCCGCAATGTGGCTTCTGGCCTCTTCCACCCTGGCTGGTCCAGCCCCGGCAACGTCTCCATCCATCTGGAGCGTGTTGACCAGCAGCCATGGGATTCTGCTGGCCACGAGCGAGTCCACAGACCCGTCCCTTCCGCGGCCGCATTTTCTGGCCAGTGGGAAGAGCTCCCCTGTGCTGGATGTGGGGAGCAGAGACGGGGTTCCCCCTCCTTCATCATCGCGAGCAGCCTTGACACGCTGCTGGGAAAAAAAATATCAGTATCCCCAGTTAGGAGCTGTAATCGCTGATGGCGTTTCCACCTACACAAGTGATTAAGATTCAATAAGGCTGCTGTTAACGTGTGCTGTTAAATTAGCTGCTGAGCATTAGAACCTTATTACCTTAATTTAAAGTATTACCAGTGTCTTACTTCCCTGGGCGGATCTCTGCCGTGCGGCCGTCACGGCGTGGTCCGAGGGCTCGCTCTGCATCACCCGCGTCAGCCGGCGCTGCCTCCTCCATCCTCCCCCCGCCTCGTGGCACGGGCTGCGCAGGGTTTCTGCCGCCTCTTGGCTTAATAAAGGAAAGGGGAGCTGCCAGCTGCAGAGAGAAGGTTTGACTGCAAAACCACTGCTGCTGCAGCAAGCGTAAACTCCGTCAGGACAGCATCCCTGAGCGTATTTGCAATTTGATTTTTGTTCCGTGGCACATCACAACACATAAAAATACAGATGACTATTTAAATACTTCTGCATTATCCCTTACTTGCTGTTTTCAAGTGCTTATCTGAATATTTTTGAAATGTTTTTAAAGAGGGATATTTAACTTTATGTGGGGCCAAATTCCTAGGTGAGAGATGTATGAGGTGCTTGAGAAAAGTGGGAGTGTTGGTACAGCTGGTGTCTGAAGTTCCAAAAAGGAAAAGTGACTTTTTGAGAGTCTGTAGGTACAGCTGGGGAATGGTTAGTGTGTATATAGTTAATTATGGTAAGCATAAACTGTTAGAATTTGAGAATGCCATACGTTACTTGTTCTAACAGAATTGTTTTAACGATTTCTGCAAAGAAATAATACTGTGGAAAGGCAGAAGAGACTATTACATGGTACATTAAAAGCGTTCCTAAAGAGCGCAGCAGCCCGTGGTAGGAATCCCACAACTCCGATATTTTTAAGCAGAGCCCTTCAATTAAGCTTGAAATGGTCCGTGTGGATCTTTGTGGAAGTGAATCAGTGCAAAGCAGAAACCTGACCGCAGAGACTCTAAAATTTGCAATTCCCTTTTTTTCTAGGAGGACAGGACAGAAATTACTTTAGCATCAATGGTTTACTGTAACGCCGACGTACACGTGGCGTCAGCGATGCTAATGCAGTCTGTGATGCCAAGGGGATTATTAGGATGTTAAAATACAAAAGAGAGGAGGAGAGAAGAAATCAGTCTCTGACACTCGGCATGCTGAGAGAGACAACAGCGCCAGGGGACCGGGAACACTTAGGTCTGCGTTTATATGCTTAATTCTCGTCAGCTTTTGCCCTACATAGCGGGAGCAAGAGCCCTGATTGCCGTCTCCCTCTTCCAGGGATGGCCAGAAGGGAAACAGGCGTTTAATGTACATCCAGCTGCACTCTGTCTTTTCGGTGAACACATGTTAGATGAGGCAGAGAAGTGACTGTTTCTGTAATTCTGCTTTGAAATCACTGTACTCTTTTCCCGAGGTGAAAGAATAATGGAGTTAAATTGTAGGTACGCCGCCAGGAGAAGAGAAAAGAGCCCCGTCCTGTCCCGGGGACGCTGCCACGGGTTTGTACCTCCCGCCTTGTCACCAGGTTCACTGCGTTTGTAGAAACCAGAAAGTGTTTTGTTTTCCTGCCCTTCGTGCTCGCAAAGCACAGGGACAGGGACGTCGGGTGTCGGAGAAGGGCAAGGACCTGGTTTTGTTGTTGTTGTAGTTCCTAAAAGAGGCTTCTCATTTTCTCCCACAAAAAATAGATTTTGAACCCAGCTAGTGGCCATCTCTTGGCCCGAGTCACTTCCTTGTGGACGGAGAAAGAAATTTAAAAAAACAAAAGAAAAAGAAAAGAATCAAATCTGCTTTTTCAGCTTTTGCAGGTGAGGAGGGGCTTCCCCGGCAGCATCACGTTCTTCTGTGATTGCAGAAGTCATTGAGGAACGTTTGCGTGATCTAGAAGGGCAGGACAGAGCGTCAGTGTAGGTAATCACTCCATCTCTGAGCAGGCTGATCGCCTCTCCAGAGGGAAGGAGGAGTGCACCAGGGCGCTAAGAATAAATGCCTCAGGAATGGACCAAACTCTGCATTTTCCCAGGAAATCTAAACTGACATGAATCAAAAATAAAACCAGCCATTTTCAGCAGGCACTGGGCAACACGCTGTCTTGGGAAACAGCCTTGTCTCCTTCACCTCTGATTGCTGCCTGTCTGCCGGATTCCTATTTTTAGATTTTCAGCTTTCCAGAGGCGGCAAAGTCTTGATTTCCTTGTTCTGCTGAGACCTGAAAATGCTCTCAGCCTTAAGTCATTAAATAATAATTCTGAGATGCAAACTGTTAAATGAGGAAGAAATCATTTTCCTATTTAGCACAGCAAATACTGCTGAGAATAGCGTTTTTTGTCTCTCTCTGTGCGGCTCAGGTGACTGTTTTCCTCAGGCTGTGTTGTACAGAGGTTGCATCCGTAACCCTGGACTTCTTCCCTGCCCCTGTCCTTCTTCCCCCTTCCCTGAGACCCAGCCAGGACAATTCGCTTTATTACAAAGTCTGAAATAACACGAAGTGGAAGGGATGGTATCAGAAGAAAAGCCGTAATAACTGAGTATCAATCTCCAGTAAAAAAACTGAGCTTTGGTAGCAACGTAAAAGCTATTACAGTTTTTAAATGAGCAATTTTTATTATCTCCCTAAATCACCTCCTGTCTCTTGCTTTCTTTACCTTACATGACAATTAGTTGAACATGGTTTGGAGACATTTCTGAGTCGCACGCAGAGAAAGGCGGCTCTGCTCTTACTACCGCGCTCGTGCCTGCCGTTACAGTCCCGCAGGCTCCTGTTCCTGCTCCGTGCGCGCACACCACTCAGGTGAATAAACGTCTTGTCTGCAGAGGGTGTCTCGGAGACGAGACGTTTGATGTTCACTGAATCGCCGAAGCACAGGCTGATTTTGCTGGGTTTGGTTCTTCAGCTGGGATGTTTTCCAGTGAATGTGCCGAGAGGCTGTTTCTGTGACTTCCCTTATAAATCGCTTTGCAGCTTCTGTTTGAGATGTGCATGAATCTGCTTGATTGCCTGGTTTTTTTCCTTCCCTGCGATCTGTGCCCGGCGGCAGAGCAGTGCGTTAGGAGAGCTGTTTAACCGGGTGCTTTTCCCACGCAGGGACCCGCGGGTGCTGCTCCTCGGCGGGGGGTCCCTGCTCCAGCGGCCCCTTCTCAGGGCGCGGGATGGGCCAGAGACCCCATTTCTGTCGCTCTGGGGGTGTTTGTGGGGTTCGGTTCCACGCTGCTGCCACCAATTCTCTCCTCCTCGTGAGCTGGAGATAAACCTTGTCCTCTGCGGAGCCCGGCACAGCCACCGGCCCCGTCTGCTCCCTCCGTAACCCTGCCACTGCTCTTGCATCGTCTTCTCTGCGATTTCATAGAATAGAATCAAAGAATGGTTTGGGTTGGAAGGGACCTTAAAGCCCACCCAGTGCCACCCCCTGCCCTGGGCAGGGACACCTCCCACCAGCCCAGGTTGCTCCAAGCCCCGTCCAACCTGGCCTTGAACCCCTCCAGGGATGGGGCAGCCACAGCTTCTCTGGGCAACCTGGGCCAGGGGCTCACCCCCCTCACAGCCAAGAATTTCTTCCCCAGATCTCACCTAAATCTCCCCTCTTGCAGTGTAAAACCCTTCCCCCTCGTCCCATGGCTCCCCTCCCTGCTCCAGAGTCCCTCCCCAGCTTTCCTGGAGCCCCTTTAGGGACTGGAAGGGGCTGGAAGGTCTCCCTGGAGCCTTCTCTTCTCCAGGCTGATTTACACAGTGATAAAACAAAATGCAGTATATTTACTTGGAAAAATCACTTGCAACTGTGTCAATCAAATAGACAATGAAATGGAAAGTAACAATGGCAGCAAAGAGATTTGTTAGAAGGTAAAAAACCCAAACAATTCCCTCCCCCCAAACCCCCACAAAATAAACCCAACAAAAGTTCCTAACGTTTCTACTGTGAACCCGCTGAGATGTTATTTCTAGTTCAGTGGTACTCGGTTGGCCAGCAGCAAGAGCAACAGCTTTATAAATAGTTGTTTGTTATTGTATCTGAGAAGGGCTAAAATTAGCGAAGTCGGGGGCTGCAGACAGGTATCGCGGCCGGTGAATCCCTCGGGCAGATGAGCTGCTGGCTCCCAGCTCTTGGATGGGCACCTGGCGCCAGCCTCCTCCTCCCGGCGAGGGCCGCGTCGCTGGCTCCGGGAGACGGGCGGCTGCGTGCGGCAAACACGGCCCTTCCCTGCGGTGGGCAAACCAGAGCTCATCCCTCTGGAGAAAAACAACAGAGTTCCTAAGTGACCTGGCTCCTAAGGACACTAACGAGGAATTGCCCTGAATTGTGCTCGCTACCCAAAAACCAGTGGAATAAACGGGGCCTCGTGTGCTCGTTAGTCTGAGTGCAGCGATGCTCATGAGCCACCCGGGAGGGATGCTCGCGCGGGCGAACTGCGGGGACCGCGGTCCCAGGGGCGATTTTCCTTTGAACCTTCCTTGGTTCTGCTCGGTCTGTGCCTTTTAAAAATAGTCCTTTAGGCTTCACTAATGCCTGGATATCCTGGCCTGGAAAAATAAATAGATGGGTTACTGTAAAGCGAAGCATCTGGGAAATTAAATTTGAGATCTGAGTACTTTCTAATTAATTAGAAGTTTGCTGGGGGCAAGGGTTAAGGCTTTTTTTTTTTTCCTCTCCCTTCCCTCCCCCCCTTTCTTCAGGCATTTTCACTCATTTGTACTTTCCAGCTGCCATTTTGGTTCAGGATAGCGATCCTGAAGGTGTTTTTCCTCCCGGCGCAGCCCCGAGCTCGCCCTCAGCGAGTGGCGCAGCCGGTGCCGAGGGCAGTGCATGATTAACCACTCTGGGTTTCTCTCGGCAGGGCTGAAGCGCAGCTACACGTGCAGCACCTGCAGCGTCACCCTGAACTCCATAGAGCAGTACCACGCGCACCTGAAGGGCTCCAAACATCAGACCAAGTGGGTATCTCCCTGCTTTTCCCAGTGGCCTCCTGTCTGCCTGTGTCTGCCTAGATGAATGTATATATATAATAATGCTTTACACGCCGATAACCCTGTCATCTGAGGAGCTCCGGGGGTTTTGCAAACACAGATACCGGCAGCAGCTCCAGCTGGAGAAGGGCAGGGCTGAGCCCAGATGGGCTTCCCGTGGCCCCACCGGAGCCCAGAGGGCTCTTGGCTCTTAATTTCCTGCCAGTCACAGCGTGCCCGGGTGAAGCTGCTGTCGGCTCATCCCATTTTCCAGGCAGCCTGCTGCCTTTCACTGCTGGAGCTTTGTCCTGGTTTCCTGGGTTCTGGCTGCAGCCTCAGGGATGATCCTGCAGGTGCAGCTGGGGCTGGGGGCTGTCACCCTGCGGATGGGATGGGGACGGAGGCTGTCACCCCGCGGATGGGATGGGGACGGAGGCTGTCACCCTGCGGGTGGGACGGGGACGGAGGCTGTCACTCTGAGGATGGGATGGGGGCTGTCACCCCGCGGATGGGACGGGGCTGGGGGCTGTCACCATGTGAATGTGCCGGGGACAGGGGCTCCTGTCGGAAAGGTGAAGTGTGTTGAGGGCACGTCCTGCTTTTCTGAACATCTTCCTTCTCTCCTGCAGACCGCTCCTCTAGCCCCCCTTCTCAGGAGACCCCCCCACAGGGCTATTGTTCCACACATCCGCAGGGACACCCCTCATCTTCAGCCTGTCCTTCATGGGGTATTGGATTTTGGGCAGTGCCTTTACAGCCTAGCGAGCCTTATAGCTTTGAGCATCACAGCCCCGAGTGCTCAGCCAGGCTGTAGGTTTGCTGTCCGTCCCCAGGGAAACGTGTCAGAAGGTGCTGGGGAACGCAAATGCCTGCCCATCCTCTCCTCTAACCGGGCAGAGCCCGCTGGTTTGGGACAGATGGAGAAGAAATGGTCAGCAGCGACCCAAGACATTAACGATGTCTGGTCCTGATGCTACAAGCGCTCGTGCTCAATGACACGGAGTGTGCAGCTTCTCCCATGTGTTAAACCTCAGAAGAGACGCTGGGAGTGTAATCGGATTAGGTGTTTGCACGTGAAAGTGTTTGTGCTGTGATTTAGAGCAATTATATATTACCCAACTTTGAGACTTGGAGGGAGTCTGCTCTGTCAATTAGTACAAATTATTAAAATGAAGTGATAAAGATACACGGTAGCAGAGAGTAGATTAATGAACTAATCTCTCTTAATACACTTACATGTGAGCTTTGGGAACCGTTTCAGGCTGAAGCACTCGGGACTGCCCAGATTAGAAGAGGGATATAAAAGGTGTCATTAGTTACTGAAATACTTCAGGTAGCTTTACGGGCAGTCTGAAAGATGAGGCAGGATGAGCAGAACCAGCAATAAGTGCTAATGTCTAATTTTGCTTAAGCTACCAAAGGATAAATGCAGACCTTCCCCAGCTGAAGTTAGACCTTCAGAGATTCCTGGTATTATTCGCCGTGGCTCTATCCTATTTATTCGCGGAGCATTTGAATGTCTTCCAAACGCTACCCTGTCTGGACCTGAGCGTGTAGTCATATTCCGGATCTCAATTAGCGGGAGGAACTGATGGTGTCAGACTTTCTAATGAGGGGATGTTCTCCCCTGCCTCCGGGCGGTTGTGGAGCGGCTGGAGGGACCCAGCTCAGCTCCCGCCTGGGTGTTTTGGGTCGGGCAGGTGGGACGTGGTTTGAGGCTGTGCCATGAGCCATCTGGGACCTTCAGTAAGTCCTTTCTGCCTCCGTCTCCTTTCTCTTCCAGCATGTGGAACTGCTGGCACATCCCTGCTGTGCCGGGTTTGGTGGGCCGCGGTGGGACCCTGCGGGACCGCGCGGACGGGCTCCATGTCCGCAGCCGGTGCCGTGAACTCCCGCTGCCAGGGAGCGGAGCGGGAGAGCTCTTCCCCTCGGAAACCCAGGATGAGAGCAGCTGCCGTGTGCTGCCCCGGCGCAGAGCTGTAACTTATCCTTCCCCTGCCAGTCCTGAGCTTGGGTTGTTATTGCTGCTGTTGCTGCTGGTGATATTGCAAAGGACAAAGGAGTTCATTTCAAGTCAGAGCAGCCTTATGGACGGGAAATAGAGATGTGCGGAAAAGATGCGGTGCTTCTTTTCAGTGCCGGGAGGGTGCCTCGCATCCTCCGTTTTATACCCACTCCTTCTGCTTTTGTTTTCCAATCACCTGCAATTAGCAGAGCGTCATCTCCACACTTAGACAGTTCTGCAGAAAGATAATTCCTTCTGCATCTGTTCCTTTCCCAAATGTTTCCTTCTGACGAAAATAGCAAAGACTGAGGATCTCTCTGCTCCATCTCTTCCTGTAGCTGGAGCAGGAGCCTGGCAGGGAGTGCATCCGCTGCAGAGCTCGGGGCTGAAGGGGAAATCTGGGTGGGGAACCAGCAGGAGCTGAGACAGTAATTTACATCCCTTATTGCTGCCGGTCGGGGAGAAGACCCCAAGGGGGTGGTGCAGGTTGGAGGCTCCCTGTGTCCCATCCCATCCCATCCCATCCCGCTGGGACACCAGCCAGCCAAACGGCATCGCACTGTTTTAGTGTCGGGGCTCTGTGGCACTCGCAGGCGTTCCCAGAGCTTCCCGGAGCTCGGAGAGCACAGGAATTATTGATAGAAGCCCATTTCTCTTTCATCTCGGGGAGGATGGAGCCAGCCTGTGCAGGGAACACCAGAGCGGCAGAGGCCTGCAGGACTCCCACTTTATTTCTTTAGGACCTTCCTCTTTTGCAAATTAATATTCTTATCAGTCTTTCTAAATTTAGTTTCTTATCATTTGTTCATAATGACTTAAATCTGGTCCCAGGAGATTTTCATGGGCATTCAGTACAAGAGGAAAGAAAGTAATGGATTCAAAAGAAAGTATGCTACAAATGTAATAATGGAATGCCAATTAGAGACATTCGTCTGACCAATTTCTATAGGAAATTGCTCTGATTATTCTATTTCCTCCATCCATTGTTCATTCTTATACAATTTCCTTTGAAGCTAAGTACCCAAGCACAGCACACATCTCTCCGGAGCCCATAGGAAAGTGCACGGGAGACAATAGATGGGCAGCTTCGGTTTGCACACAACAAAAGCTCTTCCCACCCTGTAATTAGTGTGTAAACAGATTTTACTCTCCTTGTTTAAAGCTGTTTTTGCAGTTTCGTTGCCCTCTATGTGGGACCAAGGGAATGAGTTACCCATATGTTTTATCCCGAATCCGAGGGGTCTGTAACAGCCCCGTGCACCACGGGATGTGGCTGGACCCGGCGATGCAGCCCCAGAAGGAGTCGGGGGGGTCTCATCACCATCGTTCTGCTGTTTGACACCCACCCAGAGACGACCCTGTACACGGTGCCTGCACAGAGCCGGCTGCGCGAGTCCCGCGCTTGGGACAATAGCAGGTAGCAAAAGAATTCAGCGAGGTAAAGCAGTTCATACAGCTCGTGTTCCTGACTGCAGAAATTGTGTATGACGAAGAAATCTTCATTTCCAGCGCTGTCAGTGAATACAGTGTGAACAGTTACTCTGCATCATGTCTTGACTATTGTACGAGTGGCTGAGGGTGCACGTGCCGCGCGAAGGGATGGGCAGGGCTGCATCTCCATCTTCGCAGCGCTCCACGGGCGATTACCTCTTCTGTACAAAGAAAGTCAATTTTGAAGTCCAGAGCTGGTAGTTCTGCCCAGTTCCCACCGCGGCTCTGTCCCAGGGCACGGCCGGCCCATGGCGGCGCCGTGGGGTGAAGCACAGGAGAACGCGCTGGGTGCCGGGGGAGGACGCCGTGCCCCCCGCGGCCTCTGCCTGCCTTGGTGAGTGCTTTGCCCACTGGTTTGTGCTGTTCCCATTACTGCGGGTTAGTGTCAAGACTGTCCTCTTCCTTATAACTCAGACTGAAGCCGGAGGGTTGCAGTTGCCAAGGCAACAAAACATTTTATGTAGCTGTCATACTTCATATAATTAAAAAAGTAAGGCGGGAGAGGATTGCAAAGGAAAGGGGATTTTGCTGTGGGACAGGGCAGCAGGGAAGGTGCTTGTGGGCTGGAAGCTGGTAGCACCCAAAAAATACTGGGCAGGTGAGTCTTCTGAAAAGCTGCTTTAGGAGAGAAGAACTTTTATGAGGAATGAGTCAAGTTGTGGGTATTTATTATAGTTCTCGAGAGCTCTCCAGAGAGCAAGGCACGACCGAGCCACTGCTGGAGTTGCTGTAAATAACCCCCCGCACAGCAGCCCTTGAACCGCTGCTTACCAGGACGTGGTATTTGCACCCCTTCGCTTCACCGCGGTGCTGGAGCTCCATCAGCGCAGCGGCGACTGAAGGCTGCGAGCCCTGCAGATACTCTCCGCTGGCGGGGAGAGCTTAGCTGCTTATTTACAGGACTTTCAGGGGCTCGCCTGAATGCTTCTGACTGAATTTGGTTGACCAAAAGATGGGGAAAATGGAGGGTTGGGGCAGGGGGAAGCTGATATTCCTGGCTGGTATTTTGGTGTTGAATAAAAGATGCAGGAGGAGGTAGCTAGTGTGGAGCAAGTCCTTATCCCTCTGGCCAGTGAATGTGCAAAGCAAGATGATGTTTGCTGAATCCCAGTTTTTCTCCGGAGTGCAGGTACTTTAAGCTGTATACTTGAAAATAAAGGCAAAATGCATCCTTTTTTAATCCTGTCGTAAAGGGGCTAGAGTCAGACACAGGAGAATGTCTCTTTCAAGGCATCACAAACCTGGCATCCATTCTGCGCGTGTCAGGGCCGGGCAGTGCTCGTCCCAGCTGTGTCGGGGACGTGTCCCCGCGGCCGGGGCTGCTGGCAGCGTCTCGGCCAGTGGAGCTGCAGCGCGGGCTCTGCTCGGCTGCAGAGGCAGGATTTAAATGTGGCTGGGCTCTGGAACATCTGCAGCGGGGAGGAGCGCTAAACCTTTAATTAGGGATTTATGAACTGTGCAGAGATGATTGAGTCATTGTTTGACTTGCTTTCCAGAAATAGAAGTGGTGTTTTTTTTTAATCTCCCCCTCTGCCTTCCTCCTCCCCGCCAGGAGCAGCGGGATGAGGAGCTCCGGCTGGACCGCGGTCCCGCGGCTCCGTTTCTATGGGGACCGGTGGCAGCTGAAACACCGGCTCCTGGGGAGCTGCAGGAAGGAGGGCACGTTATCTCTGAAATACTGGGAGAGAATCCCATGCCAGCCTTGCTCCTTACTGCTTACTGTAGGCTGCAAGAAACAAAACTTCCTTTTTTTCTGGTTTATGTAAACTGAAAAGATGAAAAATCACTGCTGAAAGTGATTTGCAACAAACAACAGAGCATTAAAGGCCTGGGTTGTTGTGAAAGAAGCCAGAGGAGATTCAGATTCTGGGGTCAAAGAAATGCTCATGTGGAATATTAACTTAGGACTTTGCAGAACGCTTTTCCCTCCTTTAATTATCCTGCGCGGGTGGTGGGATTGGGGACAGGGTGCGGCGTTGGTCGCTGTGACCAGGAGGAGGTGGCCGCGTTTGGGAAGATGCTGCGGAGCGCCCGGCTCCAGGGATGAAGTAGCTCCTCGGGGGCTGGCGGATGAGAGGACCAAAGATGCTGTTGGCAGAGAACCAGAGCCCAGACCCACGTTTGATGTAAGTGCCATCTCTGGGCCAGTTGCAAATATATCAAACGCTGTAATAATGTGCCAGATAGCGAGTGCTGTGAGCTACCCTCCGCCGTCCTGGCTGTCGGCGATGGGAGGCTGAGATCCAGCCCCAGTAATTAGAAGTCTGACTATATGGGGATAATGATTCCTACTTCCATAAAGAAGAATTTTATCTTCCTGCCTTTATTTTGTTTCTTTGATCAACCAGGCCTCTCTGTCACGTCTAGAGCTCACAAATGTATTCTGGGGTTTTATAACCGCTCATTTACACATTCATAGATGCTAATACATGTCTAGGTTTCCCTTTCAAACTCAGGCTTTCTGATTAATTTTAGGGGTTTTTGCAGAGAGAGGGCCCGATCCTGCAGCAGTCGTTGGGGTAAAGTGGATTCTGTGGGAATCTAAATGCCGGGGAGGAGCGCAGTGTTCCGCCTAAGGCAGTGCCTGGGGGGGAGCGGGGTGGGTTCTGGTTTGGAAGGTGCCCTGAGGGTGTCCCTGCACAGCCCTTCGCCTGGTCCGTGGGCTGCACCCCGTGAAAGCCCGGATGATTAATGGCCTGCTGAGGAGCAAGTGACAGCAGGCCTGGTGCCTGACAGCGGTTTTTTGGGGTTTTTTTGTTTGTTTGTTTCTGATTGAGAACACAGATGTCTAATAGGAATAGGGCATTTATTAACATAAGCTGCTTGGCTATTCAGCAATCGGAGCTAATGAAAATACTGTAAATATTGTGCCTGGAGAAATGTCGCCCTTCGCCGTCATTGCATTTCCATATTTTTTCCAATCTATTTAAGAAAGTGTAAACAAACATTTCCCCCCCGCTGTGGCTGGAGCGCGTTCCCGGTTGCGGTACCCGGAGTGGGCAGCGCAGGGAGCAGGAGCGGAGCCGGCAGGTCCCAAGCACCGGCTGCGGCTCTCCTGGCTCCGGGGCTTTGGCGGTTTATGACGTGCCGAAAAGCGGGAGACAGGACTAGAGGAAGCCTTTGGCAGTTCCTGACTGCATTTGTGTCAGATTTTATGCAAGATGTTATTTCTGTTTCCCTGGATTTTTCAGCCCCAACCCTGGTGCTGGGGGGTTGAGCTCCCTCCTGCGCATCCTCGCCCAGGGCGAATGCGCTCTTTGAGATAAGATTTCCAACAAATTTCAGGAAATTATATCAAATACTTGAGTTGTACCATATACTTTACAACAAAGCCAAATGATTTTGTTCTTACTTTGATGACGGCAACTTTTATTGGTAGCAGTAACAATTTCCATGTGCTTTCTCTAACATAGAGTGGCTGATGCCTAAAATACAAAGAAGCCTTTAGAGTGATAATAACTCCAGAAGATGAATAGTTATAAAAGGTAGATGGAATTGAAAGCCATTTTAATTTGTCATTATTTCAGTTCCAGAGAGCAGCTGAATAATTACACTGCCTATGAAGAGAGAGTGTGTAATACTTTCTCTCATTATAGGATTAAATTGTCTCCCTTCCTTTTCATGTAAGTGAAAATAAAGATATCTGATATCTTCTGGTTTGATCATAATTTGAAAGCCCCACAATGGCTCGTGCAACTTTGTTTTGTGGTGTTGGGTGTACGGATTAATTATTTTAATGTAAAGCGTAAACATCGCACTGATTTCTCAAAGCGTAGACCTGAGATCGCCAAGACTCGCTGAATGAGAAATTCCGTATTGGCCAAAAATGCGTTGGAGAGAGGAAGGTTTTGCAGGGTTTGGTAGGCTCCTAAACAAATTTAAATTGAGGACCTAAGGGAAGTATGCTTTTTTCAGATTGTTAGAGGAGCTTCGGCCGCGGCAGGGGGTGTGGGGAGCTGGGCACGGTCTCTGGGGATGGGGAGCGAGATGCTCCGGGGGCGGCCGGGGCACGGGGAGGGGGGACAGAGGCGAGGACAGAGCTCAGGAGGGCTCAGGACCCGGCTCCGCTCCAGGACCGTCAGGGCAGAGAGTGACTGCGGCTTCCGTTCTGTCTTGCAGCCTGAAGAACCAGTAGTAGCTCCTCAGTCGAGACAAGGGAAACCACCGAGGCTTCTGCTGCGGGAGGAGCTGGTCAGCAAGGAGAGGATGCTTTCCTGGACAATGATCCTGTGTGGATTCGATAATTAACATGTAACTAACCTTCGCTTTGGACAAATACATGGATTTTTTTTTTTTTTTTTAATTTTGTGGTGAGTTAAAATATTTCAACGGATTTTTTTACCCTTTCAAGATAATATTTATTCAGCACAGAGTCTAGAGTATAACAGCTATCCTGTAAATACAGCACTTAATCATCACTCATCTTCAGAGACAGTGGAAACAAAGTATTTTACTTTTGCATATTTATTCTTAGATTTCTCCCAAGAGTATAAAATTATTCTATTACATTATCCATGATAGTGATGTAATCAGTCTTCAACCAGAAATAAACATACTTTCTTCACCTTCTCCAGCATGGTTCGTGTCGACACGCCAGAGCAGCAAAAAATGAATCACGGGGATTGTGTAACGGATGAATTTTTTTCCTTTCCTCTTTGTCTTCAGCGACACAAATGGTTCACTGAGCAAAGAAAACTAAAATGAAAGCATAAAATCCTTTTCCTGCCGGTAGGATTCCTACCAGCTAGATGGAAGCTGTTCGCTTTATCGACTTTGCTGATGCTGGCCAGACGTTCTCTGCTGCTGCCGGGAGAGGCAGCCCCGCAGGAGACAGCGGGACGGACGGCGGGACCGCACCGGTGGCCGTAGCGGCTGAGCTTGCCGGGGCGTCCCGCGCCGGTAGCGCCGGCTGCGAGTGCATTCCCTGCGCACCTGCGGGGAGATGGTGGAGAGGCGGCGGGGACTGGCAACGGGGACGGTGGAGAGGCGGCGAGTGGAGGCTGGTTTCAGGACACCGAGGCCGACTGTCGCGTGTCCCCAGAGCCACCCTTGCCGTGCAGCGGGTGCTGGGCAGGAGCCACGGCCACGGCAGGGAGAGCCCTCGCCAGCGGTGAGTTTGGCACCAGGGCAGAAACCGCCCGGGGACGGAGGGTGCGGTGCTGTGGGAGCCATGCTGACGGCAGAGCTGTGCCGAGGCACCAGCCGGCACCGTGCCGCCTCCCCAGCCACTCGCTGCCAGAGCCTGGCGCTGCCCAGCTGCAGGTCTCCCGCCGAGCCCTGGCACTTCCCTCTGTGTGGGCAGAGGGTCTGGACCCGAAGGCTTTCCCCGCATCAGAAACCCCTGTATTTGCAGCCGTATTTGCAGTGTGAGAGGGGAAGCGCGGGGCAGGGTCGGCGTGAGGGGCTGGACGTGCTGCAGACCCTGCAGTGCCGGTGTCCCCCGCAGCCCCTCCAGCGGGGGTCCCACCGCCTGTGCAGGACCCCCCCCTCTGATGGCCTCGCAGCCAGGGGCAGGGACGGCAGCTCGGGGGGTCCTTGCTCACAGGAAGGAAGAAACTCAAAGGAGTTGAAGGGAGAATAAATTGACCGAAAACCAGCCTTAACTGTCCAAGAGGATCGCTGTTTGTGCAGACCCCGGCGGCTCCCAGTCGCAGCAGTTTGGTGCTCGTCTATAGGGAAGGCGCGGAAACAAAAGTAACCCTATCTGTTGAAAAGAGGGAACTCACAAGGATTTTAGTTTTTTTCTACTGCAGTCAGCACAAAGCGATCAGGTTTCTTACTGAACCTGCTGCAATGCAACGAGCCGCGATAAACACCATCCAGTTTCACGTAGGTCCTATGAGCAATGCAAAACCTCGCTGCGCCCTGTGTCACCCCAACTCGGTGAGTGCGTTTGCATGCAGAGAACCTGCCTTGGGAATGCTGCTAGAGATTAAGCACCACCTTTTTAAAGGGCAATCTGGTTGTTTTATGTGTGTGTAGTAGCACGGTTCTTCTGAGACTGTGGCCATTTCCCCGCTTCTGCATCTCTGAAGTAACAGGCTTTGACATCTCCTTTCTGTGTGCGCTGGGCTGCAGGCTCTCTTCTGTCTCAGGAAGGGAGCAGGATGGGTGTGCGTCCATCGGTTCATTTACCAGGAACTCCAGCAAGGTGCTCATCCGCTTCTCCAGCATCTCGAGGAAGAGCAGGGACCTGCTGCTGCTGGCTCTGCGTCGGGGAAACTTCATTTCACCCACAGCTCGCCGCCGTGGCCTGCAGGTTTGTGAATGTCCTGCCCAGTGAACAAGTCGCACGCAGGAGATCAGTCTGTGCCCTCCATCCGCTGTTCTGCACCTTAATAAACCAAAGGAAAGCGTATTGCTCTGCATTTTGGTGTCGAGTAGCACTGTATGTTTCGGATGAGAGATGTTTGGGCACATCACCTGGAAAACTGCAGTTGTGATGCAAATGTCACTTTATAGGCTCATAGAATTATTACTATTATCGTATATTTGTAATATGGTAGCCCATAAGATACCGAGCTGTGTAGCAGGGGATGCTGTAGGTGCTGCTCAGCACCCTCCAACTGTCTCTGAGGGGCGCAGCACCCAAAGGGTCTGCAGAGCAGAGCAGTCTTGAGTGGCAGACGTGCGTGTGAAATCAAGGCAGCTTCATTGTCAGCCTGTGCTTGACCATACTTTGGGGAAAGGTGATATTTAAAGTCACTAAGTCACAAGGCAGCAAATACTGAGCAGTAGTTGTCCTGAAGCCAGTGCCGGTACCCGTAGGACTCTGTCGGTACAAGCAATTCTACTCGCAAACGGGCCTGCGGGATGCAGTGGGAGCAGGCTTTTCCAGGAGGGGACCTTGCGGTGCCAGAGGAAGAAAAATAGTCTCAGTCTCCTGCTGACAGGGTTCTGTTTATCATATCTTTCCCTGCCGCAGGAAGGAGTTCATCTTCCACGGCCGGCGGGAGCGGAGCGCGGGCCGCAGGGTGTTCCTGCTGCAGCACCGGGATGCGTGCCGCAGGGAGCACTGCCGTGGAAAGCTGCCTGGGCTTTCCTTCGCAGTGACAATAGTGTGGAACTGGCTGCTTAATTACAGCCTCATCTGGGACTCTGAAATCCCTCACTACCTTGCTGCCAGGGTCGCCCTTTTAGTGACAAAAGCCACTATTTTTGTTGGTTGAAATGATCCTTTTACCTTGCAAAGGCAGTTAAAAGCCCAAACAGAACAGATTTATTTTTAAAAGGCTCTTTTCCAAATCTTCAGGAGAGAAGAGAAATAATTCTCCAAAATAAGGAGGAAGATCAATAATTGATGCTCCATGGAAGCCCATGTTATTTTGCCTGCCAGCAGCAAAGATTAAATAGACCCCTTCTAGTCTAAGAAGAAATGAGACTCCTGTGATTTGGGTTTGGAGTTTTTTTGCCATAACATATGAAATCTGTTGGCAAATATAGTTAATAGGCAATGTTCAGCACTTTATCTTCATCTGGCATTTAATAAAGGGACACGCTACATCTGTATAATAGCTGGGCTAATTGAGTTGACAGAACACAGCAACCCTGTTGGTCATCTTCATATGCGGTGGGATGAATGTAAATCTCATCCCGTGTGAGGACAGAGGTTACAGACAACGGGGGACAGACCCCTCTCTGTTAGCTGTGACAGGTGGCTCCTGCCTTCGGTCCCGCTGGGGGAAGGGTCAGACGCGGTGCAGAATCTAATTGCTTACTCTCTGGGGACAGCAAAAGATACCGAAGAAGCTCTATATGATTAATTTGTGCTCTCGCATCAATGCCTTTCATGTGTGGAGGAGAATGGGTTGTTCACGGATGAGTAAGCATCTCCTTAGGTTTCATAGCTGTGGGGCTGTTTCGTTTATTGTGTTTTGGGTAATGACATAAGACGCCAGTGTTTCTGAAG
The DNA here is from genome assembly GCA_947846985.1 of Fratercula arctica. Classification (NCBI taxonomy): domain Eukaryota; kingdom Metazoa; phylum Chordata; class Aves; order Charadriiformes; family Alcidae; genus Fratercula; species Fratercula arctica. The sequence continues at coordinate 2,131,038 of CANTUZ010000023.1, forward strand.
CTAAACTGCCTCTTTACAGAGAGAATGATTTACAGAAATAGGGCACATCATTCATGCGTGTGCAGCTGGACTTTCTTGAGCCTCCTTCCCCAAAAATTCCCGTCGTGCGGCCCGTGACGTCCCCCCAGGCTGCGCCCCGGCTGCTGCAGGGCGACTTCGTCAGGAGAGGAAAAAACATTTTCTAACTTGTGTGCTCAAGTAATCACTGCAAGCTAATTGCAGCAAATTAATTACAGCACAAACACAATTTCTTTCCCTCGGCAGGTGTGTCACAGCGCTGGGTCGGGCTCTGCCGCGGGGCCCGGCTGGCTCGGCGCTGGGTGCCCTTCTCCCCTGGCTCCCCTGGAGCTGGTGGCTCACTTGGCCCACGAGAAGGAGCAAAGACAGAGGCCCCGTCTCTGATTTGGAAAAACCAACACTTTGTGCCCTTCTGGCAGCTTTCGGGCAGGCGGTTTGTCCCGCGGCGCTGCAGGGGTGGTGCAGAGATGTTCGTACGTGAGAGCAGCCGGTCAGCGCCACGGACGGGACCACCACGTCCCACCCCACCATGGGCAGCAAGAGGCATGTGAGGCGAGAATGAGACACCCCGTCACATCCCCCCGCTCCGCCCAGTTACAAACTGGAGTAACTAGAGCAGCGCAATATTTGCATTTGTTGCCAATATTGTCCTGGTCCAGTCAATCAGGCTTTGGTCCCTAAATCCGCCTAATCTCTTGCTTTTCCTAAGTTCATTAGGCCTTCAAAGCAAGACATAAAAAGACAAATCTCCTAGTGGGAAGGCAGCGATCCCTGCAGAAATGCCTCCAGATCGCATGCTCCCCTCTGATGTGGAGACGGGAACACCACCCCGGGCTTAAACGCGGTGTGCGGATGCATTAGAGGTCTTTGAAAATGGATGCAGTGCAACCATTGCATCCCCCAAGGTTACTTTAAATTGAAGGGTGAAAACATTTGCCTATATTTTCTTCATTTAAAAAAAAACCCAAAACCATACTCTGCATTGTTCATGCGGAACATCTATGCGTTACAGAATTTTAATTTTGTCTGTTCTGGCCAAACGTTTTTCCCAGCTTAAAATTCTGTGCAAGACCTTCTGCAAAGAAAGTAAATCTCAATAATTAAGTGTCAGCCCGGTTGTGTCTTGCCACACACACACTTCTAAGGAGCAGCGCTAACAGGAATACGGCTGGCACTGGGAGACAGCTGGAAGTGTGATTATTAACACCAAAACTGTAATCTTTGAGACATGTTTCATTAGAGTTTAGTAGCACATGCTAACACCGTTCTTCAGCCTCCAGTGCAATATGTTAGGTTATGTTTCGGAGGCGAGATGCTAACTTTCTGTAGTGTTTTGTGCTCAGACATAATCCAGCACCGGTAACACATGGTTTGGAGCCGGCTGCTTGTCTGAGGCAATGGAGCTCTGTGGCAACAGCGCGTGAAGTGACTCTGCCCCGAGACACGCTACTTAGCACAAAGAAATTAATCATGGGAGAAGAATGCTCCTAGTACGAGTGGTACTCTCTTTGTTAAGTTCCTGTTGCATCAACGTAATTAGCAAGTCCTGACCTTTAAAACCACCTTCCAGAATCTTCAAATTATGTATGTGGAAGTCTGCGTTCCTCCTCCTGGCTGTGCTGGCAGCGCTCTGTGCTTGGCTGCGTTCATGGGAGCTCCTGGAGCGTGTCACCAGCTCTGAGTCCTCTCCCACCAGTGAGGGGTTATTGGGAACCTCCGGATCTGTTGCAGACCTGCGAGACAGGGAGGACCCGGTTTGGCGGTGGAACATCCAGGGTCTCGAGAGAGAAAGCAAATATGCATTAACACTGCAGTGTTCCCTCTTAAACTACTGCACTGAGCTGAATTGCAAGACTTTCGGATAAATTTTCTAGCCTAATTTCTATTTCCAGTGTCAGAATAGGGGTGATGGAGCTGGTTGCTGTTGATCCGGTGATGTTTCTCTTTGCTAAGTGTGTTCTTCTGGCTGTAGGGAGCTGGGCTGGGAGGCTGCCGCAGAACTCTTAAGCCAGAGCGATGTATTGCATTTTTATTCTGCTTTCTTACATATTACTTGTACCCTGAGTCACAGGAGATCTAAAGCAAACTCTATGAAATTCCTTCTGTATATTATATCCTCATTTCCCCCGCACCTTTGTGCATCTCATAATCCTGCCAGTACTGGTAAAAGTCATTTTGGAGCGCAGCTGGCTTGTGCTCTTGCCAGGACCTAAATTCCCATCCTTCAGCAGAGGGGCTGCAGACTGGGGGCTGCTGCAGGCGGGGGGCAGAAGAGGAGCGGCCGATGCTGAGCCGTTCTCCTGGGCACCTCTCCGTGATGGTCTTGGCCCTTTTCACACACCGGCTTGTGAGGGAGCGTGCTCGATGTCGTCACTGCGACACGCTTGTGAGGGCCCCAGCTGCACCAGGTCCTTACTTGCCCCCGCCGGCCCCACCTGGACCCCCCGCACCCCTGGCTGCTGGCCCTGGGGCTGCATTTACGCCCGTCCCCCAGCCCTTGCTCCACTGATGGGAGCTGCGGGTCCCCGGCTGTGTGGGGGGATGATGGCGTTGTCACCAGCAGCCCGGGTACCCGAGCAGGGCTGGGGGCTGCAGCAGGGCCTGGGCTTAAACCCAGAGCTGGGGGAATTTTATCTCTGTAGGAAGCTGGGACAGGGGGGCTCTGTGCGGACACTTTCCTGGGGGCTTTGCTTGGGCTGGGCGGCAGCGAGGGACCGGCTCGGGAGCCTCCTCGGCGCGGGCTGCTCGGCCGTGCCCGTGCCTGATGCCGTGGGTTCAGCACCGTCCCCTCCCCAGCCTGCTGCTCGCTCACCAAGCTGCGCAGCGCGCTCGCGGGCCTTCGGCAAGCGCCTTTGTCTAATATGTTTTTAATCAGTGTGTGCACTTCAATTTGCATATTAATAGTGAGGAAATGTTATTATACGCTGCTGTTGATGAGATGGTTGTCAAGCCTGTCTTACCAGTCTGAGGAAAGAAAGAAACTGCGTCTATTGTATAAAAAATGAAACTGCAGCAAACACATGTTTTAGGATCTACCATTCTCTGCCTCTGTCCTTCTTTATCTCTGCCTTTATTTTTCTCTTAATAGCTCATATGGATGCATTCATTCATCTTCCCTCTCCCCCCCCCTTAGAACAAGGATCATTTAACAGGAGACTAAAACAGGATTTTGTGCCTGTTGTGACAGCTCCAAGCCAGACTAAATATCACAGTTTTTTACTGGGCATCTTTGACATGTAAAATGGCAAAAGGCTGACCCAGTCTAGGAGTCCGTTTGTGGCAGCTGACCCCAGCAGAGTAACTCAGATGCCAGAAATGAGCGCTGGCACTGCTCGCTCCCCGGGTTTTGGCGTTTCACGGCTGCCGTCGGGGTTGGCTCCCTCGGCCCCCTGCAGCGCAGACGTCGCTCCCCGGCGGTGCCTGCGACAGGTCCGGGTTTGCCATCGCTAAATTTTAAGCGCACTGTCCTAACCTGGGGCTAAAGGACACGGGCAGTAAAGGGCGTTTGGAGGGAGAACAGGGAGATACACATCTATTTTTTCTCCATTCTCCTCTGCCAGCAAAGCTGCCCTTGCTAATCCTGGTGGGGAGCAGCCAGCACGGGGGGAGCACCAGGCTCCTGCTGCAGGAACCAAGGTCCCCCCGCTCCTGCCTCCGCTCGCTCGGGAAAGAGCAGGGCAGGGGATGGGGAGAGCCGCCGTCGGCACTCCCAGAGCATCCCCGTGCCCTGTGCAGCGCGGCAGCGGCGGGCGCGTGTCCGGGGACCCGAACAGGCGCCGCTCGTGTAAGCGCTGCGTAAATACCGAGTGACAATACTTTGAAAGAGGAACCTCTCAGCGCTCCGTGAGCAGGGAGGCAGCGCGGGATTGGGGGTTTTCAATCACACCAGCTCCAGAAGAAAAGGAGCGCGGCTGCTGATCTGAAATCAGTCTGCAGCTTCTGCAGCCACCCACTGCAGACTCTGCGGGACAAAAGGGACAGTGTGAGGCAGGAAAAAAAGCCCGTGAGCATTTGCTATAGAGAAGGTGGCTGGAGGAATGAGACCCAGCAAAGGCGTGGGATGGATGTTTCACACCAGAGCTTCAATCCATTTATATAACCATAGTTGTTATCATAATAAATGTAAATAACTGAATGAGTTCAAATTTAGTATTTGACAACACTGGCTCTTTGTGAGTACACATGGAATTCTTGTGGTAAGCCTTTATTTCATCAGATAATCTAACAATATTTTAAACAATCCTTTAGGCATTTAGTTCGGCTCATATTTTGTGATTTTTCTCGCTCCTGGAAATGAGGGCTATATTCTCCAAAGCATAAAGCCTCCCACAAGTTCATGTGTTAAGAAATTGCTTGAATCAAAAAACGTGGCAGTTTGGTGGCTTGCCTCTCGCTGCATCGCTGTAGCCGGTAACAACAGCAATCATGTTACGGTGAAAGTACAAAAAAGCTGTTTTGCACCTTGTCAGCCCCAGGCAACAAATATGCAGGCTAGCCTTAATTTATTTTCATAGGATGAGGCGGCCCTCGGTGGCATCTGGGACAGACACCAGAGCCCCGGCCCACGTTGCCTGGCTCAGGACGCATCCCTGCTAATTAGCGCTTGGCCTCGCTGGGGAGCACAGCACCGCAGGGCACGGTTCCTCATGGGGGTTTTCCTTGGGTCGGAGTGTGACGGGGATGTCACTCTCCATCCCGATTCCCGCTCCGCACCTCCCTGGGCGCTGGAGGGGGGACCCTCGCCCCGTGTGTTGGGGGGCTGGAGCATCCCCGCAGCCAGGGCACTGGACCCCGCGCCAGCAGCGTCTCCCCATGCCAGTGCCACGGCGCTGGCGTCCTGGCCGTGCCCTCTGCTCTGCTGGCACCCGGCTGCTCCCTTTGCCGGAGCAAAATGCCCGTCCCACCGCGGTCTCCAGGCTCCGCGCAGGTGGGCTGCGGTGGAAAGCCGCTGCTCTGTGCGGTGAGATGGACACCTTGGAGTCGGAAGGGGATTTTCAAAGGCCTGGAGATAACCAGGATTCAGAAATAGATCAGAACGAGCCTTTCCATCCAGAAAGGAAGAAAAAGTGAAAAGCTAGTTCAGAATAGCACCTTCTGTAAAGTCCCCCTCGCACATACTTTTTAATGAGACTAGTGCTGGTCTTAGCAGACAACTGACCTCGATTCACTCACAGCTCTGTGCTATTGATTCAGTAGCTTCTCTTAATGCGGAATTTATTATCTTTGTTAGGGAATGTGGAATCTAGCAGGTGCACGGTGTTAAATAATGAAAAAGCGACTTTGCCAGTGCCAGGAATATGACGGTGCGATGCCAGGGACGAGTGGGATGGACTCTGCGAGGATGAGTCCTTTAGCCGTGCAGAGCACGAAGAGCGAGACGCTTGTGCCGCCGGGCGTTTCGGTTTGGGCTGCCGGGGGAGGCTCTTGCTGAAATGGGCACCACCGCGGTGTCTTCCTTGAGCCTGCCCTGGAAGGCGGCGGGAGGCACGGGCTGCTCGAGCCTCCACCTTCCACTGCTTCTGCCGGGTTCAGCAGCACCTTCGGAGAGGTCTGGCCTGAGTCCAGCTTAGATCATGCGTCTGTAAGTCACCGGGAGTTCTGTCTCGATTGCTTCCCCCCCATATGAGTCACTTCCTAACGCAGATTTTTAGTTCGTTAGTGCTGTGATGCATTAAAATGAATCTCAGTAAAAAGGCAATGCTAATTAAAAAACAAACAAACAAACAAACAATTTCTCCCCCACCCCAATTTCTCGGGTTCGTTTTTTGCCTTGACTGGGGCAGAGGGAAGGGCCAATGTTCTGCAAAATTCTGAGCAGATCGCGGCTGGAGCTCGGCACAGGCAGACGGGGTCTGTGCCCGGCGCCCAGGGGCTCCCCCCAGGCTGGTCCCTGGAGAGACTCCCCCCGGCAGAGGTTCACTGCTTCGGGCTGCCATCGCTCGAGCTGGTGGCGGCTCCTCGCTGTGCAGTCCTGTGCCGAGCCCCCAGGTCTGTACGTGTGTCGGGGCTCCGCTGACTTCAGGATCCAGCGTCTGGAGCAAGAGCAAAAGGTGCCCAAACGCCCATCGCGTTTTGCTGGCGCAGTGACGGCGTCGGGCGGCGACTCGTGGTGTGTCACTCCCTGAGTCAAACAGGAACGGGCAGAGACAAAGGGAGGACAAGTTTGCTTCCTCAGCTGGCAAGAGCTAAAGCAAAGCAACTTGTAGAGGAGACCCAAATCACCACTGAGCTAAAACCTTACAGAATGGAGCTAAAAGGCGAGATGACGTGCTCTTTTCTAGTGGTTTTACTCAGTGGGCAGTGAAGCAGAGGTGATAAGCAGGGCAGTATAAATCAGTGAAGTCTCTGGTGCAGCCCAGCATGCACGGATGTGACCTGGAAAGTTCCTTAAGCCAAGCTATTAAATCATTTGCAGGAGAAGAGCAGACAAGCCCTGCTTCACCAGCGTGAACCAGCACTTTGGTAAAACTTGTCTTTATTTTGAATGTTGTCCTGAACGTTACATCTGTGGCCACTTAGCAGTAAGTGCCTACAAGCACTGAAAATAAGGCAAAATCACAGACTTTCTGCTCTTGTGACCAAGGGCCTGTTTATTTCCTTCTCCCAGTGCCCTGGCTTCAGCCTTTCCCCAGCACTTCTCGGGTGGCTGATGTTTTCCGGGGGTGAGCTCTGCGGAGCGTCGGTCCGGGCAGCCCCTGCATCCCTCCGCGCTCACCAGAGAGATGCTGCCCCATCCCCGTGGAGCCAACACAAAGCCACCGCCGTCCCCGGGGCAGGGACAGGGACCAGAGCCTGTCCCCAGCACATCCCCACGCGCTGCCAGGCCCTGCAGGACAGTGACGTTTTGCACTTGTATAACGTTTCTCTTTTGAAGGCTGATGGTGAATGAGGGTGTCCCGGAGAACAGCCATTGCTCCCACCACAAAACCCACACTCAGCAATAACACAGGTTGCCCAGGGCGCTGGTGGAGTCTCCATCCCTGGAGATACCCAGGAGCCCTCTGGGCAGCCGGCTCGAGGTGGCCCTGCTTGAGCAGGGGCTGGACAAGGTGACTCCAGAGGCCCCTTCCAACCGCAGCCAGTCTGGGCCGGCAGAACTGGGTTGAGGAACCCTCCTGGGTTCTGCGCTGGTGGGGGGGGGGGGTGTTCTTCTGGTTTGTTTAGGAGGACAGAGTGCTAATAAAATACTGCTTGATCCAAAGATGTCGCCCCCAGGATCTCTGTTGATTCACACTTGACTTTGGCTGCGGGAACTGCCCCAGTCGTTTTTGGTACCGATTTGGAGAAGGGCAGGGATGTAATCCAATGCAATGCGGTGAGTGTGGCAGATGCTGGGCGTTTCTTTCTGGGACTCCTATGGAAAACCTTCAGAGCCCGGACTGTGTGGCATGCAAGGGCCAGTTCTTGGCAGGATGGCGCCGGGTCCCTGCAGGCAGCACGGCACCCACCTGGCGCTGCCAGTGCTGCCCACGCTGCGCCGGGGTCGGCGGGACGGTGACGGCCAGCGGCGGGGAAGGCACAGCTGGTGATTATTCACGCCTGTGGCACCGCGCTCAGCTTGGGAATAGGATGCTATGCAGAAAGCTTTGTTCCTCCTGCTAATTACAAAGGCTGCGTGCGCTTCTGTGGCAGGGATGCTTCCAGAGACCCCGCTGCGAGTCGGCTCCGTCCAGTGCTCTCGCACTGGATCCGCTGGTAACCGGCTGGAAATGTCCCTGCAAGGGACGCGGAGCAAATGGCTCCGCAGCAGAGCTGGGGGGGCAGCTGCATCTGGGGCACCAGGTTCCGCTTAGAGCTTCTTCCCGGCTACAGTCACAGCCATAGTGATGTCTGCTGGGGGTCCCGTGGGCTCTCACCCTCGTAACCGGTTCTGTGTAATTCAGTATTCGTGCTGTAGTGATGATCTAAGGATAAAGGCTAACTAAAGCTTATAGTGAAATGTACCACTTTTTCTTATTAGAGTATCCAATAGAGTTGGAAAATGGACAAGCTGTAGGCAACACAGATTCTTTTTTGGGTCTGAAGTCGAAACAACAACTGCAAGCTAGATGCAGACTGGAAAACATTTCAGCTTCAGTTTAATGTGATTTTGGCAACAAATTAGGCAGTTTGGAGGAAAAAGGTAGTAAGCACCTGTAAAATTAGGTGTTATAAACATCATGTATTATTTCAAATTTGGGAGCTTTAAGTAGTGTTACATCCATTACCTAATTTCACAGCATTTAAAATAAATTTATTGTTCTGCATTGGACAAAAAATTGGAACTGTCACCTGACAGATGTGAATTGCACACGTTGTGGTTTGTGTTCAGGGGGTTTTGTACAATCCGCTCTGCTGCCGTTCAGCGTCGTGCGTTTTGTACGTGAGAACGTCCAACCGGGTGATTTCTGTTCTGAGAACAGGATAATTGTGTATGTACCATTTCTAAAGTGAGCACAACCGTAGACATGTACTTCAAAAGGAATGTTAAAAATAAATAATTTGAAATCTATGCTATATAGTTGGATTTTTTTTATTACTTTTTTTTAGGATTTATTTCAGTTGCATCTTTTTTTCCGCCAGCCAGACGTTGTTCACCTCAGAGGTGCCTCGGCCGGTGGGATGCCCGAGGTTCACACAGACGCCTTGTAGCCTCCAGCCTTTCCCTCTCCCACCCACCCGCCTCTGAGGGCTCCTCTGCGCTTAAAATGGGGACCCGGGTGTCACCTGCGCCTGTCCCTGCTCCACGGGGCGGTGGGAGAGCAGAGAGCCCTGCCCAGGGGATTTGCCTCTGGCAGAGGAATGGGGTGTCCCCGTACGGTCGGTGCCGTCACGCCGGGGAGACCCGTTGTCCCCGTGTGCCGTGGCACGGCGTTCCCCGCGCGGGGCTGGGCTCGGAGCGCAAGGAGCAGCGCTGGGACGGGAGGTGGGGGGATGACCAGTGCTAAGCGGGGCTGGCGCATCCCCATCTGCCCCAGACGGTTCCATCCACAGCTCCGTGCCCCTTCCCGGGCACCCCCTGCGCTCACACCCCCCTGTCAGCGCTCCTCGCCTCCCGCCAGAACAGCCAAACAAAGCCTCGCCGTTCCGGCTGCACCGCGCCATGCTTGCACAGGCCAAAAGAAAAGGAATCGGGAAAAGCACGTTCGTCTTGCAGCCCCGGTTCACCCGCTAATGAGGGACACCCAGCCCAGGCGCAGAACAGCCCGTTCCTGCCAACAGCATCTTCATTTGGACTCGCTGGCCCTGCTGGGGATTTAACATTCAGGCCTTGTCACAGGGTCCCTTTCACCATTTTAATGAACCCAGCGGTCGTTTGGGGGGCTGGAAGATGAAAACTGTGAATAAATCCCCCCAGGTGCTTCCCACGTGGGCTGCCTTTCTGGGGCATGGCCGCGGGGCACCGTCGGTGCCAGGACAGTGACCCGTCACCGTGCTGCTGGTGTGTGCTGCGGGGGGTCGGGCCGTGTCGCTGGCTGCTGCAGCATCTGCCCCAGCGAGCACCTGTGGCTCCTCCATGTTGTATTTTTGGGGGTATTTTTGGGCACACTGTCAGCGGCAGCTGGGGTCTGTGGGGTCAGGGAGCCGCTTTCAGCCATGGCTGCGGCTGCAGCATCAGTGTCTGGGGAGCGGGATCCATGGCTCCTACTGGCTGCAGGACCCCGCGGGGGCTCGGCAGTGCCATGGCACCGGAGAGCCCCCGCCATGGCCAGCGGTGTGCCCGAGCCGGCAGCGGCGCAGGCAGCGCAGTGAGTCACCGTCTGGCGAGGGCAGAGCCCACGGCAGCGCTCCCGGGGAGGAGAGACGGGAAAGCAGCGCTGGGAATAACAAGTGGAGCTCAGGAAATAATCCATCACCCTCCCAGCGCCGAGGGCACCGAGGCAGACGCAGCGCAGCAGAACGCGCCTGCCCGGCCCTGCCTCCCCTCTGTTTGCCAGCAGCCTCTGTACAGCCGCGGCGAGCAATCGAGTCGTATTTTGAATTCAAAACCGATGGCTCTGACCCATTTCTCTTTGCATAGCAACACCGGGCTGTTGGTCCCAGGAGGGGCATTTGGAAAGGCCTCAGAGAAATTTAGCTGCATTTTCTCTTGGAAGTTGATCTACAGAATGGCTCTGGAACCATTCCCCTGTGGGCAGGATTCAATATATGTGTTTTAAATAGTCAGCTGCTGTGTGGTTTTAATATAAAGCACAAGCATTCCATTTAATTAAACACGCAGTTAAGGAATATATACAACTTGCAGAGGGATGCTCCGTGGCTGCTCTGCACCTTGACAGGTCACCAGCGTGTTGCTCCTGCCCGCTGGCAGTGACGCGGGCGCTGGCACTCGGTGTCAGCGGGCAGGCGGCACCGGTGGCACCGGCAGCACCTGCGGGGACAGCATGAGTCCCCGGAGCTGTTGCTCTCCCAGGCACTGCTTATAGGCACCCACACGCAGTCCTGCCCGGTGGCAGATGGCCCGATGGCTTTGGGTGACCAGGGCACGGGGCCACGGTTGCAGCTCCCCGGGGCTGGCACCAGTGGGAATCAAGGAGCTGGTGATTTATGATAGAAAAAAAGGGGACCTGTCTCCAAAACCTTGTCTGCGCACCTCTTCAGCAGCTCTGCTTTATTACCCAGTCAGTATCCAAGTTCCTATTAGAATTATTAACGTAAATATTAATGGCTACAGAGAAACAGAGTGTCAAGGGCATTTCAGCAGGAGGGTGCTGGGACCCAGAGAGAGGAGAGGGGGGAGGCGGAGACCCTGCATCTGAGGCACCCCCAGGTCAGCTGGGCTTTTTCACCTCAAAAACCACTTGGGTGACGTTTTTGCAAGCGTAGAAGGGGGTGGCTGCAGGTCTCAGCGTGAGCCAAGGCTCCTCCGCAGCCCTCTGGGCTCTCGCACCCTCTGCCGTCTCAGACATGCTGGCTCCCATTGCTTTTATTTTCATGGCTTTTGAAAATAAAAGCTGGGACTGTGGGGTGGAAATACAGTTTCCCAAGGCATTTTCACCTCTTCGCACCATTTGCACTGGTGCAAGGCGAGGTGCGATGCATCTCGGCTCCCACCTACACCACTTGTTTATGGAAACAGCTTTGACACCCAGCAGCCAAAGAGCTGGTACGGAGAAGGGCCCGAGGCTTATTAAGTCACTTGGCCTTTTTGGAAAGATTTATTCCTGTGGCTGAGTGCAGATGACGCACCTCCGTCTGTGTCACTAACGAGCCCTGCGCCCCGGCATGGCATTTCTGTGGGCTGGATGTGCTATTATTTCTGATGCTGTATCAGACAGTCAGTCTGGGCCATTAAATATCTCCTGGCTCTTCTCCTCTCGAACTTCACCTCTTTTTTCTTGGCCACGGAATTCCTCCTGCAGTTTCAATTGGACGTTGCACGGTTTTTCACTTGCTGTCCTTCCGCTCTCGTTTCCTCAGAGAGCAGCAATGGCCACACACCAGCATCTGCGACAAGCCCCCGCAGGCACCGGTGGGTGGCTTTCTAATGACAGACGCTGGAAACTCAGCGTATTGCTGCTCGTGCTTTCACACACGCGACGCGGGCGCTGGAGGTCACGGTCCCTGGGCGCTCAGCACAGAATAGCGCTGGGCGATGAGCGGGGCTGACTAACGGTGGCTTTTTGCCTGATCCGCTGCAGAACTGTTTAACTCATTCCTGCCCCGCAGCCTTGCAGATTCGCTGCTCCTGTTTCTCCTCTGCAATGTCTACCCGGTATGTCCTTGGCTGCTGCAAAACCATCTGCGAATCAGTGAAACAGAAATAGTGCTTTTATGCTTCCCACATGTTAGCTTGAGTGACTGCAAAGAAAATACTGGCCATAGAATGAATCCAGAGTGCAAAATGTGCTGGTTTTCACTTGTTGTCTGTGCTAGTGTTTATCCATGCCTCAACCAAAAATAGCAGACTTTGTCGATATTTAATATTTTCCTCTCCATCAGCTCATAACGTGGGTGTCCCTGGTTGCCCGGCAGAGACCAGCTGGTCTGCAGCCTGCCAGCTGTGCCGAGTTTTCCTTTTCCAGGGGGATGGGGGTGCGCTGCTCACAAGCAAAGCCAGGTTTCTGCTTGTTAGCAGACCCCGAGGAGGGATTGCCCACACCTTTGAGCTCAGCTGGCCCCTGATGAGCCCAGCTCCTTAGCACCGGCACTGAGCATGCCCATAAAGCTGCTGGGCAGGCACCCAGCCTCAGGGCTGGCTGGGGCTCTGGCTGCTGGTGTGGGGATGGGAGCCTGGCAGCGCTGCTGTAGGTAATGCAGAGCTGCCTGGGGGTGTGCAGGGACGTGCTGTGGGCACAGTCCTGCCCCACAGCATCAGGAGCTTTGCCCTGGGCTCCTCTGCTGGGAGGGTGCATCCAGCCCTGGGGGCGCAGGGAGGGACTGGTGCCCCCCAGGGAGCAGGGGGTGTGTGGCTGGGGAGGGTGAGCGAGACGCTGGGGAGAGGAGAGGCAGCCTGTGGTGGGGGGGGGATGAAAGACCTTAGAGCATGAAGAGTCCTAAAGCTGTGGCCTCAGAGGCTTCTTCCCACCTGCAGCCCCAGGGCACAGTGCCCTGGGAAGAGCGAGTGACCAACAAGCTCTGTCTGCAGAGCTTGCTGTGCCTGAGCAGAGCATCCCCCCGGGGGGAGCAGTGGCTGGAGACCCCCTGCTGCAGGGATGGGGATCCCACCTGCCGTGTGCCCCATCTCACAGTTTGCCAGGAGCTCAGCCTAGGGGGCGGCAGAGGGACCATTTGGTCCAGCCCTGTGGTGGCCCCTGGCTGCTCACCCTCCTGGGCACCAGTGATGCTGGTGGGGCTTGCCCCAGGGCTCTGGGTGAGGGTGACAGGCAAGAGGGCACAGGCAGCTCTTGATCTGCTGGGACAGGGGAGGCCAAGATAGACTATTTTTTAAGAAGTATGTTCCTTGGTGCAGGCAGGCGGTTCTGCAGGACCCCCGTGGGGCAGTGGTCCAGGTCACAGCATCTTCTGGGCAGGATGCACCGTCTCTGTCAGCGCAGGCTGTCGAGCTGCCAGCGTTGGCCTTGGCGCGGAGCTGAACGAGCTGGCTTGGCTGTTTCAGGGGTTTATTAATAAAGCCAGCGGTACATAACTCTGTTGCGAGACCTGCAATCATTCACGCCTGGTACAAGTTGAGCTGTAAATAGCTCCTTGAGTGGTGACTCCTGGGTCTGTGTATTAAATTCCAGGTGCTGCAGCCAAGTGCTTTTAGGGCTGGAAGTGCTGCCTGACCCGGACCTCAGCAACAGGGGCTGCGGCTCAGCGTGTACCTGACCTGAATGTGCTGATGGAGCTGGAGATGGGATCGGCAGCGAGAGGACCAGAGACCTGCTGGGAGAGCAGGGGACAGGAGCCTGGAGGTCCTGGGCACATGCAGACACAGGGGCTGCCACCGCGCTTGAGCAGATGAGGCCTCGTGAGTAATTGAAATGCTTTCTTTTTTTTTTTTTGCTGTTGATGTTTCTCTTCTATTCTAATGTCCCCAAACAACTGGTGCTTGAGCAGCTGGCTTACTTACAATTCAGGATTTCTCAGCCATGTTCACTGTTCAGTTTATTCAGGGACTTGCTGCACCGAAGTTGCAGTCCCTGGTGTTAGTTAGGATTGCTAGCAGAGGGGCAGAATACTCTGTGTCCTTCAGAACAAGGTCATTGCTGGCTGGGCAGGGTGTGAGGTGGCTCTGCCATGTCAGGCCAGGGCACCGGGGCATCGGGTGAGAGCGGCTGCAAGTGCTGGTGAGCCCAGGGCTGGGGGAGCGTTGGCCATGTGAACCAGCCTCTGGGCATCCTTCTTATCTGGTACCTTCAGCATCCTGGTGCCGAAATAAAATCGCGTATGAATGGGGAAAGAGGAAAGCTGGTCCTGGTTGCGGACAGGATGCGGCGAGTGGTGGCTGTGGCTCTTGGCATGGATGGGTCAGGGGTAATGCTGTCTGTGTTCGAAAGAAAAACCAAAAATGCCTGAAGCCTGTGCTGTCTGTGGAGGTGCTAGTGATGCTCGTCCGGGTGCCTGGGCAGAGTTTGGTTTGCGGGTTGGTGCTTGGGATGGATGTAGAGGCAGAACAGGGTCCTCTCCGTTCCTCGAGAGAGGCTTCTCTCGGTCTGTGCGCCATCAGCTGTACCCTCGAGGGTGCGCACGGTTGTGTGACCACTGTAGAGTGCCCAAGGCTGGGCCAGTGTCACTGCGCGAAACAGACCCCACAGGCACGTGCTTTCCAAGCTGTGAGCCACCTCAGAAGCTTTTGCTTTAAAACTGTGAAAATTATTTTGCATGTTTAACATTGCTATAATAGTTGCAACGGTGTTTACAATCCCACTCAGCCCCAATCCCTGCCAGAGTGTTGTAAGTGGCAGTTTTAGAAAGTCAGTTTCTGGTTTTGTTACAGGAGAGAGAAGTGTGGGGTTCAGCACGGATTGCTGCAGCGGTCACGGCTGGGAGAAGAAATGCTCATTAACTTGCTTATCTCCCCTGAGTGTGCGGAACAGATTGTCTGCCAGGCACTGGTTGGCACAGGCAATTCTGCTGGGCTTCTGCTGGAAAGGCACAGAATAAGCCCTTTGGAAACTCCTGTATGAAGCATTTATTAATTTGTCTGTCCTCACCATCAGTAAATGTGCTGCAGAGCCTCAGACAGGCACTGCGGCTCAGTCGGGAGAGTGCAGTTGATAGCATCATGAGTTAATTAAGGGAGAATTACAGAAGGGCTCGGGAACTCCTGTTGCAAGAAGAGGCAGAACACTTGACTCCTCCTGCTCCCTCCCAGCTCCCGCAGGTCCGTCCGTTCTGTGGGTGGCTCCTGCAGTGACCTGTGGCGTGAGCTGGGCTGTCGGGCTCCTGCTCTTCACTGGGAGCAACGTTCTGTTGGCACACCACAATAACGCCCTCGAGACCCCCGATGCCTGCAGTCGCCTCTCAAGAGGGAGTGCAGGAGGTGGGGTGAGCTTGGACTGAATGTTGGAAAAATGGGAGACTTCTCTGCATCAGACCAGCTTCGTGTGTAGGTGATGGGAGGAATAGAAGGGAGTTTCTTGTGTGGAGATGGTGCAGATGGCTGAGCTGAAACAGCAAAGTCCTTGGTGTGGAAACAGGGTGTTGGGTTGGGATGGGCAGCAGGACACGCAGGGATCCCACCTCAGCAAGCACAGGTAGAGAAACACCTGGGAGCGGGAGGAAAACAGCACCGGAGATGCTGAGCCTCATTGCCCTGGGCTGCAGCTTATCCCTCTCCATAACAACTGGGAATAACGTCCATGGGGTTTCAGAAATACTCCAGGATTCTGTCCCACAGTCTGAACCAACAGCTTTAGCCTTGGGCAAATAAAACTAAATACCTCTTTTGATTGTAAGATACAGGACTGGTTAGCTGGAACTATCCATGCTGCCTTGCAGCCGGGTTCCCTAGTGTTAATTACCTCCTGCAATAAATAAACCCTGCGGTATTTGTGTAACAAGTCAGGTGCGAGCGATGCAGCAGAGGGCTGCAGGCTCAGGGGCAGCCCTGGGAGGATGCTGTGTCTGGGCGGCTGGTCCCCTGGCGGGCGCAGGGATGCAGGGGAGCGGTGCGATGCTGTGGGCAGGGCTGCCCTGCGGGGGGCCGGGGTGCAGCTGGGTCAGGGTGGGGGGCTGTGGGGCAGCCCCCGGCTACCCACCGTGTGGGCATGAGCCGAAAGACTGGGTCTGGCAGGGCTGCGGGGTCATCAAATCCCAGTCCCTTAATGCATGTTGTCTGAAATGCCCTTGCACTTGCAATGGCAGAAACCACACAACCTCTCCAGAGCGCCGGTTGCAGGGCTGCTTTCTCCTTCCCCTTAAAATGCTGTTTTCCCCATGTCTAACTGTGCCGTCTGTGCTGCAAATTGAATCTATAGTCTCTCCAAGATGCACGTGGAGGGTGGATGTATTTTTTCGCTTCATCCTTTTATACATTTGAGAATTTAGCAGGTTTCCTCTGTATTCCCTTCTCCAGACTGAGCCTCCCATTAGTACAAGTCAATGGGAGTCGTCAGATGGGTGCGGATCTAAGGTTGAATTCAACCTCAGGCAGGTTGAATGTATTACGGTGTTCCCTGGGGTGACAGCAGGTGACATGATGAACTGGAAAGGTCCGATGCTGCATCCCTCAGTGGTGTGTCTGCACATGTATTCTGCAGGGAAAATAAGTATAAAATGGCAAATCTGCACATGTTTCAAATATCCTCCTTGCAACTAGTCTTCTGTGTCTCCTTCTGGCCTCCTCTGCAATTAGAAGCGCTTTGCAGAGATGTCTTTAATGTTTGCTAAATGATCTCGTTTGTTTTCCTTCTGAAATGGATCTGTTTGCCAACATGCACCGCTTGTTGCTCCACAGTAGCAGGGACTCTCTTTTGGTGGTTTTTTCCCAATGATATTTGGAGCTTTTTTTACACAAGTGGATTTCCAGCAGTATTTCCTGCATATCGATAGTGCCTCCAATGCTCTCTGAACTCAGAATATGTATTTGATTAGATGCACGAACTGAAAGTTATCGGTTGCTTTTTCATTTCAGCTGAGCCGGGGTGTAAGAAAGCTGCACTAATGCTTACTGGTTTCTAGGCATCAAAGTTTGCAAATCTACCATCTAAAATTTGTCCATGCAGCAAAATGACTTTCTGCAGCCTGGTTTGGTCTGTGCCCCCCCAATCCATTAAAACTAATGCTCCCCATCCCCGCTTTAACTTCCAAATATATTTCTCCTGCTGTGCAGAAAGCTGCTGCCTTTTCCTTTACCCTTACCAAGGCTGCTGCCTCCTTCACAGGCAAGTGGCCTGAAACTAAGCCCATACGGGCGCTGGGGGTGCAGCTGCCCCCACTGGGCAGGGGCTGGGGGGGAGCGGGGAAGTCTGTGTTTAACGGATGCTCCGTGTCACAAGCAGAAACCGAGTGAATTTGTCTTAAGCAGCTCCCTGTGGCTTCAGCACATAGTCACGGCAGCGGAAGACCCCCAAACCCGACCCTGAGATCTGTCACGGGAGCACAAATGCCAGCGACAGCCCTCGGGGGTGCCCGCTGTGCTGCTGAGCCCCCCAGTCCGGGGCCCGGGCACCATCCCCGGCAGGGAAACAGCTGCTGAACACGGAGAGCCCCTTCCGGAGGGGGAGAAAAGGACAAACACTGCGTTTGGGTGGAAAAAAGGAGGAGGCTGTTGCATCAGGGAGATGTAATAAAGCGGGAAGGGGAGAGGCAGTGCGGAAAGCTAATGGCAATAAACCACTTCTGGCAAAATGTAATAACAGCGCTTTGCAGTTATCTGGTGTCTTTCACCTCAGGCTTTCAGAGCTCCTTAGAAATATTAGCTAATTAAGCCTCCTGTGTTAATTAACCACACTTTGCTAGATGAGAACCCATTTTGGAGAGCAGCTGTCTGTTCTCCAGACGCTGCCGATGTCCTCCTCATCCCACTTTGTTGCGGTGAGGGGGACCCGCCTGGGAGGATGTGGCCGTGTCCTGGTGCAGTGGTAGCCCTGCTCCCCCCTCGCCAGCAGCGGGATGGGGGTGCTGGGACGGGATGGAGGTGCTGGGACAGGTGGTGGGGGCCTGACTGCCTGTTCAGCCTTTTTCTGTCCAGGGGGAGCAGATCCCAAACTGTCCCTCTGCTTTTCCCGGGTTCCTCCCATCTGGCCCCTTAGCAGCTTTGTTAATGTAGGAAAAACAAGAAAAATAGGGAAATGATGTGTTCAGCATGAGCTTGTTGATGGCAGGGTAAACCAGAAGTGGAGCAGCTCCCCGAAGGCTGGGAAGGAGCTGGGATAAGGGTGAGGAGCTGCTGGTGCAGCACCGGCCGTGGGCAGATGGGGAAACCTCGGGGATAAATCAAGGATGACACGAGGAACGCCAGCTCTGCCTCCTGCGGGCTCCCCCAGTGCTTATCTGGGGAGGTTTGGGAGCTCTGAGCCTTCCCTTTGCTCTTGGGACCTTCCCCCAGAGAAGCTGAGGGGTCCCCGTGCAGCTCAGCCCGGCTGGAGCCTGGGAAGAGCCCCGCGGCCAGAAGGGAGCATCCCTCTGGGTGGTCTCCAGTGCAGAGAAGTCCCAAGTCAATGCTCTGACGATATTTAGTGAGAGCAAAATTGGATACAAGGGACTGGAGAGGGAGATTAGAAGGTCATTTGTATGAGATTATTATCAGTCTGTGCACGGTGACTTATTTTTCTCCGCAAGGTCTAGGTTTGGGATGATATATATTATTCATACAGCAAGAATGGGTGTCTTCCCTCCTGGTTTTCTTATGAAAATATCTTCTATTCGTAGCTCTGCAGAAAGCATGATATAATTTATCTGAAGGTACAATCAATTTTTAAAATATTCCAGAGCCATAGCAAGCGGGGACTGCAGTGGTTAATATTCTGGGCCACAAGCCTCTAAGATTTTGGGTCGCAATAATTTCTTCAAGTAGGAGGCGAGAGCTGTAGCCCTGAGACACGCGTGCCTGGAGGCGCAGGCACAGCTCAGGGCCGTCCCTCGGGGCACCCCAACCAGCCCAGCAGTGTCCGCTGCCCTGGGCTTCCTGATGGACACCCGATGGAACTCCACCAGCCGCCTGTTCCAACTCTGCCGGGAACTCCCGGCTTGCAGAGGTGTCCCGGGCAGGGGGAAGGCAAATGGAGCCAAGGCGTTTATAGGCTTGGTTGGCTGAGCTCCGTTCAGCTTTGCTCCAGAAGTCGGTGACTGAGGCAGTGGGGGCCAGAACAGGGTGAGGAGTGTGTTTAGTGGAGGCTGTCGGTCTGTGAGCCACTGCAGAGCATCTCTCCGAGGACGTCAGTGGCTGGGGACCCCCGCTCTGTGCTGGCTGGGGGCCCTGGGGAAGAGCGGCTGGTGGGGCTGGGGGATGGGAAAAGGGCCATTTACACGGGAGGCGCACCCAGCAGCAGTAATACACGGGAAGAGCAGAGGCTAACCAGAAATCAATCTCTCGCCAAGCAAGGCAATAGAAAGTAGATAGGGACCAGCTGGAGTAAGAAGTATTTGGTAGTTTACAGTAAGCTCTCTGTAGATTTATTTTTCTACTGTAGAAATTTGAGGCAAGAATGAGAGCCGAAGATCCCTCAGGAAATAGCAGTAGGTTATTTATTCACCATTGGTGTTTATTCAGTATCTGTCAGGAAGGGGTTCGTTTCTGTAGCCTGGAAATACGTTCCTTTCTCTTGGCCACTAATGAACTCGGGCATGGCCTATCGCTGCCCGCCCAGCCGGGGTGCGCGGTGCTGCCCTTCGCCTTCCCGCGGCCGTGAGGAGCTGCCAACCCTCTGGCAGGGGGGAGCGTGCCCTGGGCAGAGCCTTCCTCACCCCCTTCTGGGGACCGTGGGGTGACTGTCCCTGTGCCGTTCCCTTGTTCAGGGTCAGGGAAGCCGTGGAGCAGAATTCCAGGGAAAGCAGCCTGGAGCCATTAATTTGAATTCTTCCTGGCTCGGGGTTTTCACCACTGCCTCTCAGAATTTCAGGTAATAAAATGTGATCCATGAGCCCTGCAATAACCTGCAGTTTTCTCCTCTGCCTCCAGTTATGGTGTGACCTCATTTTGAAAGGTCTGAATAACTCACGTTTGGCCCCTGGATATAACTCAGTGATACTCCCTCCCTCTTTATTATAACTTTAGCAATAATTTTTCTTCTTCTCCAAACATAGCATTTTCCTCTTTATGAAAATTTGTTCTCATTTCCATTCTGAAATGCGGGTTTCTGTTTTATTTTTAATTGAAAGGCTGGAGGGCAAATGCAATTAAACTGTGGTGCGTGAACTGTAACTTGTAATATGTTTTAAAAGAAAAAAAAAAATATCACCTTGCCATTCACAAATTACTTGCTTTCTAATCTGGACTCCACCGTAAGGCCAAGTTTTGGTTCTTGTGATCAGACCGAATGATGCCAAATCACGGCGGAGCTGGGGGGAACAGACTGCGTGTGTTTGTGTTTCTGGCCGAGAGGAAGCAAAGCTCCGTGTCCTGGTGGGATGAGGGTCCTGCTGCCCGGAGGGGTGTGTGGGGACCCGCCGTCACGGCAGAGCTCGGTCCTGCGGGTCCCGGGCGGAGCGAGCGGCTCCTCCCGCATCTGGCACCAAGGGCTATAGAGATAAATGTGCCATCGCCGCCTCTGCGAAGGGCTCGTTCTCTCCGCTCGTGGCGAAATGCGTTGACTAATAAGCGTTTTAAAGTTACTCTTTAAAGTAACTTGTGTTCAGAGTAGTGAAAGGATTTCAATTAAAGCTGAGAGACCTTGGAGACCCCCTTCCCTGGGCCAGCTTGGGCTGCTTCCGTATGAATTGTCAAATTGTTATAATTATAGATTTGGAGGGTATTTATCTGCTCTGTTACTGATAAGGCCCAGCTGCAGGGACCCTTCCGCTGGCACTGTCCCTGTCCTGGTGACCCTGGAAAGGTTTCCACTGACCGGCAGTTGGAATAACGCTCTGTGTACAAGCAGGGATGGCAAGGCTCTGCTCCCAGCCGCTTTAGTCGCCATTGGCCACAGGCGAGCTCCTCTTAGAATAAACCTCTCCGAGGCTGCCTGCCCTCTGCTGTGCAGCCCACGGTGCTGGAGCAGGGGACGAGGGAGGCAGCTGGGGAGGATGGAGTGTCCTGCCGTTATTGCTAATAGATAGAATCAATAATACAAACCCCATCATCCTTCTTCATTTTCTCATCATGTCGAAATCGATACCCTGCCTTGCGCAGAGGCTGCCGCTGAAGGCCAAGCTCATTCGTTATTGCACACCTCCTCCTGGATTTACACCAAATGCTACATTTCTCTCCTGTAAAAAATGGGCCACGTGTCGGTGTTGCTGATAGCATCTCGGGCTCGGTAACCTCGGAGCAACTGCACCAAAATTATTCTATAAGAGCGTCTGTGTGCATTAGTGATTTATCCTCAAATCGTGTTCTCTCCTGCGATGACTCAGTCTGGTTGTTTGTCACTGGGGAAGGTGAGAAGAGTATGGCTGCCTCCCCGAAACCGTGCCTTTCCATGAAAAAAGTGTGAAACGGGGAGACGCATTTAGATAACAGCTCAGTAAGTGCTGGAAAAAGCGTATCCATTTAAGTTATTGCATCAAACTTTTGCTCAGCAGAATATATGAGATCTTGTGAGGAAGTTTCTTGTTGCGGGAGCCAGGACTATGTGGATCTGGGTCTGTTGGGGACTAAACCGAGAGACACAGCTTGTGCAGTGGCTCTGGGTGCCAGCCCCGGACCCTGGCAACATCTGGGTGTGTGTAGGATGGAAAATACAAATCAGCTGTGCCCATTCCATGGTGCCCTCCAGCCTTGTGTGAAGGCTTTCCCAGGGTCCTTGCCGCTGCCTGAGCGAGCCCTTACCACCTTCTGTTTATAGGTTACTAATGGGAAAAGGTGTTTGTTAAAGTCAATACACTTCACTGCAGGAAAACAAACTTGAGCTTGGTCCTCTTCAATGAAGAGGATGGAAACTGCTTGTCACTCGGCTGCTTCGTTATGGAATTTTGACTCTGGAAGTTTCAGCTCCTCTATTAGCAGCAATTTTTTCACTGCTTTAATTACTCTTCAGATGCAGTGCTTCTGCGGGAACCGAGTCCTGCTTTCCTGTCTGTCTCCCCATCACTCTCTCATCTGCTTGCAAATGAGTTTATTCCCTGGAGAGGCATCTCTGGGCTATGGACGAGGCACAAAACAGAGACAAAGAAACGTCTTGTCCATCACTTGTCTTTCCTGCTTGTGCTTTGTGTGAGAGGAGGCCAGGCCGTGCATTTCCAATGAGCGCGTCCCAGCCTGGTCTCAGGAGGGTTTGCTCCTGACGGCTCCCGCAGCCTCCTGCCTGCAGCGGCGCAGGTCGGGCTCGGAGGCATTTGGACAAAGTTAATTACAAATTCCATAAAACTGTCCACATCGAAGGTTTAAGGATTGTACTTATTTGATAAGGAGTCACTTGTAATACCTTGTTACTTTGCCAGTTCTAATTATGCTTATCGGCCTGTGCTGATAATTAGCACTGCGTGCAAGGCGGGTGCTGGTGCGGTGCCCAGGGAGCAGATGGGGATCTCGCTGTTGAGGCTGGGGACAAGGTGGTGACAGGCAGGTGACGGTACAGTCACGTGCGGGGATGGTTCCAGCTTGGAGGGCGCTTTCTGGGGTGGGTGAGGGTCCTGCCCGGGGCACGGAGGAGCTGCCCCCCCACCAGCCGTCCCAGGGCTCGTTACTGCTCAGAGCTAAATGCCAGCCCCTCGCATTAACACAGCCCTTTTCCAATTCCATCAGATTATGGAAAGGTTTAAGGGCAACTTCTGGGAGCTTTCACAGCCCTAAGATCTTGAGGCCATCCGAGCCGCCGTCAGGTGTACCTGCTCCTGAGGGTGTCTGGGTGGTCCCTCGCCTGCCCCCGTCTCCTGGGGGGCGGCCGGAGCAGATACCTGTAGGTACAGGCACAGCAGGTCTGTGCGCAGCCGCTCTGCTGCGGTCTGCAGAAGGGTGCTGCAGGTGACGGGCGAAATTGCGGGAAGCTAATAAACTGCACCATTTACCAACCTATTAAAACACGTTTTTGAAGCATGACTTGGCTACCCAGCCGGCAGGAAACCAGCTGCAAGGGAATACAGCCTGAGACAGCCGCCCTATTGCCGTTGTCGGTGCGTCTGTGGAGAAGTTGAGGTGCTGTTAATCACCGGTGTATGGTTTTATCTGCCTGGAATATGCTTCTTTTTGAAAGTTTTCCTACTGTTTATTAGAGGTCCTTCTTCACTTAAAGTTCACAGCATTTAGAAACTCTGTTTGAGTGGAATAAAAAAATAACACTTCCAAAATGCCAGCTGTCTCCAGGCTGTGAGAGAGACCTCAGTAAACAGGAACATTTGCCTGTCCATCCCGCTGATGCCAGACTCTCCTGCTGCTGTAGTTAATGCCATTTCATTTTTTAAATGAACGGCTTATTGAAATTCAAATACTGTGTTTGCATGTGTTGTCACTATCAGTGAAGTGGATCGCATTTCAGAATTTTTCTAGTTCTCCGTGGGGCAAGCACTGAAGTAAATTCCAAATAATAATAGGTGCATGAAAAAGATAACCCTGAACCACATACTGAAATCCTTCCAAGAAAACTGCTTTAGAGCTAAAAGCTTTAAAAAGTCATCTCAGAAACCAGACCATCTTCCCAGGACAGTTTACGTTTTCGTGCAGTAAATGAAATTATCTCAAAGGAGATGTGTTTAAAGTTGGAAGCACGCTTTCTTCTGTGGCACTGATTCTTTAAGATCTGAAAGAAAACCTGCAAGGTCCACGTGGGGACCTACAGCTCAGCCTGCAAAGTAGTGATATAAAAGATATATATTCATTTAACAGGCAGGATAGTTCCTCCTGTCATTCCTAATAAATGACTTCTCATTGTGGGCTACCAGCCTGTTGTTCACGATCAGGGAAACGTGTATATATTCATAGCATTTGTTGTGCTGTCCTCCTAAACGCACGAAAGGGGTTGTTAAAAATAAATGCTTCCAGCATTGTGCTCTACAACATCCTTACATTACCTACAGAGCGCGGGGTTTTGCCAGGAGGGCTTGTATCTGTTTAAAGTAGGAAAGTATTTTTAAAGAAAATAATCTTTTTTTTTTTTTTTTTTTTTTAAAAAAAAGGCAGTCAGAGGCAAAAAAAATCTTTGGAGCATTATCCCAGTATGTCTGATACCAGAAAGATCAAGATTTCCCAGCGAAGAGGAGCCCAAGGGTCTGTTGTAACTTGTGGTTTCGGTCGTGCGAGGAGGGGGAGCGGGAGGTGGGTGCAGGGCTGGGGGTTCCCGAGGCTTGACCTGCAGCTGCGCAGGAGCTCTGCCGACCCCCCCGGAGCCGCAGGGTCACCCCCCGGCTCTGCCCGGACCCCCCAGCTCCCGGGGTGGGGGGACGTTCCCGGGCACTGGGGGCAGCACTCGGAGCTGTTGGCCCGTGAAACCCCCCGGCACCAGCGATCCCGGCACCCTCCCTCCCGGCTCTGCCCTGGCTGGGGCTGCCCGGGAGCGTTCCTGTGCCGGGGGGCACCGGGCTCTGTGCAGCCTTTGGCATCCACACAAGGGTTAGCAAAAAACAAACACAGAGCGTTGCGTTGGGAGGGTCTGTATGTGGCAGATATGGGGATTAGTCACTCCTAATTGTGCCTCGGTATCCCTGCCGCTTCATTATTTATGTGCAATTGATGGGTTTTAACGCTGCAGAATGACTCCAAGTGTACCAGCACCTGAGCTTTGTTCGCTGTGAAATACTGCTTTATGTTTCTGGATGGCACCTACTTATTCAAGTTTCGATTCAATAAATGCCTGACATATATATGAAGGGAAACAAAACATTAATAACACTCCATTTTGTCCTTACAAAAATGAATTATGTGAATACTTATTGTTAACAAACTACAGGAAAATGATAGGTGTGTGAGCCAGAGAGAAGCAAATTATACAGGCAGAACTGTGTTCGCTTGCATTCATTAAGCGTCTCCAGCATCATTGTCACAGGGCTTGACCAGAATATAAATTGATGGATGAAGTGCTGCTCTAAGTTCGGGTTTAGAGCATCCCGTGTGCCCTACCTGTGACGGTGGGTGTTTGCCCCACCGGGGGGGGAGGCTCAGCCTGCGTCTGGCAGAGCATGTGTGGGAACAACCCTGGCACTCCTGCCTGCGTGTGTACGCAGCTGTTCACAGCACAAACCTCTCTATAATCATCCGCCAGCGGCCGGGAGGATGGAGAACTCCTCTTGGGTCTCCAGGGCTTGGCTGGAGAAATCCCTGTCCCGGGTGGCTCCGCACCCAGCAGCCTGTGAGCGCCGCGGGTGCCGTGGGCTCCGTGCTGGTGCCGACGCGCCGGAGCAGCCCCAGAGACGGACCCTCCGAGCTGCTGCCGGTGGCTCTGGAGAATGTGTCTGTGAATGCTAATGCGCCCTAATCAGCCCCGCTTCTGGCACAGCGGTGGAGTTCAGCACAGAGGCGAAGATAAAGCGTTGGTCTACGAGCTGCGTCTCAGGAGAACTGTTGTAGTAAATTCAGTTATATTTTCTTGTCCAGACTAAATGCAAATAACCTTCCTAGTGCTGCAGATCTTGATTATAAACTTCTCTTGCAACCCCTTTTGGCTGAACTGTATTTTACTGTCCCAGAATCTGTTTTTTACCGCTTGCTTTTCCAAGCCTCTTGCTGCTGTGTTTATATAAGTGATATCACTCTTGCAGGGCTAAGTACCGGATGCCGCAGATGACAGATTTTGATTATCACGAGCAAAGATTTCAACAGCCTCAGCTTATTATACAGGCAGCTCTGCAGCTAGAGATAAACCGGGAAGAGGAACCTGTTGAGACCCAAATGGTTTTCAAATGCGTTTCTGGGTTAAGTCTCTGTTTGCCTCTGCCGGGACGCGACGTCTTGCTGCAGCAGTGGATTATAAGTGCAGACGTCAGGTCTTTGGGTTCTGGGTAACAAGTGCTACATGAGCTTGTGGTGCAGTTTTTGTGTCCCTTGTTCTGGTCCCCAGCGAGCGGTGCCCAGGGAGGGGGTCCGTTAGCGCAGGGACGGGGACAGACTGACGAGCGGGATGGAGGAGTGGATCCTTTTCCAGGCTCAGTCTCTCCGCGGAGTCTTGTTGGATGAGGCCGGTTGATCCCCGGTCGATGGCTGGCGTCCCATGCGGGTGTGCGGCAGGCGGTGGATGTGCGTTTTGGTGACGGTGGCGGGTGCCGCAGCCACGGCTGCGCCCTCGGTGCCCCGCGTGTGCCACCCTTCCCTGGCACACGCCTGCGCGGGGTGACAGCTGTGGCCGCCCGTACCACGGTGGTCAGCATGCTGGTGGTCAGCCGGCTCGTTCGCTGCCACGCTTCTGTCCCAGCCATCCTGCCATGTGCCCGTTGTGGTCGATGAGTCCACAGCAAAGGCCAGTTGCCACAGGAAAGCGCTGCGTGCACGGTAACCCCCGGGTATTGCATGGTTTGTGAGAGCGTGACTTCCTAAAGGTATTGGAGCTTTTTACCCTGCTGCTGGCATTGGGACGTTTATACCCCTTAAAATTAATCTGCAGGCATTATGTTTCGAAAAAAAAAGCTCCCCAAACCCTCAGCCAAAAAAAAAAAAAAAAAAAAAAAAATCTCATTGAAAAAGGTGGCAATTAAGTACAGATGGAAAAGCAGAGACAATCAAACACAGACTGTGAAGACTGGGCGATGCCTTATCGCAGGGCTGCAGACTGGAGTAGGAAATGGACTGAAATAAATACGTGGAAGGCAGGAGAGTGACAGGGCACGCGTGAGGCAGGAGCTGTGTGCGGCCGGGGCTCCTGCCAGGGCGCGGGAAAAGAGCGCGAGTGCCGGGAGTTCGGAACCCACCGGCGTGGCCGAGCTCTCGGAACGGCTCAGCTCCTCCCGGCAGCCGCTGGCCCAGAGGAGCAGAGATGGGCTGCCATGGGGGTCGGCTGCAGAGAGACGGGCTTGCTCTGCCCCTCACCACCCCATCCCGCTCCCCGGGCCGGGCAGCGCCAGCAGGGATGGGATGGGGATGGGGATGGAGGATGGAGGTGGGGATGTCTCTGTCAGTGCAGGGGCCTGGGTCGCGCAGCACAGGGCAGCCCAGGATCCCTCCCCTCCCCTCCCCTCCCCTCCCCTCCCCTCCCCTCTCTGCATTCCTCCTAGGAACTCTTTTGTGCTCAGCAGCAAAATTGGGAAAATCATCTAAAGCAGAGCAAGAACGGGAGCATCAGACAGTACTGGTATTTGAGAGATCTCAGTTTTTCCCATTTGTTGGTCTTTCCTTCTCTTCCTTTTGCTCAATTGAATGCTAACCTTCTCACAACAGATGTTGGATATCACTGTAAACTTAATTTATTCCTTTGTGAAGTTAAAGTAAATATGACTGAGAAAAATACATGCTGTACTTGATGTAAGACTAATGACGTGTCCCCCAATTATCTTCAGTAGTGATATAGCTATAATCAGATTTAGAGAGAAGCTGTGTTGCTCAGCGCAGATGACAAGGATGCAGTGAATTAGAATTTATGCCTGCCTTTTACATTAATTTAACAACAGTCCGCTGGCCCCGGCTGTGGTGCGCTTCCCCGGCCTCGGCACGAGACTCGTTAACACCCCAGCGCGGTGCCAGGCATTGCCAGAGCCCGCTCTGCCCCACGCCTCGGAGATGTTAATTGCTAATCCTCGTCCCCAGCGCTGCCAGCTCGGTCCTGTGCATCCCTGAGAGTGGGTGGAAGCGGGACAGAGCTGCCAGGCACCTTCCCCTGCCCCGCTCAGCGTCCATCGCGTGAGGAGCCCCTTCCCAACAGCTGCTGGGAGAGAGGGGAGGTCCTGTGTCAGGTTTGGAAGCAAGTAAAGCACGAGTGTCTTTTATTTTTTTCACTTTAACACAAGCGGGTGTCTGTGCAGGGGACTCATTTCAGGTTTTCTCATAAAAAAAAAAATAATTATATCTCATCGCCTTCCTGTTGCTCTGGCTTCAGCAGGACCCAGAGCGATGCGACAGACCGCAGCGGGGAGGTGCCATGCGGGAACCTGCTCTTTCAGTGTCACTGGTGCCTTTTGCGATGCTGTTGGGTTTCCACAGTCAATCTAATAGCAGCGTGCGAAATAATTGCTATAGGGGAAAATGTGCCTTATCACAGAGAGCGGCGCTTTGACAATGAAAGCATTTCAGAGCATATTTTTAGGGCAGAAAAAAAATCAATCTAAATCTTGTTCTTTTTTCATCATGTGCCTCAAACGGTGAAAGGGGAGGAAAAAAGGATGGGCGGTTTTTGCAGTGCTCCTCCACCACCAGCCAGTCTTTAGCTGGGAAACATAAACTCGGTAGACAGACGGATTCAGTGCACCCCGCCAACACATGCGCCTGCGGGAGAGGGAGAGCAAAGCCCTTCACACAGACAGTGGGACAGAGCGCGGACCCTTTTGGATGACTGCGGGAACTAACAGAACAAAAAGACCCAGCGCGCTCCTTTTGGTACCGGCTGGTTCACGTTCCGCAGTTACGGCAGTGCCAGGCAACCTGGGAGCATTCATAAAGTGAAGCCGTTCCTGCATGGGGGAGTATCCGCAGGCGCCTGCAGCCCCTTGCTGCGGGAATTGGGCCGGGGGGGGCACGGCAGTGACCATCCTGGGTACAACATGCGGTAACAGCCTCCCGCTTCGGGCACAATTATGTTCATTACTAGCAGAAAGGCGGTGACTCTTTACTTGATGACCTGCCTACCTCTTCTGCCTCTCCTTAGCTCAAAAGAGCGATTATTGGTACTCTAAAAAGTTAATTTACAGTGTCCGGGTCCGGTGCTCAGACAGCAGGGAGTCCCCGCGCTCCTGGGGGGGGGCGGCAGGAGATGCGCCGTGCGGGGTTCTGCCTCTCCTTGGTGCCCGCTTGGGAAAGTCAAACCTTTATGAATAACTGAAAAGAAACGCCATTCTGCTAGTGTGAGCTATTTGGTAATAAAATGTGGAAAGGCACTGCAGGCAATAAAAGTAAATTAATAACTAGAGACAACAAAACCCTGCTTCATTGACGGGCATAAAGCAACCCTTTGCTGCAGGAAGGAAAATGCGACAGTTTATGAGGAGACAGGTCAAGTCCAAGAGGAATGGGCCGCAGCATTTGGTGGGATATTTGTGACCAAGGCCTTTTTTTCCTAAAGCCGTGCGGTTTATTCCCTGTGTGCCGCAGGCAGAGCTGCATCCTGCTGAGACAGGGCTGGCCAGGAGGAGGGAAAGGGGGTTTGGAGTGTCGGTCCAGGTTTTGGGAGAGAGCCCTTGGGCCTTGCAGCCTGGGCTGCTGCTGCTTCCCCCCATGAGCGCCGATGTCTCGCAAAGCCCGAGAAACCCCCCCGAGATACCGATCTGGGGATGCTCGGGCAACGCTGACCACGCACAGGGTGATGCCCGCGCCCGGTGCTGGGGTCTGTGCCGGAGCTGCCCATGTCTCCGGCTGAATCCCGGCACACGCCGAGCAGCAGCAGCGTGGAGCAGAGGGAGATAGAGCCGGGGTCCCTTGCCGATGTGGAGCACCCTCAGTGCGGTGCGGTGCCGCCGCGGGGTTGGCTCCCACCTGCCCTGTTGGTCGCGCTGCTCATGCAGCACAAATTAGGAGGCTTAATTATTTCAATAGAGGTTAATTACATTAGTCACTACAGCAAATCTCCAGTTCGTGCCATGCTTTCCACTTCATTTAATTCATTACCCCCTGTGAAATTCGGTAGATTTCTGCATAGAATTGCTCATTTATATCACATATGTCCCTTCCAACAGCAATCCTCCGCATCTCCCCCTTCCCTTTCTTTTGGTTTTGTTCCTCTGAGTGTTCCTGGCTGGCGGTGAGGAAGCGGTGTGATGGGAGCACCTGGGACATCCTCTGCTGTGGATGAAGGCGGTGGGTGGTGCAGTGCCCAGCTTGCCAACAGGCTCTCGCTGGGGGGGTGGCGGTGGCCCTCAGCCCCTGAGCAACCAGGGATTCTGGATTTTGTAAATCCTCCCCTTCCCTCGTTCTGTCCTTGCTCAAAACCTGACAGGTGCCTTGCAGGTACGCGTCCTGCCCCCGCCGGGCTGTGCAGGTCTCTGTTCGTGAGCCCCCGCGCTCCTGACTCCCGGGTACGAGCAGACGCTCCATCGTGGGAAAAATGAGCCGGTTGTGCATCCCTTGCAATTGTTCTTAAGCAGCAGTTCCTCACAGTTCAATGTATTTCCGTAATAGTAATAAATGGTGGTGCTAAGGCTCTTGGATGTTACTTAATTAGTTTTACTGTGCCTTCCGTACTCGGCAGAGATATATCTTAATAGCTGAAGGATTAATACAAAGGCATGCTTTAAACAGAAATTCAAACTCAAAATAATACACAGCAACAAAGATCTGAAAATAAACAGGGATTTTAATAATAGCCCAGATGAAATGGCAGCGCAACAGGCACAGGGTGCCCCAGTTAAAATAAGCCGATGAATTGCCCTCGTCGTCCAGAAGCCTCAACTCTGACCCGGCTAATGCTGGATTGTGCGTTTAATCCTCTGGAGACACGCTGACATTGGGAAGGGCATTTGCCAAGCAGCACCAAGGGCTCGAAACGACTATGCAGTGCTTAGTCCAGAATTATTGTTAAATGGGTGCACACTATCGTTTGTTCAAGCACATTCATCATACCCTGTGCTGAGCACAGAATTTAATATTTGACCACTCTCACAGTGCTCATGGCAAACCTATTTTGGGTGTATGAAAAAGGAAACACAAAAAGGGCAGTGGAAAAGGCACTTTAGAGGGGCTGCCAAAGCCCAGGGAACAGGAGCTCTCTGTGTTGCAGCCTGGCTCCATTTCTCCTCTTTCTTTTTTGTTCTTAACCTTAGTTCATTCCTTTAGCATTGCGCCCGGGGGGGTTCATCGTGCCTGTGCCTCCTCGTCCCCCAGCACCGCTGCGTGCGGCGTGTGGATGGCGGTCCTGTGAGACACAGCCACGCACGGACTCCCTTGGCATCCGTCAGGCGGCGCTCCCGGTGACAGCGGGCACCTTCATTCCTCGGTGCCGCAGCTGGTCCAGCCACTTTCTGCCAGGTGACCTGTGCGTGTCCAGCGGGATCTATAAGTGCTCGCAAATAAATGTTCTTTCTGACTCTCCGTTTTGTATAGGAAAGGGAGAGAAGCCCAGACCTGGGATGAGACCCCCATCGCCACGTCCCACGGACACGGTGGCTCCTGCTCCCCAAAGGGAGGGCGAGAGTCTGGGAAAGGTGTCGCTGCCCCCGGAGTGCCCAGCGCAGGAAGGGCGGCTGCATCCTCCGGGAATTGAAGCTGCATTTTACCTCCCTTCTCTGGCAGGGCTGTTAACAGACCCTGACGCTGAAATTCAGCCCAGTCCATTAGCGCTACATCCCGTCCTTCAGCATCCATCTGCTGTGTTTGTTTGTCTCTTCGACTGTTAGCACGGACGATTGTTTGCATAATTACGCAAAACCATCTCGGCTCTTTCACGAAGCCAGAAGAGTGAAGCGCGAGTGCCTGCGCCAGCAGCATCGCCAGGCCCGCGGAGCGTAGGGCTGTCCCTGTGCCGTGCCGGCGCTGGGAGGCAGAGGGTCTGTCCTGGGGGGCTCCGTGTCCCCCGCCTCCTGCAAATCCCGGGCTGCAGCAGCGCGGTGACAAACGCCTGACCTGAGCGGGGACAGGAAAGCTGCCCCCCCCGGGGTGTCGTACCCGCTCCTCGGGTGCACCAGTGAGGTGTGGTCGGGTGTGGGAATGCACCTGCGGGCTCCTGGGGAGGTGCTGGAGATGGTCATTGTCCCTCTGAGCCCCCGCGGCCTCGCTCTGTCCAGTCTGAGCCACTGAAGGGTTGGTAACGATGGTAAATTAGTGTTGTCACTGCTAATTATCGATGGAGGGGAGGTTTATGCAGTCATGTAGCCCAAGCGTCCAAATCATGTTTGCTGGCATGTGCAGGGGGGAAGTGAGACATTTTCCACCTGTTCAGCAATTTTGCAGCTTGGTGGGATATTTCCTATTTTTAACTGCAGCTGCAGTGAAAGGCATAAACTTGTAAAGTCAGATGTAAGGTAACAACCAAAGGAAGTAATTTTTTAATTGTAGGTCTGTCTGACTCTGGTTTAGTGCATGGTTTTTCTTTAGCATAATGATCCTCCTTAGGGTACATGATGAAAACCTGCAGTAATGTACAGACACTGTTCTCAGTTATCGGTCTCGCCATTAGCATTTTGCTGTCGTTAACCTTCACAGGATAAATTGCCTGCTTATAAAAAAGATATTTCTTGTGTTGGGCATTAGCAGGTCTGGTTCTGGATAGGGAGGTGGAAATCGGTCTGGAGTTTTGCAAACACCAGCGTGAGCTCTGTGTGTGGTTCTGAGGTTGGAGGTCAGGCCAGTGTAAATCAGGAAAATTATTGCAGATTCTGACCTGAGTTGAGGCCTAGGGATTTAAAGATATTCACTTTGGCTGGGAAACAGTCGACCTCATCGTCCACAGGTGGAGGGAACGACCTCCTCCGTGAGCCTACCCCGCAGCCCCTGGATTCGGGGGTTCCCACCGGCTGCTGCGAGGCTGGGGAGCGGCGTTGGCAGGTAAGGGCTGACCTCGCTCCTCGCCTTTCTTACGTTTCAGCCCTTTTCCTCCGGCCAGGGTTTTAGAGGTGCTGCCTGTGTGTTTTTTTGTCCCTGCATGCGTCCCCTGCTGCCGCGGGCGCCCCGCGAGCCGCGCTACAGGAGCAGCCCCCCCGGTGCCAGCCCTGGTGGGGAGTGCTGGGGGGGCACGGAACACTCCCCCACCAGGAAATTGGATACACATTTATTTGGGAATCTATAGTACACGAAGCACTTCAATAACCATATTCATCTAAAGGCTACATCAGTAGCAGTAGTACTGCCTCTTCCCTGTTGAACGCCAGTTAGTGGAGAATGCTGTTATTAACATTGAGCAGGAGCTGCAGGTCACCTTGATGCAATCGGGCTAACACACGTCTTAATGGCTGTTTAATTAGATTTGCCATAGGAAAGATGCCACGTAACAAGGCTGCATTTCTGCTTTCAGCGCGTGAGATGGTGGCTGGATTAAATAAAAATGCAGATAAAAGGCTGTAAGTGATAGACACAGGTGAGTTGTTGTTTTTTTCCCTTGTTCAATATAACGTTTTGCTCTGGTTTGAGGGATGTGTCCACTGGTGCCTGGCACAAGCCCCCCCGGCCCTGGCAGGGCCAGGACGATGCTCTTTTCTGACCACAAGAAGATCCAGGGTACTCCTCAGTGGGCAACTTGCTTTTCGGTGACCCGATCTTTCAGCGCCTGGCTGTGAGGCACTTACTAAATCATTGGTCGGGAGCCTGCCCCGTGCCGTAAATGGGACTGAAGCAGAAGGGAAGGAACCTGTCTGGTTTCCAGCGGCAATTTCTGAATGTTATGGCAAACTGGTCCCTGCATTAGAGAACAAATAGCTCACGTCCATCTCCCATCAATCCGACACCTTCACGAGGCTGTGGCAGACTCCGAGGAGCGCTTTGTAAGACTGCCAGTTGCTCCTTCACAGGAAATAAAACATTGAAACTTATTGCTATAAAAGATATGACACTTCTCTCAATGGATTTATTAAGAAGAACCCCTAGAGTAAAGAGTTATAAAATCTGATCAAGTCAGCAGTTCCAGCTGTGTAATTGATATCCATTATTTCCTATCGACTGCTGTGCACGGCTTCATTTTCTGTAGCATCAACAAATTCCTCCTCTGCCTACTACAGGCCTACCGGGGGGGTCGGCAAAAAACAAAGCTGATCAGGAAACGCAGAGCAGAAACCCCAGGAGAGAGCCAAGGCGCCTTTGCTCAACTGCTTCCCGTAAATGCGCACCTTCATCCTCATCTGCACCATTTCTTACGTTATCCCATTTGCTTAGGGCAGTTTTACCGATACGCTGTGGCTTTGCTGGAGAACAGAGACCGGGCAACAGTTTTGCTTCCCAGATGACACAGTTTCTTCTCATCTGCATCATTTTATGGCAATTTTATATGTTTTACCCATGTAGAGTTATTATAGTAAATTTTTTACTGAAACAAAACAGACAGAAAAAAGCTGTTCCCACAAAAGCAACGCGTGGGTTTGTTTCCGTACCCCTTCCCCGCGTTCCAGCCTCTCGCCGGGGAGTGGGATCAGGAGCAGGACGGCATCTCCCGGGTCGAGCCCAGTGGGGCCAGCACTAGCCCCGCACGGCCCCGGGTTTGTCGTGTGTCAGAGCAGCCCCCGCTCGTCACGGGGCTGCCGTGGAGCGCGGTGTCCGTCTGTCCCGAGCGTTGGTCTGTCGCCCGGCAGGACTAGGATGGCAGATCGCTTCTCAGCGCTCTCCCAGGTGATTTAGATTTTGGATGTATTTTTGGTGGATGTTAGAGCAATGGAGAATAACTGAGAGACTGATAGTGACTGTCCTAACATTGTCAAATATTTGTAATAAGTAGCTGCGTATTCCAGGTCTAAAAGCGTATTTGTCTTCCCTCCTCTGCCGAGCGGGTGTTTGCTGCTGGTAATCGCTCATCTCGTGGGAGAGAGAGATAAAATAGTACGGAAAAGAAAGGGAGAGCATCGTCTGTGTGGTCTGGGGTCATTAAGACACGGAGCCCTGCGCAGAGCCGCTGGTGTGGGGCATGAGCTGGAGATCGATGCTTTCCAGGGGGGTCCCGGGGGCTGACACCCCCTCCCCACTTATTCCCTCCTCCCCAGGAGGCTCAGCGTCGCTGCCCATGGCAGGGTTACAAATCTATATTCAAAATCCCATATTAAAACCCAGACTGTTCCGGTACGGGGGTTTTGGGGCCGTTTGTTGCTCAATCAGTTAATGTCAAGCGGCAGCATCGCGCGGTGTAGGTGCCTTTGCACCCTTCATCGGACTTTTTCAGCCCCGTTCCTCCACGGGGAGGAGATGGGCAGCACCAGACCGAAACCCCGGGGGTGGGGAGGGGGAGGTTTGTGCCCCCCGTGTGGGGCAGGGACCCCAGAGGAGGTTCTGCTCCCTTTCAGCCAGGCTGGCAGCATCCGTGCCAGCCGCCTCCTGCCTGTCCCCGCCGCGGCAAACCAGCCACTTCCCCCTCGTATTATTTAGGGCTTTTCTCTGCTATTGACCTCCTGCCCCTTCCTCTTGCAAATCATTTTATTTTCCAGATGCTTCAGTATTAACTTGTACCATTTTATTTCTTTCTTTTTTTTTTTTTTTTTTTCCTGCTTATCTCAACTCAAGAAGGAGAGGGATTACCTCATTCCCACCGCCTCCGAAATAAATCCTCATTATGGATTTGTACCTGGGGAGGACGAAACTGATTTCCACTCCCAGCCACTTCTGAATAGATATTTGAAGGTAATTGTTCAGTCCAGGGACATTTCACTTGTCTAATAACCATAAAGAGTGCTTTTATTAGCTGTGTGTTAGGTTGGGACTATTTAGAAGATATTTATGGGGAAGATGTTATTGCAGAAAACTAGAACATGGACACCAGATTTATGTTTTTATTTCAAGGTGGAGCAAAGGGGAAGGACCTAACATCCGTCAAACGCGCGAGGGCTGGTGTGGGGCTTGTCCCCGGCTCGGGTGAGGTGGGGGATGCCCCAGGCGCAGCCGCCTCCTTACAGCGCCTGCAGACGGTGATGCCAGTCCCTTGGCAGGGTGTGCAGGGGCTCATCCCTCGGCAGGGCGTGCGGGGACCCGTCCCTCGGTGGGGTGTGCAGGGGCTCATCCCTCGGCAGGGCGTGCGGGGACCTGTCCCTCGGCGGGGCGTGTGGGGGCTCATCCCTCCGCGGGGCGTGCGGGGACCCGTCCCTCGGTGGGGTGTGCAGGGGCTCATCCCTCGGCAGGGCGTGCGGGGACCCGTCCCTCGGTGGGGTGTGCAGGGGCTCATCCCTCTGCGGGGCGTGCGGGGACCCGTCCCTCGGTGGGGCGTGTGGGGGCTCATCCCTCTGCGGGGTGTGCGGGGACCCGTCCCTCGGTGGGGTGTGCAGGGGCTCATCCCTCTGCGGGGCGTGCGGGGACCCGTCCCTCGGTGGGGTGTGCAGGGGCTCATCCCTCGGCAGGGCGTGCGGGGACCCGTCCCTCGGTGGGGTGTGCAGGGGTTCATCCCTCTGCGGGGCGTGCGGGGACCCGTCCCTCGGCGGGGTGTCCTGGAGCTGCAGCAGGAGCTGGAGGGACCCGGGACGAGGTTCGCTGTCGGGAGCAGGAGACAGCACAGGGCAGGGGTCCCTGTTCATCTTCACACTAATAGGCAGTAAAAAGCCTGGAGATGGGAAATTCCAGTTTTCCACTACCCATCTTTTGGGATGCAGGCTCCCATGGGGATCAGAAGCTTGTTCTGCAGTGCGCTTAATGCAATACAGCGCGCTCGTATTGTCAGGACGGTTTGATCCCTTTTGCATATCCTCCCGCTCCCGGCGCACACACGTTTTCACGATTTCCTCAGATTTGTCAAAAGTCATCTCCTGAGATGGCCAACACCCAGCAGGGATGAGGAGCTGTTGTCTCACACTGCAGTGGTGAAAACCCTGATGTGCACTAGCAGACACTAATAGCCTTTTTATTCCGGATCCAGAAGGTACCTGCCTCTGGGCTCTGTCTCCCTAAACCCGCTGGAATACGTAAGGCTGAAATGACAATGTGGCGAGGCCCTTTTTTCCTTGGCTAATTGCTGCAGGATGAAACAAGGGCCAGAATACAATGTGGTCATCTGCTAATGGCTGCTGCGCCTGACTGTCAGGCTGTTTGCCGCAGCCCACGATGTATCGGCAGTCACGGCTTTTGAGTGCTCCAGCTCGGGTGAAAATCACGCAGCGACTTCTCTGGGCTTTAACAGAC
This sequence comes from Fratercula arctica, assembly GCA_947846985.1. Classification (NCBI taxonomy): domain Eukaryota; kingdom Metazoa; phylum Chordata; class Aves; order Charadriiformes; family Alcidae; genus Fratercula; species Fratercula arctica. The sequence continues at coordinate 2,167,324 of CANTUZ010000023.1, forward strand.
AGACCTGCTTCAAAGCTTCTCTCGCGGAGCCAGCAGTGATTGACTACATGAAAACAAACAAAGAACAAACAATGGGAACTTTCTGGAAGAGCAATTGTTTGGTCCGGTTCTGCAAATTTGCTCTCAGGTACACGCAGGTGTTTTCACTTCTGCAGGTGGCAGAGATGCTCGACAGAGGTCACCAGCACTGGGGCTCTGGGACACGGGGACTCGTGATCCTGGGCCTTTTTCTTTGTGTCTGTGCCACGCGCTGCTCTGTTGCCACCTCTGGAGGGAGCAAGGACCCCTCACCCACCCCTTTAGTATCCAGCTGCTGGTAAAATCTTTATGAAAGGTCCTTTACTATTCATGAAGAATGACATCTCCATTACACAACTCATCTCACGGGTGGAGCACAGCTGTTTAGTACCTGATGCTCCAGGGCAATGGGTTCTTCTCACGCTGTGAGCCTTCTCCCTTCTCTGATCTCACCGGTAGCAGGAGACGGGAGGATTTGTTTGTAGAGGTGGTGACACAGACAAGCCCAAAGGCATCCCGCTGAGCGGGTGCTCCTGCTTCAAACCCGAGTCACCCGGAGATACCCTCAGCTCCCTCCGGAGGTGGCACTCGGGGTGGGTGCTCTGAGACCCCAGCTCACGTCCCACCAGCCATCCCGAGGGCTGCGCTGTCCTGGTCCGTCCTCCCTCCCCAGCCGGGATGTGGTGCTCCCCCCTGCCCACCCCGCGGTGCTCGGAGCGGTCCTCGCAGCTCTCCAGCCGCCTGGCTGCCTGTGGGACCCTCCTGTTGATGCTGGGGGTGTTGCAGCCTGCTATGGCGCGCGGATCTCCAGTGCTCCTAGCGAAACTGGAAAAATGTGAATCAGAATAAAGCTCCCAAAAGCAGCGCAGCCGAGGAGCCTGGGCAGCGCTGGAAGCCCACAGCAGCCTGTTGAGCCAAGGTGCTCGAGCCACCAAAACCCCCTTTCCGAGTCTGTAACCCCTGGGGACTTGGAGCCGGGATTGAGAAGCTTGTGCGGTAATTAGCTGCTCTGTCCCACACGGATTGATTTCGGGAGCTTGCGTCTTGTGCAGTGAGCCTTGTTGAACGTTTTCTGTGACTGCCTGATACCGTTCCTGGTGCGGGCCCTGAGCAGGGAGGGTAATTAGAGAAATGTTGCGGCTGTTGGTGAGATACGTGTTTCTGCATCTGCCGGCGGGATACGTGTTTCTGCATCTCTCGGTGGGATATGCGTCTCTGCGGCTGTCGGTGGGATACGCGTTTCTGCATCTCTCACAGGTGGGTCTCCAGATGCTGCACATGTGCTGGGGCTCATCAATAAAGGTGAATATCGTGTTCTACAGGAATGGGACGAGGAGCTGGAGGTAAGGGAAGGGCTGGCGGCATTCCCTGTTCAGATTCCTCACTCTAAAGCTCCTTGACTCTGTCCATGCGTGGTGCATGTGTCCTCCAGCTCTTCAAAGCCTGCGCAGTCGCCTCTGGACCGAAATTGTCATGACTTTGAGTTGTCCAGAGTCTATATAACTTTGTCATTTTCTAACAGCCCGTGCATAAGAAAAGCAAGGACTAGAAAGCTGTAAAGTTGGATGTTTTAAAGGTAAACTGAATCCCAGTTGTGCTTTCCTTCCCATGGAGCAGTTTTAGATGTAAAGATGATGGTAGATTAAATTATGTTTGACTGACAGATTTAAATTGGGACTTCTTTCTGCAGCCTCCACATCCATGCTCTCAATAGGAGGCTTGGGATTAGGGCCATTAAATTACTTGGTTTATTGTAAAAATAAAATACCAGGAACAGATGAAGATGAAAAGAGAGAGAAACGCAAACTGAAAGTGTGTTAAAAAATGATTAAGCTAAGGTAGCAAATGAAATAGAATAGCACTAAAACTAGGTGACACGTAAGAAATTCTCTCAAAGTGGCAGTGCTGAGGAGTCGCTGAGGCCGTTAAAATACGGAGCTGAGAAGTTGAAGACGGGTGAAGCTTGGTATTGCCAAGAGCCTGAAATGGTTGCTCAGCCACCAGCGGTGCTGGAGGTCATGCCCTGGGGCAAGGCGCAATCAAAAACAGGAGAGAAACAGACTACTTTGGGGTATTATAGGTGTCAGAAGTTGCGTAGCTTTCACAAGTACGCAGTGCAAAGAAACACCTCGCAAGGCGGCCAGGCGGCTCCGGGAAAAGCCACCCCCTCGGCTGGGTGGTGACGCTGCAGCAGAGCGTGCTGAGAAGCACCCGCGCGGCTCGTCTGTCTCGGGTCCCTGGGGACTGTGGACGGGTTTCACTGCCCACCAACAGGCCTCCAAGGGGAAACGAAGAAGTGTTTTGAAAATCATCTTAATGGCAGGAGAGTTATGCCAGAAGGATGCTGCTGGCGTCCTTCGCTTCGCTTCCTGACGACCCCTGTGTGTTCTTCTCCCAGGGATGCTCTGGGCACCATCTCTCTGCTGAAGAGTTTCTGTCCCGGGGCTGCCCTGCAGCACGGCTTTGCTGGGGCACCATGTGCTGCTTCCTACGCCCACGCACCCCGGTGCCCAGGCTGGGCCAGCCCAGTGCCAGCGGGATGGGAAAGGGATGGAGGAAATCAAATGCAGGCTGTGGACGGCGCTGAGCCCCTGGCTGCCCTCGCTGCAGCCTGAAGGCAGCAGTCGCTCCTCCTTTCCAGGTCCATGCGCCAATCTCAGGGAACGTGCCCCCCACAGCAGGAGTTTGCAGGATCGTTGTTCCCGGCCCTGCTCCTGCCTCCCTGCTTAGCAGCTCCCGCACGCCTCCCCCAGACCCAGGCAGGGGTAGGTTTCTGTCTGCTGGCCTTGAATAACAACTTCTAACCTCTCTGAGCCTTTGCATCTGTATTGCCTCCCTCACTCCTTCCAGTAATTACATACAAGGCCGCGGAAAGAGATCAAATTGTGCCGTCTCCTTTGAATCCTGGAAACCGCCTCTTATGGTACCCTTGAGCCTCTTTAAAGGAAACAAATTAAAATGCTGCAGCCCAGCTGATGGCAGGTAGCGCCGTACACCGGAGGACCTGGCAGTTTCCATATAGCCCTCTCTAAGGCCAGTGAAACCTTTCCAGGAGATTGATTTCGTATCGGGTCTGGGGAAATTCCACAGCTCCACAGATAATCTGTCACTGCCCGCCCAGAGAGCAGTGATAAATTTTTTGTCTCCGTCTCGAGCATCCGTCGTGATTGCAGGAGGAGCAGCAGCGAAAACTGTTTTTCCTGCACATGAAAAAAAAGCCAGACTTGGGTCAAAGGAGCAGCTTTCAGGCTCTCCTCCCCTCCTCTCATGATTCGTCTGAGTCAGGCTGCTCCCCCAGCAGCTCCGTTCCCATTCTGCGCTTACAGCTGCGAGGTTTGGCAGAAATTCCCGCCTGCTTTCTTTTCAGCCTTTGCTTTAGATTCGTTACTACGATGGGTTGTTAATTCCCTAGAATAGCAGCGCCTGTCCCCCGGAGTGATATTTGGATGTCCTTGCTGACACACGCGGCTTGGCCTGATGAATGTCACTCACTGTCCTCGGAAGCCAAATGGCTTTGGGTAACCACGAGGCTTCTGCATCGTCCGGGGGGAACCCTCCTCGTCCCCTCAGCAGGGCAGGCTTCAGGTCACCCTGGGGCAGGGACCCTGCCAGGTGCCAGGTGGCCTTTGTAGGGGACGTGTAGGTGCCACTAGATGACAGCATCGGCCTGCAGGTGTGCGGCAGAGGGACAACCCCTCTGCCACCTCCGCAGGGGGCAGATCCAGCCTTTGGACCTGGTTTGAAGTGGTTTAATGACATCTCGGCCCAAAGGGAAGACTTTGGATAAATGGTGTAAGAGAACATATTCTCTTACGTTAAGTTGCCACTCTGAGTCCTGTTGCCATTGGCAGCCCGAGGGATATTTTGTGTGGATGCTAAAACACATTGTAAATTAGGAAAACAGAACCGAAAACAAACCAAAACACCATATTGTGCTAAGATCATTTCTCTCATTACCAGGAAAGCTTCTCAAAATGAACCACCTCATTCATGTTTACCCTTGTTGGATTTTTTTTTAATTATTTGAAGAAATTATCTGATTTTTGCTTCTCTATAAAAATAGCTGTTGTCATTAATAATATCTTTGCAGCCCCTGGAGTGGTCGCCAAGGGCAGCCGCCCCGGGAGCCCAGCAGAAATATAAAATACTGGGGATGTCCCCGTGTGCCCGCGGCACGGAGGGTGCTGAGCGGCGTCGGGAGCAGCTCCGATCCCCGGGAGCCGCCGTTCCTGCGGGGGGACGGACCCCACAGCCCCCCTGGCTCTGCCTGTCGCAGCGGGGGGACACCACCCGGCGTGAGCCCTGGACTTAGTAAATATTGAGCTGCTGCAGCTCACACCCCTGAGTCTCTGTGATGTTCTGGTCGTGAGCCTGATGGACCTGTGCCACGAAAGGCAACTGTTTTGTAAAATAATGTAACTGTTACGTAAAAAAAGGTAAAATAATAGACCTTTTGTACTGGTAAGTCTCTGAAATCTTCTTAAATTCAGGCTGGGTTTTGGGGTGAACCACAGAAAAAAGCAATGCTCATACTTTTTTAGTTTTCCTACTAGCCCTACTCGATAAGTCTGTGTTGGGTAAAGATTTTACTTTTATTTTTCTGATTTTTTTTTTTTTTATGTCGATTTTTTTCTGTTTTGAGGGGGGAGGGGTGGGTAAAATTTACTTCAGAGGAGAGATGTTAGTGCAACGAAGGTTTCTTTCATGGTTTCTTTCTTCTAGCAGTTCTCGCTAGGGCTCAATCCCAGTTCAGCCAGAATGTCCCTGTAAACCCTCGTAGTCCAGCTCCACCTGGGGGCAGATGGTCAGAAGGCTCCGGTGGCCTCCAGCCCCTGAAGGTTCATGGCACGCCGAGGTGTCTGCCAGGTTACGCAGAAGGACACGCAGGTGTGTTTCTGCTGGGGACACCCCAGCACGGTCTCACTTCGTTTTGCTGGGTGGCATCTTGAGTGGCTTGGCTTTCGGTGGTCCCCAGCCCTGGCGGGTGAGAGCCACCAGCGCGGGGTCCGCGGTGACTGCGGTGCTGGGTGCCACGGGTGCCCAGCATGGGAAAGGCCACCCAGAACACACACGGACCTCGCCACCCGCCCGCGGGTCCCCGGCCACCGCTCTCCATGGCAGCGCGAGCAGCTCTGCAATTAGAGGCCACCTCCTGCCGATAGCATCTTAATGGGGAACGGTTCAGGCAAATTATAAAATTAAAAGAAAGAGGGTGAGAATGCAATTAAAAGCAGTGTCTCTGAACTGGAACCGCTTTGCCATGAATCGAATGTGCCTAAACCCAGTCATGGTTGAGTGGAGCTATTCCGCTCAGCATTGGATTAACTCATCAGCAGAGCGCCCAGAATCTGATTTAATTTGAAAGACTGCAAAATTATATTTCTCTGCTGATTTTCCAGGTGGCAGGATTAGATGTGGAGCTTTTAGTTTTCCACTACTTCCTTTTAACTTAATTTGACAGAAATGGCTCTTGGTACAAGGCAATATTTGATGGGTACTGTATCGGGGATAATGAAAACGTCAGAGAAATGGCAAAGCATAATTGGGGGAGCTTGTTTTCCTCTATCTGGAAACGTGCTGGGTTTGATAAATCACCAAGAACGAGGTTCCTGGAAGGGCGTAAACCAGGGAAATTCGCAGTTCTCGTGGGACGTTTGATGCTCCACCGGAGCAGCACCTCTTTCTGGGGAAAAAGGGAAGACCGAGAGTTGCAGCAGCGGCCGCAGGTTTGGTGTGTGCCGGGCACTGAGAGGACACGGGAAGGGATTTTGCAGGGCTGGGATGGGGATGGCCACGGGCATCGTGGCGGCAGGGGAAGGAAGGGAGGTGGCCAGGGAGAGGGGCGGCCGGGAGCTGCCCTTCCTCCCAGCTTTGCTGATTAAGGAGCTCCTTTTTTTGGCAGTTTGAGCTGGAATTAAAAACATTGCTGGGAGGGAGATGCGGGGACAGGCAAACAGCTTGTTCCCAGCTGGCTCAGCTCTTTCCCCTTTGCAATTCCATCTCCCAGAGCTCAAAAATGCTCCCCCACCATGAAGGAGGCCAGTGCCGGGCTGGCAGCCCCCAGCAGCCCCTCGGCCGGGGTCGGGCTCTTCTCCCAAGGAACAGGCGATGGGACAAGGGCAAACGGCCTCAAGTTGCGCCAGGGGAGGTTTAGGATGGATATTAGGAAAAATTTTTACACTGAAAGGGTTATTAAGCATTGGAAGAGGCTGCCCAGGGAAGTGGTTGAGGCACCATCCCTGGAGGGATTGGAAAGCCGGGCAGACGCGGTGCTGAGGGACGTGGGGTAGTGGTGGGTTTGTCAGGGTTAGGGTGATGGTTGGACTCGACGATGTGAAAGGTCCCTTCCAACCCAGGCGATTCCAACCCAGCCCTGCACGCCTCTGCCTGCGGAGGGACGAACCTCTCTTTGCCCTGGGGCCGGAGGGACGGGCCCCGGCGCGTTGTCCCCTGTGCACGGCTGCCATCGCGCTCCTCTTGGCCTTCACGGCCACCCCGCGTGCAACGGGCTGCCCGGGACACGGGCTGTGGATTTGTAAGCAGTGTGCTTGTGAGAGGCAGGTTTCTAATGACTCCCCAAACTGAGATTTTCTCCCTGTAAATGCAACTAGGTCTCAGTGTCCCTGATTAGCTTCTTGTGATGAATTCCATCTGCCTGCCTGGGATCAACAAAGACCTAAAAAACCTGAGCACCAGCCATGCAGCCTACTGTTTTCATGCTGAGCTTTGTTCATTATAGGAAACCACTCACAAAACAGGAACCTCTTCCTTGTTCCACTCAATTGCTTGGGCTTATTTGCCATGAAATGTCACCTTCTCAGATGAAAGGCTGGGATTTATCACAATTAAGGGAGGCTTTGATGTGTCCCTTTAAGTGAATCAAGGGTGCTTTTAATTCTGAATCTGCGCAGGATTTTGTTGATGCAAGGTGAGTCCCTCGCAGTTTACAATACTCCTAAAACACGCGCGTTCTTGGGGAGTGGTTGCGTAATTTTTGCGGCTGCCGGCATCGCTTTGTGCCAAGCGCAGTGCCGTGAGCCGGGGGCAGGTGACGGAGCGTGTTTATGCCGAGGGACGGCACCGCAGCGGGCTGGCGGCTGGGCATCGGCCACGGCTGTGCTGGGATTGCTGGGGAGGCAGGCGATAAACCGGGGCAATGGCAAACACCCGCGTGGCGGGATAAGGGCGGGATGAGTTGACCTCTGCTGGAGAGAACAAAGTGTGTTGCCATGTGCCAGGCTGATGGTGTTCCCGGGCTGCCACCGCCTTTAGGGGTGTGTTGCTGCTTTGTAGTCGCATTGATATCATATATCTTTTAGAAGAAATCAAAAGGGTTATTAGAAAAGAAAGATTCTGTCTCCTTCCTTGGGAATGCAAAGAGAGAACTCCTGTGCTGGGTTATTGACTGATTGAGCGTTTGCCTATATATTTTGTTTTTTTATGTTCACACAACATCCCACCTGTGTCACTGCCTTCGTCAGTCACCCACTTTGCCGCAGAGCTTTTTTTGGCTGTTGTGTGAGATGTGGAATCTGTGAAGCACCGGTTTTGCTCCCCGGCGCTGGCGGGGCCAGTGGCAGAGTGCGGGCGCCGCGCCGGGGGCCGGGGGTGGCGGTGGCTCCTCCATGGCGCCCACAGAGCCGCTCTCCCTGCCCTTCCCTGGGCTCCTCCACCTGCTCTGCCCTTCCCCTCCGGCAGCTCTCCTCCTGCCGCCATCAGACACCTCTCTGGTAGCCTTGGATCGATGTCCAGAGTGCGGCGGCAACGTTTGTACCTGCATCTTGCCGGCTGCTTTGCAAAGTGTTTGATGTGGCCATGCGTTGTTCCAAAGCCCGTCTTGCGGCCGCGGGGGTCGCCACCCTCGTGGCGCTCTTTCTGTGCCGTGTCCGGCCTCTTCGGCGACTGGAGCTGCTTCAGCAAAGGGTTATTGTATGAAACACCCGACAAGAATGTGTTGCATGTGCTGTTGCCATAGCACAAGCAGGGAACCCGGAAGGTGTTGCGGATGGTGGTGAGTCACTGGGGTGAAGCATTTATCCCAAATCCCCCTGTCCTGGAAACCTTTTGGTGTGGATGAGCTCTGCAGAGCCAGTAGCCCTTGGTGGGAGTCAGCGGGACCAGTAAGCGTGCCCAGGCTGGTCCTGCCCACCTTACTCTGGTGTTATCTGGCCCAAAGTAATTTGGAAATCATGCAGGCTACTAGCAGATATGTTTTTTGATGAAGTGAGAGTAGCAGCCCATGGTTAATGGTGGACTGGTTCCTTCCTTGCTGCTGAGCCCGGCGGGATCTGCTGCCTTACAAGGTGAAGGGCTCCGCAGCAGCGGGTTTTAATGGACTGAAAATAACTGCTTCCACTCATCTCTGAAGGCAAACTGTTATTCCAGCACTGTGCAGACACCTCAGCGCTTTCCTCCTGAGGACCTGGCTGTGTTTTTCCAAACATCAGCCGCAACTGCAGCTGGTGCCTTTGCTGGGCGCGGGGGCAGGAGCTGAGGAATCTCCCTCACCCCTCGACGGTAGGAGGGGGTTTGTCTGTGGGCGATGCCTCCTCCAGGCCCTGCATTTCCCCGGAGAGTGGAGGGAGCGGGAGGGGGCTCAGCCCTGCCTGGTACATCGTGCTGCGCCATGGGGAGCGTCCTGCGGTGCCAGCCCTGCAGACCCCCCCGAAGGGAGCTGGGGGCAGGCACTGGGCTGCGGAGGGTCTGGGGATGGCAGAGCGAGGGCAGCGCTGGCAGTACGGGTTTTCCTTCCATCCTGCCCAGCAAACGAGCTGGGTTTGTGCTTGGATCACTCGCGCTCATGGCAAGTGTCCAGGTGAGTGCGGAGCCCAGCCTGGCACCGCGGCGCTGCCTCGGCCGCGACTCCATCTGCTGGCGCTGGGACCCTTCCCCTTCGGCGGGGACACGGCAGCAGTGCCGACGTGCGAGGCTGAGACCCCCCCCAGCTCATCAGTGTGGTGGCTGCAGTCTGAATCCAATGCAGCCTGGAGAAACGCTGTTCCTGGGACTTTTTGACTTAAGGTTTGTTTCTACTTGAGCACAGATTCCACTGCGGCAGTGCAAACCACAGCAGTGAGTAAAACCCCCGGGGTGGTGGGTTGTGTCGGCCGCAGAACAGCCCGTGTCCCGCCAGCGTGCCCTTTCCTTCAGCGCCGTCTCCACCCTCTGCAGCAGCATCGCGTTCCTCAGCTAAAAGACCATAGCAATAACTGAGGATAAAACCCCGTTGGCTCGTAAGCCTCTGCCTGGCATTTCTGCTGAGTTGCTGTGGCTCCAGGTGCCGAGCTGAGGTATTTCGCATTCCCAGACCAAAGGCGAGGCAGTAACTGTAGGTTTTAGTTACTTGGTTATGTTACAACATCAGATTTTTAAGCTGTTTTTATTCCAACTCGAGCAGTTCTCCAGCCACGGGAGGGCGGCACCGGCGCAAGCTGGAAAAATGCTGTTTCGAGTTTGCCCAAATAGCTGGTTTTGTTAGAAAAGAAAAAAACTGCCGAGCAGGAAGAAAGGGGGGATCCTCAGACGCCCACCCGCAGCGCTCAGGGCGCGTACGCAGGCGGATTTGCACAGCAGCAAAAGCAGAAAAAGCGAAAGCAAATACCTTCAACTAGCACTTTTGCTCCAGAAAGGAGCTGCTGCTTTCACACTCGCTGTGTCCTGCCTGGTGCCGCACGCAGGGTGTTATCTGTCTCCTCTGGCCCTGCTTCCAGGGACCCAGGGCTTTCTCCGGTCCTCTGGAGAAAGGAGGAACTACTGTGAACTACCCGTGCTCAAGGTTTAAAGTCTCAAATTACTGTTATTAGGAATTTGTTAGGTAAGGGACAGCAAAACCTCAGGATCTGGTCCTGGACTTAGGCTTGTTCCCAGCCCCAACACTGGAATGACAAACTGCGGTGAGCGGGCGCGAGGCAGGCGAAGCCGCGGGTGTCCCCCCAGACGGAGCAGAGGAGCCTGCGGGACCCCCGAGTGGCCCTTTCGGGTGTCCCCAGAGGCAGGGGCGGGGGGACAGCGATGGCACTCGCGGGCTGGCAGCGTGCGAGCACCACGTCGCCTGTATTCGCAGCATGGAGATCCGCAGCTCCGCAGCCTGGTCTCCCCTTAGAATATTAAAACTTCACCGAGGGGCTCTGGGGAGCAGCGATGGGCCCGATGGGTTATCCCAAGGTGACTGGTGTCTCCCGGCAGAGCAGTCCCCAGCAGCCACCCGGGGGATGCTGCAGCCTCTCCCCTCCTCGGCAGCCTGCGCGGGCTCCGCCAGCAGTGGGAATCCAGGGGAAAACGTTAATGAGTTTTCAAACCAAGGTTTATCCCACTAAATCAGTTTTTGAGTATCAAAGGAAGGTCAAAACCCCATGAAGTGATCTAGCAGAAGAGGGAGCCGTTTCCTCTGAAGGCTGAAGGGGCTGGAAAGCCAATGGGATTTAGGGGCAGCTATTTCTGGGACTTTTCCATGGTCAGTGTTTACTGCAGGGGACTTGGGACACTCTGACTTCACACGCTATTCACATGCAAAAAGTATTTTCAGTTTTAAATATCTCTTGTGGCAGGGGAAGGATTTATGCTGCCGGCTGTTTTTGCTGTGTGTTTACAGCAGCTTGAAAACTAATGGAAACAGAAAGCTGGCGCGGGGTGTGGAGGTCCTGGTGGTCTGAGCAGCCGAGCCGCGCTCTCCGGCCGTGGGGTGCCCCGTGGTGCGGCTCCCGAGGTGCTGGCAGGGGCGCGGGGATGCCCCAGCGGCGGCGGGGGAGCCCACGGGGGTGGGTTTAGGAGCATTTCCATGCCGTGCTGCTGCTTTACGTAAATGGTGTAAACGATAGGAATGGTGTGGAAGTGTGGAACGGCGGGCTGGGTGCTGCTGTGCTCCGCAGCTCTCGACACTCAGCTGCTGTTTAATCTGAATTCTCACTCAGGTTGACGGGACTTTGCCTGCGCGAGGGGTATGGGAGGGTAAGTCCAGGCCGGTACAGATTCAGGGATGTTTTCCTCAGCTAAAGATAATTTTGGTTTGCTTAGTCAAAGCTCGGTCAGCAGCAGAGCAAGGGTTCCAAGAAGGCTTGTTTGGGTAGATTAAATGTTTCTGAGAAAGACGCCTGCAACAGCTCAGTCGTGAGGGTTGTGGTGGGGAGGTGAAGGCGGCCGGTGCTGGTGGAAGCATGGCCGTGGGGCGCTTCTTGCTTGTCCCATTGGAGGGTCTGCGGGACACGGGGCTCCTGCCCGTCCTGCCCAGTCCTCCCCAGCGAGAGCTGGGAATTGGCAGAAAGTGACACTGGCGGCATTCGGGACTCGATAAACTCAACTAGCCAAACCCTGAAAAAACAAGTACACAATCGGAGCTGTTTTATTAGCCTTCCCCTGGCACTGATACCTGCGGACTTTTACCTGGAGCTGCACGGGAAGGAGAGATCACGCTGCCAAACCAGCTCCCACAGGATGATACTTTGAGTAATCGGTGTAAAGGCTCGCGTTTGAACCGTTTCTGAGGAAGGACCCAAACACGCCGATTGCACAAGGGCTTGCAGAGAACAGTGTTGCAACAAAGATTAACATGATTAGAGAACTGAGGGGAGCACTTTGCCTGAAGAAGTGCCCAAAAGGATGAAATTGTAAATGTTGTAGTAAGCAAAACCTGCTACGCATCGCTGAGAGCAGAGGGGGTTAGACCCCGGCTGCCAGCCAGCCTTCGCCGGAGCACAGCGCCATTCAGCTCTGGGAAACTGGTAAAATATATTAGGACGCTGTTTCAAGTTCAAATACTTGACTTTATCCTTTATAAGATACTAAAGCTGTTTACATTATTCACAATGAAAGGGTCACAAAAGGAACAGCAAGGTTAAGTTAAGCCGACCTTAGATCACCCCTGGCTCTTGTGCCAAAATAACCCGGGTTTCTGTGCGGCGACTCTGGACTCTGCTCTGCCCTGGGACGGGGCGGGTGCGTTAATTACAGGCAAAGAGCAATAATTCCCCCATTAAATCCAGGAAGAGCGGCTTCCTCATCCCCCACGCCGAGGACTGGGATCAGGCTGGATGTGGTGGAGGGTTTGCCAAGCCGGAGCTGCCGCGCGCTGCCCACCGCGGCCGGAGCGCTCCTCGCTGCGGGGGATTAATGGGGCTCTTCATTTAGCTCAATTACTGGGCATCCACCTGAGAAGCTGTAAAGAACAGAACAGTAAATTGTACAATCAAATATTAAATTATACCTAATTTATTTACTTATGGCGAACTGTAAGCCCGGCAATCAAGCGTGTAAAGGGCTCCTGGGAGCGAGGGAGGTGCCTGGCAGCACGCCGGGAGGGCTGAACTGGGGCTGGGTGCGAGGGGGCACAGGCTGGGATGAACCACGGGAAACGCGGGGTCTCCCGGCTGCAGAGACCCCCAGCGCAGCCCCTGGCACAGCCGCAGCGGGCAGAGGGGCCGGGGCAGTGTGCCCTCCGCTCCACGTGCTGCAGAGCTTTGCTGCCGTAGGCTGACCTGCTCCCACCCGCAGCCTGGGAGGAAGGAGCCTTTTGAGCATCCCCTCAGCCCTCCAAAGCCATCCCCGAGCTTGTCCCCGGCTGCTAACGGCCCGCCTGACAATCTAGGGTGCTGACCATCCCTGCTCGGTGGCCGGTGGCCAGCGAACCCCGCTGCAATCCTGCAGGAGCTCTCGGGAGCCAAGTCCCGGGGCCGGGGGGTGCCTGGCTGCACCATGGTCTCGCCGAGGCGGAACGAGCCTCCTGCACCCCCTGGCCCACGTTTCACCGCGCAGGCTCCGCATGCCCAGTGTGGGCTTGAGCCACGCTCCGCTGCACCCTTGCTCCTCTTCACCGCGTCCGTGGCTTTGCAGGGCACGACATTTGGCTGAGTGTGTGACTGGTATGACTTGCTCTAAGAACAACATAGGGGGAAAAGAACGTAAAAGGTTGAGCTTTAATGGACAGGAAATAAACGTGCATCGGTTCATGCCGGCAGATGGGCACGGGCTGTTAATATGCCCCAGTCTGAGTATTAATTGCTCCGATGCGTGTTGCTTCCTACGGGACGCGCTTCCCCGCAGGGCTCAAGCCAGCCGCGACGCACAGCGCTGCGGGCAGCGAGCGGGGCTGCAGCGGCTGCTGGTGGCGGCACCAGCAGCAAACAGCGAAGCAGGGACGGGACCCGCGGTGCCGCAGCGAGCGGAAACGGGTCTGCAAGGCTTTGTCTGTGAACGTCTTGGGGGCCGACTCAAGGCAACACAGGTCACTTTTTCTATCAGACCTGCAGATAGTTAATTTCAGAAGGCAGATAATGTTTTATTCACTTTTTTAAAAAACCTTTTTTATTTTTTGGCCAGTTAGCCAAGGAAAACCTGGTCCTTGACTTTGATAAATGTCCCTCCACCACCATAATGTATTTTTGCATACTTTTTATTGCAGCTAAAACACTCAGTGTTTAGGAAGAGGCTTATTGTTAGAATCCACAGAAAAGCAGCATATGTTTGGCAGCGCTTTCTGCAGAATATATTCAAGGTTTTTACTTCTGTATGAAACCCTTCAAGTCGCCTGGATTTTGTCCATGGGCTTCACTCCAGTCAAGATTTTGATATGCCTTTGAATTGTGGGTTTGTCCTTGAACCCTCCGGCAGCCCTGTGCGGTCATTCTGCACATGGGCTCTGACAGCGGCCCTTGGGCAAGGGTGGCTGGGTGTAAATCAGAGACTCCCAAAAAGTCTGGCCGAGGCAGAGGGTCTGATGGCTCACTAGCACATTCGTGACAGGATGAATTGTCTCGTACTTTACAGTTTGGAGAGAGAGAGAGAAAAAAATGCGTCTGGATTAGAATGTTTTTACCATTTAGGATGGGAGGTGAATTTTAAATAGAAACGCAGTTGGAGAATATGTCCAACCTGGGAAGCATAATTTGACAATTTGCGCTTTCCTTTCAATTATGCAATGTCAAAGCAGAAACAGTAGCAGGTGGGGAAAGTACCTTGAGTTGTATCAAGGCATTGTGAGATGTTTATATGCCAGTTTTTTGTCTACTTCCTTGAGGCGTAAAAGCACCTTTCCTCTGCAAAGACAATGGAAATTCACTTTTTCTTCTGCATGGGCATTAAAAAAAATAGAAGCTGGTGCCGGCGCCTGGTTGGGTGGGTTTCCCAGGGGGCTGCCATGTGCCGCGGGGGTCTGGAGCCCTGCTGGGACTGTGGTGCCACGAGAGCCATCCATGAGCCATGGTGCCGGGACCCGCTCCTGCTCGCAGGCTCTGCAGCGTGGCTGGTGCTGCGAAAGGGATGTCCCCTCCCCGGGGGAGACCCGGGTGCATCTCTGCCACCCTGGGCACGTGGAACATCTCTGACCGCTGGCATCAGGATGGACTGGTCGGCGTGGGGCTGGGGCAGCCGAGGGACCCCCAGCACCGCCGAACCCCCGCCCTTGGGGCAGCTCCTAGACCAGCTCTGCCTTGGAGTGTGCAGGCACGGGGACCTTCTGCGTTCCCCCTGAAAAGCGTCACTGCTGCACCCTCTCAGCCTCTGCCGAGGATTCACGTAGTTTCTTGCGACTGTGGGGAGCGTCTTCCCCAGAGTGATGGGGTCCTGCCCGGGGGCCATGGCCGAGGCAGACCCCGGCTCGGTGCAGGGGCGGGAGGCAGGAGGCCGGCAGGGCTCAGCAGGACCTGCCGTGCAGTGCCAGGGCTGCTCCGCGCTCTTCCCACCCGGGTGTTTTGCAACTCAGTGGCTTTACCGTGAGTCAGCCCCCCCCGGCCCAGAGCCGAGCTCAGTCATTTGGAGGAAGCGGGTTTTCCAGGGAGGAGGATGCTGCCAGAGCCTCCACTCGCACGATGATGCTCCCAGTGCGTGGGCGCAGAGGAGCCGGAGTCTGGGAGGTGACGACTCGCTGGCTCAGCTCTGATTCACTGCCCAGACCCCTCCCCTGCCCGCCGGGACCGTGCACCATAAAAACCCCTTGGCTTGCGAGGGAGCCACCCCTGCACCAGCCCTCCCGGCTCCGAAGCCTCTGTGCCCTCCTGGACAGCCCCCGTGAGCCCCCCGTGCAGAGCAGAGGTGCAGCTTATCATGGAGTGATTAATCCTGTACAAGATGGCATTTAGGTTTTGATGCTTTGGAAATGGCTCGGTGCCGTGACATCTCTTGTTAGCGGTGGCTTCTGAAGTGCTTATGGTTGGATGGGGGCGACTTCACTGCTTACCAAAGCAGGGAGCACCGTCGTGCCGTGCCATGTGCACCAATTCGGTGAACAGCTCAATGGAAACAAGGGGTTTTTTTCAGGGCTGTGTATTAACATTCTGGTCATAGCCTAACTTTTATTTTTTAGCAAAGATATATGGCAACTGTGCCATCTCCTGTTGGCTACAGTGTTTTGGAGGCTTTTCTTCTCATAAATAGCCTTATCTATCACTTCAAAGTGACACCGTAGCATCATTTTGCTGCATGTGAGGCGTTCATGCCTTGAAACCCCAGACCAGCTCTTTTCTGTGAAGACCATCCTAACCCAGCGATAAATCTCACCGCTTTATAGCTCTTCACTCACATTTAACATGCTTTATAGCGGAGGTTTTCCTTTTGCAGCCCCAGATGAAATACTCTTCATCCGTGCCTGTGGTCCTGCTCTGTGCCGAGTGGGGTTTGCCCCCCCCGGGCACCGCGGTGCTCGGTGCTCGCCCTCCTCCTCGCCTGGGAAGGCTGGACGGGTCCATCTGCCCATGGGCAAGGCTGGGCCACCTCCATCCCATCCCCATTCCAGGATCCCATGGGAGGGGGCTTCCCCCGCACCCCCTGTGCCGAAGCTGGCCGGGTCTGGCACCAGCCAGCCCTCCTTCCCACTGGAATTTCTCTGTTCAAGCAGAAAAGTCTTTTTTCCTCCTGCTCACCGCCTGTCGCTCCCGGCAGAGCTGCTGCCAGCCCCCCATTTCTCCCCTTGTGCCGTCCCGAGGCGGGTGGGCAGCCCGGGGAGGGGGTGGCTTTGCCTTGCCCCGGGCCAGCGGACGCCTTGTGCTCAGACGCTTGCTCGAGAGCGCCAGCTTCCCCGGGGGCACCCGAGGTGCTGGGCCTCCTGCTCGCCAAGGAGAGTCTGTACCTCCAGGCAAAACAGATGTGGCGTTCAGCTCAACAGTCAATTTTTAACTTGCCCCATTGCTCAATGGTGTGGAAGGGAAACTTGCCCGGGAGGTGTTGCTGTTGACCGGGGCACCCTGTCCGTCCCCCCCCCCCAAACACTGCATGGGCTGGCGCGGCTCCGCTGTGGACTCTGCTCATGTTGTGGGTGTTTGGTTTCACCTGAAATTCGAAGGTCACAGAACTGGGTGTTCAGAGCCTGGGGAACGTCCCCAGCTCCTGAGCGCGGTGGGCAGGCGGAGCTGCTCTGTTGACTTGTTCCAACCCCAGCTTCCCGTCAGGATGGGGGCAAGAGTAATTTTTTGGAGATGTCAATGGCTGTTTGATGGGGGGACAGAGCGCGGGGCCCCTGCGCTCTCTGCTGTAACCGACCCCCCTTTGCTCTGAGCTGTTTCTGGCTCCCTGCGAAATGGGGGTCTCTCGAAGCAGAGCTTGTGCCAAAAACACTTCTGCTTCTTTTCTGTCCCAGTTTTCCATGGCTTCTCCCCAGCTGCCTGCAGCGGGGAGACCCCGGCACGCTCCTGGGCTCTGCCGCTGGACCTGGGGGTGCAGAGCCACCCCCTCCGCTCTCCTCCCGTCTATGGCAGAGCATTAGAAAAGCTAGATAAAATTAGCTGTTCGGACGCATGTTCCTCAGGATGCTGGGACAGAGGGACACCCAGTACAGCCAGTTTGACTCATGGAGAAGAATTAATGGAAACGCCCGGCTCCTGCAGGGAGGAAATACCTTGAACAGCCTTTTCCTCCGTTTGTTGCGTGGGGAGGCTGACAATGGGCCCCGCGTCTGGTGGCAGCGCTGCCGGGCCCTCCCTCATCGCGGCGCGCGCCGGCAGACACCGCGTCTGCAGCACCGGGCGCTCAGGAAGGGCCCGGCACAAAGCGGTGTCCTGCCCTCCGGCACCTCGGATGCTGCGGTACCCGCCGCGCCCCGCTCGGCCCAGCCCCCCTGTCGCCGGGTGCCCCGAGCCCCGCAGAGCAGCAGCAAAGGCAGCGCCCGGAGCGCGAGGGACGCGTGATGGGTGGACATTTGTACCTGGAACTCTCATTACAATTAATTGCAATTTATCCCGTGCCCACGGTGAGACGTGCTGCTGTTCACCACAGCCCTGCCAAAATGGCATACAGGTTTCAACCGAGGAAAATTGCCTTTTTTCCGCTGTAAAAATCCAGCACACAACTTTTTTGTAAGTTGCCTTTATTTATCAGGGATGCCACTTGGGCCAATAATTTAAACGTAATGAGACAAGAGGGACTACAAAATCCTTAAGTCACAAGATCTTATCAATCATGTTATGCAAATGTTTGTGAGCATGAATGTCTGGGCAATGTAGGACGTGCCGGCAGCAGCCGCCTCGGTCGGTGTTTCAGTCTGCCGCAATCCCGGCTGCCGTCAGCCTCGCTTTCTGCAGGGGAAGAGAGCGGCAGACGGTGCACCGGGCTCCCCTCATTGCTGGGAGTGCTGGGCTAGCGGTGGCCATAGGGACTGTAGCCCAGTCGAGGTGCTGGTGTCCCACATGGGCCAGGTACAGGGATGTCTCCGTCCACGGGAATCGGGCGGCTGCAGCCCAGGATGGGACTGTCGTCCCCCCCCGCAGACCTGTGCCTTGTGGTGGGCAGGTTTTGGATGGGGGGGTCCTGAGAGCACCCTCGTGCAGCAGCGTTGTCCCATCGCGTCACACACCCCAGATGGGTTTGGTGGCTGCTCGTTTCTGTTTTGCGTGTTTCCCATCAGAGAAATGGCTCTGATGGGAAAACCTACCGGAGCGGGGGCAGAAGCTGCATCCCAAAGCCTGGAGCAGTGGGTGGAGGCGGTGGGGGGGCCGCGCGGCAGCGTCTGGGGCTGCTTAATGGCCCCGTTTGGCCTTTTTTGGAAACAGCCCGTTTGAGGCACTTTGTGTCACTACGGGTGGTTTTGTGGGGATGTGTCATGAGTGCGTGAAGCAGCTGGAGCCGAGCGTGGGGACACCGCGCTGGGACAGGTCGAATGCCGGAAAACTGGCGACGGCCTCTGGAGCAAATCCCAGGCTGAGGCAGATTTTTTTGAGGGAGGGCAGTTTCTGAGCAGCCTTCGGGGGTCCTTTTGGAAAGGTCCATCCCGATCCAGGCGTGACCCCTGCTCCCTCCAGCCTTCCCAAGAGACGGAGCACCAGGAAACATCCCCTGCCCCAGCAGGGTCTCTGTGGCCAACGCCGAGCGTGGGGGCGACGGGAGCCCCGGTCAGGGGTGCCCCGAGGTGCCCCGGCCTCACCCCACCGTCCGCAGGCGCTTCTCCCACCTCCTGCTCCGGGGAGGCCGGTGCTGTGCCCAGGGATGCTCAGGGGAGCCGGGGATGCTCCGCACACTGGGCGTTGCGTTCCCCAACCTGCTGCTCTTGGGGGATGCTTGGATATGCTTCACCATGCTGTAAATAATTACAATTATCCGTTCTATTAAGTAATTTAAAGGATTATTTCCAGTCTCCCTGCCTTATAGGCAATTTGGAGTTTTTACTGTAGGCAAAACAACTGTAGCTGGTCTGTCATTCTTCAGAATTGTTTCATCTTTATTGCTCTAAGCAGAGTCATGGGAATGTTTTTTTTCTAAACGAGCAGGTTATTAGAGGACATACTTATAAATAACTAGTCTTGGCTATTTTTAAGTATTTTCAACAGTCTATCATGATGGTATGGCACAACCTGCAGAAAAACCGAGTCCAATTCTGCTGCCAAAGCGTTCATAACTCACTTCTGTTTCTTTGGATGACGGGGAGCCACGTCCGAGCTTTGCAGGATCCCGAGAGCCTGAGGAACCGCAGGGCTCGCTGCCTTCTAAACCTGTTTTTCTGTTACGCTATTGCAAAAGGTGTAATTCTACTTTATTGCATAGGGGAAACTGACAGTTGAGGAGTCGTGGGTCAAACTAGTGCTGCTGGGCTGGATGGGGGGGCTGGGGGAAGCCAGGGGCGGCTGCAGGGGACGGGCTGCCAAATGGCCCTGGGGAATTCCGGAGGGGTGCGGGCAGCCTGCTCTTAAAACAGAATCCCAGAATCTCTACAAAATGGCCAGAAAAGCGTAACCCCACTCCTCCAGGAGAACTGAGCATTTCAGACAAGAGAAATTATATTTACTTCATAATTTATTAAATTTCAGATCGCCATATGCAATAAATTATAGTTGATATAATAACATTGTCATAAAATATTACCATGAAGTCCTCGTCTAAAAGCTATTGTAATCTATACAAATAAGAACTGTAGTTATGATATTTAGATTTTTCGTGTTAATGGGAAGTGAACAAAATATTAAGGAACTTCACAGTAAATTCAGGGAAATATGTCATTATTATTGCTTCTGTGCAAACAATTTCTACTGCACACATACAGCTCGAGAAAGAAAAAGTACAGTTGCGTAGTGTGTCTCTAGAGCGAATGCGTTCCCTGAAGGCTGGATTTGCTGCACCCATACGGTGCACTTAGTGCATTTTGACAAATGCAAAGAGATCCCTGATCAGGAGCTGATCAGTCCATAGAACCTCCCTCCCCGCCGGGGGCTCGGCGAGGGCTTTAAGTTGGCAAAGGCAAAGCACAGAGGTGAAGTCAGTAAACACCGAGCCCGTCAGAAGGTCTCGAGTTGTGCCCAGGCGCGGGGTCCCCCCATGGCTTGGTCCTACGGCCCCCGGGGAGCCTGGCTGCCCCCCCTCTGGGAGCCCCTGGCTGCCACGATGGCCATGCTGCCCATGCTGCCGTCGGTGCCGATGCTGCTGTCGGTGCCGATGCTGACATTGGTGCTGATGCTGCTGTCTGCACCGATGCTGCCGTCGGTGCCGATGCTGCCATCCGCAGCGATGCTGCCGTCGGTGCCGATGCTGCCATCCGCAGCGATGCTGCCGTCGGTGCCGATGCTGCCGTCGTGGCGGCGGTTCGCTGCGTGTGCGGAGGGGCCGAGGCGCCGCGGGGGTCTGTCAGGTCCCCCATGTCCCACCAGGGACTCGCGGGGCAGCGGAGCTGCGTGTGGTAGGAGGTCACAAAGAGTCCCGTCCCGAAATGCTCTCCTCCATTCCTGCTCCTTTCACCACCTCAGTGCACTTTAATGGAGTATTTACGAAATGTCAGGAACTGCAGCAGCTTGTCTTTTCGCCTCTGCTTTAGTGCCATTAGCGCTCTCGTTTTCTCCTCCAGGTCCTGGTCGGTGGCGAGGATTATCTTGGCTCTTTCCTCTGCCTTCTTGTCCCCGGAGTTTTTGAAGAGTTTCTGTAGGGACTCCTCATTGATGCTTTCGAAGATGTTGGCCACAGCTTTCTTGCGCAGGGCTGTGTCGAAGCGGTAGCCGTGGACCGAGGGGCTCACTCGCAGGGACGTGGACATGGCTGGAGTTCTGTGGCTTCTCTTTGCTTTCATCTACGTGGGGTGCCGCCGGGTGCGCCCTCGGGTGCAGTCAGAGGGATGGGTGCTGCGTCGGCTGCCGGGCTGGTATTTAAAGGCAGTCTGGAGAAAAAGCCGTAGGGCTCAAGTTACAGTGATGAGATCACGCTGATGTCAACACTGCATACTCCGAGGCGAGTTTAACAGTTGAGTTGCCAACTTTCCTCTGCCGAGCAGCCAGGGCGAAAAGTTTTCTGTGTTTCCTCCATGGGAACGGTTTTTCTTTGCCCCAGTCCAGAACTGGCTTCACACAACTTCAGGCATCGCTGTGGGACTTTGAGCTAGTACAGCTCAAACTCCGCTCCTGGCCTTTTGCTGCACATGGAAAAGCTCTGCATTCCGAATATAGCATACATAATACCATAAACAGTTAAAATTCCAGGTGAGAGCGATTGCAATACTAGCGAGAGGTGTTAGCTGCGAGCCTGTACACGCAGACGAGCACTTTCTGCGGCTCGGTCAGACAGAAGCACAGCGACGCCACAGAACCGGCTCCGGTCTGGGCATGGGATGCTTCCTGCTGCTCCCAGGTGACACAGGTCACCTTTAGCACTCACAACACTGTCTTTTCTGATTGACAAGTGGTTTACCAAAGGCAGCTGATCCATAATGGCCTCTGAGGTGGCGTCCCCGGGTGTCACACCCCAGAGCTGCCCATGGCCACGGTCTCCGCGGGGCAGCGGTAACACCTCTCTGTGCGCGCTGCGCTACAGCAGCGGCACCCAGCAGCTTGTTGCCCCGCTCCTGCCTCGAGCATCCTTTTGGTTTAATTTCCAGCTCACTGGCACGGTTCCTCTGCTCCACAAGCGTTTGTGCTCTCCACCCCACCCATGCCAAGCCCTCGGGCTGGGAGGACTCGCTCTTAGTCACTGGGCTTGGGCTCGGTGTGGGGCAGTCCTGCCAGGAGCAGGCAGCTGGGCTCGGTGATCCCCATGGGTCCCCTCCGATGAGAGATCGGGTGGTTCTGTACCCTGCTCTCGCTGAGGACACGGGCAGGCCATGGCTACCTGTGCGGGGCAGCTCTGACCACTGGAGCATCCCGCTGGGCTTAGAAATCTGGTGTGAACGAGCACAGCTAAATCTGGCCCAGAATGGTGGTGGGTTCAAAAGTCACTTGCGTCCAGGGAGCCAGAGATAAGTGTATTTTGGTTAGTGGCTTAAAAGCGGCCGGATGCCGCAGAGGCGCTGTTTGGAAAATTAGCTGCCTGTTTACTGGTTGTGGTGGTGACCCCGATTACTCACCTTAGTGAAGAAGTCCCAAAACAGCCTCTGTCCCCATGATGGTTTGACCAACGGCCCCAGGGGGTTTCCCTTGTTTACTGGAGACCCGTGGAGGTGATCTCTGACTGCAGGGATGAGCAAATCCAAAGTAACATCGCCCAGTTGCTTGCCATTCCGCATTCCCTTTAAAACTCCTGTTCCTTGGGACAGTGTGGGGGGGATGTGTCTGTAACCCCCCTCCTGTGGCCAGCGGGAGCCGAGGGAGAGGCAGGAGCTCCTGAAGCCCACGTGCCAGGCGTTTGTGCCAGGAGAACAGGATTCATCCTGCGCTGCTGCTCCCCAGGCAATGTGCAGAGCGGGGATGACTGCTGCCTGGTCCCCAGGACGACGGGGAATCCCGGCTCCATCCAGGCTCTCCTGAGCTCCCAGCCATCCGGGGATTGCCAGGCTTTCACCTTCAGGAGAGGGAGTGGGCTGCGTGCCCGTGTTTGACCACCTGGGCCCTGGGGACTCGTCCCTCAGGGCTGGGCACCCCCCTGTGCTCGCCGCATCCTGCCCAGGACCAGCTTTCCCCGTGGCTGCCGGGACTGGGCTCCACGCTGTTTTTACCGGCACGAGCCCTCCCTGCACGTGCCTGCCAGTTCTTCCAGCAGTTCCGCATCACTGTCATTGTGCAGGTTACTTTTTACAAGCTTCTCTGAGTTTCTTTTGTATGTGCTAGCTGTTTCGTGCTATAGTGTATAAACAATTACTTTGCAAAACCCTGTGATTCTCCTTCTGCCAGAAAGACTTAAAAGCCTCTCACTTTGCCGAATTTGTGAGAATTACACATCAGCCGCTGTTTGCTCAACATTTGCAGGGCTGGTAAATCCACCCTGAAAATAGGATCTTTTTGAGGTGGCTGGCTCCTGGGTCTCCGCCTGTGAAAGAGCCTCGTGTTTTATAGACTCCCGTTAACATGAAATACGAGGGGGGAGCAGCTGGGACAGGGAACCCTCCTGGTCCCCTCCTGCTCCCATGGAAAGTGCTGCCTGGAGCGCTGCGGGGGGGGAAACCTGCCTGTAAAAAATGCCTGAGCGAAATGTTAAATGTACTTTGCTTCACTGGACAGATAATGAAGTTTCAGGGTACGCAGGGCAAAAAAATAGTGCCAGAAGATCAGTGTGATGGTGTGGCCGTAGAAAACGAGCCCTTCTTTTGCGAGGGCTGAGGCACGTTAACATGTGCCTGGTTTTCACCACTCTCATTGCGCATGGAACCGTTCTGCAGGTATTTGCAGAGACAGGGCTGAGAGAATAAATTAGCAATATTCGTGGAAGATACAAGCTCAGAAAAGTATCTGCCATGGAAACTGAGAATGAAGCTGATGCTTTTGGAGTAAGACATCAGAAAGCTGCCAAGACCAAGCCCGCGTTTGCTTGTGGGCTCATCTCGCGCTGAGCACTAACAAATGTCTTTGCCCCTTCAAGCTTCTCTGCCCACTTTGTATAAATTTAGTTGCGTTCAACTCTGACTGAGAGATGAAACATGCCTCATCTGTTTTTTCCTGTAATTTTTGTTTATATCGGTCTTTTAATAGTGCTTTCCCAGTAATGCCTTGGAGGAATTATTCATGTGTTGGATTGGAGTGAAACTTCAGACAAGATGCGATTTCCATCGTCGCTCTCCTGCTATTATTGTATAATTGCTTTGTGAAACGCAAACGCTCCGTTTCACACATTAACGGGAGGATTAATTTCTACCCCCACTGTCTCTGCGGAGCGGCTCAGCCTCATCCCTAATTGCGCTCCGCTTCTGCGGACGTGGTGGCTTTGGAGTGCTCCAGCCACGAGGGCTCTTCTGCCGGGGGGAGACGGGCAGGATTGTGCTGCGCTTTGGGGTGCAGGGGTCCCTCTGCGGCGTCCGGTGGCACTGCCCGCCCTGAGCCCCCCAGGCGGCTCCTCCTGGGTCCCGGCCATGCGGGTTTTGAAGGTTTTTTGGAGGCTAAACCGAGCCTGCGGGTCCGGCAACCTGAGCGAGCGTTTGCCGGAGGGCAAGGCTCAGGGAGGACGCGATGCAGTGGCCGGGTCTGCGCCCCGCTGGCAACGCCAAACCTGTTTGAATAGACCCAGAGGCATCGCCAGCCCAGAGCGGGGAAGTGCCAGAGGATCCCAGTGCAGGGATGATGGCGAGGGGCAGGAGAAGCTGGGGGCTCACCCAGCCAAGCTTGTCCCAGCTGGGAAAGCCCCCGAAAGCCCCAGGAAGGAGAGGGGGCCAGGAGGCCAGGGGTGGCTGGAGCAGCCGCTGCCTTTCCCGCAAACTCGCGTGGACAACTTAGTCTGCATTTATGTAACTGTCCAAAACCTCTCCAAAGAAGGTAATGTGGGATGCCTTTGCATTTTGCTAGGGCATGTTTTGCATAGCTTTCCTTTCCCTAGCCTGCCGAAGCCTGCACGGCTTGTGCTACCGCGCTGGTGCCGAGCGCCACAGCAGCGCCCTGGGAGAGCATCGGTGCTGCGGAGCCCTGCAGCCGTGCGCGACACGGTCAGGAACTGAGCCTCCCGAAGGGCATCTGGAAGGCTTTGGGATGGGAGAGGAAAGTGAAAATATTGCCTTAAACATATATATATATATATATATATATATATATATATGTGCTTTGTCTTTAACATACATAAAATCGAAGAATCTGAAATGCCCAGGAGCCTCAGACCAACTCTGCTCTTCCCTTGCCACGTGTGTTGCACCTCTGACTCACTGGCAGCCTTCACTTCTCCCGCTGCCTGCGGAGGCTGGAGAATCCCTGCCCTTCTCAGCAGCCATAAACGCTGCTCCGTGTTTGCTCTGTGCTGGGAAATGTGTCTGGGATGGAGAGCTCTGCAGCAGACACAGCCGCGGGACGGCTGTAAGGTCAAAGAGGAACCGGTTCATCGTGTTCTTCGTGGAATCCAAATTCCTGGGAATTTGTCAGACATGCAGGTCGTGCGAATGGCAGCGCGGGCCCGGCGTTCCCTGCCTACACTCTTCCAGCTGCGGCTCATGGGCCTCTCTCTGTCCCGCGTGGGCTCCACCGGGTGTTTGTGTTTGTTTGGCTGTTGGTTGGGCTTTTTCTGTGGTGGTGGTTTCTTCAGCGGAGCGTCTGGGAACACGGATCTCATCCCACATCTCAAGGTGGGATGCTCTGTGCCCTTTGCCTACAAAGCCCAAGAGCTTGACCTGACTGGGCACGGCCGCTGTGGGCTGTCCTGTGGTCCCAGCTCAGATGGGCAGCACGCTGCGATGCATTTTAACGGCAGCTCTGCTGCAGCCCACTTGCAAAGTGAAGACATTTCTCAGGCAATCCTGCTGGCGCAGCTGCCTGCCTGAACAGCAGGGAAAAAGCTATTGGTTTTCAGACAACTGAAGACACAATTAAGCTGGTTAAATTCCATTGGAAGAGTTTTTAATAGGGAAAAAAATTACACCGTGTCTATTTAATACTTTTTTTTATCCTACCTATGAAAACTAAACGAGATGCTGGCTTCTGGGCTGCAGAGACCGGCGTTGTTATATCAGGCGTAGCCTGCACCACATTAATTCTGCGCTCCAGCCTCCCGCAGCCAAGGGGAGCAAGAGTGGGTTTGTTAACGCCTGTCCCTTGGCTGCAGCCGGCGGCTCTGTGGGGCTCCGTGGGGCTCCGTGGGGCTCCTTCACTGGTCACTGGCTCATCTCTTCTGCTGACGCATGGGAAACTGGCAGCAGCCGTCGATAGCTGAGCTGGTGCTGCAGCTGGTGGGGAGTTTACCAGTGTAAGGGCAGCACTCGCCTTTAACTGCTGACAAGTTAAAGAAAATAACAAATTTTCATGGTGCCGATGCAGTAGGGGTGCAAAGTGAGAATGTGTCCTTGCCCCTCACTGACCGTGCTGCAGCTTTCCAGCAGTGTGTCCCCGTGGGCTGGTCCGTCCCCGGTCGGTGACACCAGGGGTGGTGGTTGGACCGCCTGGCGCAGGGGAGAGTGTCGGTGGAGCTCGGGGAAGGGCAGGGTGCTGGCGCGGGGGCTGCCCGGCTGGGCCAGCGCTGCCGCAGGAGCCCAGCATCGCTCCGCGCAGGGAGACCATATAAGAGTAAAGTTTGTGGTATTACTGATAATGAATGTCTCCTCGTTTCTCATAAATTCTGCGCTAAATGTACGATCACCGAGTTAATAATGCAGTGCAGGACGTAATGAATAGCCAGTTACAGTAAGTAAATCAGGCCTGCTGAGAAACAGAACAGAAGCAGAAACTTCTGGCACTTTTTAAAGCCAGCACCCTTTGGAAGAAGCCCTGCATGCAGCAGAGCTGAGCTGGGCACACATGGACTCCTGGTGCGAGATGCTGGCTGTGACGGGGTCGGAGCGGCTGGGGACGGGGGGGAGGCTGGCTGGGGACGGAAGCCACGGGTGGCTTCTCCCGGGGCTTGAGCCTTCCCAAAGCTGCCGTGCAAAGGGAAACCCTGGCTGTGGTGCTCCCCACTTGTCGTGGGAGACAATTAGGAGAGAGGCGGGTGGCAGATTGCCAGCCAGAGCACGCAGCACGGCTGAAAGCCCTGTGGAAAAAAAAAAAAAAAGCAAAGCCGCGTTTAGCGGGGATGCCGGCAGGAGCAGGCAAACGATGCGCTGGGACCCAGCGTGCAGGGCAGACGTGAGCGGGTTTGCTGGGGTCTGTCCGGTCCCTGGAGGGATCTGGGGTGTCCCCACGGGCCGGCTGCTCCATCAGGTGGGTGCCATGTGCTGGCAGGACCAGCATCCTGAAATGCCACCTCCCCATCGCGTCTGCAGAGCAGCTCTCCGTGTCCTGCTCTTTCCACAGGGGCTGGGGAAAGTATTTTATTATCCTGATTTCAGCATCTTCCTCCCGGGTCAGCAAGACTGCACATGGCAATGAAAGTTTAGACTTTCGAGCACGAACAAGCTTTTTCTTTTCTCTGCTGAATTTCCTGTTTGATCTTCCTGAGGGTCCGGCGTAGCCCTGGCTGGAGGGGGGCGAAGGCAGAGCCGTCTCCAGTTGTCCGACGGCTCATTGTCTGCTGCGGTGGGGATGGGCCCACGGGAAATCCTGCCGCGGGGCTGGGACGCGGGGCTGGCGCGGGTCATTGTCGCAGCCCAGCCCACGGGCGACGCTACCAGACACACGTCCCAGCGCTCTGGTGTCCCCCTCGCCAGGGCTCTAATCTCTGCCCAGCCGCTTCCTCTGCCGCCAAAGGGGTGGCAGACAGGATACGGGCCTTTGTACTGCTGCGGGGGGGCCCTCGCTGCCCCCCATCGCTCCCGCCGCCGCAGCCCAGGGCTGTGCACAGGGGTCGGCGCCGCATCGGGAGCCAGATGTGCAAAATGGCATGGCCCAGCCCGCCACGGGGCTGGGAGTGGGGTCCTAAAGCGGCTGGGGGGTGCAGGACGGTGGCAATGCGCAGCAGCGAGGTGACGCAGGGGTCCAGGGGGGTGTTAAGCTGCGGGTCGGTGGTACCTGGTAAAGGCTGTGATGGTACCGAGGAGCGTCTGGGCTCGGCAGCGGTTCACAGAGGGTGGGGGACGGTGGTCTGCTGGGACCGTGCCCCAGGGAAAGCCTGGTGCAACGCGAGCGGTCCGGCACGGCTGGGAACCAACGGCCGGGATGCAGGAGGGTCAGTTACACAGCGAGGCACCTGCACCCCAGGGCGCTCAGCCTGAAAACGGGCTTTGAGCTGCGTCTGCTGCTTATCCACCTGCTTTGAGAGAACTGCTGGGTAGAAATAAAGCTGTTTCCCAGCTCTGGGTCCTGGGCTGTGACCAACCCCTCGCACTTCTGAGACCATTTTCAGTTCTGATTTGCAAAATGCTGTTTTGTGACCCCCCCGTAAGCAAATTAAAGAGCATTTCCCCTGGTGAGGAAAGAAGCACCCGGTTTGTGCAGGGGCAGCTGAGCCGGGTCCTGGTTCAGAGGGACAGGCTGTGGCCTGTGCGGGCAGAAAACCTGCAAATTTAGTTTTCAGTTCCTTAATCTCGTGGCAAAGCAGAACGGGCGCGTGACAGTGGGAGCTCCTGCCCCGACTGCGTTTTGGGGCAGAGCAGCGGGGGTTTGGTGGCAGCGCGCGGCCGGGGCGTGGGGACACGAAGCCAATTAACGCTGGGAGAAGAGAACTGGTAATCAGCGCTGAGGGGAACACCCAGCCTGCGCCCAGGGAGATTCATCGGGAAATCAACCGATACGTAAATTGTGTGGGAGATCAGCTCAAAATCGTGGTGTTATCAGCCTTGTAGTTCATTCCTCCAGTAGAGCTCCTCGGAGAAAACAGATGGCGTTTGCCTCCCTCCCGTCACCCTCTCGTGTGACCCGACAGCTTTCGCTTCGCAGCTGCTAGAAAAGCAATTTCTGCCACGCTCCCCCCGTCAGCGCTGCTGTCAGCGGGAGGCACCGCGGCCCGGTCCCCGCGGGTGCCTGCCCATGCCCTGCCTGCGTACGGGGTGTTGGGGGGTGGGTTTGGTGTGCTGAGGGCCTGCTGCCGACCCCCCCGGGGCGCAAAGGGGGCTGGCCGTGGCCCTGCCGCTGTGGGGGGACGGGAGCTGCGCTGCTCGGGGGCTGCAGGGGTTTTCTCGGGTGTTCACAGAACAGTGGGGGTTGGCAGGGACCTCTGGAGACCATCCCGTCCCACCCCCGGCCAGAGCAGGGGCACCCAGAGCAGGGGGCACAGGAACGCGTCCAGGTGGGGTTGGAATGTCTCCAGAGACGGAGACTCCCCCACCTCTCTGGGCAGCCTGTGCCAGGGCTCTGCCACCCTCACAGCAAAGAAGTTCCTCCTCACGTTGAGATGGAACTTCCCATGGTCGAGTTTGTGCCCGTTCCCCCTTGTCCTGTCCCTGGGCACCACTGAGAAGAGCCTGGCCCCGTCCTCCTGACACCCCCCTTGAAGTATTTATCAGCGTTGATAAGATCCCCCCTCAGTCATCTTTTTTCCAGGCTGAAGAGCCCCAAATCCCCCAGCCTTTCTTCGTCGGAGAGATGTTCCCATCCCCTCATCATTGTGGGGGTTCGAGACCCTCGCAGCTGCTGGAGCGGGGCTCGGGCTGTTCCCAGGCCGGCTGTGGCTGTCCCTGGGGTTACAGCCGGTTACTGAGCGGTGACCGAACTCCTGCCAGCGGTTGTTTTCCCCAGCAAACCTCAGCGAACGTCAGGGCTCTAAAGCCTATCTGCGGGGCAGAGGCGAGGCTGGCGGTGTCGGGCACCGGGACGGCGTCACCTGCCCCAGCTGCCGTCGGTGCCCGGAGACTCCAGCCATCCCTGAGCCACGGGGAGCGCGGTGGGCACGGACCCGCTTCCCACGGCCGCAGGGTGGGAGACCCCCGGGCTTCCCCAGCAGCAGCCCACCGACAGTCCCTGCTCTCAGGCGTGTGCAGCTCTCGCAGTGACGCCTTCTAGACGTTTCCCGACAGTCGTGTTGCCTGATTGTTGTAATCTAAGTGACCGGTGCCTTGTTTACAAGGAAGCCTTGTCTTTGTTCTCAAGATCTGCCCTTGAATCCTTGTCAAGTGTCAGCGCCGGTTTACGGCTATCTCAGTCCGTCTGCCCCGGGTTATTTATGCCGGCGGTTCAAGCAAGAACAGTTTCAGAGCTGCAAATTTATTTCAGCTCGGTGTGGGAGGGGAGGAAAGGGGAGAGAGAGGATGCTGTCTGGATGTGTATAGGTACGGCAAAAAGCGCGTCACAGCCCCTCTGACAGAAACCTGGCTGATCAGCAAACCGCTAATTGGGAGGATGAGCTGTGGCTGCCCCTGCTCCAGCTCTGATCCGTCAGAGGTTCGGTGTCCAACTAGAAACCAGCCCGGTTTGCAGTTTGCTCTCTGGAGTTGTCGGCATCTGCCTGGCAGAAGTAAAACAGATTGGTCTTTACGCCTGATTTCAGGAGAGAAATCCACCCCCGAGGGTCTGCCTGAGACCCGGGAGCGAAGCAGGAGCCGGCACCGACCCCAGCCGCCCTCGGCTCAGGGAGATGTCCGGGCAGAGCCTGACGGCTTAGCTACAAATCTCCTCGGAGGTTACGCTCTGTGTTTAATAGGTGAAATCGTACATGCGCTGCAGAGACCTTACGGAGGTCCCAGAGCTGCAAAACCTGGACACGGATCCCTGGTCACACGCAGTG
The DNA here is from genome assembly GCA_947846985.1 of Fratercula arctica. Lineage (NCBI taxonomy): Eukaryota > Metazoa > Chordata > Aves > Charadriiformes > Alcidae > Fratercula > Fratercula arctica. Next base: position 2,197,168 of record CANTUZ010000023.1, read on the forward strand.
TCCCAGAGGCGGACGGGAGAGCCCTGATGCCACTTCCAGCTGCATTCCCGTGCCCTCGCTCCTCTCTTACATTGGGAACACGGAAAGACAAATGGGCCAAAACAAGGATTTTTCAATCTTGCGGATGTCCTGCAGATGTCGATGCCTGGCATCGGAGCCATGTGTGACACCACCTTCCGCAGCCTCCGCCACAGCCGCAGGGGCCAAAACACCAGCGTGGAGCTGCGTGCTTTTCCCATAGTACATGAAAGGGCCATTTAGGTGGAGAACGCCGGGTAAAACTGCGCTGGTGGGGGTTGGCCGCTGCTGATGTGAATGCAGTTGAGTGCCTGGGTTTCTCCAAGCTGCTCGCTTTTGCTCCGCAGAAGCATCAAGGAGGAAAGACTGAGTAAACCCCTGTGTTTTTGGGAGCAGCGCAGGTGAAGCTGGAAGGATGGTGGAGGTTCTGCCCCTTCAGTGGGCAGGGAAAGGGGAAAGGGAAACGTGAGGTTTCAGGGTGTGAGTGTTATCATTTGTGGGGGTGGTCGCTGCTCCTCAGGACACAAGTTGCTGTTTCTGTGCCAACCCGCCGCGCTTTCGCAGCGTTGTGCCGGAGGGGCCGGGGGAGCGGGATGCTGCGGGGCCGGCGGGGATGCGCACGCCGCTCTGACGTGGGGCACAAGTGAAATTAAATACGCTGTAAATAGTGCCGAGCGTGACGTCAAGTTAGCGAGGCCGGTGAGCTCGTCTCCAGAACCCGCTCCGTGCAGAAAGCTGAGTCAGTTCCTGCCACAATGAGGTTCATGGAAGGAGCGTTTCCCAACGCTGTTTAGGGAAATTTTACGGAGTGAGTAAACAAAATCCATTAGCTATCTGACCCCAAACCCCTGCTCCTCCACAGGCCTCTCTCATGACGGCAGCAGCGGGGGGAGAGGATCCCAGGGACAGCCCTTGCCCCCCTCGCAGGCAGGGCTGCGCCCGCAAACCTGCGGAGGACGGGATGGGGCAGGGGGGGCTGTCCCAGGGAAGGATGCTCGGGAGCAGAGCCGGGTCCCTGCCCCGTGTGTGCCACTGCCCATCTCCCCCACCGCCAGCCACCCCCGGGGCTCCAGGGTCTCGTCCCCGCGAGCCATCGCGCCCAGCGCCGGCATCGCCTCCCGCGCTCAGCAGCCACGGCCTTGGGGTTCTCCCAGGCGCTGCATTCGGCCAGCACGCGGCTAAACACCATGTCTCCCGCTCAGCACATTAATTGGGCAGCAAAGGGATGAGTAGCCGCGCTAACCGCCCCCGGCCTTTTGGGAATGGTGTCCTGACTCGCCCCGTCTGGCTGCCGGTGGGATCTGCCCTGCGTCTCCTCCATGGAATAGTTTCCTTGGGCACTTCTTCTTCTCCCCCCAAGGCTCTGGGGCTCCTCTCTGTTGAGGAAACATCTTTGATGGGTAGAAATTAAACCAGGAAAATATTTTCCATTTGTGTCAGTATAAAAATGGCTCAAGCCAGGAGTGATTGATTGCCGAAATAAATCGGAGCAACCCCAGTGCTGTTTCGGAAGGCTTCCTACTGTTCTTGCGTACAGTAAACACAGAATATATTTAGCAGCAGAGCCCAGCGTGAGATGGCTTCTTACTGTGATAATAGCAGCGGCTTGTCTTTTTTTCCTTTTTTTGTTTTTTCTAAGAAATCAGTTTGACAGAGCTCTTGGGGAGCCGGGCAGGGATTGCCTCATGGGCTCGCCGTCTGCCTGCAGCGCCAGCGCCTTTGTTTGCCTGTATTTACCCGGGCTGGCAACCGTGGGCTGCGGTGACTAACGCCACAAGCAGGCGCTGGGGTGGACGCGGCGCTTCCCCAGCGTGGCACCGGTGACATGCCATTGGTGACATGCCAGCGCGCAGCAGTGATTCAACCCCAGTTCCTGGCATGAGCGGCTGTGCCGAGTGTTGGAGAAATGTCTCCCCGCCGTCCGCCCGCTGCCCCCGTCCGGCCCAGCCTGTGCCCCGCGACCAGGGCTCGGGCGCCTGGGGACGGCGCCTCTGCACCGCGTCCCGGCGGGGACACCTGGCAAACGTGGCACAGCTTCCCAGGTGGGGAGAGGTTTGCAGAAATGGGGTCTGCCCTGACAGCGTCCCCCCTCAAATCCTAAACTGAGAACCCAGCGGAGCTGCAGTGAGAGGCGAGCTAAGGGAAGGGGATGTTGGTTTACTGCAAATCTCCGTGTGAGACACTCCAGTGAGCACCAACTGTCCCAAACACAGCGTCTTGGTATTCTATGTGCAAATAATGGCCATGATTTATTCATTGGAAAAAGCCGTATTTCATAATAATGCACTTTCTTCATGGTATTTATTATTCAAATTACTTTAGCACATCGTCATAAACCAGGAACCTGCTGTGCTTGTCTCTGAGTAAATACAGAGACAGCCCCAGCCCCAGAGACCTTGCCCTCGAAGCCTGTGGATGCTGTCACCTGGCCGTGACAGCCCAGGAGCTGCCCCGGGAGAGCCGGGACGGGGGAGCCGGTGTCCGCAGCCGGAGCAGAGGGACCCCCAGCCGCCCTCTCCTCTGGGGAGCCCCTCGCCGCCCCTGCTCCCCGCCCCGCGGCGCTGCAGATGGAAGGGGGAATTAAAGCAATCACTGCTGGTGTCTTGTCCCTGACCACCCGAGCAGTTCCTAGGCCACAGCCGGGATGTATTTTCAGTGCTCCCCCAGTCTGTGCGGAGAGGAAGGTGCCCGGCAAACCCCTCTCATCCGGGCACCTGTGTCCTAAAGACGAGGCTGCGAACCCAGTCCTGTACCCTGCCCGTGCTGTATTTCTGCTGTACATTTGTATGAAGAGGAGGGTGATTTCTGCTGAGTCCCAGAAGCCCATAAACCGCTGGCTGCCAGCCGAGACGCTGGGGAGGGCTCAGTGCAGGCTGCGGGCGCGGGGGCTGCAGCAGCAGCGTGCAGTGACTGCGATGTTCGGAATCCTACAAGGGGTCCAAGACCTGACTTTGGCTTGTTTCCAAACTGCGTCTGCCCCTTGCAAAGCTGGTTTTATTCTAATGCTAACGTTTCGGCCTCTGGCTCCTTTATTTCCAGAGAGCATTAACAGTGCAGTGGTTTATAAGCGCTGACCGTACATGGGGGACTTCAGGGCGTGAAGTAAAGCCCTTTCCCAAAGGTCCCTCTGGGTGTCCTTCCATCTGGTGACTTGCTTTACCCCGGTGCCATTTCCCGGCACCAACCGTCCATGGGAAAACAGGACCAGCATCTGTCTGTCCTCCTGGCTTCCCCGCAGGGGGAACCCTCCGGCGCCGGGGGCTGCCGCGAGCGAGCGTGTGGCTGTGTGTGTGCCAGCCCCCGCCGCGCGTCCCCTGTCCCCTCGCCCCCGCGCCGCGGCAGCGCTGGCACTGCAGCTGTGCAGATCACACGCTGCAGCAACCCGCCAGCGAAAGGGAGGAGAGCGTTAGGATTCAGCAAACGGTGGCAGCTCCGGAGGTGATGGAGAGCGGGAATGCAGCCGCAGGGACGCGGCAGAGCAGGAGCGGGATCCTCGTGCCGGCAGCAGACGGGGCAGGGACACGACACTTGTCTGCCTGGGCTAACACAGGCCTAAAGCTGACCAACAGGAGAAATCCAGAGATCTAGTGGAGGTCACGCAGAAACAATCCCATTCCTTCCCCTGTCGGGCTCGCGGTGGCAGGTCTCAGGGACACTCGGGCAAAGCGCCTGCAAGAGGAGTGATGCGGGAGGTAGAACAGGGTGATGCAAACGGCAGAACATGAACAATGTTGGCCGGGCGCCTGTGGCCGCCTCGGGGCGCAGTGTCCGGCCTGTCCCCAGCACGGCGGTGCCGGTGGCCCCAGGCTGGGACAGCCCCGACTTCATCATCTCCTCAGCGATGGCTTTTCAATCTGTTCCTAACTCCCTTCCCATATTAGGCGTAATTTAGCAGCTCCTCTCTCCTCCTCCTTCTGTGCTGTAATTAGCACTTTTTGGCTTGAGTCATGTCCTTTAATCATATCTGGACTGCAGTCACTCCTGCCAAGGTGAGTAATTCCCTGAGCAGAGATAAAACCCTCCGCGTTTCTTGTGCTTTTGCCAGGTCGAGTGTTCGAGGGATGCGGTGCTCGGGGCATGCACCCGCTGCAGCGTCAGGCCCTGGGCAAGCGCCAGTGCCAGGAAGAAGGTGAAGGCAATTATTTTCTGTGCCCTCCTGTCCCTCCCGAGGGGGAGTTGCAAAGCAAACCTGGTTGTTATTAACAAATTGCTTTGAGATCTGTGGGCAAGCCGTGCAGGAGAGGAGAGCCCCACCAGGAGACAAGGACTTGTCTGTAGAGGTGTTGTCAGCGGGGGTAGGTGTCCATCACAGCCGTGCTGCCAGGGCTGCAGGGCAAAATTCCAGCGAACAGAGAAAGCCGAGGATGAAAATGAGCAATCCTGGCAGACACACTTGGGGCTGGAGCAGCCAGCACTTGAGATGGGCACTTTAGGGTTATAACAGCAGCCGGGGATCCTGAGATGGGGCTGCAGACCTCCCGGGCACTCAAGGGAAGTTGACCATGAAATATTTTATAGCTTATGAGGAGCTCGTCAGGCAGCCAGGCCCCAGATAATGGGGGATTTTAATTACTTGGATATTGATGGACATAATAAGTGTGCAGCAAACCACAAAGGGAAACCTGTGGCTAGAGGGGAGAGCGAGATTGATCTATGCACGGCATGTTAAATAACCTAAATCGTTCGGAGCCTCTTCTGGCCCCAGTTCCAGGAGCAGAGCCAAGTATGATAAATAAGGTCGGGGTTGGGAAGTGTCTAGAATACAAATGTTTGTATTCTTGTTCGATTTCAAATATTCCCGGGGACAAAAGCGGCGGCGGGAGTCACAGCAAAGCGCGTGGCTGTGTCCGCCCGGGGGCTGTGTCCGCCCGGGGGCTGCGAGACGCCCCGGGAGCGGGGCAGCGCTGCCAGCGCCCAGAGGCAACTCAGGAACTTTCGCACAGATTTTTCGCGGTGGAAGGTGACCGGGGCGAGACACGGGCAAGGCGAGGAGGGAACCGGAGGCCAAAGCAATTGAGAAGGACGGAAAGTCTGAGCAAGCAGCGTGGGTGGGATGGCGGTGGCCGGGCTGGGCACGGCACAGGGAGCGGAGGGGAGCCGGGCGGCAGGGCTGGTCACCGCGCTGCGGGCAGGTCCCGGCGCCAACACGGGCTCCTGCGAGGCTTGGTGGCATGGAAGGTGTGCCCAGGCGAGGTCTCCCCCCGCCACCTCGGGTGCACTCCGGGCTGCTTTCTCCATCACACAGGTCCCACTGTCAGGCACCATCGCCGGGGAAATCTCTGCTTAGTAGAAGGGGGTGACGAGGTGTCAAGAAGAAGGTGGCCCCCCCCAGTCAGGGCCGGGAGTGTCGTGCTGGGGCTGCCGGGCGGCTCCCGAGCTGCAGCTTCGCAATGGAAATGTGTGCATCAGCACTGCAGGGGCAGCGCCTCTGTTTGCGGTGATAAGACAGTTTTCTGTGTGGGTGGCGCTAATTTGGGTCCGTGGCTGCTGTTCTGGTTGTGGCCGAGGGCTGTGACATCCCTCCCGGATTTGCATCTGCTCCCAGGCTGGGTCTGTCCTGGCTGCCCCGGCGGGTGCTGCCGGCTGCGGGAGATGGTGCGAAATCCTTCTGGTTCTGGGGGAGCCTGGGCAGGTCGTGCCATCCCAGCAACGCTGCCGTGGTCCCTAACTGCGGAGAAGTGCCGCTGGGAGCTGAGGTCTGGGGGGAGCAGCTCTGAAAGGGGGGGTCTGCTCTTTTGCTGGTTTCCTCTTGCTGAGAAAACATTCACTTTATCAAAGAGACGCAGAAATGGGCTTAACCCTGCCTGTCCCATTGCAGGGTGACTTGGGGGTCCCGCGGGCTCAGGTTGTCCCAGCCGTCACAGCTCCCTTCCCAAATTTCCTCTGCTCTTCATATCACTGTCGGTGGCAGGAGGGCAGTGCCGCCCCGCCAGGGCTGGGGGCTGGCTGGGGAACGGCTGTGGGCTCGAAACAGGGCGCAGTGGACCAGAGCAGCAGAGACCGAACATTGCTGCTACACCCGTGGCTCCATAAAGGTGACGGAGAGCTGTGTCTGGGGGCTCATCCCACGCAGCCCGGGCTCCCCCGGCGCCCGCCGAAAGGAACCCTCAGAGCAGAGCGGGACCTCGGGTCGTGTACCCATCTCACTGTCCGCCAGCCCATCGCAGTGCGGTTCCTTCGCGGCGTGCAAAATGAGTGCCGAGCACCGTGTTATTCCCAAACGTACTGTGGCATTTTTAGGTGTAGGCGTAAATTATTTAAATGCAATGTGCTTGCAGCCGTAATGCACCTGAGACCTCAGATGTCTGCGTCTTGTGATCAATATTAGACAGCAGTGGTTTGGGAACAGAGAGAAATCAAAGCTCTCGCCAAGCAGCTGTCCCAGCCTGCCAGGAGAGGAGACGGGAAGGGTCTGTGCATCGCTGGCTGGGTGCTGCGAGCGCGGCAGGATCCTCCCTGAATCCACTTTAAAGGGGCTGAATCTGATTAATGCGTGTGCTGGCGCTGGGTGCGGCGCTCACAAAGCGTTTGCTAAACTGAACCCAAATGTGGTGAGCCCTTGCTATGTAGTTTGCCGACCTGGGAACGCCGTGGTCCGACTGTTTCTGTGCGGTTTTTAGGCACCTTCCTCATCCCCCAAAAGTAATGAGCTGAAGGTGACTGTGCAGGGTCGCCCCTGGGCTCTCCAGAGCCCTCCAGCATCTCTCCCCTGGTTTCCCAGCTCCCCTTTTCTCCTCCAAGGCAGCATGAATCCTCCCTCCTTCCTCCCCAGTTGGAGCGTGGCTGGGATTCTGCCAGTCCAGTGTGGGGCAGGGCCAGGGATTGCAGCGGGAATAAAATTCCCCCCACAGGGACCCTTTTCCCCCTCCTGGTACTGGCCTTGGCGTGCGGTCGTGGACGTCACAGTGTGCGTGGAGCCCACGCGTCCCCCCCCAGCAGCACCAGTCTGCACCAGCTCCCTCCAGTCCGGACTGGGCTTTCCATTTGGCCAGAGTGATATTTATTTCCACCACCCCCCCCCAACTCTAAATTTGCTGTTTTCCTGCAACAGTCTGAAATGTAATAGACGAAGACAATCATCAGAATGAAATATTTCCTACATAAAATATGCAGCAGCTATTCAGAAACGGAGATGGAGTAGAATGAGGGCTGCCAGGCAAAGATTTAAAGGTGCTGACATGTTCCCATAGGTTGTTTACTGACGATATCTCTCCTAAGCCCCAGTTTTAAGACTGCCTTTCAAAAGAGGGCACAAAATAAAATTTAGCAAGGAGCTTTAGTAATTCAAGCTGTCGTGTGCCGAGCTTTTTGTCACCCTTATGGGAACGAAGCCTCGTTTCAAAGGACCTTGACTCTCTTCTGCTAGTGCAGGAGAAGTGGCACTGCCAGAGCTATTTTTGCACCGAGACACTGATTGGGTGTGAAGCCTGTCTCGGGTGGCCGTGCCAGCAGAACCTGGGCAGGCAAAACACGGCGGCATATGGCCTGATTTCCCTAAAGATGCCGATTCCAAGGAATTTGGGGGTGCGCAGTCGCTGTAAAAGGCATTTTGTCTGAGGCATTTTTTCCCCTCGCTGGCTGAGGAAACTGTACGTCCCCTTGTCCCCTGACACAGCAGCTGCTGCTCATTGAGACTTAAGAAAGTTAATCCCGTGTGCCCAAATGTTGCAGCTTTGCCCCTGTGACATCCTGAGCCCTTAATAAACCAGGAGCTGCAATGAAGCTGGCAACAGAGAGTAAAACCTTACGCCCTAATGCAGCATCCCCGAGGCAGCAGCCGCCTCCTCGACTTGCCTTCCCGCATGCCCTGCTCGCTTCCCTCGGCCGCCTTCCCCTCTCGCCTGGGTTTGAGTGCCTTCAGCATCGTCCCCACGCCCGGGGAGCTGGCGTTTGTCAGCAGCCTTCCCCCGCCAGCAATTGTGCTCCTGCTGCAGACGCAGCTTTGTGAGATTCTGCCTGTTACTCAAACCGGGAGGTGGCATTTCAGCAGGAAAAACTGCCTCGTACAGAAACAAGGGACAGTGAAATGCCGGGCAGCCCCGAGCCCTGCCTTCAGGCCGCCCGCTTGCCGTTACCAGCCGGCCCCGGGGTCAGGTTCACGGGCTGATGAGAGTCGCTGCCTTGAGCCCGCCTCGGCGGGGTGGGACCCCCAGGGGCCTGACAGCCCTGGCTCGTACGGAACGTGTCTGGTGTTAAAATGACAAGGCGGGGGGTGTGGGGGTGTGGGGTGTGCGTGGTGTCTGGGTGCCAAAGGCTGTGGGTCGCACGGAAGCCCCCGCAGGCGGCACCCTGCAGCCCCCCAGACCCCACCGCTGGTTTGTGCTACCTGCCCCCCCCCCCCCGCCCCGTTCCTCTGCTGCCGGGCAGCCCGGCGGCGGCGGAGCCAAAAGCAGGTTTCTGTCGCCACCTCGCGATGGAGAAGCGCCGGGATGTCGCGATGGGGCCGGCCGGGGACGCGGCTTGGCGACGGACACGGGTCCCGGCAGCACGGCTGGTTTGGGGAGCGCCGCTTTATTAGTCCCTGTGGGCCCGGCGCGGTGTGGGCTCAAGCCAGGACAAACCCCAGCCGCGTCGGCAGCCCCGAGCCCCGGGGAGCGGGGAGCGAGCCTGGTGGGATGCAGCAAGCAGGGCTTGGATGGACACGGCTCTTCCCGGTGCCGTGGAAGGCTGCTGAGCTGAGCCCAGTGTCATGGAAGGATGCTGTGCCCATCCCAGTGTCATGGAAGGATGCTGTGCCCAACCCGGTGCCACGGAAGGATGCTGCGGTCCCTGCGTGCCTTTTGGGGGTCGTCAGCAGCTGTGCTCTCCTCCCTCAACACCCCAGATCACATTCCCCATGTCCCAGATGTGCACAAGCAGGAAAGGGGCTGCTGAGCGGGTTTTGGCGAAGGTCTCTGCAATCGGATCTTGGCAAACCCACACCCGAGCAGTTTGGCCTCCTGCACCCGCTTTGAGCAGTGCCTTGCAAACCCTCAGGGCAAGTCAGGCACTTATCATCCCTTCCCTGGTGGTGTCCCTGACGCTCTTCAGGAAGCTGAAGATGGGGGACCCGCCGGTCCCTTTGGTCTCCAGCGCAGACGGGGGCTTCCCCGCGGAGGGACCAGCCCCGTCGCCCGGCTCTGCCCGCCCGGCTTTGGCTTTGGCTTTGGCTGCTGCGACGGTGATGTACTTGGTGACGATGGTGATGTGGTAGGACCTGAAGTCTGCCAGCGCAGAGACGCAGCGGTTGAAAGCCACGCAGAGCCGCGCGTCTCCAGAGGAGAGGATGTGCTGCTTCAGGGACGGGGCACGGCGGATCTCCTCCACAAAGGCTCTGTGGGGCGAGGGCATGTAGTCCCTCATCCTGTGCAGGAAGGCGGCTGCAAGACACCAGCAAAGGAAGAGATAAGTTGTGGGCGAGTGGGTTAAAGCAGCTGAAGCTCTCAGAGGCCGGACGGGAGCACTGGTCTGCAGGGACCACGGCACCGGGTGGCACCAGGAGCCTGCGCAGCCTCCTGCCCTCCCCTGTGCTGCCTTGGTGCCTCCGATTAATTGAGAAAGAAAACCCATATTAGGGCAATGCTCCATTAGGGTCGATCTTAACCCTGTAAGGCAGGTTTTAGCCTTTGCTCTCAGTCTTTTGGTTTTGGGTTGTTTTGGGTTGGTTTTTTTTTTTTTAGCTATTAGAGTGGTTTTGCTAATTTCTGATAAACACATTCTGTTGTGGGCCAGGTTAGCGCAAAGCTGTGTGAATGGGTGAGCTCAGTTACTGGAAGGATGCTGGCGAGCTCTGCTCCCATATATAACATCAGTAAAAAGTTGACACGCAAAAAGCAAAGTCTGTTCATCTGGGAATTTATAGCGGTGAGGAAGTGCCTGCCAGAGCCTCGTTTATAGACTTCCTCCCTAACGAACTGGGCAGAGCCTTGTCCCGGCCAGGCTCCACCAGGCTTTGCGAGGGGGAGATGGCACGTGTCCTGTCGAGGGGCAGATCTGGGCGCAGCTGTGGGAATCGCTCTGTCTTGGTTCTTCCCTCGCCCCTTTTTGCTTAGGAAAAAGGAAAAGTGGGTGACTTACTGCTCTCCCCGCTGTGCCGAATCCCCAGGAACTCGTCAAAAGCGTGAAGGACGGTGCTCTGCGCCGCGCTGCCTCCCGAGTACGCCATGGGCTCCCCAGAGACACCTTCGTACACCAGCCCCTGCGGCATGGCGGGGTTGTCCTTCCAGCTGGGGGGGAGACACGGGGGTCAGGCAGAGCAGCTGGGGGTGGCTGGTGATGGGGGGGGGCTGCGAGGCGGGACCCTGGGCTGGCAAGATTGAGTGAAACCTTCCTGACCTGGCCCATGGATCTCCTCCTCCTCGCTCGGCCTTGGCGTGTCCTCACTCGCCAGATAAACTTGGGAATGGAACACTGCGGCGAGGCGCAGGGCAAGGCCGTGGGTGTAGGGAGAAATCCTAAATTATCCCTCGCCCACGAGGTAGGGATGGTTCTATGGGATCGCTGCGCACTGGGGAACTCCCCACGGCGTGGGGCCGGGGGGTCCTGGCACGGGGGATGCCGCGTTGGGGTTTGCACCCACAGGGCGGCTTTGGGTGTGCGAGAGGGGACGGTCCCTTGTCTGGGAAAAGTCAGATAGCAGCATCTAACATACTAGCTCCTTGAAATCCCGGTGGCCGTTAGGAGAAGTGAGGTTGCCTCTGTGGCAGACAGTCGCCCAAATGCTCCTCCGAGCCCTTGAAGTTCGTACTTTGGATTTTTGTCTGTTCTTGTTACTCTTGACATGATGTCTTTAAAGATGGCACAGGACAGCCTGCCTTTATTTATTTCGGCAGAGAACAAGCCTGTAATGCGATTTCCTCCCTCTCATAAAGCTGCTCGTCCTCAGCAAGCCCAGGAACACAGGGCTCCCCCCCCCGTACGCCATTAACTCACAGCCCCTGTCATCCCGCTTTATCCGCCTGTTGGGCAAAAACGGATAAATGCTCACTCACAAATGGAAAGAGGACTTATGATTTCAGAGAGATAATGTGCCTGGCACAAAAATATCTCTTGACCTTCGAAGAATGCCCCATTTCATGAAGCTTTTGGTGCTGGCTGCTAGGGCTGTTTGACTGCTGGAGCAGATTTTGCACAAAATGCAGAGAAAAATAGATTCATTATCAAATACCATAATATTTTTAGCTCTCCCAGGGATGTATTTATAGTAACCTTTACTAGTGGGAAGTTCTTATAAGCAGAAGGGAATTTAAAAAGCATGTTTTTCTAGGCTGATGACCATCAAGACGAGGTCAGCTTGGATAAAAAATGAGCGAAACCTAATCAGGATGCATGGAGCCTTTTGACTTAGGAATGCTGAGATATGCTGAAGAGAAACAAAAATAGAACCCCCCTGAGAAGGCCGGGAGCGGAGCAGCTGGGGATGCTCCAGCCCCGCAGGGAAGGTGAGGGATGGGCAGCCCCCAGCGCTGGGCTCTCATGGCTTCAGTTCTGCCTTGCCCAACTGACTTTTTTCAGTATTTGGGGGATTGGGTTTTTTTAATTAATGGAATTGTAATGGAGAAACAACAAAAAGCTTGTTATAGATGCAAAGTGAAGAGACCCCACTCGGCTTTGCAGCTTTGTGTGCACTGTGTTCAAAGTAAAGAGAAATTAGTTTTTTGCTGTCAAAACTGCTCCGGCCAAGAGCAGGAATGATTTGGAGGGATGGTCTTGGGGCCACCGCTGCCAGACACAGCACCGGTTCCTTCCCCGCCCCGGGGACCCCGTACCCGATCTGGGCTGTCCCTTCCCCACGTCCCCTGCTGCCCCGGCCCCAGGAGCTGCCCACACGGTGGCTTTGGAGATAAAGGCACCGCACTTACCCGGAGAGAAAGATCCGAATCACAGCGTAAAATACTGCTGGATCCACATAATCTAGGAGGAAATCAGATCATAGATGTTACTGCAGGCAAAAGGCAATTATTTCCCTCTGCATTGGCGTTTCCTGCATGGGAGTGCTCCCGCTTCCTCCCGCTCCATCCCTCTGGAGAGGTTTTACGGGCCAAATACGAGCACATTTACAGTGATGTGTCTGATGAGCTAAAGCGTGCTCAGCGATGTGGGGGCAGGAGCTGCTGTTACCGTGCATCCGTTTCAACGCCTTGCTCATGTCCCCGATGGCCTCTGCCAGCTCCTGCAGGGCTTGGTGCAGGGTCTCCTCATCCAGCTGCAGGATGGCACGGGTGGCCCGAATGATTGCCTGCCGGAGGAGAGGAGGGAGAGCACGAAGTGCTGAGGGGGCTGGGATGTCTGTGTCCCTGCTGCCACCTGTGCCAGCTCTGCCCCTTCCCCTGGCCTTTGAGACAGGGGCACCTCGTGGGTGCCCATGCAGGGACGGGGGCACCTCGTGGGTGTGTGCCTACGGGCGCTTTCTGGGTGAGCAAAGATCTGTGGGGCACAGCAGGAGGGAAGGCACTGGCACCCCGGCTGGCTCCCACAGCAGTGCCCTACCTTAATGCCAGGCACGGCTGCCTTCTCCACCAGGAGGGTGACGAGGATGAAGCCCCGCAGGCTCTCTCCCCCGGGCAGCGAGATGATGGTGTCCAGGTTCCTGCAGGGGCGACCGGCGGAGCAGCCGAGCGCATGGGGGTCAGGAGGGCTCTTGGTCGGGGTTTCCCCACACACCCTGGGAAACGCTGAGCCCTCACAGCAAAACCCTCCTGGCTACAAACCCTCTCACCCGCAGCCCGGGCAGAGAGAAGCTGGCACAGAGCAAAAGGGGATGGGGCTGCTCTGGTTTGGGGGGATCTGTGACCCTCCCCACGGACTCACTGGCCTAAAGGTCTGGCCCATGATGGCCAGGCTCTGCATGGGCTCCAGCAGCCCACGGTTCAGCCGCAGGCACAGCGCTTTGCTGTTGTTGCAGCGGCATTTGCGTGCCAAAGGCTGAGCTGTTTTTGTTGTGCTCGTATATCAAGAGATAGGTTCAACCTAAGCAGAGCCCCGCAGTGTTGGAGTGCTAAGCCGATTCAAACAAAACTAATACTGTTAGAAAATAAATAAGCATCTTAAATACTTACTCAAGTTCCAGAGACCTGAAGGCATTTTGGTTATTGCCAACAAATGCACAGGAAAAGGAGAGAGAAAGAGAGACATTATAAATCGTTACAGCAATGGATTGTGCTCTGTGGGAGAAAAATGAGTCGCTGCCCCATGGGAAGTGCCGTCCCCGGGGGGAGACTGTCCCGGAGGCACCCGGCTCCCCACTGGGCGCCTGTGTCTGCACTCACAGCTGCAGCGCTGGCAGCCCCAGAGACCACCGCTCCCTTCTGCAAGACCCTTCCCCAGACCTTCTCCATGAGACCCCAGTGGTGGGGGGGGTTTCAGTGGGTTTTGGCAAAACAGCAGCAGTTTGGGGACTGTTTTTCCCCGTTGTGCTGGATGGGACCTGCCAGCAGTTTACCCATTGGGGTCCTTCCTCCTCCAGTTGGCCAACACAAAGTCCGCATGGCTGAGGATGGGGGGAAGCCCGAGGGCCTGCGAGACCTCCCAGAAGGGGATGGCGAGATTTCGGGGCAGAACCTGAAGGGCACAAAGCACAGGAGAAAGACGGGGACGCTGTCAGGCTGGTGAAAGGTGCCCAGGCCAGGCAGGAGGGGTCACGCTCCTGCTGCAGCCTCAGGAGAGGGGCTTTGCTCCCATGGGATGAGTCCCAGGGGAGCAGCATCAGCCCCCAGATCCCAAGGAGCAGGTGAAGCTGTTCTGCATTGCTTTTACCTTCACGGTGCCCTCCTCGCCCTCCTGCCAGATGTAGCCCATGGTGATGAAGCTGAGCACCAGATGTGCCAAGTGCAGCTCCTCGCGCCCTCGGAGGTGCCGGGTGCTCAGCTGTGGCATCTGCCAGAGAGACCCGTGTGAGCAAGGGGCACCACAGGCGATGCTAAGGGCCCCTGCGGTGGGGGGCTGCCCCGCCAGCCGGGGAGAGACCCTTGCTGGGTCCCAAAATCCTCCATTCCCTCCCACCCCTGCAGGATTTGTTACTGATTTGCTGGTGCCGATTATGAGCATTGACAGTAAACTGCAGGATTGTACTCAAAAAGGCATCCTTCTCCCGGGGCCGGGGGCTCCTGGAGCGCCTGAGCTCCTCGGTGCGGAGCGTGGCCGGGATGAGCCATGGCTCTCGTGACATCTAGAGGGTTTCCCCTGCCACCGCACGCCACGCTCCAGCCCTCGCTGCCTCGGCTGCCCGTGCTCCCTGGGATCTGCCGCAGGGGTTATTTCTGTGCCGATGTCAACGCTTTGCTTTTGCACAGTATTAGCCCTGGCTGCGTGAGTCCTTGCTGAGGACGCGGCTTTGCTGTTGGTTTGCTTTTCCATGCGTTCAGCCGACACTGCTGCGTCTGACCGAGGTTTGAGCACACCGGAGCCAGGAGAGATAACACGGTACCTGGTGGACTTGTGAACGGAGCCGACGGCTCGCGATCAGCTGGGGCAGGTCGTGGGCAATCTCCATCCAGGGACCGTAGGGCGCCGGCAGCTCTGTCTTGGTAGAGAGAGGCGAGAGGGGGGCTGTAAATGCAGGGGGGCTGGCAGCACACGGTGTCCCGAGGCTGTGTCTCTTCTCTCCCCCGGTTCCTGAGCAGCTCAGGGTGCAATGGGACGGCCAAAGTGGTCCTGCGCCGATGCAGCTCTGGGGACCAGAGTGGCCCCCAGGGAGTCACTGCAGAGGCAGTCGGAGCCCACCCGTCCCGGGGTGGGGGGGTCACCCCATGCTGGGGTATGGGGGGGTGCTGGGAGGGGAGCAGGAGGGAACAGAGGGCTGGGAGATAAGCCTGGGTAAACTCTTCAGAGTTCAGGCTGGCTGAGAGACAATGTCCAAACTCTCCTGCTCCGGTCCCCGCTCTGGCTGCAAGGCAGAAGAGCCGTAGGGTCAGGGGAGAAAAGGGAATCGGGGGAGTGACGGCAGCCGGGGGACACACGAGAGGGCCGGAGCGGGGCTGTGACTCGCCATGGGGCTGGGCAGCCCCGGGGAGGGCCGTGCCGAGCATCGCCTGGCCGGGGGGGCTTTCACTGTCCTGCTCCGTCGTGTTTGCAAATGTTTTCCTGGGGCTCTGGTGTGTCTGTGGTCGCGCCTGCGGGGAAGGGAGGGCTCCCCCCTACAAGGTTCCCCCTCTTATAACACCAGCCTGCGTGATCGTGAAGTAACAGATGATAAACAAGCATCTGCCTGTCCCTGAGCGCGGCCACTGCGACGTGAGCCCGCTGATAAATGCACTGCTTTCAGCACGGGAGATCTGCAGTCTGACTGCTCGCCTCCTCCCCGAATTCCTGCAACGCCGAGGCCAATGTGTGAATTGCAAAGCTCCTTCTCTCCCCTGGGCCACTTGCCACCGCCAGTTTAATCATTTTTAAAGCCAGGGGTTCGTCCTATGAAACTTCTAAGCCAAAATAGCACGTGCCTTCCTCATTGCTTTTTATAAACTGTTATAGAGTAGCGTTAAATTGAAGCCCAACCAGAAAGCCGCTCACCAACCCCTCTATTTTTCTGTTCTCGGTCTCTTGTAGCACGCAGCCATGGTGGCACAGCCATCTCCTACCAGAGGATCGGGAAGAAGGAAGCCGTACTCCTCGGAGAGCTGGAACCTGCTCAGCGCCAGAGGCAGCGGCGTCTCCTCTGTGCCCTCGCCGGTCTCCATCACCGGGTGCTGCCCGCAGGGTCGGGACACGTTCTGTTTCAGCGGAGACGCACCGGCTGCCCCGCTCCCGCTATGTGCTGAGCCAGCACCGCGCGCCCCGGCCATGGGCGCGTACCTTGTCCCAGGGGGGAGCCAGGATCCGGCCACCCAATGGCCAGAGGGTCCAAGCAAACACGGTTAAAGGTTGTCGATAAGGAGCCGTTGTGGAGCAAACATTGATCTCCGTCCCCATGAGCACCCACCTGTGGGAAAGGCTCAGGGAAGCTCCCTCGCCGTGGGTAGGGGCTGTGAGCTGTCACTCCCCGGGACCTCCCCTGGGAGCCACAGGGATGCTCCAGGCCCCCCTGGGAGGCTGCGTGGAAGCAGCCCGGGGTGCTGGTGGCAGTGCAGGGACGCTGGCTCTGCAGCTGGCTTTCCCCAGGGTCCTGGCAATGCCAGACTCCTGTCCTGTGTCCTGTGCTGGGTCTGCAGGACAGGAGTGTAATTACACCTCCTCGCAGTGAGGGTCTGTGGGCTTCTGACCTAATTGCGCTGCACAGGAGCAGAACTCTGGCCCGCTGGGTGGTTACTGCTGGGGAGGTTGATGCCGCTGCCTGGCAGGAGATGAATGAAACGAGGCTGAAAGTGCCCCCGTGGCGGAGGCGGCTGTTTCAGTGCGGTGCTGCCTTTGTCCCCCCAGCAGATCGGTGCCCTCCCTGCGGTGGGTGCTGCTCCATCGCAGCGCGGGAAAGCGCATGGCGGCAGCGATGTGGTGCCGGTGCTGCTGCTTCTCTGCACCCCCTCCCCTGTGCTTCTGCCTGGGGTCAGCTGGGACCAAGGGCCCTGAGGTGGGGGGAACAACCGGGCAGGTCCTTCTCGAGGAAAGGCTGGAGGGGTTGTGTTTGCGGGGTGTGCCGGCGCTGGGCAGGGCACCCCCAGCCCACCCAAGTGTGAACCACACGCCACACACAGCTCCATCCAATGCCTTTATTAATGTCCGTGGCACAGCCCTGTCCCTGGCTCCGTGTCCAGCTCCATGTATGTGTCCGTGTCCTTTCCGTCGCTGCCCTCCTTGGCTGCAGGGCTGCGCAGAGACCCGGAGCGGTGCCTCAGTCCTGGTGTCCCCCATGTCTGTCCCAGCCCCGCTCCCACCCGCTCTCCTCGTCTGCATCGGACCCAGCGTGCTGCCGCTCTCCGTGTTTGCTGGGACCTGCAGCTTCTCCTGTATCCTACTTTTCCCCTTTTCCCATCCGAATTAGCAAACAAAAAACCTATTTCCTCCGGCTCTTGCACACAGACAGTGTGCTCGGTGCCAGGAAATCCACTCTTAGTTTTGCTTCTCCCGCGTTTGTAAATTTTAGACACCTGTTTGCTAGTTTCTTCCCTTGATGACCAACACACAGTTCCCAGTTTACCAACAAACAGTTTCTGTCTCCCAAGCACCACTCTCCCTGCTCTGCCCGGGCTGTAAATCCCACTCGCCAACTTTTACAGTAATTCCGTGCTCCCTGCCCGTCTCCCACCCCCAGAATGGAGGATTTGCATTAAGTAACTAACGTCAACTTACCCACCCGTTTGCGACCCCCTCCTTGCACAGAACCTTTTCAGCCGGCTCCACTTCGTAATAACCACGGTGCCACAGATCAGGGCAAGGAGGATGCCACCAAAGCTCAGCAGCAGCCAGTTCTTCATGTCTCTTCTTTTGATATCGTCTGGGGAGAGAAGCAAAGGTATGGCTCCGGGTGAAGGCCGGGCGATGCCGCAGGCCTTCTGCTCAGCCGTGAGCCCAACGAGGCCATTCGCGGGGCCGTGGGAGCCGCCGTTGTGCCCAGTAAAACCACGGGGCACCCAGAGCCCGGCCGCGGTGCTCACCGGGGCCCAGGGCACTGTCGGTGCTCCCGCCGATGGAGGACCCGCGGGTCTTGCACTGGGGGGGGCTCCAGCCTGGGTCGCAGTGGCAGTTCTTCAGGTTATTGCACACCTGCCAACACCAGGGAGGGCAGGAAACATCCCTCATTGTAAAACCGTCCTGAGGACCGGTGCCCCATCGTCGCGGGACTGCTGATCCCCACGCGCCCCCGCACCCCCCCGGCCCCCCGAGCGCCCGCTCCGCCCTCCCCTGTGCCCCCACCACGCTGCCTCTCCCCTGACGTTTCCAACACTATTTCAGTTATGTGCAGTTAAGTCCTCTCCAGATACTCTTTTTCAGTTTTCTACTAATCTAGACAAACAAATACTCCAAGCCGCTTTGTCTCACATATTTTTCTCTTGGGACAGACGGTGAGGTGGTAGTCTCACTTAATTTCTACCACAATAACTTGTTACCGCATGATGCTTTCACAGGCCAAGTGTTAGCCCAAACCACAGCTCTGGGCAATTCACAGCCGAGCCCCAGGGGGCATTTCACAGAACCACTCTCTCCTCTTCAGCAACATTCTTCAAACCAACAGCACTAACTTAACTGCGTTGCTGTCACTTACTCCGCGCCCGTGGCATTTTTCCTGCACATTGCAGTCATACTTCAGGACGGAATGGGGGTGGCATGTGCCGTTGATGCAAACCTGAAAGACCAAAAGGAAAAAATCCTGCTTGGCATCTTTTCACCACCCTTTACCACAGTTGCCATAATTCTAAAAAGGATTCCTAGCCCTAAAGAATGATCAAAAGTCAATAGCGCAGGCAATAACTATTAAAAACGTAAGTATAGACCACCTTTGACTCATTCTGCAAAACAGCAACTGTTTCTAAAACTGTTGTGGTTGTGATAATTCTATGCCATTTCCAGATGCTTGTGAATATTCCTTACCTTTCCGGGACCACATTTTGTGCCTTCTTTCACCAGGAGAGGATCTAGCGCTGTGGGTCCCCGCATAAAATCGAAAGACACGCACAGATGTTCTTGCACTTGAGCATAAATTATGGCGCCCTTGACTTTTGTGAAAGGAACACGATTCGGGAATATACATACCAACTTCCCACATTCCAGATTCCTAAAAATTTGTTAGCACAATAAATGAGAACAGTAAACACAGCATCTGATTGACCACAGTGCTGGCGACGTTGAGGTGTGCGACCTGGGGAGGGGGATTTAGACAAAATCAAAACATAAGCAGTGACATTTCAGAAGAAGTGAATCCTTGACACCAGGCAGATGCTGTCCTATGAACCCTCACAACATTAAACGCCAGAACAATTAGGTGTGTGCTGAAGTCACCTTTGGAGGCCTCCAGTTTCTCACAACACTATTTCCCTACAGGATGCCCAGAGCGCATCCGGCCAGTCAGTTCTGCCCAGCAAAAGAAAAACATACCCAAGGCAACCTTCTCACAGGTTATTACTTTGCATCGACAGTAAAGAGAAGCACAAATCAAATATATATTCCCAATTCAACACTTTACATTCCCTTGAAACCTACAGCCAGGAACAGGGCTGATAGCCATCCTTTGGGTGGTTGCCACAGTGGCCAAACCTATCCTGCTGACTGTTGACTTCTTCATAACAGGCCAAAGGAGCATTTTTTGCACCTGGAAGTTTAGAAATAACACTGGTTACCACTGAGGGTAATACAGACTATGAGACCTCTGTTGCCTCTAACACTTATCAGTTCTCGCCTCAGTTTTCCTTTGGACAGAGGAATACTTGGCTATCGCCCCAGTCCCATCTCTAGCCACCTCTGTTTGGGTTGTGGGACAGATCTCACCAGGGTGGAATGGCCTGACCAGTCCAAAATGGCATCAGGGTATGAGGAGGCAGGGAGGTGTGCATGGCTAGCTGTGCCAGCCTGACATCCCCATGGAAACCATCACCCTCGTCTGATGGCCCGTTCCCCTCTCCGCAATGTGGGACATCCATCCATCCATCCATCCAGCCTGCGGTCTCCTCTGCCCTTCCCTACAGCACATAGTCCCGGCTGTCCCCAACCTCCCCAGATCCACGCAAGAGAGAGGGTGGGCACCCATGGTGTGTGGATGCCACCTTCTGCCCTACACCAGCCCTGGAGCTCGACGTTAGTGCTCGTGGCAACCGAGCAGCCTCTCACCTCGCCCGTAGAGCCGCCGGCACTGCAGGTCCGGAGACTGGCAGCGTCCCTTGTAGCAGTAGCCGGTGCCGTGCTCGCAGCCGTGCCCGTCCTGCACGTACAGGTCGGGGGGGCAGGACGCGGAGGACCCGTTGCAGAACTCGGCCAGGTCGCACTGCGCGTCGGCGGCGGGGCGGCACTGCGAGTTTTTCCGCTTGAACTGGCAGAGGAGGCAGAAAGGATCCTTCTCGCCGTCCCTCCGCACCCGCCGGCGCGGGCCCCGCTCGGCCCCACACAGCCCCTGCCAACGCCGCCCCGAGACACATCCCCGGTCCCTCGGGACCAGCTCTGGGGCACCCAGCTCCTCACACGCGTGTGGCACTGCCCAAGACACTCTTCCCCCAGCAGTGTCCCTCCCGGGGGGTCAGGGGGCTGAGCTGGAAAGCCCTTCCCCGGGAGTCTCTCCGCAGCAGGAAGTTTGTCTCCATCCCTCAGTGTGGGAACATACTGTTTCTCCAAAACTACATAACTATCTTGTGACAACTGTAAAAACGTGCCTTACCTGACATCCACTACAACATAATCCAGAGATAAAATGCAGCACAAATATCAGTAAGTTTTTTGCGATGCCCATCCGAGCAAAACCAGAAAGCTGGTTGACAGCGCTACCACAGAAACTACTATTGCTCCAAGGTTTAAAAATGGCTTAACTTGTGATAATTACGAACACACCTTACCCGGCAATGTTCACAGCATAATCCCAGGGAGCACTGCGTTCCTGGTTTGAAGTTACACTGGGGGGTACAGCACGTGTCTAGCGCACAGGCCTGCAAACACACCAGAAATCATTATTTGCTGCAGATGGCCCCATCTGCAGGAGGACTGCTCGCCTCCCGGCAGAGCACGTACCTCGGAGGAGCCGAGGGAAGAGCAGCCGCGCTGCACGACTGCGTGGTACCACAGAGATGCTGTAGCCAGCACCTGAGCCCACTCTCCGGGGCAGAAGAAAGCGCAGCCCTGCGCCAGGGCGCGCACCCACCTCGGCCGCCCCGCAGTCGCACTGCTCGCCCGGCTCCACCACGCCGTTGCCGCAGATGGTGACGTGGTAGGACGGCTGACGCAGAGTGTGCCTGATGAAGGGGCAGTTCCTGTTCCGCTTCAGGAAGGTTTCAAAGTCCCTGATGCTGCAGTTGCTAAAGGCTTTTGCCCCACTGATGCGTCTGAAATAAAGCAATTTTCCATGTATGTGTTAACACATTTACCCCATTCGCTCTCTCAAAAGCTCTGTGCAGTTCAAGGACGTGCTCAGGTGCTGGCACGAGGCGCAATGGTCCCCTGGGTGTCTTTCAGGTCACGTGCCAAAACAGATTCTACAATGCATGATTAACAGAGATTGAGAAGCATTCAGAAATATCCTGCTTTTGAAAAGAAAACTTCCCATTTCTCAAGTCAAATCACTACTTTACACTTTATCATTCCCATAGTAAGAAGAACTCCATTTTTTTTTCTCACAATGTTTCAAGTTCCTTTCAGGATATGGCTCTAGAGATGCTATTTTACAGTATAGCCAACATGCAATCATTTTGTAAAACTTGGTTCAAATCACATATGAGTAATAACACAGGCAGAAGTGCTGGAAAAGCACACTTTTCCATTTAAAGCAAACACAACTACTACCTCTCAAAACTATTCACTACAACAAACATTGCATTTTTTATGGCTGAGATAATAAAATGCAAGGCCAAAATATCTCAGGGTTTCTACTAATTAGAACATGTTTTTATTTTAACTCCTATTTTCTCGTTGGCTATTGTCCCATAGTCCCACTGCTAAGAAAATCAAATCTGAACTGACACTCAGCTTGACTGGTCTCTTAGTGTTGGTATCTACATATCCCTGTTCCCACATGCACACACACCTGGGTAAATCCGGCCCCTCGGGCTTCGGAGGGAATGCCCCCGCCGTGAGCGGACCGGACTCGGCTGGGCTACGCTCACCACTTGCCCCTAACACTCTCAAAGACCAAAAGCGTTTGAGCTCCACAGCGACCGCGCGGTCAGTTCGCAGGCAGCGCTGGCTTACCGAGCTGGCCTTGATCGCATTGACAGGCACTAGGCAGGAATTCAGATTTCCAGACATTCCCTTTCTAAACATTAACACTCAAAAAAGGAATGGATCTTGCCCAGCCTAAGCAAAACGCGCCCAAGCCACCTCTGATGAGGGGACACCCTGCCCACCCCCCGCAAGCCCCCAGGACGGGACCGGCCGACTCACAGCGCCTCCAGGGTCATGATGCAGACGCTCCCGGGGCAGCGACATTCTCGGGGGTCGTCGTAGTTTATGCCCAGGCTGCGTGCCAGCAGCTGGGCCAGGAGGGCGGAGAAGGACTCCAGCATCACGGCCCTTTGGTACTAGAGGGAGGAGAGAGCGGGGCTGCCGCGGCTGCCGAGACCCCGGCGGACCCCAGCGCCGGCCGCAGGCTGCTGCCGCCCGTGGGGGACACTCGGGCTGTCGGGGCGCAGGTTACACCGTACCACGGCCACTGCGCCAGCAGCGTCTCTCTGACACGCCTTCCCCAGAGCCGTTGCGCCCACGAACTCCGCTCGGTCCCTGTACCTGCAACAGATGCGCGCTCACCGGCCGCCCAGCCGGGACCCCCCGTCGCTGCCAGCCCCGGCCAGAGGCAGCTGGGCCTGCCCAGCTCGGGCAGATCTCGCTTTACGTTCGCAATACCTCACTGTGTTCTCGCTTAATTTTTACAAGAGGCATCGTGGTCATAGCAAATTCTGTTGTTCAAAAGTACATGCATTCGGCAGGTTGTTACTCTCTGCTTTTAAATAACAACAATAATTTGTTCTTACAGGAGCAGATATGGCACCTCGTGGGGGTGCAGAATGGGGCTGGTCTGCTTCCACTTCAACAGCCGCGCCAGCACATCCCCTCCGTTCCCCGTTTTCTTAAGTGTACTGTCATCCATCCAGACCTCCATGGCGGACAGCACAATGGTTAGATTAAGAGGCCTGAACATCTGAAAGTTTAACAAGAGAAGTGGCTGCTCCCATGTGTTTCAAGTGCTGTTTAAATGTTTGTTCTCACTAGCAGCCACGCTGCCGCAGGAAACAGACAGGAGCAGTTGGCAACTGATGACTGCTTTGTCTGTCTGTCATGAAAAAGGTGTAGGAAATGTAAAAACGACACAGAAGCGTGTCCAAAAGAGAAAAAAACAAAACAGTTCGGTAAGCAGGATCTAATAAACCCAAAGACAACCTGAGCTTGAATAGAGATGTTAAATAATAAAACATACAGAATACACAAACTTGTCCTTGTCTGCGTTTTTTAGGTTTCCAGGAGGAGACACTATATTCCCTGTCAAACGCTCACCCAACCGTGTACGCTGTGTACTCCACAGGCAGGGAAAAAATCCACGCACCCCCCTGAGAGAGGGAGACGGAAAGGAGCCGCGGGGGCTGCGGGCGCAGGACGGTCCCTCGGTGGCGCAGGAGCTGCGGGACAGCGCGGTGCCCCCGGGGCTGCAGGAGCCAGCACCGCTGGCCTCGGGGCAGCACAGCGCCAGAGCAGGGTTTGTGTGGCACCGCGAGGGGTAAAGTCCCCTCCACACCCCCTCGCCTCCTCTGGGCAAGTCCTACACAGACTGGGAGCTCTGACAGACTACACCAAAAAGTCAAAAGCTAAAAAGCTGAGATTCCGTATTTCCAGAAAGCACATTTAATTACTATTTTCTTCAAAATCAGACAAATTGCACCAATACCTATCCATTACTAGGCTGAAATAAGCCATCAGAATTTCCATCTCAGTACATATAAATCAAAAAACTTACAGTGTTGAGCAAGCTGGAGATCTGAACTATCTTCTGTGTCACAACATACTCGTCTCCACCCAGGTAGTTGAACTGAAAAAGGACATGAGATTCTATCTACGGGGTTATCACGATCTTTCTCAGGGTGGCTCCTAGCCACTGACACGTGGCCACAAGGTGCAGAGCACACAGGGCCAGGCAGGACCACGGCGAGGCTTTATGGCAGCTCAAGCAAGGGCAAAGCAAACACAGACCAGGAACTGACCGACACAGACTTACCAAAGCCCTTTCCAAAACTATGTAGAGTGCCATCTCCCTCCGGTATTTGGACCCTGACTGGAAAAAAAAATATTCTTCACTGTTAATAATTCACTTTGCTAATTTAGTCTTGAGGCATCACAAATGATGACTTGTCTGAGACATTAAACCTTCCACAAGGCATTGCCATCTGCTGATTTTGTTTTCAGAGCAGGAAGCAAAAGCCGTGGATGAACCCTCAGGACAAGGCTGAAGTCTTTCGCTAACGACTCTGGCTCTCAGCTAAGGTGAACAGCGGGGCCCTGGGACACACACAAGAACCCTGTGGCCGAAGTAGCCAGCGCATCGCTGCCGACCATCTGCACGGAGTGAGAAATACCCCTGCTTTTACAAATCCACCCATAAACCTTGTAGCCCTTGGTGAGGCCTCTCGTTAGGCACTAGATGAGTAACGACCCACGCGACACCCCATCACACGCACTGGCACTGCTAAACACGCCCCCCCCCGCCCCCCGTCCATCCAGACACCACCGGCCAAAGCTCCCTGCGGGATCGGAGCCCTCCTCGTGTGACGGGGACACCGGCACCACCACAGGAGCAGACGCCCACTCACTTGGTGCCCTCCGGGGGCTTTGCTCGACATCTCCTCTGCTGTCAGCCCGCCCGGGCCTCCCTCAGGGGGGCTGGTGGCCAGGAGGGAACCCGCCGCCTTCTCGTTGCTCACTCGATTCACAACGTATTCCAATGCAGGAGAATGACCCAGGGGCTCAATCCTGTAGCTGATGTTCTCAAACTGCAGCAAGCCCCTGCCACAGTGATGGTGTGTCATTTGTCACCGGCCATTTGTCACCAGCCCCAGCCCCAGCCGCTGTGGAGCGAGGCAGCCGGGGCATCCCTGCGCTGTCCCATGGCAAAGGCCCCCCAGTGCCCGCTGGCACAAACAGGCAGCGCCGGGGGGTGGCGGTTCCTTACCGGAGCCCCAAGCAGGTGCTGAGGGTCACTGCTGAGCTGGGGAAGCCCTCAACGTACCCTCGGTAGTGGCAGCCGCCCTACATCACGACAGAGGACAAGGAGACCCTTCTGTGGCCGTGAAGGTAACCCCGACAGGTGATGGCACAACAAGGATTTTGTGGACAATCTTTCTTTGGCTCGAGTAATTAAAACCAAATCTCAATGTGAGGATGTGGCGTCCTCACGATAAGGAGCTGCCCTGCCCTGAGCTGTGCCGCTGGGGCTGGGGGCTCCCCTGGTCTCTCCGTAAGGAACAGTAGCCACGGACAGGATTATAAGATTTGAACTGAGCAAACTCAACTCCCAAAACCTTCATAAACATGAACCTGACCATGCATTTGCAAGGCAAACTTTTTGTCACCCCAGCACCTCCTGCCCTGATTAGGAAGCAAACGTGGAGAAAGAGGGGAAGCGCTGCTCCCCTGCAGTAACCAGTGACGTCCCCCAAATACCGAACGGGGGCGACTCTGGAACAAGGCAGCAACAGGAACACCAAGCAGGTCACCATTACCTTGATACGGGGCGAGTCAGAGTGCAAAGATCCGTTCTCGTCGTATGTGTAAATCCTGAAATCATCAGATATAAAGAATCTAGAACAGAAAACCAATAACATCCTCTGAAAATGCTCTGAAATGGTCAGAGTTCCCAGCCCAGCAGCTGCCGAGGCACAGGACCGCAGCCGCCAGGCGAGGCAGCGGCAGGGCCAACTCACTGCTGCTGCAGGTGAACGGTGTACGGCCTCCCCTCGATCCGGAGGACGTAGGACGCTGCATCCTTGCACATGTGGAAAAGCAGAGAAAAGAAGAATTAGGAAGGAGGACTGTGGAAAAGCACGCTCCGAGGGAAGCGCAAGCACTCAGCAGAGCATGGTCCCCCCATCACCGGCACAGGCAGAACACGGTTTCCTGAAACTGTCCCTCTGCCAGTCACCCCTCGGCTGTCGCACACTGCGTTCCTGCGTGTGTATATCCACTCGCACACACACAAACACTGCATCGCTTGATTACTTAAGTACCGTCTCTCCAGCTGGTTTTGAGAGCAGCCTCTCAGGAACTGTGATGTGCAGCAGCATTTGCGAACCTAGAGAAATAATTTGTTTTTTAATTATAATCACAGGTTAGTATCACCACAGGTGTGCCCGTCAGACACAGTCAGAATTGCATGTGCCTGTGACAGACACCTTTATACCCACATGGAGAGACGCGGTCTCTACCTGGAGAGGTTCACCAACGCTACTTCCTACCCGAATATCATTTGCCCACGGTTTATTTTAAAGTATCCAGACACTTGCATAGAAAAAACAAAATTATGTGCACTTGCTACTGCTGGATTAGAGACTGAGAATATGAACATTGTATGACGGGAGCACGAGAGCAAGCTCCAGCTGAACAAACCCACCTTGCAGGAACAGAAATGGGGCTGAGAGAGGCTGGGCACCCCCACACATCCACAACCAGGCAAGAAGAGCCCCCTTCAGAGGGAGCCACACCACCTGCTCCGTCCCTGCGAGCATCCCTGTCCCCACCGTGCAGCTGCCAGCGATGCAGCTTCACACACCAGCGTATCGACACAGCCCAGCCACCGCCACGGGCCCGCAGAGAAAAAGGGTGCCAGCAACGGCTGCAGCCCCTCAGCCCCTGAATGCGGGATTTAACCCTTGACAAAAAGCGCAAACTAAGTGAATATTAAACCCTTCCACGGGGTTCCTGCTGCTGGATGGGGTACCGTGCTGAGAGGACAAAATCATCCCCACCAAGCAGCCGGGAAGAATGACCCCCCCCCCCGGCCCAAGGCCAGCCTGCGGACAGACGGGCTCCCACGCCAGGACACCGTGTGGCCCTTCCCTGGGGTCGTCACCAGCCACGACACCCCGGGGCCTGTGGGGCCGGGGGGAGCGTGGCCCTGGGGGGCGCTGCCACCGGCCTGAGGCCACTGCCCGCCGCGGTGCCAGTCTGCAGCCCCTGACGTCATTCTGCAGCCCGTGATGTCAGTGTCCAGAGTGTGACATGAGCTGCAGGGTGTGATGCCATTCCGCAGCCCATCATGTCAGTTTCCAGGGTGTGACGTCAGCTGCGGGGTGTGATGTCAGTTCCCCGCACATGTCGGTTTCCAGGCCCGGAGGCTGCTGGGGTCGGTCCCTGCGGGGGCGCCCCGGGGGCTCTCACTCACACAGCGCGGCCAGCAGCGCCCGGCGCGGCCCCATCCTCCCCGCCGGCGGGTAACGGCCCCGGCCCGCCCGGCAACGGCCCCATCCTCCCCGCCGGCCGGTAACGGGCCCGGCCCGCCCGGCAACGGCCCCATCCTCCCCGCCGGCCGGTAACGGGCCCGGCCCGCCCGGCAACGGCCCCATCCTCCCCGCCGGCCGGTAACGGCCCCGGCCCGCCCGGGAACGGCCCCATCCTCCCCGCCGGCCGGTAACGGCCCCGGCCCGCCCGGCAACGGCCCCGCCGCCCCCGCTCAGCGGCGCGGACACGCGGCTTCTCCCAACGCCTTTATTAGCGCCCGCGGCGCGGCCCCGGCCCCGGCCCCGGCCCTGGCCCGGGCTCGGGCTCGGGCTCGGGCTCGGGCTCGGGCTCGGAGATGGGCTCGGGGTCACTCTCCAGCTCTGGCTCAATGTCCAGCTCCAGCTCTGGGTCCAGCTCCAGGACCGGGTCCGGCTCCGAGGGGTCGCTGCCCTCCTCGGTGGCAGAGCTGTGGAGACACAGAGCGGTGCCTCAGCCCCAGGGGATCACCTCGTGCCACCCCCGGGCATCACCTCAGCCCCGGGGATTGCCTCAGGCCTGGGGATCGCCTCATACCACCCCCAGGGATCGCCTCAGCCCCAAGAATCACCTCAGCTTCCCCTCCTGCCCGGTGGAATTGCCTCAGTGTTTTGCCCAGGGATCACCTCAGCCCTCCCAGGGATCACCTCAGCCCTCCCAGGGATCGCCTCAGCCTGGGGGGATCACCTCAGCCCCCACAGGGATTGCCTCGACCCTCCTGGGGTAACACCATGGCCCCGTCCAGTGTCCCCCCGTCCCCCCGGGATCCTGTGGCAGGGAGGGCCCCACTCACCCCTCGGTGCTCGGGGTCTGCTGCCTGCAGCGCCAGAGGATGAGGCTGGCGGCCCCAGCGAGGAGGAGCAGGGGGAGGCAGGAGCCCAGCACCGTCTGGACCAGTGTCATGTCCTTTGTCATTCGCGGCAACGAGAGGCCTGTCAGGAGACAGCCCAGATGGTGGCATGGGACCGCCACCCTCCCCGCCCGCACCAGGGACCCCAGCCCTGCGCCTGTCCCCACCTCCACGGCGGGTACTCACCACCTTCTGTCACCTGGAGGCTGCTGTCGATGCTTCCCCCCAGGCGGGATCCCTTCCGCAGGCAGTCGGGGGGCTGCCAGCCAGGGTGACAGTGGCAGCGTCCCTTGTTATCGCACACCTGAAAAACCCGGGGCGGGTGGTAAAAGTTTGCAATGAATTCATGCAACAGATTCTCCTGGCCAGACCGGCACCAGACTCGCTGCCACTGGTCGGGCTGGGACAAGGCTACACGCACTTCTCGGCATTCTGGCAACTTAGGAAGTGTATCAGACAAGGAACACACCATGAAGTGCAGGCTCTGGTAGCCTTGAGACACTGAACAAGCATAAAACATAAAAAACATCACCCTCCTGCAACACCCGCCTGTGTTTCTGTCTGACGAGCAGAAATCAGGAGCGGAGTTTGCCCTGGCCATCAGCACTCGGGAGCCCGGCAGGGCCTGGGGAGCCCGGAGCCGCCACACACGGCAGAGCAGCTCTCCCGCTCCCTACAGCCACATGTTTTATCTACACGAGCTCCGTTGCCCTCAATTCTACGCCCCTTCAATTTTGCTTTCTTTTTTTCCCCCCTCCATAAACCAAACAAACCATCCAAT
This sequence comes from Fratercula arctica, assembly GCA_947846985.1. Classification (NCBI taxonomy): domain Eukaryota; kingdom Metazoa; phylum Chordata; class Aves; order Charadriiformes; family Alcidae; genus Fratercula; species Fratercula arctica. The sequence continues at coordinate 2,225,814 of CANTUZ010000023.1, forward strand.
TCTCTATTTCGGTAAATAAAGCCTCATTATGTTTTGATACTGGTTTTAGGACCAATAGTTCCAATGTTGGCAATGTTCAAGCTGGCAAGGTCATGATTTTGTGGAGTATCAGCCTGAAACGGGTCTTTTCCCATAGAAGCCACAGCAAACCTGCAGGACAAAGCCACCTGGGCAGCACCGCGCGGCGGGGAGGGACTTACGCCGTGGCCGTGGCACTTCACTTTGCTGTCACAGTCGTACCCCAGGACCGAGTGTAGGTGACAAGTGCCGTTTATACACACCTGGGAAAAACCACCACAGTTCCAGTCGGTGCTGCTTTACCACCGCAGCACTCAGCCCATCGGTCGTATGTCCCAAAAGGGAGTGAAAATCTACACTGCTGAGAAACCAACAGTGCTTTCAAAGAGCTACAGTTGGGTTAGGTCTAATCTCACACCACGCCAAACCCTGAATGTAACGTTAGCATGTTTTAACAGTGTTTGTAAACATGTTATGCTGCAAAGAGCAAATATTTCTAAATCCTTTTAATCATTTACAATCAATATCTGACATTTTAGATTATTATAAAATGTTTTCTTACCTTTCCAGAACCACACTTTGTACCTGGCGGAACCAGGAGAGGATCCAGCTTTGCCGGTGTTTTGAAGTAATCCATAGATACACACAAATGCTTGAGCACTTGGGCATAAAGAACGGCGGCGGCGGCTGATGGAAGTGGAGAGCTGTGCGGGTACGTGCAGATTAACTTTCCACACCTGAGATCCCTGTGAAACCAACGTGCACAGGACGCGTCTCACACACACACACACATATATACGTATGTGCTACCTGATGAACCACTAGAAGCATTTAACAGTGGAACACAAATCCACAGCGCTGCACGGCAAGGGAAAACAAGCAGGATTGGGAAGTCCAAGAGACGATCCGTAGCGTAAGGAGAGAGCCCATACTGCTCACGAGGAGAACACACACGGAACGCTATTGCTTCACAAATCTCACTATCAACTGGAGTCTTGATGCTTTCCTTGGCTGTAAAGCCCCAGTTAAACCCGGATTTCTAGCGGAGCAAGTGCCCTTTCCCTGGAGCCTACCTCCTAGCACAGGGCTTATAACCTCCGAAGCGCCGGAGCCCGCAGTGTCCAAATCTGTCCCGCTGACTGTTGATTTCCTCGTAACAAGTCATAGGAGCATTTTTTGAACCTACAAGTTTAGCAATAATATTTATTTTAATTTAAAGGAACACAAAGGGACGTGTTACGGTATCTAATAACTTGTTAATTTTTCACCCTGCTCACAGCAGAACAGAGATGCTGTTCGCCAATTAGAGCAAACATAAGACCTGTCCCTGAAATGCCAAACCCTGAGCAGTCCTGAACCCCGGAAGGTGGGATTAGCAATTAGCGGGTCAGCTCTCTGATTAACTTCACTCACAGGTAATAATTTGCCTTTTTTTTTTTTTTTGTTGCTGTTTTCCTTGTTATCACTGAATAATTGGGAGAACTACGTGCTACTGAAGTTCACATTAACCAGATTCAAAACCAGTTTGAAATGCTTCCTAAAGCCGTGCCCTCCCCTCCTCGAGTGACCCCCTGCACCCCTCCGCCCCCATCCTTCCCGGGCACCCCAGGCTCTTCCCTCCCTCCTGTCCCCTAAGCGTGGGCACGAGGAGAAGCCGGGACACACGGCACAAGTCCTGCACGGTGCCTCGTCACTCGGATCCCACACGTTCCAGTGCCCTCCCCAAAACCTCCTGCTTCAACAGGGGCTTGAAGTCGGGCTCAGGCTCACAGGAGAAGTGTCAGAAATGAGTTGCCGACCAAACACAAACCCTCATTTCCACCGACACCAGGCGGATGAGACGCACAGAGACCAACCTGAGATCGGTGCATTAAAGAGCAAAGACAGAAACTGAGCATCGTTACTGCTGCGGCCACCTCCTGCACCCAGCAGCACCAGTAGTACCAGTGCAGCCGAGCAGCCTCTCACCTCGCCCGTAGAGCCGCCGGCACTGCAGGTCCGGAGACTGGCAGCGTCCCTTGTAGCAGTAGCCGGTGCCGTGCTCGCAGCCGTGCCCGTCCTGCACGTACAGGTCGGGGGGGCAGGACGCGGAGGACCCGTTGCAGAACTCGGCCAGGTCGCACTGCGCGTCGGCGGCGGGGCGGCACTGCGAGTTTTTCCGCTTGAACTGGCAGAGGAGGCAGAAAGGATCCTTCTCGCCGTCCCTCCGCACCCGCCGGCGCGGGCCCCGCTCGGCCCCACACAGCCCCTGCCGACGCCGCCCCGAGACACATCCCCGGTCCCTCGGGACCAGCTCTGGGGCACCCAGCTCCTCACACGCGTGTGGCACTGCCCAAGACACTCTTCCCCCAGCAGTGTCCCTCCCGGGGGGTCAGGGGGCTGAGCTGGAAAGCCCTTCCCCGGGAGTCTCTCCGCAGCAGAAGTTTGTCTCCATCCCTCGGTGTGGAAACAGGCAGAACATTTGGGATGTTCTGAACATGAGAACATTTATTTTCTCCAAAACTATGTAACTATCTTATTATAACTATAAAAATGTGCCTTACCTGACATCCACTACAACATAATCCAGAGGAACATTTTGCTCCTGGCTTAAACCGGCATGTTTTAGTACAGCATTTATCCTTCAAGCACGCCTGGGGGGATATTGCAAAACCATATTATTCTACTTTTTTGTTCCCCTTGAGCTTTTTACTGTCAGCGATTGTCCCTTTCCTTCTTCTTCTTCCCAAAATGCTCTTCTTGGGCAGTACCTCGCAGAAGAAAATGGGCAAAGCTGCCATCAGATGGATGCCAACATAGAAAAAAACCTAAAACCTGACATAACTTGGGCTGGCATCTGGCTTGGGCTGTGCCCTTAGTCTCAAGGGTTCGTTATTCTAAACATATGAACTCTACAAATGTCCATATTTAGCCGTAACTCCGGCAGCACCCACCTCGGCCGCCCCGCAGTCGCACTGCTCGCCCGGCTCCACCACGCCGTTGCCACAGACGGGCACGTGCCGGTAGGAGAGTCCGGTCAAGCGGGGGGGGTGGAACAGGCAGGTGCCTCCACCGTGCTTCAGGAAGGTTTCGAAGTCCTCGATGCTGCAGTTGCTAAAGGCTTTTGCTCCACTGAAACCTCTAAAACAAAGCCATTATCCACACTTGTTTGTGGTAACACATCTACTCTCTCTCTCAAAATCTCTGTGCACTTCAAGGACCCGTTTGGATGCCGGGACAAGGCACAATGGTCCCCTGGGTGTCTTTCAATTCACTTGTCAAACCTGATTTTACAACTTATTATTAATAAAGACTGAGAAGCATTCAGAAATATCTTTCTTTTGGAGAGAAAAGGTATCTTCTTTCAAATTAAGCACTGAATCACTAATTTAATTATTCTTTTTTCATTCTTGAAGGAATAAAAGCAGGAATTTCTGAATTGTTGCAATTTTTTTCAGCAGAGTGACATTCGTCAAGGACACCTCTGATGAGGGGACACCCTGCCCACCCCCCGCAAGCCCCCGGGACGGGACCGGCCGACTCACAGCGCCTCCAGGGTCATGATGCAGACGCTCCCGGGGCAGCGACATTCTTGGGGGTCGTCGTAGTTTATGCCCAGGCTGCGTGCCAGCAGCTGGGCCAGGAGGGCGGAGAAGGACTCCAGCATCACGGCCCTTTGGTACTAGAGGGAGGAGAGAGCGGGGCTGCCGCGGCTGCCGAGACCCCGGCGGACCCCAGCGCCGGCCGCAGCTGCTGCCGCCCGTGGGGGACACTCGGGCTGTCGGGGCGCAGGTTACACCGTACCACGGCCACTGCGCCAGCAGCGTCTCTCTGACACGCCTTCCCCAGAGCCGTTGCGCCCACAAACTCCGCTCGGTCCCTGTACCTGCAACAGACGCGCGCTCACCGGCCGCCCAGCCGGGACCCCCCGGCGCCGTCGCGTAGGTCGGGGATCTCGGGTCCGAACAGCCTGAGTCCCCCTTGGTCCCCTCGGCTGCTCCGCTGTCCCCGTGTCCCCGCTGGCCCAGGGGAGCTGCTGGCAGGGTGTGCGTGGCCGGGTGCCGGGCAGGGAGCGGGGCTGCCACCGTCCCCTCGCCAGGGCAGCAGCAGAGCCGCTCCTCAGCCGCGGGCTGCTGGGACGGGTGGCACCACACCGACACGGCCATCGCCACAGAAAGGCCAGCTAGATGGGATGTCTTGAAAGAAATACTTTCAAAATATTAAGGAATTAGGAAATGTGTAAGAAATGTTTCTTTTAAAAAAAACATTTTTCATGGGAATCTTTACAGTTCAACCTACATTGGTTTAAACCTTTAGCGAGTAGGGAAACCTTTGTCTTACACTAATAGACAAGCTACGTCATACGACCGCTGAGCGAGATGGGACTGTTTCCACTGTAAAAATCGCTGTAGAAGGACGTCTGCTTCCCCTGCTGTCGATATTTTGTTCTCCTCTTTCCACAGCTCCAGGGAGGACAGCACGATGGTAACATTAAGAGGATTAAACATCTGAAAAGTAACAGAGGAAACGCCTGCTCACATCCCTTTCCTTCCGAGCAGAATTACACGATAAATCACGTAGGAAAAGCCAATTGCTATTGTCAGTCACTGAATGACAGCTGCATGACAAATAGAATGAATAAACCTAAAAAATAAAAAGATGTATCAAGAGGCATGAGAACAAAGCCTAATAACTTCATAGGAAGGTTTTTGGGTTTTTTTGGGGGTAGGTTTTTTGGCCATGCTCAGCTGTCACAGCCAGAACACCACGAGACCTGGAATTTTTTCCATAACCTCCTCCTAAAACCACAAGGAGCTGGGGACAGGGGGCCATTACTAACATCAAACCTCCCACCATCTTACTACAATATAAACCAGACTTCAAAACTTACACTGTTGACTAAACTGAAGAGCTGGATTATCTTCTGCATTGCAGCATTCGTGTCTGAACCCATATAGTTGTACTGAAAAACAACCCGAGAGGACGTAAGAGCAGACAAGGCATTGACCGTGATGGAGCGGAACAATGGTGAAATGATTCCCAACATCCAACCGCGTAAACGCGAGCTACGAGTTTTCATTCCTTCCTACAAAATCCACAGTACACGTAACTTTTCAAAAGGGAAACCACGCACATACGAAGGCTCAGAAATGGCACCGTTTCCATGCTCATAGAAGTCAGGCAAACGCAAGGAGAAAATGATTGGTGTGGACTTACCAAAGCCTTGTCCAAAACTACGTACACTTTGAAGTACTTGGGAGATCGTGCTTCAGTTGACAGCGGCTGAAAAAGAAAATGGTCTCCAATGCCATTTATTTCTGTGTGCCAGAGGGTGGCTACACGACAAGTGTCCATTCAGAAGCAACGCTTCAACGCTGTCTTCAAATTAGCATCGGGTCAGGGGCCATCCCAACATAGCCATTCCTGACTTTGTCAGACGCCATTCGACCTTGGTGAGGCCTCTCGTTAGGCACTAGATGAGTAACGACCCACGCGACACCCCATCACACGCACTGGCACTCCTAAACACGCCCCCCCCCGCCCCCCGTCCATCCAGACACCACCGGCCAAAGCTCCCTGCGGGATCGGAGCCCTCCTCGTGTGACGGGGACACCGGCACCACCGCGGGAGCAGACGCCCACTCACTTGGTGCCCTCCGGGGGCTTTGCTTGACATCTCCTCTGCTGTCAGCCCGCCCGGGCCTCCCTCAGGGGGGCTGGTGGCCAGGAGGGAACCCGCCGCCTTCTCGTTGCTCACTCGGTACACAAAGTGCTCGAAGGCAGGAGAATGACCCAGGGGCTCAATCCCGTAGCTGACATTCTCAAACTGCAGCAAGCCCCTGCCACAGTGAAGGTGTGTCATTTGTCACCGGCCATTTGTCACCAGCCCCAGCCCCAGCCGCTGTGGAGCGAGGCAGCCGGGGCATCCCTGGACATAATGGGCCGGGAAGCGCCGGGGGGTGGCGGTTCCTTACCGGAGCCCCGAGCAGGTGCTGAGGGTCACTGCTGAGCTGGGGAAGCCCTCGACGTACCCCCGGTAGTGGCAGCCGCCCTACATCACGACAGAGGACAAGGAGACCCTTCCGTGGCCGTGAAGCAATTCCCGCACCCATCACCCGAACTGCACATCCCAGGCAGCAGCTCTACGCTGCAGCACTTACGGCACAAAACCCCCCCCAAGCAATCCAAGGTTACCTTGAAAAGGGTTGAATCAGAGCGCAAAGATCCCTTCTCATTAGACACGTAAATCCGGAAATCATCAGATAAAAAGACACTACAAAAGGAAGGTGTAAAGTGAAGCACTTAAAATAGTCTCTCTTGCCCAGTTTCTTGAGCTTGTTCCAGGTCCTGCAGCCTGTGCTGTCGCAGCGGCAGACCCAGCACCCGCTGCCACCAGGGCTGACAGGTACGAACACCCCTCATGCCCTCCACCACCCTCTGCCACCCCATGGCACCCCACGGCACCCCACACACGTCCCCCACAGGCTTTGGGACGTGCCCGCAGCGGGGCACGATCCCGGCAGCTGCCAAGGCCACAGAGAGCCTGAGGGAGCGGCGCCAGTGCAAAGGCCCACGGGGGGGGATGGCCCCGCAGCCCCCCATGCCAGGGCACAGGACCGCAGCTGCCAACTCACTGCTGCTGCAGGTGAATGGTGTACGGCCTCCCCTCGATCCCGAGGACGTAGGACACCGTGTCCTTGCACATGTGGAAAAGCAGAGAAAGGGAGAATTAGGAAGGAGGACTGTGGAAAATCACGCTCTGAGGGAAGCGCAAGCGCTCAGCACTTCCTCGAGGCGCAGGCAGAGCCAGGGCTGTGCCGGCAGCATCGCTGTGGTGCCTCCATTACAGCTGCCAGCACATCTGTATGTGTCCCCACAGCTGGAGCCCCCGGTCCCCCCCCGTCCCCCCACCGAGGTACCCCCTCTCCCGTGGCGTTCGTGGGCAGCCGCAGCGGGACCGTGAGCTGGGCCAGCACCGGGGAGCCTGGAGGGGAGAGAGACCAGCGCGGTGCTGAGCGCGGCCCAGCCCGCACCCGGCCGTACAGGGCAGTCCCGGGGCGGGGGGGACGGGGGGAGACTGAGGGGTCCCGGCCCAGACTCACTCAGCAGCAGCAGCGGCAGCAGCGCCTGGTGCAGCCCCATCGCTCAGCCCGTAACGGCCATAACGGCCCCCCGCCCCCCAAAGCAGAGGTGGAGGAGAGAGAGAGAGCACCTTGTACAAAACCGGCATCTTTATTGCTTGTTTGATTCTTACAAAGGGGTCGGTAACAGCCCTTTCGTCAGGCCCCGACGGTACAGGAGCGACGCGACACACAGAGCGGGGACGGGTCCGCGGAGGGCAAGGGTCTAAACGCGTGCGGGACACGGACACAGCCTCCGCCTGCTGCAGACCCCCTCGGGGGACAGGGATACGCGTACACTTTAAAAAAGAAAGTCAGTAGTCATCTTCAATACTCAACACATGTAAAATTCGAGCTATTTCCGTTCCATAGGATCACGTCTAAAAACCGCGTGTGCGCTGCCCTACACCACCAACCTGCAATACTGCTAACGTGCACGCTGGAAGTATAAAAACTCTTATCTATTAAAAGGCACCATTTTCAGCATAGTTTTAGTTCACACATACAGCTTTGAATACAACGAAGTACGTCTCTCCCGGTGACTTCATTCCCTGGATTCCCTCCTCTCCTCCCCACCCTCCGAGCGGCCCCGCGCCATCGGCCTCCGGCTGCAGGGCCGGTCACTACAGATGGACAGACAGACAGACGGCCCAAACTGAGCAGAATACAACAAAAATTAGGAAGTGATTATCTTGTAACAAAGAGAAGACCCCCACAAATACGTCTGGTGACACTCTAGCTGACATTTTACATATTTTAATGGTGTTATAAATCTTAGTCTAAGTTTATGGGAAACCACAGGAGTTCAAGTATTTTATTACTGCAAATGCAAACACTATATATATATATATATATATTTATATAAGTATATACAGAAGAAAAGATTTTTTTTGGCAATATTACGGGGGATTTTACAGATTTGAGTTTGTACTCCATGGCTAGCACAACGTGAAAAAGCCAAGCACTCTTTTCAGTACTTATTTCACTTTTAGCGAGTTTGTGCAACAGATTTCTATTTGTGACCACCAGCGTCCAGTTTCTACCCACGGCACCGCGGAATCACCACCACCAGCTCTCCCTGGCCAGCAACCAAACGCTGAACACCCCTTTTCAGAAAGAGTTTTAAACTCTAGTTTAGTTGGCGGCGCGGAAGCGGGCGGCAGCCCCACCGAACGCACGTTAGCCGGACGCATCCTGACTGACACTGCAAGGGTTGGAGGATTAGGTGAAAAATTCGCATTAGTCAACAGGCTCCTGTTTAAAGTGCTGAGAGAAGCTCAGGTGGTCCAGGCAGAGAGACGTTTTTTGCTTCTCAATGTTCTGCAGGGACTGTTATTCAGTCTCTAGACCAAAATTAAAACCTAAGAGCACCCCATTCTTTTAACCCAAAATATGGCCGTTGTCTTTTCGTACCTTTATTTTCACGGCCCCTTCACAGAACCCCAGACTGGCCGGGGTTGGAAGGGACCTCTGGAGACCATCTGGTCCGGTCCCCCGATCATCCTCGTAGCCCTCCGCTACGTTGTCTTGTAGTTCAAGATATTAGTGGAAATTAGTACAGCATTCTCATTTAGCAACTCACAATTACTAATTTAAACCCATTAAACTGAGTGCTCATACAGCACAGCTTAGTGTCAGTCAGCATGGAAGTAAGATTTTAAGTGCATTATTACACACCAATAAACATTTATACATGCATAAACATGTCTACAATATATTTATCTTCCTCCGAAAAAGTACACTGATACCTTATTTCACTTGTGCCATTAATGTGTAAATGGAAAACATTTTCCAGTCCATGCAAAATAATTTTAAATTAATTGGCCAGATCTCCTTGTTTTGAAGGTGGCATGGGTTACGTCAAATCTTCACTGTACCTTTAGAAAGATGACAACAAATCAGACAATTTCGTTATTAGGGCTCGTGGCAGAAATGGGGAAACCAGAAGCGACTCCCAGGTGCTGTACTTTGAAGATCACTGAAGCGCGGGCTGCTCCGGCCGGAGCCCCGCTGCGGGTGACAAAGCCACACTGCTCAGACAGGTCTAAGAACGCGTTGGATGTTTTCAGTTCCCGTAGCTTTGGTAGAGGTATTTAGTTTAAAGGTTTACATTCCTCGTTTCAGTATCTCGTTTGCCGTATCCCGGGCTGCAGAAGGAAGGCTCTCCGGGATCTCCACCGGCCACTCGATGCGAGAAGGGAAACTGCAAATTCAGCTCTGGCTCCGTGAACAGCTCGGCTCACGTCAAGGCCCCAGAGAAGCCAAACGCTATTTGGGAGGCAAAGGTGCCGGTCGAGAAGGGAAATAGTGTCCCTGAGGTAAACATTTCTGCTGGGGTGGAGGGGGTCCCTGAGGCGCACACTTCTGTTGCGGCGGTGGCGGCCTGAAAGGGGACAGAGAAGCCGCCGTCAGCCCAGGTGAGGACACCAACACGCGCGTCCCTCTCCCTCTTGCCTGGCACCGGCACCGCAGCCCCCGGAGACCCCCCCGGGCAGCCAGGCTCACCTCCCCCGCTCAACGCGCCACGCTTAGACCCTGCTCTCCATTGCCCAAAACCCTCAGGGATCCCCGGAGGTTGTTAACACACCATTTCCCCCCAAATACTGTAAAGACCCCCGGGAGTTTCCCACCAACACGAGCTGTTTGGAAGTACCCCTCGATACCCTGCGCGTTCTGGATACGTGTGTTTTATGGCATAGGCATTGTCTTAGAAATACAATTAAAAAGTAAAATGAAAAATAGAGGAAAACTTTCTGTTCGAAGTTAATGAGAAATGATCGTGTACTTGGCAATAACGTTCATGAATCAGCAAAACGACAGATCTTTTGAGTAATTTCTTTTTAAACTGCCTATTTTGAGAAGCATTTTATTCACCTGTGTGCGGGGCTAATCTGGCCCCAGAAAAGCATTCTGAAACCTGTTAATCAAAATGTAGCCCTGGCAGCATGTAAAATGAATGCTCGGGGTAGCAGCACTTCAGCTCCAGAGCGTGAAATGAAGGAGAAACGTCTTCCAATACCGGGCCAGCCCTGCTTGCGTTCAATCCCTGATGAAACACCCTAATGCCTGCCCAGATCCATACACAGCAGCGCAACTGCCAATAGTTATTTGCAATAACTCGACCAACCTTGTCGGCAGCTTCTGTGGCTGCGATGCCTGGTACTGCGGAGACGGGTAGTACGACTGGTGGTAAGCCTGCTGAGGATGCTGGCTAACCGGGTAAGACGGAACAGGAAAAGTGTTTGGTTCCATATCCTATAAAGAAAACGTAATGAGAACATTCACAAACTTGCACTTCGGGAACCAAAATATTTGCTTCATTAGTTAAGTGACATTTAAAACCACTTGCAAACAAACCTGGAAATGACAGAGTTGCTCTTTCCTGCTGAGGAACTCAGTAGGAAGAAGCAACAGCAGTCTGAAAAGTACCGTATTTTGGAAAAAACCAGAAAGGCCGGTCACGGCAAGCGTTTGACTTGTTCTGCGAGCGCACTTTGGCCAGTTATCGCACGCAGAGAGGTAACGGGGCTGCCAGGGAGTGGGGCTGGGGAGCGGGCAAGGGCTGCTCCCCTCCTCGCGAGGGGCGGGGGGTCCAGCGTAAGGGCAAGGGGTAGCACAGCAGGGAAACTGCTTGCCAAGCCAAGCACAGCCCGTAAAAACGCTTAAAGAGTTGGAAACTGAGAAGTTCTCCTCCCACACCCCTTAGGAAATAATTCTTCTCTTTGCCTCTTAGCAAAGAGAAAACCCAATTTATAGAAATGAAAAAATACAGTAACTTTGATGCTTTTACTAAGGCAAAAATTATATAAACTGCCTTCATCTGTTACTTTAGAGTAACAGCAAATAAAGTAACGAGAAACGGATCATTCCTACCATGGGAACACCTCTGCGAGCGTAAGGCATGCCGTGGGAAAAGCCTCTGGGGGGGTAGTCTCTCGGTTCGGTTTCTGTTCTAGGCGGTGGTGGCTGCAGTGACCTGAAACGCAGTTGGTACAGACTGTGAGCACGTCACCCGGACAGAGTGACTACGCGGGCTACGAACCCGAGCACCTCAAACCCCCTAGATGGATTTATGCTATCTTAGCACGTACCAAACGTCAGGAAGACAGCACTTGCCACGTGTCTAAGAAACAACAGAAGCCTTTTTCTGTTTAGGAATGGACAGCTTCATTTTGCCTCTTTGTATCAAAGATGGGACGCAAAAATAAAAAACAATGCAGGACAACAAACATAATGGTAAAAAGAAAGTTCTCTGCTCCCTCAATTTAAGATGAATTTATCTTTTCTGTCATTGCTCGGGGCAAAGGGGCCTTCAGATGCAGGGGCCTTTGCCTGGGACTGGAACACGCCTCCGTACTTTGGCATTGGCTTCTGCACACAAACGTCTCTGGCCTATTTCAAAAGGGCAGAGGAGGAGGTAAAAAGGAGACGCTACTTACGAATGGCAGCGTGACATGAATCTTCTGTAGCATCGCTTCAGCTGGTCTCTTTTTGCAAATGCCAGAACAGCAGCTATAAGGAGTGGGAGGATCAGGAAAAAAAATACCAGCAGCCCATTTCTCAGCGAGGTGTCTTTGTCTGATGGGGACAAACGATGAAGAAGAAAAAAAAGTATTACATGGCATCACCATCACTTGACTCATTCTAGCAGTGACTATTTGGTAGGATTGTTCCACTACTGTTTTCCATTTTTCATAGGAAAAAACTCCTAAAGAATCTAGTAAGTCTGCAAGATATATGCCCAAATATGTTATTTTCTGATTATCTTTTCACCGGGATCGTCTGGTCAAAGATGAAAGAACTGTACGTGCCATGACACCCTGGGCCATAACAGCATATTGAATTACTAGATCAATACCTATTTTTTCTTCCACTACATTACCGTGAAGATCGTATGAGCTCAACCGAGAGAGACAAAAACAGAGCTTCTGCCCTTTGGTCCGACCCTAAATCTTCCTCTCCTACCACTCTTTGCTGTAGGCAAAGAACTCAGGTTCTCAACAATCTCTACGTTTTTATATGCAGCAAATTTCTCCACTGCAGGCTGTACAAAAAAATCCTTTCCCTTTTTTGTCTGATGATTTGAGGCATCTGTCCACGCTCCACCGTGATTCTCCAGTCTGTTGCATCAATGGAGTGTCCAGCCTCCCCCAAGCCCACACCACTGTACAGAAAACAGTCTCCAAGACCATTCTTGTAGCTCAGAGAAGGGACTACATCCCATCCTTATATACTCCACACAGGCTTTGCACAAGTTTTCTCCAAATTATAGCTTGGATTTGCCTTCCTATTTCATCTTCACGCTCAGCGAGAAGAGTAAGCTTCACAGCCTCTTTCAGTTTGCTTTCTCACGTGCATGAATGGTGCTCCCTGCCCCAGGCAGCACGTTCCCACTCCTCACATTCACACACAGATCTTCCAAGTACACAGTACATCATCGTGCCATGTCAAACACTGACCTAGTACCTTTCCTGGGGAAAAAACTACACAAAAAACCCCCACAAAATTCCCTCCCCAACCCATCTTTTCCCTCCACACAAAACCCAAACTGAAAGTCTGCGAACAGTACAGTGTCACAAACCTCTCTACTGCCCCGTTTCTTTATCGCGTGCCTCTCTTCTGTGCCCTGCGTTGTTTGGGGCAGGGACTCCATTTGTATTCACTACCAAATGAAGCATGCTGTCTGCACGCAAATAATAAACGCTAATAAAATAGTGACTTGTGAACACGCGCTGCCCTAGCCCACCTCGCCAGAGGCTCGTCCTGACGGCACGGCAGGTCACACGCCACCGCCTGCAGACACGGAGCAGGGCAGCTCCTCAGCTCTGCCCACGCTGCTAGAAGCAGCATGTCCCTGTGGAGATGCAGCTTCACACCCATGGCTTTGAATATCCTCAGCCAAATTTCATGTTTTATTTGCGTCAAAGAACAGAAAGGGCTTCAATTCCCAGCTTGGATACAGAGAAGTCCAAAGAGGATCTTGGTCCAAGGTGACAGAAATCACCTGAACGCCATTAAACCAGCCCAGTTGCTTCCCCCAGCATCCCAAAAGAGGGAAGGGCACCACCTTGAGCCCAAACCCTTAACTGGAAGTGTTTGCGAATGAAACCTGGGGGAGAGCCACCCACCAAAGTCCCCTGCTTCAGAGCAGCCAGGCACCGGACACTCAGCCCAGCAGCCCCCGAGCAGGACAGAACCCCAGCCCTGGGGCTGCCCCACAACTACTTGCCGTTATATGGGGGGCCACTGTCCAGACTTCCTCCGTAGCCCTTGGTGTCACAGTGAGGAGGGGCCCAGCCTGCTTCACAGTGACAGTTCCTGTTGTTATTGCACACCTGTATCGAACAGCACAAACACGACAGACAGGGCTATTTAGTAACTTCACTTCCCACGTATTTACAAGCAGCGTGCAGTAGCCATGACCGACTGTTCCGTCCCTTCCCTATCACACCGCCTGGAGAACTTCAACCGGTAACTCCCATGTCAATTCTAAACAGCCCTTGGCCAGGCGTCTCAAGACTTCACATGACTGAGCGAGCACAGCGCTGCTCAGGATGAGCTTCCAAGGATTAGTTATCCCAACGGCTTAAAGAGCAGGGCTTTTTCTTTTTTCTTTTTTTTTTTTTTTTGTGAGATGCAGAGTTTCAAATTACATTAGTAATTCTGGAATTGGGAATTATTCTTGCCTGGCAAAAAAATATCATCCTAAGAGCTTTTGTCAAAGACTTTTTTGATACTGTTACAGAATTTCTTGCCCAGAGACACTTTATAGGGAGTTTTACAGTTAAACAAAACAGAAAAATTAAGTTACTATCCACCACCTTAAAACTTTCTCAACTTAGATAACTTTAGTCCAATTTTTGCTGACTGTTAAGGGCAGCACTGACAGTACCAAAAAGCAGCCTTTTATAGCAAAACCCATTCTCAAGAACCCCTCAGAATTTTTTTTAATCACCACATCTAGCATTATTCCACATTATTTACAGCCTTAAATAGAGAAGGGCAAAAGACTTCCTAGGTGCAAAAAAGACTAGCATATAGACACTACTGATCAAGCACAATTACAGCGTGCCTGGCTCAAACTGGGACTTCAGATTAAAAAAGTCACAGTCGTTGGCTTGAAAAATCTAGTGTCCTCGTAACAAAGATGGCAGCGGACCTCGTGTAGAAATACTGCCGGTGAGATCAAACCTGACAGACTGGGCGCTGCTGTACAGGACTAGCGGCAGGAGCAGAGCCTGTGGCCGCACTCACCCCGTGCCCGTGGCACTGCCGCTCCACGTCGCAGTTGTAGTTGAGCACGGAGGCACTCACGCACTGGAAGTGCCTGCAGATCTGGGGGATGGAGAGATGCACACAAATGGAGCGAGATGGCATTTCACCGAGCGAGTCCTTCTCTCCCCGGCCACCCGCTCTGCAGCGCAGGGCTCTGCGGCCACTCTCTGCTCTGACACAAACCCAGACCAAACCCTTAGTGACAAACCCCGGCCCCACAGCACCACAAAAGGCTGCTCGGTGTGGGGCCTGAACCGTCACTGCAGGTCTTTTGTCTCCGGGCTGAACGTAAAGGAGCGGCAATTAAACGGTGCACAGTAAGAGTATGTGGAATGCACATTCCTCTGCTGGGGCTAAGCTTCTAGGCTTTTTACTTTAGTTGGATTTTAATTGAAAGTTGTCTTAAAGGCACTTGTGTGAGCTCTTCCTGCTCACTGACGGAGCTAAGATTCTGGCTCCTGACTTACTTAATTTCTTTTGCTTCATCTATAAATGAAAGGCTCATTACGTTTTTTCTGCACGTGCAGTGCAGTACTAGGCAGCGTGGGGAACCAACCGACTCGCTCAGTTTTGCATTAACTACACGCACCAAGAAAAAATTAACGGCCATAAATATTCATGAAACCCCCAAATTACTACTTTAAGAAATCACTTTTTAATTGTCAATTACCTTTCCGGTATCACATTTGGTGCCTTCATTCACCATTCCTGGGTCCGGAACATCAGAGCCTAGCTGGAAATCCACACCCCAGCACGTGGTGCCTCTGATGGGAGTCTGGATAATAGCGGGCTTAATCCCAAACACAGGCATCGTTTTCACATTTTCACATTGCAGCTTCCCACACATGGCATTCCTACAACATCAACATAGGAATACTGTACTGACAGTAGAATTTATTCCGAGAAAAAAAAACTATCACGCGTTTGATGTGATCTTTTCTTTCTACTGGAAGACACTACTTGAAAATAAAATTGAGGCAACTCGCCAAACACAACTGAGATGGGCCTCATTTCAGTGCTGCAAAGTATGGATTTATCCCTTCTTTCTGCAAGCTGTTGGGATCTTTACATCCAAGAAAACATGACAATTTGCTACTCCTTTTTCTGTACGTGAACACCTTAGGATAAGAACAATCAATGATGGAGATGTGGAACACACTCTCCGTGCTGCAGCCCCGCGTCTGAACGCGTGACACACCGATCCCCTGAGGCACAGAACTGCACGCGCGGGGAACTGCGGCACGAGCTGAATGCTTCAAGCCCAGCTATGGAGGAATCGCCTGAGCATTCAAACTCATTTGAAGTATTACGTGCAAGAGTTAAAGGTAGACAGTCTAAAACTAAAGTCAACAAAACTTACAACTGCGTAAGTGTGAGGGCTTTGAGCTGAGTGCTAGTAACAGCTTTAGAAATAAGGATAAAACACACCTTTTCTAAGCCATCTCGCCGTGGCTTCAGAACGATGCACACGAGTCAATAAGGTTAAACCATGGTATAACATGTCTCTCCCCAGTGCACCGCCTAAAACACCCCAAACGAACACTACAGCACCCAAATAAGGATTCTCAATGATACATTCAGGAACTTTTTGATGCACTGGGCTCAACTCACCAGCTGGAACATTTCTTGTAGTCATGGCCATGGAAACCACAGTTGCCAAATCTGTCACCCTTGGAATTCACTTCAGCAAAACAAATGTTGGGCGCTGCTTTGGCTTCTGCAAACAACAGCCCACCCCCAGACAGAGGACCCAAGTTAAACAGGGACAGGAACATCTCACATTATCGTGTCTCCTTTACCCAGCCCAGTTATCCTGCTACACCCGGTGTTTTCCATGCAGGACAGGGAGCTTAAGAACTAGATCAAAGCAAAGAAGAGGTGGAGATGTCTGCACTACAAGGTTCCAAGTTTAAAAAGAGGGAGAGAAAAATAGTCACTTAACACTGAGTCGATTATACCATTTGGTATTTCTTCATGGCTTCTTCACAGCCCTGTACACCAGAAGCCCCACTGTAGTAGGAATGATCAGTGCAAGAAAATTAGTACTTGAATCACCAGCACGTCCAGTAGTAACAAAGGAAGAATGTGTGAAGGCTTAGCCATCAATACCACTGTTTCGAATCCTTTGCCAAAGCCACCTGGTCTTTGTTACAGGAAAACAAGTAAATATATTTTAAATGAACTTAGCATATTCTTTCAACTACATCTCCTAGAAAAATTGTAGCTCTTCCTTACTTGAGCCAAAGATATCCTGACACTGCGCATCGTAGTACTGGCAAACGCCATTGTAACAGTAGGCTTCCTCGTTGTGGCACGGGTGACCGTTCTGGACGGTGAAGTCGGGCTGGCAGAACTGGGAGGTGCCATTGCAGTACTCTGGAAGGTCACACTCGTTGTTACTTGCCCGACACTCGGTTCCTCCAGGAAGGAGCTAAAGAGAGAGAGAAGGGGGAAACTGCGTCAGCAAATAGAAACCTTACAGCAGAGACAACCACTGCACCCGACCCACAGTTATGTCCAAAACCAAGGACATTGATCTGAAGCCCTCAGTGTACGTGCATGATAATTCTCACTCACAGACACACTGGCTACGCCAATGGTCTCCTTTTCTGAGCCACTGGAGAACACTTCCAAATAGTACATCCAAGTCTCTTACCTGGCAGTTTTTGCAGCAGTCACCGTAAGCACATTCAGCACCGGCTCGGAGCCTGCAAGTACCTGGTTCACAGCAAGGATCGCTTTCACATTCCTGAAAACATAAGTGTTGTGAATGCCAAGAGATTGCAACCTCCGCCATGCACAGTGCCTGCGATGCCCAGCAAGGGGCACGCAAAGCTCCCCTGGCAGCATTTGGAAAACACACCGGCCACTAACCTTTGGTGAGCCACAGTCACACTCCTCCCCAGCATCTACCAGCCTGTTCCCGCAGTATGGGACGCTATAGGTTTCATCGGGCTTGGGAACGTTGAGCAGGCAGCTCCCACCTTTGTTAAGAGTTAGCTTCTCAAAGTCTTCTGCACTGCAGCTGCTGAAGTTCCTCGATCCTCTGGAACAGAGAACGTAGGTGTATCTTTACGCTAAGCCAACCCGCCAGTTTTCCCTCCATTTGCAGAACAAGGGTAACATTTGCTTTCCCCATGAGCTGCAAGCGTGACACAACTCCTTGCAAGACTACTTTGAAGAAGAAAGCAACCTGTAGAAACTAAGGGCATGGGTGGGGAGTTTTGACCCTCGGAAAATGCTTTCCCTTTTCTCAGTTACTTACGATGCTCCAGAGCTCATAATGCAACTGCTTGCTCCGCAGTGACAGACACGTTCATCATCATGGTTCATCCCCAGGTTATGCCCCAGTTCATGAGCCATAATTGATGCAAACATCTGTATACTGATTCTTCCAAACTGCACAAGAACAAAACAGAAGAAAATTAATGGACAGCTTATATCGAGGAAGTCAGTGTTTACTTGTGTGCCAGAAAGACACTTCTGTCATTCTGTCTCCCCATTAACAGGACTCACAGACCAACTGTGCCTGCCTTCCAACCAAGTGCATGCCATTTGCTTGGCAATAAAAGCCCTTAGGTGTCTGGAACACTACCTAACAACCTCTGCTTTCCAGTGCAGCTGCAACATTAACACAAAAACAAGAGTTCTCCACACCAGCCCAAATCTCCTTAAATACGCAAACTCCAATTCCAGAACTTCTGTCACTAATCCAAGAAAACAAGTGCTGGAATTGCCAGTTGTCTGAGATCAGCAACTCAGTTCGTTAATGCTCTTGTGATTTCACATAAAGAGGGCAGTCAACCGGCACTGCTCTGGCAGTGCAGGACTGTGCGGGTCAAGCAGACACCAGAGGACAGATTTGAGAACACCCACAGCTCCCCACACTGCTAAGGCAGGGGTGCTTAAAACGTCAGCAGAGAAATCCTGTCCCTTTGTCATGACTGCTGCACGCTGCGGAGAGGGGAGGCTGTGCAGAGGGTGCAGAAGATTACAGAAAAGTTGTGATCCAGACATCGTGGAAGTGCCAGAAATGGTTGGGGACACATAAAAGCCCCCACTAAGCCACTTCAGCTTTGTTACTAAAGTCTGTGCGCTTCCAGGAAGACTTGTAGAGTGCAAAACTCACATCTTGATTGCATTCACAGTACCACTGAAGATATCTCACCACGTTAATGCCTCCTGCGTGACTCTTGGAGCACACTGTTCCCACATAGGCCATTCCAGCTGTGCCACCAAAGCCCTTCTTCCTGCAGTCCCGGGGAGAGAAAGCAGAGGCAATCATCCCGATGTACGGACTCACGCTACCGCTGACAGCCAGCCCCGCAGCCACCCGACACATCGCTTCTGCTTGGGGGACACAAAACACCGCGGTTCCAGCTTTCCAACACTAACAAAGGAGCACTGTGGGTATGAATGTACCAGTTCAGCTTTGTCTTTCTGTTCATGGCTCTTTCATTCTTTTAAATTAAGACAAGAGTTTGCAGAGAAAGTCAGTCTCTTCCACATCTTTCCTCTAAATATAAAGAGCGAAATGGTCCACCCTTAAAATCATTTGTTTTAGTTGGCTGTTAGCTGCCTTTCTACTATTGCCAAACTCCCTAGATTTCTTTCCTTGTCAACTTCCTTCTTATTACTCTCTGATTTTCTTTCTACACAGTTCTTAAAGCTTAAGTGCAACAGCACAATGCACCGCATTTTACTTCATATAATAGAATTTTAAAAATGAG
Organism: Fratercula arctica; assembly: GCA_947846985.1. NCBI lineage: Eukaryota > Metazoa > Chordata > Aves > Charadriiformes > Alcidae > Fratercula > Fratercula arctica. The sequence goes on from CANTUZ010000023.1 coordinate 2,244,936, forward strand.
TATTTTTTCGGCTATTTCACCCTCATCACCTGAATGATGCTGCTCTGCCTGGGAGGAGAAGAGGTTCCAGCTCCTGCTTTGCAGGAGGGCAGGCTGGGCCCTTGCCCCATGCAAAGTCGTGCTCTCACCTCTGCCCTTTCCCGTGCTCTGGGCAGTGACTTCCTAAGGCCTGCGCTATCTGCGGGAGCGGGAAGTGCATGGGGACACGCGTCCTGGAAGCGGGGCAGAGACGGCAGCTCAGGAAGCCCTGTGCTAGTTCAAGGCAGGAGGGACAGAGAGATTAACGTCACGTGCCAGCTTCTGGATACCAACTGCAGAAGCAACTTTTCTCCATTAAAATGCAATGCTCTGCACCAGGTTTATGCTCATTTTTAAGGGGAAAAAGCCCTAGATTACAAGTCCAACCAGTGTACAATCGGGCCAAGGATTATCTGAACGGAAGCTTTATACAACATCACAACAACATTGCAGGACACATGGGACAAGAAAAAAATTGTTATTTAGCAATATAGCTGTCAGAGAGGACACTGAATTCAAGCACCACAGAAACCTTAAAAATGCTTAAGTTGACTTGGAACGTTTTCACAAGTACATAAACCACAGCAGACGGAAATACAGCGGCTACCTTTGATAGTACAGTGCGGCTGAGCAGACAGGAATAGAATAAGCTTCTTAAGAGCCAAAGGGAAGGAACTTCAACTCACAGAACAAACTGGGCGCTGTCATGCCTCCGGCGCAAAACAAGATTCTTCTCTCGCCACTGTACAAAATTTGCCAGCACATCCCCAGCACCTCCGTCTGTGCTAATTATGTTTTCATACTTCCAAATCTCTAGACCAACCAGCACAATGCGGATGTTCAACATGATGTACATCTGGGGAAGAAAAAAAAAAAAAAGGAGAAATATTTCTGAAGGCCCCCAGACAAGAACAAGTGGTCTGGTGTTACGTAACTTATTGCAAGAATCTACTTTTTCTGCTTGGGTTTGTTCTTTTTTTAAGTTAGTACACAATTCAAGTCACCAGAACGTATTTTCCCTGTGATTTAGACTTTCATTAGCTAAAGGACCAGAGCTTAAACGCCACATTGGCCACACTAAAAGAAAACCCGAAACAGAAATAAAAAGGAGTCTCAATCCTGACAAATAGCATCATCTGAAATAGTCAAGCTGAAAGACATGCTCTTTCTCTAACCTTTACACATACACAAGAATGGCAATAAGTGCAACAATCTGTCCTGTCACTCGCTGGATGTAGTGCAGCTGGGAAGAGTTCCCTAAATTAATTCTCAAGTATGATGATTGCAGATTAATTTAGAGGTGGAAAAGCTTTCATAGTGATGCATTCACCAAAGCCCCTGTCAATAGATACGGCCATCGCTGTGCAGCCCCTGCTCCTCTGGCACTCCTTCAGCACAGCCTCATCAACACGATGGCCGAGGGAACGGGGTTAGCTCCTGGCTTGATAAAAACCTTTATTTCTTTCTCAGAGCGGTAACAGAACAGACTCCAAAGTGGAAGTTCACAGGAGCAAACCGAGCTGCAGGGCTCTGCGCACAGCATCGCTCCCACTTACACTGTCCAGGAAGTTTGCCAGTTGCACCATGTGTTCTCTCACTTCTGTTTCACTCTTCCCAAAATCTTCAAACTGCGAGACAAAAACTTAATCATGAAGAGATAAAGACAAGATGTAGGAAAAAAAAGCAAAACATTTTAAGACTAGTAACACAAAAAACATTTTTGCCTGGCTCCAAATCTCCTGTCAAGAAGACATTAATCAAGGCAGCAGCATCTTCACTGCTATTGCTCAACAGCTCAATATTCAAGAGAAAACAGCAACGGCAGCTTTTGCCATGTGTTCTCCTTACATTTTTAGTTCCCTTGCTGATAGAAACTCTCCACGTCTGACAGCTTACTCTTTCCTGAAGAGTACGGCATAGAATGTGTTTATTCAGTTTTAGTTTAGCCTATTTGCATAACCTTGGCTAAAGCGTCAGTGTCTTCCAACAGTCCATTTGGGAGCAATGAAGACAAAGGGCTTTCCAAGCCATCTCCTGGGGAGAAGGAAGGGAACGCAGCACACAATCCCTACCTTCTCTTTATCCACAACTATGAACAGCTCCACATATCTTGTTTGGTGTAGGACTGCCCTCTTTCTCTGCGGAAAAAAGTTTTAGACAACTTCAAATTTATTAATTCAAGTGTAAACAAAAAAACCCATGACATTGTCATACTTCGGTTGATGCAACCAATGGTTTGAGAGACACACCCAAAGCACTCTGCGCCACGACAAAAACAAGCCAAAACCAAGAAGTGTAATCCAACACAATGACAATTTCTTAGTGTTTTACACTAAAATTTATCTGCACAAAGATTTTCTGTTTCAAAAGCAAGCGATGTTTTTACTTTTCACAGGGGTTTCTTTGCAAAGACAGCACGCGCTTTTATAAAGCAGCAGAAAGACACTAAGAAGCAAATGCCAACAACCTTGAAACACAACACAATGTTCTTCATTCTCCTGCTTTTACTGCAATCTCATTGCTGTACAGCCAGTCCTTAAAGGGCAAGGGGGACCTTCACCCCAAACTGTGATTCTGATGGTCAGGAGAACCGAATAAACAACACAATATTCCCCTGGCTTCTGATGCAATACTTTGTTAATGAGTCTCTCCAATGAGGGTAGTGTTCCTGCCCTTAAAAGCCCCAAAAAAGCTCTGCCCATGAATAATCTAACGAGCGACTCGACTCCCACTGCCGTGAGCAGAAGCAGAAGAAAATTGCAACTGCTTTGTTGAAGCAACTGAGTTTTTCAGCAGTGTGGAAAGCCCTCTGAATCAGAAGCCTTTCGGTATGTGCTAAGCCCCAGGAAATCTGATAAGCTGCTTCCATGTCCTCAGCTGCACACTCACGAAACGCGTTCTAGGGGCTGTGGAGAGAACAGCGGAGCACTCACCCGCAGCAGCTGAGTCATACTGGGATGGTGATTTTCCTCTGTATGTTCCGTTTCGTGGTCTTCCATGGTCACCCCACACGTCGCGGGCTCTCTCTTCACATTATCCAGTCGATACAGAATGTGTTTAGAGCCAGGAGAGGAATCCATGGGCTCAATTCCATAGGTGATGTTCCCCATTGTCATCAAACCCCTATAATGTGGTAGCATGTGAGAAATTCTTGCATTAAGCAGAGAGGATAGTTACCCAGATTTTTACAGTAAAACAAAGGAACAATTATTGATAACTAAAGGCACGTCTATATCTCAGTCCTTGCAAACCAGCATGCTTCACTTCAAGCCTGAAAGCAGCCTTTCACTGGGCCTTCACAAATACATCAAATTATACATTTTTGTAAGAGTTTGCAATGCCCAAGAAATTAAGTCACAGGCCTTATGCAGAAATGCTTTAGTTCAATTACTGTTGCCACTCTGGTGTCTGACATGGCACTGCAAAACATCAAAGTCCCAAAAGATATGGAAATTAGCCCAAAGCAGAAAAAATTTCCAACCAAATTTGAAGTGCACAAGCTTTAGGGTCAATTTTGTAAAATTTGCAGACTAGTGTTTGACTTTCAATTCTTGCACAATGTACAGTTCTTTGTAGTGACCACCAACCCAAATTAGAAAATAAGCCAAAATTAGTGTCAAAGAACGACTTACTGTACTGATAACAAATTGCAACTTATTTAATGGTATTTCAAATATTTATTAACCCCAGAAAGACTGCACAAAGGCATATGCTATGGCGGCCTGGCCCCGGTCAATGAGTCCCCGCCTGGCTGAACAGTAGTTAAAAACAGAGCAAGGATTTTGTTTCAGGTTCAGCGAGCCGCGGGCCGCGCGTGACAGCAGGGACACAAAAGAGGAGCTGTGCTACCTGAGCCCCGAGCAAGTGCTGACAGCAACCATGGAATCCAGGGTCCCCTCCACGTATCCCTGATAATGGCAGTGATCCTACACGGGAAAACAAGGGCGCGTTAACACACGTATTCCACACGTAGCTGCAGAGCCAGTGCGATCTCTGATCGGTAATCGCTGTGCCTGCCACGGACGGGCAGCAGTTACACCTTGAGAACATAATATGCTTTAAGTTAAAGTTTACCACATGCCTTTTGTCTACAGTCTATAGCTTCGAACATGCCTCTAGCTCTACCACAGTATAACAGCATTTCCTTCACTAATGTACACCTAAAAATTTCCTCACCTGCCTTAGTACACGAGGATTTATGTACACGGAGCTGATGGAGATGCCAGGGGCACAGCCCTCCAGCTGCATCCCCACCTCCCAACTCCGTAAGGCAGATGCTCCTCACAGCTCGATGGGGCCAGCAGGTCACTACACATTTCAGCTAAAAATCCCAGTCGCACGCTCAGTCGTTCTACCCGAAGCCAATTCAGAGCTGGCGCTGCCAACATGTTATAAATACCCACAAGCAGGGCTCCGGCATTATCTAGCAACTGGATTTATTAACTTGACTGTGAGCCATCCTGCTCTTAACTTCTTCCCTCCACCCTGCCTCAAATATTTTGAGGCCAGCCCCTCCCTACCGATTTGGGCCAAAACACCATTCAGGCTTCTAGAAAACAGTCCTGCAGAACGTTTGACTCGTACAGAACCTCTGTGCAGCACGAAGCGGGCCAGCACCCGCCGTCCGCGCCACCAGGCGCTGTGCTGCACAGCTCTTTGGTTGCACAGTACATCCCCACCAGCCCCGACGAGACAGAATACGCCATTTTGCGCTCTATATACACATTCTGGAAAGCAGACAAGGTGGTAGCAGGGGCAAAGACACTCCATTTTCCCTGACAAGCGCATTTTTGAATGGTATTATAGAAGTCAGGCAGATTATGTTGGCTGTTGTCTCAGCAATGAACGCAGAAAGCACCGAAGGCATGTGCTAATCCTTCAAAGCCACAGTGACTTTCATGACCCGGTGCAGAAAAAGCATTTTTCCTCTTAGTCAATCACTTTTAACCAGGAAGTAAATACACACTTGACTCAGGTGGTCTCTTTTCAAAAACAAGATCCTGTGAATCATATATGACTAACACTTCCCCTTCAAAGGAACAACGTTGATACATCAGAAGAGTGAGGCCATTAGAAATACTCCTGTGCTTTTTGGATCACACGAGCTGCTTTTTACTCTTACTCTACCGAAGCAATTAAATTTTCAAAGACAACCTACGAGGCAGGCTGCTTGTACAGAAAAAGAGGGCTTCAACTGCTTTTTCAGTGGAATAACTCCATTGCTACGCAGATAGCATCCTTCTCAAAGGTCCTCCAGACGTGATCGCATCATCCCTTCTAGCAGTTCCCAAATTTCTGGACTAACGGATACCCTGTCAACCCTCAAAAATTCTTACAGTCACTAACAGACAGCCTCGCACAACTGAAAAGATGGGTCAGCAGCTGACCATTCATTTTGGCCTGTGGATCAATCTGGAAGAGCATCGTGTGTAAAACCAAAAGCCGTATAGTCAGTCACTGACCACCCCAGTTCTGCTCCGTGTCTGCTGGTCCCCGTGAGAAGCAAAGGCCTGTGTCCAGCAGTGATACCACAGCACCACTCTCAGATAATGACATATCAAACAGCTAAGAATAGCATTTCCTTTTCAGAGAAGAGTAGCTTTTAATTAGACAGCAATCACCTGCACGTAACAAAATATGGGCCTATTACAAGCTCCAGGCTCGATCCTCATCCAAAATCAAGGCTTCTCCGCAGGAAGAGCTCAGGCATGCACGGCATTGGAAAGTGGACCAGCGAAAAATACAACTATCATTTTGTAACACACGACTCCCTCATCCTGTAGATGCTCAGTGTTCAAGTCACCGCCAGTAAGGGTACAAAAAGAAGGAAATCCTACCTGGATATCTGGATACTCAGATTGCAACTTCCCCTCCTTATCATAGGTGTAAACTGTGAAGTCTTTGGGCAGCAGTTCCCTGTAAGGAAAGGGGAGAAGGAATACAAGAGGAATTTCATGAAACACTATAACAGGGCAGTAAGATGACCCTAATCAAAAGTGTCACAAATATGTAAATTACAATTAAATAAGGAAGGATTCAAAAGGAAAACCCCCCAAAATTAACAAAGAAATTGTGCATTTCCACAGCAAAATCCAAGATACCAGAATGGTGGAATCGTTAATGAAACCAAATCAACCGCTACACTCCAGATAAGTAGAGCAAGCATCAAAACCCATTCAGTTGTGCTAAAAGTTTGCTTTCATGGAGAGAAAAAAAAAAAAAAAAAAATCACAGCGCTCAGTCTGCTGCACATGCCTTCTCTTCCCCAGTTCGGGAAGGAAGTGCACTGGGAAGTCTCCCACGACTACGCCTGCTGACCCACACTGGTAAATCCCTCGATGCGGCGTAGCTGAATTCCCATGTTTCTGAGGGTCAGGGGCTTGGCAAGTGGCAGCCAGAGATCCCCAGGGGCTTGTACATTCAAATAGTTCTGTCTCTTTTGCCTGTTATGAGGGCACTTTTAAGAAGCAATAGCCTGCTAAATGGTCACTTGCTGCTGCTCCAAGTAGCCCTTTAAAAATTAAACTCAAGACAGACAACATCTATATTGTCTGTAAGTTATGAATATTAAGGCCTTGGATATAAAGTCCACTTCCTCATTTACCAGTATTCTTGTGCTACTGAGACAGGAAAAAAACCCTGAAACAATAAACAAACCCCAGAAGAAAGTGAAAATATTTACTTGAAATATAGTTCGGTTTGTTTATTTTCAGATGTGCATGGAGAGAGTCATGTCAACGCTTCCCCTCTGAGCACACTGCTGCTTCCCTCACTGAGGGGGTCACCAGGGTGGCAGGAGTTCAACAGAATTCTGCCTGATGGCCGAGCCCAGGTGACTCAATCCACTTGCGCCGTCTTGCTCCGTGGATTTCGCAGAGCCAGCATGTAACTGCACTTCTCAAAGAACCTCAAGAATCGGAACTTGCATGCGCCCGGCCAGCTCGTTAGTTGGACACAATAGATGGAATTTAATAATCTAAAGAAATTCATCACTTACTTGTTCTTTTCTAGATGAATTGTGTATTCATTTCCCTCGATCTCAATAGCATACGACACCTTGTCCTGAACATAAAAAGGTTGCATTTTACTCATGAATAAAACGTTCTTTGATATCAACAAAAGTTCAGCAGAAAGCAGTCTCTGTGAGCTTCATCACTGCTACGACCACAGCATTCAACTCACTCCTGTCACCTTCCATCACCCGGGACTAGTCTGCACTCTCAGCCTTCTCAGATACAGCTGTACCAGCAGAGATCCTGCTGGAGACGCAGCTGATACCGGCAGAATTTCATCCTGGAGGGATGCAGAACTCTGCGGATCTGAGCTGCCTCTCCCGTCTTGTTGCTGGCACCCCGACGCTGGTCGGGGGAGCGGGTGTTCCTTGCCCGAGCCCGCGAGACTTCGCAATGAGAAGCTGACCACAGCCACCAGGATTTGCTTGGGTTCCCTGCAGACAAAATGACTGCCACGGCCACACGTGGGAACTGCCAGGTACTGAGCTAATAAACTTTCCTTCTTCAGCTTTGCTAGTTGCACCAGACCAGGAATAACCACGTGTGGGTGAGTCTGAAACCTATTTTATAATTGTCCCTACCTCCGGAACCTGGCATTCCTTCCCCTGTAACTGGGGAAAAGTCACATGAAGGAAGCTATTTCAAAATAGCTTTGTGGTTTTCTTATTATTTGTTTGCAAGACTTCCACAGAAAACCTCTTAGTTACAGCTGGAAAAGGACAACACAGTTTTATTACTGAACATCCACAGTGGGCCAGTGCCTCCACAGCCTTGCATTAGTCAAGTGCTACCCACAGCAATTGGCTACCTAAATATTAAGTGGATAAAACTGAATCACCTGACCACTACATTAATTGCCACAGCAGGAGAACCAGTCAACAACTGCAATAAACTGCAAGGCATTTTTGTTAATATTAAATTCTGCCAATGTTTGTAAGATTTGTGACTACACACAGTTGGTCTAATCCAAATACTTTGAAGCATGCAGTCTTTAGTTACGTGGCTACAGCAGAATAATACGGGCTGGAAAGTACCACCGGAGGTCATCTAATCCGTCCCCTGCTCAAGGCAGGGCCAGCCCAGGCTGCCCAGGGCCTCCTCCAGGCAGATTTTGAGCATCTCCCAGGATAATGATTCCACCACCTCTCTGAAACTCATTCCACTGCTTAACAACTCCCATTACACAACTTTTGCACCCAGATCAAAAATCCATTGTGGCAACTTGTCACCTCTGGAGCAGGTAGGCATCTACCGTAACGCAGGTAAAGGCAAGGCCAGGTGTGATACCTTTTGTGAGGGTGGGTACTTGTTTGCTGCTAGAGGTGTCTGATAGTGTTTTGTGAGAATTTCAGGTCACTTTTGGGTGGACCTCATTAGGAAGTAGATACTAAACTGAAGGCATTTTTCAGACTGCCCAGTACCTGCACTGAGGAGACATTGGAAGCCTCTCGTCGTTCTCTTCCTAACCTCTGCGGGATTACAACTTCATAGGAGGACAACTGAGAAACCTGCTGGAAACCTAGAAAGCAGAACAGAAACACTGGCTAAAGAAACAAAGCAGACGGAAGGATAAGGCACAAGGAAGAAAACGCTATTTCAGGGGAAGCCCCTTCAGTGGGAAGGGGGCAGCCTGTGATTCCAGTTCAGGTCTCCAGTTTAACACAGCCCTGGAACTGGGCTGCTGAACGTGGGTTCGCAGCACTGCATGGGGCAGATCCCTCTGCCACTAGGCTGGCATTGCTTCTTATCGCACTTACAAGCTCTACTTTTAAGAAACAACATAGCCCCATGCTGCCAAGGCACCACACATGTTTAGAGAGTGGTAACCCAAAAAGAAAAAGCCAAAGGCCCTGATGCACACAGGAGAGCACAGGGCAAACCTCGGAGCAAAGCACGCTCGGATTGTCTTGTAAAAGGCCAGAGAAAGCAACAGACATACAGCAGAGAGGACACCAAATTTACCAGAAGGTTTCAAATTGAAAGTTTCACATTCCATTTACTGTCTCACAAGTCTCTATCGCATACACCACCACCTTTCATCAGCAGGAATCAGAGCATTTAACAAAGCAGGTCAGCACAGAGAGAACTTCTTCAAGGACACACAGAAAGACAGTGTCAAAATCAGGTGTCTGGCGGTGCCAACCTGCAGAACCACTCCAGCTCCACCACGCAGGCTCTCCAGATCAGCTCCCGGGGCTGATGGCCCCACGCAGCCTCTCCAGATCAGCTCCCGGGGCTCTGGCTGACGGCTCGGCCGCATAAAGCCAGCCCAGCCCAGCTCAGCGTTACGCCCTGGCCTTGCACATCACACCAGATGCCTGACACGAGGCCAGTACTACTCATTGTGTTCTTAGAGAGCTCTTAAGGACCTTATAAAAACAAGCGAGGTGAAAAAAACGCATGCAACAAAGTGGCCCTTCGCAGATCACTTTATAAATGATTTGCATATGCAACATCCATCAGATCCTCTGATTGAATAACCACCAAACAAAAGTCTATGGTCCAAGTTTCCTTTATAAGGCATCAGTTTTTGCAAGCAACTGTTCTGTATCGACTGTGCAAACAATAATAAATTGTACATGTAAATCGCTTTGCCTGGCTCGGGAGCCGCTCTCCCGGGACGCGGGAGGTTGGTTGCCCAGGGAGGCTGGTGGCCCGGGGCTGCAGGCAGGATTCAGAACAAGAGTTTTATAGCTCATGGCAATGGAATCGGTGAGCTCATCTGAGAAGCCTGAGCGTCCTGACCCAAAGGCAGGGGGAAGGGAACAGTTACCCTCCTCACCACCCTTTGTCTCCAGAAATAATCGCCACGTGTCTGGGGGTGGTGAGGGGGTGCTTAGTTTCTGAGATCTCAAAAAACCTCTCAGAGCGGGACTAAGATACTGCATTCATTTAAAAACCATCCACTTTGAGCACATCAAAACTCATACACTGCAGCTCCGGAGGTGGCTGTGGCTTCTCGAGTCGCACGAAGGCAATGGGTGCTTGAAGCCTCTGGGGGAGACCTGCTCCATCATTTGGGAACCAGGCAGGAGCCCCCATGCGGGCTTTAAATGCCAGGCGTTCCCCGAAAGCCTCCCCGAACCAGCACGGCCAAGCTGCAGTGACACTCAGGCTCCTGCAGATGCTTTGGCAGCCTCTCCTCCTGTCCCCCTCAGGCTGTCGCACACCCTCAGCACCACGAGTATCGCCTCGGGTCAGCGCTTCAAACGGGCATCGCGGAACATGGCTGCCCAAGTGAAAAGCACGTCCACTTCTGCACTCTTTCCACCGATATCCAAAGAGAAAGCAAAAGCAGTCAGATTGCTTTCAATTTCTCCTCTTACAGCACACATGTACGTCCATTTGGAGAACACAGATGCATTGCAGTGCACCTATTTGTAACAGAGCATTTTTGTCACAAAAAACATAGGCAGAGCCGTGTTGTTTCTCAAGAAATAACATGGAACACATACTGCAGCAGAAGATTCATTAAATGAGTTACAGTAATTGTTGGAAAAAAGGTATAAAAAAAGCAGAGATAAACTTCCTGAAAATAGCCCTTATGATCACAGGCTACAGAGCGTACAGTGTCAATACCTCCTTGGCCCAAAACAGGGGAGGGAAGGGCTGCTTCCTTCCCTGGGATCAACCACCAAAAGTTCATACTCGGGCAAACCACTTCTCTACAGCTGTCATTTCCAATCACACATTTTTCTCGTATCCGGACCCAAGCTCTCACACGTTGCTGCTCTGCACTTGTTTCTTCCCCACTGCCGTCCAAAAGTGCCTTTATTCGCGGGGATGTGGCACTGTGACGTTTGGACAGTTTCAGAGACTCTCTTAGGACACACGCTACAGAAACATCAGGGCATGGTTAACCTCGGCAGTGCTCAGACAGCGGCAAGCCTCCCCAAAAGCAGCTTGGAAGCAGACAAAGGAGTGAATCATCGTACAAAGCTAGCGAAACTGGGAGGGATTTCTGAGAAAAGTGCAACTCTGAGAGGCAGCTCCTTAGAGAACTGGAGTGCGCTTCTTGTGCACTAAAACAGCACAATCTTCAGCTCTCTGAATACTCTGACAGTTCTCCCCCAACTTCTGCTCTCCTTCCCTCCCTCCCTTCACTACCCCCGGTTCGGCAGCTCGTTTCAGGTACAATGCCTTATTCTTCCCTTCATTGTGGGCAAAATTCATCCGAGGAGGAGGGCGTGTTTGTCTTGATTAACAAAGTGCTTCCTATTACAACAAGCTAAAATATCAGGGTAGGAAGGCACCGCCTTGCTTTCTAGTGGAACTAAAGAGAGAAAAGCAGCCTTCACGTTAAAAGTTCAAACTTAATGCAAACAGATTTCCCTTTAACTTTTAGTTCTCTCTTCTCTTCTGGCAAAAACATCCTTTCTCTCCCCATGTTTCAGTACAGATCAAACTGACAACAAGTCGCTGATGTACAGAAGAGACAAGAGTTTGTTTTGTGGGATTCTCACCAGGACAAAACGGCTCGGCAGTGGCTGGAAGCGCAGCAGCTCCTCCCCTGGCACTGCCCAGGACAAAGCCTTCGTTCGCAGGTACCTCCATGGCCTTGACCCCCGCTTCATAAAGAACCTACTTCCATGCTGGCTGCCCCACGCCACATTTCACGCCTCACCAGCACCCCTCAAAGAGGGCAGCAGACTAGTTAATCAGAAATCCAATGAAAGGGACGAGTGCAATGAAGCAGGAATTAGAACATGCAAGAGACAACCCTGCCCCTAAATCTTCCCCCTACAAAGGCTGCTACTGGGGGACGGGCCTTTTTCCTTCCAAGAAACACCGATCTTGAAAGATACGTCCTTATTCCAATAACACATCAGCCACCTCCAGTCGCACCAAGCACCCAACACCCCTTCTAGTGACTGCCATGTTCAGACCTTATCTCACCCAGGGAAGAAAACGGTACTCAGCCTGACCTAATTAGCAGAAGGCGAAATTCTAGCAAGGACAAGGCAGTTTGCAGCTATCGCAGCAGTCTAGATAAACGCTAGGCTCCAGCATGCTGCAAAGGCGTTATCAGATATGTTCCTGCAACCACGTGGGTACTAAGATGCGACCCACTCTCCAGTCAAGACGATTACTATCCATGAGAACTCATCCATACATTTCACTACAAAGTACAGGTGGTTTCATTGAAAGCAACTAAGGAAAAGCAAAAATGACAGCAAAAACCAAACTCAGATACTCAGCTGCTTTCCACTAAGACGTCTGAAGATATTTATATGCACTTTTCCTAAGATATGCTATTTTTTATAGCTTTTTCTCCATCTCTTTTTGGGAAACTTCATTGCAATATAATAAGTATGGTTCTCAAGCACAGTAGTTTGCAATGAATTTTTCAGTAACTTACAGGATTTCTTGTGGTCAGGTGCTTCCTGCCCCTGGCCAAGGCTGCCGTCTGAGCTGTACTACACGTCACCACCGAGCATGGCTTCTGATCGTTCATTCTTGGGCGTAACACCAGTTGAGATTGTATTCCCAAGGAGAAAAAAAACAATTGCATCCACTATATTTATCTCGTCTCATTAAAGACTGCCTTTAATTACCAAGCATCAGAGGCAACTAGGAAGATGTGAATCATCTTCCCCTCTCTGTCCCAAATCCACAGTAGGAATTTTGTGCACATTCCATGGCATGCAGGAGCTTGAAAACCATCGAAACGTGTCACAGCCGTTACGGCTCTCCGGACGCCGAGACAAGCCGTTAGGGTATTCACTCACGACAGGTAAGAGCAGCCTTCAGCAAAGTCAAGCTGCGGCTCCTGTCTTCACAGACCTCGGCATGCTCCTTGAGCGTGAGCCAGATCCTTGGCTCAGCTACAGCCACCCACACCCAACAGTTCACCCCAATTATCACCCGCCTTTTACCATAACTCTTTCCCAAGCCTACTCAAGTGAGGTCAAAGATACAGTCTTTAATGGAAGTGAAAAAAAAAAAAACAAAACACCAACCAAAAAAGAAACAGGAGTGTTTAGACTGTAGCCTGTTAAACCACAAAACAAACTAATTTCATAAAAACAAGCTCATCTGCACGTGACCAGCTCAGACAGGAACGTGCAAAAAAACCACCCTTCCCACACCGAGGAGGAGGACTGGATTCGTGGGGACTGGGCTCAAAACCATCCCACCTGCAGCATCCCAGGGTCCAGCAGCGTGCTGGGACCGCCAGCAGCGGCTGTGGGGCTCCACTTCTGCTCTGACCACCCCCTTCGGATCCCCCACAGCACCACAAGTGATACCGAAGAGCATCATTCTGTACAATAAGAAAAACACTGAAATTCCTCTGATACCACCCAAATTTGTTCCCAGCTGCCTATCAGTGAAACTCAGAGAGAGGACACCCAGTATGACCATTTACTTGTATTTGCCTACTCCAATTTACTCAATCCCCAAGCGAGAGTGGAAATAGAGCCAGGACAAAACCCAGCACCACACGGAAGTAAGGCATTGCTAATGCTCTCTTCAGATTTATCCTGTGCCTGCATCCACCCCAGCAACTTTTAGCCATTTTACTGTCAACGTAAAGGTTCGACCAAAACCATATTAAACCTAGAGCATCAGTCAGCAGCAATGAGTTTTAATCTTCTATTGGCTGCACATGTCTGAGTCAAAAGATGCACACTCCCAAAGCATTAAACACACAAACTCATTAAATGAACCGTTGTTATGATTGATTGCAATTAATAGCTGAGGTCAGCTGCGCCAGTCACTTGACACGTAGGCAGCAGCCTGCTCACCAGAAGTGCCAACAGTTTACAGGCCATCTAGTCCATCCTTGGGTCCCAGGGTAGGATCGCTCCCACCCAAGGCATCTCCAACCAGCATCCCTGATGCCCAATGGATTCCCCCCACTGCGTTTGAAGCCGTACCTCTAATGCCCAGAGGAGGTGGACAGTTTACTCCCCTTATGTCCGGCTGCAAATTTTTAGGTTTTCAAAGTGTGCTGTCACACTCCCCTCCTTTTTCCTTCAACTAAGTAACAGCCAATATTCAATATGTCCTTGTGGATGCTGCTTCTTAGATCTCTGACTGTTCATATTAGGCTCTACTGGCTCTACTCTCCGGTGAGAAGGTACCTATCCTGGAAAAGGACCAAACCAGGACACAGCAGCCCAGCGAGGCCTCACAAGTATGAAGGTTCACATGCTTTGTGTGTTTAGTATCTCCACAGGTTAATCTGTCTTCCCTAACAGACAGCACGGCTGAGTCACTTGTCGTTCCACCTACTCTAACACTCATTTCCTTTCCTGCCAACATGCTCCTGCACCCCATTTTTCACCCTCTCGTACTTGTGCAGACAATTATTTCCACCTCATCGGAACACTTTGCACCCGTCCTTCCAAAGCCGCATCTTTCTGACAGCTATTTTCCTCATGTGCCCACATTATGGGGGTTGCGAATCCTTTCTTTAAGGAGCCTGAATCCTGTCTGACTGGAAGGGCATCAACTGCACACTCAATACGCATTCTCTGTATCCCATTTTCAAAATCATAAAGGACTGCCATACCTGTTTGTGGAGAAACTTCAGTGAACTGCCTTACCGATGTCCTTCCAGAACAACACGTAACCACCAATTACTCCTTCAGTGTACTTCTTCAATCGATTACATACCAGGAAAAGCATTTTTAGGTGCAGCTGACTGTTCCACTAAGATGACAGCTGTAGTTAAGAGTTACTCTTTGGTTACTGGAAGCAGAAGTCTCTTTCACTTTCACTATGTAAATATTATTCAAGTCTACTTAAAAATATTTAGAGATTTATAAAAAACACCAAGCCAACAAATCTGCTAAACGTAGGAACATTTCCTATGAAGGCAGCAGTTTCAGTTCCTCCCGTACCTCAAAGGCTAAAGAGCACCTTGGTGGGGCTCCATCTCCAAAGCACCTGGGAACATCTGGCCAGCTGTTCTTCTACAGGGCGGTATTCCGTGTGACTTCTTTCCATCTCCTCCCTCCCTTGCTCTAAACCTTCAGACCAAGTGGGTCTCCTTGCGTCACAGCCTTTTTAGAGGGTAGGAAAAGATGACCAACTATCATGGCAAGAGAAGCAAATTCATCTACTTGATTTATTGCTCACCTGGAATATTTGTTTAATTAAAGTTGGCAGGAACAGTTAATGCAATTTCTGTTAGTATTTTACTGGGGGCTTTGGACATTAATGAGGATATTGAGCTCTTCTACACCAATATTTTCTAGAGAAGTCTTACCTCCCTCTTGCTGAAATCCTGACCTATGCTGTAAGTGTTTCCTGTCTAGACTTTTACTATTCCTTCTGCCCTTTCTAAAACCACACTAATTTGTCTGCAAGACAACAGATACTCCTGTTCCACAAAAAGGACTATCGCCCTTCTCTGGTACTGTCACAACATCCTCTCCACCTTGGAACCTTCTTACAAGGAGGAACTGAGCAAAGCCACGCTCTCCTCTGGAGCAAGACGATTCATCTCACCGGGACACGCTTCCTCCTGGGTGAATGGCGCTGGGGTCTCTGCCCCCGACCCGCACCAGCCTTGCCCCCAGAGAGGAGCCCTCACGCACATGGAATCATAGAATGTGTTGGGTTGGAAGGGACCTTTAAAGGTCATCTAGTCCAACCTCCACAGACCCCACTCACTTCCCCACGTCCCGCCAGCTGCACAGACGTCAGCTCACTTCGCACAGCAGAGGTTCGTGGGAACGATTCTCTTCGGAGACATCGCTATCTTTAAATTTGGCCACCAAAGGAAACCACGCAACACAACTGCGATCACAGAATTCAGTAGAGCTGAGCAAATAAACTTTCCTCTTTTTTTTTAATTTTAGCTTCAGAAACAAGAATGATCGAGACATGCAAAAACTACAGAGTCCTCTTTCAAACTTCCTTTTTCCGAAAAGAAAGCACTACAAGAGGCAATATTAGCTACACTGAAATGTCTTTCACATTGTCATATGGAGGAAATAACCACAAAAACCCTCTTTACTCTGCTGAATGATTGTCCCAGATTTGTTGAAATATGGGTGAGGCAGTGCTGTGTTTTTCATGAGCTGAACAAAGGAATTATCTTAACCAAACATTGCATCTCCACAGAAAATTCAAACCCAAGTGTTTAGACACTTTAAGAATTCCTTTAAAAACCGGTAAAGCATGGCTAGAACATCCTGGCATGTGCATGACACCAAGTATAGGGGAAGAGATACAGCAGCAAAACCCACAGTCCCTGCCTATGGCAGTGTCAGATGGTTTCTTTTTGAATTTATACAGCCAAACGCTGAGGCCTCCTACGGACACAAACAGGAGGGGAAAGTCTACTCTATACAAATCCCCTAAGGCTACACGTCATTATACGATTATGTTCATTCAGGCATTTTCAGTTAGCAGTTTCCAGTAACACCCTATTTCTGCCTTGTATCCTATTTATTGGTGAGTGTCCAAAGAACGCACATTCCAACCCAAAAGTCGGAAGTGCCTGGGTGAACTGAAAGAGGTGACTGGTGTCTCCCCTCTCCTTCACGCTCAGACTGTGACAAAGGAGATCCATTATCTTTCATCGCAGATTTGGCATTATTAGCCAGGACAGAGATTCCAGAAGGCAGAGAGAAACACCGCCATCCACCATCAGTAATTCAGGGACCTGCGTTTCCTCCCACCCACAGACAGGAACTACAATGTTATTCCTCTAAACACGGACCAGTCCATTGGAAGCACAAGCATCCAATATCCCGGAGATGCATCTTTTAAGACTTCGCTCCTTGGCGCTCTGGCAAGGCAGTTTCCAACATGCCACGTTACCTCTGCCACAAGCCAGCAGCCACCTTTCAGAGCTCAGCCTCTGTCTAGCGCACGGCTCACAAGTGCCAGGGACAACATGCCGAGTGAGAGGCACGAGATTCGCAGCACAGAATCCCTCAAGGAGAGATACCCACCACAAGAGCACTTTTTCTCAGCATGAAGCATCAATAGTAGTTTTAGAGAAGATTCCTCAATTAGGCAGCCCTGACTATAAAACTATGCCCTAATGATAAAATGCATAAGTTTAACACAGCGCATATAACCCTTCAGGAGCAGGAAAGCAAT
Source organism: Fratercula arctica (assembly GCA_947846985.1). Lineage (NCBI taxonomy): Eukaryota > Metazoa > Chordata > Aves > Charadriiformes > Alcidae > Fratercula > Fratercula arctica. Next base: position 2,262,029 of record CANTUZ010000023.1, read on the forward strand.
GACAGAGGAGACATTTCTGCCTATCACGTACATATAACATCAGAATCAGCATCATAAAAGCCCATAAACCAAAGTTTCAATTCATAAACAGCCCATAAAGAGAGCACAGCATCAACTCGTTAAAAGCCCATAAAGAGAGCACGGTGCCATTCCCTGCCGTTAGCAATGGCATCGTGCTGCGCCCAAGCTCCTGCCCCAGGATGCAACCCCTGTCCTCCTCGGGGCAGAGCAGCCGCCCGAGGTCCTGCCCCACACCCAGCCGGGCCAGCACAGGTGCTGCTATGGCTCCTCCATGGACATGGCCACCCAAACACAGCAGGGATGACACAGGTCCCTCCACGTGTCCCCTGAAATGCTGTGTGAATGATGTGGGTGTCCTGTCACCTCCACGCAGACATGCAACATCCTCTGGGCAGGGAAAATTATGCGGTTGTACCCAGGACCTGCTCACACAGATTTTTGGGAGACCTGTGACCAGGCTGCCCACGCCGCCGCACATTTTACAGGCTTTCCTGTACGTGGGTTGCCTCCTGCCCAGTAAGAGCAGCTGGAGAGCAGACTGCCCAGCCTGGCTTGGGAGGATCAGGGAGGAAGGTGACGGTGGTCCCTGGACGCCTGCAAACCGTGGCGGGTGCTCAGGGACAGCCAGCTCACCGGCCGAGCCAGCACCTCAGGGTGCAGACAAAGGCCCTGCTGTCCCGTCGGTCCCTCTGCGGCACCTCTGGCCACGCAGGAGCATTTTGGCAGAGACGGTCCTGGACCGGGCCCAGTGTCGCCAGCCTCAGCACCCTCCCCCCCGTGGTCCTGCAGACACCTGTGACCCCGGCGCGGTGACCGTGACCTGCCCGTGCTGCCCCTGCAGGGGACATACCCTTCCCTGGGGGACACCCCCCCTGCCGCGGGGGACGTCCCCTGCCCTCGGCCCCGCGCATCGGCGGGCAAACAGGGGCAGCCGCGCTCCGGCAATGGAGAGGGGGTTCTCCTACCCCACCTGCCAGCCCCGAGAAGGAAAGGGGCTGCCCGGCCCCGGCAGCCCTGGGGGCGATGGGGAGGGGACGGGGAAGGGGCCCGGCCGCGCTGCCCGGGGAAGGAAGGGGGCCGCAGGCCGCCTGCCAGCCCGGCCCGGGCCCGCGGCCCGAAGGGAGGTGGGGGCGGGCGGCAGGCCCCGGCGCGGCTCGGCGCACTCACCCGCCCGGCCCGGCTGCCCGGGCGCGGCCAGCAGCAGGAGGCAGAGGCAGCTCCGCGCCGCCCGGGCCCAGGCCATGGCGATCCGCGTCCACATCGCCCCTCCCGGCTGGGGCGCTGGGTCCGGCCGGCGGCCCGCGGCCTTATGGAGCCGGGCCGGGGCCTGCGCCGCACCGCCCCGGGGCGGGGCCGCTCCGCCCGCCCGCCGCAGCGGAGGGCTCCGGCGGCGGAGGGCAGCACCCAGCACCCCCCAGACTCCGTCCCGGCGCCCACCCGGGTCCCCTCATCACACCCCGGCCCCACGGAGCTCCAGAGAGCCCCGCTGAGCAGGGAGAGGGAGCCGAGCGGCGCCGCCTGTGTGACAGGGGCTGGGGAAAACCTGGCCTTAACATTTCCAGTCCCTTCTTAGAGAAAAAACAACTGAGGACCGAGCAAACGGGTCCCTGCTAGGCGGGTCCCAAAGAAAAAGCTCGCAGAAGAGAACTGGTGTCAGCACAGACCACAGACACTGTGGCTCTTCTGGCCTTTCCTTCCAAAAAACTACATTACAAATTTGAAGCACATGGAAACACAACTTCGCTGTAGCGCTCCACCATGGGATACAGGTGAGTAAAACTCTCCAGAAGCCACCGGCGGTACTGCCCTCCGCTCCACGCGCGTACGGGTTGCTCAGCCCTGCCTCTGGCCACGCACAGAGACCCCAGACACGCTCCCGAGACATTCCGTGGGGCACCGTGTCTTCCCGCGGGAGGAACAAACAACACATGACACATCACTCACGTTACTGAACGGGTGATGGAGAAGCACCTTCGTGCCATAGTGATAAGCAGCGTATGAGAGCCTAGACAAATAAAATCCAGTTTCACCAACAACTTCTCTGATATCAATAACCTTTCCTGGTTTTCCAAGTGGTACTTTACAGGTTTTTTTGAGCCTCCAGGTTCTTTTCCCTCCTAGGTCACTGCTTTTGAACAAAACAGATGGAGCGAAATACCTCCCCGTAGACGCAGAGCCAGACCTGCGCCAAAGGCCACCCACATCTCAGCAGCACAAACAACAGATGAGAGGTGAGTGCCCTTTGGGGGCTACCAGCCAGAAACATCCCTACACACCCAAGTTCTCGCTCACAGGGGTCTGACCGACATCCACGATGTTTTAGAAATTGCTTTTGAATGCACATAATGCGAAAGATGCCATCAATAAACATGTAACAGGCTGAGCAATGGGCACGAGTCTTTCCCCCCTGAGCGATGAGTTCTTAGCAGACTTTAGAAGAGGCTTATGCTGCTGTCGCTATGGTGAACAATTAAAGAGGAAAGAGTCATTTGGCCCTTCACATTCCCAAACCCTGCATCCATTTTTGCAGGAGCTGTAGGACAACCTGCGACTCAGGTTTCCCCCCTCGCAGCCTCCAGCAGCCAGAAAAGCTCCCGTTCCTGTTGGAAGGAGCCAACAGCTTGACTCTATGAAGCCAGTTTTATGTACCCGAACAGACCAAAGCACAAAGTTATGCAGGAAGCCGGCACGCTAAATTGTATTGAGATGGAGGATTGTATTCCCACCTCTAACACAGAGGCTGTATATATATCTATATCTATATCTATATATATATCTCCAGCCCTTATGGAAGCTGCACATAGTGTTGGAGTCAGGCAATACCCTCTGCTTCCCATAAGCTGGGTGTTACATAAGATACAGGAGGCTTTCCATGGATTAGGATAATATCATGGATCAAATACGGACACAACTGTACAAATAACACACAAACATGAATCACCCCATGGTTCCTGCCTGGGGCATAAGATTCCCAGGTTTTAGCAAGAGCCATAGCCATCCCTCTTGACATCTCCTGTCACCACCACTGTTGCAGCCTTGCAATACTAGGAATTGAAGACAACACACCTCAAAGCTCCAGAAACAAAGCAGAAATGAGGCCGGAAAGCTAGGACGGCTTCTGAACACACGTTTGGGGTCAAATGCAAAGCTGCCAACTTTGGAAGCAAAATATCTGGAGAACTGCTCATCTGATCAACCAGTTGAAACACACCTGGAATGCCCACATCAGCAGAGCTATCGCTCAGACACGGTGGAAGATGCTCTTGGAGAAGAATCGGGTGAAACAAACCAATAAATCCTGGAGCTCTGCAACGTATTAAGTCACAAATGAAACCTCAAAGGCAAGCACGGACTCAGGCCACCAGTTGTCTTCAGCACAGACTTTATGACTACAATAAGGCAAAGTGAGAAAACCCATTGCAGACAAGAGCCTTAGAGATTACTTGATATTAAAATTAGGATGTTTCATTCTCTCAAAGGCTTAAATAGGAGCAATATGCTCTTAAATAGGCATAAAATGCAGAAACAGGAAATATCCCAAAGAAGTGAACTTACTAAGAAAAAATGTACACAAATGGAAACCAAATATGTGTGCTGGACGTCTCATTCCCACAGGACACTGGTAATACAAGAGTAAGCCATGCAATACAGCTGCCAGGCCAGCTGAAACCACTCGCTGATGGGGCTGCTGAGCCAAGAAGATGCAAAACCAACTATTTACACCAAAGGCAAAGTAGTATTCAGTGTGATAACAAAACTTATGTGGTAGATGCTGAAAAGGATCTCATTCAGTGTCTGGGGAAGGGGGCGAATGTGGAAAAGCATTCCCTCATCCTTTGACAGAGCAGGGACACAGTCTCCTGCCCGTGGTTGAGGGAGGGACCACAAGACAGCAGCCCCATTTCCCAAGGAACACAGCAAAGGGGACGGCGCAAGGCCAGAGACGTAACGACCAGCATAACTGGGACCTTTGCATCTCCTCTGTGTGGGTAAGGAAAGCCCACGGAAAGAGGCATTTCCTCCTCTGTGTTTTGTCACTGCCAACCCCCTTTGGAGGCTGTAGATTTTTAGTCTGGTTTCTAAAGGGAGCCAGGCTGATGTACAACATGAGCACAGAACGGTCTGGTGTATCAGGTGTATAACTCTTGTACGCATGGGTACTGGTGGAGTTCACTGATGCTTTGTGAGCTGGGTGACAGACACCATGGGCTGTGCTTTAGCGAGCCATACTGTGCTCAAGCTGACAGCGAGGGCATCGGAGAAGATATGGAACGAATTCCCCAAACATCTGCTGTTTGTCAGTTATTTTCACAGTTCTTTGTAGCAAAGCTGTAGAATCAGCAAGAAAAGAAGTTTCTCAAAATCCTCGTGCTGGGGCTGGCCATTCCACTCCCTGTCCCAGTGAATGCTGAACACGTACCTTTGCCAGACTGAAGGGTGTAAGGACTCCAACTAAACTGGCTGAACATGCAGCAGTAGTTTTAAATAGCAAAGTCAGATGTGTCATGTTCTCCCTCCAACCTCAATCCTACTGGCTCCCACATCCTCTCCACAGGCCACGTGTGTGGCGTTTGCTTACAAGCACTGTAAATAAGACAGATTAAGGATTTTGGATGCAATCAGGACTTCACTGACATCACCAGCAAGAGTCCGGCTGGCTTAGGAAGCACACTCATTAACACCAGACCAGTGATCGCTGGCTGACGGGCACCTATGAATCCTGGTAATGGCTCTTTCCCAAATACATTCTTATCAAATTACATGTTTTGCCTGGCTTCCAGCTGGAGCTAATGAATGCCACGTACCTGCCTCAAACTGCGCTTGGCATTTCCAATCTAATGACCTCAAGACACTGTGGGGGAGATTAAATGAGGTAGAAGAAAATTGATGGAAACAGGCAGCTTGTTGTCCAGATGTAGAGGGTCAATAGCAGGACCCCAGTCTCCAACACTCTACCTTTCTATAGCTGAGTGTGCCGTTCTCTGCAATTAATCACCGAGTCTCATCCAGAAAGCACTCAGAGGGGAATCACTAGAGCTCTCTGAGCACAACAGAGATGAGCCAAGACTAGGCAAGGGGGGCTCCCGATGCCAATCGCTTTGTACAAGGAGCAGGACAGTTAGCATAAAAAAATTCTGCTGCTTGACTATCCAAGCTGGACTAGTTCCTCCTCTGGGCAGGGAGGTGTCTAGACAACTCTTGAAGTCCCTTCCCTATTTTCCTATTAACGGGAAGCTTGCTCAATGAGTTCAGTCCTGCTTATTTTCAAAAGACATCCACGAGTCATGCTTTGAGGGGCTCAAGGGAACAGAGACATAGTTTCACCCCTCCTGGCTCTAAGCCTCCTCCAGCAGCTGTGACCCACTGCTCCCCCAGCTGGGATTTCCTTGCCGTCACCTCACCTCCAACAGCATTCCCAGCCGCTTTGGGCACGACCTTTCCCCCAGCAATTAACGTGGTAAAGTCTGAAACATCAAGCCCTAAAGCACGAGTTTCATTTACACCCATTTCAAAGATGCTTTACACTGACAGAATGGTGTAAAACCTGAGTAAAACACACACTCAGCGTGATCTTTCCTCTGCCTGCCTTGGTGCCACACACAAAGCCCTCTGCCCCCCAGCCCACACGCTACGCAATCTTTAAGCTATTTCTAAAGCCACTTGGAAGCCTCTTAATCGTTAAAGGGCTTAGTGGGACAGCTGGCCATCGCCTCCAGCAGACCAATGCCTGTTACAGGGCAGAGGAAAGCCGACTCTGGCGGTACCACCACCCGGCTTGCCAGCCACCATCAGTCATTAGCCACGGTGACAGGCCAAGGCCGCGGTTCCCTGGGGAGGGGGGTGTGACCCCCCCCAGGCACAGAGGGGATCTCAGTCCAATGCCAGGGGGAGCTGAACCCTCGCTTCAACCAACTGCCCGGAGGAGAAGACCCTCTCCGGGGCCGCCGGGGCTTCCCCGGGTGCTGGGCTGCTGCCTCCACGCCGAGCCCGGGCTCCGGGGAGCGGCGAGCCCCAAGACACCCCGGGGGCCTCTCCCCACCGCTGCCCCAGTGGAGGCGGATGAGCTCCCCGCTCTCCTCAGAGCCCGGGGTGAGGCCTCCCCCGGTGCCACCGGCAGCGATCCCCGGGGAGGGGGCACGGGCTGCGCCCACCGAGCACCGGGCCGGGCACCAGGGGACCCGACGGGCGCGGGGCGGGGGCGGCGAGGCCTGGCTCGGCCGCAGCGGGCCACTCCCTCCCGCGAGGCTGGCCTCACGGCGCCGGGCGGCTCCCACCGCGCCCCAGCAACTCACGCCGAGCGGCGCAGCGCGTCCGGAGCCCCCTCAGCTGCCGGGGCCCTGCGCGGGGGGCGGCGGGGAATGGCGACCGGGAGCCGCACAGTGCGGCCATCGCCCGCCGCCCCTCATGACGGGGCACCGGTGCCCCGCCTCCCGCCTTCGCCCATAGGCTGGCAGGCCTCCCCGCCAGCCAATCGCGTCCTCGCCTAGCGCGGACTTCCGCCTCGCCTCTGGGCGTTGCCCCCGCAGTCTCTTCCGCTTTCGCTCTGACTGGCTGCGGGCGGCTATTCCCCGCCCCCCGCGGCGAAACGGCGGGCGCCCATTGGCTGTCGGCGCGGCGGCGGCGCGGCCCGGAAGCGGCGGCGTTTCCTAGCAGCGGGCGCCGCCATGGCGCCGCGGCGCGGCGGGCCGGTGGGGTACGCGCTGCTGTGCGGGCAGGCCGTGCTGCTGCTCGGCAACCTGCTGCTGCTGCAGGGCGCCTCCCGCGGCCTCCCCCACAACGGCACCGAGCCCGAGGAGCCCGGCCCGGGCCCGCCCGCCGCCTCCTGGGCCTACACCGACCCGCAGGCGCCGCTCGTCCTCTGCACCTACCTGTGAGCGCCGGCCCGGGGCGGGAGGCGGGGATAAGGAGCCGCCGCCTGGTCCCCCCTCACCGCTCCCTCCCCGCAGCCCCGAGGAGTTCGTGGAGTGCGAGGAGCCGGTGGACCACGGCGGGAACGCCACGGCGCAGCAGGAGCTGGGCCACGGCTGCGTGAAGGTGAGGGGCGGGCGGGGAGCGGCGGCGGGGCCGGACCGGCGGCGGGCCCCGGGCCCTGCCCGCCGCTGAGGGCCCCGCCCGCGCTGCCCGCAGTTCGGCGGACAGGCCTACGGCGAGGTGGAGCACACGCGGGTGCAGTGCCGGGCGCTGGACGGCATCGAGTGCGCCGAGCCGCGGAGCTTCCTGCGGGGCAGCCGGCCCTGCGTCAAGTAGGACGCGATCCCCCGCTCCCCTCCCGGGCCTGCACCGCTCCCGGCCCCCGCCGGAGGGAGTCCCGCCGGCGGCGACGGGTCCGGGCCGGCGGGACGCTCCCCGGGCCCCCCCTCACCCTGCCCGCTGCCGTTGCAGGTACACCGGACACTACTTCATCACCACTCTGCTCTACTCGTTTTTCCTGGGATGCTTTGGAGTGGATCGATTCTGCCTGGGCCACACCGGGACCGCCGTGGGGAAGCTGCTGACTCTGGGAGGCCTGGGCATCTGGTGGTTTGTGGACCTGATTCTCCTCATCACTGGCGGGCTGATGCCCAGCGATGGCAGCAACTGGTGCACCGTGTACTGAGGGGAGCGCAGCCCCCCCGACAGAGGCCAGTGGTGTCCGCAGGACCGGGGCCGGACTCCTGCGCTTGTCCCGTGGCATCAGAACAGACTCCTGCCTTGCACAAACATGGATTTACAGAGCTGTAACTTCATGTGCAGAACAATTATTCCTCTGTACAAACCTTGGACACAAAATTGTTCAGTGTATATTTTGCTTGTTTAAAATAATCTGAATTACCTCCCCCCCCGGCAAGTGGTAACAGTTTAAGAAATCAAACCCTGCAAACACAGGGGGTCAAACAAAGCTTAATAAATTCTGGAAGGAGCTGACTCCAGTTACTTTCAGTATCAGTACATACACCCACACGGAGGCGCAGGCCAGTAGCGTGTGGTTTTGTGTTACTGGACTTTGCAAACCTTTAAGGTTGAGTAACCTGACACAGTTATAGAGACTGTGGCAAAGTGATGAGCTCTGATTCTGCATTATTTGTTTAAAAACATGTTCACCAGCTGCAGGGGAAGCTGGGTTAGATTTAGTAGAGCCCGCACCCTTTGGAGAACATTACTTTCCCCTCTCTTGCAGGCTGCGAAAGCCACAGTGCAGCAAATAATGTTACTATTCAGGCCTCTCAAAAGAAGCACCTGTGTCCATCGATGTAACTCTGCTTGCTGTGCTTGTATTCTAGAAACATCATATGTGGGACACTGCAACCACTCCAAAGTACGCGTGTTATTTTGAAATTACCTGTTTCTCCTCCTGTCCCTTGCCCTTCATAGTAAATAAGCGTGCTTTTCAAAACACACCCCATCATGCTGCCTGGGGCAGCAGCTTGCATTCCCTTTCCCTGCTGCCAGATAGTCATATTCTTTCAAACCATTCAGGGGTAACCATTTGTGTTGTACAAAACTGTGAAATAGCAGCTTTGCCTCATCAGTGACGAGGGCTCGTTTCCATCTGGAGCTGCAGGGAAGGGCCGGGAGCCGTGGGAGAGCAGGGAAGGGGCCAGAGCTGCCGTCTGTGTAACAGTCACCCCCGGCCCCAGCCCATGGCACGGGGGCGCCTGCGGTACCCAGATGAGTGGAAGCCTCAGCAACCTCACACCCAAAAGAGGAAGCCACACCAGATGCAGCCTGAAAACTTACCGAGCTGAATAAAAATGGGAAAAGGAAGTTGCAGTAAGTCACAGCCAGAACCAGACACAAAATCCGTATATGCAAAAGTCCAGTCACGTTTGATGTAAAATCCAGCAAACACAGACTCTGTTCTCACACCGCTCTGCAAACCCAGCGCCCTCCAGCCATTTGCATTTGGCGATTTTCTGCCTGTGTTACTTCTACGTCTGTCTCTGGCAGAGCTGCAGCGGGGTTCAATCTGGCCGGGAATTCTGCCTATTCCAGTTTTGGTTTGTGGTTTATTGCAACAGCTCCTCCTCTCCGGGGAATGGGGTTTGTATCCCATTTAGGTCACAAGTAATCTGAATTTGGCAGCTCTGCATAGGCCTCAGGGCAGTGGGGTGGGGGGAGGCTTCGTCATGAAACTACCACATTCCTCAGACCAGTGGAACAACGGGGCTGAAGAGCCCACGGTGGGGAAAAAATTATGCAGTGAGCCAGAAAGAAAGAATTAATAGTCCTGCATGCAAAAGCCTGGCGTCATTAACATCTCCCCATGTCCCCAGCCCAGCAGCCGCCAGCAGGACCTCAGATTCCTCCCATGGACGAGGCTGTCAGGGATCAGGCTGAGCAGTGCCGGGGGATCGGTCCCGCAGCTCTCCGGGTGCTCGGAGAGGCCAAGAGAGCTGTGGCCCCCCCGGCCACCACCATGTGCTCGCCCCCTTTCGCCCCCAGACCCACCTCAGGGTAACAAAGTGCTTAAACTAAGAGTTTTATTGGCACACACTTACCCGTGGAAGGGCGCGAGATGAGCAGCAGCTGGGGTCTGAACAGCAGCAGCAATAAGATTAGAGTTGTCCCTCGAGCCGGGAGGATGGACATCGCTGGGAGACGGGCGGCTTCCGCTCCCTCTGTCGCCTTCCCACCGACGACACGCTCAGGGAGCAAGGGATGCTTCCAGCCGGTTAGTCCCTGTCCCCTTGCTTTCTAGAGGTGACAAACAAGATCAAAAACTTTTCCAAAGCAGAGGCCATGATGTCCCTTCACCCTCCCCTCAGTGCTTTCCCTGGTGAAGCTGCCTGAGGGGGTCAGGGTGTCCAAGGGGCTCCCGCCATGTGTGTGGCACAAGGGACACCGGGCAGGACTCGGGCAGCTCCGTGCAGCATCCCTAAACCTCCCCCAGCACGTGGGGGGAGCACCTGCCGGTGGCCCCCATGGTCCCCCCGCCCCAGAGAAACAGCATTCATCCCCCCCAGCAATCATCCCCCAAAATACACAGCCTGGAAAACTGATTGGGATTTCCTTCTTTATTTAAAAACACAGGGAAAAAAAGGGGTTCCATCTCCCGCATTGAGAGGCGAGGGGCGGGAGGCGGGTAACCGACACCACGGGAGTCACGGAGCACGGCCCACGCGAGGCATCCCGGCCCTAAGAGCACTTGAAACCCCCAGCCAGCGCTCGCAGCGACGGCTGAAACCGCTTGGGAGTCTTCATAGGAAAGAGCAAACCCAACTCTCCCACCCCTCCGTCCGCACAAGGTTCCCCGGACCATCACGCATCCCTCGGGAAGCGGGGAACCCCCAGCACACACACTGCATTCCCAAACGGGAGCAGCTCCGGGGGTCGCCTTCACCCCCAGGCAGAGGTGAGGGGACACCAGTGGCAGAGCTCCACCGGGGTCTGGCTGCATCTGCCCGCTCCTTGGGGATGGGATACAAATCCCCCCCATGACACCATCCGCATTACGGATGGGGCTGGAGCCCAGCTCCACGCGGAACATGCCGGTTTCCGTCTCACATCCAGCCTTTGCGCCGCTCTGGGGACGCAGGAGGGTGGGAATGAGAACTGGGAATGAGAACCGGGAATGTCGCAAGAGCGGCGGAGCTGCTGGTAGTTTCTCCTCCTGGATAATTAACCCTAATTGTGCAACAAGCTCCTGCTTTACCATCCCAGGCCCGAGGAAACTTTGCAGTTCTCAAGCAACACGAATACTCGGTGCTCGGTGGTTTGGGCGCCTCGCGCAAAGCAACCATCGTCCCTCTGCACTCCACGTTCTCCAGAAACGAGGTCAGAGCGCTGTCACCAAATGCTGTGACTCTGTGATTGACAGGCTTACCAAACTACTAAAACCCTTCTGAAACGCCATTTTATGAGCCAAAGAGCAAGTCAGCCTAAAAAAAGGAAAGTTTCACACGCTAGTGCAAATAAAGCAAAAAGGAGAAGACAAAGGAAGAGCACGATCTAGGTTTCTACAATTAAATAACAAATATTAACACTCGCCCTGTACCGTTTGCATTGATTCCTGCCCCTTTTCGTAGTTTCAGTGTTCTCCAGTACCTCCACCCTGCTCTGAGCCACCCGTACCCCAAATTTGGGAGGCTCTGTCCCCCCCCAGCTGCACCAAGGCTCCCCCAGCTGCCGGCCCCGGGGGGCACCATCCCTGCAGGAAGATGCAATTCTCATCTTGTTAATTGATCCATTGGGCTAATCAGCGCCTCGGAGCAAAACCGACGGAGCTCAGCTGGATCCCGGGCTGGAGCACAGCTGCCAAACAGCTGGAGACCTGGAAAGGGCAGGGACAAACCAGATGTTTTTTTGCTTCTGGGGAGCACGTTGAGCTGATTTTGCAGAGCTGAGAACATGTAATGCCAAAAAAAAAAAAGAAAAAAAAAGAAAAAAAGAAAACAAACAAAAAAGAATAAAAGGTGATGAGCCTGAAGGGAAGCCTCAACTGCTCCGCACACTGCTGTTTGCAATGGAATTCCCGCACCGGTCACCCGGATTTATCAGCTGGAGTTTATCCGAGATGGGAAAGAGCATGCCCGTCTCTGACCCAGGACGCGGCCGTGCAGCCGGGCCAAGGCAAGCGCGTTTAAAGCCCCCCGTGCCCCGGTGCATCCCTGGCGCCGCTGCAGCCGTGCCCGGAGTTGCTCCTGCCCGTGGCACACGCTTGGGCACCGCGGAGCCGGGAACACCTGAATTCTCTCCACACCCTTTATCACACCTCCTAGAGGGGCTGGTTTGGGTACGGAAATGAGGAGTTCACATCGCTCTAAACACTTCTGCTCATTTTCACTTCAGGGCGGGCAGCAGGCGCCTTGGCTCAACGAGTCTTCCCAGTTTCAGTAAACACTCGGCTTTTTGGTGCTTTTTGCTAAAAGCACTTCCCCGCCCAGGGAACACCTTCCTGCTGCCCAGGTGTATGCAGTGCAAACCCCACACCGTGCCTGAGGATGCTCCCGGCCCCGGGAGCCGCTGTCGCTCCGGCTCCCGCTCGGGAGGTACCAGTGAGCCTTTCGGGGGGACCCTGCCAGTGTCGGGGTTTAGCAGTGGCCACGGATATAAAAAGACGTAATTAAAAGCCAGCAGATGTGTTGACACACCATTAGTCAGGCAGCGTAAAGAACTGGTCTCCTGGGGAAAAAAAGTCATCAAAAGGGGAAGCTGCAGCGTGTCCCTTGTGCAGGTGGCCGCAGGCTGGCGCCCCCCGGCTCTGCCCAGCCGCGCGGGGAAGGCCGAGCAGCAGGAAAGGGGAGAAAAACGTTTTTCCCAACACAAGAAAGGCCATTCCCCTTCACACCCCCGAGACCTCCTGCCGCTTGGCTCCAGGCTTGTTTTGGGGGGGGGAAATGATGGGGTTGCAGCAGAGGATGCCCCTCATCCAGGTCGCCCTGCTCGGAGGCGGCTTCCGAAACATGGAGCGCCCGGGGCAAAGCGCAGGCAGGAGCGGGCAGGGACCGCGCTCCCCGGCAGAGTGGGGCACCGGGACGCGGGTCCTGCCGGAGCCTGTATCGCAGGGAAGAGCGGCGGTGGAGGGAAGGGGCCACTTTGCCCCCACCGAGACAACGGGGAGAGCTCGGTCCAAGGCGCTGAGCGGCTGCACGGAGACCAGTCCCGGCGCTGGCACAGCTGTGCGCCCTGAACCGCCCCGCGGGGACCCCGGCAGCCGGGGAGGCAGCAAGCGAAGCCCAGGGGGGCGGCTGGACGCCTGGTCAGACGTCAGAGGTCCGGATGCTTTCATCGTCCAGGTCGAAGGCGAACGGCTTCTCCTTGAGATGCTGTGGCTCCGACTTGTGCCGCAGGCGCTTGCCCGGTGCGGCTCCGGTGTCGCGCTCGGCAAAGGCCGGCAGGAACAGCGAGTCCCTCAGCGCCGTGGGCGACTCCTCCGGCGCCGGCTGCTTGCCCTCCGCCGGCGGGACCGGCGTCCAGGGCTGCCAGGAGGAGGTGGACGGGGCTTTGCAGAGCGCTCGCCTCTCCTCCCCCTGCCTCGGCTGGGAGGGGGCCGCAGAGCCCCCCGGCTTCACCATGGAGGAGGATCTCATGAAGGAGATTTCCTGCAAGGACAGGCGCAGAGTGAGCGCTGGATGGGGTCGGGGTTTGTGCGTGCAGCTGCTGGGGGCAATTTCCAAAGGCCCGGGGACGAGGAGCCCTTTAAACACCCTGCAGAAGGGGAAAAAACCCCTAAGCAAAGCAAGAGTCTGAATTAAAGGGCCCTTTGCCCCCGTCAGGCTCCCGCTCGTGCCTCAGAGCGGAGCAGGGCTCACGCAGCTCCGGTTCGATGGCAGAATCTCACTTTTCAATCTTTGTCAAGGAAACTTTTCCAGCGACTGGCAAACAAAGCCAGAGAGGGCAGGGATCTCATCCTGGAAACGGGCCAACCGAGCGCTTAACACAAGCCACAAAATAAATACCTCGCGCGTGGGCATGGTCTTCATTTGACACCAAGTACGAAGCAGAGAGGAGGTGACCTACCCTGGGGCGGGTTTTCAGGGCCTGGACTGCCCCCGCGATGGCCCGGATCCAGCTGTGCATGTCCTCGGGGCTGTCTGCCTGCGAGACACACCAGCCCCGCTCAGACCTTGCCTTCTGCAAGCCCCAAACGTGGCCAGGAAGCCTGGACACGCAGATGGACAGGCGACCACTGTTCCCAGGGCATTTGCTACTTTAGCCTTGCTTCAAAGTTTGTTTTTTTTCAATTTATCCTCACTTCAAACCCCCTGCACTGCCCCATCTCCCCCCGCAGAAGGGGAGCCGCTCTCCACGTCGCGGCGTTTTTATCTCAGGAGCAGACAAAGCATTTAAGGAAAAAAAAAGAAAAAAAGGACTTGGGGGAGGGGGGGGGATGTCACCAACCCTGCCCCTGCGCAGCCCCGCACTCGGGATGCTCATCGGATCAGCCCGTGCTTCTCTCTGCTTTTTCCTGCTCTCACCAACAGCTGCTATTATAAATAAGCCCAAGGGGAGAAGTGAAACCGGCCGCAGTTCTCCCTCGCCCGCGACGCTGCTCTGGGCTCATCTGGCGTTTGCCGGGAACAGCCCGTTCGCGGGAGCCGCCGGGAGCTGAACACACTGCGCAGAACAGCAAACCACCCCCCCCCCCCCCGGCCCCTCACCTGGATGTAGAAGGTTCTGGAGCTCGTTATGATTTCAAAGAGGTTGTCCCGCATCAGGAGGTCGCTACAAACAGCAAGAAAGAGACGGTCGCTACCCAGAAGCCATCGTGGATGGGAAAAAAAAAAATATCTGTATTTACCCCCATCTCTAGAGTGTGCTGGGGAAAACCTGGCACAACCCGGGGCTCCGGCAGGAGCCATGGTCTGGGGAAACACGGAGGGAAGCATTACCCAGACTTGACCAGGCACTCGTGGGTCTTGCAGACATCCCTCAGGAGAATCGAACGCAGGGGCTCCTTGTCCTGCGGAGAGGAGAGGAGAGGATGACGGGCTCGGCTGGCCCCTGGGGCTGGCAGCGCTGGGATGAGCCTCCCATGGAGCCGCCGGCACCGGAGCACAGCAGCCCCCGACCTCTGCCAGGCCCAGGCAGGGGCTGCTCACCTGCTCGCACTTGTAGTAACTGATGGAAAACTCATCCAGAACGAAGTACCGGCGCTTCCAGCTCTTCCTCTGGAAAAGAGAGGAGGGAACCGCTCCATGCTGGGCTCTGGGGCTCTCCCCACGCTGTCGTGGTCCAGCATCCAGAGCATCCTGGAGCATCCCCGACCCGCGGGGCAGCATCCCCAACGCCTCCCACCCAACGCCACCCGCCCCCGGCACAGGGGTCCCCCGGCACTCACCACGTTCCCCTGCTTCACACAGTAGCCGCTCTTGAGGACGGGTGGCCCGGCGGGCGGCTTGGCGGCCGAGGTGGGGATGTAGCTCTGCGAGCGCCGCAGCAGCGGGTGGGCGGCCACGTCGCTGCCCTCCCCTCCGTCCCCCCCGTTCTGCAACCGGAGAGCAGAGAGTTACCGGGGAGCCGGGCGTGCGCAGGGAGGGGAATTCCCTGCTGGAAGGCAGGACACCGGAGCTGGAGGGAAGGCAGCCCCGAGCGCAGCGCTGCACGCCAAGGGCTAATTGCGATGCCTGGACACGAGCAGGGGAACGAACCAGAGTCGAGAGCTGATTTCACCTCCTTACATACAGCTTTTCAGACTGCTGCCTGAGCTCTATTCGCCCTTTTGGCGCCCACGTGTTAAAAACAACATTAAGAAATTGGAAAGGCTACAGAAAAGCCACAGAAGCAGTTCAAGGGCTGAGGAAAACCCCTTGCAGCAGGGGAGGTGGAGGACCTGTCTGTCCGCCTTATCAAACAGTGAGGGGTGACTCAACCGTACCATGGACCGTCCTGGGGAAACGCGGGGTACGAGCAGCTCTTCCATCTGGCAGAGAGAGGCAGAGCAAAACTCACCAGCTGGAAGGTGGAGCCAGGCAGACCCAACCTAGGAAACAGGGATGCTCTCCAACTGGAGAGGGACATATATTGTGGGAATAAGCTGCTCAGGAAAGCTGAAAGTCTCTTTTGGCCGAAAGCCACGTTTTCCGAGCCAAATTCTCCCAAAAGAAACTGCGATGCTGGGAGCTCAGGTAGAAAAATCATGTTTCCCCTGGCCCCAAGCTGCCTCTCCCCGGGCGCGATGCTCACCCCGCTGTGAGCACTGATGGGCACCCACTCCCTGGCTCCCCCCGAGCACTTCCCAGAGCATCCCGAGGGCCGGCCCCTGCCGGCATCACCCCTCTGTTCCCTGGCAGTGCCCTCCCTTCCCCCTCGGCAGCGCAGAGGATGGTTGAGATGAAACATCTGCGCTCATCTCCTTCCCCCGGCCCTCCAACCCCTTCCTCCAGCTCCGCGCTGAGGTTTGAGAATTGCCATGGCAGCCGGGGGGGGCTCTCGCCGCTGCCAGCCTTATATGGCCCCCGCGCTGGTGCGACTGCCGGTGCGGTTAACCAGCGACCTGCCCGCGCGGCGCTTCCAGCACCTTCGACAGGCGGCTTTGCTTTCTCCAAGGACAGAGACAAGCGGCCATTTGGCTGTCCCCAAACTGCCCCCGGCACCTCCAGAGAGCATCGGAGCCGAGCCCCAGCCCAGCTGGGGAAGCC
The DNA here is from genome assembly GCA_947846985.1 of Fratercula arctica. NCBI lineage: Eukaryota > Metazoa > Chordata > Aves > Charadriiformes > Alcidae > Fratercula > Fratercula arctica. Next base: position 2,278,111 of record CANTUZ010000023.1, read on the forward strand.
GCCCGCGCCCCTCGCCTGGGCTGCACCGGCTCCGCCGGGCGTTATGGACGTACGTGTCCATACCCAGGGATGGGGATGCTGCTGCAAGAGGGAGCGTTACAGCCGGGAGCCGGGGGGATGCTGCCAGCCGGGCTCGGGGTGCAGGCGGAGCGCGGGGCTCCCACCGGCCGGGGCACAGCCAGGAAACCACGGACGCGCCCAGGAAGCTGCAGCAGAGAAATAGCCATTTCACACGGGGCATGCAGCAAGAGCACGGAAAATATTCCGGCAGCTGATGCACCACCTTTAAAAAAAAAAACAAAACCCTCTGTGAAAGAAAGAAGTTGGGCGAGGGCTGGGGCTGGAGCTCACGGCTCTCGGGAGGAGGGGGAGCCCATCTCAAGAGCCAGGAGAAAAAGCAGCTTTAACTCACAAAACAAAAAAGAAAAGCTACAGGGCCGGCTGCTGCCACTTGTCTGCACGGGGCTGAGGGTCCAGCAGTGGCACCGGGAAGGGACGGCCACCAGCCTGACCGATCCCGCGCGGCTCCGCACCCCACGCACCTCCCCACCCCAACAAACCCCGCGGCCAGGGAAGCGTTAAAAGCGCCTGGCAGCAAAAACACTGCTGCAATGATCTAATTCTCTGCTCTATTTTTAGTGCTGCCACTGATAAGAGCTGAAGCGAGACCCAGAGCCGGACGAGCGCCCGAAGGTGGCAGACACAGACGGCCACGTGTCGAGGATGGGGGCTGCAGAGCCACGGCCAGCGGTGACAGCCACCGCCTCCAGGATGGGACAGGCCCTTTGGCTGCTTCGGTGGGGGCAGCAACACGGGGTCCCTCTGCCCCTGGCACCTCGAGGGGGGATTTGGACCCAGGACGGGCGGGTGGATGGTGCAGGATGGTCGGGAAGGTGAGCAGGAGCAGATTCACCCCTCCTCCTCCTCACACCCCCAGGTCTCATCACTTCACAGTGAGACAGAGGTGCTGCAGGCCGCTAAGTGCAGCTATTTGTACACCCCGGAGTGGGAAGGGTTTGCAGGCACCGAGCTCGTTTCCAGAAATGAAAGTGTGAACCAGCCTCCCCAACAGCCAGCAACCGCCTCCAGCCCCACGGCTGGACCTCCCCTGGACCCCAGAGCTCCCCCGGACCCCGCACCCCAGCCCAGCACCACGTCGGGGGACCCACATCCACAAGCTCTGCTGCTCCGACACGCGGGTTGGAGAAGGACGGAGCCCACCGCTGCTGTGTATTAACAGTACTTCTGCACCCATCGCGCTGCTCGGGGCACAGCAGGACGCTGGAGCGATAACGCCCCGACACTCGCTTTCCCTGCGCTCTCCCTCCCCAGCGCAGGAATCTGAGCACTGTCTGCAGCAAGTGCTTTGCAGACGCAGCCCCGCTCACCCGGGAAGGCGGCACAGCCTTGTGGGCAGGGGCAGCCACGGAGCAGGAGCCAGGCACCAAACCCAGCGGCAGGGACCCCTCAGAGCCCGGCTCAAGCACCGAAAGGCCCCCGTCAGCTGTTTGCACCCCGAGGCGCGGGGACGTGGAAGCGGGGTGTGTAGGGAATGCCCTCGCCCAGCTACGCGTGGGGAGAGCTGCCACCTTTTCTCCTTATCCCCATTAGGAGCAGCTCTTAAAACACAGGGAACAGAGAGAGCAAAGCGGGGTGCTGACACAGCAGGGATTTTAACCCCAGGATCTGGGATGCTGCACGGATCCTGCCAGCTCACCTGGTTGATGGAGATGGGTGTGTGGACCACCACCCCCCCGATGATCTCGGTTTTATAGGCCACCTGGGGCTTCCTCTCCTGGGCCTGAGGCACCACCGGAGGCTTCGCGATCTCTGCGGCCGGTGGGACGCTGCCACCCTTTGGCACCTGTGGGAGAAAGAATGGGGTGAAGGGCACAGGCGTGACTGTGCTGGGCAGTCCCACACCTCCATCATCTCTGTCCTTCCAGCCTAAATGCAGCTAAGTCCCTTTAAAAACTCATAAATGAATAAGCCACCCCAATTAAGGAGGGTGTGGGCCCCACCGCGGCAGTTTGCGGGAGGCGCTGAGATGGGAGATGAGAGGTGGTGAATAATTAAGCGTCAACTCACATGAGTCTGCGACTCGCCTCTGCAGCCCAATGCGTTTGTGGGACACTCGCTCCTTTAATTGTCCCCGCTCTACTTACAGCTAGGCTTAATGACAAGCTTCCCTCTGCCTAACGAGGCTGAGCAGCAGCACGTCCGCAGGGGCATGGCAGACAGCCGGGCGCTGTGTCACACGCCGAACGCCTGCGTGTCCCCACCAGCCGCGGCCAGGCAGGTGGGGTCTCTGCTGCGAGCGGCCCCACATCCCCGGGCAGAGCCTGCGCCGCGGGGACCCGGCTCCCAGCACCGCCATCCTCCTTCCCTCCGGCACCCGGCTCCGGACAGGACAGCAGGTTTCCATGTTTTCCTTCCCAAGTCTGCACTTCCACTTCTCCAATGCCATTAATTGGGGTCTCTGGCTCCAGCCCACCCTCCTGCCTTCCACCCCGAAGTACACAGGGAGTGACACAAGGTCCTCTCCGTGCAAATGCACCACGCGTTGGCTGCTGGCTGGGCAAGCAGAGCTCTCGGCTGCTCTGACATCCCCTGGTCTCACGTTTAGGCTGAGACCTGGCTTGAGTCTTGGGGGACAGATCTGTGTTAGCAAACCCATGCACAGGAGAGGAGAGGGAGCCAAGGAGGAGATCCCGGTCACCCCACGGCCACGCTGCCTGTGCAGGGTCCCGGCTGCTCTCCAACAGCCGGGCTCGGCCGTCGGGGCTGGCAGCAGCGGCACATTCAGGTGCCATCCCGTCCTGCTTCCGAAACGCCTCTGCCACAAGAGCGAGCGGCCGGACCAAGGCAGGGTCCCTCCCCGGCCTGCGTTGCGCAGCCCCGTGCAGAGCACCAGAGCCCGCGGGCACCGGCCGCCTGCCCCGGCAATGCGGGCAAGCACGAGGTGAGGCCGGGGAGCCGGCACGGGGCGCCCGGATGGAGGAAACGGTTTCACAACGCGGATGCAGAGACATTGCGTGTGCGGGCAGAGGGAAGGAGCTGCATCTCTCTGCAGGGGGAAGGTGCTGCTCAGCACCCGGCACGGGTCAGTGTGGCTCCTCCTGCAGAACCGAGCAGAGCCCCTTGTCACAGGCACGCCGGCTCGCTGCACACCTCGTGCCCTGAGCCACCGATGCCCCGGCTGCCGAGACAGCGAGCAGGGTGAGGAAACACAGGAACCAATTTGCCAAGAGCAGAGGAGAAGTCTCCGTGAGCAGCGGAAGCTGAACCTGGATCTGTGCACCAGGAGCAACACCCAAACTGCTGCCCCGTCCTTCCCACGCCCCTGCGGCCGGCGGCGAGGTGTGATGTGTGATGCTCCCCGCGCCCAGAGCCCGGCAGAGCCCAGGGCAAGGGGCAGACCAGGGGCTGGTAAGGGTCCAAACCCCGCCGACAGCCAGAGCATCTCCCCGCAGCCCTTCTGTGCCTCTCCACCCACGGCAGGGCGATGAAGCCGCTGCAACCCAGAGCATCCCAAGGAAACCCAGGCACAAACAGAGACCCACGGGAAGGTGCAGAGCAGGGAGAGGGATTTCCCACGCTGGGCAGGGCGGCCGCGCCACCCGCACCCCGGCAGCCCCGCGTTTCCCAGCCAGCCCGCGGGAACTCCTCCCTGCAGGGCTGGATGAGCCGGTCGCCAGCCGGGACACCGCCAGAGTCGGGAAGGGCTGGCCAACATCGGGGTATGAAAATCACCGCGGTTCACTGCAGAAACAGAAGATGCATCTCTTCCTACCACCACCTCGGCCCGGCAGATCGGCAACACGCGGTGCCTGCAGGCAATCACCCCGGGGTACACCTGGACTGGTGTCGCTGGTGGGCTCCATTTACTACTCCTACCTGGTTTTGGTGGGGTTTTTTTGTGGCCAATATCACCTGAACTCATAAAAAGAGAAGGTACAAGCCAGAGCCTGTGCTGTCAGTTTGGTGGCTTCAGGCACAGAGGCTGTCACATTTAATGTATTTGCAGATATAAAAAGAAAATACAAGCCAGGTCTGGCCTTGTAGATGAGTTTCCCACAGAGACAACACAGCACTCCAGTGACTTTTAACAAAAAATTCAAGGAAAAAAGGTTATTTGGTAGGGCCCGATCGTAAACTGTTCATCGTGATTTTTCCATATATTTAGTTCACAAACCATGAACAACACGCATCAGCGCACGATCCAGTAAAACCCTGCCAGCATCAAACATTGGCAACGCTGCTAATTGCAGGCGCCCGGAAGCCTGCAGTGACCCCGACCCTTTCGCAGGGATCCCCCGCATCCCGAGGCCGGGCAGAAGCCCCCAGCGCCGAACCCGGGCGCTGCCGACGGAGCACCGAATGCAGAGGGAGCACAGCACCGTCCCCCAGCGCCGGGAGCGGCGGGCAGCTGAGGAGCACAGACTCCGCCAGTTACTGGGTCAGTGACCATCAGTTCACGGTCCCATGAACGCCCCAGCGGATGAGAGGAGATGGCAGACAAACTCCTTTGAACCCAGGCACAAGCCGCCCCGCGATGCCCGACAGTGCAGCGCTCTGCCTCGTCACAAGACCCAGTGTTCCAGAAAGAATAAAAATTGAGTAAATAAATTACTGAAGCACAAGAAAGATGCCCTCGGACAGCCACAGCGAGGAGCTGGATATGGGCATCCCAGCCAACAGGAGGGAAACGGCCCCCGAGCGGACAGGGACGGGGACAGATCCCGCAGGACCTTCCCCAGGGTGCAGCCGCCGTCCCCCACAGAGCTGGGGGTGACGGGGGGGGGGGGGAAAAGATGCCTGAGCAAACAGCAGCAGAGTAAATCCCAACCGGGAGCATCCCTGGGGATGGCGGAGGGAACATCCCCCGCCTGAAGCCAGAGCCTTGAGAGGGGTCACCGGGCAGCTCTGGGCTCGCAAAGGGACAGGGTGACGCCGCCTGGCCCCGCACACCAAAGGGCTGCATCGCCAGCATGTCCCCCCCTGCCTGGAGCGTCTCCCCCCCTGCTCGGGGGCAGAACCGCACACAGCCCCGGGCTGGCCGGGCAAGAGCCCTGCTCTCGCGGGACCATCCAGGGGATGCTCCCCTGGGAACGAGGGGCTTTCGGGAGCTACAGCCCCGTATTACCGCTGCTTCACTCAAGAGCAAACCAAGGGGCACAGCAGGCGCAGAGCCGGGTCCAGAAGGACGAGGCGACGCTGCAGCCACCAGCTGGGAGCTGCGTGTCCGTCCTTCCCCGCTGCAGCCTCGGCACTAGCCCAGGAGGAAGCCTGGCAAGTTTGGCACGGGCCGGCTCCCGGGCCTGGGACAGCCCGGCCACCCCCACAGCTGCTCCCCAGGTGGGACCGGGGAGGCGATGGAGAGGGAGAGCAGGGCAAGATGGAAAAGCACAGCTCTTCCAGGCGCGCAGAGCAGCCCGCCGAGGCAGGACGCAGCAACCCCAGGGAGGAGCCCAACGCAGCCTACCGTGATCTTACTGGCCCGGTTCAGCGCCTCCACCCAGTCCTGCAGGTCCTTCTGATCGCTGGCTTGCAAGAAATAGCGCTGAGACAGCGCATTGATAACTGCCAGAGAGGGGAACGACAAGAAGAGTCAGGGAACCCTGGTCGCTGCTTAGCATTACTAAAGCAAACTAAACAATAAATCAACACGACAGCATCTCTCGACTCCCCATCCCAGAGTGGTTTGCGGATATCGGTCTCGTAACCTCTCGCATGGAAAAGCGGCCGAGGGATGTGGAGGGGGGACATGGGGAGGCTCTGTGGGGACAGAAGCGCAGGGCTGAAGCCAGGCTTACACCAGGGCTGCGGCACTGCCCAAATGAGGACTTGATCTAGCGCTGAATTTACCCCCCAGCACGGGGCGTTTGAGGGCCTCTTGGGAATTCCTTCCCTCAGCACCCGGGCTTTAACTCCCAGCCAAAACATCACCGTGAACCCCAGGAGGTCCGGGGAGCGCCTCGGGGACACGCTCCCCACAGACTCCCCGGCGAGCGCTGCCTCCTGCCCGGCGGCCGGACGGGGCAGGACAAGGTCTCAGGGGATTCCTGCGCCAAAAACCTGGAGCTATTTTGAACTGCACAAAGTCTTGCTGAAGCTCCCCTGAGCGCTGCCACACCGGGGTCCCCGGAGCAGCCCCGTCCCCGCAGGGACACACGCCGTGCGCTCTGGCCTTGGGCTACATCCCTTGTGGTAAAGCACTGCAAAGGCAGCCCCGATCCCCTGGGACAAGTACGTGCCCGTGCTGTCGTTTCTGTCGCTCTGAACCCGGGTTCCCGGCTCAGGCACGCGGCACAGCGTGGGTCGGGCTGAGGCCATTTGGGGAGGGGGGGAACTGGATACGAAACACCCCTTTCCCTGCACCAGCAGGAACAGACCCTTAGGCTGGCATTAAAAAGGAAAAAAAAAAACCTGTATTGCACAACACTCGGAAAGGATTCAAGAGCACAGTGAAGGGACCATCACGGCGGGGACCCATAGGGTCCTGCCTCCATCACCAGGCTCGGCCGGTGCATCTCGTGTGGGGGGTGACAGCGACAGGGCCACTGCGCGGGGCCGAGGCTCACACTAGCCCTACGCTGGCCCTCTAGCACGGTGTGCGCCGGCAGCATCCCCTTCCCTCCCGCAGGCAGGGCCCGCGGGTCTGTCCCGCTCACGCAACCGCAGCCTCCCGCGGTGGGGTGTCCTCAGAGCCCCCCCCACTCACCAAAGCAGAACGGGGTTTTCGGCTTCTGTTTCGGGGTGGCGATGCTAACCTGCAACACAGCAAATTAAAGAAAATAATTAAAGATAACAGCACACGCTAACAGCATGCACTGGAGATGGAAGTTTCCACCCACGCACCCGTGGCGGAGGGGGAGCGGGTGCTCCCCGCGCTCACCCCAGCCCCCGTCCCGCACCGACGCTGCAGGCGAGCGGGGGGCCGAGGAGCAAGTGCCTGGCCGTGGGCTGCAGCCGCTGTGGCGAGAGCGGGGACACCGCCTGCCCTCCCGGCCCCGCACGTACCCCTCTGCAAACGGGGGGAGACCGGCCAGCTTGGGCCAAACGAACGTGGCCGGGGCCCAATTAGCACATCCTCCCCGCGCAGCTCCCCGCCAGAGCCCTGCTGGCTGCCACCGTGGGAGCCCACCACGGGGCATCCTCCCACCCCAGGCTCTGTCCCCCCCGGGAACGGCCGGGCAGGACCCCCAGCAGCACGGCGGTGCCCGGGAGGACGAGACGCGGGAGCGGCGGCGCAGCTGCGCGCGCTGTCGGGCACTGGCCCGTGTCGGGCGGAAGGCAGCCCGCCTGTGGCCGGCAGCGAGCGCGCGGTCCCGGGGGAAGGTCAGCGCGGAGACGGGGCTTTCATCTCCCGCCGTCCCCCCCAGCGCTGGCTGCGCCGCAAAGCAAAGAACTCAAAGCTTTCAAAGGCCTCAAAAATGCAAGTTTCTGCCGGACTAATGCAGTCGCTCTTGTCAGCAATTAAGAAAATTGAGGGAAAATAGCAGTGGTTTCTCCCTAAAGAGTAGGAATCATTTATATAAGAATAATACTCCCTGGGGCTCTGAGCACAGCATTCGTGGAGTATTTATTCTGACAGGCTTCCTCCTTTGGAGCCAGTCTATAATGCTTTAAATATGTTTTCTCAAGCAAACCTCCATTTTTCTGGCATATTTATAGAGGGTAGTTAGAGCCGCTGGCATAACCCAGTCCTGCAGTTTGTGACCAAATGCTGTCCTACAGCAATTTGCATTTAGACTAAAACGTATATAATTTATACATGAGACTCTGTCCGAAATGGGGAAGGCTCAGCCTCCCGGCGTTGCTTCATCTGCGCTTAATTTATAAATCATGATTCAGCAGGAACAGGGAGATCTGTCCAGTTCTTTATCCGGCTCCAGCACGGGGCTGAGCCCGGCGCGGCAGCCACGAGCCCCCGCTCCCCCGGCAGCGGCCGAGCGGCAGCTCACGGAAAGGGACGGTGGCAGCTCCGCTTTCCACCGCCGCGCTGCAGCCACAGCTCCACACGTCCAGTCACCAGCCCCACAACAGTTGTCATTTATTCCACTATTTTCACCTTCCCATGGAAGCCGGATAATGCCGTTAAGACACACAGAAGATGGAGCCCCCAGAAAGCGTCATCCTTCAGGGCGCTGCCCTCTAAGCACAGGGGAAAGCTACTGGTGCCCCCAAACCCACAGCAAGAGGGACCCTGGGACCGTCTCTACCTCCCCATCTTCATTCCTTTACAAGAGGAAAATGTTTCACACTGAGAGCAATCAGCCATCGGAAGAATCTCCCCAGGGAAGCGGAAGATTCCCCAGCATTGGGCACTTTTAAGATTCAGCTGTGCACCTTGCCTAGACCGTGCTTTTGCCAAGAAGGTTGGCCCAGATGACCCTTGAGGTCCCTTCCGACCCGGGATTCATGGCAGAGTGGTTCCTCTTCCTCCCGTGCCGGTCCGTGGGTGAAGGCGAACACCAGTCCCGGAGCTGGGACCCCCCCTCCCCACAGACCCGCTCAGGGGGCGCAGGGAGGACGGCAGGGGCTCGGGCAGGACCTCGCCTCCTGCGCTGCTGGGGTGAGCCATTGCCTCTCCCAGGAAAGCCACACGGAAAGGGGACAACAGGGACCCTTCATTTTCCTTCCGCCCCACCCCGACATTACCTTGGAGATGTAGGTCAGCTGCAGAGATCCCACAGCTCCCGCACCGATGGCCAGGTTCTGCAAAAACATTTAAGGAGCAATGGGAGTTAAACGGCAGGGGGAACGCGAAAGAGGCGAGCCAGGCTGTCATTCAGTGTCACTGGGGTCAGGCAGCAAAACCAACAGCCACGCTGCCGCCCCGGCCGCTTCCCCTCCCCGGGCACCTGCTTCATCTCGTGCCCCACGAGCAGCTGGGACCGGCCACGCTGTGCTGCACCCGGCACCGTGCCTGTCTCGGTCCCCTCCACACCCGTGTCCCGCTCACCGCCCCATGCACACGGGCGCCCGACGGGCTCCGAGTCCCGCGGGACCCAGAGAGGAGGTGTTTGGGCCAACACCGGCCAGCGGGAGCTTCCCCTTCCCCGCTGAGCAAGGCAACGAAGAATCTGCTGCGAGATGCTCTTCAGGAAGGCAGGTGCCTCCCCAGCCTACAAGCAGTGCTCGGGCACCGCGGGCTTCCCAGGAGGGTCTTCCCAGAGCTCAGCCTCGCTCTTGCTCTCTTGAGCTTGACCACAAGCGCCGGGGCAGCTCCCAGAGACATCGGGCACATCACAGACTCCATCTCCCCCAGCCGCCCGGCTCCTGGTCTGAGTGCTTTTGCTGCATGACACCACTTCCAAGAGTACAAGTATTCCTAGGATAACCTCTTCTCCAGGGTATCAACGGCTCCCGGGGGTGCAAGCTGCTGCTGGGGCAGTCCTGGAAAGCCCAGGAGTGGGAGGGGGCTGCTCTGCTGGAGCTTGGTCATGGCTGCACCCAGCCACAGGAGACCCCACCAGACAACCGAAGCAGCAGACAGCATCCTCCTTCCCAGACCTGGAGCAGCCGCCTCCACCAGGGAGCCTGAGATCCAGCTAAAGACTTGCTAACAGCTTCCACGGACGCGCCCAGTGAGAAGCCGGCAGCAGCGCGGGAGCCTACCTGCGGATTGTCCATGTACCACAGGAGGCAGTTGGCCTGGGTGTCCAGGATGAAATACCTCCGCAGAAACTTGCCGCACGTCTCATTTTCTTCAATGTCCAGGAACCCGCAGATACGGTTCTGTCGATCCAAGTACGGCATGCCGGGCTCCTTCTCACATCACCCTGCGGAGGGAGCGGCAGGGAGAGATGGGTGCTCTGCTCCCCGGGGAGCTCCTGCGCCTACGGCCACCTCAGCCCCTCAGTGCCAGACGTGCCGGGATGCCAGGGCAGTCCCTCAGCCCCCATCCCAGGGAAGGGACCACCTGCCAGGGCTGGTCCAAACGACCACATCAGCTGCCTCCCCTTGCTGAAAAACGAGGCATTTTCATCGAGGTGTTCCTCCCTGCAGGGGTGCACGTCGCTGCCCAGCCCCGAGAGCTGCCACCCCCACCACAGCCATGCCGCAAAGGCGTGAAAGCCCACACAAGGCTGGGCAGAGGGGCTGGGGCTTTGCTGCTCAGCCAGCTCCCTGCTCCACATCACGTCCCACTGCCGAGCATCCTGCTGGTCCAGCCCCCCATCCTGCCGGTCCAGCCCCCCCATCCTGCCGGCCCAGCCCCCCCATCCTGCCCAGACCTCCCGCTCCTCTCCCAGGCCCCCGCAGCCACAGCGTAACACACGAACAGCAAAGTCAAGCGGCTGCCGCTGTGTCTCTGCACCGCGGGGAAGCTGACAAACACGACCGTCACCCAGCACGCCTTTGTGACAAGCGGGGTGCCAGCGTGCCGGCCCCGGGTGCGGGCAGGAGCAGGCAGAGCAGACCGAAATAGCTCAGCGAGGAGCTGCAGGACTTTGGGGAGCTGCAGATGGACTCAATCATCGGGCACTGCTGAACACACACTCGCCAGCCCAGCTCTGAGACCACTCGTGGCACAGGGCAGCAGCAGGGCCACCGGGATGTCCCGGGCAGCGACAGATCGAGTGACAGCCCCAAACTGCCCCTCTCACAGCGGTGGCTGCATCCCACCGAGACGAGCTCAGCAGTGTGGGGCAGCCCCATGCCACAGCTCAGGCCACCAAGAGAGGACAAAGTAGCCACAAAGGATTTGACACGAGACACCAGGTCGCTGGGAACCATAAGAAAAAATAATCCCGAGGCAGAGTGCGTGCTAGAGAGAGCCCGAGCACACTCCCAGGAAATGGAAAACAATCTGCAACTCCAGCAGAAAATCTGTGCAGCCAGGATGCCGAGTCAGCAGGGAAAACAATGACCCATCGCCGCGGGGCCAAGCCGTTACCAGGTCTGCCGCGGGCACGGACCCCCCGGCGCTGCCCCCCATCCAGGACGAGCCACCCCCGAGCTCCAGCTGCAAGCAGGGCCGTGCCGGCACCACGGAGCCCTCCACAGCAGCAGGAGAAACGCCGTGCCGACCCACCACGACGGCCCTGGGCAGCCGGACGGAGAGCACAGCAGCCGCGGTGCCTGTAGGTGGGCTTTGCCTGTGCCCCCCCGTGGGCGCAGGACGCGGGGGAGCCCGAGCATCGCTCTGTCACCCCGCGGGAGCAGCGGGGCTCTGAGTCAGCGGCTGTGGATGCACGTCAACACCGCTCCCACGCGGCAGCGGCTCCCACCCACCCTCCACAGCACCTGGCACCCCTGGGTCCCTGCGCCATCGCTTCCAGCCCCATGTGGGAAGCAAAAGCAGCACCGAGAGCCACCGGCGGGCCAGGAACATCCCCCCGCCCAGGCAGAGCCCCCTCCCCACGGCGCAGGGGGGACGGGTGGGGACGGAGGCAGCGGTTACCCAGCATGCGAGCTGAACCCGGTGCGGTTTGTCCGGTAGCAGAGGGGCGACTCGCGCAGGTGCCAGAAGTGGAGGCTGCACAAATAAAAGATCTCATGCAGAAAAGGAGGAAATACTATTTTTGAGCCGAATAGCGGCAGTGGAGCGGGGCCCTGAGAGGCAAGTGTTGTGCAAGAGCTGTGGTGCAGCTGCAAAGGTAGAGGTGGCAGAAAACAAGCCAACCTGTTGTCAGGATCTCGGGGTTTATCACCGGGGTTTCAGAGATGGGTATCAGGGCTCTGCTAGGAGGGAAATCGCACTGCTTCAGTAGAAGAGACTGGTTTAAAACATCACATGCGCCCTCATGCAAGGGTTACGTGGGCACCTCACATTTTTCTGCTTTTTTGTGGGGTTATTTTCGTGGGCGGGGGGGAGCACACAGAGAGCAGATTCCCAAGTGCCTTCAACCATACTAACGTGTTCAGACCAGGCCTCACAAATTGCCTCTTTCTCCTGCTGCTAATAAAAGTCCCGAGATTGCTGCTGCTAATCAAGGTCCAGAGATTTCTGCTTACGAGAGGGATGAGGAAGAGCCAAGCTGTGCCGCAGGCAGCGCAGGGACGAGCCCCCAGCCCCACGGGACTCCCTACGTTCCCCCTCTGCCATCCTTAATTAATTCAGGCTCAGTTGAAAGCCCACAAACCAGCTCAAGCCTTCTGTGCGAGCTGACCCCGGGCTGCACTTGCTGCAAAAACCGCTGGGCAGAGGAGATCGCAATCACTCCACACTCTGCCCTCCAGACCACGCTCCTCCTCAGCAGCGAGCGACGATCTGCCCCGTCCCTTCCCCGGGGCAGGGCACTCCGCTGGAGCTGGGGCCCCCCCAGGTCCCCGTCCCCTCACATCCCACTGCCTGCAGGACACGCACTGCCCGGCCCCTGGCAGCCACTGAGAATTCCACTTTTCCATAGGAAAAAGACAAAAGTAGTATCTCCAGTTCCAGCAGCATGTGGGTATTTGGTCCCCCTGCTCAGGAACTCCAGAAGGGCAAGAAAATGCTCAGTTTGCACTAAGGTTTACTGTTTATATAGCACTTTGTGAACTCCAAGTCATAAATACTTCTATGCAAGAGCCAAACTTGTATTTGCTGTAGGAAGGACATAAGACTAAACCTGAGGGGGAGAAAAAGAGGGACCTCACAGAAAACCAGCATCATTTAAAAGCGCGGATGAGTCCCTGGAGGCCTCACAGCTTCCCAGGACATCCTTTATGGAAACATGATGGACATCGCACAGGCACCGGAGGCATCAATTTATGGATGATGCCCATGCCCAATTCATGGAGGCTAATCTGCCATCCAACAACTTGAACTTCCCGAGCATCACACTGAATCAGGCCCTCAGGATCTCATTAGCAGATCCTGTTTATGAATTTACGCCATTTCGTAGTAAAGCACATCAGAGACTTCCAGGACTCTGCCCTGCCACTGAAGCAGCTGACTTCCCAGCTCCTTCAGAGTCATAATATCCCACCAGTTAATGAGATGACAAGAGCAATTAGGATATAGAAGAAGGTTTACAGCAAAAATACGCTCTCACCTGCCTCCTGAGATACAGTTAAGCGCTCCCCAGGGAGAGGCAGAAGGTGCAGGGCACTCTCCAAATGGCACCCGAGCCCCTCTCTGCGGTCACCGCTGGCTCAAAGGCCTCGTGTGCAGCCACACAGACAGACTTTCCAGGAAGCACCCGCAGGACGCCAGCGCTTCACCGCACCATCGTGGCTGCCCGTGCCCTGCTCTGTCCTGCTGCCGGCACAGCGACCCAGGGACACTCTGCAGCAGAAAAAGCCAAGGCAACGGGAGACCTGACACTCAGAGCATCGCAGCAGCACTGGCCAGAGGCATCTCCTCGGCACCTCGCTCCGCAGCACGGCCCATTGCACCTGCAGGCAGCCACAGCAGGAGCATCATCCTCCTCCTCCTCCTCTCCCACACCTGTCTGCCCGAGCTGCCCCGGTGCCGGTTGGGGTGCAGGATGACCACCCCCGTGTCACGAGGGCTCTGCGCTGGGGTGCCCGCTGTCCCCACGCAGCGCTGGCACGCGGGGCGATGGGTGCAGCCGCAGCGGGTGCAGCACCACTTCCTTCTACCTGCCCGTGCAAAGGAGTTTCCAAAGCTCGCCCCGCCGACGTCTATCTGGCGGCTGACACACGAGACAGACGGTGTAGGCAGAGACCAGCAGCTAACTCCTGCTAATTCCAGACATTTGCCTTAATGAAATAATTAACCTGTTGAAAGGCAGGCTGGGAGCAGCGAGGAGACACTTCTGCACCTCACCACAGAACACCGGCCAGGGGAACACCCTCCGAGCGGCTGCAGGTCCCAAATCACCCCTGCACATCTGCCACCGACCCCGCAGACCCAAAGCGTGCGGTGCTCCCGAATCTCCCCCAGAGACCCCGCTCCCAGAACCGCGGGGTCATCCCGGCAGGAGCATCCCCCGCTGCCCCCCAAGCACCGAAGTGCCGCCCCCGGGAGGCCTCTCCCCACCGGACGAGGCACGGATGCTCCCAGCCGCTGCCACCGGAGCTTCTGCCTCATCCCCGGACCGACGGACCAGCCCCACGGCGGCCGCTCCACCTCGGGGCCGGAGCCCCGCGGCCGCCTCCCGCCCGCCCCCGGGGAAGCCCCTTCTCGGGGGTCAGCCCCGGCGGGCGGGGGGGGCTGGCGGAAGGATGGGGACGGGGGTCCCCGGCCCGCCCCCGCGGGGGAGCGCTGCCCACGGGCGGGCGGCGGCTCCGCGCGTCCCCCCGCCCGTCCCCGCACTCACCCCGCGGCGTCCCTGGGCTGCGCGCCCCGCGCGGGGCCGGCGGAGCGGGCGGGGGGCGGGCGGCGGCGGAGGGGGTGTGCCCCGGGCTCCGCGTCGCTTTTTTTCCGGGTTAATTACGTCTCCCATTAGCAAACCCGGCCCCGGATGTGAGTGCGGGGCGCCCGGGCGGCTCCGTGGGGCGGGGGAGGGTCGTGTCGTTCCCCCCCCTCCCAGCGCATCGGCTCCGGATCGGTCCGCGCCCCCGGGGCGGGGGTCCCGCTGCCGAGCGGGGCTGGGGCCAGCCCGGTGCCGGTCGCCGCCCCGAGCTTTGCAGCCTCGCCGCGGGGTGGGAGAGCTCCTGCGGCGGCCCCCGCCATGCCCGGGGATCGGGCCCTTCCTGGCAGGCACCTCCCCCCCCCGCCCCCGTCAAAATCTGCTCGGTAAATCAGCATCCCCCAGCGGTTCTGCTCTCTCACCGGGACGCTCCGGCTGAGCCCCCCAGGCCCACCCCCAGAGCTGCCCCACAGCGTCCCTGCAGACGGCTGCGTCCCCCCCACACCTGAACCTGCCCCCCCCCCTGAGCCCAGCGACCCTGATAGAGCCCCTGCCCGGGGCAAGAACCGCCACAGCCCGACTCAGATGCTCAAAATAGCAGGTGGGTTCCCATGCGAGAGGGGTTTCCAGGGTCAGACATGCTGTGGGGGTCCTGCCCGACAGTTGGTGCTCACACTGACACAGATGCAGAGTCCCAGGGCTTCCAAACCGCGTGGGGCACCGTCGCTGCTTCACAAACCCTTTCCCCACTCCCACGGCCTTACTACGGTGTGTGACATCAAATACGGCAGCACCTCAGCGAATACAGGCAGTGAGCGCAGCGTGCGGCGGGTGAATCGCCCCAGCTCCTGCACTGGGCTCAGACCCATCACCACCAATTTTTCAGTAGTTTAGGTTCGGGTCCTGTTGACCCAACTACCCTCTGAGTTTTCCCCCGCCCTGAGCAGCAGTTTGAGCACTTACACACTTTCACACCAGCCTGAGGATGCTCCGGGATCTCTGCTCGTGCACACACAGACCCACAGAGCTCGGGGCCGGCACCGCAGGCGGGGAGGGGGCTGGAAGGGATGAACCCCAGTGCGGACCCCGCAAAACCCCTGTGGCACTAACAGCGGCGCTGCTGGGGAAGGACAAGCACCCCGTGGGGGTGGCACAGCACCCTCGCAGGGCGAGGAGGGTAAACCCTGCCATGTATCACGGCGGTGAGGCTGGGTGGCCATGGCGCACCGCTCCCCAAAACACCGCAGCCGCCCTCGCAGCGGGTGAGGTCTCTCAGAGCCGGTGGTGAGGGCTGTACGCAGCTATTTGTGCTGTGACACCTGGGCTGCTGCAGCCCCGAGGTTCCTCCTCACCTGGGAAATTTGCAAAAATGAAACCTGGAGTTAATAATGGCTGTTTGGAGCGGGCAGACCATTGAAAGCAGTGTGGGTCACACTTCCCCTTTGCGATAGTCTCGGGGTCCTTGTCACCTTCCTGAACCTCCCGCACGGTGCCCTGGGGGAAGCTGCTCCTCATTCTAAAGCCGGGGCAATAGCTCACGTACCGGGCTGCCTGGGCACCCAGGAAACCTCCCAATTGCATCAGGCAGTTGTCCTGAGTCGGTCGGCTGAGCCCGTCACCCACTCCTGAGAGGTCCCTACCTGCTGGACCGATGTAGCCACAGGAGCTCTGGGTGCCCCCACCCCCTGGCATCGGCTCTGCAGAATTCCCCCCTCTGGAGACTGTCACCAGCTTTGCTCCTTTCCAGGCAATGCAAGTGACCCCAGCCTCCAGCTCCCTACCCCTTGCTGCGGGGATATCGGGGGGGGTCTTTCCTGTCTTCATTTTAAGGCAAGACTCTAGTTTGGAGGATCCGGTGCTGCGCATTTGAAGGTAATTTTTTCCCAGAGCAGTTGCCCTCCGCTCTGCGCCTGCTGCACAGAGTGTTGTTAAGTAAACACATTGCCTCACTCCCAGCATTTCCTATGGCCCAGGTCATTTTTAGAACAAAGTTTCCCTCCCCCTCCTTTCCATGTTGCAGACGATTGCCCAAACGCTGTTACAGAAACCGCGTGTGTTCAGTTCTGTGTGACTCCGCTCCGGGCCCGTGTCACTGCTGCAGGAGCGGCCGACACCACAGTGTCACAGCAGAGCGCAGCCTCCAGCCCACAGCAGACACAACGCGCTGGAGCTCGGCAAGTGAGGGCCCGCAGTCGCCAGAATGTGCTGGAGCGTGCCATTGCACGGAGACGAGCCGCCCAGTTTGGGTCCCAGCTCCTGCGGGACCGTGGCTTGGGAGCGCTGCTGTTCCAGGGTGGATTTGGGGAGCTCTGCCCGGGACAGCGCGGGCTTCCGGGGCAGCGGCACGTTCGGAAAGTCCCCGCTTTCTCTCTGGAGCTGCATCTGGCCCCAAGCACTTTCTTTTGGCGTGGGTGAAAGCGATCCCGGTGCCACCGGCACCACCGAGACGCGCAGGGAGCCTTGCTCTCACACACCGTGAGAGTGCTGCGTTCCCAGCATTTTGCACAAAAGGTTATTTTTTTTTTCCAGAAATTTCCTGTTGGACGCTGATGGGTGTTTCCCCCACCTGTCCTCACTCACAGCACAGCGGTCAGCACCGTTAAATAAAGGCACCCACCAGCTCGGCGGTCACGGCCGCTCTCCTCGCTGCTGCCAGCTGACCGCGGCCACGCGTCGGAGGAGCCGCTTCCCTCCCCGCTCTCATCCCTCCCCAGTTTCGCCATCGGGGGACAGTCCAGCCCCGCACCCTGCCAGAAGCTGCACCCCAAAACACATCGTTTATTAATTACATCAGGAGAAAAGAAGTGATGACCTCCCTCCGCATCTGCTCCCGGGGACCCCCGACGGGACCCTGTATCACAAGCCGATACACCCAGGGTGGCCCTGCCCTGGGTGCCCGTTTTGCTGTGCGTGACAGAGCAGGATTTTGGCACTGCCCCTCATGTACGTTTGAAGGGAAGGATCATCCCTCGAGGCAGCTGGGGCGTTATTCCTTGCAGTGCCCGTCTCCCCGCAGACCCTGACGCCCACCCGCGCCCAGCCGCAAACACCGATGGAGCCAGAGCCCGAGAGTGCCCAGCACTCGCTGTAGAGCTCTTGAAGGTGCTATAAGGGAACCAAAACCTGAAGCGTGAAAAACCACCAGTTATGGAAATTAAGGCCACAGCAACTGGGTTATACTTAGAATAAATAAATAAATAAATAAATAAAAACTAACAAAGGGAAGACGAGGAGGTTAGAAAAGCAACTTTCCTGCCTCAAAGCAGGGCTGGCTGCTCCACTGGGCGAGGGCACCCCATGTCCTGGCAAGCTCTGGAGGTCCCGGGGGTGGACACCCCCCAGCAGCGCTTCCCTTCACCCCGCGCTTGCGCCTGCGCTGCCCGGGCTCCGCGTCCCCGCTGTCGGGGAGCGGCACAGGCGCTGAGACGCGGGTACAACAGCAGAGACAAGATGCAGAGCCGGGATGTCAGCACAGCGTCACCCACCACCCTCCTCCGCCCCACGCGTGTCCTCTCCGTCCCGCTGTGCTGCCCGCTCCCCGCGCTTCTCCCTGCAGCTCTTCAGCCTTCCCCCCTCCACCCCCCACCCCTGCCTGCTTTGCAAAGACTAAACTGTTCCATGGAGTGTTTTTATGCCGGGGCATCTCTCGCAGACCTTGTGACTCGCACCAGAGCCCGGCTCTGGAGCCGCTCTGTTCTCTCCAGCGCAGTCACACGGCAGCGAGTCACGCTGCTGCCCTCCCTTCAGCCAGGGAGCCTCGCACTTCTCCTCCTGAGTTGGTTTTTCATTGTATTTTGCTGCTGTAGCCTGTCTGGGGGTACGAGCAGCCCATTGAACTCGCAGTGACACCCCATTAGCAGACATAGGGCCACGAGGGCATCCCCAGAGCCTTTGGGGGTCCCACCAACATCCATGGTTGAATGGAAAACATCCTTCCTGTGCCCAGGGAAGGAGCCGGGCCCACAGCAGACACAGATTAATCTTCTTTTGGGATGTCTCCCCTCTAGTGGCAGCAGCCGAGCCGCCCTCTTGGTAGGAGTTCAGCCTCACAAGGCTCCATATCCACGTTCTCCAGGACTTTTGACCCTCTCATCCCCCGGCACTCACTGGGGTCTCTGCCTCAGCAGCATCCCTCAGCAGGGAATTCCACGGCTGGCTCTGAGCATGCTGAATTATTTCTCTGCGTCTGTTTGAACTTGCTCTTTTCGGTTTCAGTACCTGTTCCCTTTTTTCTTGTGTTATGACTAAGGGAAACTCCCAGCAGGTTGCTCTGCTGGAGGAGCCACGGCTGGGCTTCCAGTCAGCAGTTTGTGGCTTGCCCTGCGTTACATTTCTTGCAGGCAAATTCCCACTCTCCTCTCCACGCTCCCAGCCATCCTTCTCTCTGCTCCCTTCATCCTTCCCTTTTCTTTCCTTCTCAGTCTCATTCACTCGCTTTTACCATTCTCCTTACGGAACAAAGCAGCACCGAGCGCTCCTGGGGGGGATCTTTCTAGGGGAGCTTTATGCTGCACAAACGCCAGCCGTCCTGGACCACGCACCCATCCCCGCATCATCGCTCCCCTCCGCAAACCATGGGAGCTCCCCTCCTCGCTGCCCCGAGGAGCCCCCGTGCCCAGGACAGCCCCAAACTGCTGCTGGCTGGTGAGTGTGGAGCAGTGGGGGGGCACAGGACCCTCCCCATGCCCGGACGGTCACCCCTTGGTCTTCCCCCCAACGCCATCGGTCCCTGCAGCAAGCAGAGCGCCGGCGTTTGCTGCGCTCAGCACAGACGCTGTCGCATTCTAAGCGTCACATACTGAAAATAACCAGGAGGGCAGTTTTCTCGGCTGCTGCCTGGGTCCCGCAGTGCCATCAGAGTGCCATCCACAAACCTCGGGAGCTGTGCCCTTATCCCAACACGCAGCAGCCGAGTTTCCCTTATGGCAGCTCTGCTGGAGTCCCCTGTGTCCCACACCCCTCCCCAGCCACCCCTACACATTTCACCTCCCCCTTACCTCAACTGGCTGCTGCTCCTCTTCCCCTTAGATGGCAAAACCTCCTGGGCCAGCCCCCCCCTCCCCGACCTGCATTACACCAGCCCCAGGGGGGCTCCGGGCTGCAGGAGGACTCCTACATATAACCACACTTTGCAGGTGGTAACGATGGGCACCTGTGGGACACACACCCCCATTAGGGGTCACAGGGAAAGAGCCTGGTGGGAAGAGGAAAAGTGAGACACACCCCCCCCGGAGGTGATGGCAACAGCCAGGGATGAATTAGTCACCTGGAAGTTTGATCTTGGCACTGCAGACACACAGTGCTGCTCCCCTGGGGACAAACCCACCCCCCAGCGGTGTGTCCGGGGCTCGCTGCAGCAGCGCGGGGGTCCTGATGGAGGGTTTCCTCTTGCTGAGCAGCGCAAAGAGCTGCACCAAACAGGCTCAGCTCATATTTCACACCAAATACATTCATCATCTGTCCAGACCCACGTCTTTGCAGCCACGGGAGGAGGGAAACCGTGAATCCAGAGTTAGCACAAAACACCTCAAAATCATCTCTGTTGGGGCAGTGTGTTGGGGGCGGGGGGGGCTCTGCCTGGCAAAGCCTCCCAGGGTGGCTGCGCTTGGATGAGCTCCCGGTCCATAGGGAAGCCAAACCGGTTTGGTTCGGGCCATTCTCTGGCACGGATATAGTTTTCCTGTAAATGAGAGGCAGCGGCTGGGAACAGGATTTTCATCTGCAGCGTTTATTTGCCTGATGGCGGCTCGGCCTCGTCCACGCATGGAGCGGAGAGGGAACCCGCCGTCCTGCGCACGTCCCTAGGCTATTGTGGCAAGCAGCTACGCAGGGTGGCCACCCCCGGCCCCCGGGACCCTCGCTCACAGCCAGCCCAGCAGCAGCGTCCCCGCCAGCGCGGCGGCCAGCAGGCTGCGGGGGGGCAGCGGCCGGGCCCCCCCGCCGCTCCGGGAGCCCTGCGAGGGCCCGTTGCAGTTGTCGCTGAAGCAGCATCGCAGGGTGGCCCCCCCGGAGCCGCCGCGGCGAGCCTGGTCGCAGAAGGACTTGTAGGAGCAGGATTTAATGACGCTGTCTGCAAGGAAAGGCACAGGCAGCGTGGGGGGGTCCGGCACTGCCGGGCACCGCGGGCGTCGCTCCTCCCCTGCGGTGCTGGGAAGGGGAAAGCAGAGCCGTGTCCCAGCACGGTGCATGTCAGGTGTCAATGGAAGGGTCTCCCTCCTGCCCACGGGCAGCTCCGGTGGCCGAGGGATGTCCCCATGGTCACACCGAGTCACCGCGGAGCGCAGCACAGCCCTGCTGCGGAACGGTGACGGCGTATTTAGAGCCGCGTGTGAAAACACGAAACGCCCCGGCTGTGGAGCGAGCCCGAGCAGGGCCGGGGGTTCATTTTGGGAACCGTCTCCATCCTTCCCGCCGGCCATGCTGCCGCCCTGCAGCCGCAGGGGTGCCCCGAGGGTGGTGGAGCGTTTCTGGAGGACAGGAGCAGCACGCCACAAAGAAGGACTTGCCTTATGCCAGCAAAGGGCTGTGAGTTACCTCAGACCAAAAGCATCTTTCTGGGGACTAAAAAACTTGGAAAAAACCAGGTGGTTCATCCCTGCTTCATGGGGACGAGAGGAAGCCAGCTCCTGGTCTGCCCCGGCAGGTCCTCTGCTTCTGCTTGCCCACTGGTCCCCCCACCCCAGCCCCTCCGTTCCCCCCCAGCACCCCCAGGACTGGACTTACTGGGCGCAGTGATGGTGGAGCAGGCATCGGCATACTGGGGGCAGCTGTGGGAGCCCTGCTTGTTGCAGTCGTTCTCGTTGGACGCAACGCATTTGTGGCATTTCAGCGCTTTACCTGCACAGGGACGGGGAGGAGGAGGAGGAGGAGGAGGAGGAGTGAGAGTGGTGGCCATGCGCCATCCTGGAGCCCCGAGTGCCGTTTGTGGGTCTCCAGGGCCACCGGTGACCCCAGCACAGGGAGTCACGGGCGAGGGGTAGCACCGGTCAGAGCCCGGCAGGAGCCGGCGAGGCCACGGCACGCAGCAGCCTTTGGGGCGGGGGGGGTCTCTCCCGTCCATGAAATTCATGCAAAACCCTTCCAAGTGTGACTCAAAGCGATGAGAGCCAAACTGGGCAGTGTAGCTCCTCCGAGTCCCTGCTCGGCAAAAACGTCCTGAAACCGAGAGTCCTCTAATTCCTTTTACAGTAAAAATAGGTAGACACAATACTTTAAAAAAAAATACCCTCGATCTTTGTCTTCTTGTGCCGAATTCCATTTTAATGAGCATTTTTGGGGGGGAGAAGGGAGAATTCATCTAACGCATGGAAGCAGGTTTGGGGCCTTTGCGTGTGTCTGAAGGACAGCAGCTCCCCGTGCAAGCTTTGGCTCAGAAAGGGCATCCCGAAGGCGCTGCCCGGGGACAAGCGTGGTGACAGGCAGCAAAGGGCCGGGCAGGCGTGTGTGCCGGGAAGGACGAATCATCTCCCAATTGTCCTCAAAGGAGGCCGCAGCCACGGCAGATAATAGCCAGCCCCTCGCCTCCGCTGGCACCCTGTGCGTCAGAGCCGATAATAGGTGCGAGAGCTGTTTGACCCTTCCAGAGAGTTTAGGAACCAGCTGAGCGAATGTGAAAGCGTCATTATCATTTTACGACAGTAAGAGACTTTAAATAACAGCACTGTTTTAAATATCTGCAGACAAAGCGGACACCCCCGACAAAAAACCTGAACCTGAAGATCCTGCTCCTGCCTGAAATGGTGAATGCTTGATTTTGGCGGTGATGGTTAAATTTCGGCCGATGTTGGGAGGAAGGTCTGTGTCTGCTGCGCTGCCTGAGCAGAGCCCTCTCGTGGCAAGCGGGGCCCAGCCCTGGCCAGCAGAGAGGACCCCGCAGGGGGTCAGAGCTCCCACCTCCAGCCCATGGGAAGGGGAAACCCAGTGTCCCGGGGAAACTGGGATTTCATGGGGCCAAATGGCAAACACCTGCCATTAACCCCCACTGGCCCCGGCTCCCACAGCGGGACTGCTGGTCTCCTGCTTCTCCTTTGCGGTTCTTTGCAGCTCCGTCCAACCTTTCCTCCACCATCAGCTAAAACCCGTTCGGGTTTCATCTTCCCTTGGTGCAAAGATCCCGAAACCATCCCGACCTAACCACGCTTCACGGCACTGCCGAGCAGCACAACCGCCTTCCTGCCCTTTCAAATGGCTTTTTGTGACCCTGCCTTTGGGGAACCAGGTTTTAGCTGGGAAACATGGCTCTGGCGATGAGGAGCTGCTGCTCCTTGGCTCAGATGCCTCCTTGGCTCGCTCCAAGATGGAGACCGGGAGGCTCCGCGGTCCCGGCTGCGCACCCACGCCTGTGCTTCGTGCGAGGGGCAGAGAGAGGGCGAGGGACGGGGTGCTCCTCTGGGTGCTCCTAGGAGCAGAAAGACACCATCCCCCCAAAACGCCATTATTCTGCAGGGATGGGAGCAGGAGCCGGCAGGGGCATCCCAGGGACAGGCGAGCCTGCAGGAAGGCGGCAGGGATGCCAGCAAGCAGGAGAGCAGCTACAGCGATTCACCCGCCTGGCACCGCCTCGAGCTACGGACACTTACTTTCTGCGGCCAGGGAGGTGATGATGGCCAGGGCCAGGAGGGTCTTCAGGGCGGGCATTTTCAGCAGTGTGTGGCACGGGGCGTGTAGCCTCTGTTTTGTCTTAAGGTCTTACAGCTAATCTGCTTGGGTGATTGGATCACCGGGCTGGGGATAACACACTTACTGCAGCCCCTGGCTAATGCCATCTTAGCGAGGAGGACGGGACGCGGCTCCCCAAGGGCATGGGCTGCTCCGGGGCTCGGGAGCGGGGCAGAGAAGTGGCTCGGTGCTGGTGGAGGTGGCCGGACCTGCCCACGCTTGCTGGGCTGGGCTCTGTTTTGGGAACCCTCCCCATCTCCAGACACATTACCTTGGTTGGCTTTCAAAGGTCTTGTCCAAGCCCACCTGCTCCATCCAGAGAATAACCCCTTTCCTGCTGTTTGCAGCAGCCGAGTTGGGAAAAAACCCCTCCAAAGTTTCCAACCCAGCAGAAGAGAAGTGCACGAGAGCAACCGAAAACCTGCACAGGGCCGGGTGCCCAGCAGAGCCCTCACCTGCTCCCGGCCCTCAGCGGGGCAGGGCGGTTTCCATCCGCACGGGGGGATTTACCCCGAGCCACGGAAGGTATCGGGGTCAGCGCGGGGATTAAGCCGAGTCCCGCTGCCGAACATCCCGTCGCTGCCCCAGCTCTTCCCCCGGCCGAGCTCGCCCGCGGCCGCACCACCGTGCGGCAACTGCAGGAGCGAAGCGGGGATCAGAGTCACCTCAGGGCTGAATATCAGTTTACGAGTGCAGATTTCAGGAAGAGATGAGAACCGTGCTTACTTCAAACCAACCGCATCGCACACCACGTTAACAAAAACGAGGCAGAGTATGGCCCATCCTGGAAGACAAAGCCAACTTCTCCAAAAACCCTTCGCCGGCCTTACAAACACCACGGGAGGTTTCAAGAGTGATAAACACAATTTTTATTCAGGCAATGAAACATGGGAAAAAAAAAATATATTAGTAATCATTATAATAATCTCATTTGTGTGAGTATAACTCTTACAAATATTTACCTGACATATAAAAGGGAAATTATCGTACATACAAAATTGATGGCGATGGCAGTTACATACATGGTACACCGCGATGGGGGTAGTAGTCAATGCAGAGAAAGTTCCTGCCTCTGGGGGCGGACGGTTTGCAGTCGGGGGGGTTACTCGTTGGCACTTCATTGTAGACAGAGATCTGCCGGCGAACGCACACTCGCACACAGCAACACCAGCGGCGCCGGGGCCGGCACCCGCCGCTCGCAGAAAGGGACACTGAAATTCTACTGGCAAGAAAAACAAACAAAAAAAAGAGGGCAAACACAGCCAGGCTGCGATCCCGACGCAGGGGTATGTGCAGAGTTTCCCGGCGCTGGTCCCGCGGCTCGGTGGCGTTCGCGTGCCCTCGGCGTCGCGAGGTGTGCGGGGACCCGCTGCGCTCCCCTCCTGCTGCCGCCGAGACCCAACGGTCCTGCCCCTTTACAAACACACGCCTTCTATTATATATAACTATAACCAGCATATATATATTTATATATATGTAACTATAACCATATTATAGTTAATAAATCATTCCTTAGGAATCTTCTTTGCCCAGACCGGAGGTGCATGCTGACAGGCACAGGAACGCCACCGCACTGGGGTGAGAGGGGCAGCGAGGCGGGACAGGAGAGGGCAGGGAGCAGGGATGGGGGGGACACGCTGCCAGCGCTGGGTATTGCCACGGAGCTGCTCTCTGCGTCCCAGCTGTCGGGAGGGGGCTGCCGGGGCACGGGGCTGTGCCGAACGCAGGCTGGGTCAGTGCCGGCAGCGCCGAAATCAAAACTTCTGCAATTTTCTGCTACCTCCGGGGCCAGAACAACACCCCCGAGACCAACCGACCTCGGACACCCTGCGGTGGGCTCCCGGCCAGCCCCCGCCCCGAGCCGGTTGCTGGGCTCCTCGGCTGGCCTTGGAACACCAAACCTGGCCCAGGCAGGCTCATCGTCCCCACCGGCCACCGAAACCGAACTCCATCCCTTTGGGCAAAGCGGGAGGTAGCGGCCCCCAGCCGGCGTGGGACACGCACACCTCCTGCAAAGCCACCCCGCGGGGCAGCGTGTCCCCGCGCAGGGCACCGGGCTGAGGGCTCCGTCACCTCCGGTCCCTGCCCGGACCGGCCTCTGGCGCTTTGGCTCCACGGCATGGGACCTGGGGCATCGTGACCGTCACAACCAGCACCACAGCAAACCCCGGCAAAACCAGAAACGAGCCCCAAATCGACTTTTAATGAGCTTGTGCAACGCTGGTCACCTGCTCCCTTCCTCTTCTGAACAGTTGGCAAAGAGGAAAAAAAAAAAACCACCCAACTCCCTAAGAAACCTCCGGGTCTCAAGGAGTTTAATTTAATTGCACGGACCCTCAGAAGGTCCAAAGGGGCAGCACCTTCCGGGGGTCACCCTGCTGTCACCAGCCTGGGAAGGGTCCCTCGCCAGGCAGGGAAGCTGCTCTGCAGCGGGATGCGCAGGAGAAGAGGAGGAGGAGGAGGAGGAGGAGGAGGAAGAGGACACAAAACCCAAAGGCTGGTGAAACAGAGGGAGTCACGCTGCAGCAGGCTGGGGCTGGCACTTCGACTCCCCCAAAAGAAACAGCCCCTGTAGAGCATCTGACAGAGGCTTTTCTACCATCTGCCAGCCCATTAGAGGGACGCGTGAGAAGGACAAAGAAAGAAAAGAGGAAAAAAACGAGGGAAAAAAAACTTTTTTCCTTTCTCTCAGCTGCGCAAAGGGGTGAATATTCAGGACACAGCTCTGAGCGCTGTCAGACACCGGCCTCCCCACTGCAGGCCACCAGCCCGCTCACTGGGATAACTGGGAGTGCGGTGAACAGGCCCGTGCTCTGCGTGCCAGGGCAGGCTGCTGGCACCTTTGCTGCTTAACTGTATAATAAATTCTCTCTATACATAATATAACTAATAAAATATATATCAGGTGTATGGCTCTGATTTAAACAGATGTTTGCACTGCACGCTCAACACAGGGAATTAGAAAATAGAAGGAAAACAGCTCAATTCTTTTACAAAAAGGTAGCAGCAAAAAGGTTTTCGAAAGTCTTAGATAGGCTGGGTGGGAAACAGTCCAAACAGCGAGTATTTCCCTTATGTGGCGCTTTACAACTACCCCTTCAAGGCGACAGTAGAGAATCCTCCACCGCTGCAGCTACTGCCTGATCCTGTCCATCTGCCTTCTGCCGGAGGGGATGGTTCTGCCTGAGGGGCAGCACCCACAGCCCCACGCCACCCCACAGCCCCATGGCATCCCCACGGCATGCCCCAGCCCCACGGCATCCCCACAGCATCCCCGCGGCACCGGTTACTGCTCCGGACACCGAGTGCTGCGCTCAGGGCACTGCAGACAGGAAAATACGGCCCCGCACCGCAGCAAGGCAAGGCTGGCTCATGCAACGGCGTTACCAGGGCACGGATGGGATCTAGACGGGGATTTAAACACACCATACCCCCACTCCCACCCCGAGCCCCCCGCTTCCCCGCACAGCGCAAAGGCAACCTCAGCAATCCCGCTGGAGCTTGGCGTGCCCAGAAAAGCAAACACCTCCGCGACAGAGCGGGCAGCCTGCGTGGGGAGTCGGGTTTTGGGCTGCATCCAGACATATTTCAAAGCGTATTTTGCTGCTGCCTGGATGTGCCTTTGCCTGTGAAGGCCGGCTTTTGTTTGGTTCTCTCAATATCCAGTGCTGTGAGGGCGCTTTTGACAGCAGCACAAGAGCTGGGGCAGCGCTGTGTGCCACCCTGCCGTTCTGTAGGGACTGGGGAAAGGGCTGAAGTCAGCGAAGGGTGAAGCAGCTCAGGGTTTGCTTCCTTCCCCCTGCAGCACCCGAGGTGGGGAACCGACCTCCCCGCGGCGTGGGGAAACAGCAGCAAGAGCCTTGGCTTTGCGGATTGTAAAGCGGACTGGAGACCCCGCGTTAACAAGCCTCAGGAGGTGCCAGGGAAGGGACAGGGAGGACAGACGGACAGTCCCAGCTCCCCAGAACCAACATCTCCCCGTCTCTCAAACACCTCTTGGTGCAGAAGCCTCCTGCCCTCCCCTCGGCCGGGCTCTCCTGTGAGGGGACTTAAATTACTACTGGTGAAGTGGCCGTACGTGTGCTTCTGGGGGAACGAGACGTGTGGCAGGACCGTGCCCGACGGGAAGAAGTGAGCAGAGAGCCTGAGTGCTCATAAATGCTAATAAAGTGCACGAATGCAGAGACGTGGGCTTCCTTCCTCCCAGGCTGGCGCGGCCAGGGACGAGGATGCGCTGTGCTGCATTTCGCCCATGTACCAGAGCCTGGGACCAGCCCCAAAACCCACCGATCCACTGGGAGGCTGCTTAAGCCAGGGCATTCACGCTGGTGGCCCCAGACCACCTGTGGTGGGTGCCTGGGGTCCCCGAGCGCCTTCGCCGTGAACCCACGTGCCAGGTCCCCTTCCCCAGTGCAAGAGCCAGCGGCTCCAACCCCGGCATCGTCCACGTCCCGGGGCAGGACCTGTGCAAAGGAACACGGGAAGACAGTAAGTGACAGAGCGTGCAGGGGCACAACTAGACCCAACCCAGCCTGGCCAAGGGGGGGACAGAGCCCGGGGTGTCACCTCCCAGCTGAGAGGTGACATCCGTGCAGAAGGACAGTGTGGTGGCCGTTCGCTGTGGACCCCAGGAGGGACACGCACAGCCAGCCTGGCCACGGGGAACCCATCCCAGAGTCCCTGGGGAGAGACGGGGGAGTGTGGGGATCGGCTCTGCATGGGGACAGCGCGGGGACTGGCTCTGCTCTGCCCGGGGACAGCGCGGGGACCAGCAGCCAGGCAGAGCGGGCATCTGGACGCGTGTGCTTCTCTGCCGGGGTTCCTGGGCGGTCAGGCAAGGTGCTCGGCGTTAGGAGAAAAGCGGCCAAGTGCAGGGCGCTGGGCGAGGGGCGGCGAGGCTCAGTCTGTCTTCCCCAGCTTCGCTATCAGCTCGTCGCAGATCTTGGTCAGCTCCTCAATCTCCTGGTTCTGGAAGAAAAGCAGCCCTTGAGGACCCCCGCGGCGGCACAGATGGGGGATAACGCCCGGGCCCATCTGCCACCGAGCCAGCGCGGGAAGGGGCAGCCGGCTCCTGCGCCTGTCCCTGCGACAGCCCCTCTGGGCATCATCCAGGCGCCGTGGAGACCCCCGGGGTCACCCCTCCTTGTCCCCGGCGGACCCCGGTGCTGCACAGAGCTCGGCTGTGAGCGGGTGCACCTGGGCAAGCTCTGCCCGTGAGCCACGACAGCCAAAAACCTGCCAGCCCTGAACCAGCCCCGTCTTCTGCACGCAGCCGTGCCCGCGCCCAGGCAGAGCTTGCACCTCCGTCCTTGAGAGGGGACGCAGTCATGCACTTAAACACAAAAACCAACCAAACCCAACCAAACCATCGCAAAACACAAACAAAACAAGCAAATGAAAAAACACCCCCCAAAAAACCCAAAATACTTTCCGGGTCAAAAATCTGGAGGATACCTCCAGCACC
The DNA here is from genome assembly GCA_947846985.1 of Fratercula arctica. NCBI lineage: Eukaryota > Metazoa > Chordata > Aves > Charadriiformes > Alcidae > Fratercula > Fratercula arctica. The sequence continues at coordinate 2,306,482 of CANTUZ010000023.1, forward strand.
ACCAGGATGCTCAGGGCAGGGAAGGCGAGGGCAGGGATGCGGAGGGAAGGCAAGGGCAGGGATGCGGAGGGAAGGCAGGGATGCGGAGAGGAGGCGAGGGCAGGGATGCGGAGGGAAAGCGAGGGCAGGGATGCGGAGGGAAAGCGAGGGATGCGGAGAGGAGGCGAGGGCAGGGATGCGGAGGCAGGCGGGGCGTTACCTTCTGCTGCAGGGCTCTCTCCAGGGACTCCACCTTCATCTGCTCCTTGCGCAGCCCGGCGTGCAGCGCCGCGCTCTCTGCTTTGGCCTTGGTGCGCACCTGGGCGATCTCCTCGTTGGCTCTGCGGTGGGTTTGGGGACAAGGGGACGCGGGTCACGCCTTGGGGTGCAGGCAGAAGCACCGCGGCACAACCTCAGACCAGGCGGCGGTGGCGCCCGGCTCCTGCTTGCCTGGATGCCTGAGAGGTGGTTTTCCCATATGGAAAACCTGCGTGGAACTGGATTAATTCAGCTCCTCCAAACTCCTGTTTGGAACCTCCACTTTCTCAGAGCGAAGCCAAACCAGTTCCTCACCCACTTCTCTTGGGGCTACCGTGTGTGGGTGAGCTACCACTTGGGAGCTGAGCCTCGGGAGCTGCGCGACCCCTTGGCGCACCACAAACACGAGCCCTCTGAAACGTGGGAACTCGTTAAGTGACTGTAAACAGACCGTGAACCTCAGTTTCTCCATTAAAAAACCAACTAAGCAGAGATCAGCGACTCCATTCAGGATTTGGGCTGCCTTACTTACAGCCATTCCCAGTCACTTGAGACGGCGGTTGTAAATGGCAGCTTTTCACATCGATAAGCTCCTGCTTTCCAACCTCAGGGAAGCCAAATGCAGACACTGCCCTGCAAGGTCCCGAAGCACCCCGAAAGCCCCCCAGCACGATCTCCTGCATGACCTTACTTGTCTAATTTTTCTTCTGCGTGGACTTTCAGGGCCTGATACCGCTGCTCCTCTTGCTTGACGCGGGTTAAATAATCTTGGGCGCACTTCTTCAGAGCTTCTTCATTCTGGAAAAAAACAGTACAGCCACCTGCATTGGGGCTGAGCACGGAGACGGTGCTCTGACGGGGTGATACATCCTGTTCTGAGCGTAAAAGAGAAAGGCTTTAAAGAGAACCAGCTCCTCCCTGATGCTGGAGCCCCTTGTGGAGCTCGGCCGCATGGAGGAACGGTGTGTAGATGGAGGCGGGGGTTCTCGGGGCGCTTTGCCCCGGTACAGGCTCTTCCCAGGGCTGCAGCTCTGCCCAGGGCACAATGCCCCACTGCCGGCAGAGAGTGCGGAGAAGAGCCAGGTCCCCGCGCTGCCTTCCCGGGGCATTTGAGAGGCTCTTTGCTGGTTTATCCGAAAGCGAGCAGAGGACAGCATGCCACAGTCCTCCAAGCAGGGCCGGGGCACATGAAGCAGCGCCGCGTGGGACAGGAGAGCCACGGGGCTGCAGCACGGGACAACCTGGGGACAGTGTCCTGGGGACAATGTCCTGGGGACTCTGCAGGGAGAAAGAGGAAACCAAGGTAAGAACCTTCTTAAAGCCTTCTAGGACGCCCTTCAGGTTTTCATATCTCCTGAAGAGATCCGACAGGGACCTCTCCACCGAGTTTAGGTCTGCCAGAGCCTGGTCCTTTTCCATCGTGAGCTGCTGCAGGTTCTTCTGAGACGTCATGTTTGTCCTCTGCTCATCCTCTGTGATGGAGCATAAACGGCGGGGACACGGTGACTGAGTGGGGAGGGCTGTGACAGCCGGCTCCTGCCCCGCACGCCTGGCCAGGCAACGGCACCTTACCTATCATCTGCGCAATGGTCTTCTCGTACTCAGCCACGATTTTCCTAGCAGGGAAAGAGGAAAAAAAAGCAGGTAAGAGGCAGCTGTTTTTCGCAGACATGCACCGACAGCTCTGCTGCCCCTTCCCCAGGGCACAAGGCAGCCGGAGCAGCAGCGGGTCTGCAGCGCGACGCCCGCGGGCACTGCCCGACCCCAGCACCCCCCGGCCAGCGCAGCTAATGGGGTTTTATTCCTGCCACAAAGAGACCGGCGGCCTCAACACAGCACAAGCACAAAGAGTCCATGTCTCCCAACATGTCACTGATGATGCCGAGCCATATCATCCCATTACGGCCCCACATACCCACCCCCACGTGGGAGCGTGCAGAGCCCAGCGCCGCACCGGGCAGGAGAAGGCTTTTACCTCATCTCCAGGACCTCCTGGCGGCTCTCTTCATACTTCTTCTTCCACGCGTTGGCTTCAATCTCCTTTGTGATAATCTAGGTTGTGGCAAAGACAGGACCCTTGGGACGCGCTCCGGGCGGTCTCCCTTGCTGCGACGCGCAGGGGATCAGTCCCCCCGGCAGAGCAGAGCTGCCCTCGCTCCCCCTGCAGCGGCAGCAGCCGGGATGGGGTGCGGCGAGGGGCAGCCCCGGGGGGAGGACGGGGTGCCTGGCCGTTACCTCCTCTCTGATGAGCGTGAGCACGGCCGTCTTCTCGCATTCACTGAGGCAGATGCCGTCCAGGGGACTCTCACTCCTGCTCACGCCGGTGACAGCCGTGGGGGGCTTGTCCATGGAGCACAGCCCGGGATTGCCCTGGGGGGAATCACCCAGCCGGGATGCTGTGTGGGGCTTCTTCTCACCCCGCTTCTCCTGTTTGGCATGTTCTCCCCCATTTTATCAGACTCAGCTCAGGCACTGAGCCTCCCCACCTGCACACCCTGCACACCCCGACAGCTCAGAGCCCGGTATCGGGCACCCAGCAGAACCCAGACGGGGTTTTCCGTGCACTTTCTGCCCACTCCGTGCCGGCAGCCGGAGGCCACCCCCGGGAAGCAGCATCCCGAAGGGGAGAGGGAGCAGGGGCCCGTTTCAGAAGGAGGAGACCCAGGAGCTCACTCCTGACATCCCTTCACTTTCCCCATGGCTGGTTTTCAACTGTCTCCAGCCTGGAGGATCTTTGCCGAGTGTGAGCCACACGCCGGGGGTTTGCGATGGCCTGCCTCCATCACCCCCCGGTCAGGTGGGAATGTCGCTGCAGCCGACGCATCCCAGTTGCTGCCGGCACATTTGCTGGCCCTCGCTGATGGCCCCAAACACGCACGGGAGCTGGGGGGGAGCAGGCTGCACCCCCCTGCAGGGCAGGGTCTGGCCGAGCCAGCTCTGAGGCTGCTCCCGCTGCCTCCCCCGCAGGACAGCCCCACTCATCCCACTGTATCCAGCTCTCCGGGAGTGCTCCGGAATGGGAGACGCTCGCGCAGGGCTCCTGGCACCCTCCCATCTCCATTATGGGTGTTCTGGCAAGGCATGAGGTGATGGTACCCCCCCCCCCCCGCCCCGGCTCACTGCCTTCTCCCCCCACAGCCCAGCTCCTTCCCACCAGTGCTGCAAACTGGGGGGACCAAGGCGGGGGGAGAGCTCATCCTGCCTGGATGCCGGCCCCATCCCTTCCCTCGTCGGGGTGGGGGGAGGGGGGTCCTGCAGCCTGAAAGCCCTCCAGAAAAGCATTCCTTCAAACTCAGGCTTACGCCACCGCCTGTTCCTCCTTTTATCATCCCAGCCCCAGTGACAGCCCCGAGCAGCCATCTCCTTGGGAACCGGCTGCCAGGCCATAAATAGAGAAGTGCTCCGGAGGAGGCATCTGCTTTTGCTGTGTTTTGGAAACGAGAGCAGTAAAGCACTTCTCTCCCCCCACTCTCCTCCCCTGCGCTTTAACTGCAGCCCAGGTTTATGCACAACTGAGCCCTTCAGGGGCTCTCACTGCTGCCTGTGGCAGTGGGCAAGCGATGGCCGGTGGCAGTAGCCACCCCCAGGTGCAGGTTTGGGTCCGGGCAGCCTCACACCAGGGAGATTTGGCCCCGTGTTGTTTTGGCAGTGGCCCCCCCGCAGCATTTCCCCCAAGCAGGCGCACACCTGAACACCTGCGCGTACCTCTGCCCACCGCCTGCCCCACGGCAAACCCCCCGCGCCGGGGGCTTGGCATGACCCCGGCTCGTCTGCAGGAGCAGGGTCTGCCCACGCTCTCCCAGCACCAAACAAAAGATTCACTTTGCCTAATGTCCTTGTGGGGCTTAGCGTAGTTAAATCTGTCTCAGAGAAGCTAATTTTGCTGATGTTGCTAATCTCATTGTCATCTGCTTGCCACCTCGAGCAGCTTTGGCCAGGGGTGACTAAGCTGGCACAGGGTCCCCCCTGCAGCGGAGGGGTCTTGGGGCTGTGCCGGTGGCTCCTCGGGGCACATGGGGGGTGTCCCCATGCAGATGTGCCACTGCCAGGGCGCCTGGGTCACTGGTGGCTGCAGAGCCATGATGGTTTCATTAATCCCCCCATCGCTGCTGTCAGCTGCCTCCCCGAAAGCAGCGTTTGAGGCTCCCTTGTAGAAGGGACAGGCACCAACCGGCCGTCAGAGCCAGCCCTGGACCCCTCCACGTGAGACACAGCCCTGTCCTATGGCTCGTCCCTTCCCTGTCATCTCCTCTGCCCTTCCACTGTCATTCAGCCACCGCCAAACGCAGCGTTTGCTCTCACTGCCCTCCCACGGCCGCAGCCCTGGCTCCTACAGCCCTGCTCTGTCCCCACCATCTCCCCATCCTGTCCTCTGCCTGGCCCCTCCTGGCCTGCTGGGAAACCACCGGGAGTTTTATCAAGTCCTTGCGTGGGCTCAGCTCCCAGAGAAACTCCTTTCAGAGAGGTTTTGGTGGCACTTCTGGGATTAGCAGCAAGGTTTGCTGCAGCGTCCCCCCAGCCCTCTGCTCCGCAGGGCAGGAGGATCAGCCCTCCCGCAGCCCCACCGCCCTGATGAGCCGCACGCCATACCGGCACCGCTGCCCAGCACCGCACCACCACCCCATAGCACCGCCCAGCACCGCAGAACCGCCCAGCATCGCAGAACCAGCCCGCACCGCCGCCCAGCACCGCACCACCACCCCATACCACCACCCAGCACCACAGAACCGCCCCGCATCGCCGAACCACCCTGCACCGCCACCCAGCACCGCACCACCACCCCATACCACCGCCCAGCACCACAGAACCACCCCGCACCGCCGCCCAGCACCGCACCGCCACCCAGAGCATCCCTGCGGGCAAGGGAGGAGGAAGAAGCAAGAGGCACTCACAGGGAAGATGCCAGGCCCATCCTTTTCCGTCTGCTTGGAGATCTCCTTTTCAAAGCCTAAAGACAAGGGAATACAACCTCTTAGCTACCTGGAAAGAAGACCCTGGCGGCACATGTGGACTTGCTGGGATGCAGAGGGGGTACCCCTGAGTCTCTAAATCCCCTGAGCTTCCCCTCACAACGGGCTTCTTTGCCCGCAGCTCTTGCCCTCGCAGGGAGGATGCATCCCGCATCCCTGTCCCCGGGCTTCCACCCTCGCAGGGAGGATGCATCCCGCATCCCTGTCCCGGGGCTTCCACCCTCGCAGGGAGGATGCATCCCGCATCCCTGTCCCGGGCTTCCACCCTTGCAGGGAGGATGCATCCCGCATCCCTGTCCCCGGGCTTCCACCCTCGCAGGGAGGATGCATCCCGCATCCCTGTCCCCGGGCTTCCACCCTCGCAGGGAGGATGCATCCCGCATCCCTGTCCCCAGCCTGCCCTCCTGCACTCCCCGAGTGGAAACCAACACTCCCCTCTGGTGGCAGCTCAGCCCCGTGCCCGTGTCCCCGCAGCCACCCACACCAGCCATTGCTGGGGATGGCGGGGGGCTGAGGAGGAGGAACGGAGACGCAGGGGACATTCTGCGCTGTGCCGGCCAGCGCGGGCAGGACACATCCCTGGGGTGAAGCCCAGCTGCTCGGGCCACTCCAAACAGCAGAAGCCTCAGCCCACGCCAGCTGGGCCTGATGCCCCCCCCAAAAAGAACTGCCGCATGGCCCCCGCTATTCTTAACAACAGTGGGGAGAAGATAAAAGCCATCTCCTCCTGTCTGCAGCGCGCGGGACACCCTGCCATCTCCCACAGCGTGGGAGATCACTTCTGAACCTCCCTCAAACGGCCGCAGACACGACTGGCTACCCAGGTGTTAACTGGGCACAGAGAAAAAGCATTGCCAGAGCCCAGCTGGGAAAGGAAGGAGCCAACGTAATGCTTGGGAGTGCTGATTTCCTAGTGTTTCCCCCCATGTATCCCCGGCCCAGGTCACAGCACCGTCCCCACAGCCAGCACCGAGCCTGTGCTCCCCTGCCTGGCCCTCCGAGATGAGCAGCGATAAATAAAACCTCCCAGCCTCGCCGCTGACGATCACATTTTCCCTCGCTCGAGAGACAAAGGACTGTCTTCCTCTCCCGGAGCCTGCAGCTCTGCACAGCTTTCAGGAGAGATGATTAATGGTACCCGCGCGGGGGAGAGCTGCAAACCTTCCGCACAGTAATTTCTCCTGCTTGCACCTATAACTTTGCTATCGATTAAATGTCATGTCGCCTGGCTTTTAATTATTTTTTAATGGATTGGTCAGAGAGGCTAATTACACCGGAGACTGATAGCAAAACACCACCGGGAGCATTAGCGGGGGTCTCCCGCACCGACACGGAGATCTCCATCAGCCACAGCAGCCCTGCTGCTGGCAGGGGCTTTGGCCAGGGGTCCCTGCAGCCCGGGCACACACCGGGAGCATCCCAGCTGATCGCTCGGCTCAGTTTGCTGGTGGACACTGGTTTCGGGAGGGCACTGGCTGCGGGGCAGCGTGTGCCACGGGCAGGGAGCATCACGGACCCGAGCCACCCCCTCCCACGGCGTCACGGGGAGAGTGCTCTGCACCAAGAGGGTCTAAAGACAGCCTGTACCATGATTTTTCCATATGCAAACAGCGCAGATAAGCAACTGGAGGTTTCATTGTAACTTGCCCGGTCAGTGTAAATAAAGGGTGATGAAGCCGCGTTGCCTCAGCAGCACCACTTCCCTGCCAGAGGCTGTAGAGACGGCCTGGGTGCACGCACGGCGCATCTCCAGAGCCAGAGAGATGGGGATGCTCCTCACCTGCCTCCGTGCCCTGCTTCGCCGCCGGCACGGGAACATTGGAGCACTCAAAGTACTCCAGGTCATCTTCTGGCTCGCCCTTCTTCTCCAGCCCGGCCGGTTTCTGTGCGGAGGTGGTGGAGGCCAGCTTCTCCTCATCAGTGGCATGTCCGTCCCGATTTGCAATATCTGGGATTTCTGAGATCAACGCTCCTTCATCCTGCAGGATCAAGGCATGTGGTTAAGCAGGACTGAGCTAATCCATGGGGATCAGGCAACCGGGCTGCCTGGACAGCCTGTGGAAAGCACGGGAGGCTTAGCATGGCAGCCACCAACAAGCTGCTCCCCACCAGCGCCTCGGCAGGTTTCAGCAGAAGGAAACACGTGGTGCCAGGGACAGAAGTGATTAACAGGCAAAATCCATTAACCCAACGATGGAGCTCAGTGCTTTGCCCTGGCCCATGCTGGGGAGAAGGGCTGAGATGGGGCACAGACATGGTCCCTAATGAACCTTGTGGAAAAGAGAGGGCTTCCTGGCCAGGAACCCCCCTCCAAGGGACAGGCTCACGCCGGGGTGGGCACCAAGCACAGCGCTCCTCCCTCCCTTCCCACCCATGGGAATGGCCCATGGAGAAGACGTTCTCCCTGTGGCCGGGAGCTGCCGCTTTCAGGGAACCATCCCCTCGGCCGGGGGCTGCTCAAGCAGACGCCAGCCCGGAGCTTCCCACGCTGCCCTCCCAGCATCCCACGCCCGGCCGGCGGCTCCCAGCGGGATCCCACCTACCTGAGCGCCAATGTCCAGGGCCAGGGACTGCGTCTCGTAGTGCTTCACCTTGCAGCCGCTCCTGCAGGGGAGACAGAAGTGGGGGCTGAGGCCGGGGCCGGCGGGGGCTGTGCTGGGGGGGAGGCGGGGGCGCGTGCGACACAGCCCAAGCGGGGGGAGGCAGCCCCAGCCCCAGCAGCGCACCCGCCGCGAGCCAGCGACCCCACTCACCAGGGAAATATTGAGGCAGGGCAAGTTCTGGAACGAACAGGAGGAACAAGCAAATAAAACACACGACTACACAGCCATCGGGTTTGTCTTTGAGGCGTTTATTCCTGCCGAAGGTAAGGATCAGAAAAAGGACCCCGAGGTGCTGACAGCGAGAGAAAGAAAGGAGCCGGCAACAAAAGATTTCCCTTGCTGCGCCCTCGCCCTGTGCGTCCAGCGCGACGGCATCCCCAGGTCTGAGCATCTATTGGTCTTCTGCAGGAAGGAACCATTTCCAGGCTGTCTCATGCCCTGTCCCCGCAGCTGGAGGTTTGTCGGGGACATCTCCGCAGCATCCACGTGTCTCCCACGTCAGTCAGACCGTTAGAGAGCTCTGCTCTGCTCGCAGGAGAGCACCAGGACGATGTGCTGCGCCTTGCGCGCTCCCTCTGCCCGACGCAACGGCTGTCCCAAGGAGAAGGGCCTCGCGGAGGGGAGGAGGTTGAGCTCAGGTTGTTCCTGCCGGTGCTCCATGGCTGGATGTCCTCCAGCCAGGCAGCTCTCCCTAGGACCGTGTCCTGCGCTCCCCGAAACGCACCTCCCACAGCGCGGCCGCAGGGCTGCCGGCACAGCCGCATCCCGACACACCAGGCAGCGGCACCGTCCATCAGCGCCAGGCAGCGGAGGGGCAGCAGTGGGGCAGCCCCAGCAGCGCCGGGTCCACGTCACCAAAGCCCGCGGGGACCGAGGGGGTCAGCCGCGAGATGACACATGTCCCGGCACTCGTCCCTGGCACGTGAAGGAGAGCACGAGCTCTCCTCCCGCGTCTCACCACCCTCTCGCCCCAGGTTCAGCGTCTTCCCCCACTCTCTGCCATGTCCCAACCCCCAGACGACAGATATTCACTGAGCTGGGGTGTGAAGCCCACTATGGGTACGTGGGGAGGGGTCTCCACCTCCGGACTCGGCGCTCCCTGCTGTGGGGACACGGGCAGGGCTCGAGGTTCGCCATGAGCTGTACCAAGGTCTAAAGAATCGCCCCCACCTGCTTCGCTCCAGCCCCCCCTGTCCCACGTGCACCAGCGCAGCGCAACGAGCACCGTGGCAGCACAGCACATGGAAATTTTATTTGCACGCTCACATGCACACCTGGGTCAGAGTGAAAAATCGCTCTTGACTGCTTTTCTCCATCAGGCCCTAACGGGAGCAGCCAAACTGCAGCACCCCGTGTCCTCACCCCCGCCTCTGCTCCGCCACCTCTGGGGCCGGGGTCCCTGGATCGATCTCCCCCCAGGACACCAAGGGAACAGCTCGGTGGCTCAAGGGGATGGGGATACGGGGAGAAGACAGCCAGGGCGGACGGCGCCGGCTCTGCCCCGCAGCCGGGACAGGCAGCGGGCTCCCGGCTGATCCACCCGCAGGCAGCACAGCACGGACAGCCCCGCCACGGACAGACCCCACTGTTCAACACCGCGCCGTAAAACGGCAGATCAGCTCCCGCCCGAGACACAGATGTCAGCGCTGGAGCCCGGCTCTAGTTCTGCCCGCGCATACGGCACTAAGCGGAGAAGGGGGGCATGGGGAGGGATGACATAAGAACAGGAACTAAAGCCCAGCACGCTCCTCCCTCCGACTCCCCTCACACGAGAGCAGAGCCCGGGGGGGGCTGACAAGCTGCAAGAGACACCGAGCATCGCTGGGACACTAAATGGGGGTAACACTGGTCCCTCCCGTGTGCCCTCCCCGCAGGATGGAAGTGCAGGGCGGCAGCGGCCCCCGGGGGGGCACAGCACGGGGCACTCGATATTTCACTGGTGTCCGAGCGCGGGGCTGCCCGTGCCGGGGGGGGGGACGGCAGGGCCGCGCCGCAGCAGCGCAGGTCAGTGGACCAAGGCTGCTTTACCAGGGCCGTGCTTTCCAGCCCCTCCAGGACCAGCTCCACCACCCCGGCTTTGGGCACAGGAGGGATGCTTCGGGGGACAGCCACAGGCACAGCAGCGCTGGCACCCACCACAGGTCCAAAGAGAGCCCTGTCGGGAGCCAGCTGTGAGGGCAGAGCTCCCCCGAGACCGACACATCCCGGAGCCAGAGGAGACAGTCCCCCAACTCCCTCGCCTCCCAGCTAATGCTTCCCACCCCAGCCCTCGACAGAACCCTCATCCTCAGGGCTAAAATCTACCCGTCTGTGCAGGGACCTGGATTGCACAGAAGCCTGTTCCCCCTCCGTCAGCCGACACACGGGTTTCGGGTGCCTGTGCATCATCGGGAGGCGTTGCGGGTCGGCATGCTGCGAGAGCAAGCGCAGGCGCACGCTGCACCTCTCCTCTCCCTCTCCCTTCCCTCTCCCTCTCCTCTCCTCCCTCTCCCAGCTGAGCTGCCGCGGAGACCCGGCCCAAGAGGTGCGGGACACAAACCAGACAGCAGAGAGCACAGAGGGCAAGAAGGAGCCTGCATGCCATGGAAGGAGCGGGGCCAGCACACACCCAGAGAGAGAGGACGAAAAAACAGCAAAGGAACAGAAGAAATAAATACAGAAGAGAGTACTTACAACAGAAAACAGAGAAATTTCACTTGTTCAGTAGTCCTGATGCACCAAAGCACGGACAGGGAGAGAGACAGACAGATGGAGAGAAGAAGAGCGTGTGAAAAGACCTGGATATTAACTCTCATCTGGAGAAGCACAGCGAGTTGCCCAGCTCTGTCTTTTTGGAAGGAACACACAGATCAAAGATGCCCCGATTCTGCATTTGCTATTTGCCGTGGCAGGAGGAGATTCAACCGCGAATCCCGCTGCCGGGGGAGGCGAGTGCCTGGAGCATCCCGTGCTGCTCCGAGTGACGGGGAGGGAGCCTGGAAATCCCCCTCACCGCCAGCTCCGGCTCGCCCGCGGTCACGCACGGGAACGCCGGCTCTTAAAAAAAATCCGTATCAACCCAGTGCAAAGTATTCCTAAGAGAAAAACATCCAACATAAAACCTAGCAGCAAAACTAAGGTTGCCTGCTCTCCCTGTGAAAACCCACTCTCTCGTTTTCCCACTGGAGCACGCCAGCAGAGTGACGGCTTGTTTCGGTTTTACTGCCAAACCAGCCACAAACTCCTAAAATTTCCCCTTTTAGGCTCATTTCCTGCTCAGCCCTGCAAGGGGTTCCGACCGCCCGCGTTCAGTGCGATCACAAATTGGAGTGGGAGGGCCCAAAATTGGCTGGGCAATGATTCCCCCGTGCAACGCCCGCTCTGCTGCCCTCGCCCAGGCAGAGCCCAGCTCCAGCTCCCCCACCGCAGGCTGGGGCTTCGGCGCTGCCCAGGCACAGCTCGGAGGACGTTTGTGATACAACAGGTGAAACACCACGAAAACAGCAAGCTTTAGCCATTAAACCTCTTCCCAGAGGAGGGTAACGCCGTCTGCGTTCCCAAAGTGGCACTGTGAAACGTCAGCATTTACACGGGGGTTTTAAATAGCTCGGTTCAGGAACTAAACATGCACTTAAATAGTAGAGCAGGGGATAGCAGCTCCCTACCGCCGGTGCAAATGTGACACAAGCAGCCAACGATCTGCCTGTTTGACCCCTGTTCTCTTCCCCTGCTGTAAAAACAGGAGATTCAGCAGCAGCTCACAAATGTCCCAGCAGCATCTGATCCACCAGCCCTGCACCCACCAGCGCCAGAACACCCCGAACCCTGGCGCGGGCTGGGCAAGCCCCCCAAGTGACGGAGCCCTGGGTACAGGTTTGCTCCCACTCCTCGACCCCACGAGGGGATTTCCACGGGGCGATCCTGCGAGCCGGGGCACTGGCACTGCTCCGCAACACCCGTCCCTCTCCTCCCATCCTCTCCCGAGCGCCTGGGGTGCCAGCAGGGAGAGGGGACCTGCCCCTCCGCCGGGACATGGGGTGGATAACACCGGGGAAGCAGCAGTGGAAGGCGAGGTGCACGTCGGTGCTGCTCAGGAGGCACGGGGACAGGACCGCCATGGCCACCGCCGCGCACCGGCACTCACGTTATCAGGCGCAACTTGGGCTTCTGCGGGGAGTCTCTGCCTTTCGCGAGATCGTCCTGCACCTCCAGCGTCTGGGACTCGAGGATTTCGTTGAGGCTGTTCTCGGCAGCGGGGCAGGAGTCGGGGGCGGTGCTGGGGAGGGTCTTGGTGGGCTTGAAGGGATCCACGGAGTCAAAGTTATTGGGGTCGAACTGGTAAGAGCCCTTGGGGAGCGTCGGCGAGTTCTGCAGCGGGTTGAGCCCCGGGCTGTCCCAGAGCGAGGGACCCAGCCGGGGGGAGCCCCGGGGAGGCGGTGGCTCCGTGGGACCCCTCTCCGCATCCTCGGCTGGTTTCTTGGTGGGGTCTCGGTGTCTCTTCGGCGTCAGCTTGCTGGCCGGGATCCTGCTGCCCTTCCTGGGCGTAGCTCTCCTGGCCTCGGGGCTCTCCCTCCCCTCCGTACCATCGACCTCGGATTTCGGCACCTGCCCCTTGGGCTCCAGGGCCGGGTCCCCCTCCAGGTCCCCGGGGGTGCCGCCGGGCTGGGGGAGGTGGCATGGGGCTGCTGGGGGGGAGCTCTGCAGCCGGCAGCCCCCGGCCACGAAGGGGTTTACACTCTCATCGTACTGCTCGGGGTCGAACTGGTAGGATGCTCGGGGCACCGGGGTCTCCTCTGTGGTTTCTTCTGTCTTCCCCCCCAGCAAAGGGGGTTTCTCCTTCCCGAGCTGGCCCCGGCTGGGGGAGCTCTCCCGGGCCAGAGCACCAGCCCTTGGCTCCACCAGCCCTGTGCTGGCGTCAGCCGCGTCCTCTCCTGACATGACGCGCTCCTGGGCGGCTCTGCCGGCATGGGGCACCGGGGCCGGCTCCGCAGCGGGCACAGCGACGCAGCCAGCGCCAGCCCCGCTTCCCAGCACGGCTGGGGGCTGGGGTCCAGCCGGCGGCTGCGTCAGGGACGCGTCTGCGGGGTCGGGTTCCCCTTTAGTATCCGAGTTGGCTTTAGGGGCTCCGGTCTCCGGTTGAGCCTCATCTTTGGGGGGCTTCCCAGGTGAGCTGTCCCGGTCGGCTTCCCCTACCAGCAGGTCACCATGGCCACCGGGCTCTGAAAAGATAAAAGGAGCTGGTTAAACCCTTGCCTGCCGTGCACCCCTCGCCAGAGGGGCTCCTCTGCCCCCCTCACGGCTGCTGCAGGCTCAGATTTTATGGGGGATGCACTGACCCAAAGCTCAGCCTCCCCACCTGCCAGAGCCACTGCGTAACCCCGGCTTCAAGCACTGTCTGTAAGATTTGAAGTGGAGAAAACATACATAAATTGCAAGCCGAGGGCGAGCCCCTGTGGGGAGGCATCCACACCACCCAGCAGACCCACCAATATCTCCATTGGTGCCTTTCCTCTCCCCCCACTCGCTCCCACCCAGGCGGCAGCGCCAGGGGGCTGCGAAGCCCAGTGAGGCTCCCGAGGGCCAGACCCCGACGGGATCGACCGCGGGGCAGCTGCTCCCAGGGCAGAAATGTTCACATCCGAGCGGGAACAGCAGTGCCAGGGAGTCACTGCTCACCTGGGCGGAGAGTTAAACGTTACCGAGAGGAATTTGGGGAACCATGACATGAGAAACCACCACGAAACGAGATTAAGCAGGTCCCGGGGAGAATGGGAACGGGATGCTGCGCTTAATGAATAAGGACGTAACAGGCTGCAGAGGGGATTTGGGGCTCCGCCGGCCACATGTGGCTGGGTGCCAGGGCTGCGGAGTGGGATGTGCCCCCAGCAGAGGGAAGGTGTCCAATGCAAACTGCTCCCCAGGATCTGGCCACCGCACCCCGAGTGCGGGAGCGGGTTTGAGGGCCCCCTGCTCTCCTGCAGCCCTGACGGGCGCCCGACGCAGGGATGCCACGGGGTACGGACAGTCCTCGCCCACACCAGCAGGGAAGGGGGGCACAGCAGAGCAGTGAGACCCCCAGAGAGCAGCCATCCCGCAGGGAAGGGCCTGCCGGAGCAGCCCCACTGCTCAGCACCGCGGTCTCCATCCTGCCTGCACCCTCTCTGCAGAAATCCCGCCTGTGCATTTATGCCGGGCTCGCCACGCCGCTGTCAGAGTTTCTTAATCACAAATCCTGATCCATGACTTAATCACTATTACTCCAATCCCTTCCCCTAAATCCTTTTACTGTTTAATCTTTTCTTTGCTGTCAGGGGATGGGGAAGCTCCTTATGTACCGAGGCACCCTGAAAGCTACACCCACGAGCACCCAGAGCCAGGACCTCAGCACAGGCAGGCGAAGGCGCAAGGGGAAAACACCCGGTGACACATCCACACCTCTTCCCCTGCATCTCAACCAGGGACCACTGCACAGACCCCTGGGATACGGCAGAACGGGATGCTCAGCACCCATCAGGGAGCACACAGGACCCGCAGCTCTCACTGGCACCTTTCTGGGGAGACACAGCCCAGGCGGGACCAAACCAGTGCTCGCCCGAGGACTCGACTGGTTTGAAAAGCTGTCTGGGAGCAGCAGCACGGGTGATGCTTTTGCCTGGGAAACCTGCCTGTCCCCCTCCTACTGGCACGCGGGTGGCAGCCGTGGGGGGAGTCGTCCCCCGTTGGCCAGGGGATGCCAACGACAAGCTCCCGCAGCCCCACACGCACCCGCAGCCCCGAGCGCGTCTCCCTGGAAAGGCTGCTCCTATTTACAACCAGCTCACGTTCGCTGGTGACCGAGCGAGTCACAGGCTGGCAGGAGAAGGAAAGTGAATCAGGCAAATATCTGGTCCCTGGGCTAATCCAGGACACCCAGCCAGCAACCCTGACTCAGCTGATGGCTCGTGGTTTGCATAATTGATCTCCAGGATGCTAAAAGCCATAGAAATGAATCATGAGGGGCTGTGTGCACCCTGAGACTGCAAAAAAAGCTCCCTCTGACTGAAAAAGAAGCTCCCTCCAAGTAGACATTGCCTTGCTGCCCCAGAAAACGCATCAGTAAACACAAATCCAGTGGATACGTACTTGGAGTGCAGCCAGCAAACACTCCGAGGCAGCGCCTGCCAGGCCCTTCCATCATTAGGAACCAGGAAAACCTCTTTAACAGACCCCAAAGAAAACTTTATTACACTTGCCGTCTTGCTCAGATGCTTTAAACCTCACCGAGACAGCCCTGAATAGAAGAACAGACTTCAAAGTCAGGGCAAAAGGCATCTTTTAAATGCATTTTACATTCCCACTGGAAGGTTTTGCAGCCGCCGTTCTCACAGACATAAGCCCATCCTGGTTTCTAACCCAAGCAATGAGTAATTACTTCTTGAATAACAAGCCGTCGGCACGCAAACCACCTCTCCTCGCTGTGGATGTCTGCAGGGCGGGGAGAGGAGACGGGACGGCGCGTGTGACCATCGCTCAGAACAACCATTTCTTCCCAGCAACTACAACCACCTGCCCAGGCCTTCCAATTTTGCGATTCACTTGTTCTCTGCCCCCGAGACAGCTCCACTCCCCCCTGTCTCCAGCACAGCCAGTCCGAGAAGCTGAGGAATTGGAATATACTGGGAGACAGCAGGCCTGGGTGAAGGAATGCTCAGGAGCTCGCCAGCGATTTTGGCAATCTTCTGAAGTAGGACCATCCCTCCTGCAAGCTCCGGGGTTGTTTTTTTCCCCTTCTCTGGCTACCAGACAGGTATTAATCACCCGTGCGAGCTAACAGCCACGCTCGGCACTGCGGCTGAGTGACAGCCCCGGGGAACCGAGGCAGGAATGGGAGCTGAGGGGGTGGCAAGGAGCCTGCCCACCTCCATCGCAAGAACCCCATCCCCGCCCTGCCCGAGTGCTCACACAATGCCCCACAGTCCTGATTTTCAAGCCCCGGGTTTGCCGGGATGCCGTCACCTTCGGGACCGCTTTACAGGAGGGGCAGGGGCTGGCTCTCCATCCCTACGAGGGATGAGCTATTCACCTCCCCGGGGGACCACAGCCTCGGGGGCCGAGGCCACCCCGGGACGGGCTCGCGTTGGCACCGAGACCGCTCCATACAGGGGACAAAGGCAGGCAAAGATATGAGGTCAATTAATTCTCCGGAGAGCGCTGCCAGGATGAAGAGCGCGATGGTTTGTGGGGCAGAGCCATGGCCGCAGGGACCTGCTGGGACCGGGGGGGCTCCCAGGGCATCATCCCTCATAGAGATGGAGACCCAGCCCCTGCCCCTCCGGTAAAGCAGTCCCGAAGGTGACGGCATCCCGGCAAACCCAGCCCACACGGGTCCCCCTGCCCAGCAAAGGCTGGGGGGGACAGCCTGGCCCCAAGCCGTCCCCGGCCCCAGCAGTTCCTCCCCCTCTGCATTTCCTCTGCCTCCAACGCAGCCTCCCATCAGCTGCCAAGTGACCGGAGCGCGTGTTCCTGTGGGAACAATTACACAGGATGCAGAAACCAGTGACCCAAAGAACCTCCGGGGGCTCGGGAAGTGCCCGGATCCGCACCCCGGCCCCCCCCGCCCCAAGCATCGCGATACCCTCGGTGCAGCACTGCCTGTTCCCAGCCCCGCCGAGCTGCGTGCGGCTCTCCCTGATCCTCCACGGCCCCCGCCCGCGTTTACATCCCGAAGCGAGCCCGGATCCCCGCCACCCCCGTGCAGTCACGCCGGAGAGCTGCCGTGCCAGCTCGGCACACGCTCCCTCCGCTCACGTCTCCTGCCAGGGAAACAGCCAGCACCTCCCCGTCCCAGCTGCCCTGGCCCTCCTTTGGGGCCAAAACCCTGCCAAACGCCCCACAGGACCCCAGGAGAAGGCAGCCTGGTAGCCACGCTGCCGCGCACACTAGCCCACCGCACCAGCCATCCCCCTGGGACCCGCTCTTCTCGCGGGCATCCCACCAGCTGCCTTCAGCAGCATCCCAAAAAGGTGACCCGCAGCCCTCCCGTCTCACCCCTGGCGCTGTGCCCTGCGGGTGGGGACGTTTTAGCCCCAGCGCAAAAACAGGCACCGCCAGCAGCAAGTGCTCGGTGACTCCAGGATCCATCCCAAACCCAAGTACAGACACTCCAGATGCCCCAAAAGAGGAGCTGTACCGGCTGTGCATGGAGCGCGAGCCTGCTTCTGGTCCGGCCAGTGTACATGGAGGGGATACTATGAAGTGAAAATGGAGATTTTTTTTTTTTATTCCCTAAAGAAAAGCGTACAGAAAGGACAGTCTGGCACCGCAGTAATAGGCACTTTGTGCATGTGCATTTTAATTGCCAGGCTTGTCTTCCTTGGGCTGAAATTAAACACAAACACCGGCTTACTAAACAGCTTTCCTGCGTGCCATCCCTCGCTCCCTGCAATGAATCAGTAAGACTTGGCAGCGGCAGCAGCGCCGCCATGCAAAGGCTCCCGCGCCCTTTTCATCCCACGTACAGCAACCGAGCGAAGCAGCAGCGATCCTCCGCGCCGCCCGGAATGCCAAGTGCCTGGAACAACCCCTCCGCTCTCCGCAGCCCTCGCCGGGGCCCGGGCTCCGTGCTCAGCCCGACCGCGCACCCTCCCTTCCCCGGCGCGCGCAGGCGGAGCGCAGGATATCTGGCCGGTACATTCAGCTCAGGCTCACGCGGCTGACAACTTCTTTCCTCTTTCGGCTTTCCACTTTTGTTTAACAGACGTCGATCTATTTTTAAATCTATTCTGTTAAGAATTAGCATACCGGCTAACGATGCTGCCACTAACAGCACCGGAAAACACGTGCCCTGCATCAGGGTAAGAGAAGTAAAAGCCGACGAGCCGGCTCCCATCACTGGCGGCTCCATGTTTGCTGCTTCGGCTCATTTCCTTGCAGAGAATATCTGCTTCTGGCAGATGACAGAGGACAACTTCAGCAAGACTGGGAGAGGATCACAGCCTCCACCGCCCGAGACAGCAAGAGGGAAACTGTTCTGAGCAACCCTGAAGGGGTACAAAGCCTAACGCGAGGGGCTCGCGTGGATTTTTGTCCCCCATAAAAGGGTTTAACGCATCCAGGCCACCTCTCAGCTGGGCGCAGGGCACAGATTCTGTCTTAGGAGTTTCCTAACCCTATTTATTCCCAAGTAAGGGTGAGATTGCAGTTGTGAGATGGAGAATGTCTGCTCTCACTGGCTCCTCCAAGCCCGGGGGGCTCTGCCTGCCCCTGAGCCCACCGGCAGGTCGGGGTTTGTCCCGCTGGCCCTGTGCTGGCCCTGCCGCGGCTAGCACCGGCAGCAGCACTTGCCCCGGGACCGCAGGGCAGCGGCTCCTCCCGCACACGGCAGTGCCAGCACCGACACGCAGCAGCCATTACGCTGCATCGCCTGCCACCGTGGCGCGCACCGCCGCGGCTCCGTGGCCACAGCCGGGAGGAAGGGCACACGCTGCTGCAAAACAGCACCGCAAAGATGGGGGCTTAACGTATAGATAACCTCAGGTGGGGCGATTCAACACCGCAGGACGCCTGCTGCACACCCCAAACTCTCACTGCACCCAGGGAATCCCTTCCCTCCACCATTTCAGAGACTCCGAGGAGACGCAGCCGGAGCCGTGGGCAGGGCAGGGATGGAGCTGGGTGCGGGCAGGGAAGGGATGGGATGGAGCTGGGCACAGCAGCACCACGGCTTTGGCCCTGCTGTCTCCAACATCCCGCTCTCCACCAGCCAGCACGGAAAAACAGCTTTTGCCGGAGATCACCCCCTCGGCAACACTGGAACCTTTGTGCACGGGGCAGCGGGAGCAGGCGGGTCCCTCGCTGCTGTGCCGGGCTGGCCCCGAGGAACCGCTCGTCCCAGGACGCCAGGTCAGAGGCGCATCTGGGGACGGTGACACCCCAGAGTCTGAGGCAACGCACTTCCCTGAGCAGAAGCTGTGGCAGAAGTTATCCTCATAGCTGCTAGGAAAGCCTTTATCTCCCCTCTCCCCCTCCCCAGACGTTATCTCCTAAAGTAAAGATGCCTCTGTCGTCCCTTCTTAAAAGGGAAGGATTATTCCAAGAGCTGTGATTATCGGCAGCCGTTGCAAGCATTCAAGAATCATAGAGTAGTTTGGGTCGAAGGGACCATTAAAGGCCATCCAGTCCAACCCCCTGCCGTGAGCAGGGACATCTCCAACTAGCCCAGCTTGCTCAGAGCCCCGTCCAGCCTGGCCTGGAATGGTTCCAGGGATGGGGCGTCTCCCACCGCTCTGGGCAGCCTGGGCCAGCGTCTCACCCCCCTCATTGTAAAAAAATTCTTCCTTATATCTAGTCTAAGTGTCCCCTCTTTTAGTTTAAAGCCATTACCCCTTGTCCTATCACAACAGGCCCTGCTAAAAAGTTTGTCCCCGTCTTTCCTGTAGGTCCCCTTCACGTACCGAAAGGCAAAGAAAAGCACAATATTGCAAGTCCCATAGCGGGGGCCCTGCAGCAGCGAGCGGCAGTCGGGCAAGAGGAGGCAGAGGATGCTCAGGATGGTCCTCCTGGCCCCCCGTGTGCTGTCCTCCATCCGACAGCCCCGGGGACGCGCAGACGTCCTGACACTGCCCAGTCCCCTGCTCTGCCCAGAGCAGATGAAAGGGGAGGTCTCCCCCCTGCCCCTGCCCCGATAACCTCCAGCGGTTGCTGCAGAGGTGCCGGGGCTTCAAAGCCTCCTCCTGGCAGCACAAAAACAGACATAAACACCGAGCTCAGCCACAGACACCAACCGGGATTGCCCCTGGAGAGAGGGGTACAACAACAGGGGGGAGCTGGTCCCCAAAAGGCCAAGGGTTAACAGGGAGCTGCGCTCAGAGGAGCAGCAGCCGGTGTGAGACACAAGGACAAACCGGCAACAGCACAGGACCCTGACAGCAACAGAACCCCTCCGCGTTTTCAGCAGATCCCTCACAGTTTCTCCAGAAATGGGGTGTAGCAGCGTCGAGCTTTTGCATCTTTAACAACAGCTACACAGCAAAGACACCAGGCTGCTGACTCCGGGGAAAAGAGACCCTACAATGAAACCTCCATCACTGCCTGCTCCGGGGAGGACACAAACCCAGCACCGCGCCAGCTCCCGTGCAAGAGCCAAGGGCGAGCGGCACACGGGGCACGTGTGGGGCAGCTCCCACCAGCCATCAGCCCTCTCCACAACGGGGAGCGATGGGAGGCAGCCCCGAGCCCTGCATGGTCTGCGAGGGAAGTGGCAGAGGGCAGCTGAACTGACAAAATGATTCAACGGCATCTCGGTTCCTCTCCATCAATCCATCCATCACAGCCATCCCGGCTGCAGCCCCTGCATCCCTGGGCAGCTCCCAAACCCGCGGCCGGGCTCAGGGTCAGCAGGAGGCTGCAACTGGTGGTTGCAAAACAGCGCGAGGACAATTTTGCACTTGCATAGGCACAAGCCAAGGAAGGCAAACTGACTCTTCTGAGCCTGCAGAGCAGCCCCCTCCCTCCAAATCGATTCACTAAAGTGAGAGAACAGCCCCTAGCGCAGCGCACAGCCCTGAGTCCTGGCATTTGAACCATCCAGGCCATTAACCACAAAAAATGTGGCAGGCATTATTCAAAACAAGCGACTTCTCCTCCTTGACCCCACCCTGATTTTCCGCATCCGGAGCAGAGAACCAAAAAGCAGAAGGTGCACGCTGGCTCTTTACCTTGGGTCCCGGCCTCAGGCTCCGGCGATCCCGGCGGTGGCTCGCAGAACTCCTTTAGTGGCGAGCAGGTCGGCGTTTCTGCTTCAGGGGTCTCAAAATTACCTTCGGAGTCCGAGCTGCCGAGGGGGGGAAAAGAGTGAGGAATTACCACTTTCAAGGCTAGCTCTGAAATCCTCCACACTGCCCACACATCCAGCCAGACCGGCTCCTGGGCCGGCCGGCCGTGGGCATCCTGCGGCGGCCGCTCGCTCCTGTCCAGCGGGACACGCTAGCAAACGGAAAAGGGAGAGCAGGTGAAACAACATCGTGAGCATCCCCCCTGCGCGCCCCCAACCCTCCTCTCGGCCGAGCCTCCGGGGATGCTTCTGCCAGGTCCTTCCCAGGCTGGTGGAGCTCCCACCACGCACCTCCAAGGACGCCCCGGCCCCGCCACCGTCTCCCCCCGCGGCTCCGGAGGGCAGCGGCGGAGCCAGCGTGGGAACCGAGCCCCGCCGCCCCCCCCAGCATCTTCCCATGGGGGAGCAGCGCCCAGCTCCGCCGGGCTCCGGCCACCGAGGGGCTCGGCCGAACCCCCCCCCCAAGTCCCGCGGCCGCGGACCCCCCCCGGGCAGCCAAGCTGATGGCGGGCAGCGAGCGGGCAGCGAGCGGGCAGCGAAGGGGGGGGGGACAGCCGGCATGCGTGGCCGTCCCCGCGTCCCTGGGACGGCGGACGGGGTCCGGGGGAGGCAGGGGACGCGGTCACTTGCCTGAAGCCGAGAGCCGGCGAGTCTTCCTCCTCCGCCGCCGCCGCCGCCCCGCCGTCCCCCGCTTCGGGGCCGCCCCCGCCCCGCACCGCCGACCAGGTCCACCGGGCCCACTGCACCGGCGAGAGGATCTGCCAGGCGCTGAACGCCATCGGCCCGCCGGAGCTCGGCCCCGCTCCCGCTCCGCTCCGCTCCCCGCCGGGCTCGCTGCGGCCGCGCCGCCCCCGCCGCCGCCGCCAAGGGCCTCCCCCGGACCGTACGACTGGCGGCGGGGAGAGCGCCCGCCCCCGCCGCCCCCCGGCGCCGCCCGCCCGGCACGGCACGGCACGGCCCGCCCGAGCCCCCCCCGGCGCCGCCGCACGCCCGCTCCGCCCGCCGGCGGGGGGGATGCGGGGCGGGATGCGAGGGAGGATGCGGAGGGGATGCGGGGCAGCGCCGCCGAGCCCCCCCCCGGCTCCCGGCCGGGCGGTGAGAGGCCGCTGAGCCCCTCCCTCGCTCCCCTCCCTGCCCACGCAAACTCTCAAATCCACCTATTTCTGCCCAAACGCGGGGCCGGTGCATCCCCTGCGGGGGTTGTGCACATCGCTCCCAGCGCCCGGCCAGGCGCCAGCCCCCAACCCGCTGTCACCCCCCCCCCCCCCGGGGAGGCTGCACCGAGCCCCCCACGCCGAAGGACCCCCCCACGCAGGAAGGCAGGGGCTGTGAAACCAGATCCTCCCCCCACCCCGCTTTATCCCGCATTTCTCGGGGCTGCACCTGTGCTGCAGCACAGCCGGCAGGACACAGATTCCTCCTGCTCTCGACATGCCAGCAAACCCCCCCTTCCCCCCCCCGCCCCGGATTGCTGGGTTCAGGGTGAGCAGCCCCCAGGGCTCGGGGCGGGGGGGGCTGCCCAGGGCCAGGCGCAGCGGGAGAGGGGCAGAGGGCAGGGAAACACCTGCCCCCTCCATTTTCCAAGGAAACGCCGACTTCAACAGCCCTGGCCGATGCTATATCCTTCCGTGGCAGCAAGTTTATTTATTTATTTATTTATTAGACTATTGTTGTTTAAAAATAACAGCCAACAGTCCCCGCAGAAATAAACCCTGCCAGGCTGGCCTCCCTCCGGAATCCTCCCCCTAACGAGGGCTCCCGCTCCCAAATTCATCACCTCCCCCATGCTTGCTAGCGAGGGGAGCGTAACGTGACTGACACCGTGCAGCGTCCGAAGCACTGGGAGGAATGTCCGGCACTGGTCCTGGCAGCGGCATCTCCGGCTCCGGACGGTTGCTGCCGCAGAGCCCACAGCTCCCCACGGCCCCGGGCGGGCTCTGCCCGCTCCTGGAGGCAGATCCCCGGGACGACCTGGGAAAGGGCAGAGAACTGCCCGGCTGCAAAACCAGCCCGGCCCATTGCGAAGAAGTGCTGTTGGCCCTCAGTAACCAGACGAAGCGCTCACGTGGCAGGCTGAGACCACAGCCCGATGCTTTCCTGTGAATCATCAGCCAGCTCCAGCCCGAGGAATGCCTCCGCAGGGCAGAGAGGCCTCTGGGCCAGGCCAGACCCGTCCATCTGGTCTGGCTACCTCTGACACCAGCCTCTATCAGACACTTCAAAGGGCTCATTCCTCACTGCGGAGCATCTCAAATAACCTCCCTGCAGGGATCCTTTCTGCCAAGCTTCCATCTGCTGGTGTCCTTATTAAATATATGTGTCATTGCTGCACGCTGTTATTGTCTGGCCTCTGCCAAAGAAAATCTCTTATCCCTTTATACGATGTTTCCAGACTTCCTTAAAGATACCTCTGGCTCAGCCAGAGTAAAGGTGCTGCCAGTTCCCCCCGCGGGGCAGGCGCAGGAGCAGCTCCACGGGTCCGGACCCTGGGATGACACCCCGGCCACAGCACCGCTGGGGTCCAGGGGACAAGGAGCCCTGCAAACCTCCCTGCTGCTGCGTGGAGAACACTGAGCAAGAAGGGACTAAGTGATGCTTGTCACAGCTTAGCCAAAAACCAAGAAGCTGAAGCAAAAGCAGAACCTCAACATCCTGTCGCCTACGTCTGCTGCGAGCAGAAAGGAGCAGGCTCCTTCCCACCACCCACCGCAGCAGAGCTGATCGCTGCAGATGAATTTTACATAAGGCGATGCTCAGGCTGTGCCGCGGCGTGAGCAGCTCTGCAGCACGGCTGGCTGCAGCCCCAACTCCTCCTCCCTCTCCCCCTTCCCACCCGCCGCTGCCCGAGCCCACGCTGACCCAGAAGAGCAGCCAGAGCGACGGCAGCGCCGCGTTTCACCACGGCTGACGGCTGCCAGGGACCGCGCAGAGGACAGAGAAATGCGGGCGGTGCGGGAGCCGCAGCCGGTGCGGTGCCGGCGGCAGAGCGAGCTGCGGCAGCGGGGAAGGAGCTGCACAGACCAACTTCTGCAGCCCCCCCACTTGTTGGACGAGGGAACTGGGGCGCATGAGCAGAGGAAATCAGCAGCATCCTTCCATTGTGAGGGCTGCGTGCACACACAGCGCGCCCAGCGAGGACCCCCCCCGCTCCCACCTGCCGCCCAGAGCAAGGAGAGGACGGGATGAGCGGGAATGAACCGCACCGGCACCAGCGATGGCTGCGCAGCTCCTGACCTGCAGGGCCCTGGGGCAGGAAGATACCAGAGCAGGGCAAGAGCAGAGCCTGCTCCCACTTGCTGTTTATGATCAGCAATTAAGAAAACGCCTCGAGTGGCATTTTCCAGCTTGGCACCCAACCCAGCTTGGCAGCACCGCTGGCTGCAAACCAAACGCTGAGGAGATAACCTGACTTTGTCAGTCACACCGCTGGCTCTGGCTGCCAAATGCCGCTTGGCACAGTCAGCGGACACATTTCTGCAGAGCAGAGAGGATGCTGACCTGTTCAAAACCAGACCTGCCAGCAGTTTCCACCCGCGCGGAGAGCTGCAGCCTGCGCACGCAGCAGCTGGACGGGCTGTCCCCTGCGCTGCTGTCACCCCCCGCCCCGGCCCAGGGCACCGCTGTGCCGAGCACTGCACAAACACAGCTCAGG
Source organism: Fratercula arctica (assembly GCA_947846985.1). NCBI lineage: Eukaryota > Metazoa > Chordata > Aves > Charadriiformes > Alcidae > Fratercula > Fratercula arctica. The sequence continues at coordinate 2,330,734 of CANTUZ010000023.1, forward strand.
GACAGGCAGCGAGGTACCTACACATCGATGTACAGCCCACGGATCGAGGTACAGCCCATCGATGCACAGCCCACGTACTGATGTACAACCACGTACTGATGTACAACCTACATATTGATGCACAGCCTATATATCGATGTACAGCTCACGTATCGATGCACAGCCTATATAGTTAGGGCAACAAAGATGATTGAGGGATTGGAGCATCTCCCTTATGAGGAAAGGCTGAGAGAGCTGGGACTCTTCAGCCTGGAGAAGGCGGAGGGGAGACCTTATTAACGTTTACAAGTCTCTAAAGGGTGGGTTCAAGGAGGATGGAGCCAGGCAGCTACAGGTGGTTCCCTGTAACAGGACGAGGGGTAACAGGCACAAGCTGGAACATAGGAAGTTCCCATCAAATATGAGGAAAAACTTCTTTATGGTGAGGGTGACAGAGCCCTGGAACAGGCTGCCCAGGGGGGATGTGGAGTCCCTTCTCTGGACACTTCCAAGACCCACCTGGATGCAGCCCTGAGCGATGTGCTCTGGGCAATCCTGCCTTAGCAGGGGAGTGGGACCGGATGATCTCTAGAGGTCCCTTCCAACTATGAAATTACATGATTCCATGATTCCGTGATTGATGTACAGCCAACGTATCGATGCACAGCCCATCATGTACAGCCCACGTATCGATGTACAGCCCACATATCAACGTCCAGCCCACATATCGATGCACAGCCCATCATGTACAGCCCACATATCAACGTCCAGCCCACATATCGATGCACAGCCCATCATGTACGGCCCACCAACGCACAGCCCAGCAGCACCCTGCCCAAGCGCCCAACCTCTCCCCGTTGGGGCCCATAAAAAGATGCAGGAGCAGAGGCTCATGTGGCAGCATGGTGGTCCCCAACCCCAGGAGGCTCTAACCGCGGGCACCCAGCCTTGCTTAGGAACTATTTTTCCTGGCTTTGCCTCTTTCCAAATGAACACCGTGTAACACCCTCCATCGGCTCTGTGAGCGCACGGGCGGCAGGTACCCCCAGAAGGGATGGCGCGGGTTCTCGCAGCCCTTTCCCCGCAGATCACTGCTCCGGGTGGCTCTGGCCAAGGGCTGTCCTGGTTGCTCCGGGAAGGAGAGCCGGGAGCAGGCAGCACAGCGCAGATCTCTGGCAGCGGCAGCACGGAATGACCTAGAAACCCCCCACAGCTCACAGGCTGCTTTGGTTTTCCAGGGCAGGGGGTGAGCAGCAGCGCTCCGTGTCAGGGAATCAGGTGGAGATGGAGGGTTTGAGGCTGGAAGAGCCCTGGCATCACAGAGGCTGCAAAACCTCGCTCACGCTTCTGATGCTGCTCCTCGCAGGAAGCCAGCTACATCCCGGGATAACAGCTCTGCATCCAGACAGACTTTCCCTTGTTTTATACCGGGATGAGCTTCCCCCCGTCTGGCTGGCAGCGGTGCCTCTGCCCGGCCTCGCCTCCCGGAAAGCCATCGTCCCAGCTCTTCCCGCTGTTGCCACACCTCAGTGCCCAGGAGGGTGTGGGAAACGCAGGCTGTGGAACAAGTATCGCACCGCCACGGCTGTCGTGCTGGAAGCTGCAGCGCCCCGGGTCAGGGGAAGGCGCGCACCTGGAGTTTCCATTCCTGGCCCTTTCATTAGGCAGCAGAACATCTATTTCTGGCTGCTGAGCTTTTCTGGGCACGGCGCAGAGAGCCAGCGCTTCCATTTCTAGCTCAGAAACGGATATTTGGTGGGTTTTCATTTTCCCCCTCCGCTCCGGCCGCTCCTCCCCTCCACAGCGGGGCCGTTCACCCCCCGCGGGGACCAGGGTCCACCCCCCGCAGCCAGCCCTGGGACGGGGCGCGAGGACGGCACCCCAGCTGTGCCCCCCCCTTTTGGCAGGGGACCGTGGGGACAGCCCGGGGAGATCAGCACACCGATACAACGTGAATCCATATTTCACTGCTACATAAGTCTCCTTAAGAGCCCGTAATAAGCACTTTATCCACACAACATTTATCTCCTCCAGAAAAGCAGGTGCAAAGTGTTTCATGAGAACATTTTTCTGTCGCTGTCTTTTATGCCACCCTGTTCTATTTATCACATTTTCCTCAGTTTAAACTGGGCCTAGGCGTCAGTAAAAAGGTGAAGTATTTTCTGCTGTTGCGTTGTGAAAAATGCAAATGTTGGGAATTAAGAGAAGGGGATTCACATGAAGGTTTATGCGTGCCAGTGGCGACATGCAGCAAACGCCGGGAGAGAGATGGTTTCATAATGTGCTTCCTGACCTTTGCTATGACACAGAAAAGATTAATTCTGGTAACTCCCACCTGCGACTCACCTGCTCGGGCCGCAGAGCACACCCGAGGAAAGGCTCAACCTCTCCCTTCCCCGATAGCCCAGCCTAGAAAGGGAACTGGCCCCAGGGAAGGGCAAGTGATGGGCAAGTAGAAAACCAAGGCCATGGGAGAGCTGCAGCCCTGGCCGAGGGCCTCGGGGTCCGTCCCTGCCAGGGGCAGTGAGCCCCAGGCACGGCAGCATTCCAGAGCATGCCCCAGGCACAGGAGCATCCTGGGCATCCCAGAGTATCCCCCAGGTGTGGGAGCACCCCGGAGCATCCCCCAGGCACAGCAGCATCCCAGAGTGTCTCAGAGCATCCCCTGGGCATGGGAGCATCCTGGAGCATCCCGGAGCATCCCCCAGGCACGGCAGCATCCTGGAGTATCCCCCAGGTGTGGGAGCATCCCGGAGCATCCCGAGGCATCCTGTGGGTGCAGCAGCATCCTGGAGCATCCCAAAGCATCCCACGGGTGCAGGAGCATCCTGGAGCATCCCGGAGCATCCCCCAGGTATGGGAGCATCCTGGTGCATCCCAGAGAATCCCCTGGGTACAGCAGCATTCTGGAGTATCCTGGACCATCCCCCAGGTGCGGGAGCATGCCCCAGGTCCGGGAGCATCCCAGAACATCCTGGAGCATCCCCCAGGTGTGGGAACATCCTGGAGCATCCCCCGGGGTGCGGCATCATCCCGGAGCATCGCCCGGGAGCTCGGCGGGGCAGGGCGAGGGGGGCCGGGGCTGGTGCTCTCGCTAGAGGGCACTCCAGGATGGGAATTCCAAGGGCTGCAGAGCATCTCCGGCCCGTGGGGATGCGGAGGGCCGGGGCTCCGCGGCTGCCCTCGGGCGGGCATTGCCCCGCAGGACCCGGGAGCGGTGGGCGCTCCTCAGCCTGTCCCCGGGGGTGGACACGGGACCTGGGTGGGCGGCCTGCGGGGGCGACCCCCGTGCGATGGAGCACGGCACGGGGCCGAGCGGAGCCCTGGGGCTGAGCCGATGCCCTGGGAGCGGCATGGAGGATCCCCCGGCATCACCTCAGCCGGCCCAGGCAGGGGCATGGGGGAGACCCCGAGCTCCTTCCGCGCTGCCCGGCCCTCTCCTGCCCCGCAGCCCCTAACCCCGAACCTCCTCCCGCAGCACTCGCGCCTGCGGACGGCCCACGCGCGGGGTTTCGCAGCAACCGCAGCCACGCAACCCCCTGCACTCGCTGTGACGGCGGGGTGGAAAGGGACAGCCGGCCCGACCCAACCCCGATGGCGTTTTGGGGCACTTTCCCACCATCCCAAGGACGTCCCTGCCAAGGGTCGAGGCAGGAGCACCAGGTGGCAAATGCACTACAGCAAAGCTCCCGCTTTCCTTTGGCTTCTCCTGACCTTGGCAGAGCCGCAGTCTAGATACAGATCACGGGACCAAGAAGCACCATGCCGAATGCCCTGGAATTCAAGGCGGACAAAACATGATTTCCTCCCGTCTTGGGCTCCGCCGCTGCCATCTGCTTGCCAGGGCACAGCAGGAACCTGGGCGTCACAGGCTGTGGCAGTGCCCCCGAGCACCAGAGCGATGCCCAGCGCGGGACAGTGCTGCTGAGCAGCTCAGCTCCCCCGGCACCCTTCACAGCCCCTGGATGTGACAGTTCCCATCACTACGCATTCCATCAAAATAGCTCTATAAAAATAGAAGTAAAGGACACAACTGTCACATGCGAGCCCCAGACACCACCAACCAGCCCCTGGGCTCCAGCTGTCTTTCCCCACCATACCGCCATCAAATTAATAAATACAAACATTTGTGACTGCACTAAAAAGGATGGATGCAAAAATGAATGCACAGCTATTCCTGCATTTTAAAAACGACAACCATGGCTTAATCTCCCTGATACTACTCGCGTGGATGTGAGCTCATGCAAAGCAATTCGACAGAAACAGGCTCAAGATATGTGAGTTCCAGCCTGATTCTCACACTGATGCTTTATGAGCACAAGCATCTGCCTTCATCTTGCTGCTTCTTTACTCCCCTATCAACTCCTCCGCTCTGTTTGCTAAAAATATCAGTGCTACGTGGCAGGAATGCTCTTATCAGGTGTTTGTCAGGCCTTGGCTCCCTCATTTGAGTCAGGACTTGGCGATATTGGGAAATGCAGGCAGCACCTCAGCCCCACACCCTGGGGTGCCGGCAGGGCTGGGGGGCAGCCGAGGGGCGAGGACAGGAGCCGGCGCAGGGATGGGGCAGGGAAATGATAAAAGGCAGGGGGGAACAAAACAAAGTTTGCTCAAGGTGGAGCAAACAGGTGGGAAGGAGAAGCAGCCGAGGCCGACGGGCAGAAAGGAGCAGCTCCAATGCACACAGCGCACACTGGGATGGTTTTTCCGTCTGGGAACACCTTTAACTTCTGTTTAGGAGACCACTGCTGGGAAATAAAGGCAGGGCTGAGCACTTACAAGGGGGAGAAAGCACTTGTTTTTCCTGTCGGAACCCAGCGTTTGCAAACAGAGGGATGTTTGTAAACATTTTGAAGAATGGCAGCCTGGCTCCAGGTGACCGGCGCGGTAAAGCCTGGCAAAGCTCCAGGACAAAGACAGCCCTCGGCCGGGCACCGATGGTCCAGCGTTCCCGCAGCCCAGCCCAGCCCCGGCAGCGTGGCTTGGTTTGGCAAAGCAGCAGCAAAGCTCGCAAGCACAGCTATCTCCGCATGGCAGGGTGGCTCACTTAAAATATTTCTGTGTTCCAGAACGTGTTTTAGTTGATTTACAGATAAGGCACGTCCAGTTTTCCTTGTGATCCCAGCTAGCACGCTTTGCCTTCGGTTCACAGTAAGAAGCAGCTCCCCAGCCCCGACTCCGTCTCCCGCCAAACCTGCAGCCACCTCCCACCCCCACACCTGGTTTTCTAATGGCATCGCTGGGAATTGCGCTGCTGGCTCCTGGCACCCAGCTCCAGCTGTGACACTCAGGGGTGACAGGGCTGCCCCAGCTTCCCACCACGGCTAATCACAGTGGGGTCCGAGCCACAGCCTGGGAAATCCAGTCTGCTGGGAACGGGGATGGGTTGTTTGGGCAGTGGCGGCACAGCTGAGGGTGGCAGGAGAGGGGGCACAGGAGGGAAAAGGAGAGGGAGAGGGGGAGAAGGCGGAGAAGGAGAGGGAGGAAAGGGAGAAGGAGAAGAGGGAAAAGGAGAAGAAGAGGGAGAGGAAGGAGGAGAGGAAGGAGGAGGAGGAGAGGGAGAGGGAGAAGGAGGAGAAGGAGAGGGAGTGGGAGAGGGAGAAGGAGAAGACGGAAAGGGAGAAGAAGAGGGAGAGGAGGAGAGGAAGGAGGAGGAGAGGGAGAAGGAGAGGAAAAGAGACGAAGAAGACAAAAAGGAGAGAGAGAGGGAGAGGGAGAAGAGAAGGAGGAAAGGGAGAAGACGAGGGAGAGGAGGAGAGGGAGAAGGAGAGGAAAAAGCAGAGGAAAAAGGAGAGGAAGAAGACAAAAAGGAGCGAGAAGGAGAGGGAGAAGAAGGAGACGGAGAAGGGGGAGAGGAGGAACTTTTCCCCCCAGTGTACGCACTTAACGCTCTGATTTTTCCCTCCTCCCCCGCCGTGAGCCCCGGACCGGCCCCGCGCGTTGGGCAGGAGCCGGCGCTGGGGGCAGCGGGGCGGACCCGGACCCCGACCCCCCCCGGACCCCCTCCCGCCCCCTCCCGCACTCACCGGCGCTGGGGGGACCCGGCCTCCCGCGGCCTCTGGCTCTGGGCCGCCCCCATGGCCGGGCCGGGCCGGGCCGGGCCGCGCTGCCGCCGCGCTCCGCCGCGTCCCCGCCTCCGCGGGGGGGAGCGTGGGCGGCCCGGCACGGCCCGGCACGGCCCCGGGCAGCTGCTCCCCCCGCAGGGCCGGCCCGGCGATGCTGAGAGCCCGGTGCGACCGACCACCGCCCCGCCGGGGGGGGACACCCCCGCTGCAGGGCTGCGACCGCGCTGAGACCGGCACCGGGACCCCAGTGTGAGCAGGGACCCCATTGCAGGGCTGGGACCCCTCACAGCAGGGCAGGGACCCCAGTGCCAGACAGGGACCCCAGTGCAGGACCAGGACCCCTTACAGCAGGGCAGGGACCCCAGTGCAAACAGGGACCCCAGTGTGGGCCAGGGACCCCTACAGCAGGGCAAGGATCCCTGTATGGGACCGGGACCCCAGTACAGAGCAGGGACCCCTACAGCAGGGCAAGGACCCCAGTGCCGGGCAGGGACCCCAGTGTGGGACTGGGATCCCTCACAGCCAGGCAGGGACCCCAGTGCCAGAAAGGGACCCCAGTAAGGAGCAGGGACCTCTACAGCAGGGCAGGGACGCCAGTACAGGACCAGGACCCCAATGCGGGACTGGGACCCCTCACAGCAGGGCAGTGGGTCTTGTTTGCTCCAGGAACGCCTGGCTTGATCCTCTCGGAGTGCGCTGCCTGGCAGGGATCCACCAAACCTCAGCGCTATCCTCTTCGCTTTACATTAGTCGTGATAAATGACAATCTGGATGCCTTTGAGGTTAAAATAGCAGCCGCACACACACTTAGCGATAGCTGTCTCCTACTTTCTTGACCGTATCTTGACTACGCAAAGCTGAATGCAACAGACGCACTGTTTTACTTGTTTTGTGGTCACAACCTGCACACCACTTTTGTGACCTGTCCTTGTCTCTTGGTGGCTTCTGCCGCCCTGGGCCACCCTCTGGGCTGACAAAAATCATCCGTGACCTGAGGGCTGAAGTCTCCAGCCACCAGCGCAGCCCCCCATGCTGCGTGTGTGAGGGCAAAGCGGAGTCTGAGCCCCTGACCTGGAGCGCTGAACCTCAGGCAAGAAGCCCCGATAAAGTGCCGATGCTGCCTCCCCCCTTAAACCAGCCCCAGCCTTAAACCAGCCCCCCCCTTAAACCAGCCCCTCCCCTTAAACCAGCCCCCCCCTTAAACCAGCCCCCCCCTTAAACCAGCCCCCCGCCTTAAACCAGCCCCCCCTCATAAACCAGCCCCCCCCTTAAACCAGCCCCCCCCTTAAACCAGCCCCCCCTCTTAAACCAGCCCCTCCCCTTAAACCAGCCCCCCGCCTTAAACCAGCCCCCCCTTAAACCGTCCTGTGAAGGGAAAACCAAACAGCAAACCCCAGCGTCCCGCGCGGCCAGACCCCTTTGTGGGGGAGGATTTAACACAGCAGTTTAAAAGCACAGAGGTGACCCTGCTTTGCAAATGTCCTGGTTGGATTTATTTCAATTAAAGCACCTGAGAGAACATAGCCATTTCTGACACCGTTTGGGGCTCTTTACTTCTGAGAAACTGAAAGCTCAAATATTAATCTTTTTTTTTCTCTTTTTTTTTTTTTTTTTTTTTTTTTGTCGATCAGGGTGTTCTGGCTTGGTTTGCGTTATTTTTTGGCAAGAAAAGTGTTGATACCCTTGAAAGCTTTCACCTCTCTTCAAAAACAACAACAACAAATAAACCACAAAAAAAAAAAAAAACCAAAACCCAAACCAATCAAAAATCTTCCTTGGATGAGAATAAAACGTCCTGACCGTCTTGACTGCCCTCCTGCCCGCGGCAGGCAGGCAGCACCCGGGCCCTGCGGAGGTGCTGGCGATGCCTGCCCTGGGATGCCCACAGCCCCTGCCGCTGCACCATGGGAGAAGGAAAACCCAGCAGCAAACGGCTCTGAGCGGGGCCCGGGAAGAATCTGCTCCAAAAGTTCCCCCCGCAGCCGGGCAGCTCCGCAGGGGAGCAGGGATCCCACTCCAGCCCCTCTCCATCCCCTGCTGATGCTGCTGGGGGGAGCCGGCCGTGCCGGGAGGGGGGGTCTCGGGCTGGAGCACAAGCCCAGGGCCCCGACTTGGCTTGTGGCAGGCAGGTGAAGGAGGTGAGGAGACGGGTTTTTGCATTCCCAGGCCCGAGATGCGGAGCTCAGAGCAGTCTTTTGGCTGCTCCGATGGTTAAAAGACCAAGCACCACACGCGGGATGTGCTGCGTCTTCCACCGCTGCCCACCCCCTCCGCCTCGCAGCAGAGGACAAGTGCCGCCGCCACGCAGCCCTGCCCGTCGAATGGGACAGGAGCCACCTCCGTGCCAGGCTGCGTGCCACCGCGGTCCCTGCGCAGCACCCGTGTGCGGGGTGGCATGGCCAAGGGCCAGGCGGTGGCATGGGCAGCCTTCCCGAGGGCCCGGCCCTTTCCTTTCCCTGCCTTTGGCTTCAGAAGAATTTCCTGCAGCCATTTCAAGTGGCGCATTTAGAAATGCTGCCCTTCCCCCCTAGGCAAACATCCCGGCGTGCCTGCGGACACTGACGCGCTGCGGTTTATGGATGCGCTTCAACTCAGACTTCCCAAGGAAGGCTGGGGGGCTGCCTGGCACCTGCACCTGCTGCGAAGCCGGGATGCTGCATCCAGCCTTCGGCAATTTATCTCGGAAACACGCCTTCGTGAGGCCTCACCAAGCTATGCGGCAGGAATTCTGTATTTCCTCAGAAATCCATGCTATGGGAGCAGGGATCCGAACGGAAGGGGTGGACCTGAAGGTAACACAACCCCCCTCCTCACCAGCTGCCCTGGCACTGAGCGAGGGAGCCGAGGCTGCAGCGATGCGCACACGGCAGCAGACGGGCTCCAGAAAGGCTGGGACGCTGCGCCGGACGCTGAGCTGCGGGTAACGCGCCAGCGCTGCCGCTCCGTGTCGGCTGCATCTGCGGCCCCGGCGGTCCTTGGCAAGGACGTGGCTTCTCTGAGAGCGACAAACATGTACAGACCTCTGGGAAACTGCCGGCTTTCCGGCCACACGCCCCAAGGGAAAACCGGGAGGGGGAAGGCACCGAAATTAAACGAGGATTACGAAGCACCCTAGGAGGGAAAACTGGTTTCCAAACACCAGGAAGCACAGAGTGCCGTCCCACAGCACCCTCCCAGTGCTCCCGCAGCCTGACAAACGTTGGCAAACAGCTAATTAAGCTTTCCCAGCCCCTTGGGACAAGAACGAGGGTCAGTGTCACCAGCTGCAAGCCACAACCTCAGCCTCAGAGCAGTGACAGGTCTGGTCCAGGACCCCCAGGAGCCCCATCCAGCCCCCCCCGACCGCGGCACGGCCACGCTCCGACAGTCTGGAGGCAAGCGCGGCTGCGTGAGACGGCTTCGCTCCCCAGCTGTGCAAAGTGTCACGAGAACTTCAGTAGTCACGCGCAGCCAACGGCACGAAGCTCTGCCTGGAAAGCTGTTCCCCTGAGGGCCGGGGCTGGCAGTGCCCAGGGAGACTGTGGGACAGACACACGGCAGGAATGCTGCGGAGAGAGGCAGGCAGGGACCGGACAGGGCTGCGGAGCAGCCAGATGTGCCCCAGCTGTGGGCTCCTACTCACTGGAAGGGCAGCAGCTGGGGCTCCGGGGCCGCCCCATTGCTCCGCTGGCAGAGCTGGGCTCAGGTGGGGCTCCCGCACCCCCGGCCTGTCCGGCACCCCAAGGAGCGCCAGAGCCGGCCGGCATGGTGACTGCTGGCTGCAAGGAGGCAGATGGTAATAATTACCCACACGCTAATTCCATGGAAATTTCCATGTGCCTGGGAAAGAGGCACACCAAGCCCTCGCGGCTGCCCCGGGCAGAGGTTCCCTGTTGTTTCCGGGGTCTGTGACTAAGAGCTGGGTCTGTCACATGGATGGTGTTTAAATGCCTCCTTGGAGCCTCCCGTCTAAATGTCACCAGCTCCAAACCCCCCCCGGAGCGGGCACCGCTGGGCCATAGGGTGGCCGGGGGGATGCCCGGAGCACCTCGGCTCCGCGGGGGGCTCCCTGGCACCCCGACCTGTGCCCACCGGTGCTGGCAGAGCCGCAGCAAACCACCCCGGAGGGAGGACGCCATTCCCGAGCCTTTCCCCACCTGTGGCTCACTCAGGGTGCTGCCAGCATCTCCCCTTCCAGTTTCCCGAGGGGGTGCGGAGGGAGGACAGCCCCCGGCCTGGTTGGGCGGGCAGATGGGGGCTGTGTGCCAGCACCCCGTGTCGGATGGTGCCCTGGCAGCTCCTCCTTGGCAACGCAAACAGAGCCACAACAGGCAGCTGGAGGCAGAGCGTGTGGCAGCCCGGCGCGCAGGCTCTGGCGTGGAGCCCGGCGTGCCCTCACAGCCCTGGCCGCAGGTGCCGGTGCCCTGCGCTGCCCTGGGAAGGCTCCACCAGACCGAGCTCTTTGGCAGGGCAAAGCAGGGAGGAGGTTGTGCTATTCAAAGGTGTCTTCCATGGTCTGCCATCGCTGGGGGGCTGGTGGGAGCCAGAGGCTCCTCCGCACCCCGGGGTGCCCGAGGAGCCCTCGCTCCCTGCTCTTCTCCTCCCTCCAGCCTGATGCAAAAGCAGCACCAAGTGCTCGGGGAGCCTCCCGGCCCTCAGCTCCCTTCTCCTTCCTACCTTTCCAGCCGCAGACTTGTCCCGGGCTCCGTCACTCTCTGCTACCTGTCCCGGGGCTCCTCCGAAAGCCGCCCGCGTGAGCAGCTGCCTGGAAAAGGAGAGGGGAGGAAGGAAGGGGATGGACGGCGTGGGGAGGGCCAGGCAGCGGAGGGGTGTCTGAGAGCACCCTGCAGCCTGGGGGGAGGAAGGAGGATGTTTTGTAATATTTGGCGAGCACTTCCCCGGGCAGAGAGAGGAAACCGGCGGGGCAGGCGGTGCTGGGCGAGCCGTCCCCACACGCCACTGCCGTGCCGGTACCGGTGCCTCTGGGGCGAACGCCTGGATCTCGTGCTGTCTCCTGCCGGGGCCCCACTGGTGTCATGCCGTAAAAATGCACTCTTGGCTGGAATTTGGCAGCTTGGCCTCTGGCGGGGAGGAACCTCTCCGCTTACAGAGGGAGCGGGAGCTGCGGCCCCGGGGCTGCAGGGAGAGGGGAATGGGAGCTGATCCCGAGCTCCTGCAGCGCTGGGGAAGGAGGGCTGGGAGCGGTGGATGCGCCTGTGAATTGATCCCGGGAGGGCTGCTTTCCCCCGACTGCCCTTTGCGAGGGCAAGACACGAGGACAGGGACGGACGGAGCCACTGAGCTCCCCAGAGCGGCTGAAGAGGAGGTGGCATTGCCCAGCACACAGGGTCCCAGGTGTGGGGCAGTGGTGGCACAGCCAGGAGCTTTAGCTGAATAGCAGGGACACGTTTTGGAGCAGAAGAGACGTTTTCCCTTGAGGTCTTGAAGTTGGCAGGGGCTGCACCCCAGCAAAGGGTTTTCCCAGCCAGGGCAGAGGCCGATGCCCTGGTGAGCCCCCCGCATCCTGCATCCCGCAGCCTCTCCTCTCCTCCAGCTCCTGCCCTCCCCTCTGGGGCAGCCCCCCCCCCCGCCACCCCACATCCCACAGCCCCGAGGGCATCGCAGCCCCCACTTTGCCCAAGCCCGAACCGCAGCCCGGTCCCCATCCATCACAGCGGGCAGGTCTCAGCCCAACACACGCACACGGAAATGAGCTCAAGCTTTTCAACTCAACAGACCCCCGGCCTCACCCCGAAGGGTCCCTGCGAGAGGTGCCAGCCCGAGGTCGGCTGCGGAGCCGGGGGCTGGATGCGGCCCCACAGGCCGGTGTCCGGTTCCTGCAGAGGGAGCGCAAGGAGCGGGAATGAGCCACGGGAATGAGCCACGGGCTGTGCCGCAGCCATTTCATCCTGGGGAAAGCGTGGGGCAGGGTTGCTGCTTCCCAAAGGGAGGAGAAAACTCTGCTTAGACAGGGAACTTCCCTCCGCAAACAAATTCTGCTGTCTGCTTCCGAAGCCCCGGGCTGGACTCTGCTCCCTGCCCCGTGCCCTGGCCAGAATTACCTTCCCGAACACGCCGGGACCTGCAGTAGCCGTGCGGAGGCAATAGATCCACCTCCCTGCAGTCCCACCTCCCGCAAAAAGCAGGGGGACAGTGATTGGGAAGGACACGGAGAGGGACACGCCGGGGCAGGCAGTGTGGGGCTGACCAGGAGCCCCCATCACTTCTGCCTTCTCTGGGGACCTCCCTGTCTGTGTGCCCTGGGATACCCACACCCGTCCCGGCCACCCATCGCTCCCTCCAGCCAGAAGGGCAGGGTGCGGGTGCCTCGGTCAAGGAGCGGACGATATGCTCCTTCATCTTGCTTGGACGGCCGTGGTGTACCCACGCTCAGCCAGGCTTGGCTCTGTGAGCTGCCAGCCCCCCGGCCGTGCCATCCCCCCCGCCATGCCAGCCCCCTGCCCGTGCCAGCCCTGCAGACCCCGCCGTCACCCCATTTTTGGGGCAGGAGAGCACACCCGGCTGCAGGAGCTCCCCGGCTCTCCCTTCGGCAGAGGGCAGTGGTGCTCGCCCGCCTGTCTCATCGCTGGCCCGAGTCCAGCCTCAAACTCCCAGCTCCCAACTTGCTCTTTCTTTTCAGCTTGAAACTTCCTGTTAGTTATCATTTTAATTCTTTACCTCTTCAGCAGTGCAGAAAATTGGCACTTAATTCGCCCTGCGAGGCTGCGCGGTGGCAGCTTAATTGACCCTCGATGCATCAGCCCGGCCACATCTCGGTCAGCGAGCTCAGCCCTCTGCCACATTAATTTCCTGTCCACTTTGTTTGCCTGCCCTTTCCAGGGACACAGCTTGTGTTCCGCTCCAGGCGAGAGCCCTGGGGAAAAGCCTGCCACGGGGCAGGGGTCCCTCCCGCGTCCGCTTTCAGAGGAACCTGGTTTTCGGCAGCTCATCAGCCTGGTTTTCTCCCAGCGATTCCGCAGGTTGCTCCAAACCCAGGACGTTTCAGCGTCCCACCTTTGGTACGGTGGGTTGCAGGCTGGTGTTGCAACCCTGGGAGCTTCCCCAAGCCTTGAAAATCAGTCAGAAACCCGAGCCTCCAGTTGCAGCCCTGACTTCCCCAGTTGTTTTCCAAGAGCTGATCCCAAGCATTTGGCCTCGCATGAGCTGGATGGATCGCAGAGCGTCAGGCAAAACCAGGGCAGCGAGGACTGAGCGGCACACTGACCAGAAAGCTTATAATAAAACCAGATTTACAGGAATTGCCCAAACACAGTCTCAACTTAGCTCCTGTTCCCCTATTGCATCATTTGGGGCAGAGATTGCTGCATGAGTACCTGAAATAATTGGTATTCAGAGCACAACAAAATTCCACGATGCAGGCAGGACTGCATTATGGCAGATGTCTAGCAGGGGAACGAGATTTTCCGGGTGAATGAAGGAAATGCAGATAACTCTTGGTCTGGGATATTTTGAACCCCGCTGCAGAGCACTGAGCCGCTCGTTGCTCCTCGGCTCCAGCGAGAGCAGGAGGCGGCTGCTGCCGAGGCTGTGCCCAGCTGCCCGCTCCAGCACGGAGCCCCCCAGCGCCTGCAGGACCCTCCTCACCCTGCCGGGCTCGCAGGGACGTCGGGATCACACCGTGGGAGCAGGTTCCAGCGCATCTCCCCGGGATGGGTTTTGGATGCGGGTCCCAGGGCAGGGCTGGAGGCAGCACCTCCAGCATCCTGGGCGCTACCGAGGAGGAGGGTGTCCTTCCTATTGAATATATCACCACTCAATTTGCGTTGGACCGTGGAGTCCTTCCAACACTCAGAATACAATGAGTTAGTATCTGCTGCTCTGGAGTTTGTATCCAGGCTGAAAACCCGGCCAGCTGGGAGCACGCTGGGACCGGGCTGGAGTACAAAGAACAATGGAAAGGACGGCAAGGGGTGGGCGGGGAGGCAGGATCCAGCCCTGGGTGACAGCGCTGCATCTGGGGCCGCTCAAAGCCCTCTGATTCTCCACCTCGAGAGGATCAGAGCTTCCAGACCCTCCTTTTAACTCTGCGCCTTGTCCCCTCGCTCCCCTTCATGGCGCTTTCAGGCGGGGGGCTCTGCGTGCCAAATGGGATGCTGCTGGAGCAGGCGCTGCTGCCTGGATGGGCTCCAGATGCAATGCAGCTAATCCATTTTTATAGCTGGGAGCAGGTGTCTCGTGCATCACAAGCAGCCAGTGTAGAGACCACTCTCTTCATTTGGCCACAAGCACCGGAGAAGTCCGGAGGCGTCGGCCACCACTCGGTGACCACCAGCTCCAGAAATGCCCCCCGAGGGGCCGCGGTCCAACACGCCGTGCCTCTGCACGGCTGCACCGCCCGCTTCTCACCTGAGCAGCAGGGAGCAGAGCCGGGAGGGCTCCGGGGGCAGCCGCAGCATCGTCTGTCACCCCCTGGCCGGGGACACGGGGCCGTAGCTGTGCCCACACCTCGCTCCTGTGCTGCAGAGCTGGTGGCTTCCGTACCCCAGCAACCAGTCCCGCAGGGCTCCCATAGGCTTCATCACCTGACCTGCACGAGCACAAAACGAAGAACACAGCAGCAGGGCTGTGGAGAAACTTCTTTTTGCCTCTATTTTCCCCCAGTTCCTATGCCCGTGCTCACCTTCACCGCACAAGGGAGGAGGTGCACAGCGGAGACCCCCCCGGCTGGGGATGTGTGGCAAGGGGGGAGAGGCAGCACCTGCGGGGAGGAAAAGAAAAACACTCTCTGCCGGGGCCGGAGATAGGAAAGGCCACAGGGTTTGTTTTCCAACCCCAGACCGCAGCAACGCGGTGAGTGGAACCCGGTCAAGAAACCCTGTCCAAACCCACAGCTCCTGAGGCTGCTCCGGGCAAACAACACCTCGGAAGGGACCCTCTGTCCCTGCTGCCCCGTTCCCAGCTCTGGCGGGGACAGGGGACCCGTGGCCCAGCCGCGGCGATGCCTCCCCCAGCCCTGGCCGTGCCACAGCAGGACTGACGGCAGCCCCGATGCTCGCCAAGGGTGACAACCCTGTCCCCAAAGTGCCCAGAAATGCCTGGCTCTCCACAGGAGCTGCAGCCACGCGTCCTCCAGCTTTGCTGAAGGCAGAGGGTTCTGGGGGGCTCGGGGAGACCCCGGGAAAGAGCCCCCGGCAGCGGGGAGCAGCCGCGGGCAGGGAGATCCGCGCAGCCAGCCCCCGGCATGCCTGGATGCAACAGCCCCGCAGAGACAAAGAGCCATTGCTGGATTCAGCTGCCCTGGGTATTTTTTTCCCTCTTCGATGAATCACCTGCTAAAAATATTATAAATTGGGTTGCTGGCCAGACCTTTCACTTCTCTGGAAGCAAAAATATTTATTTTACTCAGGCCCTGCCTGTGTTTTAACAGAGCTTTATGATCAATTTCTGAGGAATGTGCCATGCTGTATATTCAAATTACAACTTTTTTTGGCTCGCAGAGTAAATTTAAAATTTCTTGTTTAAGACCCAACTGTTGTGCTGCCAGAGAAATGCGGTTTCAGCTGTTTTTTTTTTTCCCCAAAGCACCAGTT
The DNA here is from genome assembly GCA_947846985.1 of Fratercula arctica. Taxonomy (NCBI): domain Eukaryota; kingdom Metazoa; phylum Chordata; class Aves; order Charadriiformes; family Alcidae; genus Fratercula; species Fratercula arctica. The sequence goes on from CANTUZ010000023.1 coordinate 2,346,308, forward strand.
TTGCCCGGTGGATGGTTATTTTCACCCCAGGTGTGTGCCTGTCCCAGGGCTCGGTGGCACCAGCAGCCATCGAGGGGCACAGGCTGGGCTTGTTTCGACCAGGAGCTTTCACTTCTGTGGGAAAAGCACCGCTTAATTATCAGCATTGTCACAAAGACGGGGTACGGGGGGTCTGGAGCTGCCCGGCTGGTGGGAGCAACCACTGTCCCCATTGCACCTGGCTGCAATTTTGGGACTCAAACCACAACCTCTCCCTGCACAAGCTCCAACCTGGGGCAAACGTAATGCGAGTTATCAGCCAGGCGCCAGCGCACCGAGATGCTCGAGCTGTCTGTGCAGGTGGGGTATAATCACAGAAACGCCCGGAGCCACAGGAGTTTGTCCTGGCAGCACCTTCCTCCTCCTCCTCCCGGGGTGTGCAGACGAGTCACATCACGGTGCCAGGGGACTGGAGCCGGGGTCCGTGCCACCAGCCCGCCCGCGGTCCCCTCCGGCTCCTGCATCACTGGCTCCTCCTGCCCTTGCTGCGGTGCCAGGCGCACCTTCCCTAGGAATCTCCCCCACTCCCCTTCGAATTTAGGAAGGAAACGAGAGAAATTTCTTTTTCTTGCTTCAGGGCAGAGAGAATAATGGGATCTTTATTCCCCAATAATTAAGTTGACTTTTGCGTAGGTTTAATTTATGCTCCCTTCCAGCCTTCCCTGTAAAGCGACGCCTCTTGCGGGAGCCTTTGGGTGTGTGGGCAGGGAACGGCGCAGAGCTGGGCACCGGGCGCTCACCAGGGATGGCACGGGGGGCTGCGGGGCTGTCCCGCACGCAGTGGCTGCGGTGCCGCACAGGGGCTGTAGAAAGGCTTCAGCACGCAAAGCCCAGCCGCTGCTTTTGTGGGTTCGCTGCAATCGGAACAGTAAAGAGCAGGAGTTCTCAGCCAGCCCCAGCGAGGACCAGGCAGGGTCACCCCAGCTCCCGGTGGGTCGCACCGGCATCCCCGGGCCACGCAGTGCTCCAGGGAGCAGCACTGGCATCTGCCTGGCCCCGCTCCATCCTTCCTGAGAGGCACCAGGGAGACAAACATGCCGTTGCAGTTGGACACGTTATTGGCGGTTTCTGCAGAGAGGCCAAATATGTCCCTAAAGCCGGCGTTTAGGAAGGGGTGAAGACATGCTGCAGCCGCGGGACTGCAGCTACCCGCAGGAGCCCTCTGCAGGGGGCTGCAGATGAAGCTGGGCACGGCCAGGAGATCGCCTCAGCCCACATCCCTCCTCTTCCCAAAGCAACTTGGCATGAGTGGGGGGAGCTCCAAAAAACAGCCTGGTGGGAAGCACCCCTGTTTCCCAAGGGGCAGTTGGCCCTGGGGGTCAGGATAGTTTTGTCGCGATGGTAGAGCCAGGCTGTTGTTTTTCCCAAGGCAGCCAAACAGCTGAAGATGCTTCACCAGAGAGTGAATTATGGGGACCACCTGCCAGGGGCGCCGTGCTCACTGTCCTCCCCGGTGGGGAGCCAGCGCAGGACCTGGAGCCCATCGCCAGCATCTGGGATCCTTTTCATGCTGGTATCCCAGTCCCGCGGATGGGAGCTCTCTCCCCAGCGCTGCTCCGAGGTCCATCAGCTCCCACCGGGCACCTGCCCCGTGCTGCCGCCTTCGGCGATGCTGCTGCGGTCTCAGCCCCGCCGCCAAGGCTGGGGAAACACATCCCGGCTCTTCCCTGCTTGCCCTGGCAGAAGGCATTTCGAAGCTCTGCAGCCCCCAGCACAGAGCTCTGGGGATGGAATTCCGCTCATCCCCTCCACTGGCATCTGGTCTCGCGGTGGTTTCGCCTGCGCCGGGTGCTGCAGCCGCGCCACAGGGCAAAGGCAGCACATCTGGGCCAGGCTCCAGCCTACCTGGCGCATCCCCGCTGGAGTGGCCGGGCTGAGCTGGAGTGGCCCCGGTTGCACCAAAACTCAAGGGATCGGGCGCTGGGGCAACATGGCAGCTCCTACCTCCAAGGCGGGGAAGAGGACAGGAGCATCCCGCAGCCCCGGGACTGCCGTGCCGTCAGCCTGCCCCCAAAGCAAGAAGCACGTAGGGATTTACACATCCACGTGAAATCCCCAGCAAGCAGAGAAAGGGAGAAAACAGGGTTTTGATCGCCGATTTTAACAACACGAAGGCACGCAGCCAAAAGCCGACGCTGCTGCGGAGGGTGCCCCTCTGCGAGCGCTGGGAGACACGAGGGGTCCCCTCGCCGCGGGCACGGTCTCCCTGGGGCAGAGGCGGGGGGGAAGCAATGGAGGCACAAATGAGGAACTGCTGTGTTTGCACAGCTCTCTCGGGGGCTGCAGGGGGGGAGCAACACCCGCCGCACCCACAGACACAGCCCTGCCATCGCGGGATGCAAAACCCACGACGGCACCCGCTGAACCCCCCCCAGCTCCGTGTCCCGGCACAAGTGTTCATCGGCTGCGGCACCAGGAGCCCCATCCCGCGGAGCAGGCTCAGGAAGTTTCTGTCCTCGGCTGAAACCCCTTTGGTGTGGGAGAGCCTGGAACTTATTACAAATCGCTTAAGTAACTTTGGCTCGCTTGAGCTAATTAAGTTGGTTTCCCCGGCTATTCTAGAGGCTTGAAACCACCAGTCAGCTCACGGGCTCGCTGTGCGAAATTAATTAAAGCAAATGATAACTTGGCAAGGGACAAAAAAAGAAAGTCTCTGTAGTAAGGAGCGAGCCCAGCGCGGGGGGCGTTCGCAGAAGCACATGTCTGTGTGCTATAAGGTGTTTCAGATCCATCCTCACGCAGGGATGGACTTCAGCTCACGCGTAACACTGTGTTCAGCCTTAAATGCTTTGCCAAATCTGGGCATAAAAATAAACTTGGAAGTTCAGTGCAGAAACACAGAGTAAAGGCAGGGACCTCTCGGTTTCCATAGGAAGCAGAATTAATAGCTTGGCAGAAGGGGTGCGTTTCCATTTTTATACAAGAATTTCCTCCTCCTTCTGCTGCAGAAAAAAGGGCTTGTAAGAAATACAAATTCGGACAGTTCTCCAGAACCTGGCAGCAAGCTCCAAAGGATCCCGCGAGGTGCTCACAGGCCAGCGGGACTTCCAGGTTTCCAGCGGGAATGGAGTGGACCGGCACACGGCTCCTCCGTTCCTCGAAAGCGCCGGCAGCGGGGGCCGTGGTCCTTCACGCCGCACCCCGGGCGGACGGGCAGCGTCGTCCCGCTGGACCGCAGAGGGGAGACGCGCTGTGGGGTGTCTGCAGCACCTCGACGCGCCCCTGCGGAGCTGTTGGCCACTGGAGCTCCCTTGAAGCCCCCGGCGACGGGCTGAGAGGGGTCGGAGGCGCGGGTGCCGCGTGTTGAGCCGTGGCAGAGCAGTGCCGGCAGCACAGAGCCCGAGCCCGACCTTCTCCCCCTTCCCCAGCGCTATCCGAAACCACAGCCTCGGCTGGCTGCAGTCCTCATCCATCTGCAAAAGCACATTAAGGAGGGAGAGAAAGGTTGGCAGCTGACCACGAACCTACTCCCCGGAGAGGTCCTTACCTGACTCTAACCAGATGCTGTTTATCAGCCCGAGCACACACTACATGCCCGATGTGACGGAGACAGAAAAAATACAAGAAATGCTTGTTATGCTCAGGGCTTCGGGGGTTTTCATCCTCAGGCCGGATATACAAGTTCCAGGAGAGGAATATGCGTCCCTGGAGTCCTGGGCTGAATCTGGAATTCATATACTCTGTAAATGTGCTTTATTTAATACAGGAATCAAGAAGGGGTTTGGAATTATTGCACTGGAGAGCTTGATTGCATAGTTACAGCTTGGAATTAAGGAATAACTGCAGGTCTGTAACACAGCGCGGCAGCCCCATGGAAGGGGCAGGACGGTGCATTTTGGCTGCACGGTTTTGTCTCTGTTCTGCAACCGCTGAAGCCCAAGGGAAGACTCCAGCGGGGTCCAGCCCAGCCCTGCCCCTGTCCTGCTGCGGATCTCCCTTCGGATTAAGCCAACAAAACCCAGCGGAGCGGGGAAGAGGCACCTGGGCAGCAGCAGAGAGTCCCGCAGCTCGGTGGAGCCAAGGGGATGCTGCGTTCAACACCACTCGGCACAGTCCCTGCACGGGGGACCAGGATGAACCGCTGACATCCCCCTTCAGCTCACTGCTGGAGCCATGAAGTTAGAAAACCAGGAGCCGAGTCTTGTCCCATGTCACTATGTGAAGACGAAGGAGGAGCTGCCTGGGCAGGGATGTGGCGTGTCCCCGGCACGTCATGGTGCTGAGCAGCCGCACTCTGGGCACGGAGGCCGATTGCCAGGTCCGAGCGCTCGCAAATCCCGAGGAAACCGCTCAGAGCCGCGCGAGAGCCAGGGCCGGGCTGGGAGAGGACGTGCTGCGAAAATCAGGGCAGGAGCAGTGCGGAACATGGTCAGGATCCAGCCCAAGCGAAGACAGATGTCTTCACTGTGAGAAAGATGATAGGACTCTGTCTTTAACAGAGACGTATGTGTGTGTATATACACACGAGCACATATCTGTAGGTTTGTGTAAGTGTCCATGTGCCTTTTACGCATTCCTCCTTGTATTTTAAAGATCTAGCTAACACACTTTTGCGGTGCCAACACGCGTTAACTGAAACCTGCAAGGTCTTGGAGGAGCATCTTTGGCCCACATAGCTCAGGGCTCCCCTGAAAGTGTCCTTGTCCCCATGCGTGTGGCACCGATGTCTCCGCAGAGCACGGTGCTGGCAGGCAGCTGTGGTTGCGATGCCGCCCGTGGAGCTGCCAGCATGGGGAGCCCCTCGGCATGGGCCCAGGGCAGGGGCTGGGAGGCAGAGCGCCTTTGGGCTTTCCAAGCCGACTTTTCCTGCTGGACAACTCTGGCTTGCTGCTCACACGCTGGCTGGCCCCGACCATCAAACAGGGCCCCGTACACCAGGGCAGAGGGTCACTGCGGTGGACCCCACTTCAGGAACCCACCCGGCCCTGGGAGGAAGATGCGGTCCATGTGTTGAGCAGTGCCCCGCCACAGGAGAGACTTTCCACCCTGGCTCCCCCATCTCCTCCCAGGCTTTTTCCGCACTTGCTCCCTGTCACCCACGTCCAGAGACATCACAGTGAGGAAGACAAAGGCAACCCCAGGGGCAGCGGCTGGACCACGCTGCCGGCAGCCTCAGGGCTCACTGGTGCCCAGACAGCGTTCGAGGTTGCCCCTGTCTGTCTGCCCTCTCACCCGGGCAGAGCCAGCATCGGCGGCAGCGCACGGGACACTCGGGGCTGCTCCTTTCAGGGTGCTTTCGTGGTACAGCGTATTCCCCCTGGGTCTCCTCTGGCCATGTCCTGGGGCTGCTCCCAGGCGTCACAGGGCCTCCGGCACGGTGTGGTGCTCCGCTGGCAGAGAGCTTGGTTGCTTTGGAAAGCGTCCCAGTTCCTTTGGCTAAAGGGATTTGGGCAGAGGCCACTGGAAAAAGTGATGTGCTCTCCACGCATATGTGCCACCAGCAGCCGCGGTCCGGCAGCGTTAATCACCATGTCAGGGCGCCAGCAGTTGCACAAGACAAGGACACATCTTGCTGTAGCTCCCTGACTTGCCAGGGGAGCGCCCGGCCCCCGCCAGCCCAGCTCCCGAGGGGCTCCTGCCACCCAGCGCTATGTGCAGCACGAGCGCACTCATCTTTCTTCGCTACCTGCTGGGAAATCATCTTAAACAGCCTGCAGGGTGTCCTTTGCTGGCACAAGGCACAGGGAGAGCCAGGTGCTGCTTCTGTCAACACCTTGGAAGATGCACAAACACACACACGCATTTGTGTGTAGAGATGCCCATCCCTATCAACGGCCGTTACCTCCAGAGGTGCACGTGCCTCGGACACGGATGCGTTTCGGGGCACCAGCAGCACTAACACACACCCCCCAGTTCCTCCATCTCACCACAGTCACATCTCACTCCAGGACATGCAGCTCCTTCTGCTCCTGAGCATCTCACATGAAAGGCTGAGCTGGGAGCAGACAACCTGTGCTCCGTGGCTACCTGAGCCGTCACAGATCACTCACAGCTCCATTTCTCCTCCTGGGGCTGCTTCCCTCTAACTCCCCCGCTGGGAGCCGGCCATGCTCTCCAGGAAACAATATTCTGTCTTGCCTGCAGCCAGCATCCGCATCCCTAAAACACCATGGCAACATCCCTCTTTGCCACTCACTTGTCTGGCTGCAGCTGGGATCACATGAAGTTCTTACAGTCCCTCCTCACCTTCCCACTGCCCCAGGCGAACAGGGAGAAAGACAAAGAGGAGAAGAAAAAACCCCACACAATGCTCCCAGAGCATCTAGCTGGGCTTTTACGTTCACTGGGAGCTTTTATAGCCTAGAGGTAGCTGATTGCTAATTAACTCCGAGTAATTAGCACCATTGCAAAAGCTAATCTGGTCACTCCCTAAACATGTGTTCCTAACTACGAGGTTGATTTTGCCCTGAGCCGAGGTCTGGAGAAGAGCTGCCCGGGTTCCCGTGCGCACATCTGGAGCACCTCTGGGGCTGCCCGGAGCCGGGGCGCGCGTCCCGGGGGCTCTTCTCCCTCTCGCCCTGCAAACCCCAGGTGCTGGGCTTCCACCGGGTGCTTGTGCAGAGCCGTAGGTGTTGAGGGGAGGGAGGGCACCCTGCATGCCCCTCGCCCCCTCTGCTCCCCACTCCATCGCTCCTCCAAGTGGATCCGCAGGGAAGGGCCATCTGCCCGCCCAGCCCCAGCGTCGCGGGGATTATGAGTAAAAGGCGTTTCTTGGAAGGGCTGTGAAGTCGCCTGTGCTGTACAGGGAGAGCATCGTGTCCCAGCAAACGCCCTGGCCGGCCGATCCCAGCCGGGAAGGTGGTGAGGGAGCGGGGGAGGAATGCTTTCCTGCATGTGGCTGCCTCCCCGCTCCCCCAGCCCCTCTCTAAATTACGTTGTCTTTAAAGCCTGCTGGCAAAACACAAAGCGGTCTCCACGCTCCAGCCACCACAAGGGTATTAATCAGGCTGAAAGTATAAAAACAACACGAAAAACACCATCTATGGGGTGTGCAGCATCGGACACTCGCTCCAGGAGCCGGGCCAAGTGCTTGTATCTTGACTCTCATAAATACACCGCTAGGAAAATGCATTATCTCTGGAGTGCTTTTAGACCATTTAGACTCCAGGGCAAAACAGTCCAAGGCACCTGCTGCATTTTAATGATTCTTCTCCATCACCTATAGGGATGCTGGGATTGAAATAACTGCCCCGCAGCCGCCCTGACCTTCCCACCACGGCTCTGGGAAAGCCGGCATCGGCAGTGCCAGCACCGGTGATGGCATGGGATTTTGCACAAATCCTCCCATTTCAGGGCGTGGGAAGACGAGCAGGGTGGCAAGGGGCCGTGTACCTGGCTCTGCGTGGTGTGCTGCATCCCTGCCCGGGCAGGAGCTGTCGGCTGCGGCAGCGTGTCCCCCACATATTTCCCCTTCTGCGGGCTGGGTTGTCTGCACTGAGCTGCCCGAGCACCTGGGGACAGAAGGGCTTCTTTTAATTGGGGACCGCTGTCACGGGGAAAGCACCCAGGGTTGTGCAGAGGGTGAAATCCCAGCTCCCCGGGCACTTCTCCTGTGTCCTGCCTGGCGGCAGGGATCGGCGCTGGCCACAGGGCTCCTGGCGGGGAGGCCACGGGAGCGTGGGCTGAGCCGGGGTGAGCGGATGCACCCTGGTAAAAGGTACAAAGACTCAGTCACGCTGGAGCCCGAAGAGCAGGCTTGATGAAGAAAACATGCCCTTTGCATTGCTATTCCCTCCCCATAAAGCTATAAACTCCTTTCAAATGCTTCATCTCCCTAACTTTTGGATGTCATTAAACTCTTTATTAATTTACTCCAAATGTCTTCACTCGTATTCCAGCACAGCTAACCCCATCAAAAGGATAAGAGCACAGTGCTTAGACAGCACTTCTCCTCTTCAAAGCCCGTTACCGAGATTAATTGCTTCTCTCAAGTCCTCTGCGAAGGAGGGACATGGGGATAATTGTTATTAGTGCTGGGCGCGAGGTAAGAAGTAGAGTCCAAGGTAAAAGCAGGGACCCGGGCTGTCACCGGGCCGGCGGGAGAGGGTGGCTGGTGCGGGCTGCAGGCGCAGGAGGATGCGGGAGCTGCCGGGGCGGCCCCCCGGACCACGGCCAGGCTCCGTCTCTAAAGGGTATTATTCCCGCAGCTCCTCCGGGGGAGGCAAAGCCCAGGCGGGCAGCGAGGTGCCAGGGCAGAGCCGCAGCCCCGGGGTGCCTGGCACCCGTCCGCCGCTCAGCCCTTTCCCTTGGCCGAGCGCAGAGCGTGTCCTCAGACTCCCCGCCGCTTCCCCAGCCGCTGCTGCCTGCCAAGAGCCTCCTGTGCAGGCAGAGATCCCTCCTCCTGCCCGATTTATCCCATGATGTCACCAATCCCGGTCCTTCCTGACATCACCGGTGACGTCACGAGGCCTTCCCCACGTCCCTGGTGCAGCAGCGGGGCTGGGCAGGGGAGGACACTGCGGTGTCTGGCTGTACCCTGTCCCGCTGAGCAGCCCGAGCTCCTGCTCTCGGTGGCGTTAAGGAGCGGTGGGCAGACCCGGGGCTGGGCAGCCCCACCAAAGGCTCCCCGCCAGCCCCGGGGGCTGCCAAGACCCTGCTCCTGCTGGTACCCACGGGATGGAGGATCCTGCGGGAAGCGCCACGAGCCCGGCTTGGCCGCGCCGAAGGAACACCAGCCGTTAGCTCCAGCGGTGCCCGCGCATTGGGGCCAGATGTGTGTGTTACTGGGGCTGCCACGGTACATCTGGTCCAGGTTTTGGTTTCCATCGCGGAGTTTACCACATCCCCCCCAGCCGGCTGGAGGCGAGGAGCCGCACATCTGGAAGCCATTGCAGCTGTCACGCTTCAAGGAGATACTGCACCGCAGAGAGGAGAACCCGATCCCTCGCCCCAGCAGCCTCCCCCCGCCCGCCAGCCCCAGCAGATGAGAGGAGCACCAGCATCCCCCGCCGTGAGCCGGATCCTGCCGGGTGCTGGGCTCCTCCCAGGAAGGGCAGCGCATGATGCCGGCACCTCACTGGGGAGAGGGATGGGGTTGAGCCCCATGGTGGGGAGTTAGCCCAAGCTGGAGACACCCCCAGCTCCAGAGACACCCCCAGCTCCATGCCCGAGCAGGAGGGATGCTGGATCACGCAGCCCCGGAGGGAGCCGTCCCTCTCCCCGCTGCAGCTGAGCACCCTGGGGAGCCCAGCATGGCCGCACGCCCTCCCGGCGTTTGGTTTGAACGCTCTGACAACCCTGCAAAGCCCCGTGCCGCGGCGGGCTCCTCTGCACCATCCCCTCCGGTGACCGGGAAGAGGATGCCTTTCTGTTTAATTAACTGTCCTGTGCTTTCGATGGCTCGCTGGGTCTCGGGAGCGCAGTCACCACGCAGAGCTGCTGGCAGGGAAGGAGCGCTTGTTTCTTTATGATACAGAATAGTTTCAGCCTTAGTTTTTTCTAAATCATTCTGGTTTATGAGCAACCTGACAATTTGGCAACGGCAGCAGGCCTGGGTCTGTACCAGGCGCTAATAAAAGCTGGAGAAGGGCTGTAAAGCTGGGCTGGCAGCAGGTTGCTGGGGGAAGGGGGATTATAGCGGGCATCCCCGCTCCTCCGGAGCAGCGGGCAGCCGCATGCCTCTCTGCAGAGGGATGAGCATCCCAGCCTGCCATCCTGGCAGCAACAAGCTCTTGTTCCTCACCCCATCCTCCCCTCATCTGTCTCCCAAAGCACTTCTGGGTACCACCCCAGGCACCCCGAGGCCGGGCAGGGGCTGCATCCTCACCGCAGGGAGCCAGGAGGCTGCGGGGAAGGGGGGGGGCAGGAGTCATTTGTTCTCTGCCCTGCGCTTTCCACTGTGACGATTTATTGGAGGGGAGAATTGGAGAGGAACGAACCCACCAGAGCTGACAGGAATTAAATTCTGCCATTGCTGGGTGGCTGGCACGGAGCTGTCGGCAGTGGGACACGTCACCAGCCAGCGCGTTCCCAGGCAGCACCAGTCCATGCGTGGGGGCGGAGGGGCTGTGTGTGCCTCTGCAAGTGTGCGTGCACCTTCGCGTTAGGGGACAGGGAAAGGTATTTCAGGGGGTGGTCTGGCATCAGGCCTCGCTGCATTTGCCCGGGAGTCAGCTGCTCTCCTGCCAGGCGACCTGTCCCGCGGCGTTACTTTGTCCTCGAGAGCTGCAAACCCGCTGCTCCGCCGAGAGGCTGCACGCTCTGGAGCCCACGGATGACGTGCCAAACTCGGCTGCTGATGCGGGAGGAGGAAAAGGAGGCAAAAACGCCCAAATGGGGCACAGCAGCCTCTAAACAGCATCTGGCCACACTGCCAGGCTCTGCCACAGGCTGGGACTTTGAGCAGGCTCTGGACCAGTGCGGGTCCTACCCGCATCCCAGCCCGGCTCTTGGGGCTCCCGCAGCAGCATCTGCGGCAGAGACGGACCGTCCGGCCGCTTTGGGCCATCGGTCTGTCAGCAGGAGGGTTTGGAAGGGGAAGATAAATGGACATGGTACATAGAAATAACAAGTGTTTTGTGGAAACCGTGAAGAAATAACGAACGGATTAAAATAGAGGATCTATTTTTGGAAGGCCTGGCACAGGATCTGTCCCAGAAAGCCACCTGCAAACCCAGCCAGCACCAATTCCCTGTGCTTAGACCCGGCCAGCTCTGCTCCCAGGACGGAGGCATCCCTGCCCTGCCGCAGGCAAAGCACTCGGAGGGGCCGGGAAGCACCTCGGGGTGCAGCAGCCGGGGGGGTTTGCCTTGCTGCAGGACCCCAGGGGGCTCCCGGGGAGAGTGAGAGCGGCTTGGAAAGGCTTGAGGGATACCAGGGCTGCAGGAACAGGCCCTTTACAGTTTGCATGCTGGATCCAGTTACAGGCCAGGTCAATAAAAGAACTGATTTTAGACTTTTATGGCTGAAATAATTGCCACTGGCATGCCAAGGGCTCGTTAGCGGGGGGCAGCCAGCGATGCTATGTGCTGGGGCTCAGCAGCCCCCTCGGGCTGGGCATCGCTTGCTGCTGTTTCGCTCCCCTCAGTATTTCTGCGGCCACAGAAAGAGGGGGACTGGGAGTCAACGGCACAAGCACGGGTGACCCGAGGGAGCCGTGGCCACCAGTCCCTTCCCTGTGCAGCAGCCAGCCTTCCTCCCGCTCCTCCTCCTCTTCTCCTCCCTGCAGCCAGGGTTTGCTCCTGAAAACCCTTCTTTGTCATGGAAAGTTCTGCAGCTGGAAGACTCCGGGGCTGGGGCCAGGCGTGGGGGCAGCCAGGTCCCCTTGGCCCGGGCCCTTCGCGCCGCGGTCGCTGTGCCGCCCGGTGCCAGCAGCGCGGAGCAGCCTGTGCCCCGCTCCCACGGGCACCCGCCTGCCTCCGCTCAGCCCCGCGCCATCCTGGTGCCACCTCCTGCCCCAGCCACCGTGCGGGTTTTCTCCTGGTCACATATGGAACAGGTTATGTTTTTATAATCATCTTTATGCGATCCTTTCCTTTTTTCTTTTTTTCTTCACTCCCCATATTATTCCATATAATTCCTCCCCTCTTTCCCCCCTCCCCACAAGCCTGTGCAAAACCCTTTCAAACGCCATTCTACCCCGTCCCTTTCTAGGAGGGAGGCGCATATCTGATCCTTCCACCTCTTGCAAGGACCCTCCGGTCCCTCGCTGGCTGCTGCAAACCACTTCCCACACGAGGCGGGCGGGTGGGAGCCGCTCTGCTTCTCCTACGGACGCGCCCCCAGTTTTTGGCACTGCTCCTGCTGGCACCGCGGTGCACCCTGAGGTACTCTGACAGGGACCTGGAGCATGACCAACGCCTCCCGCTCCTCGCCATCAGCCCTGACACACTGTGCTTGGCTGGGCATCACCGCTTCCCTCCCCACCCATGCCCTTCACCTCCTTACACGGGGGTTTCTCAGGCAGGGAGAGCCCCCCCGCGGCACCTCGTGCAGGGGCAGCACGGCCACGGGGACCTGGGGCTCTGCTGTGGCAAATGTCGTGGTGCGGCAAACGTAGGGCAGAGGTGAGCCCGGGGTGGGGGGAGAGGCAGCGGGAGCCAGCACCCCCCAAATACCCTCCTCTGCCCTGCCTGGGCACCCCTGGGCGGCTGGTGGAGCCCAGCGGGGGGGAGCAGAAAGGCTCAGCAGCGAGCGAGCGGCTCCGGCTCCAGGCTCAGCCGCTGCACTGGGGTTCCCCGTTCCTAAGGAAAAAAGGAGACAAGGCTTTTCCCATGTAATCGCTGCTCTGACGCATCTGAACCCGCCCACGGCCCTGCTATTAAATCTCTGCGATGAGAGAACAATTTACCATGGGATTTTTCTATTTTTTTGTTCCACAGAGACACTGCTGGTGCTACCTGCAGGAGCCAGCTGCGGGTCCTGGACTTTGGGATCTGTTTGGACGTGTCTTCAGGACATTTTGCAGCCCTCTGCCCCCTCCTCTGTGAGGCTCCAGGTCAGCACGACACCCCTTTGCCCGGGCAGAGTAAGCACGTACCTGCCCCTCGCCCCACGCCGGTGACTCCCTGCAGAGTCGAAGCGGGATGCGGGACGGAGCCCGACCTGCGGGAGGTGCCTCAGCGTGTCGGGCTGTCGGGAGAGGCGTCAGCAGGGTCCAGGGAACGCACCGATCCCGGAGATCAGAGATGAGCGGGGGGCAAGTGAACTTCATCAGGCTCTGGGCAAGCGTTTCCTACTTCAGAGAGCACCTAATGCTTGGAAGGGAGCTAGAAAGGTGTCGCAGGGACGTCTGTCCTTGCCAAAGGCGGGTAAGAGAGCAATCCGTGCGCCAGCAGCCTTTAGCCCTGCCCGCGGCTTCCCCAGCCTCGACACCTCATCCTTGTCCTGCCCAGGGCAATACACCCCAGGAGAGACGAGGGGAGCCCTGAGCTCCCGCAACAGCAAACTGGGCAGGAGAGCGACGGGTTGGGGGTCCCAGGGCAGCACCGTCTCCCCCCGAACCCCCCGGGCTCCCCTCCTGCCGGAGCTGGGGCCGTGCCACACGCTCCTGGTGCCCCCTAGCCATAAAAGCAGCCAGGGCTTGTGGCGCGGGCAGGGCAGGGGCAGCGTGCCGGTGCTCGCTGTAAATAGAATGAGATGATTAATTAAAGTGCAAGTCCGCTGTCAAGAGGAAGAATGGGGCTCAGGTGGCTAATTAAACTCGGGCTGCAAACCCAGCCAGAGAATTTCTGCCGTATGGTCGTGCACGCAACATCTGCTCCATTAAGATTTCAAGAGATAAAGGCAGGAGAGGTGCAAGAATGCAGGAATTCCAGGAGAGTCGCCATGGTGGAACCTCTGCCGCAGGGACCCACTGCCGCCTGTCAGCCGGGGATGCACCAGGAACATGGATATCCCTGGAAATTCCTCTTCCCTGATGGAAACACAGCGGTGCACCCCGACAACCGCCTGGCAAAGCCTGCAGCGCTGCGAAGGGGGGGCTCTGCTCGTGGTAAAATAACACCAGGCTGCGCAGAGCCCCCGTTTCACCCCAAACTGATGGGATGGTGCGTGGCACCGGCAGCGCGTCCGTGTCCCCCCCTGCACCTCCCGCCTGCGTCCCGGTGGGTCTGGCACTCACCTGCACCCTTCCAGCAAAGCGAATGTGGCCGGGACCGCGAGGGCTGGAGCGGCACCAGCGAGGATTCCCCCTCTCCTTGCCCTCCCCGAACATCTGTGCAGATGTTAACAGGCGTGGCAGGGCTCGGCTTTCCGTGCGAAAGGCAAAGGGTTAGAGTTGAGCTCTTGGGTAAGCGACACCGAGAAAGTCAAAGTTTAATTGGCATTCCTGCCCGGGATGAAAGCCCGCGGCTGCCGGTGCCGGCAAAGGCTAAGAGGGACCATTGGTCACGGGCCGTAAAGGCCACACACAGGCGGCACTGGGGCAGGTCCCCCCCGCCGGAGGGGGCTTCGGCAGCGGGGCTCGGCCCCAACGCTCCCTCCTTGGCCTCTCCCCTCCCACATCCCTCTGCGGGGCAGCAGAGCATCCCCGCGTGTGTCCCCGGCAGCCCAATCCCTACCTACCGAGGGGTGCAGAGGGGGTCGTCTACCCAAAACACCTTCCCTCTCTGAGCAGTGCAGGGCTCGTCGTACCCGTCTCGCCTTCGGGACTGCCTTCAGAGCTGTGAATCTTGCAAAAATCCTTGGGACTGGGCAGCGAACGCTGTGAATAACCAGCGCCAGCTCCCAGAGCAAAGCCAGGGTCAGGATGGGGAACCCGGCAGAGCCCAGGGGGGTGACCAGCACTGTCCCCATCCCCGTCCTCACCCCGCCATGGGGCTGGATCCCTCCCCACGCCGGGGGAGGCTGGGGACAGCCATGGCCTGTCTGTCGGACCCCCTGCTCCCCCGTGCCGGGGTCTCCCTGTTCGCAGACACCAGGGGGTCCAGGCATCCCCCCTTTTGGAGGATGGGGGAAGGCATCCCCCCTTTTGGAGGGGATGACTACACTTATCCATGAGCAAAACAAGCAGCTGCGGGCTCCTGCGCTGCCGGATGGGCTCTGCCATGCGGAGCAGGTCATGGACATGAATTACAGCACGGGGCATATTCACCAGCCTTCCCAAAACTGCCTGAAAACAGTCATTATGTTAAATGCAAGGTCTGGCAGACGCCAGCCCGTAATTTCCCTCCCGATGTAAGTTGTTGGCAGCGCCGGCGTCGCGGGGAGGGAGCTCGGTTGATGTTTCCCATTAGCGCGAGAGCCCCGCGCTTTGCTGCCAGCCCTTCCCACTGCAAATGCTTCGCTGGGAAAACGGAGCCACTGAACTCGGCTGCGGCCTAGATCCCTTTCAACTCCGGCATTGCAGGGGAGCTGCAGGCCCCAGGGGAGCTGCTCCGACTTGTTCTGGGCTCCTCAGGGAAATCAAAGCGAACGGAGAAACAGCCGCCTTATTAAATCGATAGCGATGGGCAGGCTGCCGCGGGGGGAGCACCGGGATGGAGCCCAGGGCAGCTTTTCTTTGCTTGTCCTGAGGTTCCAAGGATGGGGCTCGGGGATAGCAGGTCATGGGGTGGCTTTACCTGGCTGGGGGTGCCCTGGCGAAGGGGAGAGGAGCCGGACCGGGGAGCAGACAGGGGTACGGCCAGTCATCCCGCAGTGGGACTGGCCAGTGGGAGCTCACCCACACGCTGAGGGGCTACATAAATACCTAAATAAGAGTGGGCAGAGGTAAGCAGAGCCCTGGCTCGCCGCCACCCCCAAAACCCTTCGGAGAGCCGGTGACAGCACCTGAGTCCCCGCACAGCACCCGCCTGTGCCAGCCCCAGGAGCAGCCCCCTCCCGCCGCCCCACACCGCTCTCAGGTTGTTGAGGAACAGCAAAGCGCTTCGTCCTCATCACAGAGCCCTCAAACACAGCCAGACTCTTTCCTTCAACTACAAACCCCTTCCAGAGCTGCCGGAGACGCGGATACCCATGGGCTGCAGGCTGCCGTCGCTGCTCTCCCCTCACAGCCCGGCGCGGGCAGGGAGGGAGCGGTGAGAGCCCGTCGGGGCTGGAGGTGGCCACACACGGCATGGTGAGCCCAGGGGCAAGCCCAGCCCTTTCCTGGGGCAGCTTTGCCCTGGGGTGCAGCAGCCGGGGAGAGCCATGACCGAGGGTTCCCCGTCCCACCTCAGTGGCACCCCAGGGCGCACAGTGGCAAGCCAGCCACAAGCCGCCTCGCTGGGGACCAGTAAGCGCAGCCCCTGGGTAGCCCCCCGGCACACTCACCCCAGTGATGGCTCTGCCATCGCAGCCCCAGCTCCGGCAGGTGCTGCTCCCCCAGCCAAGGGCCCAGGACCTGCCCGCGGTCCCCAGGAAAGCTCTGGGACTGGAGTCAATTGTGGTCAGGTGGTTGTTATTATCAGTAGTTTTCATTGTAATTCAGAACGGCTGCCACTTGCCAAGCGCTTTCTGCAGCAGCCCGTTATTAATGGCACGCTGAAACGCAGCCTGGCTTTTGCTCTTGCTGTCGGACGTGTCCTTTTGCTGTCAGCTGCTCCTCGCAGCCCCAGGAAACTGGGGGTTTCTCCCGTAGACGGTCGGTGCTCCCGGAGCCCCCAGTGTGAGGGACCAGCAGGATTCCCCATGGCCAGCGGTGCAAAAACCCCAGAGCCACCCCACCGGCAGCCCCCAGCGCGGGCAAAGCAGCGAGGTTGGTGACAGCCTCTTGGAAGGGCCGTAAGGAGCAAGATGGGGCTAATACACTCCTGTATCCCATCTGCCCCTGTGGCCTGGCCAAGCGCCTCGGAAACAAGTCCAGTGACGCTGGAATTACAGAATAATCTGCCACAATAATTCACCCTGACCCCCGTTACCCAGAGGCTGGTGTACACCCTGCAGCGGGATGCTCACCCTTAGCTATTTTTCAGCGGTTCCTTGGGAATCCGGTCGGGAAGGGGACGCTGGCCGGGGGAGGACGGGCTGCCCGGGGTGATGGGGACCGGCCCCGTGGGTGGCCCAGGGTGCCCCATGCTGTGGTCTCCGTGGGTGGATGCATTACACAATGTGGGAATGCTGGCTTTCTCTCTGACACGGTTGTGCTAAAAATCAATAAAAACCTCATATAAAATAAAAGCTTTTTGTGCAAATATAGTGGGTGACCCTGTTCTCTCCCTTTCCTCCTGCAGGATCACTAAAATCTCCACGGTGGTTACAGCTGCATTGCCAGCTCTGCTGGGATGCAGCACCCAGGCATGCTTTCTCCCTGAGCATTGTCCCTCTCCCTGCCCTCCATCCCTCTCCCTGCCCTCCATCCCTCTCCCTGCCCAACATCCCTCTCCTTGCCCGCCATCCCCCTCCCTGCCCAACATCCCCCTCCCTGCCCAACATCCCCCTCCCTGCCCAACATCCCTCTCCCTGCCCAACATCCCTCTCCCTGCCCTCCATCCCCCTCCCTGCCCGCCATCCCCCTCCCTGCCCAACATCCCTCTCCCTGCCTGCCATCCCTCTCTCCTCTGGCCCCTCTCCTTCCCTGCCTCCATCCCTGCTCGGGGCCATGGCAACGGCCATGACGTCTCCCGCACCTCAAGGATGATTTGATTACGTGGGCTGCACATGAGAAAGTTCCCGTTGGAGCAGAAATGGATCTAATTACCGACGGTAGCGGCGGCAGAGGCTCCGGCGCAGGCTGGGCAGAGGAGCGAGGTGCTGGGGACGTGGGATGCAGCCGCGTCCCACAGCTCCGCTCCGAGCACAAGGTCAAGGCCAGAGCTGAGGCTGCTGGAACTGGAAGCGAGAGAGGAGCAGGCACCAAAACCTCTCCTCCTCCCTGCTCCCTGCCTTCATGCTCTCTGGGAGCATCCGGAGCCGGGTTCCAGA
Organism: Fratercula arctica; assembly: GCA_947846985.1. NCBI lineage: Eukaryota > Metazoa > Chordata > Aves > Charadriiformes > Alcidae > Fratercula > Fratercula arctica. The sequence goes on from CANTUZ010000023.1 coordinate 2,363,630, forward strand.
GCTCCTGGTCCTCCCGCGCCCCATCGTGCATCGCGAGGGAGGGCAGAGCTGCTGGGATGAAAATCCAAACATGCCCCAGCTTCCAGCCAAGCAGCTGACATTCCTGCTCTGCAATGGTTTCGCAGGAGGCAAATCATGGTTGGAAACGTGCCCCGGAGCTCCTGGTGCTGGGCAGAGCCGGAAAATCCCCGGTGCGGCCCTGCCGGGGAGGGAATAGGTGCGGAGATGAAGGGAAGCGCCGGAGCTCTGCCTCGCTGACCATCACCCCGAGGTGGGCATGGAAGGGAAAAACGTGGCTGGGCTGTATCTACCCCATTCCCACACCCCACGGCGAGGGGAGGGCACCCCATGGATCGGGTGGCCATGTCGCTGGGGGGGACCGGCCCCCCCCCCCACGCTGCAGCTCCTCTTTCAAAGAGCCTTGGGTGAGGATTTTCACTCCCTCCTTCCTCCCATTTCAATGAAACTGCAATTTTTATGCAGAAAAAAAAAAAAAGCAAGCCTTGAAAAAGCAATCTTTTGGCATGTTTTTGAGGCAAAAATCCCCTTTTTCTTGGAAAACAGGCCAAAGCCTAGCCCATATTCGCTTGGAAATGGGCCTTGTTCTATTTGAAAAACAGCCCAATTTTCTGATGGAAAATTGGAAAATAGAGGCAGGTTGGCTCCAGGAGAACGTGCGCATCGCAGCAGAACTTTCCATGAAAATGACCTGGAGCTGCAACAGAGCAAAAAAACCCTCGAAAGTGGAAGGTTCCCCGGCCGGGGATGCTCGGCCGGCTCCGGGAGCTCCGGTCCCCTCAGCCCCTGCCTGGGGGGTTATTTTTTCCCAGCCCATGGGAAAATGAACGACAAATGAACTCCCCCACAAAATTTGCCCAGCTCACGTGATTCTGGCATGGCACGTTGCCCAATAGGGTTTCTATTAAAATGTGATTTCGTCCTGCTTATAATTTCATTATCCAAGGCATTTGTGTAGAACATCGACCACACAGGTGATATATGGGTAGGGGGAGCTAAATTAGAGAGCATGGACGTTTTTTAATGGTGAGTTGCAAGCAGATGGGAAATAATCAAGGCTGGATACGACTGCCATCATTTACCGGCGCCTGACATGGTGAAATACTTCATCGAGGGGTTATTGCCATTTAACACATCTTTCACTTCTTCCATCTTTCCTGGATAAAGTGTCCGGCCGTCCCATCCGTCTTCAGGCGGGATCTGCCAGCGCCGCTCCCTGCCAGCGTGGCCTGATGCTGACGTTCGCCGCAGCCACCCGCGCCCGCCAGGAACCGCGTTTCTCTCGTATTTATCAGCGCTTGAGTTGTTCCATGTAAATTCGAAGGCAGGGAGGCGCTGGTGAGGAGGAAACAGCCTTGTTCATCTCGTGCCCCATCCGTCTCCCCCCAGACTTCTCCAGACGGTAAATTCATTTTGCCTCCCCCCCCCGACACCTTGCGTGGGACCATGGCGAGGGACGGCGTTTGCTGCATCCCAAACCCCCTCCCGGTGCCTTAAGCCGGTCTGAGACCCGCTACCGAACCCAAAGGCTACCCCAAATCACCACTTTCCTGGGCAAAGCAGCTGGCAGTAAGCAAAAAAGCATTTTTGGCCCCTTCCAGCAGCCTGTGGGCTCCAGGGGGCGGGGGGTGCTGGGGGGCAGCGGTGCGGCAGCCCCCAGCTCCGGGTTGTGGGTAGAGGATGCTCAACCCGGCGCTGCCATTAGCATTCCCTCGGCGTCCCAGGAATAAACACCGCTTTGTTTTAAGCCCCGTCGCTGCACAGGCAAGAAGCACTTAGGGGCTTTCATAAGCTCATCTGCATCATAATGCCGGGGAATTCTCATCTGGAGTGATCCCAGTGTCAAAACCCGCAATCCAGCCATAAAATATGGGGAGGAAGTGCTGGGGAGAAAACGACACGGATGCGGGGAGGGAGCGGGGCTGATTCGGGAGCCGTGCTCATGCCAGGCTTTTCTAAGCAAATGTCTGAGCAGGAGGAGGGCGAGAGGGGACCAGCCGGGGAGGATATTTTGGGTGCCCGGGGTGGTGAGAGAGGCCGGGCTGCGCTGCCGGGTGGGATGTGTGGGGCTGCCGGACCCCCGTCCCCCAGATCGCGAGTGAGTCCGTGTCTGCTGGGGGATTCAGGAGGTGTCCCCCGTCCCTCCGTGGGAAGCACCAGCATCACCAGCGAGCCCCGAAGCCCCACGCTGGGGGGCTCAGGACCTCCCCACCCCGCCACCAGCCCATGGGAATAGGGGCCACATACCAGATGGGCGATTACTAGGGAAATTCTGATTTATGAGCGGCAAAACCTGCTAACACCCTCACTCTCCGGTGAGGGAGAGGTGTTTTTTCTGGCGTGCTGTAGGAAGAGGGGCTGCTTTGAGCCCGAAGCCTTCCTGAGCTCCCGGCCCCTGGGTGTGAGTCTGGGAGGTGATAACTTATGCAAACACACACGCCGTTACCCGGCCAGCTGAATTTAGCATAAATCAAGAACTCTGGCTTCACAAGAAAAACAAAGACGCTGAAATGACGCAGGGCAAATGGAACAAAAGCCCTTTCCTAGCTTAGATGATAGCAGAGACAGGGAGACAGGCAGCGTTTCACAGGCTGCAGCACACACACAAACCCTCCGAGGGATGGGGCTGGCCGGGAGCGGGGACACCCCACAGCCCTTCCCGCAGCCCTTCCCCGTGGTCTCATGGCTGGGAGGAAGGAGAAGCTTTTTCTCGGCTCCCTCCTCCATCTCCCACATCCCGGGGCAGCCTCCCATGGGGGGGCTCTGGAAGGAGCCTGGGGGGTACCTCGAAGGATGCTTCCCGAGCCTGGGGAGGGGAACTGCAGCCCAGGCACCTGTAAAAACTTTCCCCGGAGCCACAGGGGGCCAAAAGGGAGCTTATATAAAAGAAAAATGGGTCTCAGCAAGGTGCACAATTCATTTGTGAGCTCAGCGGGTGCTGAGAGCCGCCGCGAGCACTGAGCTCTTTTCAGCCTGAACACATTGCTTTGCGGGGGGAGAGAGGGCCCGGGGTGAGTGATGGTTTCAGGGAGGAGAGCGGGGGGGAAAAGCCGCTGCTGGAGCCTGGAGAGCAGGATAGAGGAGGAAATCACACCCGGCTTCGGCTGCTGACCCGCTCCTTGGAGCCAAGGCAGGAGAAGCCCGGAGCGGGGCCCGCAGCCAGACCTCATGGCATCCTGCTGTCGAACCAGGGGGTCCTGGCCCGGGACGGCCACTCGCTTTGTCCTGACTCTGGCCACCAACGCAGCCAGCGGGGATGATGCTGACGCTGCAGACCCCCTCCTCGGGCCGGGGATCGCAGGGAGCTTTGCCATGCTGGAGAGCTGGGGCAGAGCCGGGGTAGAGCAGGGGCTTGCCCGGAGCGGGACGGCAAAGGGAGCAGCCGGGCTCGGGGGCGGGATGCTGGGGGCAGCACCCCGACCACAAACAGGGCCATTTGCAGGGGGGCAGGTCCTCCAGTACGGCCCCTGGTGGGCTTCACACCCCCTCATGGGGGAAGCTGGAGTCTCAGATCACGTTCATCAGTCGAAGAGACACTGCGAGGAGACGGGAGTTTGGCTGGCACATCTCTAAATCATTGTTTATCCTGTTCTACACAGAATTCGGAAGTTACTGCCTGCAAGGTCTATGCCGGGGCTCTGCAGCCTGGGACATCCCGTACCGCGGGGTTGGGAAGCGCTTGCTGCTCGGACCTCAAAACAAAACCACGTGTGTCCCACCCCCGGCCTCACGAAACTTCCCATTCCTGCCCTAACGCAAGAAAAACATGGATGGGCATGAAAGGAACGGGGCTGCTGACACCAGCAGATTTGTGGCTGCTGTCGTGAGCTAAGCCAACGCTCCGGCCACCCTAAACATTCCCGTTCCCAGGAAGATGCTTGGGGTGTAGCACAATAAAACATGATCTTTTTTTTCTGCCAAGTTACATCAGAATTTACAAGGCATTTCCAAGATGGAAAAAATCGGGAATTATTATGTGCGCACATTGATTTCAGCTCCGTGCATGAAGAATGCCGGGCAGGAGCAGACCAGGTCCCTGGCACGGGCCGAGCACGGAGGTGGCGGCGCGGGGGGAGTTTTCCAGAGGGTGAAAGGGAAGGTGGGAATTAGGGTGTTTGGTTCCAACTCAGGGCTCGGTTTCTGACCCACCCCAGGCTGGCAGCTTGCTTTGCTTTCCGTGCCCCCCACAAGCCGCCCCTGCCATCGGCTCCTGAGATTTACTTTTATTTTTGGCCAAGAGCCTTATGAGCGAAAGAACCGTCTCGCACGGAAAAGGGCTGGTTTGGCCGAGGCAGCGCAGAGCCCCTCGCTGTGCTCCAGCCAGCACTGAGCCGGCGGCAGCGGCACGGCCGGAGCATCCCTGGGGGGTGCTGGATGCGGCCCCTCTCCCCCCGTATCCCACTGGAGCCGCTGGAGCCTCCGGAGCTCCGTGCCTTGGCCGTCTAGGCTGCTGGAGCCTCTGCAGAGAGCAAAGCAGGAGAGGGAGATCAAGCATGCAGCTATCGGTTTATTCCAGTTATTTTAACAGATTACTGGAAAGAATAAAGCTGGAGACCTGGCACTGCCGTTCCCTCCTTGCAGCCCCGTCCCCCCGGCTGCTCCCCGCGGGGCTGGGAGGAGGAGAAGTCCCTCGCCGGTGGCAGCAGTTGGTCTCTCCGCCGTCGGGGCTGGCGGCCGGGGGACCGTTTCTGTTCTCAGCCGCCTTCTGCATCCTCTCGCAGCACCCACTCGGTCTTTGCCTGATTTTTTCCTTCCACCCCCGGCTGGATTTTGACAGACATTTTGTTGTGCGGGAGAAGCTCGAGGTGGGGTTTCTGGGCAGGGCCATTCTCCTGCGGCAAAATCCGAAATGTCCTGGCAGCGGGGGCGTTTGCAGGGCAGGGGATGCTGGCGAGAAGGGGCTGCAGAGCCTGAACCGGCCCCGCAGGTGCTCGTGTCCCCTCCCAGCCCCTGGGGACGAGAAAGATGCTCTTTCCCCCTGCGGAGCAGAGCCTGCGTGTCGAGCCCCCGCCGGGACGGGCCGTATGCCGGTGCGGCGTTTGCAGCCCTCCCGGCAGAGCACAGACACTTTTTGTCGCCTTTCCATCCTGCTACATATTTATCAGCCTGATTTGCATGGCCCTTTGCATAAGCCGCTGGGCCGGTCGCTGTGAAGCGTCTCTCTCGCAGCCAATCTGAAGTATTCATCTAAATAATTCTGCCGGCATTTTGACTTCCCAGGACAGAGCCTTTGTTTTACGCTATTGCCAGCAAATTCCTGGTCGGACGGGCTCAGGTTTCCAGCGCGCCATTAGCACGCAGCCGTTCCCGTCGAGAGCAGCGGAGAATTTCCCCGTTTCCTCCCAACCCCAAGCAGCAGCCGCCCGGATCGTGTTGGGAAAAACCTGCTCCTTATTTCAGTGTCCAAACACAGCTGAGACACAAACCGTGTTAGAGAACGCAGTGGCGGGAGAAGGGGACAAGCCGCCGTGGGTCGCGGGCAGCGTGGCTGTTGGTGTCACTCACCCAAGGCAGCCTCACCAAAAAGCTCCTTCCCCGCTTCCTACAGCTCCAGCGAGCGAGAGGAAACAGGGTCGTTATGCTTTTGATTCCAGGCCCTAATTAAGCCTCGGGAAAGGAAATGGTGCTACTGAGGTGATGCGCTGCCCGCCCAGCACAGGGTCCCAGCACCCCCCAGCCCCGGTGGGGCTCAGCCCCACACCGGCTCCCAGCCCCAGGGGGGAGCAGCCGCCCCCGACCCACAGCAGCCCCATTGAGGGCTTCCAGTGGGGATGCGGGATGGATCCGCGTCAGTGCCACCCGGCACGCGGGCAGAACAGGCATCGGAGTGATGGCTCCTGCATGGACAACACTCAGCGCGTCGCCCTGGCACGAAGGGGGCGCAGGGGCCAAGGCGTCACGGACACGCTGCATCCCCACCTGAGGTGCGTCCAAAAGGCCGGGCACTTCGTTCAGAAAATATCACGTTTCTCCGCTGAACAGCTTCCCCCGAAAGAGCCATCTGTCCTCTCGTTTCGGCTTTAAAAATTGCCCCGTCACCCTGGAAAAAGCCCTGAGGCACATTACAGAAAAGGGGTCCAGCTTCACACCAGTGTAATCAAACCCTGTGGAGGATGCCGTGCCCTGTCTGCTGCCGCTGCCTGTCCCCTGCTGCAGTTCACAGCCAGTAGCTTATTTAACATTCAAATAACGGCTTGGATTTTTGAAATAAAAAACACATTTAGAGATGCGCGCACTGGAACGCGTGTGAGACCGTGCACACATACATACGCACGTCTGGGTACCTGTCTTGCAGAAGAGCAGAGGGACCGTGGCCTTTCTCCAGCAGAAAAAGTCTAAAAAAGTTAGAAGAGAAGCATAAAAGTCCTAAATTTCCCATCTCTTGGTGAGAAGCAGCCATTTCCGTACTGCATTCCCAAGTCAGCTGCCGCAGCGCTGGCTGGGAAGAGCCCTGTGGGGCTGGGACCCGGGGGCCGGGGAGGTCAGCCCAGGGCGATTGATTTAGCAATTCGGGAAAAGCAAAAAACCCCACGGCAACAATCCGATAGGAGGTTTCTGCAAATACATCCCTGTCCATTAGGCCAGCGCAGCTCCTTGCCTGCTGGCGGGGCCGGCTGCCCGGCGCGGGGGTGAGCGCTCCAGCCGGGATCGATGCTCCCCGGCTTTATAAACCCACTAATCACCCTCATTTATAGGAGACGTGTCGCGCCGGCACCCGGGGGCCTCCTGCGTTTGTTCCGAGGGGAGGGTTTAAACCTTTCCTGCTTTTCAGTCATTCTGGCTTGGAGAAACCCCTGGCTGCCAGCTGCCCCCAGCCCCTTCCCTGCTGCCCCCAGCTTTGCCGGGGCGGGGGGCTGCCAGGAGCGGGGCTCCGGGGGCCCCCGGGCTTCTGGTGTCAGGGCTGTCTCCAGCCCCACGGCTGAGGCAGCAGCTCCAAAGTACAAGCAATATTTGTGCTGTAATTGCACCCTTAATGAGCCCGTCCTCTGCTTAGCAACTGCTCCCATCATCTGCAGGGGGATTTGCTGGCACAAGCAGCTCCGGCTGCTCCGTGGCGGCCCGGGGTGGGGGGCAGGATCTGGCCGCGTCTCAGCCAAGCCAGAGGCTGAGGAATCCCTCCCTGCCCATCCCAGGGACCTGCCTGAGCAGTGCAGGCAGGGGCCCTGCCAGCACCCAGCTAATGTCCCCCGCCGGGCAAGGGAGCAGGAGAAGCATCACCGGCACCAGGGCGTCTCTACGGGATGCTGCGGAGCATCCCCACAGGTGCTATGGAGCATCTCCATGGGGTGCTGCCGAGCATCTCCAAAAGTGCTGCGGAGCATCTCCACGGGGTATATGGAGCATCTCGACGAGTGCTGTGGAGCATCTCCATGGGGCACTGCTGAGCATCTCCACGCGTGCTGCAGAGCACCTCCATGGGGTACTGCGGAGGATCTCCATGGGGTGCTGCTAAGCGTCTCCACGGGTGCTGTGGAGCATCTCCATGGGGTGCTATGGAGCATCTCCATGGAGTGCTGCCGAGCATTTCCGCTGGTGCTGCAGAGCATCTCCATGGGGAGAATCTCCATGGGATGCTACGGGAGCATCTCCACAGGTGCTGCGGAGCATCTCCATGGGGTGCTGCGTCTCTGCAGGGTGCTGCTCACAGCCTGATTAGCCCAGGCACCACCCCGCGCAGCAGACTTGCAGAGCGCGGTCTGTTGAGCTAATCAAAAGGAGATGAAGTGCCGGCTTGATTGCAGTGACTAAGTACCTTCATGGGCAGAAAATGCCAGGCACTAGAGAGCTCTTCAATCAAACCGAGCAGAGCATGGCACAGCGAGAGCCGGCAGCCAGGAGCAGTCGGGGTTTGCCTGGGGACCAGCGCATGCTCGTGACAGCGAGGATGATGAGGGGAGGAGGGTCAGAAGCAGTCCCATCTCCATCCCTGGGTGTCAGGGCACACAGCAGGGTGCTGAGCACACCCTGGGGCTGCAGGAGGCCCGTCAGCCAGGCTTGGGCACGCCAACCCCGTGGCTGCTTCTGGTCTTCAAATCTGCAAATCCACAGACTTTAAGTATTTTCAAAGAATTTCCTGTATTTAAAGAGAGAGATGCTCTTAAGTGCTTCCCTGGACGAGGGCCAGAGCGCTGAGCGCCTGCAGGACAGACTGCGCGGCCGCACGCCTGCTCCTGGGAGGGGAATGTGCCCATGGGGGCATCTCCTCCGGAGGACAAGTTCCTGCCCACAGCGCTCTGGGGATCCTGTCCCTGCCCACAGGGCTCTTGGCACCAGCCCATGAGATTCGTGATGCAGAGGAAAGCTTTTTGCATCCCCTGCATCTTCTGGATGGCTTCCCGGGCTGGTCTCTGGATGCTGAATGGCACCAGAGGACCCATGGGGACATGCCCAGGCTGGAGCCCAGTGCCCTGGAGGAGCGCTCCTGGGGCTGACGGCATCCCTCGGGCAGCGCAAAAAAGCCTGCGCAAAACTGAGAGTTTAACAGTTCATATTAACCTTTGCACCGTTAGCACCCGTTAAAAGGAAGCAATTAAACACCGCCAGGCTGGTTTACAGGCAGGCATTGCCGACACAGCCGCCGGCGTGCCCGGAGCATCGCACCAGGGTGTGCGGCTCCCGACAGCCCTATGCCTGCGGCATCGATGAGGGTCCTGCTGTGGGACCCTCACCGTGTGCCGCTGCGGGAGTGCAGGCACCGCGCTAACGAGCCGGAGCACTAATCGGGGCCAAAACTGCCGATGTGCAGGTTCACCTGCAGCCCAGCCCCGTCAGAGGGGAGCCGGAGCCAGCGAGGACCACTGAGCATCTCCCCAGGGAGCAGGGCTTCGGCAGCGCCCAGCACGGACCCTCTTCCCATCACTCCCGCTCTGCCCCGGAGCTCTCCTTGGCCTCATGCCGTGGTGGCCCCACGGGTCACCTCTGCTTGCACAGTGCAAGCTGGCTCCCATCCATGGGGATGCTGGCTGCTCTACAGCTTCCAGGGTGCACTGTGGGGGATTTTTTCCTCCGAGCCCCCATTTTTTATGCTATTTCCTTCAGGCTTTCCAAGAAACAGGCTCTTGCTGCCCCACAGCCGCCTCTTCGAGGCTGCAGCCTGCCCCAATCCCGCAGCCTGAGAGAAACACGGGACCGTCCCTAGCGCGGTGGTGGGAAGGGAGGAGAGGTGTGAGAGGCCGCTTTACTTGAGTCTTGTAAATGATGCATTAGTTTGCGTTTACGAGAGTCTGAAAACACAGCACGCTGGTTGGCGTTACTGCCGGGGCTGCTGAACCCGCTGCTGCTCCCCCCGCGGCGGCTCCCGCAGACAGAAGCGCAGCGTCTCCCCCCTCCCTTGGGCTCCTTCCTCCCGCAGAACTCTGCTTTTCACTCTTCATTTCCTCCTTCTGATTTAATGAGTTGGTAAGTGTCGGGGATGATGCCTGTCTCGGAGCGCCCGGTGCATTAGTGAGAGATGATCCCATTAGGAGCAGCCCAGCGAGCCCGGCTGGATGCATCCCACCTGATCCAGGGCTATCAGCCGCCCGGTCCCGTGGGACAGCCCCCCCGGCAGCCCTGCCTTCTCCCGGGGGGATGAAGGCTCTCCCGGAGGATGAAGGCTCTCCCAGAGCAGCCCCACGCCTGCGGAGCGTGCCGGGTTCCCGTGTCGGCATTTCCACGGGACATGCCCACCCCCGGCTCCGCAGAGCATCCCAGCAGCCCTGCCCGCCGTGCAGAACAAGGAAAGCTTCACCTGGGGAAATACAGAAGTTCCCAGAACCGTGGGTCACGCTCTGGCAAAAACAAGAGTATTTTCAGCTGTCTGCTGAAAGAGAGAAGGCAGAGAAGGGAAAACAGGTTCTGCTTTTGGAAACCGCAACCTTCCAGCCCGGAGCTCAGGACACGTCAGCTCATCAGCGCCCATCTGCCAGAGGCTCTGCGTGTACCGGAGGTGTCAGAGCGACAGATAGCGTAATTGCTAAATAATTCATCAGAAAAGGCCAAACAAAAGCAAGTGGGAAGAGCAGCCCGACAGAGTAAATATGCCAGCAGACCCCGGAGAGCCGGGGCTGCAGCGTGGCCTCCCCTTTGCAGCGAGCTCTCCGTTGGCAAGAGCTGCTTGGAAAACTCTGGGTGGCTTCGCTCCCAATAACACGCCTGTTGATTTTTCCCTCCGTCCCTCCAGCAACTTTTGTGACATCATCTTCCCCTTATATCCCTCTTTGGCATTTCTATTCCGGAGCAGGGCGAGGAGGGAGAGCAGCAGGACCTCCCCCGGTGCAGCTCACGCTCTCGGTGCCTCCGCAAACCCCGGAGCATCCCGGGGGGAGGCTGAGCTCCATGGGGCAGAGCCAGAACCTCGGTACCCACCTCGCTCGGCATTTGCGGGTGCCAGACACCCCCGGAGCACCCCGGGGGGGCTGCTGCTCCCTGGTACCAAGCCCCCGGCTGCTTGTGCCCAGGCAGGGGCTCCTCTCCGCGGCCAAACGAAGCCGTGCCCAGAAATTGCAGAGGGGCAGGGCTGGCAGGTTCCTGGCACCCGTCCTGCGGGTTAAATCTGTCCCCGGCCACAAATGAGACGTGTCCGTTGAGTTCATGGTAAATTACAGTGCAGAGAGACTCCCATAATTAGGAGCTTCTCTCTGAAAGCACATCCCTGGGCTGAACACCCCATGTGCGCTTCTTCCTCCCGGGTGTAAATCAAGGCAGAGGGGCCCCATCCTGCCCCTGACACCGCGGGAAGGAGGGATCCAGCCTCGGGCACCTGCGGGAGCTCATCCCCAGCCGGAGGTGGCAGTCGCCCCGGTGCAGGGTGGCAGCAGCAGGACGCGTGATGCTGCCCTGCACCTTGTGCCGGATTTCTGCCCAGTTCAGCCCAATTTCCAGCTCTACAAGACACAGGAGGAACCAAACTGGGTTTTATCCCAAACCCTCAGCTCCTGGCGGCGGGTCTGTCCGTGCAAAAAAAAAAAAGGCAAAACACCCAGATTTGAAAAAAAACCCAAATACTCCCCGGGTGAAGAGGGGCTGTTTGCTGTGCCTGAGCGGAAGGTGGCAGGTAGTTCCTCCAGGGGAACACCTGGGAGAGGGGGCTGAGCAGCTGCTGACCCGGTGAAATGAAATTTAAGATGCTGAAAAATTACCTTGCCCATCAATCAGCCCTTCAGCCCGCAGCCTCCGCGCGGGGCCTCCCCTCCCGCCTGCAGGCAGCAGCCTCTGCCCCGAGCCCCCGCTCCACCGAGACCCTGCCGGCAGCGGCAGCCGCGTGTGCCGACGGCGATAAATCCTGCTAACGGACGGGCTGCGAAAGCCATTTCCAGGCTGCAGCACACGAGGAGCAGCAGCGAGTGCCCTCCTGGACAGACCCACATCCCCACACCACTTGCTTTGGGGGCTGCAGCCCCCCCCAAGCATCACACAGTGGCCATCAGTGGCCACTTCAGAGCCGCCGTGCCTCCCCATGCAAGTGCTTGTGCAAAGCCGCCGTCACCAAAAGATAACTGCCGTGCCATGCCGTGCTGTGCCGTGCTGGGGGAAGCAGCGACGCGGGTGCCGCGGCTCAGCACAGCAGGGCTGGGGGGGAAAGGAGGGGTCGCAGGGCACCCGAGCTGAGCCAGAGGTCCGGGGCCGATCCGGTTGTCAGCCACGCACCGGAGGCTCCCGGCACAGCGGGATGATGACGCAGGTAGAGCATCAGCAAGAAGGCACTGAGATGTTTTCATGCCGCGCTGGCCTTTTTCTGTCAAAACAAAGCAGGACAGAAAAAGTGCAGATTTTTTGACTGAAACCTCACATTCGCTCTTGCAGATAAAATTTCACTCTCTGGTTTGGTGGTGTTTTGTTTTTTTTTTTTTAACCAGAATAACCTAAAGCATTTCAGAAATGTGCTCTGTAGCCCAGCCCCAGATGCCTGCCAGCATCTTCACCCCCGGCCCCAGACCGCTCCTCCCCACCGCTTCCCAACGTGCCCATGTGTCCCTTCTCCGGACCAGGATCACGGTGGCTGCAGCTGGAGAGAGCGGGACACACCCCCGGGCAGGTCCCCCCTGCCCACCCAGTGGTTCCATGATCAAGCCCTGGGAGACCTGACAGGAGAGGGGAGACAGGGGGGAGAGGGGAGACAAGGGGAAGAGGGGCCTGTCCCACGCTGGGCACTCGGATTGTCCCTCTGGCACCGGCACCGCTGGTGCCCGCTCTCCCCAGGCGTGGGGGGCACCCCCCATCTCTGCTTCTTTATACAACCTGGGGCCAGAACCCCCGCCGGGGAGAAGCAAGGTGCCTCCGGGCTTGTTGCACCAGCTGTAAACTTGGGCCATCGTCCCTTTAGGAGTTTTGTCACCTAAAAATACCGCCTGTGTTTTCCTGCGCAGTGTTGTAGTTTGTAATTGGCGCATATAAATATATGCACATATATATACACACACACACACAGAGAAACACAGCTGAGCAGGTTGGCTATTTAAAGCCTGGCAAGGAGGAGGACCAGCGCCAAGCCCGGTTTTTGGGAAGGGGCAGAGGTGCCAGGCGAGGTCACAGCCCTGTCCCGGCGGCTGCGCTCTGGGGTCACACACCCGGCGCCCGGAAAAAATAGGAGCGAACGTAGGGGTTGGAGGAAGTTTAAATCAACAGTGGAGGTGGCGCGGGGGGAGTGGCTGAGTGCGGCTCTGCAGTACCAGAGTGGTGGGTCACCCCCTGCCCCAGGTACCCACTGCATCCTACGGGACCCCCCCGAGCGGCACGGCCACCCCAGAGCCGCAGCATCCCGCAGCCACGGTCAGACGGGGCTCACGCCAGGGGACGTTCAGCGTTGGCAGATGCCGAATGCCAGGATGGGGGGGGTGCCCCGGCGGCACCTGCTCTGCCCTCGCACCTGGGGACAAAGGCAGCCACTGTGCCGGGAAGGGGACACCCCCGCCAGCTGAGGCCCGTGCTCCCCGGGGACTTGCGCAAGAGAAACCCCGTCCCTGCCAAAGCCAACACGGGCTGCTGCCTCCGCGGGAAGAGGCAGCGTGGCGGCCAGAGCCCTCGCTCAGCCCCAAGCGCAAACCACCTCCTGCCAGCTCGGATGCCGCGGCTTTGGGGGTTTTTGCTTCCTCCCCACCACGTTTGAGTCAGCCCTTTGGGCCGCGCGCCGGGAGCAGAAGCCTCCACAAGTGCTTCCGCGCGAAGCCACCGCGTTTCCCCTCGGTCCCACCCCGGGCCCCACGAGGAACCGAGTGACCCTCGATGCTGCATCTGCCGTCCCTGCCGCGGGGCGGGCGGCGGGGGCCCCGTCCTGCACGGCTCCCCTGGCCGGCAAACGGGGGGACAGGGAGCCGCTGGCCCCCAGCCAGCAGAGCTGCTGGGCAAACGAGGAGCAGTGCTAACGAGCCGGCGCAGCCTGGGTCCCGCGTGTCTAGTGGGACACCTCCCACCAGCCCAGGTTGCTCCAAGCCCCGTCCAACCTGGCCTTGAACCCCTCCAGGGATGGGGCAGCCACAGCTTCTCTGGGCAACCTGGGCCAGGGGCTCACCCCCCTCACAGCAAACAATTTCTTCCCCACATCTCATCTCAATCTCCCCTCTGTCAGTGTAAAACCCTTCCCCCTCGTCCCATGGCTCCCCTCCCTGCTCCCGAGTCCCTCCCCAGCTTTCCTGGAGCCCCTTTAGGGACTGGCAGGGGCTGGAAGGTCTCCCCGGAGCCTTCTCTTCTCCAGGCTGACCCCCCACAGCTCTCTCAGCCTGTCCCCACAGCAGAGGGGCTCCAGCCCTCCCAGCATCTCTGGGGTCTCCTCCAGCCCCGCTCCAACAGCTCCGTGTCCTTCTGCTGCTGGGGACCCTGGAGCGGGAAGTCCATGGCCGGCACTGCCTGGGACATGGCACCTGGACACACCACGTGTCCCCGCGCGATGGCACAGTGCGGGCGGACGAGACCTTGGGCTGTCCCGTGTGGCAACGCCTCCAGACACCCCCCTCTTGCCAAGCTCCATGGGCTGCAGCCGTAAACCCTGACCAGTGCCCCCAGTGCAGTGGGGATGTACCTGCCACGAGCTCAGTCCCTCTCGTCCCCCGACAGCCACCGCCCCCCGCCTGGGGCCAGCTGGCAGGTGACGATGCCGGGTCTTTGTCTCTGGCCTATGATGTTGCCCGTGATTTATAGGTCATTTTACAGCAGCTGTAAAGGGGCTGTAAATTATAGGAGGGGCATAAATTAGCCACGGACCCCTTTACTGGCCATAAAGATCTAAGGCCCACCACAGCTGCCTTTGGCGCTGGCACCCCGGGAGCATTCCCGAGGACAGCCCGGGGTGTCTCCAGCCAGGCCAGTGGGTTCGCACCAAGTTATTTAGCACGCCTCAAATAAATGGGCCCTTTTATTCCAGCGGGGCTGCGGAGCCGGCGGGTGACAGGTGGGGAGGGGCCGGTGCGATGAGAGCAGCCCCGGGGGGGGGCAGGGGCTCCCTGCCGAGTCCGGACCTTTCCCCCTTGCTTTGTTGGGACCCTCAGTGCTGAGACCCCCAGCCCAGCCCCCGGAGGGTTTGATGGTCCAGCCCAGCAGCCGGCTGCCGGGATGCCGCAGCGGGATGATGTGGAGAGCAGAGGGGCGCAGCCGGAGCATGGTGGGACCAGGGATGCAGGCAGGGATGTGCGCAGCTCCCACGGCTGCCCCAGCTCACAGAGTGTGGGGGTCTGCGGGCAGCCCCACATCCCCCTCGGAATGACACGGGGTCTGCTCCTCCTTCGCCTGCCGTCGCCCTCGGCACACTCCCCATGCGCTGGGTCCCCCAAATTCCTCCGCTGGCCGCCCTGCCCCGGCGGCAGTTGGTGCCCTGTTGTTCTCTGACGTGACCCCGTAGCACAAACAGCTTTGCAGCTCCTTGCTGTCCCCTTAATTACATTATGTCTAACGAGAAGGATCAGGCGGAAGGGATTAAACTTTGAATCTGCTTCCGTGGTCCCGGCACACAGGAGAGAAAAGCAGCTTTATCCGTTCAAAACGGGAGTCATTTTTCACACCAGCTCCAATCCCAGCGCTAATCTCCTTAGTTTGCCCAGGCAGGGCAGGCAGGATGCTCCCAGCCTCAGGGTCTTTCCTTCCTTATCCAGCTTTGTAGCCTGCAGACAGTGATGGAGGTGACGGAGCCATGACGGGGCAGGCAGGGGACTTTGCAAGCCCTGCCCCAGCGCTCGAGGGACCCTTTCAGTGGCTTCTCCCCCGTCTCCGCCTGTGTGATGGTCACCACTGGACAAAACAGCACCGGGGAATTTCTGAGAGTTGCCGATGGCTCAGCATTCCCCCTGCCTGGGGCTGCAGCTGCTCTTTCCCCCCAGTTCTGCATGGCCGGAGCACGGGAAGCACCGGGTTGGGATGGAGCCTGTTCCCAGGAGCTTCAGGGAAGAGTTTCCGAGCATTGGGGTCCATGCAGGCACAGCGCCGGCGGAGCCCCTGGTCCCCAGGGCCACCCGAAACCCTGCGTTGGGCACAGGCTGAGCCCCTGTGGCCGAGGAGGGACGGAGCCGGGCAGGGAGGGCTGCGGAGCTCGCATGGCTCCAGCAGGACCCAGCGCACTGCGGGCAATGCTGCAACCGCCGGCAGCTGCACCGCCGGCTGCCATGGGAGCGCGGGGACACGGGGACAGGGTCTGGCTGTCACCACCACTCCCAGCATCTGCTCCACGTTTTGGCCCCTCTGTAGCTGTGCCAGGGCAGTTCGGGACACCGGCAGCTGGGCAGCCCCGCGGCCAGCGGTGGAGTGGGTGACTCTGGAGAAGCAAAGCCCCTGGGCAGGACGGGCAGCAGTGGGACCCGGGCTTGGCAGCTGCTGTCCCCACGTGCCCTGTCACCTGAGGTGGTCCAGCGTCTTGCAAAGCTGCGGCCTGGGGGTGCGTCCGCAGGAAAATTTGGGCCACTTGGCATCTGCAGGTTGTTACGTTACAGAAACAGGGAGATGATTGTCTGGGAAGTGCCCGGCTAGACAGAGGGTAGGGATTGTTTTGCCCAGCGACTCCGTCAACCGGAGCGAGCCCCTCACGTGGGCACCCCTCCAGGCTCCTGGGCTAGTGATTTGCATGATTATTCAGCATGAATTTGCTTTTGTTATGGAACAGGGCATAGCCAGGGGTCACCATTTCTGAAGAGCCGCGGTGCTGCGGGCTGGCAAGCAGAGCTGCCGGAGACGGGGCCACAGCGGGTCAGCAGCCGGGCTGACACCCCGCGGCAGCAGCGTCACCCCACAGCTGACACCCCGCGGCAGCAGCGTCACCCCACAGCTGACACCCCGCGGCAGCAGCGTCACCCCACAGCTGACACCCCGCGGCAGCAGCGTCACCCCTCGCACCGCGCAAGCTGCGGCGACGAGGGCGGTTTGTGTTCCGAGAGGCTGCAGCATCACCCGCCTCCCCCAGGCATCCTCTGCCCAAACCGCCCCGGAAAGCTCTGGCCGGGCAGGACTGCGCAGGGCTCCCTCCCCGGCCGGGCTCGCCCCTCTCGCCTCCGCTGCGCTCCGTCACACTGCTGCACAGGCCCATGGCTCAGCCACAGGCTCCCAGGGCCACCCAGCTCCCCGGGGAATTCAGGCATGTGTTTCCCTGTGGGTCCCCCACCGCGGCTGCTCGGGACGGTTTGCTGGGGGTAAGGGCTGCTCAGAAGCAGAGTTTTCTAAGTCTCGGTGTAAGACTCAAACTGAGACTTCCCAGCGTCTTGCCAGGTGCGGAGCCCTGCGGTAATTCCCTGGGGAATAAGGGAAAGCGCAGACTCGGTGGCGTTTGCAGTCTGCCTGGCCGAGCCAGGCCTCTGACGGGAGCAGACGGACACCCCCGGGGCAAAGGGTCCCCCTCAATGTGCCAAATCTGACCCTGCAGCTGCCCGGCACGTTCTCCCTGCAAACGCCTGACCTTGAGGTCTCTCAGGAACAACAGGGAAAACCTCTGCCCCCCGGCACGGGCTCTGCACAGAGAGACCCTTGTGCTCCATGGCAGCAGTGGTCACGCTCCCAGCGTGGGGACTGGGCTGCCGAGGGGACGGGCACGGGGGGATGTCCCGGGGATGCTCTGCCAAGCTGTCCCCCAGAGCCGCAGCGCTGGGAGCGGTGTGTGCAGCCACTGACCCCCCGGCCCGCAGCCGGCTGCCGGCGGGTGCTCGCTGCGAGACGGCGGCAGTAAATCTGGGCTCGTTGCTGGAGATCCCAAGGAGAAGCATCTGCAGCTTGTTTTCAGCCTGAACTCCTGTAAAAAGGGCACCGTGCCTATAAATCCATCACAGGGAAGCTTCCTGGAAACCCGGTTCGACTTCTGTTCCTCTAATTCCTCGTGCACAGAGCCCCTACCGCTGCCAGCACGGAGGCAGGGGAAAATGAAAGGGTTTTACACATCTCTGCAGCCCGCCTGGCCGGGTCTCCCCGCTGTCACCCTCTGCGTGCTCAGCAGCGGGGACGGGAGCTCACACCCTTTGGGTTCGTACCCTGGGAGCCGGCCAGAAGCCCCCGCCAGGGCCATCCTCCGGGCCAGGCCGTGCTCCGCGTCCTTTAGCACCAAACAGTTAAAACAGGCTGCAAAGCCTTCTTGGAAATCACAGCCCATCACCAAAGAGAAGGGTAAATATTTTAAAGCCAAATATTGGCAGGCAGGTACACCAGAGGATGCTTCCTGCCCCTGCAGATTAAGCCCAAAGGAATTAATCAATAAGAGTCTAATTCAGGAAGCTTTTAGTCACCTGTGCAGCTCTTGCTCTCTCTCTATAGGCATCACTTGCCCACCCCAGCACTGTGGGGGCTCTTCTGAGCTGCTGCTGAGGGTAAGGCGCTGGGGAGAGATGGGAAGCACTTCAGCTTGAGCTGCAGGTCCCACGCTAAGCCCTCCCGGGGGCTGGCGCGGATGCTGCAGGCGAGGATGGGGATGCTGGAGGTGAGGACAGGGATGGGGGGGCCTGTGTCCCGGGGCTGCGGGAGCAGGCGTGCGTTCTCTGCCATCCCTCCCAATGGGTCAACCCTGCTCCTGAGTTTACATTCCTGTGTGATGGGAAGTGTGATATGGCAGCTCCCCATCCTTACTGCCTGTGGGATCCGGGGGCTGCGGGATCCGCGGGCTGCGGGATCCAGGGGCTATGGGGCTGGTCCCTTGCTGGCCAGGGGTGGCAGGTCCCTGCTGCAGGAGAGGCAGGGGGGTTGGAGGGTCCCCTCTCAGGGCTGGCGTGGGGACCTTCCTTCCCCTTGGCTGGGGGCACACCTCGGCCACACGGATGCGTGCTGGAGCCCTGCCTGGTGGCTCTCCAGCGTGAGGGGGTGGGTCTGGGCAGGTCTCCCAGGGCCTGGAGAAGGCGATGGGGAGGATGGGCTGTTGCGGAGGATGGGGGGGTTGCTCAGGGTGGGGTGAGCGAAGCCCGAAGGGTTTTGAAAGCAGGCGGTGAAAGAAACGAGCTGGAAAAAAAAGCTAAATATAATCACCAGGGGCTCCTTATTTAGGAGCAATAGTTTATTGCTCTTCAGAGAGCCGGGACAGGGTGTTTCTCCTTGCTGGGGCACCCCTAGAAGAGTGCCTTTGGCCCCAGCTGTGACCCTCAGGTGTCTGTGGAGGTTTCCAGCACCTGAGACCCCAGCGGAGCGTTTCCAGCCCGCAGGCTCCTGCGTGGGGCCAGGCTGCAGCCGGGGAAGCTGCTGCAGGAGCAGCGGGAGCCTGTGACCATGGAGGTGACGGGGTCCTGGTCCCGGAGAGGGGCAGCTGCGGCAGGGGGGAGGATGGGCATGCTCCGGTGGCGCTCGGGGCAGCGTGTGCATCGTTCCAAAGGGAATACTGGCTCTTCGGGAGTGATGCTCCTGCTGGAAGGGATGGAGAAACCGGGTTGTTTGCAGAAGCAGGGAAAGGGCAAGAGGAGCCCGGCCATCCTGGAGGGGAGGGCGAGAGGCACCGTTTGCAATCCAGAGGGGGTTAGAGAGTTTAGGGTCTGTCTGTGGTTTGCTTTGCCTTCCTCCTCCTCCCGTTTCCAGCATGTAGGAGGCATCTTTGTCCGGCCTCACCAGCAGCATGAGGCTGGTGTGGGTTTGGCAGAGCGAGCGGGCACAGCTCTCTGCCCCGCTCTATAAATACAGCGCTGCTCCGGCGCTGTCTAGACAGGAAGCAGCCTGAGAACTGGGAGAAAACTCCCCGCGTTAAAGGGGACCGGCAGCCTGTGCCGGGAGCACAGGGAAAACCGGCTGCCGAAATATTCAAACGTGCCCAGGAAGCTCCTCTGAAAGGGGTGCAGACCCCGGGAGCCTGGTCGCTGCCAGGCTGGGTGCCGGGATGCCTGGATGTGGGGAGGTCCCGGCCCCAGGTCAGCTGGGCAGGAGCTGCTGCCGCCGCAGGCAGTGCGGAGCTCCTCCTGCCCTCCGTGTCCACGTCTCATCCTTCAAAGGCTTCCAAAAAACCTCCTTCCCATGTCTGGGAATGGGGAGAGCCCTGCACCAAGCACCCCGCTTCCCAATGCAGGGGAGCCACGGCCCTGGGTGAGGCGGAGGAGGATGAGGAGGCAGCGTGGATGCTCCACGGAGCAATTCCATCAGTGCAGCCACAACCACCCCCTCCATCGTGCTCTGGCCTTCCTCCCTCCCTCCCTCCCAGCCCTTCAGCCTCCTCTCCTCCCGCTGAGCTCTGCGAAGCCGCACGTCTGGGAGCAGCTCCCGGGAGCGGATCCACTGGATCCCTCACTCATCAGAGCCCCGTAAGCAACACAGGGACTCAACTGCTTGGGTCCCTCCTTCCTTCCAGGCTCTGGACCTGCTAGTTTATTTTGCATTGCTCTCATTTTGTACCCTTGCAGGGGAAAGTCCTCATCCCAGTTGTTTTGTTGCTGGCTGTGGGTTTTTTCACTATAAATATCCAAGCATTGCTTGAAAGAAAAAAGAAAAACAGCTCTAGGTAGTGGGAGAAAAATCATAGCCCATGGGTAATGACACATAATTACAGCCTTTCTTCTGAAGAAAGGAGCTGCCACTGGGCTCTGAAATGACAGCGTGCGGAAAACGCTATTATCAGATTATTTGAATGGCAGAATCTTTGCAGCAACAGGAAGGTAAAGTGTGCCCGGCCCGGGGGAGGAAGAGCAGCCGGCACCATCCTCGGCCCATCTCGCACGGGATGCGAGAGCCGGAGGGGCAAATCCTGCAGCCGAGCGGACCTCTGCCGCAGCCCAGGCTGTTTGCTGCCCCTGGAAACTTGCGCTGACCCTGACAGCTCAGGGGACCTGTCCCCGCGTCCCCAGTTGCCGGCAGGGAGAGGGGCTGCAGCAGCCCCGTGGGCTGGGCTCTGCGGGCGCCGCCGCAGGGGTGGGATAAGGGGCCCGTCCTCACGGGCCGGAGGAGATCTGCCCCAGTGACTGGGCTTCTGCTCTTTGCCTGTATCACCATAAATACTGCAAACTACAGTATTTGTTATCTGGAGCTTCCTTCTCTTGCTAAGGCAAGATAACGGCCAGAGGAGATGATTGCTGTTATGACTCTGATCGACTTCGGCACCTTTATCTGCCCCTGGAGATCTTTGGGCCTGATGAAAAGGTAGCAGGAGCCTTTCTCAGGGTGGGGAGCCGAGGGGACGGGCAGTGCCCTGTCCCTGCCCTTGAGATAAGGGCTGTCCTGGGCAGCTGTCAGGACGTCCTGTCATGTCCCCAGGGCAGCTTGGCAGCCACTGCCCACCGGAGCACCCAATCCCTTTTCCCCCTCGCAGAGAGCGGATCCAGGGTTGAACCGCTCCATTCCCATGTCTCTGAGCCTGCCTGGGCGTGCGGGCACTTCCCCGGAGCCCGAGCGGCATCGGGATGAGCAGAGCATCAGTGCAGCTAATGGGAAGTGCTGGGTGTCCCCTGGGACGGCTTATTAAACGTCGCAGCCCTGCGAGAGAGGCCGGCTGGAACAGCGTGACATTCATACACCAGCTCAGCATCAGCGCAAGAGGGGCAATGTCAAACAAACGCAATTAATTTCCCTCTGCAAATCAATCGGGGGCCAGAAGTCAAGCCCGCCTGGTACAGGAGATGCACTGCAGTGAATAATCGTCCTCGTGGACGGGTGATCCATGCTTCCGAGGGTCCACTGCTTGCCCCCGAGCAAATTAAAGAGCCTCCCCCGTGGGCTGAGGGCAAGACCCTCTGCCATGGATTATCCAGTGCAGGGAGCTGCTGCGGGGCTGAACCGCCTGCTGCGACGCTTCCCCGGCGATGAGCCCAGCCTGCACGGCCCAAACCCGGCAGGTCTCTCAGGCAAGAGGTTTCTCAGATGGATGGTTCAGTCCTTTACCTGGCGGCTCTGGCAGAAGAGCAGCACGGGGAAGAATGTGGGGAAGGATGTGGGGAAGGATGCAGGGAAGGATGCAGCTTTGTGCCGGGAGCGCCCGAGGGGATGCAGAGCCCTGAGCATCCTTCGCCCCCACCCGCCACTGCCCCAGGGAGCCCGGGGTGGCGATGGGAGCCTGTCCTGGAGAGCCACCAGCCTGGGGATGACGTCCCTGGCTGCAAACACCCTCGTGCAACTGTCTGCCCCGATTGTTGTCTGCAGACAATAAAATACCATGTGATGTCTTAATGAGCTCCTTGGTATTTGACAACTGCAGGGGAGCGGAGCTGGCTGCCCTGGCTGGAGGGGCCGGACCCTGCCCGGCTCCCAGCACCGGTTTCTCAGCGAGCAGCCGCTGCGAAGCACCTCGGTGCGGGGGACAGAAGTGGGGGGTCCGTGGGGGACAGGAGGGGAGGCTCCATGGGGGACCCGGCTGCCCAGGACCCTCAGCCCTGCCTGCCCCAGCTCTGCCCTGCGTGGGTACATGGTGGGCTGGGGCAGAGACTTATCAGCTGTGCTTCAAATCGAGATACGGCGCTGACGTTGGGGAAACGGCAAAAAAAGCTGAGCCGTTTGAAGGCAAGGCAGGACGGCGTGGGTGTTGTGCTCTCCCTGGCTCAGCTTGCTTCATACGGCTCCTGCTCAGTCCCCTAAACACCGTGTCTGCGGGCAGACCCCAGCGAGACTGTGGGTGCCCTGAGCATCTCTGGTCCTCCCCCGCCCCGGGAGCGGGATGCTGCTCGGGCGCTTTGGCAGGCAGGGGCTTCTGAAGGACGCATTTCCCTCCATCACCATCAGAAGAGCAGCCAAGTAACAGCGGATGGGGGATGTTATGGTGCTGTTGAGATGCAACTAAGGAAGGAAAAAGCCAGTTTGGGTCGATGCTGACAGCAGAGAAACCTCTGAGCAAGGAGAGCGCTGGGGAGCCAGCCTGCAGCCAGGGCTCTGCCTGTGCCAAGGCTTTACCCGGGCACAGCAGTACCCCAGAGCAGGTGAGGTGTGGGCCGGGACGGGGCTGTGTGCGGCCGAGTGGTGCTGCCGTGGGCACCGACCCGGCCTGGCCGGGCAGCCAAAGCCCAGCTCAGCCTGTGGCTGCAGCCAGAGCCATAACGACGCTTCATTGAGCTGGAGCGGGGAGGTGAGAGAGGGGGCTTCCTGTAAAAGGCAGCACTTTGCTCCCAAATCACATCCGGGAGCTGATGCTTTACCCCTGGTGCTGCTGATTTTCATGTGCCACGTTTCCCTGAGAAAGTTGGTTTTTTGCAGGCTGGAGGGTGGGCTCCTGCTGGCCGGTGGCAGGGTGGCCTGGCCGGCTGCTGGCCCTCGAGAGGGGCTTGGCTTCGGGCTTGACGTAGGCAAACGCCGTCCCTGCAGCCCAGCTGCCGCCCGGGAGCTGCTGGCCTTGGGGCAGCGCGCTGAGCTGCTCGCCGTGACTCAGACATTCCGAATGACAGGAAGCAGTTTGCCAAGGTCGGACAACGCACCTGGAAGTGCCTGCAAAGCAGGAGGGGAGAGCAGGGAAAAGCCAAGGGTTGTGTCTTGCTGATGAGGAAGGAGGGTGGCACGGGCACAGCCTGCCCTCAGTGCTGGCTCCCGTCCGGACACGGGTGTCCTGCCTGCACCCCGCCGGCGCGCTCGGTCACATCTGTGCACGCTTGTGCACGCTCGGCGCTCACCACGGCGGGGCTGGCGCGCATCCCGCCGTGCGCATCCCGCACACATGTGCGCTCCGCATCGCGCTCGACGCCACAAGGCAGGCGCTGCCGGCGCGGAGCCCCGCACCCTGATGTGCTCCGGCCTTTTCAGGGAGAGACGGAGCTGACAAAGTCTTTGTCAGTCGGATCTGCCGGGGGAAGCTCTTTGTTCTTCAGCATTTGCTCCTGCCTCCCCCTCTCCAAACCTAAACTAGATGCATCTGCTTTTGTTTTCTAAATGCAGAATTAGGGACTGAAAGGAGCCCCTTTGTAGTGGGGAGGAGGGGAGAGCTGCAGATCTTTAACTGGGAAGGCAAGGTCAGGGGGGAGCCGCTCTATTGTGCTGGGATTCTCCTCCTCCCGCTCAGCCCTTTCTGTGCCCCCTCTTCACACTCCGCTTCCCACTGGAACCACTCTGGAGACTGGGGGAACCCACGGGGGTGGGCGAGGGAGGACGGGCAGCCCCCCTGGTGCCCACATTGGTGTCGCCGCTGTCGTGCCCGTGCCCGACGGCAGGGATGGTGCAGGTTCGCCCCGCGGGGAGGGTTTTGCTGCTGCCAGGAGCCGGTGTGCGGAGGTGGGCGGCAGAGGAAGGGCCACCCCTCGGCCTTGGCTGGTGAGCGGAGGTGGCAGGCGGGCAGTGCTGAGCCTGGGGATGCACACACGTGGAGCCGGGAGGGTAAATACGTCTGCACACACACGTGTGACCCTCCGCAGGGACGCAGATGGGACGGTGCCTGTCCCTGTGGGCAGGGTAGGAGGGTGCCTGCATGCACCCCACACTCGGTCCCACGCCGTGGGAGGAAGGGGGGCTGGCAGGGGGGCTGTGAGAGCTGCAGGCTCTGGGGGCAGAGACCCTGGGGAGCTGCTCCCCAAAGGCCTTTGTTCCTCCACAGCCAAGACAAAACCCGGCCTCGCAAGCCTCTCTCTTTCTCCGGCTCTTTGCTGTGTCAGGGCAGCTCCCCAGCCTGCCTCCCCCTCCCAGCCGCCTCCCTGCCACCCTCCCAAGGACACGGATGGCCCGGACACGGCCGCCAGCCCGGCACACCGCAAGTTGTTCAGCTGCTGTGGTAACTGGGACCTGCTTTAAATCTACCTTAATCCCGTTCTTGATTAATTGCAGTTAAACTGAAACACGCCCAGGTTAATGTGAAATGAGCATCTGCACTGCCTCGAAATTGCATCACGGATCCCGCTGGGTGTGTGGAATTGCTCAGCACATCATCCCCCCCCAGGTCCAGGAGAAGGGCCACGGGCTGGCAGGGGCTGGCGCTGACGCTGCTGCCGAGGCACGGTGCCCCAGCCCGTCCCTGGGAGCAGGGCAGGCGCTGAGCTCCGGCTTCGTCCTCGCTGCCCCTCAGTCTCTGCCATGGCCCTCGGCAGCTCCCACCCGCTCTGGGGGAGCGCGCGTCTCCCTGTCCAGCCTGGAGGACCTGCTCATGCTCCGCTTATGCCACCAGATGGTGACAGCTCGTGGTCACTCCTGTGCTGAGCCCCGATGGGATGTTGAGGCCAGGGGTGCCGCCGAATCCTCAACCCTCACGGGAGCAGGCGGTGGTTTTCCCCATTTTCTGCCATTTGCTAACACCTTTCTTTATAAAGGCCCAAGAACTTGTGTCCCGTTGGTGCAGTCAAGCAGAAACCCACCCCCAGGGAACAGCAGCGGCGTGAGCCCATCCCTTTCCACCACGAGGGTGCAATCCCGTAAGGTCCATTTCAGGGCCAACATTAATAAGTCTGTGACAAAAGCTCAGCAGGGGGCACAGCCACTCGGGAGGGAGCAGGGCCAGGAGCTGCAGCACTGGGCAGGACCCCAGCTCAGGTGGGCGCCCACCCGGCCCCCCAGCAGCCTTGCTAGCCTGGCACCTTCAGCACAGGGCGGCCTGGCTCCCGGCTGCTGGGCAATGCGGGGAGAGGATGGCAGGGCTGGGGGTGAGCAGCTGCCCGGGACCCCCAAAGGTGCGGGGGGCTGGGGTCGGCTCTGCTGCCCTGCTGTCAGCAAAACACTCCCCGCGCTCAGCTCGCTGGGAGAACAGTGTCCCAGCAGGTGTGTTACCTTCCCCCTTCTCCCTGTTCACACATCTGTCATCCTGGAGAGAAAATACTCCGTGGGTCTTGGCATGGCAAGCGGAACAGTTGCCTGAACCAGCAAGAGGCTGCTCCTGGAGATGGATGCCTGGCATTTGGTTCAAATATAGCTCTGGTGATTGACAGGACTAATTCAGCCTGTCCTCTTCCCTCTTATAACTTAATCACTTACACATTGCCTCACGCAGGTCTCTCACTGCCAGCTGGAGATGTCTTCATTCTGGGATGCCCTGACTCGGAGCCTGACTCGGGGCTACTCCCGACCTTGTGCTTCCTGCAGGGAGGCTGGATGGCCCTGCACCCCCCGCGTCACCCCGAGCCAGCCCAGCTTTTGGGGGAGCTCTCCTGAGCTGCACGACCCGGGGCTCTGCGGGGTGGGCTCCCGTGTCGGAGAGTACAGGAGACAGGCTGGGTTCACTGGCCTGGCAATATCCCGCCCTGCCCTCCGGCCTGGGGACCTAGTGCGGTCCTGGATGAGACTGAGCAGACGGCGCACGTGCTGCCTGCGCACGTAGAGAGCTTTTGGGGTGCTCTGTGTCCAAGCTGCCATGTTCCTGCTCCAAACCTCGGTGAAAGGCTGCCCGGTGTACACGGCTGGGAAGGGCAGGGACTGCAGCAGCGGTGGTTCCCGGATGGCTCCCGGGAAGGTTTTGGGTCTGGCAGCCCTTTAAAAAGCAGCTCACAGAAAGTGGGTGCCCTGGGCCTTGCTTTGCAGAAGGGCTGGGTGCCGGGCAGGGAGAGCGGCGCGGTGCAGGCAATCCCTTTAACCCCACCTGCCCCACAGGGCCCGAGCCTTCCCCGCGGAGGCGAGCATCCCGCCGGGCATGGCGAGCAGCCTGGGCTCCTCTCGGGGCGACAACCGCCCCCAAAACCTAGCGGGGACCCTCGAGACCCCACTGGTGAGGCTGCCGGCAGCCCGGCCTCTCCGGTGAAGGCGGGCAGCCCGGCGGCGACTACAAGCCCCATCAGGCCGCTGAGGAGGAGGAGGAGGGAGGGAGGGAGGAAGGCGGGGGAGGAGCCGGGAGGAGGCGGCGGGGCGGTGCGGGAGCGGCTCAGTCCGGCGGCGGCGGGCGCTCGGCGGGGACGCGGCGGCGTCGGGCAGCGGCAACGGCAGCGGCCGTCGGGGCGGCCGCGGCTCCGGGAGCGCCTCCCGCCGCCACCTCGGGGCCGGCCCCGCCATGGGGCGGCCGCTGTGAGCGCGGCGGCGGCGGGGCTGCGCCTCTCGCCCCGGCCGGGGCTCCCCTCCATTGTTCCCGGGAGCGGCGGGCACCGAGCCGCCGCCGCCGCCCGCGGGGCTCCGGTGAGTACCGACACCGCGCTCCGCCCGGGGCCGGCGGCGGGGAGCGGGACCGCGGGGCAGCGCTTTGTGCTCGGCGCGGATGGCGGCGGGGGCTCGATCCGGGACCTGGGGCCACCCCCCCCACCCACCCCCCGGCGGGGACCCCCCTCCCCGGTGCTCCCGGAACCCCCCGGTGCGCCCGGAGCCCTCCGGCGCGCCCGTGGCGGGGCGGCTCGACGGCGGCCCCGGTTCGCGGGCACCGGGGCGGGGACGGGGGGGTGGGGGGAGCTCCGGTTTTTGGGCGCTAGAGGTTTGTGGACGCCGGGGGGGCTCCGGTTTGCGGGAGCTGGGGCTGTGCGGACGGCGGGGCGGTCCGGTCCGGTGGGCGTGTGTCGGGGGCCCCGGGTTGCACCCCCCGGGGGCTGCGGAGGCCCCGGGTTGCAGCCGGAGCCGCTCGGCGGGCGGCAGTTTTGAAACGCGGCTCGTCCGAGCCCGTCCTTCGGGCCGAACCGGGGCTGGAAACCCCCCCGCAGCCCCGGCCCCGGGGCGGGCGGGGGGGCTGAGCCCCCCCCGGCTGCGGGGGAGCCCGGCCGGGGGCTCTTTTCCGAGTTGCTGCCTGGCCCACATTCCCGAAAAGTTGCTGAGCGGGAGCCTCGCGGCTTCCAGAAGAAGGTGGAAAAGGAGCTGGGGTTGGTTTTCTTTAAGATTTCGGATCCTGGGCCGTTGTGGCGGCCATCGGCAACCGAGGGCTCGGAATATCGCGGTCCTGGAGTTTTGTTCCCTTTGTGTGCGCTGCCCGCGAGGAGGTGGGGGACCCCGAGAGCCTGCTTTATCCAAACTCTCTGCGGGTCTCTGGGAATCGCTCTGGTTTGTGCGTGGCGAAGGCGCGGGGCGTGCGGCGTGGTGGCCCCTGCGATACCCAGCTCTCTGCTGGGCCGACGCGCACAGCCCCAGCGCCCAGTTGGCTTTCGGGGGGTGGTTTTGGCTGTGGCGTTGGCGATTTTTGCTGTTGGGGCAGCGAGCAGCGGTCGCAGGCAGCTGGCCCCGTGCGGGGAAGGAGCAGAGCGTGTCCATGTTGGGCTTACGCCGAGGAGCGCTGAAGCCTCCTCGCCATTCCCTCCTCTGCCCGGATTGTTGAGTTAGTGCCCCGTGTCTGGAGTGTCACGGCTGGCTGGCGCGGCTTCCTTCCCATCAATGTTTAAACCCGAACGCTGCGGTTTGCCCAGCTGCCCGCCTTAATAAAATCGGCGGGTTCAGGTCTGCCAGGGTCCCAGCCCGGGTGAAATCGGGATTTGTGCGGAGGCCGGGGTGTGCTCTGGCTGGGTGCAGACCAGCTGGATGCGAGTGTGTGTGCGGGGGTGTGGGGGCGCGGGGGGCAGCCCCCCTGCCCAGCCCAGCCCCGGGGATGCTGCAGGAGCCCGGACCCCGCAGACCGCTCTGGCTAGCAGCCATTTTCCCCACACAGGAGCACTTCCTCCCTTAATCTCTGTGGTCGCTGGCACGCACTGTTGCCTTTTCGTTGTGTTGCTTGGAGAGGATTAAAATAAATAGTCCCTGCCCTGGCGGGGTGAAGGCGGGAGCAGAGCCCTTGCAAAAGCTGCATCCGTCGGCTCCAGGTTCGCTGCGTGCGAGGTGCCTGCCGTGGGAGCGCTGGGAAGGAGCCCGGGTTGCTTTCAGGTGTGAACTGGACAGAGCTCCCAGTTTATTTATGTGCTGAAAAATGTAAACTGGACTAGGAGCTGTATTGCCTCCAGCCCCAGCTGGTTTCCCCCTGATGCCCCCAAGCCCTGGCTGCTGGAAGGGGCCACTCCACTGGGGCTGGGTCACGGATGCTCATCCCATCCCGGTGATTCAGCTTTCTCCCCTGTTGGGGACCTTCTGCTTCTGGGCACGAAGGCAGATGCCAACAGTTGGAGATACGTCTGCTGTGTGTCCTTCCCCTCCCAGCAGCTTTCTTAGCAAAAACCCCATCCAGCTCCCTCCCTGGCTGATAACACGCCTCTGCCTCTTCCAGGGAATGGCAGGCTGTGGTTGTGTCCCAGTGTCCCTGTCCTGGACCAGTCCCCTCCCAGGGTCGGTGGTACCAGCCCAGTGCAGATTTTCAGGTACCAATTGATGCCCTGTAGATCTGAAAATCAAGCCCTTAGGCAGGCATCCCTGAATTTGAGGGTGCTTCTGAAACTGATTGGGTTTTACAGACATCTGTGTGTGAGGCTGGGCCTTTCCCCATCCCTCCTGCCCCACATCCAGGCTCTCCCACCACTGGATGCCCACGGCGCGCAGTGAACTCCATGCTTAGAGATGTCCCCAGTAGCTGTGGGGCTGCAGCACGCGTGGCCGGGAAGGGTTAACACAGTATGTGTGCTGCACAGTTGGATATTTATTTTTCCAAGCATGCATCTGCTTTAAGCATTATAGTTTTTCCCTATAGTTACATTTGCAGTTGTGTTTGCTTTTTATTTCAGCAAATACTTGGTTCCTGACCCGAGCCGCAGGCTGGGGCAAGGAGCGCTGGGTGAGGGAAAGGCTTTTCTCCGCGTCGCCCACGAATTTTGCCTTTGGCGTGCCCTTCTTCCCCAAGGGCGCCTGGAGGGCTGCTTGTGTTGAGCCTCAAAGAAAAAATGAGTCTACTTTCTGTATTTTTGGAGCTGGAGGGGATCTGTGCCAGGGAAGGGCTCCTGCTGGCAGGCACCACCCCTCGGCCCCGAGCTGGGTGCAGCCCCCACCGCGGGCTCCCGAAGCCTTGCAGACCCGGGAGCTGAGCTCAGACTCTTCTCCCTGTTGGGTTTGGCCTTGCCGGGTTGTTTTTCTGCCGGCTGCGTTACAGGCTGTTTGCTGGTGCCGAGGCACCCCGGCGCTCGCCTGCCTCCGGGACGCTCTGACACGGTGGGTGCTGCCCGGGCCAGCTCTGCTCCAAGGGGAGGCGGGGGCCAAGCTGCCCTGCTCCAGAGCCCCCCCAACCCCACCGAGCTGGCCATCAGCGGGGACACCCAGAGCCCACTCCGGGGGGTCGATGGTACAGCATCCCGGGGAGCCCCAGGCTGGGCTCCCACCCCTGGGTACCCCAACCGGGCACCCTGCTCTGGCACCTGGTCCTGCGTTTGGCACCTCGGATGCATTCCTGGGGATGAGCCGTGGGACGGGAAGGGGCTTCCCCGCTCCACTCAGCTCAGAAACCTTCGGCACAGGCTGCTGGAAGGTCCCGTCCTGTGCCGTGTCCCCGGGGTGGCTCAGCCCCGGTGACTCACGGCCACGGGAGAGGCGAGAGGGGAAAGTGCAGCCGGCGGCGTCCCCGAGGAGAGCGGGGGAGACAGGTTACACCGGGCTGCTTCTCCTCAGCGCACAGACGCACAAAGGCGGCCGGAGAGCATCTTCCCGGGTGTGCGGGGAGCCTGTGCCCAGGTGGGCGCAGGGGTGTCCGTCACCACTCCGAAATAGCCCCGTGGGTGTAATGTCCGGCTGTAATTGCAGCCTGGGAGGCAGGTCTGCGAGGGGCAGTCAGCCCTGGCTCCTCTCTCGCTGCTTCCATTTTTAGTCGTCGGAGTCCACCCCTGAGCAGTAAATTGCAGTGTGCCGGGGCCGCAGCAGCGGGGATGGTGCCCAGCGGGAGCTGGAGACCCCCCCCCTGCCCAAGCCGCCGTCCTGCCGAGTGCACAGTTTCCTGTTGGGATTCCTATAAAAGCCGTGTAAACGCAGGGAAGAGCCATGCCGTTGTTCGCACAGGTAGGAGCGCTCTCCCTGCCTCGCCTCCTTGCCGGCCGGGTGCAGGGGAGCCCCGGGGAGGGCAGGGACAGGCGCTGGGGGGGCTCCCCGAGCTCCCTTTTCCCCTGGGAAGGAGGGGAGATCTGCGCTGCCCCGTCCCTTCAGCATCCTCTCCTCTCCGAGCAGCGGGGATTCCTGGGGTCCTGCAGAGCCTGCCCGGGGGGGAGCAGGCAGGATGCTGGGTTTGACCCCCCCGGGCAGGACGCGTCCCTGTCCTGCGCCTGCCTGCTGGCACTGCTGCCACCGCCCCGTCTGCCATGGCTCCTGCGTTCCCTCTGGATCTTGGCATGCATCCCTCCCTCCCTGCCTCCCTCCCAGTGACTCTCCCAGGCGCGGGGCAGCGCTGGGCTGTGAGTGCTCCCTACGCCATGGAAATATGCTGCTGTCGAGCCCCTGAATCAGCTGGAAGGCGCCCGCTCCGAGGTGTATCTGGAGAAGGGCTTTGCTGGGTGCCGAGCCAGCACTGACTCATTTTTCAGGAACTGCCGCTTCTGGAGGCTCTGCGCTCCCCTCCCTCCATCCCTCATCCCTCCCTCCCTCCATCCCTCCATCCATCCCTCCCTCCCCTCGGCGCGGGGCCGGCTCGGGAGGCCCACGCAGACGCTCCGCATTAGGGCATGTTCCGGGGAGCATGTGCTGTCGATAAACAAAACCACTTAGAGACAGAAAATAATTTCCAGAAATACCGAAGACTTTTTTTTTTTTTTTTTCCATGAAGAATTCCACCTCCCCCTTCCAAACCCTGATAAATTGTTAACATTCAATAACTATTTTAAAGCGCACTGCCTGGCGCCTGGGAGCGCTGGCAGATAACGCTGGTGTTTGCCGGGTGACGCTTTTCCCTGCCCGACGGCTTGTGTCAATACTTTGGGTCCCAAATGCTCCTGCGGTGGGCAGAGCCGGAGCAGTTGGGGGTGGGAGGAGGCAGCCAGAGCCCCCAAACCAGCACCTCGGCTGGGTTTCCTTGGGCTGCGGAGGCTGCTCGGGGGGGGGATCTGGGCTCCCCGTGGCACCCAGTGTTAAACCAGAGCCCTTTGGGGCTGGTGCTGGTGGCTTCTGAGCCCATCCCTGGGGAAAAGCCGGCACTTCAGGTGAGGGGAGCAAAGGGTCTCGCTGGAACAGGAGAGGCGGCGGCTGGGTGTGCGGAG
Source organism: Fratercula arctica (assembly GCA_947846985.1). Classification (NCBI taxonomy): domain Eukaryota; kingdom Metazoa; phylum Chordata; class Aves; order Charadriiformes; family Alcidae; genus Fratercula; species Fratercula arctica. Next base: position 2,394,874 of record CANTUZ010000023.1, read on the forward strand.
CTCCGACGGAGCAAGTGCGTGGGGGGGATGAGTAGCGGCTTATTACTCACTGTGATTATTACTCAGTGTTTTTAACAGCGCACGCTTTAGGCAGGCACCTCATGGCAAAAGGAAGCGCTTGTTCCCGAGGCAGGTGGGGAACGGTTCCGCACGGGGCTGCGGGAGCAGGAGCCGGTCGGGAGAGGAACCGGGTGAGCTGCGGATACTGGGCGAGGGCTCCGGGGCACGGAGGTATGGCCACTCCCCGGGGAGGTGTGCTGGCCGCCCCAGCCTGGAGGAGGGTTTCGGGGATGGTATCATCCCCTCCACACCCTGGTCCTTCCTCTTCTCCTGGAGTATCCGCTGCCAGCGGCGCCCTGGCCGGAGCAGCGCGGCCGTGCTCGGGTTGTGCAACAAACTGGGCAGGGATCTCGCCGGCGAGCTCTTCGGCAAAGCCCAGCGGGACCATTAACGGCGGCCAGTGTCAGGACCTCCATCCCAGGCGCTTGCGGAGTCACAGATGTGTCGCGGGGGTGGAGCGGGGCGGGGGGGTTTCGTTCGCATCCACACTGCTGGAAACAGTTGGCCAGGGGCGGCTGGGCTCGGGCTTTGGCTCCGGCGTCCCCCTCGGACATGTTTTGGCAGAGCACCACGCTCCCAGCATGGTGGGGAGGAGGGATGAAGGCCGTGGAGGGCACATCCCCGGGGGCGCCCTGAGCCGGGATCGGGCTCCGCTGGGTCTCCCTGGGCCAGAACCCGGCTCTGATGCCTCCTGGTGCGGAGCGGTGCCCTGGCAGGGGAAGGGAACGGGGACGCGAGGGGACGGGTGGGCTGGAGAGCCCGGCGTGAGAGCTGGCAGGGACGAGAGCGAATTGCAGTATTGGCCGTGGAAGCCGGGGGATTTCTCCCCAAACGGCTGCTCCGAAAACAGCTGTTGGTGGGAAGCAATCTGCCGCAGGCGGGAGCTAACCCCTTCAGCTCCGGGAAGCCTTCCCATGGCGGGGGGCTGCGTGCCTGCCCTATGGATCCTACAGGGGGTGGAGGGGGCCGCGGTTTGCAGCAGCATCTGCCTTGCCGGGGGTGCACGGTGATATGGGCAATGTCAGATTTTGGTCCGAATAATGTGCGATTTGACACAGCGGAGCGAGGTGCTGCTGCTCCGGGGGGGCTGAGCCGGGTCCCGGCGCTGCCGGGGGCGTTTGGGGCAGAAGATATGGAAAGAAGGGAGAGAGGCAGGAGGGGCATTCACCGGCGTTGGCGCAGGGGAGAAGTGGCCTTTCAGAGCCCGACAAACATTTCTGCTGTCCCACAGAACTTGTCAAGATTTCAAGGTTGTTTTTCATCTGAGCAAAGTTAAAGAAAACCAAGAAACTTCTGGGAGCTGCCACACCGTGATGACCCGGCTTGGGCCAAGGGGGTTTTTGTCACAAAAATTTTGAGGCATTTTGATCTGTGTGGGAGTGCCTCTTCACGGCACAAACCAAGCGCAGGGGAGCCGAAATCTCCCGTTTCTTTAACCGGCCTTTGAAAATCTCTCCCACCGTTCTGGGAGATTTTTACTGCATTCGATTCTGCTTTGCCAGCGGTTTTACTCTCGACACATCAGCGCTTTTGCGCGGGGAAAACATAACCCTGTCCATCAGCGCTGGGTCGCTCCAGCCTGCGGAGGGCTCCGCTGGGACCTGCCGCTGCGGCTCGGCGGCATCTCGCTGCCCGGGAAGATGCCGGAGAAGCGTCGTCGCCCGCGCTGGCGAGCGCATCGCCCCCGCGGAGCCGCGCTGTGCACGGAGCGGGGTGGACGGTGGGGTGCGGGGGTGCCTCTCGCCCTGCCCTGACTCTCCCTTTCCTCCTTCACAGCTCGGAGGGGCTGACGGCCCAGCGGAGACCCCCCCCGGGGTCCCCATGGAGTGGGAGTTGCGGAGCCCAGTCGCCGAGCAGTAGCCGCAGCAGTGGGATGTTTACCTGGCGGTGCCTCATCCTTTGGGCTGTGCTGGTCACAGCCGCGCTCTCAGTTGCCCGGCCGGCCCCCACCCTGCCCGACCAAGGTAAGAGCGAACCACCGCGGCTCCTTCCTCCGGCGCGGCTCTCTCCCGGCCATACGGTCGCTGCTCTCCGTCGCGGGAGAGGCAGAGGCTGGCGTGAGGTCTGGGCGCGGGCACGTCCCCCGGCAGCGGCGCGGTGCCACGCTGGTGGCTGTTGGCTGGTGCCGATGGGGATGTGGCACATGTTGTCTGCCGAGAGCAGTTCGCGCGGGCACAAGAAGTGCCTGCGCAGTTCCAGCGTCGCCCGTGGATGTGTTAAACCGGGAGGGAAATTGTGGCAAAACCCCACGTTGTTGGTCTGGAGGAGGGTACGAAGCCCCAGGGGCTGTGTCCCCAGCGGGGGGTCATTGTGTGTCACGGCACTTGCTCCCCTGTGACCATCTGCAGCCCGAGATGTGCGTGAAGCCTCTCCCACCCTGCTGGGCACGGGGGTGATGCCGGGCTCGGCGGGTGGGGATGAGGATTTGGGCACAGGGCACTGGGGCAGGCTTTGCAGTGGGCAGCGCGTGGGATGAACGCACCCCACGGAGACCCCCGGGATGCTCCGGCATTGCTCCCGGCTGGGGAATGCCCATGGCTCAAAACCAGGGCTGGGTCAGGCGGCTCCTGCAGCCCCGATCTCCATGTCACTGGGGCTGGAGGGCTCAGCCCCAGGCGGGGGCATCCCCCTCGCTTCTCGTCGCTGCTTCCCCTAAAAGCCATGCAAGGGCTGGTGGCCCATGACGGGCAGGATGGGGGTTTGTCCCCGACGCAGCCCTGCGGGGCTCCGCAGCCCGGTGGCACCCCAGGATGCAGGGGATGGGCTGTTGCGGGTCACCCGGCCCCGAGGGAAAGCACGGCTCCAGCGTTCCACAGCCCTGGCCTTCCCCGTGGTGAGGTGGAGAATAAACAGAGCAGGCAGCGCCGCGCAGGGCTTCTGACTTGCAGCCTTTTGGTTTTAATTACCCAAGAATGTCTGGTCTGTGGGGTACTGCTTTTCTTTTTAAGGCTCACTCCCCCTTCCCTCTCCCCCCCACCCAAACCCCGAGAGGCAGATGACCGGTGCTGCCGGCGGGGGCACGGCGGTGCCTGCGGTCCCTTCACGACTCGGGGATGGAGCTGGCACCCATGAGCAAACCACGCTGCAGCTGGGGTCCCCACACCGGCCTCTGGGGGGGACGGCTGGGTGATCCCGGCTGGAAGGATGCCGTGATGGTGTCACCGGTGGGCTGGGGACTGAGCAGCAGGTACCCTGGTGGCAGAGATATCCCGGGAGATGGCTGGGGCTGTGAATGGTCCCACGGGAGCTGCAGAGGAGCCCGGGCAGAGCATCGTCGCTCACAGGGATCATCTCCGAGATTTTTCCATTGGCATGCTTACTCCCCGCTTCTGTAAACAACGTGGTTGACAGTGGCAAACATGTTTTTCTCGGGAGATTGCTCTTCCTGGAAGAGGTTTCCTGGTGGTGTTCGGGGTGAGGATGGCTCTCGTGCTGCCGGGAGAGCGGCGCTGGCAGCCCCGCCTGGGAAAGCTGTCGGGGTGTTCAGGCCGAGGGCTAATTTGAGGAAAGGTGGATTTTGGAGTGCTTAGGGAGCCCCGCAGGCCCCGCAGGGACTGGGGAGCAGCCTCCGCCGCCGGCGGCAGAGAGGCTGGAGAGGAGGGAGCTGGTTCCTCGCCAGCCTCATGCCAGGGCTAACAATAACCTCTGGAAATGTTTCCCGACACGGTTCTCACCAGGGCGGCCCAATTAGTGCCACAGCAGGAGCCCGGCTGGGGCAGTCCATCCCTTGGCTCCGGGGCCGGCTGCTGGGAACACAATGTTCCCGGCAGGACGTGCGGGATGGGAAGAGCCGGTCCTGGGCCAGGACCCGCAGCCAGGGTCGTGCCACTGGCACCTCACAGGTCCCCCGTCAGGGTGGGCTCTGGGTCCAGCCCCGGTGGCATTTGGGGCCCCGTGGGGCATCGTGTCCCCGGGGCCGGGCTTGCTCTCCTTCCCCAGCATCGCCAACGGCTCACGAGCGTCAGAGCATCGTCCGGGGGGCAGCGGTGGCCGCGCTCCGTCCCCTCTGCGACGGAGGCAGCAGCTTTCCCGGACTTTGTTCTGAATGTTTATGGGGTTTCAGTTTACCCCCGGTTCTGAGGCAGCTGAGGTCCCTTCTCAGACAGGGAACCTTCCCCAGCGCCCGGCCGCGGCCCCTGCCTCGCTGCCTCGCTGGGCTTTCAGTCCTGGCCCGCCTCCCCTCCTGGCGTGGGGAGGGGGCTCGGGGGCCCTGCCTTTGTCAGGGGCTCGCTCCCGTTGCTGAAAAATCTGCAGCAAATAAAATATTAATGGGCACTTGCAGCATTTTATAGTTACCTAAATTTGGAGGTGGTAAAAAAAACCCAAACCCTAGTTAAGGGGAAAAGCCAAGAAATTTCCATGAGCAACCTCCATCGCGCTCCCTCACAAAGCTGCTCTTTGTCTCCAGGTTAAATAGAAACCTGCAGAAAATTGCCGAGGGGATTTTTTTTCTTCCCCTCTCTCCTTGTCTGCTATTGTCCTCGCCGCTCTTCAGGCATTTCCACCGCCCGGACTCTGTCTCATCCCTGCCTGGGGGGTGCTGGGGGTGCAGGGCAGCCGAGCAGGTTTTCCTGGGGAGCGGGGCGCTGTCGTGTCCTGGGTGGGGGGGGTCCTACCTGGGGCAGGTCTTTTTGGGGCACGCTGAGCCCCAACGGCCACCCCGGTGCAGTAGATGCATCCCCAGCCTTTCCCAGGGGGATGCATCTGCCCTCCGGAGCTGGGGGGGGTTGGCAGAGGAGCCCATGGCTGCAGCCCCCTCCCTGTGCGGCCAAGCCCCCGTTGGGGCCAGGGGCTGCCCCGTTTCCCAGCCGCCCAGCTGGCCACAGGCTTAACCCCCCCCCCCCAGCCCATCTGCGGGGCCAGCGGGGGCCCTGGCTCCTGGGGCTTTGTTGTGTCCGGCTCCTCCGGGGGGGGGGGTCTTGCTTTGCACCCAACCCAGGGGCCAAAAGTCAGGGCTGGGGGGGTGCTCGGCTCTGGGGACCCCTGTGAGCATGGGGCTGTGCTGCCGCCTCTCCCCAAAACTCGCTCTGTGCTGGCAGGAGCATTGCATGGGAGCGTGGGGGCTGTAATCTGCTCCCCACCCCCCCCCCCCCCCAGCAGCACAGGTGTTTGGGGCTCTTTGGCTCAGCGGTAGCCTGGGACATGCTGTCACCAGCCACGGCATCCCCGGAGGTGGCACAGTGAGGGTCCTTGGCTTGTCCCTGCTGCTCCCCGGGTGGACTGCTGGCCCTCGGCTCTGTGTCCCCCTCCCCATTTCCCTGCTCTCCAGCCCCCCCCCCCCCCCCTTGTTTCTGCAGCTCTGGGTGTCTGCCCGCCCCTTGCCCCGGGGATCCCCAGGGGATGGGGTTTGGAGCAGCCAATTCCTCGCTGGAGCCCTACGCGATCCCCGTGGAGCCTCCGGCACGTTTGCCATTGATGGCAACAGCCCAGGATCGGTACCGGGGCTCGGGGGGGGGGGGCAGCAGCCCCGACCCGCACCCCCAAGCCCCCCGCTCCCCCAGACCCGGCTGCTGCAGCCGCTCGTCCCCCGGGGCACCGCCGTGTCCTCTGGGGCATGGCGAGGCGGCCGTCCCCTCCCCGGCTGTTGAGCGAGCATTGTTCCCTCCTCCCGCCTTCCCACTCGCACGCTGTCACTCCGGCCCTTAATTGAGGAGGAAAAAAAGAAATACGAGTCTTTGGGCGCAGCAGCGGCGCTTTGCCGCAGCCCGGCCTGCGGAGCTGCCCCGGGGGGAGCGGAGCCAGGGCAGGGGGTGCCGGGGGCTGTCCCTGTGTCGGGGCGGGGGGAGCCCGTCCCCCCCGCTCCATGCGCAACAGCCCGGGGCCGCTCAGGGGAGATGCGGGGAGAGGAAGCCGCAAAGCCAGCGGTTATTGCACAAAGCCGTAGGCGCCTGTGCGGGTTGGGGTATTCACTTGTGCCCCCCACCCTGGCACGGGCAGGACCCCCCCCGCCGCCCCCGGCTGTCCCCCGGCACCGATGGGCGAGTGTCTGTGCCCCGAGGGCTCCGCTCCGCTGCAGAGCTGCCAGTGTGGCCGGGGGCGTCCCGGGGGGAAAGGGGTGGATTTATTCTGACAGCTTTGCGAACTACCAGCGCGCCTGTTAATTAAATGCTGCTGCGGTTGACGTGCAGGGGCTGGGGAGAGCGGGAGTGCCCGGGGCAGCGCAGAAATCCCCCTCTCCCGGCCGGGGGAAGCATCCGGAGATGGAGAGTGCAGAGAAGCCCGATGCCCCCCAGGCTGGCTTGGTCAGGACGGGTCAGGGGAGCCCTGAGCCTCCCCAGGGAAGAGCCAGGGGTGCCTTAAGCCCCCTGAAAAAGAGCCATGGGAGCCTTGAGCCCCCCAGGGAAGAGCCATGGGAGCCTTGAGCCCCCCAGGGAAGACCCATTGATGCTTTGAGCCCCCCAGGAAGAGCTGTGGGTGCCCCCGAGCCCCCAGTCCTTGCCTGCTGGCATCTCCCTGCTGCAGCCTTTCCCCAGGGAAGGGGAGCCGGGGACGTGCATTGCCCCGGGAGCAGCCGGGATGCAGGGATGCTGCTGGGGGGACCCCCTGGGGTCACCCCCCGGCACAGCCCGGGCTGGGGGGGGTCAGCAGGGCGAGGAGCTTTTTAAATAAGAAAGAAGCCAATCCCCGCGTCCCGGTAAGCGCTTCCTGTTGGGATTAGCGGGGCTGCCGGGCATGTGTGTGCTTTTTCTTCAGGAAATACCTTCGGAAAGCCCCGCTGGGGTCTCCAGGGCAACCGGTGCCCCCGGCCCCGCGCCCCCCGCCCGCATTGTCCCTGCGCCGCTTTGTTGGCCGCTTTATTGCCACCACCGCGGCCGGCACAGCCCGCGGCTCCCGCACTCAGGGGGCCGCACACCGGGATGCTCTGCTGGGGACAGGGACAGGGGGAGAAGGTTAATCTGTGCCGCTCCCCTCCCCAGGGCGGCTGCCCCGTGTCCCTGTACCCCTGCCATCCCCAGTGGGGCTGGCCCCAGGGGAGCGGGTGACAGTTATATGCACTTGGTGACACTCTCCATCTGGCCGGCGCTCGCCAGCCTCGGCTCCGCTTTCGGTTCCATTTCAAAGCTGGAGTAAAGCAATAAAACCCCGGCGGGCTGCGCTGGCCGCTGGAGCGTGCAGCTACTTTTCGGGCTCGTTTGGAAGCGCAGGCGCCGTCAGCTGAGGCTGGGGCTGCCCCTCACCAGGGACCTCGGGGGTCCGTGCGGGCTCCTGTCCCCACTGGGATGGGACGAGCTCTGCCCTGCAGCATCCCCACCGGGAAGCTGGAGAGTTTAAGTTAAAAAGGGAACAGGAGGTAGTTTAGATGTGCCAGATCTAACGTGCGTGTTATGCTTTCTCCGGGCAGGCGAGCAGCAGGCGCTGCTGGTATTTTGTTCACCCTCCTCCTTGCCGTCACCCCGTTTTGCTCAAAGATGCCGTGAGCATCCTTGCCGCCGGGCTGGGGACGGGAATCCCCCCACCCTGGGCACTGCCCAGCGACCTTGGTGCGATGCTGGGAGCATGCGGAGCCTCGCCAGGCAGGCATGGGCCCGGGGAGGAGAGCCAAGCGTTTGTCTGGCTGATTAAACCTCAGCGGAGGTGGCCGGCTTGGGGCTCGCTCATGCCCCGGTGGCAGCAGCCCCCGGGCTGGCGGCTCTGCAGAGGGGCTGCACCTGGGGCCTGGTTTAGGTTACAGACAAGCAGAACCTGTGAAAAGAGACGTTTTGGGCTGATGGAGCCCAGGGATGGAGCGGGCTGGCACTAATTAACATAGGCGGAGGACACGCCAGTAACGTGCCTCGTGCTGCTGGTTGCTCCATGGCGAGGGGCAGCTGGGACCATGCTGCCCTGGGAGCACCCGCTGCCGTCCCTGGGTTTATGGAGTGGCTGCATTTCCGAGGGGAATCCTGTGCATCCATCACCTGTGGTGGGAGCTGGGCTGCCACGGTGCCAGCAGTGCCCGTTGTGCCATCTGCCTGCCATGGCCACCCCGCGGCACCACCGGCCAAGCCCGCGCTGGCCCAGCCCTCCTCCTGGCTGGGGCGTGAGCGAAGGGTGGCCTGAAGGAGCGGTGGCACTTGCCCAGGGACCCGCGCGATGCTGTGCCCGTGGGAAGGGATGCTGCTTCCCCGAGCCCCAGCGGTGGACTGGGGGTGGCTCCAAGATTTCCATCCATCCAAATTCCTCCTCTGCCCCCAGGCCGCCTCCTCCGCAGTCTGCAGGTCCGGCTGAGGGCTGTTTGCCAAGCGTGGGGATGGCAGGAGCTTCCTTCCCTCCGCCAGCACGGTCCTCCAGACCTTCCCAGGCAAGTTCATGGGCAGGTGGCCTTTCCATGGCAGTCCCTCGGGCAGGCTCGGCGAGGAGGTGACCTCTACGAGCTCTTGGACCACAGCGGTGTCTTTCTGGCTAGAACCGACCCTGCACTGGCCCAGCATCGGTTCATCTGTGGTGTGGTGGTGGGACCCCACAGGTCCAGCGGTGTCCACCATGGCCACGGGACGCCAGACCCTGGACCTGCGCGTGGCTCCTCATGTGCCGGCACGCGGGTGGCCTGGGACAGGCAGCGGGGGACATCAGGGGACGTTTGTGGGTGGCGGGTGTCCTCGGCAGCTCCAGCCGCCTTCTGCAGGTCGTTCTGTTCGATAAGGAATGTTTGTCGGTGCGTGGGGAGGGGGGCAGAGCTGAGCGCCGGGGATACGGACGCAGCGAGATAAGGGCAGATACGGCTGCGGCTCCGCGGCTCCTGTTGGTTGGGGTTTTCGTGGCTGTTTGTCGCGCGTTGACCTTGCTCTGTTTGAGAAAGGAATCGGGACGGACAGGAGGACATTGTGTCACTGAGTGCCATGGTGGTCAGACACACAGCGATGGGACGGGACGCGGCTGCTGCGTTGTGTGCGCTGGGAGATGCCTGTGACTAATCACTTGAAACACAAATCGGAGAAGTGCCCATCCTGCGAGAGAAAAACAGGGAAAACAGGATTGCAAAAGCAGGACCCTTCCCCCGCCACCTAAGGGACTCCCACCACTCTTCATATTCCGCGTGCAAACGCTTTGGAACCTCCTGCTGCTGGATCTGGAGCCCTGGCTTTTGGTCTTCCAGCGGCTGAGGAAAGTGAATTCCTCCCCAGCACTGTTTTCCTTCAAATGCTAAGCAAAGGGAAAAGGAGAAACTCTGGAGCTGCTCCTAGGTGTTTTCCCCATGAAGCTTCTGATCGGTAGGAGGAAAAGAAGAGCGGCCAGAAAGCGCGGTGCAGACCACGCCACGCTAAAGGAGGGTTTCTGAAGAGCTGGTTTTTGGCGAGTTTCACTGTTGGCCGCTGGTGTGTCCTGGGAGGAGCGGTGCCCGCCACCCGCCTGCGCTCCCTGCCTGCGCTGGCACCGCTCGGGGGGTGTCCGAGGGGGTCTGGTGCAGGCAGGGACCCCGCGCCGGCTTTTGGTGGGGGCTGTGCCCGCGACGAGCTGCTCTGCGGCTGCTCGGAGGCGGAACACGCTTGCCTGGCTCGGTGGGCACCGAGGCGAGGGTGATGGCGTGCGTTAGTGCTGCGGTGAGACAGCCCCTCCGACGCGCGCTCCGACGCTGTGGGCGTTCGCAATCAGCTGCTCTTTTGCAAATTGCCACGCGGCTCGCTGGGAGCCACCTGGGTCCCAAGGGAGAGCTGTGGCTTCACTCTTGGCCCCGTGGCTGGCGTGCAGTGCCTGCGGGCTGCATGCCCACCTCGCTCCGTGATGGGGGTTCAGCCCTCAAGCCGTGGAAGAGCTGAAGTTTGGACGTTTCTGGACCGTTTCTGCTGGGCTGCCTGCACAGGGTTCGGTGGGATTTCCCAGCCCCCAACCTGGACCCCTCGGATACGGAGTGGTTGCACCCTGGAGAGCTTTGGCACCATCGGCGTTTGCCCTCAGCCCGCCCGAAGCTGCCCTGTCGCCGGCCCAGAGGAGTGCTGGAAGCACGGTGCTTCCTTCCAGGATGCTGTTGAGCAGCTCTGGCCCTCGGGAGCGGCGTTCACAGCAACGGGTGCCCTCCCTGCTGCTCCCGGACCCGGAGCCGTGCACGCCGGCCCGTGCTGCTCATACCCCAGAGGATGCTCACGCTGCATCCGCTCTGCACCACCACAGGGACCCCCAGCGCCCACGGAGCTGCAGCAGCCTGAACCCTGCCTCGGGCTGCGGAATGCGAAGAGATGGTTTGAAATCCAGGCATCTGCCCCAAGCCCAGGGAGAGCCACGCGCGCGCTGCCACGGAGGGCAGCACTCGAGGACGGAGCCGTGTCCGCGCTGCCGGGGCCAGGAGAGACAAGATCACGTAGCAGCGGGATGGAGAGAAAGGATCTTTGTGCTGCTGACACAAATGTCGCACGGGGAGCAGCTGCAGCTCTCCCTGCCCAGGGTGCTGTGATGGGGAACGCCGCCGCCGGCACCTGTTTGGCCGGAGCTCCCCTGGGCTGACCTTTCCCAGCGCCACCGCTCTTGCGGCCCCTCGCCCCCCCCCACCTGCTCTCCTGCCGCAGCCCCTCGTCCCCCCCTGCCCTTCCTGCCTCTGCCCCGATGCGCTCTAACTGGGGCAAGGCACGGGGAGCCTGGCCCGCTTCGCTGGCTGCCCGCTCGCGGTGGTGGGGATCTGTGTGGTGGCAGAGCCGAGCAGGGATTCGGGATGCTCCTGGCTTGGGCAGGATCCGGCCGCTCCAGCTAGCGCTGCCTGGGATGTCTCAAATTGCCCATTTCTCCCCCGTTTCGACGCTCCCCCTGGGCCGAGCGGTGCTTAGCAAGAGGCCGAGGGGTGCGTTAGTGCTTTGGGACTCCCCGGGCAGCGAGCGGGTGCTGCCGCGGGGGTGAAGTGCTTGGTGCTGCTTGGGGTGCTCGCAGCCTCTGCCTCCCCTCCCCTCCGCCCCGGGGGCAGCCGGTCCTCGGTGCCACCGCGGGAGCGTCCCAGCAGCGCATGTCGCCTCATTAACACAGAGCCGCGGCAGCAGCAGCAGCAGCAGCAGCAGCAGCATGGTTTCCTCTGGTCTCTATTCCTTTTCTCCTTCTTTTTTCTTTTTTTTTTCTTCTTCTCTCTCCTAACTCCTCCAGTTCTGCCCAAAGCCAAAATCGAAGTGGAGTCCTACTCGGCCCACCCCGGTGACCTCCTCCAGCTGCGCTGCCGGCTGAGGGATGACGTCCAGAGCATCAACTGGGTGCGCGACGGCGTCCAGCTGGCCGAGAACAACCGGACGCGCATTACCGGGGAGGAGGTAGAGGTCAGGGACGCGGTGCCCGAGGACTCGGGGCTCTATGCCTGCATGACCAACAGCCCCTCGGGGAGCGAGACCACCTACTTCTCCGTGAACGTCTCAGGTTCGTAGCGGGGAAGGGGCAGCCCCGGGGCCGGGCTGCGGAGGAAGGAGCGGGCTGTCTCTGCACGCCTCTGCACGCTCGCCGGCACGCGTGGGTCTGTCCGGCCGCTCAGTAAGGTGGGCACAGACCTGTGATGGTCTCCTCCGACCTACCGGAGGAGGTACTGGCGCGGTGCCGTGATGTCCCGCCTGCTGCGGTGCAGGGAGGAGCAGCTGGAGGTTGTCGCCTGTTTGTCTGCACGGGGCCGGGGGGCGGTGGGGCTGCCCGCAGCAGTGGACACACGCTGGGCGTGAGCCGGGTCCATGTTGGCGTTGATGGAGCGTGAGGCTGGAGGAGAAGGAATGCTCGAGGTCGGGAGGTGCCCACCGATGCTTGGGGTGTTTCTGTGCCCGCAGGGTCTTGGCTGCCGCCCCAGCTGGGTTGGTGGCACCGGGCACGGGGCGAGGAGCCGTGGTTGGACACAAGGTGTGGAGCTCTGAAGTCACCTCTGGGGGACAGATTGCTTCGCAATGTCCACGGGCTGTGGGCACCAGGACGGCAGGCACTGTCAGCCCTGGCTGTGCTGGTGGGCACGTACAGCGTTCACCCGGGACCCCCACAGCACCCGCTGTGCACCACACTGCCCTGCCCCAGCCGCCCCCGCGCACAGTCCTGCGCCACCAGCCCGCGATGCTCCGGTCCCCGGCTGGTCCCCCTCGGGAAGGGAAGGGTCCACGCAGGGATATTCAGCCGGGCCGTCTCTTCTCTTGCAGACGCGCTCCCCTCCGCGGAGGATGATGACGACGAAGACGATTCCTCCTCGGAGGAGAAGGAGGCGGATAACACCAAGCCGAACCGTACGTTGGGTTTGTCTTTGAGGCTGCCCTGGCCTTTGGCAGGGGGTGCGGGGAGGCTGCAGATGCGTGTGAGCATTGCCCAGGGATGGAGAAAGGCAGGCGAGGGTGGGCAGGGGTCCTGCTCCAGCCCAGGGCACCCGGCGGTGGCGAGGCCTCGGTGCAGGGAGTGGGTCTGGGCAAAGGAGCCTGGCCGGAGCAAGGGGAGGTGCCAGCACGACTACACTGGGGGGGTCCATGTACCTCGCAAAGAAGGGGTCCCACAGGGCTGCCATGACTCCTGCATAACACCCCATGTCCGGGAGCTCCCCTCCCTGCCAGAGCCAGGCTCAGCTGCTGGCACCTCTTCAGCTTCTCTGGGCATCCTCGGGGTCAAACCATGGGCAAAACGCCCACGGCTGAAGCCCCGGGGTGCTGATCCCCCCCCACACCCCTGGGCTCTGCTCCCCAGAGGCCATCGCTCCCTACTGGACCTATCCCGAGAAGATGGAGAAGAAGCTCCATGCTGTCCCTGCCGCCAAAACGGTGAAATTCAAGTGCCCGTCCAGTGGGACGCCCAACCCCACGCTGCGCTGGCTGAAGAACGGCAAGGAGTTCAAACCCGACCACCGCATCGGGGGGTACAAGGTATGGGGGCCGGGGCGGGAGGCAGCGGGGGGGCAGCCCCCAGCCCTGCCTGCGCGGATGCTGCCCTGGGCTCCATCTGTCCCAGGCTCTGCCGCATCTCCAGGGGCCGGAGGGCTCGCTCCAGGGAGGGGGAGGATCGGGAAGGGGCTCTGCAGCTTAAGAGGCACCGAGCCCCCGGCCCGCGCAGCCCCCAGCGGGGGCAGATGGGCCCCTCTGACATTCCTGTTGCAAAATAGCCCTACGGCAGTGACCTGCTTCTGGGTCATGTTTGCACCGGCTCAGCCCCTGGGGGAGGGGGTGGCGGGCGAAGCAGCCTGGCTTTGCCGGCTTCGCCTAATCCCCCCACCAAGGAGAGGGGGTCTCGGCATCCCCGGGGGCTCCCGGGGGTGGCTGGGCAGCCCTAGGGCTGGGGGGGTGGACGAGCCCCTCCGTGTCCCAGCGCTGGTGGGCAGGAGCTGGGCCAGCAGCCCGGGGGTACCAGCTTGGCGGGGAGGGGGTCCTGGCCCGTGCAGGGGGGCCACGTTTGCTCCCGGAGCTGGGCAGGGGGCTGCAGCGCTGCTCCCCCAGCACATCCAGGCTGCAGAGCCCCCCAGGGGTGGGATGGGGGCTCGGCTTTTCCCCTCTGGAAGCTCCAGTCTCACAGCGGGGGTGCTGCTGATGATGCTTAAGAGCCCCAGCGGTGGGACCAGCGTGCCAGGACCCCTCCAGCTTCTCCCCTCCCAAAGGAGCGGGTGGACCACGCTTCTCCAGCATCCAGGGCTGCTGTGGCACTGGGGCAGCTCCAGCCCGGGGACCCCCGGGTGACCCTACAGGGGGTCACCCTCCCCATTTTTCGTGTCTCTCAAGTAGTTTTGTGGAGTGGGGCTGCAGCCGCGCACCCCTGGGTGGGTGAGGCGCCCACCTGGCGTGGGCCCCCCAGGTCGGCCCGGATGGGTGCTGCGGGGCCGCGGCTTCGGGTGCTCGCTTGCCACTGAGTCCTGCGCTGCGGTGCGCAAACAGGATCCAGCAGTGGCCCCGCGTGCCACGCGAACCAGCCAGGTGCCAGGGACACCCAGCGGGAATGCGGCCACGTCACGGCACTCGGCTCCATGTAGCACATCCCGGGGAGGGATGCGGGCTCACGTGTGGGCAGGAGAGGGGCTGCTGGCAATGCCATGGCTCCCGGACGGTGACAGCAGGGTGCCCTGGATAGCTAATGGGGCTGAAATGCAGGACTGTGGAAATAAGCAGTTTCCAGCTGGGAGGGAGGAATGCAGCCGCCCCGGCAGGGAGCGGGGCTTGGGGAGGACTCGCCAGGAGGAGCCGTAGCCAGAACCGGCGGCGGGGCAGGGCACAGGAATGCCGTCCCGGTGTCCCATGGCCGGGAGGGACCTGGGGAGCGCTCACAGCCCAGCCGGGCCACCGGGACCCATCCCAGAGGGATGGTGCCTGGTTGGCGGCACCCACTGGGGTGTCCCGGGGGCACGGTGTGAAGCGCCCAGGCTGCGCCCTGACCGGCACGGTGCCTGCTCGCTGGCGGGGCTGGCCACGGGTCCCAGCCCAGGGCCAGCCGGGGGGCAGCGGCTCTTCCCGGGCTGCGGGGGAACAATGCCGGTCTGTTCCCTGCGCACGCTGGGGGCCGCCCGAGAGGGGTGTCCCTGCGCAGGGCGAGCCCATCACGCTCGGCTCACAACATCTGCTTCTCGGCGCAGTTGGCTCCGTGGCGAGGCTGTCCTGGGACAGCTGGGAGCAATTACGGTCCCTCTGTAGGAAAGGGGAAAGGTGACCTCAAAGGGAGATTTATGTCCTGCCTGTACAGCGGGGGCCGAGCTCTGACGTGAGCGGGAGCGAGGGCTCGTGCGCTCCAGTCCGCCAACGCCTCGCACGTAACGGGACCTGTCGTCCTCCCTGTGCCCCCAGGTCCGCTACGCAACCTGGAGCATCATCATGGACTCGGTGGTGCCGTCCGATAAGGGCAACTACACCTGCATCGTGGAGAACAAGTACGGGAGCATCAACCACACCTACCAGCTGGATGTCGTGGGTGAGGAGCGTGGGGCTGGGGGGGTTTACCTGGGGTCCCCAACCACCCCACACACACCCCAGCAGAAACGGGTGCTGCACCCTGCGAAATGGGGATGGGGAGCGCTCATGGGGACGGGCTTGTCATCCCCGCGGCTCCCCCGCCACCCCCGGCGAGCACCTCTGCGGCGCATCGGGTCCGCGGGGCGGAAGGTTCACCTCAGCCCGTTCTGGGGGGTTTTAATTGTGGTGGAAATAATTTCATAGACCAGACAGAAACTTTTTCTAATCGCCTTATTAGCCATAATTCCCAGCTGGGAAGGCTGGTCTGAGCAGTTCCACATGTGGAGCTGCTCTAAATGCCAGTAAATGAACCATTAAAAATGTGATTTAATTTGATTACACTGAGCAAACTGAAGGGAACAGTCAGCGAGGTGAACAAAGGGGTTTGTTAATGCTGACTCACCACAGTGGCAGCCGCTTTGTTAATGGCCGGGGCCCTCGTTAGGTTTGTTTGACCTCTGACCCCGCCAAATAGGTACTGATGTCCCCATCCCCGTGCTGCCATGTCACCTGTCCCCAGCCCCCAACCCCTCCTGGCTGCTCTCGCCCCACGGCGGGGGGCGTCCCCCGGGGAAGGGGACACCGCGGTTCTGACGGGTGCATCGGCACCCACCCCAGCCAGGGGTCCCCATGCACAGGGGGGGCTGCAGGGTGCAGGAGCTCCCCCGTGGGTGGGTGGCCGAGCACCCCGAGCCCCGCCGTAAGGTGCCCCGTCTCCCCGGGTCCCGCAGAGCGGTCCCCGCACCGGCCCATCCTGCAGGCAGGGCTGCCTGCCAACAAGACGGTGGCCCTGGGCAGCAACGTGGAGTTTGTCTGCAAGGTCTACAGCGACCCCCAGCCCCACATCCAGTGGCTGAAGCACATCGAGGTGAACGGCAGCAAGATCGGCCCTGACAACCTGCCCTACGTGCAGATCCTGAAGGTAAAGCCGCACGCCGGGCTGCCCCAGCCCGTGTCCCCACAGGCTCGCCCGTCCCGAGCAGGGGCAGCCCTGTGGGGTGGTGGCCGCGGGCGAGAGGAGCCGCCTGGGGCTGGGGACCACCGGCTGGAGCCCCAGAGCCGTCAGCGGGGTGCCCGGAGGAGCCGGGGTGAGAGGTGGGCAGGGGGGGCAGCGCAGTCCCTCTGCAGCCCTACAGGCTCACGCCGCGGGGCTGGGGGGAGCCCGGGGGGCGAGCGCGGCGCTGGAGGGGGGAGCCCAGCCCCTGCTCCCACCCGGCAAGAGCAGCTCGCCCTGCGCGACAGCGCTCCTGCGCACAGCGAGCAAAGCGGCTGCTCTGCGGACCCCCGGGGTGCACAGCCGTCCCCAGCTGTGTCCCCAACGTCCCCAGCCATGTCCCCAGCCCTGGGGTGCGCAGCCATCCCCAGCCATGCCCCCCATCCCGGGGTGTGCAGCCATCACCAACCATGTCACCAGGGTGCACAGCCATCCCCAGCTGTCCCCAACCATGTCACCAGGGTGCACAGCCATCCCCAGCTGTCCCCAACTGTGTCACCAGGGTGCACAGCCATCCCCAGCCGTGCATCCGACATCCCCAGCCATCCCCAGCTGCGTCCCCAGCCCTGGGGTGCACAGCTGTCCCCAGCCATGTCCCTGGGGTGCACAGCCATCTGCAGCCATGCTCCGGACCCCCGATGTCCCCAACCATCCCCAGCCATGTCCCCAACCCTGGGTTGTGCAGCCATCCCCAGCTGTGCCCCCGATGTCCCCAGCCATGTTCCCAACCCTGGGGTGTGCAGCCATCCCCAGCCGTGTCCCCAGCCATGTCCCCAACCCTGGGGTGTACAGCCATCCCCAGCCGTGTCCCCAGCCATGTCCCCAACCCTGGGGTGTACAGCCATCCCCAGCCGTGTCCCCAGCCATGTCCCCAACCCTGGGGTGTGCAGCCATCCCCAGCCGTGTCCCCAGTGTCCCCAGGCATGCCCCTGGCCGGGTGGCAGGGGGGAGCAGGATTACAGCCCCATGACTGCCTGCCTGTGCCCCCCAGCAGCGGGTACGGGGGGGTCGAACAGCCCCCCCGGGCTGGCAGAGCCGGTGCCGATGCTCCGGGCGCTGCCGTTTGTGAGTGCGTCAATGTGACTCCATGTTGTTGGTCTGTTCCAGCACTCGGGGATTAATAGCTCTGATGCGGAGGTGCTGACCCTGTATAATGTGACAGAGGCGGAGAGCGGGGAGTATGTTTGTAAGGTTTCCAATTATATTGGCGAGGCCAACCAGTCTGCGTGGCTCACTGTCACCAGACCTCTGGCAAAAGGTAATCGGAAGAACGCCCGGCGGGGTGTTTCCTTGGACCGTCAGTCCCCGGCGGTGGAAAACAAAACTCTGGGCTCTCTTGTTTCTGCTGTGTTTCTGGTGCGACAAGCCATGGAAAAATACTCGGCGGGGCCGGCTAGGCTTTGTGCTTGTCCCCCGTGTGCTTCCCACCCGGGTGCTGCCATCCCCGCACCCTCGCACCCAGCCCGGGCGCCCCGTCTGTGCCTGGCTGGGGACGACACGGTGCCACGTCCCCTGTCTGCGCTGCCCTCCCGTCTCCATCCCCCTGTCTCCATCCCCCCGTCTCCATCCCCCTGTCTCCGTCCCCGTGTCGCGCACGCCAGCCGGCCGGCTCTGCCTGAGGTTCATTTCTCCATGTGGCCCATTGCCAGCATGTTCCGATGGGCAGGACACGCAGTTTGGTGAAGGGTTTTTAACCAGCATCTCCTTAGGTCCGCCGGGATGAGTGGTCATCCTGAGGGTGTCTCTCGCAGGGCTGCCGTGGTCTCTGTCTGCTCCCCGGGGGTCTGGCAAATGAGACTGGGCTCTCCCTCCTCTCTGGCCTCCTTCCCAGAAGATCTCATGTCGTTTGCTTCTCCGTTTTTTGCTTCCATTTTTCCTTCTAGACGGCTGGCGTTAACACAACAGACAAAGAAATGGAAGTCCTTCACTTAAGGAATGTCTCATTTGAGGATGCTGGGGAGTATACATGTTTGGCGGGTAATTCTATTGGGATCTCCCATCACTCTGCATGGTTGACAGTTCTCGAAGGTATATACTCCTCTTCCTCTCCCTTTCCTCCCTCCTTTCCAATGTATGCATCGCGGCCCGGGAGAGAGCATTTCCCAGCCCCTCTCCCCCCTCCCCGGAGCTGGGTATGGCGCAGCAGGAGAGCTGCGGGGCTGCTCTGCAGCCGGAGCAGGATGGGGAACGTGTCCCCCCGCTGTCTGCTCCCCTCCACCACCCAACTGAGGTCTGTCCCCCCCCTCCACCCCCCGATTGGGGTCTGTCCCCCCGCTCTCTCCCTGCCCCAGGGGATGCATACCCGGGGGAACTTAACCAGGGGCTGCTCCGCTGGAGCAGGACGGTCCCACGCCATGGGGCAAGGCCAGCGCTGCCCGCACAGGGGGGGCAGGGAGTGGCGGGGGGAGCTCGGGGGGTGCTGGCGGCGCTGCCTGCCGGGGGCCTGGCCTTGCCCTGCGGCACAGGACTCGTGCCGGGGCTGTGTGTCGCTTCTGCTGTGCTGCCGGGGACTCTGCCCCCGTCCCCATTGATGCCGCTCCTCGGGCATCAATGCCGCACGGACCAACGCCTGATAACAGCCACCGGGGAAGTTTTTGGGGTGCTGCATGGTTGCTGCTTTCCAGCCAAAAACTTTTCCCCGTTATCAGCCACTGCTTGGTCAGCCGGGTGTGCTCGGAGGTGGGACAGAAACTTCGACTCCCTCTTGCACCTCTCTCTGAGGCTCCGCTCTCTGGGGGGGTGTCAGGTTGGGGGGGTGCAATGGCAGCTCCCACCCTGCCAGGTTCACCAGTTTGTGGCCACACTGGACCGTGCCACATGGCTGCAGCTGCTCTGAGCTGTTCAGGGCGCTGCCACCTCCTCTGCCACCGGCGGCCACCAAAGCGGGGTCTGCCCCACGGCACGGCAGAGATGGGACCCTCCTCCCTGCCAGCCTGGGTGTCCCACAGCAGGTCGCTGCCGCTGGAGGTGCTTCTGGCTGCTCTGCCCCGAGCTCTCCCCGGTCGTTACCAGTAACGCCTGGACTCCCACAGCACTGGGCACTGCTGGGTGGCCCCCTCCGTGCTCAGGGTAACCCCCAGACCCCGAGGGATTTGCAGCTCCGAGCATGGGCTGAACACAGCAGCTGGGGAGGGGACCCGTCCCCGGGGTGCCCGCGATGCCCCGTCCCTGCGGGTGATGCATCCCCAGCGCAGCCCTGTCGGGAGAGCTCGGCTCTGTCCCGCACGGCCCCGGCCAGGGGACACGGGCACTGTCCGCCCCACTTCACGCCTTTCTCAGTTGACCCCTTCCCAGTGCCCCATCCCTCCCCATCACGTGCCTGTGGATGCAGCGGATGCATTGCACGGCCGCGGGGATGAGGATCCCAGGAGTGCCCGCACTCCTTCCCCGCCGGGGTGGGCAGGCAGCCCCCCCAGTCCCCGCCGCACGCTGCACCGAGGCCTCCGGCGATGCAGAGCGTGTCCCCGCTGAGCACAGGGAGCAGCCGGGGGGGATCCCCCAGCACCGCTCCACTCCTCGGCCCCGGGCAGGCCGGTGGGTGCTAACGCCCTGTTCACACCGACCCAGCTATTGAAGACACCCCAGCCATGATGACGTCCCCCCTCTACCTGGAGATCATCATTTACTGCACTGGGGCCTTCCTCATCTCCTGCATGGTGGTGACCGTCATCATCTACAAGATGAAGAGCACCACCAAGAAGACGGACTTCAACAGCCAGCTGGCCGTGCACAAGCTGGCCAAGAGCATCCCCCTGCGCAGACAGGTAACAGAAAGTAGAGAGGGGGTTTGTTTGCACCTACTGCCCCTCCTGGGGGAGCTGCCCTTCCCACGGGTGGGGGGGAGGCTCTGGAGGATGGGGGGAGACCTGGGACCAGCCCACCCTGCTGCACGTGCCGCCCCCTCCATCCTTGTGCCCGTCCGTGGCATGGGATGAGGACCGTCCATGGACTGTACACCCGTCCAGCAGCACCGTGAGCAGGGGGGGGCTGCACAGCCCCCCCACATCCCCGCTCAGTGAGGGTGATGAGGAGGACCAGAACGATTTACAGCAATTCAGTGTTCGAGCAGAAGAGCGTGTTTTATACTCTGAGGAAACCGGAGAACTCCCAGGCTGTATATCTTGTGGTATTGGCGTGCTGGAAATTAATTAAAAATTATTTAGTCTGGGTCTCAAGTAGAAGCCTGCAGAGGTCCCAGGTGGAAGCCTGCGGGCAGTGCTGGGAGGCAGCGGGGGAAGGGGGCTGCGGGTTGGGGTGCGAAGGCTCCTGGTGGCATCTCCCTCCCAGCGGGGACCCCCGGCGCTGCGAGAAGGTAACCCACGGCCCCCACTGCAGGTGTCGGCCGACTCCAGCTCCTCCATGAACTCGGGCGTGATGCTGGTCCGACCCTCGCGGCTCTCCTCCAGCGGCACCCCCATGCTGGCCGGCGTCTCCGAGTACGAGCTGCCCGAAGACCCGCGCTGGGAGCTGCCCCGGGACAGGTGAGGTCCCATCCCCTGTGGGGACGAGCTGCCGGAGCAGCCTGGGTGGGAGCTGGGTGAGGATGGTGGCACTGCCGATGCCGTTTGCCAGCGCTGGCCACCAACCTGCTTCCCCCCGTGGCCACTGGCCCCCGCCTCAGGGTTTCTCCTCCTGCCAGGCTGATCCTGGGCAAGCCCCTGGGAGAAGGGTGCTTCGGGCAGGTGGTGCTGGCAGAAGCCATCGGCCTCGACAAGGACAAGCCAAACCGCGTGACCAAGGTGGCAGTGAAGATGCTCAAGTGTAAGTGGTGGTGAGAAGGGGGGGTCCCGGCACGATGCCACAGGCTGGGGCTGGGTGTGCAGCCAGGGGGCGACCCAGCCTGGCCCCCCCATCCCTGACTGCTGCCTTCTCCACCGCTTTAGCCGACGCCACGGAGAAGGACTTGTCCGACCTCATCTCCGAGATGGAGATGATGAAGATGATCGGCAAGCACAAGAACATCATCAACCTGCTGGGAGCCTGCACGCAGGACGGTGAGGGCGCGCGAGCCGGGAGGGGGGTGTCCCCTCTGCCGTCCCTCGGGCTGCCATCCCCGCGCTGGGAGGGGGCTGACCCCGCTCTGTGGTCTGGCCGCTCATCCCGCCATCCCCCCAGGTCCCCTGTACGTGATCGTGGAGTACGCCAGCAAGGGCAACCTGCGGGAGTACCTACAAGCGCGGCGGCCCCCCGGCATGGAGTACTGCTACAACCCCACGCGCGTCCCCGAGGAGCAGCTCTCCTTCAAGGACCTGGTCTCCTGCGCCTACCAGGTGGCCCGGGGCATGGAGTACCTGGCCTCCAAGAAGGTGAGGAGCTCCCGGGGTGCGGTGGTGGGATGGGAGCCCAGCAGCTGGGCTTGGGGGGGCTGCACCCTTCCCTTCATTGCGGGGAACCATCCAGGGCTTCAGGGACCCCCTGACAGCCCCGTGCTCGGTCAGTGCATCCACAGGGACCTGGCAGCCAGGAATGTCCTGGTGACGGAGGACAACGTGATGAAGATCGCTGACTTTGGTCTGGCCCGCGACATCCACCACATCGATTACTACAAGAAGACGACGAATGTGAGTGGTGGGCGAGGGGCTTTGCGGGGGCAGGCGCGGGCAGCCGGGCTCTCCGTGCCGGGGATGCCCCGACCCGCGCTGGCAATGCCGCGGGCGTGCAGGGCTCGCTCCCTGGCGGCACGGAGCCCATGTGGGGCTTTCTTGTCTCCCAGGGTCGCCTGCCAGTGAAGTGGATGGCCCCAGAGGCTCTGTTCGACCGAATATACACTCATCAGAGCGACGTGTGAGTAGCGGCCGCGGGGCAAACGCTCCCTGCCCAGCATCAGGATGGGTCAGGGGGGAGACGGGCAGCGAGGGGGAGAACCCTCATTTGTCTGCTGGGCACTTTGCCGTGGGCTGGGGGACGTGGCCCCTCGTGGCCACCCCGGCCAGCAGCGCTCTTGCTGCCTGCGTCGCCGCCTGCATCTCGCAGCATCTTGCAGAGGTCCCAGCGCCTGCTGGTGAACAGGATCCGCGGCGCAGCGCACCAGATGTGATCCATCTTAATTTAAGGAAAATACAATTAGCGTCAGCAGACAAAATATTTTGAAGCCAGATTACATTTGGCGCTGGGACTCGTTTGTCTCGCAGGGCGAATCAAAGCTGTTAGAGCTTGTCCCTCCCCGCAAACGAACTTCTGAAGTGAAATGGGGGTGCCGGCTCCGCGGGAGCCGCGTGCCCCAGCGTTTGCCCTGTGCTTGCCCCGGGCAGGTGGTCCTTCGGCGTGCTGCTGTGGGAGATCTTCACGCTGGGCGGCTCGCCTTACCCCGGCGTGCCGGTGGAGGAGCTCTTCAAGCTGCTGAAGGAAGGTCACAGGATGGACAAGCCCAGCAACTGCACCAACGAGCTGTGAGTGCGGCGCTGGGACCGGGAGGGAGGGGGACGCTGGCACCCCAACGCCCCCCGCCCGGCCGGGGACCGGCACCGCCGCCCCTCCCCGCGGGGTCGGGAGCCGCCGGGTGCCATCGCAGGGGCTGGGGGACGCAGGGGGACACGGGCAGATGTGCAGAGTCACTTTCCCAGCAGTTCCCAGCCCTGCAAAAACATCAGCTCGATCTGTTTGGGATAATCGCCATCTCCCTTCATTATTTCTCGGCGGGAATGAATCCCAGGGTGACCCTGGACTAGCTGAGCTCCCCGGACATCCTCCTCCCGAAACAGCTCCACATCCCTCCCAGTGTCCCAGGAGGGTGGGCAGGGAGTTCCCGTCCTTCCACCCAGGGGATGTTAGCCCTAAATCCCCGAAATAGCGTCTTTGCTGGCCGCAGGTCCCAGCCCAAGTGCCAGTGGCTGTCCCTGGGTGCTGCTCCGCTCCCGTGGGTGGGGGATCCCCAGCCGCCCGCCCGGGCTCAGCCCCCACCTCCCCTCCCAGGTACATGATGATGCGGGATTGCTGGCATGCCGTCCCCTCCCAGAGACCCACCTTCAAGCAGCTGGTGGAAGACCTGGATAGGATCGTGGCCATGACCTCCAACCAGGTAGGAGAGGCGACACCCACGAGTTGTCCCCCCCCCTGCATCCCCCTGCCAGGGGTGGGCGCTCCCCGGGGGGTGCCCCGTCCCCTCCTGAGCCCATCCTCGGGGTTCGTCCCTCCCAGGAGTACCTGGACCTCTCCATGCCGCTGGATCAGTATTCTCCCGGCTTCCCAGACACCCGCAGCTCCACCTGCTCCTCGGGGGAGGACTCTGTATTTTCTCACGACCCTCTTCCAGACGAGCCGTGCCTTCCCAAGTTCCCCCCCCAGCACACCAACGGCGGACTGAAGCGACACTGAGGGTGGCGCTGCCAGCAGGGACTGCCGTGCCGTGCCGTGCCGTGCCGTGCCGTGCCCGCGGACGCCGCCTGCGCAGCCCGCTCGTGCTGAGCTGTTGCAGAAAGGGTTCAGAGACACAACCGTAGCATCTCACGTAACCAAAACCACCCACCTCTCCTGCCAGCTTCTCCTGCCGCCGTAGTTGTGAACTCTCTGCAGCCCAAAGGTTTTGTTCTGGTGGTGTTTTGGTTTTTTTTTGGTTTCCTCCTTTTTTTAAAAAAAAAAACCCTCTTTTCCAAGAAGTCTGTGCTTGAATATTTCCGCTTGGTGAAGCCGAAATCCTCTCCTGTGGGCAGCGCCTGGCCAGGGAGCCAACCCCCCATCCCGGGACGGCGTGTCGTGCCCGGGCTTACCTGTGACTTGGAGAACTCGCTCGGCTGAGCCCGGTGACGGGTTTCTGTGGCCACGGAGCCTGTGGGCACGCTGGAAGCCTCGCTGGCAGCAGCAGAGTCCTGCCGACACGGCATCGCTGCCCGAGATGCTCCGGGGCTGGTCCCGCAGCACCAGCGCCCCCAGGCTCTGCTGACCAAGCCCTGGTCCCTCGGAAGCGGGAGACGCGGCGTTGGCATTGCTCAGCACTGAGGGCGGCGGCGGCCACATACACCAGTGCTCGAAACAAACGTCCTGTGTACATAACTAAAAATATGTATAAATATGAATATATATTTACATGTCTTTTTAAAAGGGTTGTTACCAGAGATATACCAGTTTGGTAGTAAGGTACTAGTGGCTGGTAGATATCAGTTGCTATAAAAAAAAAAAGTTCATATATTTTGCTACTTTTGCTGTTTTTATTTTTTTAAATTATGTTCTAAACCTATTTCAGTTTAGGTCCCTCGATAAGAATTGCTGCTGCTGCTTCAGTTTTATATGGGGTTGTATTAAACAATAATAATAATGTGTCGATGCCTTTTGGGAATACGTTGTCATTACGTGCCTGGCCTTGCCCTGGTTCCCCCCCGCCGTGTCCCCCCGGGGCCGGGCATCACCCGCGGCACCATATTGGTGCTTTAGGCGATGCCGGGACGGTGCCCTGGGGAGGGGGCTGCAGCCCCTGCCCCGCTGGCTGTGGGAAAGAGCAGGGGGTCGCGCCGGTCCCACGCTGGGACACCGGAGCGGTGCCATGTGGGTGCCCGCTGCCGGCCCTGGGGGACGCGTGCCCCGCGCAGCCCCCGCTCCCCAGGCGATGCCCGCCAGTGCCTTACCGGCGCCCGGGGAGCGTCCTCGGCCGGGCTCCGCACTGCCTGTCCCTGCCCCTCCGTCTCCGTCCCCACAGCGGTGCCCGGCTGCCTGAGCTCCGCTCCACGGACGGGGCATTTCCCCGGCCGGGGAAGGGGCCGCCTGTGCCCCCTCCCTCCCCCGTCGCTGGCGGTGAGACTCCAGAGCCAGGGCGCTGTTACTTGAAAAGTTTATTTTGCCTTTGTATGGAGAAATATTATTTGTTGTAAACTCTTCTGTAATGAATCTGGAATTCTTGTAATTATTAAAGACTTTAACCGAGACTTTGCCAGCCCTGGCCCCGTCCCTGGGGGGGCGGTGGGAGATGCGCTGGGTGGGCGGGCGATGGGGAAGGGGCTGCAAGGGGTCTGGGCACTAAAGCTCATCCGAGTGACCGGTTTGGGGAAGCGACGTTCAGAGGATGGCGGCTGCTTTTGTGGGAGCTCTTGTTTTTCATGGCTCCAACATTCCCTGTAAAAACGTTCTCCCATTCAACAACCAAACGCCATTCGCCGCCTTTTTGCTACCAAAGGAAGTGTCTCCTGGGGGTGACCCACCCGCCTGCCGAGGGACCGTGGACCCTGCAGAAGGTGCCGCCGTCCCCGCGGGCTTGGGGTGACACAGCCCCAGGTCCCGTGAGCCCCTGGCGGGGCTGTGGCGGTGGGGGTCCGGTGGGGCAGCCCTCCCCTCCTGACAGAACCGCCACGGCCCTGGTTCAATTTCCATTTTTCCTGTCTTTTTCCCAGGACGCAGACGGTGACAGCCCCAGCCTCCGCCTTCAAACTTGACCTGCCGCCTGCTGGAACCGCTGGCCCTGGTGAATGGCATTTCATCCCCCGGGGAGGTTAAACCTGCGGCTGAGGACCCTCTGTCGGGGCATCGCGGGGGATCCGGCGCCCCACGGCCCCCTGGGCTGCTCGGGTATGGGGGGGCCGGGTGGGGGCTCACCGGGGGGGTGGGGGGGGGATGAGAGGCTGCAGCCCCTTTGCTGAGCACTGAAACGGTTAAGATGAAACAGCTGCGGCATCATCGGCCTCGCTGGCCCTTTTAAAAGCATCTGCTTGTTGCTGTTTCCCTGCGTAAATTAAATCGATCAGCTGCGCTCTGCCCCCCTCTCCCTCCCCCCCCTAAATTAAGTAGAGCTTTTAATCAAGTGATTTATGTTGAATTCACAGGCCGAGATTAAACTCGCAGCCCAGGCAGCCGGCAGCAGGGGGAGCGGGGCTGGGGGTCTCCATAAATCACCGCTCTCCCCGGGACCGACTTGGCAAGGCGGCGGGGAGAGCTGGAGCTCGTGTTTACATCATCAGAAACTGCTGCTATCACAATCTTCTGCTCATTTCCTGGGGTTACCGGGAGGGCAATTAAATATGATAATAAGCAGAGCAGCTCCAGCAGCGCGGCTAGCGCGCACCACGGGGCTGGGGAAGGGGTGGGCAGGCACAGCCGGGCGCCCTCTGCATCCCCCCAGGGACCCCGGGACACGGGGAGGATCCCTCCCGCAGAGCCCTGGGGACGCTGTGCTGCCCTTCATTGAGCCGAAGCCCCGGGGGTCTGCAGGGACGGTGCTGCCTGGATGCTGGCCCCATGGCAGGGAGATGTGGATCCTCGTCTGCTCTTCCCGGAACGGCATCCTCTTCATGTGGGCAGCTGCAGGAGATGGAGACCCCCCCCCAGCACTGGTGTCAGCGCCCGTCACTGGCAGAGCCAGCGCCCAGGTGGCCCCTGTGTGGAGCAGGACCCCGAGCCATCGGTCCCGAGGGTGGCAGCAAGCCCAGGGCACGGCGGCAGGAGCTCATCCTGCAACCCCTGCGCGGGACACCCTGGCAGGGCTCAGGGCTCCGCAGGGACCAGCGGGACCAACGCCATCCCCATCACCCAGCGCCGCTGGGTCCCTGCCCAGGGGGAGCCCGCAGACCCCCCAACACTGCCCGGCACCGGACCCTGCCCAGTAATTGAAGTTAGGAGGTGGGTGGGCCAGGGTCCCTCAGGAAAAGACCCCCAAAACAACAGGGGATCCAGAGTCGCTGCCCGTGGGAGCCCCCCAAGCAGGTGGCCGGGGGCTTTGGGCACTGGTGGCCGCCAAGTGCTCAGCCCACAATGGCGTGTTTGGCTCTCACAGCATCCTTTGTCTCTTCCACTCCTCGCCTTCCTCTTTCTCTCCTTTTAAAGCCCTCCGCCTGTGCAGGACCGAGACAATCTCTTGGCCGCGGCCCAGGACCTGGCTGCTCCGCTCGGGGCTGAGCTGGGCTTTGTCCAGCTGCCAGCCATGGCAGGAAACCTGCTTTGCGATTCCACCTTGACAGGGGATCCCACGGCCCGGATCCCGGAGCAGGGCTCAGCGGGCGCCCTGGGAGCATCCCCCCACCCGGGGCCGGGACACCCCTCTGCCCCACGCGTCCCACCCAGCTGTGGGGTCACCAGGACCCAGGGGTCTGGCTCCAGCCCCCCCCCCGGCCACCCACAGCTGAGCGAAGACGGAGCCAGATGTGCGCAGCTGCGGCAGAGGCAACCTGCGAGGGGGCACGGGGCTCCCCAAAAATCCCTCAGAGCTCCAGCGGCTGGGCAGACCCCCCTCTGAGCCGTGCAGGGGAGGACAGGACGGGCAGCCCCCCCAGCATGGTGGGCAGAGGGGTGCTGGCAGCCCCCGGCACCGCACGGTCCCAGGGCCAATGGCGAGCAGAGCAGGAGGGGGTTGGCAGCAGCGAAGCTGGGGCAGCTTTCCAGCCGTAAATCGCTTTTTTTGTGAGGAAATAATCCTGCCCCCCTCCCAGAGAGGCGGGGGGCTGCCGAGTGGACACCGCAGGGAGCTCAGCGGGAGCAGGGCCATGGCTGCAGCCCTGGGGAGGGCTGGCAGCAGCCGACATCTGCCTGGGGCTCAGGGCGGCGATCCCCAAATCCCTGGGGATGTCCAGGAGAGGAGGTCCCTTCGCCCCCCTCTGCCAGCCCCATCCCTGGGGCCGTGGGGGGGATGCTGGGAGGGAGGGGGGGGTGCAGAGGAGGGCAGGGTGGAAGGGGCCGCTCGCCCACGGGGGGCTGTGCCCGAGCCGAGCCCCGCGGTGGCCGTCCCTGCGGTGGCCATCAGTGCCCTGGAACGTGTCCCAGCCCCGGCCGCTCCCGAGGCGGAGGGATGTTGGCAGGGCTCTCGGTGAGGCCCCCCCTGCCGCACATCACCGCCCTGACAGCCCCTGCACCAGCCCCTCTCACACCGCCGAGCGGCTCCGTCTCATCCAAACAAAACATCGGTTACGATCCAGGGTGGCAGCAGGCAGCTCCTGCTCCCCTCCGAGCCCCGCCAGCGTACAGCGGGCTCAGAGGGGATCCGGCACCCTCCGCACCCCTGGATGCTGCCTCACTCCATGGATGGCCTTGCAGCACTGCTCCGGGATGGGATGATCCCAAATCCTGAGCGCAGCCTGGGCCGGGATGGTGATGGCACCGCGCCTCAGCTCCAGCTGTGGGGCAAAGCCCTGTGGCACAGGCAGGGGATGAGCATCCCCCCAGCATTCCCCTGGCATCCCCTCGGCATCCCCCCAGCATCCTTCCAGTATCCCCCTGGTATCACCCGGCATCCCCCCAGCATCCCCCCAGTATCCCTCCAGTATCCCCGCACCATGGCCAGGACTCCATCTCGTGCAGCTGGGATACACGGGGGTGCGAGGACGGGCAGGGACAGGATGGGTTCATCCCTGGCAGGCAATTTGGGGACAATGCCACCTGCGCCCCGTCCTGCTCCGCACAAGGTTTGGCTGTCGAGCCCTTGCTCTCCGTTACTTGCCGCGGGTGTAAGCCTCTGTCTCCTTTGTTACAAATTCATAACAGAGACAGAAAGCCTGCTAGGAATGCAACGCCCGAATACAGGAGGCCATAAATCTCAGCCTTTGTTGTGCTTGGGCCTCACTAAATCAGTGCTTTTCCCTCGGAATATTAATCTACCATAAAAGTGCTGACCGGTGCATCTTTCCCCAGCAGCTTTCTGGGGAAGCGGCTGACGCAAGGACTGGGGCTGGCTATGGCATGGGAGACGTTTCCAACCGGCATCCAGCAGAAATCCCCCATCTCCCGGGCAAGCCGCCGCACCGGCAGGGAGTCCGCCGGTGGGATGGCGGCAGCCACGGGCGCCGTAAAGCCCCGTGCGAGGCGGGAGCAGCGATAGCGCGGGGATGCCTGGGGGGGAGGATAAAGCGGCGGAGGAGCAGGAGCCGAGGGGAGGCTGAAAGGTGTTTGGCACCGGCGTGGCTGGAAAAGCTCTCCCCACGCCAAAGCACACACGGCCTTGGATCTCTGCAACGTTTAATTTGCCCGATGTTGCAGAACAGAATCCAGTAATTTATGGGGCTCTGCTGGGTCCGTTTCCTCCGCTCGCTCGGGGGGGTGGGGGGGCATGGAGCAAAACCGCTGACTCCCCCCTTTTTGTGCCTGGGGGGTGAGGGGGGCCCAGGAAGGCACCAGGGCTCCCGGTGGGCACGGCCAAGACTCGGGCTCGTGCCACCGGCCCTGCAGTGCCCACAGCTGCCTGCCGAGGGGCTTGGGGACCGGTTTTGTGGCACAAACCCACCCGGGAAGGACTTGCCTCTCCCAGCCTGGGGGCCAGCAGCCTGCCGGGGGGGGGGGGCTTCGAGCCAACGACCTGCGAGGGCTGGGGGGAAGCATCTGGGGGAATGCAGGGATTTTTGGTCTGAAAATGGATTTATCCAGAGATGTGTAAGTGTCCCAAGACTGCTCTGGGTTCATCCACCCCTGCCTGGCTCCCGTGCCCTGCTCCCCCCGGGCGGAAGGGTGGGTTTGCTCACGATTTGTACCCATTTTCAGGCTAAACACCAAAGCCGGTGCCTCTGCCGCGGCCAGGGGTCACCGCGGGAAAACGGGGGAAGAGCAAGCCCCAGCTTCCAGATCTTTCTAAATGAAAAACACAGGAGGAAAACAGACACCAAGCGGCCCCTCGCGCGCACGCCAGCATGGCGTGGTCGCGGCAGAGCGCAGCCAGGAGCGCGGGGCCGCAGGGGGCACATCAGCCTGCCTTTAGCTCGCCCGCGGCCGGGCGGCCGAAGCGCAGCGCCCAGGCGATGCCGTAGGCTCCCCGCCAGCCCCTCCGCGCTCCCCATCTGCGAAACCCCTCAGCAGAAGAATGTGCCGCTCCCTGCGCGGGCTGGCTCTGCCTTCGTCCCGCCCAGGACACCCCGCCAGCCTCCTCCGCTCCTTCGCCTGAGCCCGGGCTGCGGACGGGAGCATCCCGAGGGAGCCGCTGGGAGCCGGCACGGGGCCGGTGCGCAGGGGGAGCAGGTGGGCGATGGGCACAGTTTGCTGCGAGCTTGTGGCGAGCTTGATGGGGGCTGAGCAGAGCCCCAAGACTGGGTTCCCACCATGGCCCTGGGCACCAGCCACTGCCCCCCATGTTAATTACTGCTAATGACCATAAACCCAGCAGAGAACGGGACTCCTCATGCTCCATGTGCCTCATCCGGGTAACTCGCAGCTCCTGACACCCTGGTGAAGCTGCTGAGGCCACGGAGCTGAGGATCTCACCTGCATCGCGGGTTACTCAGAGGAAATATGTTGTGCTTAAGCTGCTCGCTTAAGGACGGCGGCGGTGGGTGAGTTCCAGACGGCTGCAGGGCTGGGGGGACACCCGACCCCGGCCCGAAGGCCTCCCCCGAGCGTGTGGGATGCTCGGGGACTGCCAGACCCTTTGGACGAACCTGCTGCTCCTCTCCAGGCTGGCGAAACAGCCGCCAGAGGAGCTATTATCTGATCATTTCACCCCAAACCTGCCCAGGTGGCTGCTGAACACCACCAGGGAGAGATCAGGGTTCAAAAGTTGGAGCAGACGCAGATCTGGAACACCAGGCGGGAGGAGATTACTTCCCTCATTATCCTATATTATGTGATATAAGATGTTCTCCTCAGATGTGTTTAAGAACAATCAGAGTGGCAGTCTTTTAAGGGAACATTACCCATTTGCAGGAAATTGAGGGTATTATCTCAGTCATTTTCAGCCTGCCTCTTGCACCAAGCCCGGAAAAGCCCCTGACAATTTGAAATTCAACTCCAAATTCTCCAAACACCCTGAAAACCTTCCAGGCTGCCAGAATAACGCGGTGCTTGTCCCCTGGCCAGCCCTGCCATCGCGCCGTGCGGCACAGAGAGCCCCGCGGTGGGGATGGGGATGCAGAGGGGTTTGGGGACGACGGGGGCTCTGCCAGAAGCCCCTGGGGAGGCAGGGCCACCCCCGACCCCAGGGACCCCTGTGCTGGGTGGGGGCGAGTGGGTCCCTTTAAAGCCGGAGCAGGAGGAGGACTCCTGCCCCGTGGCCGCCCCCTCGCAGCCCCCACAGCATCCCGGCACCACCGGTAAGTGCTGCCCAGCTCTGGGGCTCTGCTCTTCTTACTGTTGTTGCTCTCTAGGGAATGGTTTATTTTTGGCATAACTGAGGCTGTGAAATGAGCTGAGAGGGGTTTTCTCCCCGCAGCTGCTTCTGCCTCTGCCCAAGTAGCTCCACTTGGGTCTCTCTGGGAACGCTGCTGGTGAGCTGCTGCCGCTAACTCCCATTCCTGGCTGGAGAGAAGCTGGGTGCAGGGCCCTTGCCCCTCCGGAGGGCTGCGGGAAGGTGCTGTTACTCAAACCCGGAGTCGGGTGTTCAGACACCCCGGATAACTCCGCTTCAGGGACTCTCCTCCCCGGAGGCAGGTTAGAAAACAGGGCGGTGTTGATTCTACAGCTCCAGAAGCAAGGACAGAAAAAACCCTCCTCCTTCTCCATGCCCCTGTCCCTCCCAAAGAGCCTTATCGGGGCGGGGAGGCTGGCACCGCCCTGGCACACAGAGTGGTAAATATTCCTCCCTGCCACCCGTCACCAGGTGGGCTCAGAGCTCCTGAGGTTTGCAGCAGAGCGATTGGACTGGTTCAAAATCATCTTTGCCAAGCCTGTCCCTGTTGGGTTGTTTACCCTGAGGAGCTGACGGCCTGATCCTGCTCAGCTGATGGTGCTGTTGGAAGCCGGTCCCTGTGGGGTGCAGCATTAAGGTGGGGGGAGGGAAGACGAGCTGGTTGCTGCGGTGCAGCAGGTACCCACCAGGCTGACGCGCTGCGCTGGGCAGGCTGCGTTCCAGGGGCTGCAGGCACAGCGGTGATGAGCTTGGCCAGCTGTTATGAGCGGAGGACACGTGTCTGTGTGCTGGTGATGCTTGTGGGGGGGCTTGCTTGGCGGATCTGGGGCAGGACACGGCTCCAGCTGCAGGAGCAACCCCCAGGTGGTGATGCCCACGTGTGCGGGAGCCTCGGGCATCCCCACATCGACGCACTGCCCTTGGGGGCCGTGGAAGGGGCAGGACTTGGGGGGAGACTGGCTTGCAGGCAGCATCCCCCCCCCCCACCTGCCCTGCCTGCGTGGGGCCAGCGCGTCCGAGAGGGTTTGTGTTGCCTCTGACGGCTGGAGCGGATCTGGACGCAAGGCCGGGGTCTGAGCTTTGAAGCTCAGCTGCTGCTGCAGGCACGGAGAGAACGGGGACCTTTGAAGTCTGGTCGGTGCTGAAAACACTTCATTACGCTGCGCTAATGAATGGCGGATTCTGGGAATTTGAAATTCCTCAGCCATGATGGGTGCCTGCAGACGGGCTCTGCGGAGAGGGCATTTCTGGGTAACGCTCCCTCCTGTGGCTCTTAATTGCCCCTGGAAATAAAAACAATTTCTCAACCCGACTTTGCCTTCCCTGACGCAGACGTTGGCTTGTTATTGTAGGGTTGCGTGCGAGGAGCAGACTCTCCATGTGCTGCTCTGTTGTTACAGGGCTGCCGCCAGCTCTTTAACATGAGAGGGGGCTCCCAACGCGCCTCCTACATGTGGCTTTTATGTGTTGCTGGGGGAGCTGGAGCTTGAACCCCGCGGGGCTGTTGGCTGGGGCTGAGCTGGGGCAGGGTACACGCATGGCCGTCCCGCTCCGAGCCGGCTCGGGTGGCACCAGGTACTGGGGGGCAGCAGGAACCGCAGGCGAGATTCCCAGTGCGGCCACCAGTGTGACTGGTCTGAGTGATTTTAATACCGGTTGCTGGATGTCACTCGCACCCGGAGGCAGGATCCCGGCCGAAACCCAAAGGGCTCCCAGCCCGCGCGCACCCAGGACGCGCAAGGGTTTTGTGCCTGTTTTTAAAGGGTTTTGTGCCTGTTTTTAAAGGGTTTTGTGCCTGTTTTTAAAGGGTTTTGTGCCTGTTTTTAAAGGGTTTTGTGTCTGTTTTTAAAGGGTTTTGCGGGTTTGTGGCAGGCCGGCTGTGCCCGGCCCTGCCCGCTGGGAGCCGGCACGGACGCGGGATGGAGCTGGGCGCCCAGGGAGGGGGGTCCGCTCCCGGCAGCCCGTTTCGGGGCTTTCCGGCCCAAGAGCTGCCTGGTGCTGCTCTCTGCCGGTGGCCAGCGGCAGCGCCCGCCCTGGCCGTGCGGGGTCAGGGCTGGCCCGCGGTGGCCGGGCCGGGGTGGCCCGCGGTGGCACTGGGGCTCCCGGTGTGCTGCTGGCCCAGCCCGGCCTCTGCTGAGCCACCGGCAGCGGCCTCCGGCTTGGGGAAAGCACGGGGTGAGGTTTATTTGTGCGCACACTAATTACATTGGACCAGAAAAACACGTCCCTGGGTAATGGTAATGTAAACTATTGACTGCTGGCGAAGAGCGGGGCTTTGGGGAGAAACCGTCGATAGTAATGGAATTGTTGTATGTATGTGCGGTGCGGGACAGGGATCAGTTCCCGGAGATTGCATTAGTATCAGCTGAGCCATCCATCCCATATCCCCATGGCTCTGGAGCTCCATTATCCAGCACCATTTGCAAACAAATTGGGAGTCCCCATCCCTGGTGCTGTGGCAGGGACCCCTTGGTTGGCGGTTCCTGCCCTTCTGCTTCTCTTGAAGCTGCACGCGCAGCTCCACAAGAGCACACAGAACTCACTGCGGCTCCTCAGTGGAGACGGCAGCTTCAGCAACTGGAAGATACCAGCCTGAATGTATGGCTGGGCTGGGGTTGTCTCAGTCCCCACAGCAACAACTTATTCCAGTTTATTTCACTCCCACTTCTTTCTCCTGCGCTTCAGGAAACCCCGTCCGCAGTTACACTGAGCTCTACCTTATCACAAAGACTGACTTTCCTCCCGTCTGTGACGTTCCTGCTGTGATATGGTTTGAACAAGGCTGGCTCTGCAAGCCCAGCTTGTGTGCCTTAAAACAGGGAGACTCTTCCCTTGCACAGCTCTTCCCACTTACCTTCGATTCAGGAATTCCATCTCACTGTTTACGTACTTGAGCCATAACACAGAAATAACTTGCATTCTCTTACTTCTGCACACTCATTTCAGCGCTCAACACCAGTCAGGTCTTGCACTGAATATTTATACTCAGCTCTTTAGGGAGTGAAACGCTTTTTGAGATGAAAGTGGGCTCTGTAAATGTTCGGTCACAGCTCTGTTCAAATAACTGCAACTGTCGGGGCTATCGAGGAGCCAAGAAACAGACAAGTAGCCAAAGGCTACTCTCTCTCAGTCAGCAAAGTAACAGCTACCAGCCGCGTCTCATCCGTGCTACGCAGAGGCGGGAACGACACTTGAGCAATGGGGTTATTTTATTGAAATACCATCTGTTCTCATTTACTAACCGCCAATTAAATACAAATACTCGGCCTTGCGTACTGGCTGTACTCGCAAGGCAGGGCGCAGGGACAGGAGGGGGAACACCGTAGGGCGGTAGCTGGGTCTGCGCTGCCAGTAAGAGCCCCGGAGTCACATGTTTAAAGTGCTGATAACGCTTGA
This sequence comes from Fratercula arctica, assembly GCA_947846985.1. Lineage (NCBI taxonomy): Eukaryota > Metazoa > Chordata > Aves > Charadriiformes > Alcidae > Fratercula > Fratercula arctica. The sequence goes on from CANTUZ010000023.1 coordinate 2,429,111, forward strand.
CCTTGAGATGACTGGCTTTTTTTGTCGGATTGTTCTAAAGGCTGCCTGACCTCTAGAAAAGACATTTCATTCTACTTAGCACCAAGTCTAACTTTAATTTTACAGGAAGTATAAATATATTTAAAATCCATAATGTGAGTAACTTCTGAACATTTACATAGGACAAAGTAAAAAAAAAAAAAAAAAAACAAACCACAAATGCTAAAACCAGCTTTTCAGTATCCTCCTGTAGAGTCTACCAAAAACAAGACAACACTGGAGTGTGCGAAGAATCATTTTGTAAAGTACAGTAAGTCTGAGAGCACTTGCTGATGTGCAGTTCTGAGCCTGATGAGGTTTAACCAAGTCTTACATCGGCATCGGGAAATGTGTGCGGGTCCCCAGGTTGGTACCTCACACGGCCCAGTGGGATCCTAAAAACGCAAACCTCTGCCTTCTCTAACCATGCCTGGCACCCGCTGCAGCCCTCTGAATGCAGAAGCTCACGCAGAGGAAGCTGTCCTCTCCCCTGCGCTGTGGAAGCTGTCTTCAGCGCTCTGCTCTGGGCCAGCATATTCTTAGGTCTTTCTGAACCGCTAAGTTCAAGCCTACCACTGAGGAGAGCGCTGGTCCTCCTTTGCGGTGGTTCTCCTTGGTACAAATGCGACCGTGAGATACAATGGCTACACGGGTCATGCTGTGCACTAGTTATTGGTTAAACCACGCTAACTAGGACCAAGAGTTTGAGCTTGTAAAGCTGCGGCGGCAGCAGCAGGGCAAGCTGCAAGCCCTGGCTACGTGGGTGCGTCCCTGCAGAGGATTTCAGACTGGGCTTTGCTGGATTCCTAGCCTAGCTCGTTCTGTGCCCTGGCCTTTATGACAATGAAAAGCTGCCTTTCCTAAGGTTTAAAAGCACGAACACCTGCTCAGTAACAGCACAGACAGTGTCATTATTAACATATTTACAACATAAGTTAAAATGGTGGGGGTAGGGGGCCCAGTACAAATGAGAAGCTGGTACCATCCAGGTAGCCTGAGCATGGCCTAGTTGCTGATAAGCTTGGAATAGACGGAGAGGCCCCTGAGGGCTACTGACACCTTTTTGTGTAAAGCAGCCTCCTGGAAAGTTGCTCTTCCCTTTCCAGGGGATGCAGAGATGAAAGCTCTTCTCTCCCGGCGCTGGACAGGCCTGGCTGGCTCAGGCTAGACCCCGTTGGCGCCCGCCTTGCTGCTCGGAGACGCTTCCATTTTCGTCTAGGGATAGAGAAAGTCACAGATTTTAGGCAGTACCAATACAAACGCTTCTTGAAATTCCAGACCTTTTTTTGAAGAAGATCTATTCCCATTTACTATGGGAAGCTGCTCTGGAGAATAACAGCTGACTAGGAACAAAGCTCTTCAGGGTAAAGGAGCATTCTCCTGTTGGTAAAAGTCAGTCTGGACTCCCAAACTTGCCTGACGTGGGCATCCTAGATGTATATGTAAGCAGCTAAATTGAAAACAAATATTCACAGAAAGAAAACGGGCAAAAGGCAAGTCCCTATAGAAATATTTTTACAGATACAAAATGGCACTTAATACTGTGGTGTTTCTGACGGAAGGCTGGTCGATCCTAGTGCTCCAAAGCAGATGATTAAGGAAGAGCAGAAGGAAAGGACATCCTGGTAATTCCCCACCATGTTCTGCCACCTTCCCCAGTGGGAATCCAGTCTGTCACATGTGGTATTTAACAGCCCTCAATGCAGTTCTCTCCGCAATTTCTCCTGTCACTCCTTGAACTTAACGTTCACAACATCTTGTAGCACAAATTTCCACCGTTTGACTATAAACTGTGTGACGAACAATCTCCTTTGCAAAGTCTAAGAATTCTGAAAAGCTTACCTCTCGTGGGGGAGGCTTCACTGACACTTCTGAGATGGGCAATTTCTCTGATGGCTGAGATATAAATTCTTCATTCTTTAAGGAAAAAGCAGCTGTAAGTCACAGAACCCTCTCAGAAGGCAAAGCTCCAGCTAAACCCTGAGCAGTCCCTTCTCCTTTCTCAACAAGGCTGTTCCCTGCAATGCATGTTTGTGAAAGCTGTGTGTCGGCATTTCCAGCACTTCACTTGACAGAGCTATTTGGAAATATTTCTAGCAGTGACACAATATTCTCCTTTAATTTCTGTTGCTGCTTTTAACAGCTTGGACTAATCTCAGGAATTCACTTTAGCCTTATGCTGAGAACCATACACTCTGCCTTTCTTACTCAAGCTATTTTGGCTCTTTTTGTCCTGGACAACTCAGCCCAAGTTCACCAGGAGAGCTGAAAACAAGTCACCTTTAACTGGCTTCTCTAAGCTACGTGTACCTGGATTGAAGTCTCTGTATTTATGTGACACGGGGTTGAACAACCAGCTGTTTCCAGGAACAAGACAAGATGTGCCACAGCAGATCTCTGTACCCCTTCATTGTCTCTTAAGTCAGAGCACGCAACTGTGAGGCTCTCGGGCAAAAACATGTACACAATGCAAGAATATACATTGCTTCTGTGCAAGGGTGTCAAACATTGGGTTTGTCTAGCTTTGGAAAGGATTGTTCACACGCTCTTCCCAAAGATTACAGCACTATACACTGACTTTCCCACTTGTAGACTGCTTATTTTCTAACCTTTCTTCCTTGTGCGATGGGGGCAGGATCCACTAGGGTCTGTTGGCCTTCAGGAACAGATGTCACCATTTGAGCAGTTTCACCTACCTACGGAAGAACATATAGTTCAGTACAGTTATAACTTCAGTCCACTTGGAGGACCAAAGAACAAGATTCATATCACAGTGCTTCATTTTTTATAACGTGTAATGGTTAAACTATTAACCTGAAAGTTTTACTCAAACAACTCACCTTATTTTGTGGAACCGGAACAGGTTGTGGCTTTACATCTACTAAGTACAAGGCACGGGAGAGCAGGAGCAGAGAAGGTGGAACATTCTCTTTTAAATGCAGATCCAGCCACTGTAAGAAGAAAACAGAAGGAAAAGTTGTTTCATATTAGCTTTATGTCTGCACTTATTTATATAGCACTCTTTGTCCTTAAAGATCTTAAAGCTATCTTGAGTTTGGCTAATACAGTTTTGAGTTACCACAATGAGGAGAAATACTTTTGAGGACTAGTGTTGGCTCTACTACAAGTCTTGCCTATTTTATAAGCTTAAAACATATTCCACCTTGCTTGTTAGCTTGCCCTGCTGCTACTTGGTTTTCTCTTTAGTCTAAGACATAACCTGGATACTTCATGCCTTAAAGCTCAGCTATGCAGGTGAGGATCCATCTAGAAACTTACATGAATTCGTAGTGAAACTGTGCCTGCCGTAACTGAATGCGCCACTCTGTCCTAGGAGAAACCCTGTCAAACAAGGCCAGAGCAGAGCGTACTTGCCTGTCTGAGCTGTTCCTTCAGCTGCTCCTCCGAGAGCCCCAGTGATCGCATTCCTCTGGCTCTGCATGCGCTCTGCAGCTCAGACACACTTAGGCCATTGACTCCTTCCTTGGCAATCATCTGAAATGAAAAGGAATGTTCCTACCTAGGCATAGAGGAAGCCAAAACCCTGATGTACTTGATGAGCTGGAGCCCAAAGAAATGTCTGTTAAGGTAAATCTGCATAAAGTCAGACCAATACAGAGCTGAGACAGAACTGACTTTGTAGATAATTCATTCTGTCCTTGAAAGCTGACAGTCTTCCGCTACAGAGGGTGAAAAACTTTGATCCTGATTATTTTTCCCACCCCCTGAGTACTGGCAATTTCACTCCTACACGTGATCCCACAGGTCTGAAGAATTCACTCAAAGGCAGGTGACCCTGAGAACCATCGAGATGGCAGGCTTTAAAGCAGAACCTGTGGTTAGTTGCACGTGCCTTTCAGAACTGGTCACCTCTTAGTAGCAAGAAGTTTTCTGGTCAAAATAAAATTCTTAACACCATTTCAAATTATAGTTCCTACAAAATCATAAAATGTAGGCTGGGACTTCTGAAGATCCCCAGTCCAACCTCCTGTTCAAAAGAGGGTTAACTTAAAAGTTCCTTTGCCCTGCTCAGTCTTTTCCATTTATGCTTTGAGCCCCTCTAGGGATGGGGATTTCACAACCTCCGTTTACCAACTCACTGATTTTAAATTTTTTTTCTTATCAAGTTGGAATCTCCATTGCTGCAACTTACAGCCACTACCTGTTGTCCTTTCACTAAGCACCTGTAAGTCTGGTCCCACTTCCTAAATAACCCCATTAGGCACTGGAAAACAGCAAACAGATTGTCCCTTGGCCTTCCCCAGGCTAAATAAATCCATCCACTCTACAAACTAATAGAAATTCATACTGAATTCAATTGGTTAAAGTCTGCTGTTTCCATACAATATTTATTCCAGAATTGGAACCTCCCTTTTTTAAAAGTTAGTATGACTCCAGCATAAAAATATAAGGGTGTTCCAAACAGTGACAATATCTGCAGTGCCACACTCGTTAGGGTTCACGGAAGGCAGCAAAGGTGCAGGAAGATGAATTCTCATTCTGTTTTTTCTGGAATCTCTCCTGGGGAGAATCCGACTGCCATCAATATTAAACTTCAGGTCTGAAGATGGAGTGTGGGCAGTGACACATCAGAGGGCAGAACTTCAGATTGTGAAAAGCGTGCATTCCACCAAAGCAGTTACATCTGTGCGATTTTGAAACTTACTTCATCATCTGCCTTGATAGTTCTGAGTCTCAGCAGAAGTTGAAAGCGGAGCAGATTGTTGGTGCCAATGGGCTGCAGCTCAAGCAATTTGCAAAGAGCTACCAACTGCGGCCGTTCCAAGTGTTCCAGGGTCAGCTCGTCCTCAAAGAGCTTGGAGAAGCGTACGATCTCCTGGGTACTGGGCCGATGGCCGGTGTGACGAATCTAAACAAAGCAGAGGCATCAGGGCCAAAAGCCAGACCTAAACAGAACGACAGTCTGTGAATCCTCTTCCTCCTCTAATAAGCCCTTCCTGCCTCACACTGGTATTCCTGCCTCTGGATGGGAAGAGAATGATACAGTTAAAAGGGCAAATTGCAACAGTGTTTTTGAGTGGCCACTTAAAGGATTTCACAGGGTAAAACTTTCACTCTTGTTGGGGAATGGAAATGTTTGTCTCTAGAGAGAGCTCTGACAGATGGGGTCAAAAGCTACTGTCAGCAGGGCATTAGCTGCAGCAGGGCATCCAGTTAACAACAACACCTGACGGGACAGCTCTGTGCTGTCAAAACTCTCTGCAATCTTTGCACAAATCCCATATTCTCTGCCCAAAACCAGCAGCACTAAAGCTGGTGTAAGCACTATTGCTGTCACGCCCAGCACAGCCCATTTTACCTGGTGCACGTAAGAAGAGAATTGTTTTCCTTGTCCTGTATCTGCTTTGTTCCTTTTGGCCATCTCTGCAATGGTCTCCTGCAGGAATTTCGCTAACTCCAGCTTCGCATTTAATTTCTTTTTCTGCTTTTCTTCCTTCATTTAGGAAAAAAAACCCCAATTATTAGAAATTCCACTTGAAAATCAGAAGGGAGGGGACTCTGGGAAAGACATGAAATAAGAATTCAGGACTGAAAGCAAATAGGCTTTGGTTACAGTCGAAAATGAAATTGCTGTGTACTTTCCTACTGATTGCTGTACTATCTCCACATTCTGCTGTCCTGCCTAGGAATAAGCTAGGAATGTCTGACCTAGACGTGTATGTGAGGCTGATGCTCATTTACAGCAGCTCTTTATGCAGTCGCCCAGATGTTCTAACGAGCGGGAGTACACAGTCTACACCTTCAGAAAGGACACAAACCTTTTTTGACTCTGTCTCAAACGTCGAGGGCAGCATTTCAGGGAAGAGTTTCAAGAAGACAGGTAACAGAAATTCCATGAAGGGGACAATGACAAACACCAGGAAGGGAACCAGCCGGAAGAGATCTGCGCAAGTTCTCAGCAGCTGTACAGAGAAGAGCACAGCAGAAATTATTATTCAACCAGACACAAAAAACGACGTGTTTCAAAGAAGTGTGGAAGCCGAGTGGTTAGACTTCTTTTGTTACAGTAAGCCTCTTAATGCATCATTTTAGCCAGGTGTTCACATGTCTGGCACTTACCCTTCGTCTCTCCCTCCTAGTGAGGACCTGACCGTGTAACAGCCTCCACACCATCCTGGCAGCCACCTTAGTGTCAATCCAAAGCAAGTGGAATCCATTGTAATAATGTTTCAGTTCATCCACAATTTTTTGGCGTAAAGACTTTTTTCCCACGGGAGTCTCTATGACTTGTTTTGCTGGAGTTCTGGCAGGTTTAGTGCCCTGGTTTACAGAACTTCGGTGGGGCAGAGGTTCATCTCGGAGCTCCTGACGCAAGCAGGCGGACGTGTGAAACGTTCGCACAACTTTAGGTGGTGAGTGAGGTAGGCCAGCGCCCAACCGTGCGCAGCGCAGCGATGGCTGGTTTTCAGAGTCTCTTATGCAAGTCCGGGTTAAATGAGAATCCACTAGTTGGACAAAAGCAACTGCTGGAGAGTATGGAGGATTGGAGTGCGCAAGAAGATGGGAGCCTCTGAAACTGGAGAGGTATTTAAGCAAGTAATAGTGCATTGTGGCTAAGGTACCTAGGCATTATACACAAATTAATGTTCTTAGCGCCAAACTGTGAAACTGATCTTGTGGCTGCCTTAGTATCTGAGATTCTCATCCTTCAGCAACAGGTAAAATGTTGAGAATTTGTCCTATACTAACAACTTTTCCCTAGGGGGAGAATAACTCATGACTCCAGACTGCCTCTAGGAAGCCCTTCTACCAATTGCATCAGCTAAATTTTACCAGTTGCAAACAAAGAAAAACCAAAACCCCTTTTCCTCTCACCAAGCTTTTAGAACAAAGTTCTGTGTTTCCTGCCCCTTCCTCCCCCAGCAATGTCAGCCATTAAAGACAGGCTGCACACTGAAGAGAGGCAAGTGGTTAGATAGTGTGACCTCGCTTCATAACAGAGCTAAGAGCTTGCAGATTGCTATGCACTATGACAACTGCTGAAATCCCTTAGTTTTAGATAAATCAAACTTTGTACTTCTCAGGTTGCCCAGAGAAGCTGTGGCTGCCCCATCCCTGGAGGGGTTCAAGGCCAGGTTGGACGGGGCTTGGAGCAACCTGGGCTGGTGGGAGGTGTCCCTGCCCAGGGCAAGGGGTGGCACTGGGTGGGCTTTAAGGTCCCTTCCCACCCAAACCATTCTGTGATTCTATGTTTAGCCAGTTAATCTTTTGTAGAAGTACTCTAGTTTAAAGCATTGATATTACGCTGAACGTGCACACTAGCAACATTGGAACAGTACCTGTTACAATAAACGGCTAAAGAAAAGGGTTATCGTGCCAGGGACCCTCCTCACTCCCTTCGGCGCGATTATCCTCAGCCCATTTCAATTCCAACCGAGCACAACAGGAACACTGCGGCACAGCGCGCCCATAAACATCATGCAAACATCACTCTGCATCTCACCTGGTCCTGGCTATGGCAAGGAGCACGTTACAGCTGGAGAGGGCCATGGTGCCACGGAGTCATCGGCTCTGCCTGGACGCGGACGGCGCAGGGACCCTCATCTCCGACAGCAGCGGCCGGGGAGCCTCGAGGCGCGCTGGGGCCCTGCCTGCCGCGGGGCCGGGCCCTGCAGGACTCGCCGGGGCTCTGGCACATCACGGGCCCGCTGCCGGGGGGGCGAGGGGAGAGGTCAGCGGGGGCTGGCGGGGCAGCACCGGGGAATCCCCACAGCTCCCCGGGCCGGGCCCCGCCGCTCCCTCCCCACCCGACGGTTGGGCTGCCCCGGCCCCGCTGCCATCCCCCGGGCCGCTCCCGGTCCCGGTCTCCCCGTTCACCCCCGGCCCCGCTGACCCCCGCCCCGGCACGATCCCGGGTCCGCTCACCCCCGGCCCCGCTCCCCGCCGCGGCCCCGGTCCTCCCACGCCGTCCCATCGCGCCCTGGCCCGCGGCGCTCTAGCCTGGCGAGCCGCGCTCTATGGTTCGCTCTCCATCACGCCATCGCGTTCCGTCACGGCCCCTTCGGCGACAGCCAATCAGAAGGCAGGACTGGGGCCCTGCCCGGAGGCCGCCCAATGGAAGCAGGGTGGGGCGGGGCCTGACCCGAGGTGCCCTCGGGGAGGGCCGCCAATGGGCTGCGGCGGCGGCGAGGGGGCGGGCCTTGAAGGGTGATGTCACGGGCCGGTGTGTGACGCCATCGTGACGCGACGGGGCTGCGTGTGACGTCAGGGAGGGTGAGGAGGGGGCGCGCGCGGCCGGACGAGGCGGGAGCCCCGTGAGAAGCCTCCGGGGCGGCCGCGGGGCCCGAGGCCTGTGAGGAGGCCGGAGGCCGGGCCTGTGGGAAGGCCCGAGGCCTGTGGGAAGGCCTGAGGCTGGGCCTCCTCCCGGTGCCTGGGGCAGGCACAGGCCGCGGGGCTGGGGGGGGGAATAGGGGACCCGTCCTTTCTCCCACCCTTTATATTACTTGTCCTCAGCTTTGCCACGGGCTCCCCCGTCGCACCCTCAGAGGAGCTCCGCTGGTGGCGGCTCTTCACCCGCACATTTCCACCGTTGTTTGTGTAGCGCCCGGCGTGCGGGGGAGAAGCCGGGAGCCATGCACGGGGACAGGCTGCCAGCCGGAGGGCGCTCGCTGGCTCTGCCCTGCGTGACTGCTGCATCCCATGAAGCCTTGGTCCTGGTGAAAGGTAGGAGAACTTGTGAGGCAGGCGAGTCACACAATGATGTCGTTTCATTGGCAGCCACGTCTGTGTTTCCTGGTGCATTTATACAGTTTTCAAAAGGGAAAAACACCATCACTATTTCAGCAGCCCACACTATCCAGCAAAACGTTAATAGTATCCCTTTATTTTGTTGTATGCAACAAAACTTTGCTTTTATGTGAAAGGTTCCTATTTAAGCATTTGCAGTTTGTATCTATATGTAGAACAGAACATATCCTGAGCAGCTGCTTGTACGATGGAGTGTGTAAGAGTAGAGCCTTCTTTTGTGTGTTAGCACCTGAGAACAGCTTTGCATGGAATTAGGTGTCAGCAGGAAGTTTCAAGCCCTGACGTGTTTGAGACAAATACTGGGGCTCTGCGGACCTGATGAAACGCAGGCAGCTGGAGAAATGTTCTTGGTTCAGAGACTTGGTCTCTTGAATCATCTGTGTTTGAGGGACTTGGAGGGAAAAAACATTTTATTGCCCATGAAGAAAAAGGTTTGTAACCCTTTGGCAACTTCACTAATGGGTTCCTAAACAGATGAATGATATTAGAAAAAGTAGGAAATAAAATCGGTAAAGATGGGTAAGAAGCGGGACAGAAAGCTCCTGAGGTCTGCCACCGGAGCTCTCAGTGCATTGCTGTGTTTTCCATCGTTTGGAAAGCACGTTTCCCATAAAGGGCTGGTCTCCAAGTCCTTTAAATTCTGGAAAAAAAAAAAACCACCATCCCACCATTAATCCAAATACTTTTTTACTGTAAAAAGCATTTCTGCATTGTTAATTCAGACCATGTAATAGTACAATTCAGTTCCTATGTGCTTTATTCTGCCAGAGTCGGTTCTGCTAAACTGCATCCCCCGGGATCGCAGAGGAGGATTTGGTTTTGTTTTCCCTTGGGAGAGGCTCTTGCTTGAGGAAGTGTCAGAATAGGAAATTAAAACTAGATGAGTAGGCAAACACAAACTGCTGTCCTCTGAACCCCGCTAAGGAGGTGTCCTTTGTTCATCACGCTGGAGCGGGAGAGCTGCGGTACTGTACTGGCACTCCAGCTTTCAGGAACTTGGAAATGCAGATTTTGTCACCTGAGAGATACATTTCCATGTGAATTTGTGAGATGGCTTCTAAGAGCAGAGTCTGTTGGATGTGATTGTTTACCTTCTTGCTTTCAAAGCTGTGATTTAAACATACTTAGATTCTGCCTTCAAGATTTTTTCTGGCATGAACGAGGGCTAGACGCTCCTGTTTCAAAGGAGACTGATACAGGGATGCTCCTGCGCTGTGTTAAGCGCTGGGCCTTTAGGAAAGTCACTGAAGTGGTGAGGGGTGAGAGCCCCTCCTCGGCACTGCCCTGATGGAGAGCTGCAGCTTCTGCGAGCCCTTAGCGATGCCACCCCTGCTTTTGGGGAACAGCGTCGGGCACAGACAGTTTGTCTGGGAGCAGGCATCAGTTCTGAACTGTTCTGAGACACACAGGCAGCACGATTTGGGGCACAGCTTCTGGAAGCGATTAGCGTGCTGCATTTAATTCTTCAGGAAGAACACAGCACCTCTTTGATTGCTCAAGAATATTGTTTTCTCTTGCATACGTCTTGGAGGGTTATTGTAAAGCACTCGAGCGTGTGGCTTAGAAGGAGTGCCGGGCTCTGTTAGCGATGGAGCTGTGGTTGCTTGCTGGCTCGAACTGTGTGCGATGATCTCCTGGAGCTGGAAACGTGGAGCCTGGTGGTGAGGTCCCGAGCGCCAGCAGAGCAACAGCCGTGCTCGTCCGAGGGCTGAGGTCCCACAGGTTCATCCGTGCAGGCTGAGTGGCGATCCTGGTGAGGGTCGCTAATTACCGTGGTTGTGTGTTCTTCTGGTGGCTGGTTATATCTTGTAGTCCCTGGACGTGGCAAGAAAAGTGGATGATCCATGCCACGGCCAGCACAGAACATGGAGTAAGGGAAAGATAACCCACCATTTCTCAGGGGCTGAGAAAGGTGAAGTTGCTGTTGTCAGAAGTTGCCAAAAGGGAATTGGAAATATATTCTCATCCCTTGACTGCTGCAGGAGCATCAGGACCATATTAACCTTAATATTAAGCATTTAGAAATTGCAGGAGAGAGAGAAAGCCTTTTGCTAGGTCACCTCTATGTTTGGTGCCTTATTGTATCGAAGGCGGTGGAGAATCATCGCTTTTTAAATGAATTGGGGGGGTTTTTCCCTCGTCAGGACCTCAGCCGGCGCCCGCCGCAAGGCACGACGGGAGATGTAGTCGCGTGGGCCCTGTCGAGGCCGCGGGACTACATCTCCCGTCGTGCCGTGCGGCGGGCACCGCCCCCAGTGGCCAATCAGGCCCCGAGGTGGGCGGCTCCCGCGCCTGCGCATTGCGCGGCGGCGGCGGAGGCGGAGGGCGCGGGAGCGGGGCCGGCAACCGGGCAGAGCGGCACCGAGCGCCGCCTTCCCCCCGCCGCCGCCAGCGGTCGCCCGCGCCCGCCCGCACCGCCGCCGAACGCCCTCCCCACCTTAGCCGCACCGGCGGTGGGGTGGGTGGGCGGGCGGGCCTGCCGGGGCGGAGCGGCGGGGGCGCGGAAATCGAGGACGGGGCTCCATCGCGGCCTAGCTGCTGCGGGAGAAGGCGGGGAGGCCTGCCGTTACCGCCGCCCCCGCCGCCGGCCTTTTGTCTCCGCTGGGCTGGGTGGACGCGGCGGGGGCTGTTAGAATGGAACAGACTGAAGGTGAGGACGGCGGTCGGCTGTGCTGGCGGGGGCGGCCCGCCCGGGCTTAAAGGGCCCGCGGACGCCATGTTTGCTACCGGCGCTGCGGCGGCGGCGCGGCCCCCGCGGAGGGAGGGAGGAAGGAATGGAAGGGAGGACAGGAGGTGGTGGGCCCCGGGCCGTCCCGAGCCGAGCCGACCCCGCGGGCAGGGCAGCCCGCCGACCCCGTGAGGCGCGGAGCCGGGCCGCAGAGGGCCGGGACGGGCAGGGCTCCGGGACCCGCGTGCCCGGCTGGGTCTCGGGCAAGCGGCGGCCCCCAACACCCCCTTATTCCTCGCTCCCGCAGGTAACTGGGGCGAGCGGCCGAGGGTTCGGGGGGGTCTTGGCGAGCTCCAAATCTGGTGGGGAGAACTTGGGGTAGGAGCCTGCACCGCGCTGCTCTGAAGGGTGCAGAGCCGTGACCCAGCCGTGTAGTTAACTGTTTTTCGGGTGGAAAAGGTTTCAGTGCGTGCTTTTAAGAACTGCACATAACTGAAGGATTTCTTGTTTCTTGGATTTTTTTTTTTTTTTTTTTTGCAGTACTGTTGCATCGTACTCTACTTTGTTCTGTGTCTCACTCTGCTTTCTTTTGATTGTCAATACACTTGGCAATTCTAATACAGGTTCAAGATTTTTAATTTGTCGTTAAAAAAAATCGTAATGATAACATAGTTCTGTATATATATCAGCCAGCACAAAAGACAATGTAAAGTAGCCTGTAATCATAGTTGAAGAAAAAATTGTAGCCTGTTTTGATGACTGTTTATGTCTTCCAGTGGCTTATTGTAGAGATGCACAGGGAATGTTTTGTCAGATTTTTTTTGAAAAGTTTTTTTTGTTGAACTGCTTGAGAAGTTTTTGCTCCAAAAAGTGAGGATGTGTTTTATGAAGTTACAGAGTTAAGAGCAGAGAGTGATGATCAAAGACTGTATGTTTTGTTTTAGTACAACTGTGTTTTGCATTTTTCAGTTTGGCAAGTTTGCGTGAGTTTGAAGTGACTCACATGAGATACGTTGCAGTTATTACACTGGTTTTGGTACGTGAAAGCATGTCGTGACTCCTAGGATATTTGCTATTGCCAAAGGTCTAACTTCTGGTTTTACGTGAATATCAGTCCCTGACTCTTCCTGAAGAACAAAAGTTTTTCTTCCATGTTTCCTATTTGAATCCTGAGGCTCTAAAACCAAATGAGTACTCTAAGCTCATTTTCAAGACAAACTCCTTTTCTCTTTTTTTTTTTTCTTTTGAATGCATAGCATTTTCTTTGATTCTGCCCAAGTTGTTTCTTTCTGTGTCACTATGGGAAACTTTTTAAAACTGGCCTTATCAAAACCATATTAGAGACATGACTATTTCTTCTGGCATTAAAAAAAAAAACCAAAACACCAAAGCCCAAACCACCTTTAAAAAGGTGTACAGGGAAGTAGTCAGCCTTACCACATGCTTTAAAGTTTGTCAGGAGGCCTCTGATTCACCATCAGTGTCTGCCAGAAGAGACTGCTCAGTCCAGCTGAAGTCAGTAGAAATCCACAGGCTACAGTTTTTCTGCTAATAAATCTACGTGCTGTTGAAAACATTGGCATTGTCTTAACACATGTAAATAGAACTTTCTCTGCATGATTTCTTAAGGACGTCCAGAACAAAATGGGACAAAGCGTACTGCAAATACTGAATGTGGGAATCAGTAAGAATAATTGTTTTATTTCTGTCTACAGTTCGTATAATTTGAACACCACAGGATGCTGTTACAGTTAATAAAGGCAGCCCTCCAGGTGATATTTGACCTGACTGTAGAAAAAGCATGGGTATGTTCAGTTCTAGTGAGGAGTTCTGTGGCAGGTGTGTATGCTGAACTTCAGCAAAAGCCAAGTTCTACGTTTCTTGTGGTTTCAGCTGGGCAGTCTTTAGGTCTTGAGAGGAGGAATGGAAACACGACAGAAGTTGATTGCATCACTTAAAACTCCTGACCAACCTAGCCTGTTCCATCTGTTTGTAAAACACCTATAGCAGTGAACATCTATTGAGAATCGGTGCTGCTGGATTAGACCCTTGAGATGACCAGTACCAGCACAGATTAGATACAGGCATACGTTGGAATGAAAAAGCACAGGAAAGGGCAGTAAACGTACGTGTGGTGACTCAGGTAATGAAGGAGTGGTAGGATATGAACAGGTCTTTGAATCTCTCTGATTTAGGTCTATGTGGACAGGAGCTGGTTTGTCATTTGTGCGTAAAGATGGCCTACAACTTCTGCTTTCAAGACTGTTGATAGAAAGTCCACTTAGGGTGACGAGGCAGTGACACTGTTCACTGAACACGTTAAGACTGACTGAAATTACTGCTGTTTCAACTCGGTCAGTGGGCTGGTAGGACAGCTTCAGTTCTCACAGCAGATACTTCCCATCTGTGTAAAATGCTTTCCCTCTACCAAGCGCTAACCCAAATGCTTTAGGCAGGACCACCCACGTGGTGGTTGTCAACAGCAAAGGGTAAAATTAATTCAAAAAGGTTTTGTGGAAACTCGGTTTAAAATATGTGCATGCTGCACTTTTTATCAGTAGATGTTGTGTCAGCTCATCGCTTTGGTGGCCGCCAGCCTCAGATGAATAGGTGTCTATGCTGGTCTGAGCAGGGTTTGCCGGCTGGTAGCAGTGGGCAGAAGGTGCGTAGAACCCCGTGGGTTTCAGTAGTTCAGGGACAGCACTGTCATTTTGCACTGGCTTCTGGCTGCCTCTGGGTAGGCACAGCCGCTTTCTCCGAGTTCTGCATCCAACGGGCTTTGGAGAGAGGCCTCCCTCCTCGTGCTGGGGAGTTTTTACCTGGGGCTCCTGCTCGGTGATGAGCAGTGATGGGTGCTTCTGACATTTAGGAAACTTCTCTTGCACATTGCATAGTTACCGTATCTGTTCTCACTTTTTTTGAGTTCTTCCTGATTGAGCAATAACACAGTGAATAGAAACCTGTTTGTGTATTTAATAGGTGAGTCCTACCCTGTTGCTGTATTTTGTGCAAACCTACAAAACTCTCTCTTTGGGAGAAAAAAAGCTTTCATCAATAATAAATGGGATCAGCATTGTTTAGAATTGTTTGATAATCTGTGAGGTCAGTTATTATTTAGTCTGCTGCAGCATGAAAGCAATATTTGATAACTTTGTAGGTGTCTTGTTTTCTGAGAGTGAAGTAGCAAAATACTCATGCTAAAAATGGCTTTAGATAAATGCAGTTGTTGGTGAAAAATGTGAACCCAGAGGATTTATCTTTGAAACTTTCCCATGACTGAGCATTCACTGTTGAAGGTGTAACTGATTTTCTCGAGTTGAGCTCAGTCAAGCTGAGAAGCTCAGGATGGGAAGTGAAACAAACTTGGTGTTAATGTAAGAAAGAGCAGTGTAAGAGCTCTACTAGGTTGGCGTAGCTTATCTTTGGGTGCTTATATTTTTTATTTTATTTACTTTTGTCACTCTCCCATGAACAACATGAAAATACTTGCTCAAACAGCGTCCATGTGTAGAGTGTCAGTGTCTGTAAACAGTTGTGTGTTCCTGCTCGCCTGGGAGATCCCTCAGCCGTGGGAAAGGGTAGGTGCAGAATGCTGGCTACCCAGTTCTGGAGATCAAATGCTTTTTCTCTCATTAGGAAATTCAGTATCATTTTTGAAGGTATCATTGATTTCAAGTTGTTTCATGGCTGCTATAAATTATCCGTTTCCTATAAACCTTGAAATAATAAATTGTGTCTATCTGTTGGTTGAGTTCCAGTGTCATATCAGTGCAGTATCTGTTATGGGTCATACTTGGAAGCTAAATTATACAGCTTGCAGGAGGCTGATACTGTAATTTAATAGAGTAATTGCTGTTGTAGTGAGAAGAATTTATTCTGAAATAGTTTTCTGCGTGTATCACTGAAAATCACATTCACTTGTGGTTTTAGGTAATGTTCCTCTGCTGAGGAAGGATCAGTACGACTCTTGAGCCTGTTGATATTTCAGCGACAATGGGGTATTCTTTGTGTTATAGCTTGGGAATGACTTCTACTAAGTAATTCTTCCTTAGGTTCAAACATTGAGATTCCTGAATGTTCAGGATTCATTGTTCTGTTCTATTATTTTGATAGCTCCTGGGACTGTCCTTTCACTGTAATGCAGCCCTGATGCCGCTTCACTGGCTGGCACCTGGGGAATGAACGAACTGATGCAGAGGTTTGGAAAGGAAGAAGGCTGGGAAAATCTGGGTGTATTAACCGCGGTGACAGCGAAAGACTCGGAAGGAAGAAGCTCTCGATGATGTCAGCTCTGTGGGAGGAGAACAACTTCTTGTGTTTTCAGCCTGTTGAGAGTAGCAATTCAGTGAAGCAATAATCCTTGCTTCTGCAGCCTGTGTAGGAAAATAATGAGGCTGGTGTACAAATTGTCCCGACTCTGAAGCATAGGCTAGCATCGAGGTCTATTTTGCACGGGTGAGTTCCAGAAAGCAATTACTTAATAAATCAAAACTGTTTTCTTTTGCTGGTAACTCCTAAATCCAACGTAAATAGAGTGCTTTGAAGTTCACTAATCCACAACTTCTGTCACGTAACAAAACGAAGTGCACTGATGACCCTTCAGTTAGTGCCTGTGGAAGCGAGTGCATCGACAGCTTCAGGAACTGTCGCAGCTGGGGACTGGCTGCTGTGAAGAGTGACACAGTGAAGGCAGACTTTGACCTGGAGGGCTGTACGTGGAGGAGATAAGAGGGACCAGACACTGTCATGCAGCTTTTGAATTCTGTTAATACCATGTCTGGATCTCATTAATACCACCTTGGCGGGGCAGTTGTACCGGCGCATCAGCAGAGAACTTCTGCTTCTCAGCACTAGCAAAACTGCCTTTTGCTGCTATACCTTATTTCAGCCCTTCTGAGAAAAATAAGCTGTCCTGGTAAGAGCATTCTTTGTCTGTGTGCAGGTAAGGACTTTTGCTAGCTGCATTGATCGAGTATTGCGTCTCGCTGTAGACCCAGATGGACGTGACCATGACAAGAAGCCTGGAGTGTTGTCATGGCTTAGTGCTCCAGCCTTGTGACGGAGTTCTTCCTATTGGGAACAGGGCTGAGGCTCATAAACAGCCTTTGCTAAATCACTCAGCAGTCTGTAGATCAACTTCTGAATGATGCTTACGGATGGAATTAGAATGGGTGAATATGAATAGCCTAATAGAGTGCCTCATAATCAGCCAGATACGTGCATGGAACATCCCTAGAGAATAAATAAACTTTGGTGTCCTAGTGAAACGCTGCACAAAATAGTTTGGTTTTTATCCCAACTTTAAGTGTGGA
Organism: Fratercula arctica; assembly: GCA_947846985.1. Taxonomy (NCBI): domain Eukaryota; kingdom Metazoa; phylum Chordata; class Aves; order Charadriiformes; family Alcidae; genus Fratercula; species Fratercula arctica. The sequence continues at coordinate 2,445,878 of CANTUZ010000023.1, forward strand.
AGCTCTTTAAAGGAAAGACTGAAAGTTGCCAGTGTAATAGAAAAGGATCTGTTCTTATTTCAAAGAGATGGCCTAGGGTAATGCTTTTTAGGGCAGAATCCATTTGCTTAGGCTGTTGTACAATTTCAGTGCTTTTCAAACTGAAATGTTTGGCTGTGGGTTGTATGGACAGCTTTCTAGTGTCCTGTATGCAGCCTCACCTGATATTGTGGCTCAAGTTTAGAGAAGTCTTTAAGGAAGATTTAAGTGAATTCAACATAGCAGCCTGGCAGCAGATCAGAATTTCTGTAACGTTGTCCACAGTGACATGCCATTAAAGTGCTGCCAGAGGAATGAACTGGGTGACCAAATCATGTAACCCACAGGTCACAGCTGTAGGAGAGAGGGTTCGTGTTTTGGTTTTTTTTCTCCCTCATGCAACAGTTGAGGAACAAGTTCTCGGTCTGTACTTGGTGAGTTGTATGACCAGAAGGTGGTTATACAGATGGACAGTTTCAAGGCAGTCTTGTGAATGTGAATATCTGTTGCTGATTTGGAAATGAGGGTTGATGGAGGCCCTAAATCTGGTGGCGTTGGCTGGATGAGGATTAGCTGTTCTGGTAGTGGCAGTGAGATTTTTTTCCTCTTAGACCATGAGATACTTGCTCGTTAGAAGAGCTGTACTGACTAGTGAAATGAGAAGTCTGCCTAGATACTTGATGTTTTAAGTAAGGCCATGGAACCTGCACCCGTGTCTTTTAAACAAATTGTTATCTTTTCCATCTCAAGAAAGAAACTAAAAGCATTAAAATTATTTAATCACATCAGATTAGCAGTTTCCAGCAAGACCCAAAATTTACAAAGTTTCCACTTTTAGACTTATAAGCAGGAAAACTTGAAGCATAACTATTCAAATGCCATGTGACACTAGCAAAGTCATATTCTTAACGAAGTACAGAATGCTGTAGAGTTTTCTGTTTTATAGAGCTTTGCTTTCTGCAATTGGTTTTTTGCTTTTTAACTTTGGTGTGGTCACACCAGCAGTACTGGGTCCTGGCGTGATACCCTTTAACAGATCCCTTATTTAACATGCTGGTGCTTAGTTCTGCTAAACTAAATGAATGGTCGTCTTTCAGAGTATTTGGGTAAAAGGAAAGTGACTTAATGACTATTGAAAGAAAACAGCAACATTATAAAACTGGTAAGTTGAGAGTAATTCTAAAATTTCTTAAACTATTTCTGCTTTGACTCTGTCCATCCAGCAATGGATGTGCCAGGATGACTGAAGTGCTGTTGTAGCTTCTCAAGATAAGCTTGGGGTTTTTTAAGTATTCAGAAAAAAAAAAAGTGTACCTGGTTTTAGTAAGAAATAAAAGCAGCCTAGGGTGCAATTTCTTACTAGTGTGAGAAATCTGGTTGCTCTTCAGTTTGGCAGATGTAAAGTAACAATTAATTGGTAAATAGTACAAACAGTCCCACTTCTTCCTAGAATGGGTGGTGGTTTGGTGGTTTTGACCTTGACGGGCAATCCTGCTGGCTCTGGGTGCTGTCCCTCATACGCTGTCGCCTCGATGGTCACATTTTTGTGGTGGTTTTACGGCTGATGTGCAGAGAGCTGCTGGAGAGGAGATGGTTTTACAGCCATGAGATTGAAAAGTTACTGCAATTAGTGAATTTTGCTGCATAGCGTTGTGCTATTAAGTTGTTTCTCCTAAGTCGCTTAATTACAGTGACAAACGTGCCCCTAGTTGACTGCAGGGGCAGTAAAAGTGAATACAAACATCAATATAATCAGAGTATGAAGTCCACAAAACACAGAGCAGATTCTGGTCAAGTTCTTACTTGCTACTGTTGAAACTTCAGTTTCTTTTTGCAGTCTCAGAGGGGGGACGTGTTCTAGTGTTTTGAAAACTATTAGATAAGGTATTGAGATACCTTGCATTGGGAGGGTGAGAATTTAATGTGGGCAGGGTTACATGTAGATTCTTATTATGAGAAGTGTCTGTGGGATGTGTTAATGTCATTTAAACCCTGACCAAAAGGGCACAGTAACCCTCCTTTATGCCTACACAGAGAGAGAATAAATAATACCCAGCCGTGTTTACTTTGGAAGGGCTAAATTGACCTTGCTTGGAAGCAAATTTGTATTTCTTACCTGAAGTTTAGGTCACTGTATATTTCTTCTTGTTGAACACTGAGATTATTTAGGTGAATGCGAAAGCCGCCTCTAAGGCAGTATCTGAGTTTTGGAAATACAGCTCTGGTTTAGTCTGATTTCAGTGTTTTTAATATGCAATGGAAAATTGAAAGTGTGTATGACAGCTTTCTCAGTTGTAATCTAATTCTGTGAATAACCTCAGGTTTTGGAGATCTTTTGATGCTGAGGCTATTTTTCTCTCCCTCAGAACCATGTAGTGGTTAAGTGTTTAATTAAACACCCTAAGTGTTTAATATTAAAATAGGGCGGGGGGGGGAGGGGGCAGGGAGTGAGGAGAATAACCCTCCTCACTTAGCTGCTGAGAGCCAACCAGTGGAAACTGCTCTGCTTTTCAGGGAGAGAAGAGGTTGGGAAACCCCATCTGAGGCTGTCCTACCATCTGAACTGGTTTTCCCAGCAGCCGAGGTGGAATGACCTATTCCCTTCAAGTGTGAAAAGCCCGTGGCTTAGGTCTGCTGCTGGCCTGGGGGCTGCTCCTCTGTCTTGAATTCTGGCAAGGAGGCGGGGAGGAAGAGGAGAGGTTTCTCTCTTGTTTGAGTGGTCTTTCTGCGGTTTTGCTGCCTTGTTCAGTTTGCAGTGACTGCGGTGTCAAGAGAACTTGATATCTTCTGTATGCTTGAGGGTCAGAGCCTGCTCTCTTACTGCTTTGTGTTAGAGTAACGCTTACGAGCACCAAACTAGGAGGGCTATAGAGAGTGGTTGGAATTTTAGCCTCATTGTTCTGACTTTGCAACACTCAGGCTCATAGTTTTTAAGCACTTGTAGGTGCTTATAACAGTTCTTTAAATGTCTTGGAAAAGGAGAAAGTGGTCATGAGAAAAAGCTGTTCTGCAGAAATGTGTAAAGAGCATCTTTTAAAGATTCAGTAATACCAGTCCTCTCTAAATCCACGAGAGAGTAGCTACTGAATGGAGAGGGGGAAATTGGTCTTTAGATCTCTTTTTTTTTTTTCTCAAAAATTTAATTTTCATCTTTTGATTTACACTGACTTCTTATTTCCCTTTCCCCGCCTTTAGGCCCTATGAGAAAAAGGGAAAGCTAAGGATGCTGGAGCAGAACAATGGATTTCTCTTTCTCTTTCATGCAAGGGATCATGGGAAACACAATTCAGCAACCACCTCAACTCATTGACTCAGCCAACATCCGCCAAGAGGATGCCTTTGATGCCAGCAGTGACATTGCTGAAGATGGTGGACAAACGCCATACGAAGCTGCCCTGCAGCAAGGCTTTCAGTACCCCACGCCCACGACGGAGGACCTTCCGCCCATCACGAACGGCTACCCACCAACAATCAATATCTATGAACCTCAAGCCAAATACCAGACGTACAGTCAATATCCCAATGGTTCAGCCAATGGTTTTGGTACAGTCAGAAACTTTAGCCCCCCAGAGTATTACCAAATGGAAAACTCTAACACAAGGCCGCACGAAGTTCTGGAAAAACCTTCCCCTCCCCAGCCACCACCTCCACCACCACCTTCAGTTTCACAGACGGTGATTCCAAAGAAGACTGGCTCACCAGAGATCAAATTAAAAATAACCAAAACTATCCAGAACGGCAGGGAATTGTTTGAGTCCTCTCTGTGTGGGGACCTTTTAAATGAAGTACAAGCGAGTGAGTATGCTAAGGCGAAACATGAAGGGAGAAAAGAGAAAAGGAAAAAAAGTAGCAAGCATGACTCTTCCCGATCGGAAGAGCGCAAGTCGCACAAAATTCCAAAATTAGAACCAGAGGAACAAAATGTAAGTGGAATGCTAGTTTCAGCCATCTGTATACCTGATTGTTGATGGGAATATGTGTCTTCGGCGGTTGCTCTTCCTTACTTTTAGTTGTATACATACTTAAAGTCGTGAAGTTTTATTTACTGGTCAAATACTCTATATTGGGTTGTGAGAAACTGTATTTCTAGGACAGCATAGTTTTGGTGAAAAGAATGCATATAAAAAAATAATTGTTAGAAACGGTTATAATATTTTTTTAATATTATTTAGTGTTTTAGCATGTTCAGAGTTTGCTACAGTTTGGACAGAGTTGAAGATGGAGCTTTTGGCCAAAAGCATACACATTCCTAAAATTGCCTCTCAAAATAACGCTGGGTTATTCAGTGGAACATCGGGTTACTTGGGTGTTCAGCACTGCAGCTTTTAATTAACTTCTGAAAGATATTCTAAATATTGTGATGACGTACAAAACCCAAGAGCTATGTAGCATATATAGAAGCCAGTAGAAATTAATATTCTAAACCAGGAAGTAAATTAGAAGCACCAGTTGACTCAGCAAACTTTGGGAAAATTCAATATTGGTGTCTTATTACTGTTTCTGTCAAGATTTGTAATATGGTTGTATGTATCCAGAGGGCGTGTGTATATATATGGGGGGGGTTTTAACGTAGATTTCAGGAAGCAGAGACACAAATTACTGGTCTTTGGTACTTGCAGCCATTCTTCTTTCTTCAGTTTTATAAGCCACTTAATTACTTCTGTCTCCTTTTCTCTTGTTTATTCCTGCCAGCTCTGTGCTACTGGTTTCTGTACTTCCCAGTTGGGGGGATGGGTAGCAGAGCAGTAGCGAGTGTCAGGAATGGGGAAGTTGCCGTGTCAGGCCAGTACAGAAATGGCACAGCTCAGGCTGGGCTGTTACAGTATGTGGCTGAATTTCTTGGAAGTTCCTCTGGAACTGTTTGATACTCGCTGCTTTTGGTAGCTTTTGGAGAAGATCCTGCCCTGTAGGGATTGGACTCTGATCTGGTATAGCAGGTTCATATGCTTGAGGTAGTGGTGGTGTTACTTTTAATGATTTCAGGCTGATTATGCACACACACACCCTTACCAGGAATATTTACAAGTTTTATAACTGTTGTGTCTCCCTTCTGGTAAGTGAACCTCTCCCAGAGGTCGGGTTGGTGATGTATCAAGATTTTGAGCTTCTGCTACATTTGATTACTATAGTTGACTCTAATGAAGCTCAGCAAGATCTTAATCAGCATTGTAATCCAAACTTGAAATAGACTATCCAATTAAAATACGAGTCATCTGTGACTGCATTTGTAGGTGATTTTCTTGATCTGGGAATGCCATAGCAGCTGTGGTGTGCCGCGGGCAGCCTGTTCCCAGCAGGAGTTGCGATGGGAAGTCCTTGCCCTGGTGGCATCTCCCTTGCGCCCGCATTATCCCTTGCGCCCGCATTATCCCTTGCGCCCGCATTATCCCTTGCGCCCGCATTATCCCTTGCGCCCGCATTATCCCTTGCGCCCGCATTATCCCTGCATATAGGGGGTGGGAAGTGGGGTCTGTTCCCACGGTCAGCTCTGCTGGATGCTCTGCTGCTCATATATTGTTCGTCCACCTGTCCTTCGTTTGCTGCTGTAATCGTACATTTATCCCCCAAATTTCTCTTAAATCTCGGTGAGTTTGTTTTTTTCAGAGTTCAGCTAAGACACGGTCTTTTATGCAGGCTTTCTGGCCTCTTCTTCAGAATTCCGTCACACTCCCATCAGCCTGTCAGTTTTGCATTGCCATTTTGTCCTCCTCCTTACCAGGGACTCCAGTCCTACTCTTGAAGCTGCAGCGCTGCCTGTCCCTCTGTTTAACTGGTGTTACCTGGTTATCACAAGAACATAATTTTCTGTCTTTCCCAGATTGAACTAAAACCTTAACCTTAACTCTCAAGTTCCGAGTCGTATGTGTCATCCAGAATTCAGCAGAAATCTTGGTCTTGCTTTTGCCCTTCTTTTAGCTTCCATTTCCCTTTCAAAAGGTGTTGTTGCAGTAAAATCTCTCATGTTATTCACCCTTGTTTCAGACAGCAGATCACGCTGACACGAACAGGATTTTGTGCTAGTGGTTTTCGTTATGAGTTATCCACTGCAGTCTCAGTTTCATCCTCCCACCATTTGGCTTTCCACTACATGATTTCATCTTCATCTGCGTTCATCATGTACACTTTTGTCATCTTCAGCATTAATGGTGTGAGACTTGTAACTTAGGATCATCTTAATGTGAACAAGCAAAACTTCTGGTACAACTTCAGTTATTTACACTTATGCTCAGCGTGGCTGTTTGAATGTAAGGTGATCTGCAGTTGTTTCCTCGTTGTGACACTAATCCCTGTGGAAACCTGCTGACTGGGCGGGATGTTCATACATGAAAGGTCGATTTGAAATTAAAATGTTACGAAAACATTGTTGAACTTTAAGGTCTGAATACTTGTCTTAAGAATGAGTTACTCTGCTGGTTAGTTGTATTCTGCGAGGAGCCGGCAGCTGGCGATCTGTGTAATCAGCTTGGCTCTCCTGGCAGAGGTGAAGTTTCCAGTAACGCACGGTAGCAAAAGCAAGGCGGGAGTTGTTGCTGTGCTCTCTGCTGGGCCGGGGAGGAAAGATTTCTCCCCAGCAGATAGTAATATGGTCTGTCTTAAGTGATTTTTTTCTACAGACAGCTGTATGAGATGCTGACCTTAGTTGTTCTAGATGATGTTCACGTGTGTGTTTCCTCATTTCTCTGAGCTGAAGCACACAGTATTGACTAAGGCGGGGTCTTTGTTTTCAAATGGACTAGGTATATTAGTTTCTCGCTGCGTGTGTCTTACTCCTCTTTTTGCTGCTCTTTGAGTCCTTTGACTTCTTTTCTGCTATAGTAAAAGCAAGTGTCTGTCTCATGAGATAGCTCACAGCCTGCCTCTTATCTGCTCAGCTGCTGTGTCACCACGTGCCCTATCGTGGCCACTCCACCGTGGTGTTGGCTGCTGTTCAGTGGTGATCCCTCCTCTGCCAAAACCTTTCCCTGGCCTCCTCTGCCGGAACAGACTGCCTGTGTGCCTCGGCCTGCCTTAGAAACGCACCATAGCCTTCATGTTGACTATGGATCCTCCAAATATGTTTGTCAACTATATGCAATTTACATCAATTTTATGATTTTCATATTGTATACTTAATATGATTTTTGTAATGTAGTTTTTGCAAATAACTGGTATACAGTGAGACTCATCAATTACTATGGATGTCCTTCATATGTTCTTCTCTATTTCTTTGAAGTTGTATATTAATTTAGGGGAAAGTTATTTGGGTTTGCTGTCCCTGAGTGTATGTTCTTCTGCCACCTGTTTCAGCGGAACATTGCTGTACGTAGGTGTGAAGGTCGTGTAAATAGTGTAGGGAAAAAAGGTATTTTTTGATTGTGATGTTACTACGTTTTGAATTGGACATAAGGAGTTATCATACTAATATTTTCTAGGTTCGTGGTTGCCTTTCTCTCTGTGAATTGTTTTTTCTGCCTGGTTTCAGTATTATGCTTTTTTGTTTGTTTTACTGTCCCCTTACCTTGTTTGTGTTTTTGTTTTCCTTTTTTCTCTTCGTTGTTACCCATTTCCTAGAGACCAAATGAGAGGCTTAGCACGCTATCAGAAAGGCCAAGAGAAGATACAGTGTTGGAGGAAACCCCGGTTAGTACATACTAACACTTTTTGAACTTCTAGCATGTTACTATTTTTGGACTAATTGTTACATGGTTTCTTTAATTTGTCAGATAAATCAGTTCCCGTTTATTTGAAACTCTTTTATTAATCATTACTGCTTCGAAACATCTCTCATACCACTTTATCCCCAAAGTGACATACTTAATCAACTCATGAAGCGGGAACTTTTTTGGGGTGGTGGTTGAGGTTGCTGTTGTGTGTCTTGTTTTGTCAGTGACTACCTTGTGTAAATCCTAGCTGTGTGTAACTGCTTTCTGTCATGTTTCTAAGAAATGTTTATCTCACATTACACTATCACACGTCAGGGATACCTGAGAGAAAAACAGCAAGTCCCTGTGGGTAGCGTGTGCATCTCTAAGTGCCCTAAATTGTCTTCTGTGGCTTTAAGCTTGCATTCTCTTTGTAGGTCCAGCAGTTCTTGCCTTCTCTTTCAACGCAAGTCGCCCATGACATCAAGTTTCAGGTTGGCGATCTGGTTTGGTCCAAGGTGGGAACATACCCGTGGTGGCCTTGCATGGTTTCATGTGATCCACAGCTTGATGTTCATACCAAAATTAATACAAGAGGTAAGGGAGGAAGATCTTTGCCAGAATATATCAAGTGTCTGTACTTGTTCCTTTATTAAAAATATGTTATCTTTGAACTCCCTTCGCAGGATGATTTCTGCTTGTGTGTATGCTGAACAGGACTATTCTTGAAATGTATAAAACTGGTACTTATTGAATTACCTCTACAGATGAGCTTGTGCAAACTAGGCTTGTGCACAGGTGCTCCTGCTTTTCTCAAGTCAATGTATTTATGAGAAGACATTGATAAGTGTGAGAGTGTTCAGTGTGGGCATGGTGTACGTATCTTCCCTTAAACGGTTCTAAATCTGGGCCCATCTTATTTCTAAACTTTAGCTAGGTATTTCCACCTGCAGGAATTGAGTGATGTGGAGGAGGAAAGCGCAAGCTAAACCAGCAAAGAGATGTTGATAAAACTGCTGACTAGAATTTTTCATTTTCAGGTGCCCGTGAATACCACGTTCAGTTTTTTAGCAACCAGCCAGAGAGGGCGTGGGTGCACGAGAAGCGAGTTCGAGAGTACAAAGGACACAAACAGTATGAGCAATTATTGGCTGAGGCTGCTAAGCAAGCCAGCAACCACTCTGAGAAACAGAAGGTATGATGAATGCTAATTGTCTAGAGGGTTATCTACAGTTCCTGTGCAAGTGAAACTCTTCGTGGGGCAGTTCTGAAACACCGTAGTACTTTACCCTGTAAAGCGTAGTCAGCATTTTGCTGGCAGAAGTGTTTTTCACAAAGATACTGAAAATATTTCTGTACCCTTATGACTTTCGCGTGAAAAGGCTGATAGTGAACCTGCTCTGTCAGTTCCTCATGATGGTAGTCATCCTGGGTATTGGACATAATTTTACATTAGCATTAGAATATTAAATAAAAACAGTGCCTGTGTGTTCACTACTAACCTGTTCTTTGGAAAATACAGTTTTTAAAGGACACGCTTCCAGCCCCTGATACGAGTGGATATGTTCTTTTCCATTGTTTTATTGGAAAGGAAATGTTAGCTACAGGAATTACTTACTGTGTGGATGGACGACTTCAGTCAGTATTTATGCTGATCAAAATATTGATGTGGAAGGAAAAGTGTTTATAGAAAAATGTGGAGGATTTAAAAGATAAATTAGGATTAATTCTGTGTCTCATAACAGGGTTACGGGCTTGAGTACTGCCTGTTCTTGTCTTCAGTGAAGTTGTAACTCTGGGCAGACACTTTTAATTGTGATGGTCGTATGAACAGCTCGAGTGTCTGCTTGTACCCTGGGCTGGGGATTCACTGTCCACCTTTCAAAAACATCCTCTAAATGAACAGCTTCAATCTGCTGTCTGAGAGATTTAAAGAGCGTCAGGATTGAATTTTAAGTGCTTATATGGCAACATCTTCAATGTAATTATCTGCTTGTCTTTGTTCCTTAAGATTCGCAAACCAAGGCCGCAAAGAGAGCGTGCTCAGTGGGATATTGGTATTGCCCATGCTGAGAAAGCATTGAAAATGACTCGGGAAGAAAGGATAGAACAATACACCTTCATTTATATAGACAAAGAACCAGAGGAGGTTTTGTCAAAAGCCAAAAAGACTGCTGCTTCTAAATCGGAGACCAAGAAGAACCGACGACCGAAGCCAGCTTCAAACACCCAGCCAGAACATGCCAACGTGGCAGCAGCATCGCCTTCAAATGCTGAGGTGCGAAGACAAAGCCAACGGAGGCAGTCAAGTGTGGAAGAGGAGGAGCCACCTCCTGTGAAAATTGCATGGAAGACAGCTGCAGCTAGAAAATCCTTGCCAGCTTCAATAACCATGCACAACTTGGATCTTCAAAAATGTAACATGTCTCCAGTTGTTAAAATTGAACAGGTTTTTGCCCTTCAGAATGCTGCTGGGGATGGAAAACTCATCGATCAGTTTGTTTATTCCACTAAGGTATGTACTTTGTGTAGTGACTCCTCTTTTGTTCATAAATTATCCCAAGTCTGTCTTAGTGTGGAGCTTAAACTTGTGTCCACCAAGCTTTCACGATACACATTCCTTTCATTGGAGAGATTAAACCTGACAAAAGACAGATGTGATAACAGAATCTTTTGGTGCACTGAACTTTTCATTTCAGTGCATCCAGAAGTCTCTGGCAGTAACCATTTTGACCGGTGGCAGAGGAGCTCCCTACAGATGGTCACATTTTTGTTCATAACACATTCAAATTATTAAAGCTGTTTAGTTCCAGCTTCCTAGTTGAAATAATCCAGAAATTCTCTGTAAATCTTAAAATCAGCGGATTTGTGGGAAATAGATGAGATGACAAAACTGTTACTAATTTATTAAAAAGTAATAATGACGTTTTGTATAACAGACTTTTAAAATGAGTTCTGCCTCCTAGCTTCCTTCAGGTGCACAGCAGCTTCTCACAGTCAGTGTAAGGAAAAGGTTTAGGACTGTTTCTCTGCCTCCTTCTTCTGCCTCTCTACCTGGAGGGTATTTATTTCATCCTAAGCATTATAGAGAAGGTAATGTTTAGAAAAGTCACTGGAATTTTCTTTTTTTTTTTTTGTTCCTTGTCTGTAAGGGGAGATTGAGAGGGATGGAAAGTTCTGCAGGGAAGCAGCTCCATAGTAGAGATCACCATGTGCATGTGTTGCTTTGGAGAGCGTTGAATGTTTCTGTTCTGTGATTTAGGAGTAGGTCAACGTGCCTGTTGGCAACAACACCTATATGAATAGGTTAAGATAATATTTTTCTTTTTTTTTTTCTTTTTAAGGGAGTTGGTAACAAAACAGAAGTAAGCGTCAAAGGACAAGAGAAACTTAATTCTTCATCAAATCAGAGAAATGAAAAAGCAGCAGTGCAAAACGCGTCCTCTCCTGAAACAACTTGTGGGTCAACAGGTAGGTGAAATTGCAGAATCCTTGTCTGAACTTCAGCAATCTAGCATTTAAATTAAAATAGCAAACCTGGCATTTTCTCGTTAGTTAAAAACTATTATTAACATCTTTCTGTTTACATAATAGTAGTAACAAGCACGGCTAATATAACACATGGCGAGCCCAGATGCTTGAGAAACACAGGATGTCTCTGTGATGGGATTCGCTGGTTTGGCCTCTGAACTTCTAGCGTTTGCAACTTGCAGTATCTAAGTCAACATATGAGAAGGATGGATGCCTTGTGGAGAGCAGATGGCAAGTTGTTTTAGAAGACAACGTAGTGGATGTGTGTTAGCAGAGTATGGTAATGCCTTTTGGCACCAAATGTAAAAAGGGATCAAAGGAAAAGAATCTGGAAGTTCAGTAAGGAATGGCTCTGAATCAGGCTGGGTGTTTTCCTAGACTTTGTTGTTGAGTTCCTGCATGACCTTTGTAAAGGATAGTGATTTCTTTTTTTTAAACTGCTTCAACTAACTCCATCAGCAAAATGAGCTAATGCTTGCCCTCCAAAGGCATTTTAGGGGCCCCATCACAAAGCACCAGGTTTTGAAGTGTTATGTCTGAGGGAGAAGAACCACTGAAGCAAATAATGGAGCTTAAGACTGAAAAGGGGAAGCCTGAAACAAGCTATTTGAAGTTTAATTTGTAGTACAGCGGTAGAGGAAGATAAGAAAGATAAACCAGATGAGTGCTTTCTAGACTTGGAACAGAAAAACATTTTTTTCATGTTTTCATTTTTGAGAAATAGCTAATTGGAATTCTTCTAAAGGGATTGAGCTTTTCCTCACCAGCAGAAGTTTGTCTGCAGTGCGTCCTCTCATCATGCTCAAGAGGAGACAGATACCCTTTGGTGAAAGGACGGAGGTTCCTGAAAAGAGGCAGTTTTGAGTCATCCTAAACCAAGAGTTTTTCAAGTTCCTCTAGTCCCTATAGTGACTTCTGTTTTTCACCCACAGATTTTGTACAGGCCGTGTAAAATCCATTGCATGTTTGTTACTGTGCTTGTAATCGTATCTTTGGTATAGTCTCAAACATACTTAGTTTTACATTACATTGGGTATTTAAAAGTAAATTTTGGGTTGCAGCAGAACACCTTGATTGTCTCTCTCAGTCATGGTACAGAAGCCAAAAAAGATGGAAGACTTAGTACAGTACACGTGCTAAAACCCCTCTTTTCTTCTTGAGAAAAAAAATCTCATAACATTGCCAAGTGTCACTTCTGCTTTAACTATCCGTCTGTTTGGTTGTTTCTCCCTTTTCCAAACGTAAAATCAATGAGATTCCAGGTCAAAAACCTCAGTGGTCAACGCACATGGGATCACTGTCCTCTGCAAGCACGCTTCAGTTTCTGTACTTGTGTAGTTTTCAGGTAGCCTTATTTTTATATATGTTGTTTTATGGTCTGTATTTGGGGACTTTACAATCCAGGCTGAGTACTCCGGATATTCTGGTGCAAGTGGGGTTTCCTCTGGTGTTGTCGACAGTGGTTCTTCTTTCCAGGTTCAGTTGCTGTAGCTGCTTCAGTTTTTTCAGAGAGTTGCTGCGTTAATTGCCTGCAGCAGGAGAGGTGGTCGCTGCTTTGTTTCTCTCCCCTGGGAACTAAAGGCTTCACCTTCACAATGGCTCTTCAGACGTAGGGGGGTGAGAATTCTGAGCCTCTCTTTTTTCATTTTCTTAGGTTTTTTGGATACGTAAAACTCCACCTGATAACACCCTATAGAGTGCATGAGCTTTACTTCAGTATACACTCCAAACAGTCATTTTCAAAGCCATTTCCAAAGTCCAGACAGTTATTGGTCCCCTCTCATGGAACGTAACTGCGAAGTCCTTTTTTCAAATTTAAGGTCACCGGAACTTCAGAATACCTTTACGGTAAAGTATTTTACAGAATGACTCTGGGAGTCCTTATGAATAACCTACAGTTAGATATACAGAATTCCATAATGCCGGGAAAATAATTCTGTACCTTGAAATCTGATAATAAGAGAACAACTGTGAGAATTCGTAGTGCCTCTGGTCTCCACATACAGCTGAAACAGGATTAACCTGACCTGACCTGGCCAGTAGTGAGGGAGATTGCTGGTCTGAAACCTCTCCTGAAACTCTGCATCCAAATATGCACGAAGACGGGATAGGAGCGTTGTGGAGGTGATGCACTGGATCCTTGGAGAGCGGGAAGAGGAGAAGTGCCCGTTGCATTGATCAATATTGCTGTCAGCCAATATTAGATGCACTGATTCTGGAGTTCTTTGATACAGGGCTTGCATCTTATTTCCCGCACTACAGTGGGCAGCACAGGGAGAAAATACACTATTGACTAAACGAGTGTTTGGTCACGCTTCCTCAGACTTACTTTAAGCTGCTTCAGAGAATTTTGGCTGAACACAAAGGTGACCGGAGGTGGCCCCTAGCTTTAGTGCGGACATCCTCAGAGGTGTGTGTCTCTCAAAGGACGAGGCTCATTGGAACTGGAAGTTACCGTGTGCTGACATGAAGGATGTTGAGCTGAGTTACTAATTTCTGAATTATTAATAACTCATTGCTATTATTAATTAGTTAATATGCTGCAAAACTTTTTTCCCTTGAAGAAAAACAGCTACCTTTTTCCCCCTCAGAAATACAGTTGTTGAAAAAGCTGTGGTTTTACAATAGGAAAGTTTAGTAACTGAGATATTCCTGAGCCACACAATCCTGATAAAAATGCTCATCCCATTGATCAAGATGAATCTTTTTTTCTTTTTTTTTTTTCCTGGAGCCCTTTTGAAAGGCTTTTTTTCAGTGTCTGATGAAAGCCTGCCTGTCTCTCTAGATATTTTATCTCCTAACAAGAAGATGCAGCGTTACAACTCCAACAGTATAACTATCCGGCACAGTAAGCTAATTCTTGATCACAAGAGTTCGCGTTTTTGCTTGGAAGAATACAAAGTATTTTACATTTGTGTTGTCTTTAGGTGAAACACACAAAACTGAAAAACGGGAATAATGCTTCACCACAGATAACTGTAAATCTTCAGATTTCACTTTTTTGTCAGTACGGCTCCAAGTGTGTGCTTTGTTTCAGAAGTGGCACACGGTGCTCAGTGTTGTGTGCCTGTTTCTCGGCATGCCGCTTTGGGAGGTACTGCAGCATAGAAAGCTCCCCTGGTTCTGCCAACCTTAATTGTCAAAAAACCAGTAGCTCCTACATCATCTCTTGAAATGTCATAATAACCTTCATTAATCTGAGTTTGTTTTCCATGGTAATACTTTCAAAAACTTGTTTTTCACTTTCATTAATTACAATAACACATCGTGATCACTGCTTCTGTTTGTGCTGAGTTTTCCTTCACCTCTCGTAATCTTTAGTTGAGCGCTGAGATTTCGTATCGATGGCACGTGTCACAGCGTGGTTCTTGCTTTAGGTTTTTGTGTTCGCCAGTTCTGAGAGAAGCCTGTTCCCCGCAGAGCAGGGGACAGAACTGGCGTTTGGAGTGAAAACTTGGAAGCTGTGTTTGCATCTTAAATTTCTAGCTTGTTTTAGTTCAAGAAGTTGATTGTATATACCTTCCCGTAAACACCAAAGATGGACTATTTGGTTAAAAATGAACCAAAGTGAAAGCTGTGCTTGAGAGGTGTGTTACAAAAATCTGTTTGCCATAAATTGGATTCCAGCTTTTTGTGTCACTCTGTTACTGGTGTCTTTTTCTGAAGCTGATCTCTGTCTATGGAATCAGAACGTGTTGTCTGCAACCACAGCACCAGTTGGCAAATAGCTTGGAACTGAATTTAAAAATAAAACATTCAAAAGAGGAAAAAGTCTTGGTTTCGTTACTTTATCTGTTGATTCGGTGTTGAACATCTTGCTGTACCTCAGAAATACAAGGAATCGTATAATGGAAACCTTTCTCCTTCTTCAGGTTCTGTAGAAAAGAAGCAACAGAGAAGATCGATTCGAACCCGCTCAGAGTCTGAGAAATCCACTGAAGTTGTGCCAAAGAAGAAGATCAAAAAGGAGCAGGTTGGCTTCCTCCATGTAGAGAGTTAAAATATATTGTATTCATAAATGTTGTGGCTTATATTGGTGCCTTTTTATTTTTCTCCATTTTTCCCCATCGGGTTTCGTTTTGGACTATCCTTCATGAAATCCCCTTGTCAATACCATTGCTGTGACTCTGCTACTGGCACCTTCACAGTATCAGTCAGGCTATGGAAATGGGAACTCAATGATGCAAGACTCCTAACGAACCTGCCATGTTTACCTTGAGATTTCTGTTATGAGCAAAATGATTTTGTTTCAGTCATTTCTATTTGATGGAATTGCCACCAGGTTCCTTCCTTTTGCTCTTGATTTAGCTGCTGGTTTGTATTGAGGTTTTGTTTTTCAAATGAAATTAGAGTGATTAATCCAACCACTTTTGAAAATGGACTTTAAGAATGATTTAACTTACAGATGAATAGTCAGACTTTTATGTTGGCAGACATCAGCAAAACAGATCTTCTGGGATATACATTTTTTTTTTTTTTTTTTTTTTTCCTTAAGTAGATCTAACATGTACAGGGCATTCCTTTAATCTGGATGTCAGACAGACAAATGTTGTTGCTTTAAAAAAATTATAAAAAAAAATTGCGTGGAAATGAGTAGGAGAGTTCAGTGGATGGACGTTAAAAACTGAATACACTTTTTTAACAAGTTTGTCAAAGTTGTTGGTTCTTTTCCTTCCATGGTTGATTTTCCCTCTTCAAGGGTCTCTCCACTTGAAACCCGATAATTTTATATGAAATATTGCATAGTATAGCTTTTACCAGTGAGAATTTTTTAAAAGGGACAGTCAGGCTAAAGATTTATATGGGAAGGGGAAAAATTGTTTTTATCTCTTTATTTTAATTTATTCTTTGACCTTTATGCTTTGTTTTGCACTTCATTCACTTCAGAAACTGAAAGTGGACCCAGTTGCTTTTTCGGTGTGGTTTTTTTCATATTTTTCTTTTGCTGCCATGGCATTTACATCTGTGTTCAGCAGAAGGATGCTCTAACTCTGGAAAGTTTCTTGCTGAAACTTTAAAGCAACTTAAATGTTGGGCGCAAGATACCCGACACGGTCCCTCAAGCCTCTTGTCGTGAGGTGTTGCAGCCTCTCTGTTCTCAAATGAGTTATTTTATGTTTGTAAATGTTTCTTAATTTAACAAAGGTATAAGAACCAACAATATGAACTTCATGGATCCCAGTTAGCTTTGCTTGCTTCTATTATCTAGCTAACTAAGACTATGAACATTAAAGTGCTTTTCTCAGGAAAAGTATATGACTAAAAATTAAACACAGATGCACTGTAATGCGCATAACCTTGAATGTATTAAGTTATATTTAAAAAAAAAAAATCTTACTAACTTCTTACAATTATGCAACAATATTTGTTACCCAAAGTCAAGTTTTCTTGCAACTGATTCCCAAATTAGTCTGCAACAACTTGGTATAAAATTATAACTGGAACAAGTACAATTAATGGGAAAAACAAAATGTTAATGCTACTGTTACAGTGACTAGTGGAGAAATAAAAGTGATTGTTTAGATTTTATATTTGTATTACGAAATGTATCCTATACAAATCCTTCTATTGTATGTTTTTACCTATTGTACAACAAAATAAAATATTTTTTAAAAAAATTATAGAATAATCCTTAAATATTTGCTAAATGTGTTTCTACATGCATATGTAACCACATTGTAAAGAAGTAACTTGTAATTCTTAACCTCAAAACCAGGATTTTAGGCAACAACTTTCTCCTGTAATTATTATACAGTCGCCAAATTCTCACGTGTTCCATGGACATTGGCAGAACAGTTTCTAAACTTGTCCTTCCCATAGCGGATCGAGAACTTTGAAGCGCTTTTGCGAGATTGTAGACTTGTCTGCTCCAGTGTGTCCTGACATTGAGTTTCCAGCTGGATAGAGCCCTGCGAGGCTGCGCGTCCCCTCGCCCCGCGGCGCCTCGCAGTGCTCTATCCAGAGCCAGGCTCTTCCCGGGGCTCCAGCGCCTGCCTGGGGGAAGCGCCTTCAGCGGCGACGCATTTAGTGTCACTGAACCCGAGTGTCAGCCCTCTCGAGGGGAGCTTGTGCCTACAGAGGTGTGGGGTTGTACGAAAGCGTCAGGGTTGGCTGCCCAAAGGAGCCCCGCTCCTGCCCGCTGGACACGGAGAGAGCTGTCCTGTCGCCTTCGTGCCCGAGGGAGAGGTTGGGAAGGACCCTGCTAGTGACCGTGTGGCTGCCCTTCTCCCGGCACCCCGCGTAGGCAGCTAGGACTAAACCCCGCAGGACCAGAAGCTCACGCTGAGAAGGGGAGGACAGACTCCGTCTGAGTTCAGAGATGCTAATGGCTTAAACTTACATGTTTGCTTCTTAATTCTAGGGAGAAAAATTCCTCTGGTTTTAACTTTGGATTTTCCTATTCAAACAGGTTGAAATGGTTCCACTGACAGCAGTGAAGACAGGATTGCAGAAAGGTGAGTTACAGACGAAAATAAACTTTATTTAAAGTTCGTTGCTCATCACACTTCAATGGTTTTTGTTCTGCGTAAACTGTAGAGGCCTTAACGCTTTCTGGTGGTGAACGTAATAGATGCTGATGTTCGTTTCCCTTGTGAGGGTTTTCTGGTTTTGTCTTTTGTTGTTGTTTGTGCATCGCTAGTTGGAAAGAGTGTTAATGTGCTGTGAGCGTGTAATACAAGTCCTTCTTCTGGACATTTCTTAATTAAAAATAAAAAGGTCTTTGCTTAGCCATATTTTAAAGATGAATGCTGAAGAGGTAATCTCCTAAGGGTTTATCCTCTGTTATAGACAATTTAGTAGCTTCCTCCACTGTGTCAGCACGTTCAGAAGTTTGTCTAAAGGTCTTCCTGAAGTTGTTTTCAGTTAATTAGCTTTTTGGTCAGAATTAAACTAGTATCAAAGCTGCAAACTTAAAATTAGGGCTAGCAAATAAAGTACAGTTCTAGGCTGCCTCTCATCTTTCATTTTCCTTTATTAATTTTAAGCAAAAAGTTGAGAATGTATATTAAAACTAATTTTAGTGTGTTGTGTTAAGGTGCCAGCGAGATTTCAGATTCTTGTAAACCTTTAAAGAAAAGGAGTCGTGCCTCGACTGATGTAGAACTGACGAGCTCAGCTTACAGAGACACATCGGACTCGGATTCAAGAGGACTTAACGACTTACAGGTAAAGGCATATGGTTTCTCCCAGGGACTTGTGTGTTTACTCTGTCAGTATAACAGGCCTTTCGGTTGCATATTGCTAAATATGCGAGCACTATATTTTCTACAAAATTCATGTCTTGTATTGTCTAAAAAGTAAAGCCTAGTCTTCTTCTTTCTAATCCCCTCCATTTTATTGATATAAAAAAAGACACAGTCTTTCTTTACAAGTTTTGCTACTTCTTTGTCTGGTGAAACATTGGGTTAGATCACTGTCAGTTTGGTTTTTTGGAAGGTTGTTAGATTCTGTGGGAATTGGGAGATGCTGCCCTATTTTGGTGTAAAATTGAGAGATGTCTGGAAAAAGTAAAATCGATATCTTTATGGTTTTTTGCTCGTATAGGTAAAAGGTATGTCAAGACGGCAGCGTTCCTTGTTTCATTCTCGTGAAGTTCATCAACTTTCAAGGACCCTCTTGACATATTGAATGATCTTTTAATCAGTGGTGACTTAACTATTTTTTTCCAGAATGTGGTTGTCCTTTGCAAGTGTCTTGTTTGAGTGCCTTGGATTTTTCCTCTTTGTAGGGTAGTTTTGGAAAACGCTCAGACAGCCCGTCAGCTACAGCCGATGCTGATGCCTCTGATGTGCAGTCGGTGGATTCCAGCTTATCCAGGAGGGGAACAGGAACGAATAAAAAAGACACTGTTTGTCAGGTAAATGTGGTGCTGTAAAGAAGTGAATACGAAAGGTGTTCTGTCTATTTCTGTTCGTTTCAGCTGACAGACTTTTCAAATTACGCTACTTTGTTTTAACCATGTCTCATAATTCAACATCTCAGATAAAATACCACGGCTTTTAGGAGTTTTTATGTTCTTGAAATGAAGCTCTCCTGTATGCTAAAAAGCTCAAAAGCTAGGAGCGGTATCTAATCCCTACCTGCTAGCCTAAGTAGGAAAAGTAGATGCTATTTTCTGCTTCTTTTGAAGATTTCAGATGGCCTTTCAGAATAGGGCAGAGTGAGAAATTTCCTGTATTTTTGAGAAAAAATCCTGGAATCTTCTGGCCAGTTTCCTGGTCCACAGTAAGGGAACAGGCTGCTCTTGCTCTTCGGGTGCATGAGGAAACGAGGAGTCCAGATGGATCCTGTAGTGCCTCTCCTGTCTCTGTCTGGGCTCGCGCTGTGAGGAGAGAGAGATGCAGAAGGTGCTGGGACTGTTGTCAGCCCAGGGTCTGCCGTGGGATGTAGGCCAGTTCCTCCTGCCTTACCTTAGCTCTGAAGAGGTTTCAGTCAGTTTCTAGTCTTTTGTTAACATCTGGTGGTTATTTGCATTTGAGCATGTCGGGTACCCTGTGCTCTCTGACGAGCTGTCTGTTTGTTCAAGATCTGCGAGAGCTCTGGCGAGTCTCTGGTGTCCTGCGAGGGCGAGTGTTGCAGCGTCTTTCATCTGGAGTGTCTCGGCTTGAAGGCGATGCCCGAGGAGAAGTTCATCTGCACTGAGTGTAAAAATGGTGAGTGTGTTCCTGCGTCTGAAAAACAGGGAGGGATTTCCCGCTCCGCTGCGGAGCCGTGTTCTGGTCAGAGCAAACTGAGGTGGTGAGTTCCCAGGTTGTGGGAGTGCGTTTGGGTTATTCTATTACTTTTTTAACCTCTGAGGCCAGATTCTTATTTTCCCACCTAGCAAGTACCTGGTAAGAAAGAAAAGTAATAAACCGTTTAGGGTTTTACTCAGAATAAGGGGCTTTTATGTTAATGGCAATTATAGAATTATTATGGATTATAGAAACCAAGTTACCTGTTAAAAGGGAAGAAGCCTGTGTTGCTCAAACCGGTGTAACTGTTCGCTTCAGAATTTTTTTTTTAACAACTTCTGTATCTCAAAGAATTGGCCGTTACAGTTGGGCTTCCTTATTCCTTCTTTTACAAGGGGAACATACGTGCTTTTCGTGCAAACTTCCTGGCAAAGATGTGAAGCGCTGTTCGGTCAACACGTGTGGTAAATTTTATCACGAGGCCTGTGTTCGCAAGTTTGCCACTGCTCTCTTCGAGTCGCGAGGATTCCGTTGCCCGCAGCATTGCTGTACTGCCTGCTCCATGGATAAGGATATTCATAAAGCAAGCAAAGGTGAGAGTAGAGCTGGTTTTGAACAGCGTGAGGAAGCTCAACTGCGTCATCAGAATAACAATGAGTAGAACTCTACCCTCTGTAATGCAGCGTGCAGCAAGGAATGAGGGTTTCCTTCTTAACAAGGTCATTAACTTATATTTCTGGTGGGTGGGAGAACAGCTATCGGCCTGAGGCTGCTGTCTGAGGATACCTGGATCCGTAACACTTGAGTCATCTTTTGTGCTGGGTTTAATGGGAGCCGAGAGTTAGTAGTGCAAGGCCAAGGAAAGGGTCTTTTAAAAGACAGTTAGTAGTGGCCTTTAGAGCAATTATTTTTCAAGAAAAAAAAGAATCCTTTTAGAAATTAGCTGAATTATTCAAACAAAACAAGCAGACTCTAGAATGATTTAAAGCATGTATTTTTTTCTTAACAGAGTTTTAAAGTGAAAGTTAAGAGTTAACTTCTGTGAAAATTTTTTTTAAGATGTGAATGTTTCTTTTAAACCTAGTACTCTGATTGGAGTAAAGTCCAGCCTTGCGTCTGTCTGTGGTGTCTTCTCCCATATCCTGACTGCAGGGTGACATGGTGCATTTTTCTGCATTTATATTGAACAGGTCGCATGGTGAGATGTTTCAGATGCCCCATTGCCTATCACTCAGGAGATGGCTGTATTGCTGCAGGAAGCTTGTTTGTGTCATCCCACATTCTCATCTGTAGTAACCATTCCAAACGGAATCACTCCTCATCAGCTGTAAATGTAGGCTTTTGTTTCGTTTGTGCAAGAGGTGAGCACACTTGTTTTTTCCCCTGTTTTATAGTTCTTCTGTGGTCACTTGTGCAGTTTAGTGATAAAAATTATGTATTTCATAAAGAAAAACTCCCTTAGGGCTCTCTGGGGTTTGAATGCTGCCTGTGATTATTTTATTTAATTTTTTTTTGGTCAACAGTTCTCATGAGAATTATTTTGGTCCATAATATTTGATGCTCAGAAACAGCCACAGGTACTTGTGTTGCCAGTGGGAAGAAGTGGACGCCGAGCCCCCGGTTCCAGCCATTGCAAGCTGAGAATGGAGGCTCTGGTGTTGTTCAGTCTATTAAGCAGAAGGGGATTCTTTCCCACTCACAAACTTCAAACTGTTTAAATTTTTAAGGCTAAAAGGTAGGATTTACTCATGAACTAGAAAAATTCATTTTAATTTGTAACTACCATCACATTTGAGAACTTTGATACAAAAACATTTGCAATACCATATAAGGGAGTTTCTTGCTGGGGTTTTCCATATGCCAGAGTTCTTTTTTGTGGCAGGTAGAACAGTTCCATCATGTTGTCAGCACTTTGCTTTTAGGTTTCTTATCTCGGTTGTCCGGAGTCAGGCTGGACCCAGGATCAGATACAGGGTTATCACAGAAGAGTTTCTGTGGTCTTCCCTGGTTTGAGTGTCAGATTAGAAATGTCTCTGGGCAAGGCCCACTGGTGGCTTTGGTTTGCCCCTGTGAACGTTAATGTGACGAGTTCTGTATGGCAGGATGTGTCTTGTCCTGCTGCTCTGCTCCTACGTGAGGTAGGTTGTAGGATCTTAGTAGCCATTAGAGAGCCGCGCTGATGGCCGTGTCGCTGATGTCAATCAGAAAAGCTGTGTTTGTACTAAGATGTGAACGGAAAGCGACGGCAGGCTTCTGCCATTGGGTTTATCTTAAACGTTTTGTTTTCTAACAGTTTCAAAACACTATTAAGCTGTAATATCAAAATACATCGTGTGAGCCAAACCAGCTAAATGAATTTCTTTGAAGTTGTGTTTTATTAACCCTGTGGCCAGCTACTACAGATGCTTGAAGCTGACTTAAGATCCAAATATCGTAGAAGAGCCTACTTTAGATTATAAATCTGCAGTGGTTTGTTACGCATACACAGGAAGGTGAATCTCCTTGGGAATTTTTTCTCCAAGTTTTGGCTACTTTATGATGCAGAGGTATAAAATAGAGGCCTCCTCCTTCTCTTGGGTAGAACATATGTAAAAGCTTTATGAAAAGGAATACCTGCTCTTTGGCATCCATCTTACCTATATGGCACAGAAATCAGACTTTAGGAGTAGGACTCCAGAACTGAATTACAGGAAGGGACTCTTACGCTTGCTGAAGGTGCAGAGCTGCATTTATTTGCATTCAACATTGTTTTAGTAATTCTCTTTATACCCGAGTCTGGCTTCATCAGAGATGAAACTACAGAAGTCTGTATTTTCTTCTGGCAAAATAAGTGACCTCTGAAGCCCAGCGGGTGGGATTTTCTGTCCTGTACATTCACTGAGTCTTAGTTTTGAGAACTTGAAAAGTTGCAAACCGCTACCGCTGACTGAATCCTCTGTATTTTACGGCAACAATGTACTTGTTCTTCTAGAAAATTTCTGGGGGGTTTGTTTCTGCTGGGTGTAGCTGGAATCAGGTGCTGGTGTGCTTCACCAAAGAGAGATTGTGCAAGGTTTATGTTTAGCAAACTGCCCCGGCTGGGTTGAATTGAGTCCTTCTAGTCATACGTGGCAGCGGGAGGGACGTGGGGCCAGGGCAGCATCTGCGGCAGGAGCACGCAGGGTCCCGCTCCGAGAGAACCGGGGAGCTGAATGCTGTAGAAATCCTTGGGCATCTGTAGGTGAGAACTGTTACTTCATTAGTTTTAGTTGGTATCAGAAGGAGGAACTTTGTATAGATGCAAAACATGACTGAAGTGAGAAAATGTAGCTTTGAAACGATCTATAAAATGTACAAACTTCCTTATAGTGAGGTTCTTGAAATACAGTATATTTTAAGACTTCTTAAACACCTTCCTGAAATATCCTTCGTTAAGCATGTTATAGTTCGCATAATTGCACACGTAGGTCACGCTTGTGTTGTGAATCCCCCCGAGGACGTGCTTCCCAGGTAGGCTGACGCCGTTCGCCTCGCAGCAGGGTTTTAGGCTCCCCGGTTCGACAGCTTCTCCCCAGCACTCGGCTCTGCCTGTCCCACGCGGGACAGAGCTGGTGGCTGTCTCGGCAGCTCATCTCTCCTGCTGCTTTGGGTCGCAGTTTCTCTGTTCGCCCCGTGACTCCCTGGCCAAATGCTTCCGATCCGTAGTGACGGGGCACTCGCTGGGGCTGCCCGCCTCTCTGCAGCAATGGGAAAAACTCTTCTTGGTGGAGAAAGATCCAGAAATACAAACGCATCGTTTGAAATAAAAGTGTATAGGAGACCCGAGTGCGTGACTGCTCCAAAGAGCTGCATTTGGAAGCTGTGGGAGGGCAGGGCTGGTGGAGCTGTACTTAAAAACAAATGGCATAGGACAGAGCTTTCATCCTTCTTTGGTGCCTTGCAGAATCACGGACCCCCCTTGTTGTCGTTTCCAACACACTAAACGCTTTCATAGATAAGATCTTAGAGACAGATTTGTAGTAAAGTGGCATGCTGAGTTCTTGTATCCAACATCTGCTTTTTCAGTTTGTAGCCCCAACTAACAGCCTGACCTTTGATTTGCTGCGGTGACCGTCACCCCCCTGCTCTTCGAATTAGCTTGCCTTTGCCATTTGGGAGGGAGGGTGGTTCACACAGATATAAAATCGGTTGCTTTTCTTGTGCTTTTCTATAAATGCACGAATTAAGGGTAAAAGCACAACTGAAATTCCACATAGAAGCAGCTTATTCATCATAGGTTTTTCCAGTTACTTTTTAATTTAGTCTCTCAAACACATAACCTCTTTCTTAGCGAAGAAACTTCCTGTCAGACTTTTCTTTTTCCTTCATTTTATCTTTTTTTCATTCGCACATAAATGCATTAGAGGTGTTCATTTGGTTTATTTTATTTTCTCCTTTATGGAATCATGGGTAGTTTCATTGCAACTCATCTCTTTCTGTTTGTTTCGTATAGGGCTGGTAGTGCAGGATCATTCAGACCCCCTGTTCAGTTCATATGCCTATAAGTCCCACTACCTTCTGAATGAATCAAATCGTGCTGAGTTGATGAAATTACCTATGATTCCTCCTCCTTCGTCAGCTTCCAAAAAGAAATGTGAGAAAGGTAACCAAAATAGTTTCTTTCTCTTTAATTTACTTTCGCTTTTTCTATTATTTCTCTCTCTTTAAATCAAACGAGAAATGTCTGCTTGTCAAGCACCACTTATTGCTTTTCAGTGAACTTCACTCATTGATTATTGTGAGCGTGTGTTCATGTTGTTGGCAATTTTTTTTATTACAAAAGGGCTTAAAATAATTACTGTCACTAAATTCTCCTTGAAAGAGGTTAAATCACTTTGTATCTGGCCTAGGCTAGTCCAGCTTCAGGGCAGCTGTTGGCACAGGGATGTGGAGAGGAGGCGAATAGAGCTTGATATTGTTGCAGTTCAGTGTCGCCAGCTGCTTAAATTGATTTGATGCATGGAGGCAGAGGGGGGTGTTCTGTTTCAGACCTTCTAGGTAGCTTACGCAGAGCCTGAGAGAAGAAAGGATGTTTCAGGTTACCACAGGTGGGTCCTGTGTCCATCCGAGGGGGAAGGCAGCCCGCGTTTCTGTCCCTTTGTCCCCGGGGCTGTGTCCCCCCGCCAGCCTGGGCAGCTGCGCTCCCTGCGGGACGAGCTGCGCGTGGGGGCCGCCGGAGCTGCCCCCTGTCCCCTGCAGAAACACCCGCACCTCCGGGCAGAGCGAGAGAGCGTTTTCTTCTGGCGTGGGTGGTGCTGCAGCATCTCGCTGTACCTTATGGGGAGATAACCGTTGTCTGCATAAAATACTCAGATGTAATATTTTATTCCCCACAGAAATTTGATTTCCCGAGAGTGTTCAGAACCGGTGCCCAATTAACCGTTCTAAAGTTAGGTTATTTTGAACGTTGCTAGATTGATGGCTTTCAGTAGTTCCTGTAATTCCTGAAAACAAAAATTATTTTGAGCCCTCCGCTTAGCTTGAGCAATATCTTACTAATGCATCCTGAGAGCGAAGTCTTGGTTTGTTTTCTTGCTTAGCAATGAAAGTTTTGTGTTTGATTTCGTTTGATTTTTTTTTTTTTTTTTTTTTTTGCATCTCTTGGCATTTTACTATGTTGGATAATGTTTCAGTAATTTACACTGGGTCTGTATTTCCTCTGAAGTAACATTTGCAAAAAAATATTTTAAAAGTGAAAACTTTATTATGGGTTTGGGGAGCTCTGGAAAATCCATATGGTTGGATTTTACGGTTTTTAGCAGAGGAAATACAGTATTGGTCATGCAACCGATTCGTTTAAGGAATGCTTATTGTGACATGCAACAATCAATTAATGCAATGACATTTTTTAAAGTCTATAGGTGGACAAGATTTTCTGATAAATGTTTGAAAGTTACTATTCACACTTCTTTTGATATTATGTGCTTGAAAATTGCTTTAAATACTCTCAAGTCTCTACCAGATTATCCATCTGGGACGCAAAAACTTGTTCTTTTTAAAAAAAAAAAATATATCTATAAAAATGTGTATTTATATTTCATATACTTACATATATAAAATATTACAATATGTATAGTGCATCAAGTCTTATTGTATGAGCTGCTTTGTTCGCTGAGGGTGGCTTAGAGATGTGCTGTGGCTCTCCACATTCAATACATCTGCCAAAATGCAAGCCAGCCAAAACAACTTTTGTCCAAATAAGTGTAAACTGCAGAAATGAATGATAACCACTGCGCTAAGATTTCCTTTGTGCGCAAAAGGAACTTACGGGATGGGGACAACTTGTGTGGTGTCTCATGCTGCATTATGGCTTGTGCTCATACCGGCAAACTTCTTCTTTGTGGAAGAAACAGACTTATTACAATTCCTTTGTAACATTCTTGGTACAGAAAAGCATTGATCAACCTATAGGCTGCAGGGGGGTTTAATGCACACTAACTGATTGCTGAGGGATTCAGTCATAACAATGTGGATTGAAAAAGCATTTCTTAAAACTTTGGTTATTTGTCATTGTTTTGGCCATGCCCAAAGAAATAACCCAGGGGTTTGGCCGTGCCCAAAGAAATAAGCGCTAACAGCACCGCTTCCAGAGGCAGTGCTTCCTTTGGGAATGTTCCTTCTCCTGCCAACGTCCCTCATGTTTGAAAATCACTCAGCTGCTTGTTTGTGTATCTTTGGTGCAGTTACGAGTCGCAACTCGCACATCAGATGGCCGATTGCACTGCACGGTCTTTTTTAACCAACATTGTTAAGTTTGACTCGATCCCTCTGTCTTGCCATTTTCTTCTGTGAGGCAAATGAGAATGGAGAATGGATGAGTAAAATGAGTGTCAGTTGTGATGCACAGGGGGAAGCAAGTCCGTCCTTCTATAAACCAAGCAGGGTTTCTTTGTTTAAAGGTGGAAAACTGTTATGCTGTGAATCCTGCCCAGCTTCCTTTCACCCCGAGTGTCTCAACATAGAAATGCCTGAAGGATGCTGGAATTGCAATGACTGTAAAGCTGGCAAGAAGCTACGTTACAAGCAGATCGTTTGGGTCAAGCTTGGAAATTACAGGCAAGTTCACTATTTTTGTTTTCTAATGCTTTGGGTGTTTTTAATGTACTGTAGAATTACAGGAAAATAACTTAAAGCAGCTCAGTCTTCGTAAACAAGAACTAGAAATATAATAATATGTCTACTTTGTGTCAGACATCAATGTTGCCCTTTAAATTAAATTCTCCTGCTTTTTCCAGGCAATGATGGAAACTTGATTGCGCTTACATTTGATCTCTAGAGCGTGATAGGGATATGGAAAACCAGGGGCTGTCTTATAGAACCGAGATGTCCTAGCTTGTGTTTGCTGTTAGTCACCTGCAGGAATACAAGCACTTATAGGTGATCTTACAAGTCCACTCTTGTGCCGCGTATGTTCTTACAAGGCTTGTCTGAAATCTGGAATAAGAACTTCTCCTGTGTTTTACACGGTGCTTCCCAGGTATCGCTAAAGGGAGCCTTGATTGTATAAGGAAGGAGTTAATTTCCTTAAGAAAGGAAAACTGCCTTTCATTTCTCAATGTGGTTAGGCAGACTCAGAAGCCAAGGCTATAGTTCAAGGAACTTACGTTCTTCTTTTTCTTTTTTTTCCTACTTTTCAGGTGGTGGCCAGCAGAGATCTGCAATCCCAGGTCTGTGCCTCTCAACATACAGGGCCTCAAACATGATATCGGGGACTTCCCAGTATTTTTCTTTGGTTCACATGACTACTATTGGGTACACCAGGGCAGAGTTTTCCCTTATGTTGAAGGAGATAAAAGCTTTGCTGAGGGGCAAACTAGTATTAACAAGACCTTCAAGAAAGGTAAAATCAAACAAAGTTTATAGTGGTTTATGAAAAAATTCCACGTGTTTGTGTCTCCATCACCACTTAACCTGCATGGGAATATTATGTGACTAGTGTTCTGTGTTCATGTAAAATTGCAAACATTATATAGATTCCTTGACTACAGATGAAAATGTGTTTCTTTAAGTGCCTACTCATTGCGTATCGTTGTGGGCAAGTTCAGTTCTTCCACAAACTGGGAAATGTTGAGATGGAGCGTGGGCTCTGCTGCATGGGATCATTGTTCAGTATCTCCGTACCTACTGAAAAGTACCTGATGATAGATCCATGATATACTGCAATAACTCATTTTTAGCTTGTGTTTTTGCTTATAGAGTTCTATCCCTAGCCTTTAAAAAAATAAATTAAATACATACATGTATATATTTGATTAATAGCACCTTGGTGCTAATGGTTTTTATTTTGAACTCCTTTGCACAGCACTTGAAGAAGCAGCAAAGCGCTTCCAGGAGCTGAAAGCACAAAGAGAAAGCAAAGAGGCATTAGAAATTGAAAGGAATTCAAGGAAACCTCCACCTTATAAACACATTAAAGTGAGTTGGCTCCTTTATTTTCCTGTTTTTATTCTGTGCATGAGTAAGCTATGTATTTAAACCAATATTTGCAACAATTCCAGTTTAAGGAAATTCAAATCAATCATTTTGCGGTTCTCTTCAAGAATCTTTTGTTCTGTCTTATAGTACCGTAACACGTTCTTTCAGCAGAGTATTTCTGAAAGAGGGTTAATGCTTGAAGAACAGTTTTACCTAAGGTAGAATTCTGCTGGCTGCAAGCTCACGTCATGTGTCTTAGATCCGTGCTGGCCATTACAACTTACTGAACTTTGTTAACGCTGAACTCCGTATGAGTGGGAATACCGACTGCTCATCCTCCCGCAGTCGAGCTCTTGCCAGCAATTTTGGGGACACAGGGGCTTGGTGTTCCTTTAATGTTTTTTGTTTTAGTTGGAAGAAATGCTAGTGATGAACTTGATAAACTTTGTGTGCTTTGAGTTCCTGAACTTTACTGGGGAGAGACTCGTGCTGTAGTGTCTGAAGTCATTGAGTTTTACTGTTCTTCACTAAAATTGCTTACTAGTGGCTTCTCTGAAGAGGGTACGTCCCCAGTGAGGTTGGCAGCTGAGTGGTGACAGATGCCATGTGCATGTGTCTGCTTCTGAATTGCAGGAAGTGTATTTGTTGTGACACACTAACCTTCAAAAGGGTCTAGAAGAAAAATGACGACATAATCATTATTTTCTTGCCTTCTCATGTCAGTTGAGGATTGGCCTCCAATAAAGCTGCTGCGTTTGTGCCCTTTGTGCATCGTCATCTTCATTTATTCTTTTTTTTCCTTTGTTCCGCAGTCCAACAAGGTGATAGGGAAGGTTCAGATTCAGGTGGCTGATCTGTCGGAAATCCCTCGCTGTAACTGCAAGCCGTCAGACGAGAACCCCTGTGGGCTGGAGTCGGAGTGTCTCAACAGGATGCTGCAGTACGAGTGCCACCCCCAGGTGTGCCCGGCGGGAGAGCGCTGTCAGAACCAGTGCTTCACCAAAAGACTCTACCCCGACGCCGAAATCATAAAAACTGATCGACGTGGATGGGGTCTCAGGACAAAAAGGAGCATTAAAAAGGTAGGATTACAAAGGACAGAGGTCGTGATAGCCATCGGCATAGTTTTATGTGAAATGTGAATACAGAAACAGCGCGTGGCTCTGCTGCCTTTTTCTTTTGAGTGAGCTTATTGCTTAGACGACAAATCCCTGGTGCACATAGGCACGTCTTGCCTACTTGATGGTTAAAATGTAATGCTTTTTGTGATGATTAGAGCATAGTTTTACAGGAAATGCTTTTTTTCTGTGCTGCTTCCCTTTATCATCATAAGAAGTAGTAAGTGTGGATTTCTTCTTTCTGTTTGCCTTTACTCTGCAGGGTGAATTTGTGAACGAGTATGTTGGTGAGCTAATTGATGAAGAAGAGTGCAGGCTGCGGATCAAACGTGCACATGAAAACAGTGTAACCAATTTTTATATGTTGACTGTAACCAAGGTAAATATTATGTCTTGTTCAATATAAACTGTTTATGGTTGAAGGTGGGGGCAAAATGCTGGCAGAAGCATCCTTCCACCTTTGGTGTACGCTCAGGGGAAGGGTCTGTGTTTCTCTTAACGGAATGCTGAAGAGCTGAAAGAGAAAGGCTGTGTCTCAGCTTGGGCACTCTCTGCCTGTTTCACTTCTGCTAGCACAAATATTCAGACACTTCTTCATAAAATTAACTCTGCAGGGAAAACTTACCACTTAACTAATTTAAAATAAACATATTTATTGCTGCTTTAACCAGTAGTAGTCACTTGTCAGCAGAAAACCATTGTTTGTTTGTAAGTACTAAATATGTCTTTGTGGTTTTATTTGAAGGACCGGATAATAGATGCTGGCCCAAAGGGGAATTATTCTCGTTTTATGAACCATAGTTGTAATCCAAACTGTGAAACACAGAAATGGACAGTGAATGGCGACATTAGAGTCGGACTGTTTGCTCTTTGTGATATTCCTGCAGGTAGGAAGATGGCACTGTTTTGCATGTCTACTTTTGTCTTGAAATGGCTAAGTTCCTAACTTGGCCATGTTTTTGGGTTTTCTTTCTGAAGTTACTTAATACCAGTGCCGTTTATAGGAGCTTTGTCATTCATTGGAGTGGAATCAAATGTCTGAGTTCCGGTTTCAGCAGGGATCTTATAGTTAGAAATAGTTTGAAACTGAAAGCTCCTGTTAGAGCTAACTATGGGGTTTGCTGCAAAGCGCAGTGTTAACTCTGCGTCATGTAAATGCTTATCATATGCTTTCACCAATGTTTATTTGGTGTGGTGTTTTCTTTCCCTGGTAAGTGCTTTACCTGATCCGTCATTTTACCTGGCTCTGTGGGATAGTAACAGCTGGTGCTTTCAAAGTCAATGCACCATTCCAAGCTTGCCCTTTCAAAAGCAGCTGCTGCTGGGTCTCACAGAGCACAGAGAGAGAAATGCTATTGAAGTGTCATTGTCATGACGCTGTCTGTCCTCTGTGTCTGTGTGGGTCAACTGTTTTTCTTTAAATTTTAGGAATGGAGTTAACGTTTAATTATAACTTGGATTGCCTGGGCAATGGTAGGACCGAATGTCATTGTGGAGCAGAAAACTGCAGTGGTTTCCTAGGAGTGCGTCCAAAGGTACATGGATGAAAATTGAAGCTTCTCTTCCCAAATCCAGAGATCTAGTGAGAGTAGGGCAGAGAGGCGTTTCTTTTATTTACCTCTTTACTTTAGTCTGTGTAATACTTTGCACCCTTGAAAGTCTCTAAGGATTTTAGTTATGCACTGTAGTGCTGTTGTGTCTAGGGTGAAGTTCATTTACCAACTGTGTTAATTCAGATACATGGGAATGGGTATTTCTGGCTTTTATAGCTTAAAAGCTTTTTGAGTGCATTTAATTTGAGCATAGTTCATGCAAATAATAACCCAAAGTTGATTAGATTAATTTTAATGCAAGGGGTTTATAAAGTGACTGTATGCTATGATCTTTGTAATTGCTAGACAGCATTTGCAACGGCAAATGAAGAGAAGGTGAAGAATGCAAAACTAAAGCAGAAGAAACGGAAAATAAAAACAGAACAGAAGCAGATGCATGAAGACAACTGTTTCCAGTGTGGAGATGGGGGAGAACTAGTCATGTGTGATAAAAAGGACTGTCCCAAAGCGTACCACCTCCTATGCCTTAACCTGACTCAGCCACCTTTTGGTAAGAGCAGTTGTGTGGCTGCCTATTCATCTTTTCTTCCTGCAGCAAGACAGTGTTTGAGCTGAAATGCAGTGTATTCATTTACATTAAATGCAGCACGTTTGCCTTTCTAACACCACTCACTTCTAGCACCACATCAGGTGGCAGTGTTCCTAAATGAGAACCAAAGGACAGAGAGGCGTTGTAATACTTTCTAATGTTCTTCTTCTTGCACCTCTTTCTTTCCTTGGATTTATTTGGATTGAAATATAAGCATCATCTTGATGTCCCAAGGTCACCAAGTGCAAATCAAATGACAGTTCAAACCACTGACATAGCAAGCATGACGTGCAGGGCTCGATTAATCAGTAAATACGTTTAAATTATCTACCGAATCCTGATGGCATGTATCTTCCATTTGACTTTTTTCATGTTAGCTTTTTGTAGCTGGGGCTCAAATTATTCAGCAATACGACATCTTAATCCAATTGCAGGATTTTGTAAAAGTCGTCATCTCTTTCACCTTCCTGATTCCAAAGACTTCAGTGAAAATAATTGGAAGTCCAGTTTCGTCTATGATTAAATTAACCAAAAGGCTGCCATGAATGCAGCTGGATCTGTCACGTGTCTTTTCAGCATGTTAGAAACATGGAAGTTATCCTCAAAATAGCTTACTTGCTGGCACCAGCAGCAATTTCGGTTGGGTAACTAACTTAGTAACCCAGCCAAAAGGGACTTCAGCGAGGCTCGGGCACAGCAGCGAGAATCACTGGCTTTTCCCCGTTGGCGACGTTCAGTGTGCCTTTGCAGCCTGAGGGCTCAGCACACGGTCACACAAGTACGTGTCTGAATGGTTTGGGGGATCTGGGGCTTTTTATGCTCAAATATTTTGTTTCAAACAACTTGTTCTGAGCCGTTTCTCACTTATTTTTCAAAACTAATGCATTCGGTCTTCTACATCAAAGTACACTGCCACTGAACTACATCTTAATTTGGAGATACCTGTCTAAGCGAGTGCTGTGTCCAGATCAATGAGAGGTGCTCACAAATCAGAAAAATGTACAAAAACAAACTCTGCATCTTGCAAGGACATTTGGTGCCTTGACGCCAGAGGAGGTTGATCTAACTATTTTAAGCTCTGGTTGTGCAGGCAGCAATGTTTTCAGCCAAGTGAGGCCTGAAAAATGCAAAATGACTAAGAACTGTTTCCAGTCAGATTCTTGTAAATGAGAAGCAGAAGTTGCGACTACAGTAAGAGCTGATTTTTCTGAACTTCCTTTGCACTCATCTGAACAATTGCAACAAGGGGTAAGGGTTAAAGGCCAGTGCTGTCCCTGAAATGCACTAATTTCAGCTTTCTGTCTCTCTCTCCTCCCTTCCCCTCCCATCCCCAGGAAAGTGGGAATGTCCCTGGCATCAGTGCGACGTCTGTAGCAATCCTGCAGTTTCCTTCTGTGAGTTTTGCCCTCGTTCCTTCTGTAAAGATCACGAGAAGGGAGCCCTGGTGGCATCAGCGTTGGATGGCCGTCTCTGCTGCTCCGCACATGACCCCAAATCTCCCGTGGCACCTGAGTACTGGAGCAAGATAAAGTGCAAATTGGAACCACAGAATCCTGTAGAAGAAGCAAAGGAGTGAATTTGGTTAAAAACGAACAAGGGAGGGGCGAAGAGGGGCAAACAGGCGATGAACTTGAAGAGACTGCTACGACACATTCAGTCTTTGTCATCGGAGCCGTGGTGTGTGAGCTGGGAACGGGACCATTTAATCTTAGCAAGCAGAAGCAGGCAGTGGTGTTTGTTTTTTATTGTTTGGTCTTTCTTTTACCCTTGAATGTGCCACAGCAGCTCTTACTGTCGGAAACCAGAAACGTCTTGGCCTTCAAAGAAAAACGTAGACCTTTCGACAGTGAAAAGAATATTCTGTTTAAAATATGTTCTTTGAGTGTAGAAAGCAAAGCATAGCAACATATTTATTTATTTAATTTTTAAAGGGTGTTGAAGATCTGTTTCTGATCAGTCAACGTGTCTTTAAAAACAAAATAGCAAAGCCAACATAACTTTTATGTCTAGTTTACGAAAAGAATAAAGCCTCCCCACTCTGTGTAACACTGAGATGCTGTAACGACAGATGTGGGTTTCGGACCAGGTGACCCTGAAATGCCTCCATTCCAGTACTTATTTTTAAAGGCATTTTGAGAAGGTAGGTTATGTATCATGTTAACGTATGAATATTATTGTAAGGCGTTTCCTGTGAGAAATCAGGTGTATGACTTCTTGGAAGTGCTTGTAACACGAGATCTGGTATTGGTTAAGGAGGGCAGAAATCATAGTTCCTTGCTCGAGAGCTATAATCGATGTTTGCAGGCAGGTGGAAATTCAGAAGGAGCTTAATTGCACAGTGGTCATTCCTTTATCCCACCTCATTTGGAAAACCTTTGTAGTTAGGAGAGCTTCCCGGCTCGGGCACGTACTGCAGCTCACTCAGGTGGCAGCGGGAGCTCTGCCATTGAGTTCTGTAGGTGGAGGATTGTTCTGTGCCTGTGTGTTTGTCACCTGCCAAGTCTGTGCTTGTTTTATGGCAGTTATATTACTGGGATTCTTTATTGCCGCCTTCTCAGACTCTCATTAGCTTCAAAAGAAATTTGAGCGCTGAAGGAATCCGACCCATGTGCATGTTTGTTTTGATTGAATGTTTAGATTTTTTTGCTGAGAGAGCTCTTCTAACTTTAATCGTCATTGTTAATGAAGCTAAGAAAAATCTCAGCACTTCTTCAATGAACAGGGTATTTTCTGTGTCTGGGGAACGGGGCCGCATTCACAGCAGCCAACTTCAGCCTCTTGAGATGATTCTCTCTTGGATTTCTTCTGTTCATCAGAGAGACGGGCTCCTTCAGTGAGGCTTTTGAAGTGGCTTAGGCAGGCTCCTGCTCCAGACTTTCTTTCGAAAACTTGTCCTCTTCCATTCCTGTGCAAGGAGCCTGGGGGTTCCAGTTTCCCCAGGCTGAAGTTAGGCTGTGCTGAGCCGCCTCCCCTGGCCCTGCGTCGTACACAGCGCTCTGCCTCTCCCCCTGCCCTGGTGCAGTTAGTGTATTTTTGACTTGTACGCTGAAATTAGCTGGCTTTTTGCTAATGGGTATTGAAAACAGTCACAAATGAAAAGAACTAGTATCAAGTGTTGCTGGCATCTGGCTAAATTAAGTCTTTGAATTAAGAACCTTGTCTCTGGAAAACTGCTTACATAAACCTACGGGAATGTGGTGACTTCTCAGTTCAAGAAAATAGTAGGCTGAGAAAGTACACGTGGGAGTTTAGAACACGTCTTGCCTCTGGCTGGTGTCCTCAAATTTATGTACCGGGGGGGAGGATTTTTTTGCGTGCAATTGTACAATTACAAAATACACTACAGTCTCTTTAAGCAGCCGCTGTGCCATGGAACTGATCTGGCAGTTCGTCTTGTGAACGCCTGCAGGCGCCTTTCCTACAGACTGGAGGTGCCTGGGGTGGGACGGCTCTGCGGGTCTCCTGGGTCGCTTCACGGTACAGGGGGCTCCTGGGATCTCTAAAGCACTTCATCTCGTGGTCCGTACTGCAGTGAATGTCTGAAACACTACTCTTGCTTGAAAGCAGTGCTATATTTTGGTATTTTTTACAAAAAAAAAATTTACAAAAAGGATTTTATTTTTCTTAACATTTTGTGTGATAAATGTCTCTTTTTAAGCTCTTACTGGGGGTGTTGAACCTTTTCAGAAATTCCAAATGTAGCTCTTGCTACCGTGTCTGTAAGGCCCAATGTGTTTACTTTATATTATTTATTAGGCTTGGTGATGTTCAAATGATTTTTCTCTGTGAGCAGTCTGAATTTTGCAGAACTGCTGCGGTGCGAGTGCACCCCCCTGCTTTTCCACGCGGTGTCCACGGGACGCGCTGACGGGAGGGGACGGTGTGGCAGCACCGGGACCCTCACCAGGGAGCAGGCGAGAGCCACCAGCCTCGGTCACCAGCCGGGACCTGCTGCTGGGACGTGCCGGGGTGCCGAGTGTCACAGAGCACGCGGAGGTTCACAGAAGGCTTAAAAACTTGTAAAATGCTGTGAATTGAGGCCTGCTGCTACTCCTGTGCCGTGCTGCTCGATGTCTTGGTTAACTTTGTTTTCAAACTTCTTACAGGTGCTCCTTTTTTCCACCAAAAAAAAAAAAAAAAAAGATTAATAATAGCCAACAGCTGGGCTTGGACTTTAAAGGGAAAATAGATTGGTTTATAAGCTTGTACAACTTAGGAACAGAGAGTCTGAACTGGATTTCACGCTACTGGAGAGAAGGTGAATCTTTCAAAAAACTTTAATAGTCTTAGATAAGAAAATACCTAATTCAAAGTATCTTGGTAACTGTAGGGGGTTTGTTCTTTATGCCAAACACAAAAGGTTAAAATACACATTTTAACTATTTCTTTGCAAACTGAGTAACGATAATGCAATTCCTTTGTAAGGAAAAGATCGAATAGCTGCTTTGCTTATTTGGCACCAGCAGAGGGCGAGTCAGTTGCTGAATTAAATTTGTGGGGTCTCTAAAATGAGATAATTAATACTGGGTATTTTGGTGGCTTCATGCTGAGGCCTGGAAGAAATCCACAGAGCTGCTGGTGATTTCGGTTGGGAAATTCTGCTGTTTAAGACTGTCAGTTGTTCCTTACCGCAATGCACCCTCGTGCTTTTTTCCCTTACTTTTGCTTTAATTTTTTGCCACAGCGCCGCGCTTCTGGCAAAGGCCGGGCTCCAGCGCTGTCAGCCGGGTGCTCTCGCGTCGGGGCTGCGCTGCAAAGTTACCGGATTTTGTTGTTTAGCGGAGCTTTTCCTCTCCGGTCGCACCTTAGCGCAGCGCAGAGGCTCTGCAGGCCATGGCCAGCGGTGCAGGGGCTGGTCACTGCCCTTCTCTACAGACACGGGGTGAGCGTTAGTTATTGCAGCTTCCGCATCAGTGGTATAGGCTTGGCCTGTCGACGGACTGTTGAAGGCGTTTGCAGCTCAGGAAGGATAACGTTAAAGGCAATTTTGTGGGCAAATTACCTTCTCTGGTCACCACCATGGTCTTAGAGAATCTGTTAAAATGGACTAATAGGGCTGGAATGTTTAATTTTGGCCTTTCTTCTAAAAAACCTTCTTGTATCTTAATTTCAGGATAGTATGGGAAAGACACAATTACTAGACGTAATTAACAATGAGCATAAAATCTGTATATATGGAAACTTTACAGAAATATGTGGGTGGGGCGGGGGAGGAGGGTGGGAGGGGGGATGTCCAACGCTGGTACGAAGTAGTCACTTTAACATTGAAACCTCTGCCTCATTGAATTCAGGGTTTAATGTACTTGAAGCTCTGCGGTTCCTTATACAGCTTTTTTTTTTTTATTTATACATAACTTTCTTTTTTTTTTTTTTTATACTACATTGACAATGTCTTTGACGTCCCTGAAGTCACTTTCCGCTCCCGCTGTACAGTGAGTCTCTGGCAAACGGCGAGCGTTCCCAAGCGCCGTCCGGGTTGTGCGTGTCCCCACGGGGGGTGTTGCATGAGAGACGGCAGCCGGGGGGGGGGGGGAGCGCTGCCCGTTTGCCTTCCGTTTCTCATCAGCTTTCCCCCGCCGTTTATCTTTGTGTAGCAAAAACATTTGCACTTACGATACACTCCTACACTTTGGATGTATTCACGATGTTGTTCTGAGGAAAAAAAAAAAAAAAAGGGCAAAAAAAAAAAAAAAGCCAAAAAAAAAAAAAAAAAAGCTGTTTCCTATTATATTCTATTCCTGAGTGAGGAGCTCAGGTGGTCGTTACCCCTGTGAGGGGCTGTCTCACCGCTCTGGAGAGAGGGGAGTTGTTAAGCTGAAACTGTCTGTGCTCTGCATGGGAGACTTCTGTAATTAATGTGAAATCAAAAAGGGAAAACGCGTATGAATTTGCCAAAGCCATTCACTCATCCCCTGTTCCTCGCGTGGCACTGGCTGCCCGGGAGTTGTGCACAGAGAGAAGGGAGCTGCCTCTCCTCGCCCCGTCTCTGCCAGCGCCGGGAGGTGGCCATGGTGGCCCTCCCCGGGCCTCCCCGCGCCGCCGGGCACCGGCCCCTTCTCAGCCGCGTCTGGGGCGGGAACGGACCGGAGGGAAAAAAAGCGTTTCCTATTCACTGGTGGGGCTGTATCTCATTTCTGGTGTCACTTTTCCTTTTCAATCAAGCCGATGGCGTTACCACAGACAACAAGGTGCTCCGGTGGCGTTTGGGCTGGTGGAGAAGGGGTGGGGGCTCCGGGGGGGCTGTGGGAGACGCGAGCGATGTTGCACAACACAGATACCTGCAGATTCCGTTTCCATTCCCGTGTACTCTCTATCTGTACGGATGACCTTTGTAGAGTCGTTATTTCTGTAGACTTTGTTTATCTGTAACAAACTTTGTAGATTCTGTGAAATGTTATTTTAACGAAATCACTCGAGTCTTTAATAGCAAAGCATCAATATTCACTGAAGTCGATATCTTAAGAGTTTTTGGAAGTTGACTAGAAGCTCTTGACACTAACGAAGTAGTGTTACCTTTCCCTGGCGATGTTCCACTGGGGCATTACTGTATTATGACTTGATGTTGCCGCATAGACTTTGAGATATACGATATTTTGGGGGTTTTGTTGTTCGGCCTATGTTCTCTTGCATAGTGTGAAACCTGTAAAGCTTGGTTAACCTGTACATAGATAGCTTACCGTCAACTAGTTATAGTGTATCTAGAATTGCCTGTAATATTTTAGCTTCTTACTGAATGTCTGTGATGGTAGGAACATATAATTTTTGTACATTATATTTACTGAGATGTCGCCTTTTTTATTTTACAAATACTTTGGAATTCAGATGTGTTTTTGCTTCCGTGAGGATTAATTTGGAAAGGTTTTTAATGACATTCCACTGATTTGAACTTTTGCTTGAGGTTGACTTCAATAAATCGTTCTGAATGTTCCAACGACGAAAAGGCTTCTCCCTGCGTCGCACTGGGCTGTCACCCGCGGTGTGACACCGCGTTGGGTGGGAGAGTTGGTCCCTTGGAGGGTCGGATGGATCTACAGAGGGATCGGGAGAGGCTGGAGCCCTGGGCTGAGGTCAATGGTATGAGGTTCAACATGGCCCAGTGTGGGGTCCTGCACCTGGGCCACACCAGCCCCATGGACACCACAGGCTTGGGGAAGAGCAGCTGGAGAGCTGCC
This sequence comes from Fratercula arctica, assembly GCA_947846985.1. NCBI lineage: Eukaryota > Metazoa > Chordata > Aves > Charadriiformes > Alcidae > Fratercula > Fratercula arctica. The sequence goes on from CANTUZ010000023.1 coordinate 2,484,589, forward strand.
TTGGTGGAAAAGGACCGGGCTTGCACAGGTGGCCAAGGCGGCCACCAGCATCCTGGCCTCCTGTATCAGGAACAGTGGGGCCAGCAGGACCAGGGCAGCAATTGTCCCCCTGTGCTCAGCACTGGTGAGGGTCCACCTCAAATAATGTGCTCGGGTTTGGACCCCTCATGACAAGAAAGACCTTGAGGTGTTGGAGCGTGGCCAGAGAAGGGACACGGAGCTGGTGAGGGGTCTGGAGCACAGGGGGAAGGGGCTGGAGAACTTACAGGGAGCGGCTGAGGGAGCTGGGGGTGTTCAGCCTGGAGAGAAGGAGGCTGAGGGGAGACCTTCTCGCTCTCTGCAGCTCCCTGAAAGGAGGGGGGAGCCGGGGGGGGTCGGGCTCTTCGCCCAAGGAACAGCGTCAAGTCGCGCCAGGGGAGGTTTCGGATGGGTATTAGGAGAAATTTCTCCACAGAAAGCGGTGTCGAGCACTGGAACGGGCAGTCCAGGCTGCGGTGGGGCCGCCATCCCCGGGCCTGTCTGAGAGCCGCGCAGACGCAGCGCTGAGGGACGCGCCTTAATGGTAGCGGCCGCGCTTCTCCCTCTTCCCCCCAGGGGAGCCGGGAACCTCGGGGGGGACGCGGGGGACCCTGCCCGGGGCGGGGAAGGGCCGGGCCGGGCCGCTCCGCCCCGGGGCGGGCGGCGGCGCCATGTCGACGGGGCAGGCGGCCATGCGGCGGGCGGGGGAGCTGGCGGGCGAGGCGGCGGTGCGGGCCCTGCTGCTGGCCGCCTTCGGGTGAGGGCGAGCGGGGCGGCCCCGGAGCTCGCCCGGTCTCGGGGGTGGCGGGCCAGCACCCCCCGGGGTGGCCCAGCCCTCCTTCGCCCCGGCCCCGCGGCCCCTCCGGTGCCACGGGAGGGGCCGAGCGCCCCGAATGGCCGGTTGTGGGTGTGTTCTGCCCAAAATGTGATTTTTTTTTTAAATTTATTTATTTATTTTTCCACCCACTCTCCAGGATCATGGAGTTTGTGCCTCCGTTTCAGCGCGTGGTGCAGCCTGAGGAGATGTGGCTTTATAAAAACCCGTACGTAGAGGTGGATCACGTACCCACGGTGCCCATGTTTGTAAGTTCTGCCGCTCCCTGCATTTTACTTACATTTTTCTCTAATTATAAACTCTGCTTTTAAAGCAAAGCCGCTAGCTAAACGACTTGTGTTGCAAATACCTGTAGTTCTTAGTGTGTGTTACTGAAGGTGCAGTATATTACTGCAAACAAGACAACATCTACAGTCAATTTTTGTCATCTTTTCAGGCTTTACCATCCAGGGTTGCCTTTGGGATTTTAACTAAGTTTGTTAAAACTAGTGAGGACCTTTCACTGTTGTTGGGAATCAGTTTCAAGTCCATTTCAAGATGGCTATAACCACGGACTATAGCATGTATGTCACTAGCAGGGAATGTTTTGCTTAAAGCAGCTATTTTCAGCAAAGCTTTATTATAATTTGATTACGAAGACGTTTTCTCTAGGCTCTGTTAAAAGGGTTTAATCTAAAACTAACTGCTGGATTTCACGTGGGTGATACTCGGCTAAAGGGGGGGGTCCCTGACTCTGAAGCAGGGCTCCTTGGGTGAGATCTGGGGCTCCTGGCTTGGGCAAGCACCCGCTTTCTTGGCAAATCGCCCTGGTGATTTTCTGCAAGAGGTGGGCACTAGACATTAAAGGACAAAACCCTGGTGTAGCGTTTGGATTTGGCGGCGGAAGGCAGGACGTGTGCCAGACTTGCAGGGGATGGCAGCCTCCTCGGGAGCGTGTCAGACCCACCGTGGAGCTCCCCGAGGTGAAATCCTGCAGCTGAAGTTGCCACGGAGATGTTGTGAGCGATAACTGGTTTTCTCTGCATCAGCGACTCCTGTGTTTTTTGCTGACGAGCGGTATGGGTGCCACTGACAAATTGCTAATCCTTGTGCGTGCGGGGTTGGGGACAGCGGGGTGCCGTGGCTGGTGCTGGGGAGGGAAACCCGCAGGAGGGACAGGGAGCCAGCCCAAGCAGCGCTCTTGTGCCAGAGGTGCTATTGGAGAGCTGAGGATGTGCTGGGCTTCTCTCAGAGGAGGGAAGGCTCCGCTGCGCTGCACGTGTGAAGCACGGGGAGGAGTGGGATGCAGAGAGGGTCTTTTTAGTGCACTGCGTTATTTTTGCTGCCTGTTTTTTTTCCTCGCATTTTGGTACAGGCGGCGTCCAGCGGTCTGTGGGCTTTTGTACATGAAGCGCTGCCGTTGGATGGCAGACAGGAGGAATAGCCATGCTCTGGGGAGCGCAGGGTTAGTCAGGGTTTGCTGCAAACACAGCTGGGGTTGGTTTTGCTTTCTGGTAAAAGCGTAGTGTTTGGAGAGTACAAGTTGCTGCTTGGCTTTGGGGAAGGATACTGTATAGTCTCTGTGAGCAATTGCTGTTGTATTCTGGCGAGAGCACTTAAATCTGCTTTGTTAACAGACGCCTAACTGTCTTCTCGTTTCGTGGCAGTTCATCGCATTTCTGTCTCCCTTATTGCTCATTGTCCTGGCGAGGGTGTTCATGAACGCTGACCGAGAAGATACGCGGGAAGCCTGCCTCGGTGAGCTCCTTCTTACCCCAGAGAGCTGCAGCCCCCACGCGGCTGTGGGCCGGGGGTCTCACACACGAGTCCTTTGCTCTTGCCGGGGCACAAGTCTTGTGTTGGGGGTGTCAAAGCTGAGCTGTGTGGCTCCAGCTGAAGTTTGAGCGCTGAATGTGCCTCCAGGCTGCACATTCAGGTGGGGACGGTGCTGACCTGACCTCTCTGCTCTCTCCTAGCTGCCAGCCTTGCTCTCGCCCTGAACGGGGTTTTCACCAATGCCCTGAAGCTCATTGTGGGCAGGTGAGAAACTGGCTCGCTGCGAGCTGCGCCGTGCAGGGAGGGGAGGCAGGTCTGCACCATGGTGGAGCTGCAATAGCAGGAGCAAGGGCCAGGAGCTGAAGTTGTACATACTCAGCCTGGAAGGAACGTGTTTTTTCTAGCTGTAAAGACAATTAAATATTAGAACAAACACCAGCGGGGACCTGCTGCCTCAGGGCATCATTTAAATGGGCTCGCTCAGGCCTGCGCCAGGGAGGAGCGCTTTGGCACATGTACAGGGAGCAGATGGGATGGTTTCATCTCCCCGGGCCACGTGGTCGGGGTGGCAAGAAGTTCCCTGTGCCAAGCTGCAGCCGGAGAGGTTTGCTCTGGTGTGCCCGCAGGATGCTCAGATTTGCGTTTCCTGCAGCCTGGGTCGCGCTGCCGGCCCTTCGCAGGACAGAGGGAGCTGTGCGAGGTGGCTGGCGACTGCATCCGGGTGTGGGTGCTCTGTGGGAGGGCTGGGGACTCGGATGTCTCCTGAGCACCATGCTGGGAGCGCTGCACACCCGAGGGCTACATGCCTTGTTCTCTGCCCTAGGCCACGGCCAGACTTCTTCTATCGATGCTTCCCTGACGGACGAGCGAACGCAGAGCTGGTGTGCACAGGTGACCCTGGCATAGTGACTGAGGGACGCAAAAGCTTCCCCAGCGGACATGCTTCATGTAAGTTTCCCATGTCCCCTACCCACTGCAGACCCAGACAGCGAACCATGGGGAGCAGAAGCCCTTGGGTTTGCTTTCATGCACCCCGTGGCTTTGACTACGTGTATTGGCCTGTTTGGGGGCCTCAACTTTCCCTCTGCAAAACAGTGGGGTGACAAACGTAATGTGAAGCTTCTGTAGCTCCTGGGAGGAGGGATGCTCGCCCAGTACCAGCTTCTACGGCTCCTCCATCGCTCATGAGCTGGTGCTTCCCTTGGCTTGCATGGGCAGGACAGACATTCTCTTGTAGCCCTTCAACTGCAGCAGGGGAGAGGGTGAAGGGTGAGAGCCCAAAGCCCTGAAGTGACACGCTTCTCTTCCAGTTGCCTTTGCTGGTCTTGCCTTCTCTGCCTTCTACATCGCTGGGAAGCTGCGCTGCTTCGCTCCTGGCCGGGGAAGCAGGGCTCTGCGGCTCTGCGCCTTCCTCCTCCCGCTGTTCCTCGCCACCCTCATCGCCGTGTCCCGCACCTGCGACTACAAACACCACTGGCAAGGTGGGTCGGGGTTGGTGTCTGCCTGCGGACCTGGACGGGGCCACAACCGGGTGCCCTGAGCGATGGGGGCAGTCTGTGCTGCTGCAGAGGTGCTCAGAGCCCACGCTGGCAACTTGGGTTTTTGGATTACTCCTCCTTTCTGCCTGCAAGGTGATGATGCCTTTCTTTTTGTTTTTGACATACATGCCAAGCTTAGTTTTACAGCCAAGAGCTTAGCTCTGAGCAGGCTGAAAAACTGCCTGCTGGAGAATTTAGTCGTGAAGCTTGGGAAGGTAAAGGGAAGTTAACTCTCCTCTGCCCACAGATGTGTTGGTTGGCTCAGCGATCGGCTTTGTGCTTGCGTACCTCTGCTACAGGCAGTATTACCCTCCTCTGGTGGACTCCATGTGCCACAAACCGTTTCTGTACAAATCCAAACAACTGCCAGCGCACCAAGAGAAGCCTGCAGCTTCCAGCTTTCACCTGGATATATAGTGATGGGCTCTGTGCTGCCGGCACCTTTCCTGCTGCTCCCTGAGGGCTTGGGCAGGGGAAGGCCTTGGGGAGGTTGGTCTGCGAAAAGTGGCTCAAATGAGGATGAACCCGAAAACCAAGCAGGCGTTCTCTGCAGTGCTGGTAAGTTTTCCTGCTCAGGGGCCTGTGTTGCTTCATTTAGCTGAATTTTGTAGGCATCCCTCCTTTTGGGCCCGCTATGAAGCAAAGGAGGCACTTGGCGTGCAACTCTGCAGGAGGATAGCCCGGGTTCGAAAGGTCCTGAAGCAAGAACTGGAAAAATGTGACAATCTGGTGTGCCCCGTCTGGTGGGGTCTTCTTGTGTCCAGGCCAGAAAGCACCATTGGTCACCCCCCTTCATTCCAGCCAAGCTGTCCCGTCCCTTCCCATGGGAAGCGTATGTCGAAATGAAGTGCAGGACCTGCTCCTGGCACCGGGCTTAAGTCTGTCTTTTCAATCACAGCTGAGCTAATTCGGAGTAATGAGCGCAAGGTTGCAGTCTTTAACCATGGATTAAATGGGGGAGACGGAAAATGGAACTAGCATGATCGTTGTTTGTATTATTGTGCTAGCCTTGATTTTTTTCTAATTTGCCAAATAAAGTTTAATTTTTTTTAATGAGCTATGGTACCAAAAACTTTACTTCAAGGACTGGGTTTATGTTGTACCAGCCGTTTCCTTTGGTGTGTCTGCAGGGGTTTCTAGGTGGGTGTTTATTTTGTGTCTCTTTCCTTGCAGCTTTAATATGGGTGTAAAGAGATGACAGAAAACGCAGTGGTGTCTGAAAGCATCCCTTCACAGGTGCTTGTTTCCCTACACTGCGGTTTGTTTTCTCAGACAATGGAAGGGTAGGGCACTGCTGAGAAATCCAAGGGACAGCCGTGTGGCAGGACTGTTGTAAGTAATTATTTGTCACTTGTCTCCTCCATAGATACGTGTATTTTTGATCAAGTGTATGTACGTGCAAAGGTGAGGCTGTAGTGGAGCAAGGCACGTGTGCCTCTGCCAAGCTCAGGACATGACAGTAATGAAAACACGACCCCATCGTGTTCAGTTTGTACCATATAAGCCCTCTACGACCCTGCAACTTCAATAGAAGTTACAGAAATAGCTTTAATTTTCCCTAAAATAGTGCACATATGAATTATTCAACCCCCTCCCTCCCTCCCTCCCTCTCCCCCCAAACAGGCACACACCACAGTCATCTACTTATTTATTTTGGCTTTTACTGGAAAAGACATTAAACAACATTTAAAATGTATTTAACTTCTTTCTTTTTGTTTTTTTAACAAAGTGCATAACTTAAAAAGCTGATCATTAGAGTGTCCCGTGTTAAGACTGTTCCTTTTCCTACTCTTGTAGGAGACGCTTTAGCAATCAGTAGTTCAGGCGCCGACTGAGCAGCGTATCTGTTCCTGCAGTCAGGTAAAAGAACAGCTTCTGTTCCTTTGGGATGGGAGGAGGGATGTAGGCTGCAAACAAAACCTTTCAGATAGTGCAAATAATGCAGTACAACGGAGGACAAACAAACAGGCTGTGGAAAAAAAGGCTCCTTACCCCACGCAGGGCAAAAGTCAGCGGGAGGGAAAGTGGTTTGGCTCTTCCCAAGGCTGTCACAGCAACGACCTTACACACCATGAAGCCTCTGCCTTGCCCCCAGGCTCCAGCCTCGTGGGGTCACTGGGACACAGTGTCCCGACCCTATGGATCTGGGCTCCAGCTGCAATTTCTGTATTTAAAACCAAGAACGACTGGAGCCTGGCTGGTGTGAGATCCCTGTAGCCACCCTGAAAGCCACACTGCAGCAGGACAGCAGCGCTGCTCCGTGCCCCTGCAGAGCAGAGGAGGGCTGTCCCTCCAGAACTCCAAATTGCCTGGATGCTGCTGAGGAGCAGCTGCTTTCCCCCAGCAGAGCTGTAGCTTGACCTGGAGGTGAATTTCCTCCTGTTCAGTCACACCTGGGCACCAGCTTGGTCCTACACGAGACGCGGGCAGTGCCTCAGGGCTGCCTGTGGTTTATGGCCGCCGCGGGCTGGGTGAGGATGCTGAGAAGTCGCTACCAACCTACTGCAGCAGGGAGGCACGAGCGCCCGGGTCAAGTGCTCACAAACATGCTGCTCTCACCAGCTGTTTTACGGGGCAGTCCTGCCTGGCACAGCCCATGGGTGCACATACCAACCATGCAGCAGCAACCCAAGGGGATGAGAGTGGCTGGTAGACACGTTCCTGCTCACTTCACAGCAGACGCCGGTGCCCTGGGATTCCCCTCCCAAAGACCACAGTCCTCGCGCCTGGTGCTCTGTTACAGCAACGAGAAGTCAGTAATCTTCGCTCGCCAAGGCTGCTATAGCTCTCTCCACGCTGCGTGTTTAAGGCTTTTATTCCTCAAGGTCCCAAGCTGGGAGTTTCCTCACTGTGCCAGGAGCAGGGTCAGGCCCTCAGTGGTGGTTCCTAGCCCAGGCAGCTACTCTGCGTTGGTGCTAGAGGAGCCAGTGTGATCGCTTACAAGGTGGAGGGTTAAAAGTACACATTGCCACAGGGAGTCATAGTGCAAGTGCTGTGTGTGTGTGTGAGCAGAAGTGTTTTCCTTTGATGCATTTCCCCCCAGCCCCTACCCAAAATGGAGGAAAATCATCCTTATCTCCAGGTAGCAGCAAGTACTTGGGAAACAGCATGCGGGGGACACGGCAGCAGCGGAGAGAGGAAGGCAGAGAAGAAATCTGGACTTTCCTGGTGAGTGCTTGGTTGAATTGGATCTAAGAAAGCAAAAGGAGAACACAGGAATAACTGCACTAGGACAGACCAGAATCCACCCAGCCCAGCCTCCCATACCCAGCGTAAGGCTTTGAGGGCAAGAAAACACAAGGATGCACCTCACCCCCAGTCTCCCCTCGGCCAGCAATGAGCAGCAGAGGGTGAAAGCACCCCTGCAAGACCCACAGGGTCCATGCTCTGGTTCGCTACCTGTGTATAAGAAACGTTTAGCCCGGGAGGCTTGGAGCATGGGCTATACATCTGGTCGTTCCCTTGGTGGACTGAACAGATCATAACTGTGCACGGTTGCTGCTGCCCTTATCGTCAGCAGCAGCAGTTTATTAGCTCTCCCATGTCTGATAGTGCTTGTGTGCAGGATGAGAGGAAAGAAGCCAAACATGCTGACAGGCCAAAGAAAAAGCCCGACACAAACTCCTGCCTTAGACACAGCGCTGTAAATAAGGGATATTATTCCCTCAAATGGACCAGATGTCCTCTGAGGTGTCCTAGGAAATTCAGAAGGCAGGTGTAGGCAGGGTGACTTACATCAAGCGGCCAGAACAGCACAGGTTGGTCACTGGCTTCCTGGCAAAGGTTGGTCCAGTGTAATGCCTTGTGTCTGGTAGATCTCCTTCAGAACCAGCAGAACGGTGTCTTCTGACTCCCTGGAGGGAGGAGAACAAGGGAATTAGAGGGGGACACTTGCCTCCATGCTGTCAGGACATCCATGATGGTTATGGGGTAGACACGGTGCAAATGCAGGCAGTACCATGCAAGGAGAACTACAATGGTCTTCCTCTGTCCCTACCCACTCGCTATGTCTGTGTTACAGGCAAGAGAATATCTTGTTTACTCAGTTAAGGCTTTTCTTACTACAGTGGCTTTAAAAACAATGGCACTCTGCTTACATCAGACGTGAATTTGAAGCTTTAACACTTGTGCAGAAGCTTACCAATAGCAGAGATGCCCTTGTAGTGCAAATAAATACTCGTTAAAGCTCTCTATTGGCTTCTCCTGCAGCACGTAGTCTATGCGATTCCCTCCGTTCAGCCTCCCCACGTTAATGAGGGAGGCCTCTTCCTTCACTGCTGCGGGGGGCTCTTCTGCCTTTGTCTCTGAAGGAATAAAGAGCATTGTGGTACAGCCAAGAGGCACCAGCAGCCATGAAAATGCAACAGCATCACCCTGCCCTCCCTTCGCCCCACTGCGGGCTCTTGCAGAGGAGAGGCAGCTGAAGTGCTTGGTCCTTCCTCCCCAGGGTTTTCCAACTCTTGGAAAACAGCATAGCAAGAGACAGCTACAGAAGGGGGACAGGCTTGGCAGGCTTACAAAGCGGTGTGGGTGTGCCGAGACCCCCAGGAGGTCAGCTTGCTTCTTCTCCCCCTTCATCAGGCAATGACAGGGGAAGGCCCCAGCATTTGGAGAGCCAAGTGCACCCGCAGCTCAAAGGCAACCCCTGGGGTTGATGCCAGCATGGGCACCTTGCCAGCGTGGCTGCAGGGAGCCCCAGCACGCTGCAACGTGGGCAGGCTGCGATGCTGTATTACGGCTCCCCACCGCCCCGCACGCACCACTGACCTGGCTGCTTCTCCGCGCCGGCCTCTGCCTCCCCTTCAGCCTCCGTACTTGCCCCCTCCACGGCTGGCAGCGGGGCTCGCGTGAAGGACTGCCAGGCTACCCGCAGGGACCCCAGCAAGTTGTTCTTCAGGTCTACGCTCATGCGCGTCAGCCCTTCTTTCAGCTCTGAAAGGCAGGAGGGGTCAGCGTGGGGCTGGGGGCCGCAGCCGCTGCCCCGCGCTGGGGGAGAGGGGCTGCCCTTCCCTTACCGAGGTGCATTCTCTTCCTGCCCTTGTGGTGAGGCAGCAGCATGGGCTCAAACTCCAGGTCTGGGACAATCATGGGCTCAATCCTGTAGGCCACCGGGTCAAACTGTACAGAGAAGGGAACAGTGAGCCAGGACTCGTGATCCACGCGTTTCACACAGGAAGGCTCTGGGCCTTATACCTACAGGGTGGAAGATGTTGAAGAAGCCTTTGCAGGTGGGCAGGCTGTAGTTCGGGTTGATCCGCTTCACTCCTCGCACCGTGAGAAACATCCCAATGGGAGACCCGAAAGCAAAGAAGATGGTGGGCTTGTAGTTCAGCTGAGGATAGTTTGCCGAGACCTAGGAGAGAGGGAGATCCGGATTTGTTTCATGAGACAAACTCCATGCTGGTTACAAGCGCCTCATTGTTGCAGTTAGAGCACGGTGCCAAGCTTGGTAGTTACCTGTCCTAAGCCAACATCCCGGTACTGGCAATTCTCACCATTGTCTCTGCTGTCTGCGTTGTGCTGCGATGGGGACCCAGGCTCTGCTCGGTGCTCCCGGCTGTGCCCGGGACCTGCTGCGCTCTGGTCCTGCAGGAACACAACAGGAAACACCGCTATCGCAGCTGCTGCAGTGAGACCACGCCACGGCCCGTCCTCCCACCCATGAGCAAGAACACGAGGCAGCGAACTGCCCGGCATCCTGTGGTCTCAGCAGCATCGTCCTGCTCCTGACAACCACCTCTCTAGCTGCCATCACTAACTTCAGTCTCTACCACTGTTAACTAGTCCTCCTGCTCTGTGATCTGCCTTACAGGCCACAGGATAAAGTGATCCTGCAGCAGGGTAACACCAGCATAACTCGGGAGCAGCAAGCAGCTCTGTCACCACAGCAAACACAAGCCTGTGAGAGCCGCCCGAGCGAGGATGGCCAGGAATGAGGAGGTCAGGGCGCTCAGGGACTGATCATACGTGGTCCTTGTCTGGGAGCAACGGGATGTGACCTGGATGAATACAAGCTGTGCAAAAGACAAACCTGCATCTCCGTCTTGGAGCTGATGTAATGTAGTATCTTCATTCTTGGTCCTAAGGGAATTCCCATTTCTTTAAGGTTCTTCTCTGTGCACAAGAACTAGAAAATAAGCAACCCAGATATGAGTCCAGGAGCAGAGAGGTGTGTGCGGCGAGGTATTTCTGTTCGCTGTAATTCTGTTCCTGCCGCACTCCTCAGAGACGTTTTGCGTGCAGGCAACTCAGTACCAGGAAGATATGCACAGGGTGGGAGGAGTGGAAAGAAAAGCAAAGAGGAGACAAACAAGAGACAGCAAAACAGGAGAGCTCCTTACCAGTGCTTGCCTGTCCATTTTCTCCTTCTCAAAAACATCACAATATTCGGACAGCTGCAGCTTCTTCAGGATTTCTTTTACTTCCTCAATACCCCTGGTGCTTGAGGTTGTCCTGGACCCCTGTGAAAAGAGCCATCAGGGATCGTGCTTTTTTCTCACTTATTTTCTCCTGTGCATTTTGGAGTCTCTGCCCCTTCCCCAGGCAGTGGTAGAAGCAGGAGGTCAGTGCGACGCTGCCCCGGCACAGCTACCCCCATGGGGCAAGCGCTGCAGGAGCACCCAGGGGGTCCATACGCCACCGAGAGCGCGTACCTCCTCGCTGTGCTCGTCCTCCTCGGGAGCAGCCTTCTGGTTCGTCAGGAGATCAAACAAAATCAGCGACCCTAGAAACCAGGGGCAGGCAGACAGAGCATCAGCATCTCATCGGGGAAAAGCCCCACGCCATCTCCTTTCTGGGACAAAAGGAGTACCCTCCCTGCTCCCGCGGCACGGTGACATTGAGGGGACCCGTGGTGAGACCCCCTTACCCAAGCTGTGCCCAGCAATGGAGACCCCCCCTTTGAAGAGGGGGTTCCTCTGCAGGAAGAGCTCGTAGAGGCGGTTCATTTCGGACGCCACCGTGTCCACGATGGTCTGGCAATAGGTGGAGCTGTTGTAGAAGAAAACGTCCAGGATGGTGTCATTGATGAAGTGACGCAGGCGATTGATGCTCGGCAAAGTGATTCGTTCCAGGTCACTATGGGAGGAAAAGAGGAGACAGGGAGCTGCAGTTAGAGGTGCCAGTGAACCCCGCCACGTTTCTAAAGCAAATTTTAAGTTAAGAGAAGGATTGCCACCGTCCCAAAGGACATAACATTGTAATCCAGACCGTCGGCTCATGCCGAGACTAAAGGCAGAGCACAGCTTTTACACTCCAGGCAGGAATAAGGAGCCTGGCCTTTCTTCCCCAGGAGCCCAGCCTCCTCCCTGCCATTCCTGGGGCACTGCGGAGCAGCGCTTGAGTGCAGAAATGGGGTACTCAGCTTCCAGAGGCCTTTAGCAAGGTGTGGATGCCCACGGTCCCTGCTCTGTCCTGCTCACGCGTGCATGCTCACAGCCCTGAACACTCACAGCTGTCCCTTTGCCCGCCAGGAAAAGCGGAGTTTATGCCGGAGGAGGCTGGCTGTGCACTGTGCCATTCCCATGGACACCGGCACTGGAGGAGGTGGCTGTCAGGGACACTTACACGTCCACCCCGGTGGAGTGGAGGGAGCTGTGCCAGTTCACAGGGAGGAACTCCACCCGGCCGATCTGCTGCTGCTCCTGGGCTTTCTTGAAGTGCGCTTGCAGCATGCTCAGGGAAACGCTCCTGAAGTCATTCACTGGAAAAGAGCATGAACTCGTACCGAGATCCACCAGGCTACGGAGCAGCCTGCTGCATCAACAACGCTTAATAAGATAAAAGAAAAGATCATTACCAGGGGAAATCCCACCAGGGTCTGTAATCTGCTGCTGCTACCCTAAGACCTTCAATCTTTAACTACAAGATCAGGGGAAGGCTCCATGTCCTTACAAGTGTGTTTACGGGATTTCGCTGTCCCAGCTGTAACAAGCCTCCTTTCCACATGGGCAGGGCTTTAACACAGCAGTCAGGATAAGAAAGGTGCTTTTGGGAATTTAAAAAAAAAAAAAAAAAAATCTGTTGCAAAGATGCATGTGTTAGAAAGGGAATCCTAAGGGAGGAGATGAACTTGACATTACTCAGTTCTGAGGGAGAGAGGCTGATTCCCTTCATTTCAGGTGGTCGGCAGCCTTGAGAATAGTTTAATCAGATGAACATACAGAAGAACAGACTGCATTAAAGCAGAGGTGTATTTTATAGGAACTAAAGACAGTCCGCTGTGAAAAATCCCTGCTCCCTTGATTTCTACAAGTTAAATCACGTCGAGCTTCCAGGCAGTTTCAGTGATCACCTCTCCGGCCAAACTGAAGCACTCTGAGCAAGCAATAACGAACAGGTCAGACCAGAGTCACTCGGTTGAGCATCCTGTCACCGATACTGATCGACAGTGGGTGCTAAGAGGAGTGTGTAAGACCAGTGATTCCTCCTCGCCCACTCTCCTAACCTCCAGGCATTCGCAGCTTGGGGATTTCCTCAGCCAGAAGCAGTGTCCCTGCTTTTGGTCCAAAATCGCTCCCGAGGCCGCTGGATGGGGTGCTGGCGGTTAGGCTTCACCCAGTGAGATTAACCCATACCAATAGACTGAGCAGGTTACTAATTAGTTTAGCAGGTTTAGACAGTTACTTGGAAAATCTGTATCCAATTTGGGAAACTCACTATTTTGAGCAGCAGTGGAACACAGTGATGGGAAGTGGTTGCCCAAACCTTTCCAGATGGTAGGATTTAATGGGTTAGTGAGCCTTGCACTCGCACTCCCCGCTGCAGTCAGCAAATTCGACTGTGCAGCTTGCCAGCGCGAGTGTCGGGGTGGTGTGAATGCTCTCTGACAGCGTTTCACATTCTCCGCGCAGACGAGGGTTTACTGGCTCCACTAAAAGCAGCGTGTGGGAAGAGGACCCCGGCCGGTCTCCACACCTACCACACTGGACGATGCTCCGGAACCGAATGTCGCATGCTGGGCCGATCCCGTGCACCACGAAAACCAGGTGATCGATTTGCAGAGGCTCCCCTAAGGAGGAAAGAAGAGTTCAGAGCACGGGCCCTGCAGGGGACATCACTTAACGGGGAACTGACCCGCTGAAACCACACACTCCGCAGGGGAGTGGAGCCTCCCATCCTCACCTCAGCCAGGTAAAAACCCTTGCGTTAGTGCCCGGGTTTGTGCCTAAAGGGCAGTGGGATTTCTCACATTTCTCTGTTTGCCCTGCTAAATTCAGCTGCCCATGCCGGGACGGATCCGGATCAAGGGGACAGTAGAGGAAGGCAAAGCGGCTCGTCCCCCCTTCTGTCACCATCCTCACTTCAGCGGGGGTGGATGGCCCCCGCAGTGACACCCACCCAGCCGTGGGGCTTGTGCAGTACGGGATAGGGCAGGACCAGAGGGCTTCTCTGCTGAGCCGCCCGGCCACCGCATCCCTGCAGCTCTCAGGTAGGTGCCAGGTGACGTTACATCTTGTTCTCTGCTTCCCACACACTTCAGTTTGCATACGCACTTTCCTGAAGGCATGCAGGCGTGGAAAATGAAGGGGTTAGACGGGAGTAACTGCCTGTCCTCACCACGGGGACAAGTCCCAAGGCCTGTCCGGGAGCTCGGGAATAGCTGGGAGGGGACAGAGCTGACACATCTTCAGGGACGGGGAGGGCACGTGCGCCAGAAAGTCACCTGCATGTAGGTAAGTGATAAACCCCTGTGTCCCTACCATGGAAACAAACTTCTCCTTTAGAAATGTACACGCCAAGACCTGAGGGTTTATTTCAGGCACTGCAGAGCTTCCCACAGCGCTGGTCTCAGTGCAGGGGCTGGAAGCGCCGTGCCTTCCCCCATGCATCTGCTGCCTCTGCACATTCATTTATGCTGCGGGCTCTCTGGTACTAGGAAGGTTTCTGAAAACCATTCAGTTCCTTTTGGCATGAAACTTTTAGATATGCCCCTCATTTAAAGGATCATGGAAGCTTCTGTCAGTCCTTTTGAGAAAACAGTCTGGAAAAGAGTCTGTAGCTTTGGCAGGGTGGGAGGGAGGGAGGGAGGGAGGGAGGGAGGGAGAAGTGAGCTCACCATTGGGGATCTCGGCAGCAATGTTTTCTACTCCTCTTTTCACAGTCCGAGGTCGACCTTGTTCTGTAGGAGTTGAGCCCCAGTCGTCGGAGGTGGCAACCGGATGGTAGTGCACCATCAGCTTGTAAACAAGAAGAGTATGTCATTAAGCTGCACTGCATACCGGGGCCAAGCGGGGGAGAAATTCTGCTACAAGAGCTGGTAGGTGGTACGGGGTGGTACCAGAGCGCGATGTGTAACTGCGCTGGTACGAGCCCTTTGCACAAAGAGAGCGAAAGTTGTGTTTGTAAGGAAACGTTAAGGTGTGAAGCAGACTCTCTGCTGGCATCTCCCTCTACTCGGGCGCAAGCAGGCGAGGGGAATGCTGTTTGGACAGAATTGGTTTGTCAGCAGATATGGTTAAAAAAAACAGCACAAAGCCAGAGCATAGAGACAGGCCCTAAGGGGAACTGAAGGGATGTCCTTGCTGGTGAACACAAAGATCACCAGGCCCTCCTCACCTTTGGGTTGTGCAAGATAATGATTTCCCGGCTAGGGGACTCCAGTTTCTTCTTCCACTCGTCCAGGGTCACAGCAATCATGTAAGCTTCCTGAGGAAAAGAAACCACCCTCTGTAAGTCAGCTGAACATATTCCCATGAATATTCAACCACCTGGGATATTCCCCACCCATTTTATGGTATCTCTTATCAACACATTTTGCGAAAGAGGCAGAGAAATCCACCAGGTCACACTGGGGGAACAACAGGGTCATCCGAGTATCAGCTGCCAGAGAGCTTCCAGGAAAGCCCCCGTTTTAATAGCAGCAGCAGATTTCCCCATCAATTCAGAAGGGTATTTTTTGGTACATCAGAATACAGATGATTGTAAAGATGTATATTTTTAAATATCTCTCTCTCTCTCTCTCTCTCTCTTTCCAAAGAAAGTCTCCAGCTATTAACAGTACAGACCACTGAAGTCTACATTCAGTGGGTCCCCGTGGCGGTGGTTCCTCTTTCCCGCATTCACAGCTCCCTTGGGTTTGGTGAAACTGTGAGCGCAGCAAGGCCGGTTCTCACAAGGAGAGTCGCACTGAAGTCCGAGCAGACAGGGCCAGGAAAAAACAGCGCAAAGCTGCTAGAGCCAGGCTGCGAGCAAGGCCGGAGCTGCGTGGTGTGCCAGCAGCAGCCGGGCACTTCAGCGCATAGCAGAAGGATGGCAATGGGGCTGGACGAGGGCGGGAGGAAGGGGAGGCTGCCCAGTTCCAGCAGGGAGGCAGTGGCAGTGTTAAAGTTCTGTTAATCAGCTGCGAAAACCCCGTGCCAAAGCCTCTTTCGAGTTCGTGTCCTCAGGCATGACCATGGTGCCAGTTGCCCCCTATGGAGTTTGGGACGTCGGGGCCAGTATTTGACAATGAGAAGCCAAGATGCTTCTCAGCAAGATGGAAGCTACCAGGGAAGGCGTGTTTACCTCCAGTTCTTCGCTGAAGGTCTCCGAGTAGGGAATATACTTGTTGTCTTTGTCGCCCTTGTAAAACCAGGTGCAGCGACGCACTTCAGATACCTCCTCCTCCCAGTACACTGCGACGCGCTGCCTCTTCTTCAGGTGCACGTCATACCTACCCCCCGATGTTGGGACAACCAGATCTTCTTTGTCTCTCCCTGCAGGAACCAAGGCCTGAAATGAATCACGAGGACCAGCAAGGCATGCTACCACAAAGCTGTGTACCACGCCAGATCACAGGGATGAGACTGGAGCACCTCCTGTGGGCAGCACATACAAGCAACAGCAGCAGACACTAATGTTCTCCGTACCCAAGCACGGAGAACAGCATTGGCAGGCATCCTAGGAGAGATGCCCCAAGTCAAACTTGCCCTGGAGGTAGAAGGTAAGATGAAGGCATTAAGCTACAACCGTTTTCCTCTCTAGTTCAGGCACAGGCTTACACGGACTCCTCCTGCCTCACTTTTAGATGGTAAAACATGAATTTGTGTCCCTGGGAAGTGCATTGCTTATGGTGGAGGTGCGGGTCTACGGGTCTCGAAGCCATTCCCCTCTAAACCGCACAGATCCCAATATGGGCTTCAAATTCTGTTAATTCTGCTGCCTTTTGGGTCTGCCTGCTGGCCAGGCTGCCGGGGGAGCGCCCGGTGCCCGGCTCTGCTGGGCTCGGCTGCGGTCCTGACACTGAGGACTGGCGGGATGGCCTCTAATCCAGAGCTTCCTGGGAGAGGGAGGATGGAGCGACCCTTGGGCAATGGGAGCCCTGCCTGCCGGCATCGGCAGCAGCGGTGCTTCGAGCACAGTCCTGGCAGCGGGTTGTGCTGACGGGCGATATTCGGCAGCACGGGGGGTCTCATCGCCAGTGGTGCCACTCAGAGCAGGCAGAGCACCACGCATCCGCACGGGAGGAATCTCCCCAGTGGAATTTTTGACATCCTGCTGGCACTCTCCCCTCCACACCAGAAGGGTGCTGTGCAGTACGGTGATACGTAATTTAGAGCATCTATCAAATGAATGAGGTCAGACCATTCAATGCACCCAAACAGCTTAGTTATTCATGCGTTTACAGCGCTAGGAGTAGGCACGTTGCCAAAAAAAGTCCCAATTTAAAATTCCCGAGGGAAAATTTGGCATCCCAGGCAGAAGCTGTGGATGTGCCCAGGGAATTTCTCTCCAATACCTGGACAGTGCTTCCCCTGGGCACACACCTGATGCTCCCCCATTGACCTTACAGGCCCGTTCCTTACAGCGATTTGAAGAGCAGTGACTGGGTATTTAAAATCAAAGGGCAATTTAAAAATAGCAATGATGGGAGCTGAAGGCGGGCAGCGCTGTGAAATCCCCCAGGCCCTGGAGGGGGATGGAGTCCCATCTGCCGTCCCCGACGCCCCAGCCCCTGCCCACGGGTGTTTTCCCCCTACCTGAGCCCTGCGCCTCTTCCAGCCGCTCCGAGTCCTGGGTGCTGAAGGGGACCCACCGCTCCCTGCCGTCCGTCACCTTGCAGTAGAACCAGTGCGGGGCCACCGGCTCGTACCCGTGTGCGGGGTCCGGCTCCCCGGGCTCCGGGGGCGGCTGCGCCTGTTGCTGCTCCGGGGCGGACATGATGCTCCCGCTGCCGGGGCGGCGGGAGACGCGGGTGGCCGATTCCGAGAGCCTCGGAAATCCTTATTCCGTCTCAAATGGAAGGCGCTCCCCGAAAATGCCCCCCCTCCCCGCAGCGGCGCCGGCGGTCCCGGGGGGACGGACGCGGCGGTGCCCCCCCCCCCCCCCCGTCCCCGCCGCTTCAGCACACGCGTGTCCGTGGGTCCGCGGCCCCGCTGCCCGGCGGCTTCTCCGGCGGCTGCTTCGGGCCCGGCCCGGCCGCTAGCGCAGGCCCCGCTCCGGCCCCGGCGACCGCCCAGCCCGGGGCGGTGTTCCCGGCCGGCCCGGCCCACGGCGGCGTCACGGGCGGGGCCAGGCAGGGAGAGGCCTGTCTGCAACCCTGCCTGTATCCCTGCCTGCCCTCCTGCCTGTATCCCTGCCTGCCATCCTGCCTGCCGTCCTGCCTCCAATCCTGCCTGTATCCCTGCCTGCCATCCTGCCTGCCGTCCTGCCTCCAATCCTGCCTGTATCCCTGCCTGCCATCCTGCCTCCAATCCTGCCTGTATCCCTGCCTGCCATCCTGCCTGCCGTCCTGCCCGCAACCCTGCCTGCATCCCTGCCTGCCATCCTGCCTGCTATCCTGCCCGCAACCCTGCCTGTATCCCTGCCTGCCATCCTGCCTGCCGTTCTGCCTCCAATCCTGCCTGTATCCCTGCCTGCCATCCTGCCTGCTGTCCTGCCCGCAACCCTGCCCGCAACCCTGCCTGTATCCCTGCCTGCCATCCTGCCTGCCATCCTGCCTGCTGTCCTGCCTCCAATCCTGCCTGTATCCCTGCCTGCCATCCTGCCTGCCGTCCTGCCTCCAATCCTGCCTGTATCCCTGCCTGCCATCCTGCCTGCCGTCCTGCCTCCAATCCTGCCTGTATCCCTGCCTGCCGTCCTGCCTCCAGTCCTGCCTGTATCCCTGCCTGCCATCCTGCCTGCCGTTCTGCCTCCAATCCTGCCTGTATCCCTGCCTGCCATCCTGCCTGCCGTCCTGCCTGCAACCCTGCCTGTATCCCTGCCTGCCATCCTGCCTGCCGTCTTGCCTCCAATCCTGCCTGTATCCCTGCCTGCCATCCTGCCTCGATTCCTGCCTGCAACCCTGCCTGTATCCCTGCCTGCCATCCTGCCTGTATCCCTGCCCACAGCCCTGCCTGTATCCCTGTTTGTAATCCTGCCTGTGATTCTGCTTGTATTCCCTGCCTGCAATCCTGCCTGTGTCCCTGCCCATGGCGCTGCCTGTATCCTGTCCTGCCTACAGCTCCTGCCTGCATCCGCTGCCCACAACCCCTGCCTGCATATCCTGCCTACAGCTCCTGCCTGCACCCTCTGCCCGCAGCCGCAGCTCTCAGGAGGGTTGCGCAGCCCTCGCAGCTGGCAGTGGCCCGGGTGGATCCACACCCAAAAGCCATCACAGGCAGGCGATGCCAGCACTAATTAGGATTCTCTGGCCTGAGTCTTGACTCCAGGCTGGTCATTACGCCACTGAGCCGGATGCGGGCGGGCAGGGGCATGCGGTGTCGGCGCAGCATCGCCGGGAAGCACATGCCTTCGTGCCAGCTGCCTCCCACGTGCAACAGAAACACTTGAGCATAGGGCACTCCACAGCAGAAACCACGAGATGCTGATTTAGTGCTTGTTTTTCAATCCTTCCATGCCCGTTTCGCCTCAGTGGAGATCGAGAAACCCTCTTCTGATGGTTTATGCTGCTCGTAGAAGTGACAGGGCAACCCCGCAACAGGGGTTTCGTTTCTGCAGAGACGAGCCTTATGATAAATACGGAGACACGCTTTCTAATTTGGGGCTTTGTGATGTGGGTGGATGGTGTAAGATAAACCAGTTGCCAGTGATTGTCATCCCCGTGCTCACCTCCACCACAGCAGTTACTGGCTAGGAAGACTGAATGGCCAGAAGTGCTAAAATCCTCAGTTTTGCATCTGTAAAGCAAATGGCTGCAAACCTTGTCGGTGCAGCCTGGCCTGCGCAGGGCCCGCGCCAGCTCGGTGCTGACACTGCTCCTGCCCGCGCCTCTGCTGCAGCGTCTCTCTCCTTTCAGATCGCCGTCCGAGCCTGACCCACTTTGGTCCTGCTTTGAAGGAGACGGGAGGCGGCAGGGACACGGCGGGGACGGATGCGGTTACGTCAGCGGGAGCGTTCTGCAGTAGTGCGGAAGGTACAGCCCAGCCCTCGGCTCGGCTCAGCTTTGGGGGAAACACACAGAACCCCCCATTCGCCCCGGGGATGCAGAAATGTCGGCTGCAGCCGCCTCTTCTCACAGAGCTGTTCAAATAACCAGCCCCGCTGAAATGATAACCTGCCATTTCAGCCCACTTTGTGATGTTCTTTCGTGTGCTTTTCACTAGAGTTTACATAAGCCTCTGCCAAGTCCTTCACACATGCGGGGAATTAAACTCCGGAAGAGGAAATATTGTAAAGGAATACGTTACCTCAATAGGTTCAGCACCAACACACCAGAGAAGAAACCCACCTCCCTCCTTCCTCCCAGACTTTGGCTTGTGTGCCACGCACATACTTTCAGTTTTTCCTATGAAGAGATAAAGGTATCGTTCTTACCACGTGTCCACAGCGGGAAACCTTTGTCCTAGTCCACAGAGCACTGGTGATACAGCAGCTGAGCGTGTGGGTTTTTTCTCCTCTCCTGGCTGACTGCATTGCAGTGCTACTGAGTTTGCAAGGTATCAGGATTGCTCCACGCTCCTCCTTGCACAGCTCGAACCTCCTTACCTCTTTTCCCTGGCAACTGGCAGGGGAGGGAAATGACTATTAGAGCAAACAGGATGCCATAAACAATACTGTTTTGTTCCTGGTGCGGTTCTTGCTACTGAAACAAATACAGAAAATACAGTTTCAGCCAGCTCCGTGGATTCCAGACTGACTGAAGCTGGCTGCTGGCTGCTTCTTTTCACGTACCTGTAAGCAGTGACTTGCTACAGCACTTCTGCTGGTAACGCCACGTCCTCAAAAAAGCAGCAGACACACCAGTGCCCTGACTGTTGCCACCTCACCCAGGTGACGGTGGCAGAAAGAGCTGTGAAGCCCATGGGTAGCGGGAGGGAGACCTGCCCCAGGGCTGGTGGCCGCGGTGCTCGGGAAGCAGCTCTCGGAGTGTGTGCGGTTGGAGCTTGGCTGCGGTTCTTCCTCTTCTTGGGGCACTTTGATAAAGGGGGGAGACCCGGCAGTTGGGAGGGGTGTGAAGGCGCCTGCCGGCACCGCGACCTGTCCTTTACAGCTCCACGGGCTGTAGAAGTCAGTACGCGCTGATTGACGAGCTGAAGGATTCCACTTTCTCCGCTGAAGTAGGACTTGCACCATCCCTTGCAGCAACAACTTTCAGACTTTGGCTAGATCCTGCCCAAAGGGAATCCAAACCTTTATTTCAACAGCCATGCCAACCAAATAAAAAAACAAATGTGGTAAGAGAGGATGAAATGAGCTCTTTGGTAATTCCCTGGAGAGCACAAATGCGGTGAGACTGTGGCCTGGACTTGGTGCCGAACCTGAAATGGCCAGAGAGCGAAGCGGCAGGGTAGGGTGGTCACGCTTTAATCAGGGCTGACTCCACTCCCCAATATGAGTTACGGGATCAAACGTGCATCCGCCTCCAGCAGAAAGGAGAGTCTTCCAGCCAGGTATGGGTGGTTTCAGAGCGCAGCCATGCCCTGAGCACCAAGGAGAAGTGCAGCAGAGGCTGTTCTGCCCCCCGGCATCACCAGTTCTCTCCTCCCGAGCCCCCCTTCGCCCCACGAGAGCACAGCCGCCCTCGCAGCCTTTGCCTGGGGCAGAGCATGGCTCAGGCTGCCGCCCACATGCTGTGAGCACCGCGGCTCCGACGGCTGGATTCGGCACCTCTTCACTTATCCAAAATGCGACAAGTTAGGTTCTTTACATTCCTTCTTTATTTTTTCATCTCCTTCATAGCCTTGTACAGCCAAACCTTGCAGGGCATGCTAAAGGATCAGAAGGGCAGGACTCGGTAAATCTGGAACTGAGTCTGCTAACAATCCTGCAGCACAAGGACTCGGCTTTCTGCCCCCGCACCGAGCATTTCTTCTGAGTGGTTGATAGGTTTTGTTGCTCGTATTCCCTTTCAAAAAAACTAAATGAAGTTATTACTGTATCAAGCTAATTCAGTGAACCCGCAGCAGTCTCTCGGGAAAGATTTCAGGACATTAGAGGCAGCATTTAACAAGACTTTCAACCATATGATAAACCGAAAAGGGTAGAGACACCAGAGTGCTGCTCTTCATTCCTCTGGATTTAAAAAGCCACTGGTAGCAGGGCTGGTTGTGTGGAAATCGTCCCTACCACGAGTATTTTCACAGAAAGGAACAAACCCAAAGCATGGATTAATTCCTGGAGATGCTGCCGACACTGCTGCCTTTGTCAGAGGAAGAAAGGTGGCATTGACTGGGGCTGGGTGTAGCGACAGGGCATCAGTCTGTTTATCTGCTTTATCTCCCAGTACAGCCACCCATCCTCAGAGGTCAGATTTCATGCTGTATCCGAAGGAGGGACAGCCTGGCCTGGCTGCTCTCTGCCTCACAAGAGGACGAAATAAAATAGCAACCCAGCATTTATCCGTCCCAGGACATTCAGCTCTTTTCTGGCTCGCCTCGGCCGGGGCTGTTTTTGCAGGCTGACCACTGCACGTGATCCCAGACACATCCAACCAGCTGCAAAGGTCAGTCCCGTGCGCGCAGCCCCGTCTGGGAACGGTGTGGGATCTGCCGGGTGCCATCAGGACAGGGGCAGCTGTCAGCCCGCAGAGCGCGCGGTCAGGGCACTCCCAGCCTCGGGCATGCCGAGACCCCTTCCAGACCTTTCCAGACCCCATCCAGACCCCGACTGAAGGCTCCTGAGGCATCTGCACTGCCTGGGAGGCGATGGGGGACACCGTACCCCAGCACCCCCAAACAAGGATCCTCAGAGGTGACTTGCCTTCATCCCTAACCATCGGCCGCTGAGACAGCCTGGCTGTAACCTGCTTTGGTTACAGGCAGGTCGGAGTTACACAACCTTGCCCACAGCTCCTTTTTAAAGAAAAGAGACTTTGAGACGTCTTAATTACAAAATAACATTTAAAAGTTGTCAGGGTTTATTACCTCCTCACACACAGTCATGATTCACTTACCACGTTGTAACCAGAAGGTTAACAGCAGGCTGAGCCGTTCCCCTCCGCATCGTGCAGTGCCACCAGGGTGGCATTGCAGTGGCATACAAAACTTGCAGTGTGTGGAAGGACGTTACAATTAAAAAGTGGATTTTTACCCAAGTGACCTGGAAAGCATTTCCAAGCGTCCTGCCATTTTGGGTTACTCTGCTCCGACATCGTTCCTCTGCTTGTACCTCTCCTTTCCAGTGGCAGAACGGAGATTTCCAGGCTGTGTTCCCGTGTCCACGGGGGAAACCAGGGACTGGCCCTTCGCGACAGAGGAGGAACAGCATGACGTGACATCTGCTTGCGTTGATGGGCTGCCAAGCGTGGTCCCTTTCTGCAGCACTTCGGTGTAGCTACTTGAGTGCACTAGAACCAAGCAAAACCCCACGACGACACACAAGTTTTTATGGCAAGGAAGCTGAAGCTGAAAAGACACACAGTGACTGACAAGCCCAGAGTCTTGGTTTGTGGCTGCACGTACCGTTGTGACCACATCTGACAAGTTGTTTCAGCTGCGTAAAGAACTGCTGTGGCTGCAGGAGGCACCCAGAGATGGGGGCTGGTTTGGGGAACTTTGTACAGTGATTTTCTTCCCGCTGATGCAGAGGATGTGGATTCCCATGGAGACCCCTACAGCGTAAGCACCTAGGGTGGTTCTGCCTTTCCAAGGCCTGGAACAAACAATTCCGTTTGCTGCTTCGTACCTCTCTTAATTTGTCCATTGCCAGGTTATTGGTTGGGGCTGGGCTGCTGGGTTGGGGGGTTTTTTTGGTGGTTTTGTTTGTGTTTTTAACCCGGGGCTTATTGCTATTCCATTGTCAATAGTGCGTAGCAGATAGAGATGAGATTTAACAGAACTAAAACTCTTTGGAACCTCAACAACAGACTGTGTGTTGTGGCTGATGTGCTTTCACAATCCCTTTCTTTCCAGTTTTTCCAGTATGGCCTGAATTCTGTGGACGGACTCTTTCCTGGCCTGCCGGACACTGTCCTGGCCACCAGTCTCGATGGAATCCAGTTCCAACAGCAGCTTGGTCAACATCTCCTCCAGAAGCCGGTAGGATTTATCTGTCTTTTTTCCTACAAATTCATCCACCTCTTGCTCCAGCTGTTCAGCCTCCGCCATAACGTGGAGGATTCTCTGAATCTCAGGCTGGATGGCTGCGGAATTTGATGAATGCTGGTCGCCAGGTTTAAAACCAGCCTCCCGGTTCCCAGCTAAAAGCTTCCGAGACGCGCTGTCATACATTTGGGGCTGGGCGCTGTACTGCACCTTGGGGTTGGAGGGGGACGGCTTGGTGCTGAGCGGCGTGTCTGGCTTGTGGTCATTCATTGTCCCAGAGTGCTGGTGATGGACATCGGGATAGTAGTTGTGTTGGTTTGCGCTTTGCTCAGGTTTGTCGTAAGCACTGTCCTACAGTCAGAAGGAGGAGAAATCTTTAAGTGCATTTCCCTTAAAGCCAGGTCTTTAATCTCTCACTAGAAAGGCAGGCAGGGCTGAGGGAACTGAGTGGCAGGTGACACTGACTGCTTTGAGGTGTGAATGCCTGAGAGGACAGGGCAGACCGGGTTAGGCATGACGTTACTGGGGATCTGGGCGGCATTTTCGACTGTCACACACGGTGACATCATAACACATCATGTCCCGCAGGCTGGCACCTCGTGTCCTGCCAAGCGGGCTGGTTTCTGTGAAAAGTCCCAAAGAGGGACACGGGACCCATGCTCTTGTCCCGGGCCGTTAAAGAGCAGATCCCTGGCAAGAGGCATATGTCTAGAAGAAACAGCGTGAGCCACGGAGCGCTTGTTACCCATCAACAGGGGAGACGCTAAATAGATTTCAGCATGGTCCCCTTTGGAGAAGACACTTCTCTGCAGGTAGCACTTTCGAGCTGTTCCCAAATAACAGCAGGCCCCATCCCTGTATCCCCACATCCCCCATCCAGGCTGCTGCTGCCCAGGGACCGAACCTCTGGAGAATCATTTCACTCCTGCTTAAATCCAGAGGAACCTGAGATGAACAGACCCCACCAAATGCATCACTTCCTGTAGTTTTTTGCTTAAATCATTCCTCA
This sequence comes from Fratercula arctica, assembly GCA_947846985.1. Taxonomy (NCBI): domain Eukaryota; kingdom Metazoa; phylum Chordata; class Aves; order Charadriiformes; family Alcidae; genus Fratercula; species Fratercula arctica. Next base: position 2,509,147 of record CANTUZ010000023.1, read on the forward strand.
GTGGAGGATGACTGTGCCCAAACCAAGCACTTGCAGAGGAATACCAGAGTCTGCAAACTGGCCCACGCGTCCGTCCCGCACTCTGCTGCAGGATTTCTGACAGCATTTGCTGCTTGAGAGAAGAACTGGACAAGCAAGACGAGGTCTGTCCCATTTCAAGACCTGCCCTGGCACATCTGGTATCTCCAGCACCTTTCTGGAATTACAGGCGTGGATTTTGCTATGCAAATAGGAGATTTTGCTGGCAGTACTCTGGATACCTGCTGCTTTGTTTCCACCTAAAGTAACTGTGCTTGGAGAAAGGGGCATTCCCAGGAGACAGAGGCAGGTTTTGAGGAAAGCCATACAATCTAGGAGGTCTGACGGCAGCCGGGAAGAACTGCAGAAGCATTAGCCGTACCTTGGAGTCCCATGGGGAAGGGTGGGAAGGAGCTCCGCTGCCAGTCCAGTGTGGATGGGATTCAGAGACAAATGGGTTCCCGTGTGCCGGAGCAGCTGGCCAGCCGTAACGGGGCTGCACCCCATAGATATGGGGAGCCCACGTGTCCTCCGGGGGTCTGGGCTGTGGCGGAGGCCCCTGCGGCGTGACCCCGGGATTGTCTCCATACGGATACTGCGGGATGGGCATTCCTGGGGTCTGCAAGAAAAGGGGGGGAACACGTTACCCCTGGAGTCACTCCAGACAGCCCTGGGAATAGCCACAGCCTCAGCCTTGATGCCCGAGTCCTCCTTTCCCAGCCCACAAGCTTGGAGAACGGAGTGACTACCAGTTTTTACAAGAATAAAAGCAGGCAGGGCAAGCTTCCGTTAGGACACACGGATCCACCGCAGGAGGCACTGGGGGCTTTCCCTCTGCTGCAGCCCCGTAAAACAACTTCTTCCACCCTGGGAAGCCCAGTCCCAGCAGCTGCACCGATGGCAGGGCTGGAAACGGCTCTTACCTGCGGTGGGGAGTAGCCAGGAACCTGCTGCCTCCGGAGAGAGGACCCCTCAGCGGGGCAGTCTGGCGGGGCGTAGCTCCAGGGGGTAGTGGGCAACGGGGGCCGGTACATGCCCGTGGACTCGGTGGGGTAGGGGGTCCGCGGGGGCCCAGAGCAGTAGTACCCCCTTGTCTGCGGCAGGCCGGCGTAGTGCGGGGTGGCGCCAGGAGCCGGAGGGTATGGGGGGCTGTAGGCTCCATTTGCGTAGGGAGAATCCATTGCCTGGAGAGGAGGGAAGAGCAGGGGAGAGGGGATGGGGCATGGACACAGGGCAAGGGGGCTCCACTCCGGCCCAGCACAGCCCGCGCAAAGATGACTGTCCCTTCCTGCAGCATTTAACTAGGGGGTTTCTTCATCCCCAAGCTGATTTCTCCCAGTTTTAGGTTTTCCCTGCTCCATCTTGGCTTTCTGTTGGCCACTGTCAATATTAACGCTTTGGTCCCACTATCCTCACAGAACACTTGGGCAGTGTCGGGGGCATTACAGCAGGATGGATTTGCCTGGAGGGTGGGAAGAGAGGGGATACACCGATCTTAACCACGCTCCACTCATAAGCTCTGCTCAGAAAGCCGCGTACAACTCCTGACAAGCCTGAACCTCTTCGGAGGTTCAACCACGTCGATGCAGTCACCGACTGGTGGATGAAAAACACTCCAGGAAAATTCGTTTCCTCTTTCGCTCTGCAAACAGAAATGATGCAAACGGACAAGATCTACCAGTTCTGGGGCCGGGGGAGCAGGGTGTTGCGATCCCCGAGCCGCAGGTCGTGCGGCGGCTGCGGGAGCGGTCAGGTTTGACAACTTGTCGTGTGAAAGGTCTGTACGCCGAGGACGTTTGTGAGGATTTATCTGAACACACTCCAGTAATCAATGTGTATTGAACGTGAGTTTCCATCTAACTGTAGCGGAGATAATTAAGCGTTGGGATTTCAGGATGACTCCCTGTAGCTTCGGGCAAAGCAGTTTTTTGCCCGTGAGCTGTTTGACGGAGGAGAGATTGTATCACCTGCATGCCGGGATTTATGAAAGAGCTGGATCAAACCTGCAAATCCCATAGGATTAAAACGAGCCACAGTTATGTCTGGCCAGCAGACAGCCTCTTTGGAAAGAGAAAAGCCTTTCCCTTTACACAGTATTTGCGCAACGGCCCCTAAAAAAAGCTATTGCTGCAATAAAAACAACAAATAGAGTCGGGAAGAGCAAGTCATGGGGTGCAGCAGGGCTGGCTTTTTTTCCCCCCTCTTTCCAGCTTTTCCCCCCCGCTTTGCCCCACGCTGCTGGCACTGTTCCACTGGCGGGGTCTGTGGCACAAATGCCAGCGCTGATGTGGCTCCAGTTTTGGTGTGCCGTGCCTGGGAAGAGCGGGATGCGGCAGTGGCCAGACTTCCCAGCCGCACACTGGCGCCGGGGAAGGGGCAGCTCCGTCTGTCGGTGCAGGGCTGGTTAGCCGGGACCGGGACCTGGTGCAGGGCTGGTTAGCCGGGACCGGGACCTGGTGCAGGGCTGGTTAGCCGGGATCGGGACCTGGTGCAGGGCTGGTTAGCCGCAACATGGTGCGGGACCAGTTAGCCGGGACCAGGACACGTTGCAGGGCAGGTTGGACGGGACTGGGAACCGGCGCAGGGCCGGTTAACCAGGACCTGGCGCGGGGCCCGTTGGCCACAACACGGTACAGGACCGGTTAACCAGGACCGGGATGTGGTGCAGGGACGGTTAACCAGGACCGGGACTCCGTGCAGGGCTGGTTAACTGGGACCAGGATGTGCTGCGGGGCTGGTTAACCGGGACCAGGATTGATCCTGCCCGGCAATGCCCAGCTCCCACCGGTCATCTCGGCATCAAACCAACCGAGGATGGCGGCATGTCCCCCGTGAGCTCTCCATTAAAACGCGCGCCCTAGAAATGTCACCTTGAACTAGATACGAAGGTAAAACTTTACCGCGTTCACCGTTTCGTGGGGTTTTACCCAGTTCAAGACACCGGCCCAAGCCCGGTGGGGCGGGCGGGCAGATTTTTTAATGCAAACGGATCTTTTTGGAAATCGAGCTCAGAAAAATAAGGAAATGAGACTTTAGGAGGGAAGAGACGAGAGTAAAGGTCCGGAGAGCGCGTCGCGGCTCGGTGCCGTCGTTCCCCCGCCGTTGGGCCCGGGTGTGCGCTGGGGGCGCTGGGCTGACCCGCACCGCCGGGACTCCGGCCTCCGGTGCCGTCCCGGTGGCCGTGCGGTGGGCACCTCGGCTGCCCGTTCGCGGCGGGACAGAGCCCGGGGCCGCAGCCCTGCCCGCCCGTCCCTCCCCGCTGCCCCCGCCGTTACCTGCGCGGCCGCCGGCGGGCGGGGGGACCCGGGGGGCCACGGCGGGCCCGGCTCGGCGGCGCGATCGCGGGGCTCCATGGCCGCCGCCCCGCCCCGTCCCGCCGCCAATGGCCGCCGCCCGCCCCGCGGGCCAATCGGCGGCCAGGCCCCCACCGGCGATGACCAATCAACGGCCGCCCTGCGGGCACAGTCGGCGCGGCTTAAAAGGGCAAGCGTTGCGGTGGACCCCGCCCGGCGGCGGGGCGGTTCCGGGGCGGTGGCGGCGGCACCGGCGCATGGCGGCGCTTCCGCTGGGGGCGGCGCGGCGGCACCATGAACTACATGCCCGGCACGGCCAGCCTCATCCAGGACATCGACAGTGAGTGCGCCGCGGCGGCGGGGCCCCCTTCCCCGGGGGCACCGTTCTCCGTGGGGGGTCGGAACCCCCGTTCTCCGTGGGTGCTGCTCCCCGTCGGGTGGTTGGACCCTCTCTTTCCTCCTCGGTGCTGCCCCCCGCCGTGGGGGGTCGGCCACCCCGTCCCCCGTGGGTGCTGCTCCCTCGCTGCGGGGTCGGACCCACCACTCTCCACCGATGCTGCCCCCCGTGCGGGGGGTGGACCGCCAGTTTTCGTGGGTGCTGCCCCCTCCCGTGGGCGGTCGGACCCCCGGTTTTCCGTGGATGCTGCTCCCTACGGTTGGTCGGACCCTCTCTTTCTCCGTCGCTGCTGCCCCCCTCCGTGGAGGGTCAGACCCCCCGTTCTCTGTGGGAGCTGCTCCCCCGCTGGGGGTTTGGACCCCCCCGTTCTCCATCGATGCTGCCCCCCGTGAGGGGGTGATGGACCTCCAGTTTTCGTGGGTGCTGCCGCCCCGTGGGGCAGTCGGACCCCTCTTTCCCCGTGGATGCTCTGTCCCCCCACGGACGCCGATCCCGCGTGGGGCTGCTACGGGAGGCGTCCTCACTCCCCTTCGCGCTGCTGGGGTGCGAGTTGTGTGCTGTGTGGTGGGAGATGTTGATGCCTACACATGACCATGGCTGACCCCCCCACTCTCTCTCTTCCGCAGAGAAGCACCTGGTCCTGCTGCGGGACGGCCGGACGCTCATCGGGTACCTGCGCAGCATTGACCAGTTTGGTATGTCAGCACGGGGGGTTACTGGGGGCTCCAGCTCGGCTGTGGACAGGCTCCAGTGCCAGCCATGTGCAGGGGCGGGCAGGGAGGAGGAGGAGACCCCCGCTGAGCCCATTCGCGTGAGCAGGGCGATGCTCCAGCATCCGTCAGGGCCGTGCTCACCGGAGCAGCTCCCGTCCCAAACAGTGGCGTAGCAGTAAAGAGGGAGTTTGGGTTTGGTGAGAGCTCCCCGTTCCGTGGTCCCTGCTCAGCCTGCGGTAATAAGCCCATCGCCTGCTGGTCCTGAGCACCTTTCCTCGGCTAAAACCATGAGTTTTAATAGAAAGCAGTTTAGTTGTGCGCAGAGGGAGGTGATTGCAGATTGTATTTTTAGAGCGTGTTTGTGTTGTGGATTAAACACCCGCCTGGGTGTACTGCCGGCCTTGGTGCTTCACGGAGACTCCTCCCAGAACTGGGTGCTTCCCCCCTTCCTGACTGCGTCCAGGATTGATGCTCGGCCGTCTCTTTTCGGGCACAAATAGGCCAGGACACGTGCGGGTGATGTTTGTGCTCATGATCAAGTGCCTTGGTCCTTGCCCAGAACCTGCAGCACCAACGATGACGTCATCTTCTCTGCTGCCATTGACACATGGTGCTTGGGCGGGCTCGGGCCCTGGTGGTCTGGGCTCGCTGCCCTGCCTGCTGCCCGGGGGCAGAGGCTGCCTCGCAGCGCAGGAGCTGGCCCTGCTGCTCCTGAGGTGCTGCATCCATCGCATTTCAGCCGGGGGGGGGTGGTCAGTGCCTTCAGTGATCCACCTCAGAGGCATGAGAGTGCTGGTGCCATCGCTGCTCTGGGTTTTCTGCCCGGCTGAGGGGATGAGACGCTCTTTATAGCTGGAAAACACAGCGAAATGTGGATTATTTTCTCTCTCTCTTGATCACTGCAGCAAACTTGGTGTTGCACCAGACTGTGGAGCGCATCCACGTGGGCAAGAAGTATGGGGACATCCCTCGAGGCATCTTTGTTGTGAGAGGCGAGAATGTTGTGCTGCTGGGGGAAATAGTAAGTAAGCAGCTCCCTCTGCCTGCTCCCTGCCTGCTGCTGCTCCGGGACTGAGCTGGTGGTGTTTGTGGTGATGTGACTCCAAGCAGCATTGCCGAGGTGGACACCAGAGCTGGGTGTCCGTCTGTCTGCTGTGAAATGCAGTCACTGTCCCATTGCGGGGCTGAAGTTTGAGCCCCCTCCCAGGACCAGTTCAGGCTGAACCATCACAAAAATGCCGCTGTGTATCCGAGGGTGGGGGCAGAGGTGCCGTCCCACGGCTGCAGCTCGTCTGGGATGACGCAGGGAAGCCCTGGCCTGTGTGTGGCATTGCGGGAGGGTGTCATTAGTGGCTGGCTCTGGGGCTGTCACCTCCCTGCTGGCTTGGCAGCAGGGGACACTGTCCGGGATGGGCTCAGGAGGAGTCGAGCACTGTTTTGTTTCGTCCCTTTGAGCTGAGCTCAGCCCGGCTGCGCCCCGGGAGCCCCCTCCCATGGGCCCTGACCCGGGGGGGAACCCGGGCGTGCACAGGACCAAGCCCCAGCGCTGCCTTCTAGCAGAGAGCCCAGAGCAGGGGCTGGGGGGGGCAGCCCCTGCCGTGGCTGGTCCCCACATCAGGAACTGTCCCGCTCCAGTGACACTGGTGAGAGCGATGGAGCACATCGTCCGTGGCACAGCGATGCTGCTCTCCCCGGGAGCGTGAGGCCAGGGGCACCTGTAGGAAGTGCTTGGAGGTCACCGAAGCCCAAGCACATGAGGGATGTGCGTTACTATCCCAACGGAAACAGGAGTGCAGATCTGCCCCAGGCCTTTCCCACCTCTGCTGGCTTTTAGCCCCTCCAGACCGTCCGCTGCTCAGCGGAGGTGATGTCGGCCCACGGGGAGCAGAGCCCGGAGCACCCCAAAAGCAGAGCTGTGGGTCCCGGCGGCCGCCTCGCGGTGCTGAAGGGGCTGTTTCTGTTGCAGGACCTGGAGAAGGAGAGTGACACGCCTCTGCAGCAGGTCTCCATCGAGGAGATCCTGGAGGAGCAGCGCGTGGAGCAGCAGGCCAAGCAGGAGTCGGAGAAGCTGAAAGTGCAGGCGCTGAAGGAGCGGGGCCTCTCGGTCCCGCGGGCGGACACCCTGGACGAGTACTAGACGTGCCGCCCCTCGGCCCTCTCCTCCGCGGCAGAGCGAGGGGTGCTCCGTGAGCCGCCCACGCCTGGGCAGCTCTCTTTGGAAAGGCGGTTTTTATTTTCAGATTGTGTTTTCTGTGGCGCAGATAACTGTTAAAAAAAAAAAAAATAATAATGATGCCTTTAGTTTCTCCTTGCGGAGAAGGAGAGAAGGCGATCGGCCGCCCCAGAGGCGGCCAGGCGCGCTGGGGAGCGCGAGCGTTTGTGTTCAGGAGGCAAATCACTCGGTCCTTTGGGTTGGTTTGCTTTTTCCTCCTCCTGTGACTCTGGGTGAGAGTTTTCCTTGACGTGTAAATAAATCCTTGATCTCAACAGCGATGGGTTTGCCTGTGTTCGGGACCTGAGGGTTTCCCCTCTCTTGGGACGACCACCCTCGTGTCAACTCCTGTCCCTGCCGGGTGCTGCACAGGGGGGAAACGGGACCCTCAGTCCTGCCAGGGGGTGGGCTGGCATTGTGGAAAAGCTTAAGGATGTGGCGAGATCCCTCCCTGGGATGCGGAGCAGGGCCTGGGTACCCCCAGCACCCCGACAAGGGCTGTGGCTCTCCCCAGCTGGGCTGCGGCTGCTCCCTGGCAGCTGAGCCCACTAATTACCTGCTGATGAAGATCTGCTGCAGCTGGGCTGGCCTGGGGGACAGTGGCTCCTCTCCTCCGTGCTTTGGAGGAGCTGGTGTGGCCGTGGCAGGTAGGAGAGTCCTTCGTGTTGAGCTCGTCTCTCTGCTGTTCGGGGCGTTGGGTGATGGTGGCCGCAAGCAGCAGAGGTAGCGGTCAGTGTTGGGTTGGCTTTGGGCGGCTGCCGGGCTGTGGGAGCTCCTGCGCGGGGCGAGGAGGGGGCGAACCTGGGCGGCGAGCGGCGCGGGCTCCCTGAGAAACCTCCCAGCTCCTTTCCCCGTGAAGCGAAACGCTCTGTCTTGGGGAAGGGGGGACTCAGGGGGGGTCCCCACGAGTGGGTTTTCTCTTCCAAAGTGGCTCGTGTCCCCGGAGGATGAGCCCTGCTCCGCGCTTGGTGCGAACGGCCGCCCTCCTGGGAAGCCACCAGCGGGGGCTGCTCCCCCCAGCGCTTCCCTGCGCCCCTTCTCACTTTTGGGGAGAAAAACGTGTCTTCCCCATTGCGTTTGCTGGTGTGGGGCACTGGGAGTTTGGTGGTAAAAAAAGGCGTAAACAAGGAACTGCAGTTTCTTGCTTTACTGAGGAGAAAAACCCCAAAAGGCTCCGGGAGCCGGCGGCTGCCGCAGCCGGGGAATCTCCGCCGGGAGGAAGGGGCTTGTTCCGTTCCGTTGTTCTGCCGCCCCTGGGGCTTGGGGGGGGGGGGGGGATTGGGGCGGCGGGAGGGGGCTGCCCTCGCTGGGGGTCCGGGATCCCGTTTCCCGGCGGGAGGAGGAGGAGGAGGAGGATGAAGGCTGCTCTGCTGCCGGGGGTCCAGGGGTCGGTGCCCCCATCCCGGTGGGGGGGGAGGGAGGTTGCAAGGAGCTCGTGCCGCCCGACCCCCAAACCGGGGGTGGGGGACACACACGGGACACCCCCGCAGCGGGGCGGGCGCTCCCGTGCGGCGGGGCTCGGCGCTGCCCCTTACATAAGCCCGTGACGCCAGGGGGCGGCCCGTGACGTCACGGCGGTGACGCATCCCCCCCTCCCCTTCTCTTCCCCCCCCCCCCCCCCCCTCCGCCCCCCCCGGAGGCGGCCGGTTGCGGCGGGAGGCGGCCGGACCGCCCCGCGCCGGGCATGGTGTGCGGGCGGGGGGGCTGCTCCGCCGCCCGCCGCCCCCCCGCGCCATGGAGCTGGAGAACATCGTGGCCAACACCGTCCTGCTCAAGGCCCGCGAAGGTACCGCGTCCCCCCCGTCCCGCTGTCCCGTCCCGCTGTCCCGTCCCGCTGTCCCGTCCCGGTCCCCGTTCCCACGCCGCATCCCGCCTCCCCCCCCGCCCCCCCCCCCCGCATCCCCCTCCCAACGGGCACCCACGGCACCTCCCCCCCCTCCCGCCGTGGGCACCCCGCCGTCCCGGGCCGGGTGGGCTCACCCCGGTTGGCATCACCGAGCCCCCCGGGAGGGGACGGCACGGCTGCCCCGCCGCTGCACCCCGCGCCGGGGGACGCGTCCGTCCCGCCGGACCCGGGGACGTGGGGCACGGAATTTAAAAAGCAGTTTGGGTGCCGTGTCCCCAAGCCGTGCGTGTGCCGGGGCGCCCTGGGCTCGGGACGTGGGTCAGCTGAGAGCCCCTCCGTCCGTCCGTCTGTCCGTCCGTCCCGCCGTGCCAGCAGGACGTGTCTGGCGTGGACGGGGCTCGCGCGAGCAAAACTTCGCTGGTGCCAGGACGGCCGGGCGCGGGCCTGGGCAAAATGGGCGCTGCCAGGAAAAACACGGCCCTGCCGGTGCGGCGGCGGAGACAGGGTGCTGCCGGTGCCACCGCCCTGGTTGGAACCCCCCCGGCTGCTGGGGTGAGGCCTGTGGGGCGAGAGGCTGCGGGCACCCGCGCCCCTCCAGAGCCAGGGCTTGGCACGGGATCCCGGGGGAGCGTGGGCGCCTTTTGTTTGCTTTTGGTTTCCTTTGGAAAACCGGCGCCCTCGTCACTGAACCTTTGTGACCGAAAAGCAAACGGCCCCGAGAGCCACCAGCGCAGCCCCACGAGTGAGGTGAGGGACGGGGTGGCTGGGAGGTCACCCCATATTATTATTTTTTTTTTGCAAATCCCCGTCTTCTGAAGGTTTCCTTACTCCCGTCACGCTGGATTCCAGCAGCACCGGAGACGCCATGGGGCCGGCTCATGCACGGGGCTGGAGAGGTGCCGGTGCCCTCACCGGGGAGGGAGAGGTTTGGCGTCGGGGACTTGGGGCAGCCGAACTGTTGGCACCGGTGCTCCCTTCTGGGGGCTGGCCCCTGCTCCTGTCCCACGGGATGCACGACGGGCGCCCACGTGAGCCGAGCCTCGTCCGAGCGGGAGCCGGGGGTTTTGGCCTGGAGGGCGAGGGGGGCTCTGCCGCCACGGGCACCAAACGGGTTAATGTCAGTGTGCGATGGCTGCGAGAGGCGCCGGAAGCCGGGAAGCGGAGCGGGACGAGGGCTGGGTCCCGCTTCCCTCCCTGGCGGCATGGGGAGGACCGGAGCCGTCCCGGCAGAAAGCTGAACCCCACCGGCCGTGGCTGGGGGGTCCCCACGCTTGGGGGTCGCGGGCTGGCCTCCTGCTGGGGGCTCGGTGGGGTTCCCCCCCTGCACCCCGGAGCAGCCATTGCTGCTGCCTGTTACTGCATTTGGCCAAATTCCTCCATCCTTGGGGCACGCTGGGGGGGTCACACCGTTCCTCCCCGCGCTGCTGCCACCCCCTGCGCCCCTCCAAAGGGGCTTGCCCAGCTGTGGGCTTGTGGCCCTTCCTGCTGCGCAGCCGGGTGCTTTGCCCCCAAAAAGGTGGTCTGTGGGGGCTGCTCCCCCCTCCCAGCCCCACGAGGGCCGCAGGGGGCTCTGGATGGACGGACTCCCTGGGCTTCATGCCCAGCTCCCGGCTGGGGCCGCTGGAGCTTTTGAGGGAGAGCAGGTGTCCCCGAGGGCTCCTAAAGCTCCGGGAGCCAAAAGGGCTTCTCCGCCCGCGGAAGTGCCCAGGATAAAAACCCAGCGCGGGGGAGATAAGAGGCGGTGAGTAAGGCTTTATGGCTTGCCGGGACGGGGGCAGCCGGGTCCGCGCCTCGCCGGGCATCGGTGCTGTCGCACCACGTGCCAGCTGGCGGTGGGGGACCAGGGGGGACACGCTCCCGCCCGCCGCGGGGCTCTCGCTGCCGGCAGCTTGTGTTGGTGTAACACACCGCCCCGCGTGCGCCGTGCCGTTTGGTACGTGGGCTCCTTTCCGCCGAGGAACGGGTTTATTTTGCTTTCCGCAGCTTTTCTGGTTGCTGCGGTCGGCTCGGCAGCGGCGGCGGCCTCAGGGGGGTTCCCGGCGCGGTTCACCCGAGGGGAGCGGGGCCGAGGCGAGCACCAGTTCCTCATTTTATCTTCCCTGCTGCATCCCGCTGCCTGGCAGGCCACTGGCTCCTCTTTGCACGCGCAGGGAGTGGGCAGCGGTGGGATGCCCCACCATGGCTGCTCCCTGCATGTCCCCGTTCCCGATGCCCTGACCCTGCAGAGGATGCTGCGGGAGAGGGGCTGGATGCCACCGGCATCTCCCCGTCACTGCTCTGCTGCCTCGCACCAAGGGGTCTGCGCTGGCGGGGGGGTGGCTGTGCCCAGGATCGCCCCCGGCTGGGCCAGGACAGGCTGCTGGCCCTTCGTGCGGCTCCGCTGGGATCCTGCTCCGCCCTGGGAAACTGAGGTGAGGGCAGAGCCGCTTCCGCAGGGGGCTGCGGGTGGTGGGGGGGGACGTGGGCTGGGAGGTCCTGCCCTGTGGTGGGCTGGGGCTGGGGCTCGCTGCCGGCACTTGCCCATCCCGTGGATGCCCTGCCTGCGCGCGTGCCGGCGGTGGAGGTGGTAGCAATGTCTCCTGTTCTGGCCGGCGTGGAAACAGCAGTGGAAAGCTGCCTGGGCTGCCGTGGCATGGGGGGGACCCCACTTCCCGGGCACAGGGCCGTGGGGTGCAACCTGATGCTCTGTGATGAGACGGGGGAGCCGAAACCCCCGGGAGCAGCCGTGTGTGGCCGGAGCAGACCGAGCACTGGCCGGGGCTCTCGCCTGCCCAGGGAGGCCGAGCCGGCTCCGCACAAGGATTGTGTGTATTTTTTCCCCCCCTTTACTTGGAGGTTTTTGGGTCTCTCTCTCCTGCTGGGACCCACGTCTTGGCTTCCCTCGCTGCAGCCACCGGCTGGGGTGGTGGCTGTGGGTGGAGGAGCGGGTCCCGCTCCGAGCCCTGCTCCCCCTTTGCCCTGGGGCTCGGCGGGAGCTGCCTGGCTCTGCCGTGGGTCGGTTTTGGTGCAGTTTCGCCGGGGGATGCGCTGGGGACGGGACGTGGACTGGGACATGATGCTGAGCCCCGCTCGCCATGGCTGTGCCGTGCTTGCCACGCTGCAGGGGACCGGGCCGGGCAAGGAGGGTGTTGCAGAGGCAAAACACGCCTGACTTGAGCCTCCCCGTGCGCTCAGCTCCTCTCCTTTGCTGCTCCCCAGCCCGTCCCCAGCGGCACCGTCCCAGCCCACAGCGAGCACCGGCAGAGCCCCGCCGGGAGTGTGTTCCCGGGGGAGATGTGTTGGGGCGCGGGTGATGAGTGTTAATTTATCTTTATTGTCGCAGCAAACACATTGGAATTCGGAAGGAGTGCCATAAAGCATCAAGTGTCGTGGGATGCTGGGGGCTGGTACCTGCAGAGTCTGTGGAAGAGGCAGGGAGGGAATGGCGTGGGCAGCATCTTGCTGAGCCCGGCCACGAAGCCGCAGCCTTGGAGCATCCCTGCGAGGCCGGGGCTGCCTGGGCCGCCCGTGTGGGATGGCTCCTGGTGCAGGAACCTGGGAGTCTCCCCTTTGCCAGCCACCCAGGGGCTCCAGCCTGGGCACCGCGGGGCGAGGGGAGCGGCTGCTCCTCTCCCTCGGGCGCCGAGTGCTCAGGATGCTGTGCCGCGGTGTCGGGGTGAGCAGGGTGCCCGGGGATCCATACCGTGCCGCCGCCGAGGCTGCTCCGCTGGCTGGCGCGGGGCTATTCCTGCTAGAGGAAGCGAGGCGATGACGGCAGGAAGCTCTGCCCGGCCGAAACGCCGGCCCCGCCGGAGCCCAGCACCGTGGCGTCCCGCGGGCTCGCCTTGGCGTCACCGGGGCCGGCGGCGGGCGGTGCTGGCCGGCCACCAGCTCGGAGCCGCGGTGATGTCAGGTCCCTGCAGGGATGACTTCACGCACCAAGCATCCGCCCGGGAGGAGCAGCCGCTGCTGCGGGGCCATCCCTCTGCCCCCTCCTCGTCCCCGTCCCCAAGGAGGCAGAGTCCGGGCTGCTGCAGCCCCGCGGGCAGGACGAGGGGCTCGGAGGGGAGACAAGGAAACCAGATGTTTATGGGAGGGAGCGATGTGGGGCTTGGGCATTGTTTGGGGAGGAATCCAGCATCCACCAGGCTCGGCCTCCCCCAGCGCCAGGTGATGCTAAGGGGGATCCCATTCCTGCCCCGGAGCAAGGCTGGGGGTGGGGATGCCCTTGGCTGTTGGGGACGAGGATCCCCTCGGGGGTTGGAGCCCTCTCCAGGGCTGGCAGCGTGTTTTCCCACGTGGCTTCAGAGTTGCCCGAAGCCCCAGCGCTGACGTGTGTGAGCGATGGGTTTTGGGGACCAGCAGTGGTGGAATGGGGGGGAACCCCAAACCGGGCGGCTCTGCAGGACTGGGCAGGGGCTCTGCCGCCCCATTCCCCCCGTCACCCCCAGGACGGGGAAATGACGCCCGTCCTGCCAGCCTGACCCCTTCTTCTCCCTCTCCCCTGGCTGCAGGAGGTGGTGGCAAGCGGAAAGGCAGGAGCAAGAAGTGGAGGGAGATCCTCCGGTTCCCGCACATCAGCCAGTGCGATGAGCTGCGGAAGAGCCTGGGTGAGCCGGGGAGGGCACCGGGGACCGGCCGGACCGGCTGGCGGGTCCCGGCGTGGTGGGCGTTGGATGGCGGCACGCGCTCGGCGCGGTGCGTGGCACATCCCACCTTCCCTTGCAGAGCGGGACTACGGCAGCCTGTGCCAGAAGCAGCCCATCGGCCGGCTGCTCTTCCGGCAGTTCTGCGAGACGCGGCCGGAGCTCCTGCGCTGCATCCGCTTCCTGGACGCCGTGGTGAGGGACCCCGCGGGATGCCACCGCGCCGGCTCCGCTGGGCCACGCTGACGTGCAGAGGCGTTTTCCCGGGAGGATGGGGCTGGTCGGGGTTTGGCCGAGGCCGTGGCAGGTTGGCAGCGTGAGCCCCGGGGCAGCGGCTGCGGAGCGGTACCCGGGGGGCTGCGGGAGAGGCAGAGACCCCCCCATCCCGGTGCTGGTTTCCCTCTGGGTCATGCCAGGGAAGGGGGCTCTCGGAATGCCGCTGGGGAGCCCACCCCTCGCCTGCTGCGAGGTTGACCCCAGTGCCAGGCGATGCTGGTGGATGGGGAACGTGAGCCCCATCAAATGATCCGTGTTTCCCATGGCTGCAGGGTTTGGGTCGGGTCTGTGCCCTGCGAGGCTTTCCAGGGCTGTGGGGGGCCTCGGGGGGAGCAGCCGGAGCCCCCCAGGCGTGCAGAGCCCCGGCAGCCGGGGGGGCTGCGAATGGGAAGCACGTGCCCGTAAAACAGCCCATTTGTACCGGCTCTCGGAGCTCTCGCAGGACGTTTTTTCCCCCCTTTTGAATAACCAGAGCTGTGGGGGCTGCAGTGGGTCTGGCCGCCCACCCCCCGTCCCCTCCCCTGCCGTGTGGGAGACCCCCGAGGGCTGCCAGCACCCCCGGAGCCCCCGGCGCAGGCACCTGCCCCTGGGGGGGTGCAGACGGATCCCTGTCCTGGGGGGGGGCACAGGGCAGAGCCGTGCCCGGTGCGCTGTCTGCAGCCCCCTCCTCTCCCCCGGGCACCCCAGGCGGACTACGAGCTCTCCCCGGATGAGAAGCGGAAGGAGATGGGGGAGGAGATCATCCGCCGGTTCCTCAAGCAGGAGGTGAGTCCTGGGGGGGCTTTTTTACCCCCCCAGGCAGCCAGAGCAGGACGGGGTGAGGATGGGACGGGAGCAGGGGCGGCAGTGGGGGGGTCCCTTGCTGGCTGTGGAGCTGCGTCCCCTCTCTCCGGGCATGCCGGTGGCACCCATTGCCCGGCTGGGATCATGGCGGGGGGACACGGGGGTGCATCCGTCTGCTCCCCTCGCAGTCCCCGGATTTTCTGCCCGAGGTGGGCCAGCCCCACGCCAGCCGGTGTCTGCAGGACCTGCAGAAGAGCCCCTGCAAGGACCTCTTCAGCAGCTGCCTGTGGTGAGTACCCTGCCCGGGGAAGGGCGCCCGGGGGGGCTGCAGGCGACCCCAACCGTCCCCTCTCCCCCCGCAGCCCCCTGCACCAGTACCTGAGTGGGGACCCCTTCGCCGACTACCAGGACAGCATGTATTTCGACCGGTTCCTGCAGTGGAAGTACCTGGAGAGGTGAGCAGGGAGGTCTTTGGGGTCGGAGGGGGTCTTTGGGGGGGGGGTCCGCGGGGTGACATCCCCCGGGCTGTGCGTTTCAGGCAGTCGGTCACCAAGGACACGTTTCGGCAGTACCGGATCCTGGGCAAGGGCGGTTTCGGAGAGGTACGGCCACGGGGGGCGGACGGGGGGCGATGGGGGGCTGGCGGGGGCTCACCCTGCATTACCTTGTGTCGTGTCCCCCCCCACTCCCCCCCCAAGGTGTGCGCCTGCCAGGTGCGGGCCACGGGGAAGATGTACGCCTGCAAGAAGCTGGAGAAGAAGCGGATCAAGAAGCGGAAAGGGGAGGCGATGGCTCTGAACGAGAAGCAGATCCTGGAGAAGGTCAACAGCCGCTTCGTGGTGCGTGTGGCGCTCTCGGGGGGGCTGGGGGGCCGGGGAGGCGCCGGGGCCGGCGCTGACAGCCGGGCTGGGCGCGCAGGTGAGCCTGGCGTACGCCTACGAGACGAAGGACGCGCTCTGCCTGGTGCTGACCATCATGAACGGCGGCGACCTCAAGTTCCACATCTACAACATGGGCAACCCCGGCTTCGAGGACGAGCGCGTGGTCTTCTACGCGGCGGAGATCTGCTGCGGGCTCCAGCACCTGCACCAGGAGGGCATCGTCTACCGGTGAGCGTGGCGTGGGCGCGGGGCGGCCGGATGGGACCGCTCCGTGCTGAGCCCTCCATCCTTCTGTCCCTGCAGGGACCTGAAGCCAGAGAACATCCTGCTGGATGATGATGGTGAGGAGGGAGCTGCGGGGTCTGGCGCTGCCCGTGCTCGTGGCTTTGGGGACGGGTCTCTCTGTGCCTCCTGGGATGGTCTCTGGCTGTGATTTGGGGAGAACCTGCAGGAATGTGGGGTGGTCCTTCCTTGGGATGCTGCCTTCCGTGCAGGGCACTTTCCCTGGGATGCTGCCCTCAACCCCCTCCCTGCCCCAGGCCACATCAGGATCTCCGACCTGGGGCTGGCTATCAAGATCCCCGAGGGCGAGACCATCCGTGGCCGCGTGGGCACTGTTGGCTACATGGGTGAGTGAGGGGGCTGCGCCGGCCGGGCTGGCCGGGGGGTCCCCGTGTCGTGGCCATGCCTGGCCGCTGACGGGTTTGGGGCCGTGCCTCGCAGCCCCGGAGGTGATCAACAACGAGCGCTACGCCTTCAGCCCCGACTGGTGGGGCCTGGGCTGCCTGGTGTACGAGATGATCGAGGGGCAGTCGCCCTTCCGCGCCCGCAAGGAGCGGGTGAAGCGGGAGGAGGTGGAGAAGCGGGTGCAGGAGGACCAGGAGCCCTACTCGGACAAGTTCAGCGAGGATGCCCAGGCCATCTGCAAGATGGTGAGTTGGGGAGCGGCTGGTCCCTGTGGGGGGCCGGGGCTGGCTCCGTCCCCCCCGCCGTGACCGACTGTCCCCCTCCCCAGCTCCTGGCCAAGGACCCCAAGCAGCGGCTGGGCTGCGGGGCCGACGGGGCGGCCGAGGTGAAGCGCCATCCCTTCTTCAGGACCATCAACTTCAAGCGCCTGGAGGCCGGCATCATGACGCCCTCCTTCGTGCCGGACGTAAGGGCAGGGCAGGGTTGGGCACCCGCCGGCGGGGGGACGAGCCCCGCTCCCCCCACTGACGGCTGTGGGGCTCCCGCAGCCCCGGGCGGTTTATTGCAAGGACGTGCTGGACATCGAGCAGTTCTCGACGGTGAAGGGCGTCAACCTGGACCAAACCGACAACGATTTCTACGCCAAGTTCGCCACCGGCAGCGTCCCCATCCCCTGGCAGAACGAGGTATGGGGGTCGCGGGGCTCCGGGGGGGTCCTGCCCTGCTGCGGTGCTGCCAGGGCTGCCCGTGCCCGTCACCCCCGGTGACCCGACCCCCCCAGATGATCGAGACCGAGTGCTTCAAGGACCTCAACGTGTTCGGACCCAGCGGGACGCGCTCCCCCGACCTGGACTGGAGGCAGCTGCCCGAGCCCCCCAAGCGCAGCCTTCTGCAGAGGCTCTTCCGACGACATGTAAGAGATGGGGGGGTATTTTTCAGGAGGGGGGTGCCCTGGGGTCTCCCCAACGCCCCCCCGGCTCACCGCGTGCCGTCTGTCTGTCTGTCCCTCGCAGCCGGCCGACTACACCATCGGCACCACCATCCACCCGCCCGCCCCGGCCACCGTGAACTCGCACCCTCCCGCGGCCAACGCCGCCTGCCGAGCCCCGGCCCCCTCCTGACCCCTCTCGCCATCCCGGGGGAGCCCCCAGCCCCCCCTGTGCCCTCTCAGGGTTATCTCGGGCCGGCGCTGGGGCCGGGGTCCCCGGGGATGCTCGTGGAGGCAGGATGCTGGCAGGGACGGACCCGGGCTGCCCGCGTGGGCAGGGAGCGATGGAGGGACCGACCCCAACCCTGGCAGCCCCCCCAGCCCCCTTTGCCCCAGGCTGTTCTCGGGGGCTCCTGCAGGACCACCCCCCCACACCCCCCCGGGAAGGGGCCAGGGCAGGGACCTATTTTTACTGCGTTTGAGCCCGTTATCTTATCGCCAGCTCCGTGCGCAACCTCTGTGGGCGCGGGGGGGGGGCTGCGGGTTTATCTGTGCTCTCCAAATAGAAACAAAGGCAGCCTTGGAGTGGGGGGACACCCCCGGCTCTCCCCCCAGCCCTGCTGCCGCAGGAGGGACGGGGTCACCCCGACAGAGCCCCCTCCCCAGGCGCACGCAGCCTCCCCCCCTCCTGCTCCGGCCACCGCCGTGTGAAACGGGCTCAGAAAAGGGAATTTTTTCAAATGGGGGGGGGCTCTCCTCATCCTCGTGGGACAGCTCAGGGCAGCCGCGGGGCGCCCCAGCCTTGTGCGAGGGAGGGACGTTGCACGTGGGTGTGCAACGGGCGGCATCCACGGGTGGGGGGGGCTGTGCTGGGGGTGCCCAGGACCCCCACCCCCCCTCCCCGGTGCCTTTGGGCCCCGGTGAATCTCTGCCTCCGGCGCCTTTGGTTTACATTCGAATCTGGTTTTTGTACATTTGTAAAGAGTTGTAAATATTTGTACGTTTGAGCGCCTGGATGTACATTTTTAAGCTAAAAGCTGCAAACGGAGCTGCGTGGTGACTTTGCGTGGGGACGCGGGGGGGGCGTTTTGTGGGGGACGGGGGCTCAGCGGGGCTGTTTTGCCTCCTCCTGCCCCACGGGATGGGGGTGGGAGGGAGCAGGGTGCCCGTCCCGGAGCGGGGCCGTGCCGTCTCCCCGGTGTCCCCTCGCTGGGGTGCAGGATGTGGCCGTGCACCCCCTTTGCCCCCCAGCACCCCCAGCTCGGCAGGACCTGGCTCGGCATCGCCAGCCGAGGGTCCCAGCGGGTCCGAGCTGCACCTGGGGCCAAATCCTGCCCCGAGCGGTGCCGGAGCACACACGGGATCCACCAGCCAGACCGGCCATGCTCCCTCCTGCCCCAATGGAGAGGCACCATCCTGGTGTCCGAGGTAGGTGCTGGGACCCCAGTCCTGTCCCCGGTGCCATCCCCGGTGCCATCCTGGTGCCGCGGGAGGGCTGCCGTCCCTTCTCCTCGCAGGCTTGGCAGACACAGCGGGCTCCCCAGCAGCAGGTGACAGCGCGGGACCCCCAGGGGCCTCCTGGAGGACATGCCAAGGTGACATCCGGAGCTGGTGAGGGTCTCGGGGGGGGGGATGTCCCCAATTAACCAGACCCTCCTGAGGGTCCTGGGTGCCTTTTCGGCATGTCTTCCCGGTAGGTTGTGGGTCTCGGCGTGCGGCTTCGGGGACCGCCCGCCTGGTGTGTTGACCTTGTGCACCGTGGCACGGTGTCACCATCCCTGTGTCCCCTCCCGAGGGGTGCAGAGGGGCTCATACCCCTCCAGCCCCCCCACCCCGGAGCCGCAGGGGTGGCTCTGCCTGGGCTGTTTGGGTTCTTTTCACAAACAACAGCGTGTCCTTGTGCCGAGGCCTTGTGCCCGGCAGCAGCTGCTCCCTCTGGGATAACAGCGGTCCTAGATGGATCACAGCTGGGGGGGTCTCCCTGCCGCCCCCTGCCCCAGGGGGCTCCAGCTGCGTCCCCAGCAGGGCAGGGCGAGGGGTGCGGGGGGCCGGGGGTCTCCCCAGCTCTGTCCCGGTGCTCGTTGTGCCTTTGGGTTGGGAGCTGGAACTCCCCAGCTCCAGGCTGCAGGGCTGGGGGCTCCTGGCAGTAGCTCAGGGATTTCAGCCCCCCCCTGATTTTTCCTTCCCCCCATGTGCAGGTGTGCGGGGACGGGGTGGATGAAGCCCCACCGAGGGTAGAGCTGCGGTGGGACCCGGGGAAGGATGCCTGCAGCACCGCTTCAAGCCGGGATTTCCCAGTAAACGTTTGGGAAGGGGATGGTGCAGCTTCTGGCTTCCTCCCGGTCCCCCCCAGCACCTCCATCTAATTGCCCATCGCCGAGGGGGATGCGCGGGGTCTCCTCTTGCACGGGATGGAGAGCAGCGATGGAGAGGAGCCATCCTGGGGAGCAGCGGGGACCGTTCCCGGATGGCAGGTAGGACCCAGACCCTCTCTGTGGGGCCAGGGGAGGCGGGGGGCTCCCCGGGGCCGAGGCGCAGCGAGCGGCTGACCTCCCCCTCGGCCAAGTTGTTGCGACAGCGGGGAGGAAGGTCAGGTTCCCCGCAGGAGGGTGCGGGGCTGACGTCAAAGGAGGCAGCTGGTGATTCACGGGTTCTCGGGCGTGCGGGGCTCCGGGGCCGTAACTCATCCCACAAATGGCATTTCATCCTTGAGCGTTATCGCGGCTCCGCCGCTGCCCACCGCTCCCGGCCCCACGCAGACAAACCGGCCCCTGGGGGGGAACGGGGGCTGCCCCTCGCTCCCAGCCCCGGGCTCAGCGCCTTAATGCACTTAATATTCAGTATTCTATAGGGTGAAGGAGACTGCGTTAGCGCGGGGCTCTGCGGGGCCAGGGGGAGGACTCCAAAACGCTCTTGTCCGTGCGATGTGCGTAAAGCATCCTTGGTGCTGCCCGGCCGCACGTGGCCATCCCGGGTCCCCACCGGTCCCACGCCTGTGTGCGGGTGCCAGCGATGCCGGGAGGTCCCACTCCGTGGGGTTTGGTCACTGGGACCAGCGCGGCTGGGGTCTGCCGGGGGGTCTGGCCCAGGGGGACACACACGGGCTGCCCCGGTGCTTGTGTGCGGCGTTAGCTGGGGTTGGGCTGAGCCTGGCTCCGGTCATTCCGGGATGGTTGTGCTGTGAGGTGGTGTTGCCCATCGTTATCTGTTGTTATCTGTTATTATCTGTTGTTATCCGCCTTTATCCGTTATTACCTGTCACGGTTGTTATCCCTTGTTATCTGTGGCTGATGATCTGTGTGGGCGCAGCTGTGCTGTAGCTCCCAGGTTTGTCCCTGGCGCAGGGATCGCCCGCAAAGCGCTGTACGAGCTGAGCTGGGGAGCGGGGGTGCACCTCGATTTGCTGCCCTCGGCTTGTTTTGGGAGCTGCCTGTGCCCCCCACGGCTGGCGGGGGGCTGGCCGGGTGTCCGAGCCCATCCCTGCGCCTGCCTCGGTGCCCCGCGGCCCCCGGCAGCTGCGCGAGGAGCTGGGTCCGTCCTTGGCCCGCGTGGCCCTGCCGTAAGTGATGGCTCTTATCTCCCTGCTGACACACCAGCATCCTTCAGCCGCCGCATTTAAGGCCGAGCGCGCGGGGAGGCCGGGGCAGAGGAACGTTCGCCGCAGAGACGCCCGCAGCCCACGGCTCCGCCTGCCCGGGGAGATGCTGCCCGCCACCTCCAAGCTCTGCGCCGCCATCTCCTACCGGCACCTGCGCAACATGACCGGTGAGGGGCCGGGGGCCGGGGCGTGGGGCCGAGGGGGGGTCTGGGGATACTCCCCCCCACCCCATGCCCCGCAGCTTTCTGGGGTTCGTGTTTTACTGTCTCCACCACCTTTGTCGCTGCCAGACCCGTTTCTCGGGTCTGAGGAGGGATTTGTCGAACACAGGGCGTAGCTATAGGGAACGCTCCCGCTGGCTGCAAGGATTTTGCATTCTCATGCTCCGTTTTCTATGGCCATTCTCTGCTCCTCAGTGTTTTTCCCACTCTCATCCACTCCTTGCGTGCTGCGTGGCTCGGACCCGGAGCAAAGCCCGGGATGTGTGAGACAGTTTCTGTCCCGGAGCAGCGTGGTGGCACCCAGCTGCTCCCTCTGCCTGCAGGGGCTTCAGCGAAGGCAGCGAGCGGAGGCTTTTTCAATGTTGTATATTCAAATCGGGGGGCAAAAGCTACAGCAACCCCCCCTGGAGCACGGTGTGACGCGCTCTCTGCTCCCAGGTCTGAGAAGACAAGCGGCCGTGGCCATCAGCCAGGAGCTGAGCAAGCTCGCCCACCGCAGCGCGGGACCCAGCGCCTGGATCAACCAGGTCCGCAGAAGAAGCTCTTTGCTCAGTAAGTGACCGGTGGCCGGGGCGGGGGGGGTCGTTGGCCTATCCCGCAGGGTGTCACCACCAGGGTGACGTCGTCACGGGCCAGGGCTCGGGGGAGCAGGTGGAGGAAAAACTGTTGGTGGGTCACCTTGCTTTTGCTAAACAAACAGCGAAGGCGGGCAAGCGGCGGGAATGGAGTTTACTTCCTTGGGCACGGAGATGTAGATAAAGGTTATCTGTTGTTACGGTGCGTTAGTGAACATGCAGAGTTCTTACCCTCACTCCTGCTTGTGTCCCATGCCACACAGGCTCCAGGCTGGAGGAGACGCCCTTCAGCGAGATGGAAATGTCGTACATCAAGCAGGGAGAGGAAGCCCTCCAGAAATCGCTCAGCATCCTCGGGAACCTGGACGGCTGGAAGACAGAGACGCTGGTGGTAGGTGCTCTGCCTTGCAGCAGAACGACAGGGTCCTCCCCTAAATATTTGTGATGCTCATTCCGCCTCCCCCTCTCCCAGGGTAACGGAGACAAAGTGCTGAGCAAGGTGCTCCCGGACGTGGGCAAGGTGTTCCGACTGGAGGTGGTGGTGGACCAGCCCCTGGACGCGGTGTACAGCGAGCTGGTGGACAACATGGAGCAGATGGGGGACTGGAACCCCAACGTCAAAGAAGTCAAGGTGGGAAGCGCAGGTCAGACCTGCCTCAGCCGGGCCTTCGCGCGCGCGTCCTGCTCTCGTTGGGGACGGAAGGGACAAAGGATCCCTGTGCCTGTCACTGCGGCAGCGCCGGGATTTCTCCAGCCGGTCTTTGGGAAATGCGAAGCTGGACTTTATCTTGTCCGCTCCCGACCGCAGACGTGGAGCTTGTTCTGCAGAAATCGCGCTGCTGCAGCAGAGGGGGATGGAGAGGTGGAGGGGCGTGTGGTCCTCACCCTGCAGGGACTGCGCTCGCAAGGGGTGGGCCAGCTCTCTTGTTAAATTTACACTGTTACTAGAGGAGAAATAGCAGGGGAAAAAAGCATTTTGCTCTTCCACAGCTTGTCTGGAACGAGTGAAACGCTTTCCCTTTTCAGGTATTGAAAACTAGTGTCTGTATTCTGGGATGAAGCACGTATTTGCATTTTTTCTCACTGTAGGCAGTGAGTTTCTGTAAGAGCATGTATTTGAACACAGTCATCAAAGCTCGCTTTTAGCTATGGTTGTAGTAAATGCCTCAAATTAACATTTTCATTCCAAACTCTCCAGATTCTCCAGAAGATAGGAAAGGACACGGTGATCACCCACGAGAAGGCGGCTGCTACCCCCGGTAACATCGTGGGACCCCGGGACTTTGTGAGCGTCCGATGCGCCAAGAGACGCGGCTCCACCTGCGTCCTGGCCGGCATGTCCACGAAATACGGAGCTATGCCAGAACAGGAGGGATTCGTAAGGTAATCGCCTTTTGTAGTCACTTACAGAGGTGTTTAGTGAAAATATTCACAGACCGGCTTTTAGTGTGGGCTCAGAGTGGTTGGGTTTGTCTCAGACACGGGAATTGCTAAGGAAACCCTAATTCACAAGCGCTTCAGCAGGGCTGTACCGGTGAGGCTGGGTCAGAGGTTGGTTTGTAACGCGTCCCCTCCTCTCCTCCCCCAGAGCTGAGAACGGGCCCACCTGTATGGTCCTTCGCCCGCTGGCCGGCAGCCCCTCGCAGACCAAGCTCACCTGGCTCCTCAGCATCGACCTGAAGGTAGGTTTGGCCGGGAACGTTTCGGAGCAGAGGCAGGATTGGCGCTCGAGGCAGGCTGCGCTCACGGGCTGTCTCTGCTCCTCCCCAGGGCTGGCTGCCGAAGACCATCATCAACCAGGTTCTGTCCCAGACGCAGGTGGACTTCGCCAACCACCTCCGGCGGCACCTGGCCCGGACGGTGGCCGCGGGCTGCTGACGGCAGCCCCGCGTTGGGATGCTTTGTTCAGGGTGCAGTAGGGAATCTTGTAATGGGGTAAGTCAGACACAAATTAATTACAGCCTGTGCTAACTAGACAAGGCCTTTAGTAGTGGACACCACTAATTAATGCATAGTTTCAATAAATAAATAAACAAAGCTTTATTTATTGAAACCTAATTCGTTAGGGAGGGCGCAGGGGCCAGCACATGCTCATTGTGCAAATGCAGGACCAAAAATTTGAGCCAAGTCCTGCTTTTGCTCCACTGAGCATGTGCTGGCCCAGTCAGGCCCCTGTGACCTCCCTACCTAATTAGTTTCAATCAATAAATAAAGCTTAAATGAGTGGTGTCTGCTATTAAGGGCCTTGGCTAATTAGTTATTAGGGAGGTCCCAGACAGCTGACGGGGGAGGCAGGAGACCAGCACACACTCAGTGGGGCAAACCTCAAATTTTATTCCCCTCCTTCCCCCGAAACACAAACACAGCACTTACTTACCTAAAAATTTTCCCTTCTCCCCCCACTGAAGCAGCTCTAATTTATTTTTCCTCTACAGACACATGCACAGTGTCAAATTATTTATTCATTCAAAGCTCTGCGGTGACGATCATTGTATAACTCGTCAATGCAGCGAGCAGGAGATCTTCAGCTCGCAAGATCTCTCAAGTGTGGCTACTTTGAGTTTAAATCTCATTCATAACAAGTCACAAGAAAAAAAAACAAAAAACCCCAACCAAAAGTAAGAATTAAAGCCTT
The DNA here is from genome assembly GCA_947846985.1 of Fratercula arctica. Lineage (NCBI taxonomy): Eukaryota > Metazoa > Chordata > Aves > Charadriiformes > Alcidae > Fratercula > Fratercula arctica. The sequence goes on from CANTUZ010000023.1 coordinate 2,532,835, forward strand.
TATTTTTAAACTGGTTTCCAGTTTGTGGGGAAAAAAAAAAAAATACAGTTTGGACAGAAGCCCAAATTTCAGTCTTACATGCAGTAGTCTTGTTACAACACAATCCTTCTGGCTGGAAGCTGCTGGTTACAGTGAGCCACAGCAGAAGCGTCAGTGTTCCTTCTGCCAGGGTGTACGTACAGCGGGTGGGCCCAGCCCCAGCCTGCTCTCGCCGACACGCCGCTGTTACAACCCGGGTACGGCACAGGAGAAGTCACCTCAACACAACACTCGCTTCTTCAGCTGGCTACACTGTAAAGTTACTGAGGACTCCAAGAGATGCCCACAAACAGCACAAGACATACTAGAACTGCATTCACTTAGACTCCAGCGTAGTGGTAGCGTGTGAATCTTCAGCAGGTAACAAATATACATAACGCCTGCCACAAGGAGCTGCGTTGGCTTCAGCGTGTTTGCTCGTTGGCCGATCGTTCCGAGTGATGCATGTTCCTCTAGAATAAAAAAACCACTTGACTGGATACCCACTGTGTCGCTTCTGTTAACGCTGCGCCGCCTCCTTCGTTTATGGCTCCCAGGGTGGACTTCGCCTTCCGTCCACTTCTGTCTCCACGTGGTACAGTACGTCTGCCAGCGTGTGCTCCACAACAGCACCCCAGCCCATGTCACTCATCTGCAAAGGCAGGGAAAGACAGCCCCAGTCACGACATACAGGCTCAGGACAAAAGGTGACTAGCCCTGTTGCACGGCAGCATTCCAACACTTTTTCCCTCCTGAAAACATTAGTAGGAGGGAAAAAAATTCTAAGTCTTCCCTTAAACACAAATTCAGCCCTCTCACTGGTAAATGAGACTAACACAGGCAAGAACAGAGACTTCATGATCTGTTAAAGAGCACCTACTATTTAGTTAAAATTTAGCTAAGTGATTTGTTAGGCTATCGGTCCTTAAATATTTTTAAATACAATCCTTTTGGCTACACTAAAAGGCTGAAGAGGACAGATGATACAGCCTTGGTATGCACCAACTCCCACCACCACAACAAAATCTCAACCACCTTTTGTTTAAATACTGTGAGGCTATCACAAAGTGCGCGGGTAAAATGCTTCAGTTACTACTTACCGGACGGTAAGTGATATCTCGGGGTGGATACTTGAAATATGGCCCAAAGTTTATAGAAACCTGTGGAAGACACATTTGTCCTTAGCTACAAAAAAGGGCCAAATGTCTTTAATCTTTAGTCTTCAGTCCTCACCCCTCCCGCTCCCGAGCCTGCCTGCACCCTGTGCAAGCCCACAGAAACAAAGCTCCTTGGCACAAAAGGAGAGCCTTCATTTGAGAACGTGTCACACACAGTGAACAGCAGCAGCGTTCCAGAGTCGCTTCACGAAAACAATTCCCATCTTTCCCCTTCACTTGCGTGACATGCTCCCAGAGCGCCCACACGCTATGCGATACTAAAACTATGATGGACTTAGAAATTCTCTTTCAAAGCGATGTTACTTACCGTGCAGCCTTTGTATAAAGAAATAGCAGGAAAATAAACTCCTTCGAAGATGTCTTTAAAGGCAATTCCTTGGCTGGCACCATTCTTGAAGAATATTATCTGAAAAGAAAAATGAAGAGGTTGTTTTTTTTTTTTTCCCTCCATTGATGCTAACTTTCCTGACCTTACTCGTGAACTACAAAGCATTCCTCAAGAGGCAGCTCCCCTTTGCCTGGTGCCAGACAATTACTCAAGTGACAGCAATAACATTACGAGCAAAGGGCGCAGCTGGTTTGCTAAGCTCACATTTATTGTTGCCTTAATAAAAGCATTCTTCTTTTTGATGAAGAACTAATGATCAGCCTCCCTTTGTGCTCATTAAATGCAAGTGATTGATTAATACCTTCAATAAGCCAGTCTCAGCAGGCCCCTCAACTTCCCCAGGTTCTGCATCTTCCACCTACCAGCACTTACTTACCTGGCTTCCAGGTGCTTGCTTCAGGCTCTTCTCCGCTTTGTCCACAAAGTCCTTCTCTTCAAAGTACAAGTAGCTTTTGAATTTGATCAAAGCCTGAAATATTAGAAAACAACCACTTCAGACATAAGCCAGAAAAACCGTTCCCTTTAGTGACAAAGAACGGCAGACCTAGAGGAGCCCTGCTCTGGGCTAGGTGTGCCTGCTCCCTGTGAAGTGATTCACGCGTCTCAAATATTTATTTGAGAATCAGGAGGGGAAGAGAAGATTAAACGAGATGTGGGCACTCTCATTGAGTAGTCCACGCACAGTCTTCCCTTGCAGAGCCCCTGGGTGGTTCTGGGTATTTTGTTTTCTTGAGATCAACGCTTTGGACCTCTCTGTTATGAACCACAGCGGTACCCAGCGGTAGGATGGACAGGATGCACTCAAAGGGGACAAAAGTGAGGCTAGAGCAACCTGTTTTCCACTTGTCACCTAGCCAACCCTTAATCCGATAGTGAACTCCACACCTCACCTTATCTTTGTAAGTGTCAGGCAGTGATTTGGCAGTCTCAGTATCTTCTGGAAGACTGATGTAAAATCCCAGTATATCACCCTGTCCATAGCCAGATGAATAGTGTTTCCCTATCGACTGGTGAAACTTTGTTCCCTTTTTGCTGCGCCAGGAGTAACTGAACTTGTCATATCCCAGAGGCGCCTGGAGGTTCCCTGCAGAAACCAACGTTTCTTCATGAACATAACACAGCGGAGCAGGAGCACCTCTCTGCATCCCACTTCAGGTTTTGGAACAGCAATTACATTCAGTTAACAAATATGACTGCCATTAGTACAAATGTGTTGACTACAGCGTTACGCAAGGTCAAGCATGCAACAGCATAAAGGGTGCACCCCTGCTGCAGTTCTGCATGGTTTAGCTCAGCTGCAGAAAGAGTTTCCCCTTAAGAAAAGCAGTGAAGAAGCAGGCGAGCTGAACTCGACTTACCCTCCTTGGGTCTAAATTACTGGGGAAAGAATTATAGGAACCACTTGGAATCCACTGCTAAGAAATATATGGTAAAGTTATTTACCTAGCGGCTGGGACCAGCCCAATCTGGCAGCTGTGTCTGGAGGCATCTCATCCATGGATATTTCAAAGTACCACGCTCCTTTCCGCACTCCATGTGAGGCTCGTACCATTGAATAGCCCTTCTCGCCGATAACAGTCAGTCTGTCATCAGAAATCTTCAACTGAGGAGCTGTGATGGATGACAGGATATGAGCTGTTCATTCGCGATTTCTAACGTGCAGTCACGTCAAAAGGCAAGCAAACACATGGAAGTGGATTTAACATTTGCACCTCTTTTAGAGCAATTATGTCCCAAACCTCAATAACTGGTAATGTGAGGTTACAGAAGATGGCTATACAACTTGCATAGGGTTGGCAAGCTTTGTACCTCGGTCGTGCAGTGCCAGAAGGACTCGTTCATACAGGCAGGCTCTGTAGAGGTCCCCGGGAATAGGCTTTCCTGCCCAACAGTCCAGCTCCAGTTTCTCTGGGTCGGGTGCGTGGGGGTCAGGCTCAGCCAAGATGTAACGATATCCATCTTTATTAAAGGGGTGTTCCAAAGGATAACCATGGGGTGGTAAGCGCTGAGCGGAAAACAACGGGTCACTGTGAAACACAAAAGCTACAGGTTGGCATCTGACGGTGGCTATGGTTGAGTCACAAGTCAACCCAGGACAGAGCTGTACCTGCAGTGCTCACTGCCTGCACACCGCTTCGCTTCCAAAACAGTCAGTGCAAAATGAGCATATACTCATCTATTTCAGCTAATTTCTAGCATGTGACCTATCAATAAGATCACAGGGTTATGGCACGATTCCCCATGAATCCACCAAGGGCAGAGACAGGTGGGAGGCAGGTTAAGGCATCACAAGTGAAGCTGTCCTGCTGACTAGCATACAACACCTCGCTATAGATGCTCATCACTGTGCCCCTACATCGTCTTTCCTCTTACCTTCTGGTTTTCTTGGCTGTTCCCGTGGTCCCTCCGTCTTGCTGCTTGCGCTTGGCTCCCCGTCCCTTCCCACTGCTTCCGGCAGCAATTCCCCCTAAACACAGAAACCGGGGATATTAAGCAGCTGATGACCAGAGAGAGCCCGTGAGCGTGGAATCTCCACAAGCAGAAAGGGGCAGAAGCAGCCAAATTAAAATCAGTTCAAGAGCTCAAGTACCTTCCTCCACAGTTAAACTTGAAAACTGACTTCACTGAAAATGAGCACAGCAAAATCCAGAACTTTTATGTAGCTTCTAGTCAACTTTTGAAACGTCTAAATTTAGGGTGGAAGCTAAGTGAGATTTATCAAGAAAATGAGCTCAACTCAAGATTTTAAGGTGAGGATTATGAATCTTTTCTGTCATCAAAAGATCTACAGACAGCAGCATTGGGATCCACTTCAAAAGCATTATTATCGGCTTTCATGGAGATTCCAGTCACAGTTCAAATTTATTTCTGAAAAAGTAGCAGAAAATCCAACCTACAGCACACACTATCTGATTTTAAGCAAAGTCATCATCCCAACGACACACTATGCTGGAGGAACACTCTGACGCCGACAAGCAATAAGCACTTAACACTAAATTTCCATCTATAAAACAAAATACACCTAAGTTGGGGAAAAATGAAAAGCAATAGAGGTGTTTCTCTTCAGCATTACCAAAATCACCACTATGATTGAACATGTCGTTTTGCATTACAGCACTCACTTTTTACTCACAAATAAAACCATAGTATAGGAAAAGCTACACATTAAATGTAATCAAGCCAATATCGTGTTTTAATACGTTAAACTGCATACGCATTTTATCATTACACTGTTTCCAAAAAGATCACTATTGATTTCCAAGGAAAGTTACAGAATTTTTCTGTACTGTAGATAAACACCTTTACAAACCACATACTGTGTCGTAACTAAAAATATAGTCAGCTTTTAAATTATCAGCGTTCCCCTTGAGTGTAAGGGATTCAAACCATTGAAGGAATACCATATTCTGCACAAACATGACATGATCTCAGCTGCACTTGCTAGTTTTAGGGTCTCCAGCTCGTCACCACTTATTTACCCAAACAACCAGAATATCATACCAGCTCACAGATTCAGACCACTTATTTAGGCATTAAGATTTAAAACTACAAAAAATCAGGCCAAATCATACAAAGTAAAAACAAGCATAAGTGAAAATAAAACTTTAAACCAGTCAAGTGAGGCAGAATATGATAATTAAAAGCTTCTAACTGCTAAAGATTAAAACATGAAATTTTTGTTTTGTATTAAAGTATTATGGCAATCACATCAGGGCACGCTTTTGATTTTTAATTGACTTTAGCTTCCAAGATAATTGAGCAAAAAAGCTTTGCAAACAATAATACTTAAGTTTTAGAAGCTGAAAGGTAAATATTCACCTCCCAAAGAGGCTCCACCTGTAAGAACAGAAGTGGCACCACATCTGTCAATCTTCCAGAAATTAAAGAAAAAACAACCAGTGCATGAAATGGAGACAATACAGCCTTAGACATTAAAATCCTGTTTTAAAAAGCCCCAAACATCTCCTGTTAGGTACTATTTGAATGTGTTTAATATAGAACAGTGTAGCCTTGCACACAAAGAGATCTCACCAGCAGTTAATATCACCACAGTAAGATGACTATAACTAATCTCAGTGAGCTAGGCAAAGTTGTTAGCACAGCCGTCATTCTGCAAAAAGGAACAACAGGCAAATGCAAGCAGTGATTGTAAGGAATGATGTATACTTTCCCCAACTACTTGGAAATCTCAGAGTGAGGGAGACAGGAAATCTGAATAATACAAGTAGGTAAATTAAAATCATTATGGAAGAAAACTGACAAGCTCAGCTTTCTTGCAAGCATCTCCATTTCGTTGGCTGCAGTAAGGTAAAATTAATCTATCTCTATAGAAAGGCATGGTGAGATTGGCTGAACTTATTTTGAACACAGTAAGTGTAACCTCAGTTCACCTGACAGGTTTAACTGCAGCAACGCAACCGACGTAACTGCACAGACACCCAGCTGTAGGACTGGGAAAATACAACTTAATCCCAAACATTCAAAACCCGCCTGATTAAAGAACTTGCCATTTAAGCTTCCGCTCGTGGATACAGCATTGTTCTGTTTCTGGTTATCATATGCAGGACCAATATTAGCAAGATCCTGAAAAAGATAAATAAATCTGATGTATACTCAGTCAAACTCACCGCTCAAAGCCTGAACATGGCACTTCCAGGTGCCAGAGTACTCCAACACATCGCTTGGCACAGGACAGGCTCACAGTGTGGCTTGGCTAAGTCTGGCTCATTTGCGTAAGTCAGCAGCAAAAAGGACCCCCGCTCCTTCCTCCCAGCTCCCCACGGCACACTTTCCTTCCATCCCTAATTACGTACTTGGTCTAAAAGTCCAAACTTGGGGTAATCTTCTTCTGGGTCTTTACTCCCTGGGTCTGGATGCTCTTTCACCAAGAATACATCTCTTTCTTTACACTAAAATAGAGGAGGAGTTTAAGTTACACAGGGTAAGATCATATCAAGTTCATTAACAAGTGTTTAAATCAGAGTATCTACTATTCATATGTATATCAACTCTATAGGAAGCATTAGAATCTTCACCATCCACAACAGCAGACAACCGTACCAGTCGCAGAAAATCCTCCACGAATTTAACTCCGAATACCTACCATAGTTTTGACAATATTATTAGGCCAAGTCATTTTCCCAGGTCTCTGCCGTGTTGTCATACACTCCCAGTATTTATCAATAAATGGGATAATATCCTGTAAAAAAAAATAATATAACTGAGTCTTAACAGCGTAGGTCTCAAAGTCTTGCTGACAATATTCGTTTGAACTTGCTCTTCACTGAAATCACAGCTTACATAAATCCCTGATTTTTGTAACAGCCATACCTTATCTTTTGAGAACATAGTTTTTGGGTGCTCATCTTGTGTCCTCGACTGCCACGTTAAGTTGGCCAGAGCACTAAGGCACATTTCCTTGAGATCTTAAAAACAAAAATATACCAGAGCTGGAATTACACTCCATGAAGCTCACACACACTCGCGCACACAGCGATTATTAACCGCACAGCATCCTTGCTATCTTGAGTAACAGTAAAACCCTCTCAAGTTCTGTCCTAACTTACCAGCCCTCACTGAACAGAAGATTTTCACTATCTTAATAAGTTAGTATCAAACCAGCAATATATTTTTAGAAAAAGCTGCACATGCTTGTTGCTATTATGGAATTTTTGGGTCATTTTTGAAAAGTTTCAGCAGAACCCTCCCACCGACTTTAGATAAAATGAAGCCTCTGGGATTAGCTTGCACAACATTTCAATGAATACGCTTTTACACTTACTTGCTTGTTTTCTTAAGAAATACGTGTTCCCACTGTGATGGCAAACATTGCAATGGAAACTGTAGTTGGTCATGAAGGGCAGACATGATCTGGAAAAGAGCATGCTGATTTGTAAGTGTACGCGTTGCTATATCAGGTTAAAAAATTAATTATTCTTTACTACATCGGGATAAGAAATTAATTATTCCAAGTTAACATATTAATTTTACTCTCTCTCTCTCCAAAATCAGAAACATCTTACAGGTTCAATGATATTTTCATCAAATTAGGATTATCACAGGCGTCAAGAAGAGTGACAAAGCTCTTGAGAAAAACGTAAGCTAAGCTTCTTGGTTTAGAGAAGTCTTGAATTTCATTCAGCAAAATAAGAGACAACAACCCAGAAGCTCTGGACAAGGAGCTCCATCTGAGTCAATTAATTTGAACTGGAAGTCTAGAGTACTTTTTAGGTACAAAATACAGCCAAAAAAGTTAAGTTTTAGTAAGTCTAAGGTCAGTCCCACGTAGGTTCTAGAAAGCAAGCTGAATTTACTTTTCACTTACAGGAAGATTCTATTTTTTGTTCACGCCAATTGCAAATATCTTTTGAAGCCCCCTCTGCTTTTCTAAGAATGTTTACAGGCCTCTAAGGCACTAAGTCCAAGGGTGGCTCTGACAGTCCTGAGGTCTGGACAAAGATACTTTTAAGCTGAAATGTATGAACATAAACACTTCCTGCTGTGTTAGGTAAAGCTTCTGTTATTTACATAACACACTGGTTTTCAGCTGTCCAAGGACCTGGACAGGGTCCCAGTCCTTGGGAATTTACACTCTACATACTTCCATTTTTGCTGACCCAAGTTTCATGCCCAGCACTAAGCAGAGCTTACGTACGTGGTATCAATGCCAAACGTGTCTGCTGTGAACCACTTTGTACAAATTCCACACTGCAGCTCTATCTCTCCAAGCTGCCGTCCATTTTCTTCATCCACTGAGCCTGCCTGAGCATCCAAGGCTTCGGAGTTGTCCCCGGCAGCTTCCTACAACCAGAGCAGATCAGCAAACTTGGACTGGCTTAAAGATTGAATCAGACAGGAAAGAAGTTTTGTGCAGTAACCTGTCAAGACAGGAAAATTTAGAGGGAATAATTTGTTTTCCCCTTAATATACAGCCATGCTGTCAGCGAGCTGGAACTATTTTGCAGATTCAGAACTAGTCAGGTGGGTAAGCATTTAATTTCCGAAATAATTCTTTAAAGAACTGAAACTGGAGTTAGCAGGACAGAAAGTCCTTGTCTGAACCACAGGAACGTGTTCAGATTTTGTTTTCTCAATAACTACCTTCTCACCTTGTATGTCTTTGTCTTACCCCTGACTTAGGACTAACAAGCATTCTTGGTTTTCCAAGATTACCAACACGTCAGGCATTGCCAAACATCATTTTGGTTAAACAGAAAAAGCTTACCTGTTGAAAAAAAATGCTACGTTCTTTTTCTATGCCACATACAACCCATGGCTATCTCACGCCTTTGCATCTCCCCCGACATCCACGCAAACACAGTAGAGATCACTACCAAACAAGAGCCATTTTGGAAAATGTGCTAGTGAGGAGGAAAAAAGGAAACTTAAATGGGAGAGGGCTAGTGGTTTGGTGAACAGGTATCCCAAGGATAAGCCTCAACCTGCAACAACCCGCAAGAGGAAAGGACGATTTCCAAGTCCAGGATCCCCAGCTCTCGCAGACCCACACACGCTCCACTACAAGGGCAGCTCTTCTGCAGGGACAAGCAAAATGTCCCAGCAAGGCCATCCATGCTGCATCCTCACCGCCAGGCTGCACGTTCAGCTTTGGCCACTCTCACATACTCCCCCGCCTCAGCTCTGCAGAACTCACCCCCGAGGACTGTGCCTCTCCCAGCGAGCCCCAGCCGCCCGCAGCCACCTACCAGGGGGTCCTTTCCATTGGCAGACTCTGTCTCCAGAGCTGTAGCAACATCGACCAGGGCGGCATCCCCACTGTGTGAGAGCAGAAACGAGCTCCTGAGAGGGGTCCCCACCTCAGCCCTGGTGGAATCATGTGGCCTGGGACGGACTGGGGCAGCCTGGCCCTGAGGCCTGGCATGGACTGGGGCAGCCTGGTGCAGGCTGGGACAGCCGGGGGTGGACTGGGGCAGCCTGTCCCTGGGGCCTGGCATGGACTGGAGCAGATGGGCCTGGCCTGGGCCCAGGGTCTGGCATGGACTGGAGCAGACTGGGGCTGCCTGGCCCTGGGGTCGGGCATGGACTGGAACAGATGGGCCTGGACTGGGGCAGCCTGGGCCCAGGGACTGGTATGAACTGGAGCAAACTGGGGCAGCCTGAGACCAGGGCCAGGAGCAGACTGAGGCTACCCGGTCCTGGGGCCTGGCACTAACAGGGACAGCCTGATGCAAACTGGGGCAGCCTGGAGCAGACTGGGGCTACCTGGTCCTGGGGCCTGGCATGGACCAGAACAGACGAGCCTGGACTGAGGCAGCCTGGGCCCAGGGCCTGCCATGGACTGGAGCAGCCTGGCCCCGGGGCCTAGCGTGGGCTGGACCCTCTCTGGCAGCAGGGGCCGGGGACTCTGGGCACCCCCGGTATCGCTGGGACCAAAGGACCACCCGCAACCCCACAGCCCCCCGGGGGAGAGGGCGAGCACCCCCCAGTCCCCTCACGGTTTCCAGGGCCGAGGGGTGCGTGTGTATGTGTGTGGGAGGGAGGGAGGGAGCTGGGCCCGCGGCGGCGACCGGGCAGGGGGGGCCATACCCGGTGTCGGCGTCGGTAGCGCCCGGCTCGGGTGGGGCGGGAGGCTCGGGGGCGGGCGGCTCGGGGGCGGGCTCCGCACCCTCGGCCGCAGGAGCCGCGATCCCCGCCGCGGCCACGGCCGCCGCCGCTGGCGCCGCCGCCATCTTCCCGCCGCCGCGCCGCTCTCGCGAGAGACCACCGCGCGCCGCTCTCGCGAGAGTCCCCGCTTCAAAGGGCAACGGTCGGCGATGGGGCCCACACCGGGGCGGGGCTGCGGCGCCACCTGCCGGCGGCCGCCGGGAAGGACACGGGGGGGCTGTGGCGTCACCCGCCCCGCCGTGGCGTCACCCTGCTCGGCCGTGACGTCACCCAGACCGGAGCTAGGCGGGGGCTGGCTCCAGGGGGACAAACCGGAGGTGCCCAGCGGGGCGGGGGGTGCCACCGGCAGCACCCGCGGGCTCCTCTCCAGCCCCGGCCCCACGCCGGGGGGTCCCCCGGGAAGACTCAGCGCGTTTTCCCCCGGGAAGGAGGAGTGTCGCCGCCCCAGCGACCCCCCTGCTCGGCTCCGCACCCCCCCGGGGCCGGGCCCAGCCATGCGTCCCCGCGACCGCCCTCGCTGGCTCTGCGGCGCTAAAAGCTCACGGAGTCGTCGCGTCCCTCCGCCCGGCCGAGCAGCACCCCTGCCCCAGCCCCATCGCCCCCCTCCCCGGGGCTGGCATCTTCCCCCTCCGGGGCTGGCATCCCCCCCGCACCCAGCGGCCCTGCTCCAGAGCCCCTGCCTGGACGGGCCTGGGGGGGTGAGCGGGACGATGTCCGCGGGTACGCCGGGTCCTGGTCCCTTCTCCAAGGAGCAGGACAGGAGCGCAGCGGAGGGGTGCGGGTGTTGTCCCAGGGGTCCCAGGTGCCGGGCAGTGCAGGGCGCCGGGAAAGCGGTGTCCCCGCACAGCGAGGGGGTGGCCGTCACCACCCCGGCAGGGCCGGGACGGAGAGAGCTGGTGATGGGGGCGAGCGCAGGAGGGATGGCTGGAGAGAGGGATGGGGAGCAGGAGGGATGGGGAGATGGAGGGATGAGGCAGGGAGGGAAGGATGGGGAGAAGGAGGGAGGGAGAAAGGGAGGAACGGGGCAGATGGAAACGGGGAGGGATGGCGGGGAGTCAGATGGGGGTGGAGGGGAGGGAGGATGGAGATAGGGACGGAGGGAGGAAGGGAGGGAGGGATGGAGCCGGGGACGGAGGGATGGGAAGAGTGACGGCGAGAAGAGGGGAGGGAGGGCGGGCGGGAGGGGGCCGGGGCCGCGGGGAGGGGGCTGCCGGGGCCGCCCGGGGCGGCGCTCGGGGCCACTGTACAAATAGTGCGGCTGCGGGCGGCCCCTGTAGCCATGCGGGTCCCGCAGCGCTCCGCACCCGCGCTGCTGCTCTGCGCCCTCGCCCTGCTCCGCCTGGGCTGCGCGCACACCCGGGCACCCACCCGGGCACCCACCCGGGCACCCACCCGCGCCCCGCCGCGCTGCCCCCCGCTGATGCTGCAGCTGCTCCGCTCCCCGCCCGCCCCGCTCCGCGCCGCCGCCGCCGCCGCCTTCAGCCTCTCCCCGCACGGTGAGTGGGACCGCGGCCCCGCGCAGCCCTGTCCTGGGACCCGCCCTGTCCCCACGACCGCCACTGTCCCCGGGTATCCCTGTCCTGGGACCCACGCTGTTCCCGAGCATCCCTGTCTTGGGACCCGCACTGTCCCCGCGACCCGCACTGTCCTGGGACCCGCACTGTCCCCAGGACCAGCATCATCCCCGAGCATCCCTGTCCCTCGGACCAGCACTGTCCCTGAGCATCCCTGTCCTGGCACCCGCACTGTCGCCACGACCCGCACTATCCCCAGCCATCCCTGTCCCCAGAACTGTCACCATCCGCAAGCATCCCTTTCCTCGAGACCAGCACTGTCCCCAGGACACACACTGTCCCCAGGACCGGCACTGTCCCCGAGCATCCCTGTCCCTGTCACCGGCACTGCCCGGTGCTCTCGCTGGCTCTGGGGGCTCGGGGTGGATGCGGTTGTGTTCCCCCCACCCCTGGGCTCCCACGACAGGGCCTGTGCCCCTGCAGCAGGTGAGGGCAACGCCGGGGGTCCCCTCACACTGCCCCTTGGCTTTCAGGCTCCCTGCAGAACGGCTCCCGCTGGGCGCTTTCCTTCGACATGTCCTCCGTCTCCAGCAGCCAGGAGGTGAGTCTGGCCGAGCTCCGCGTCCGCCTGCCCGGCCTCTCTCCATCCCATGACATCCCCCTGGACATCTACCACAGCCGGCGGCAGAGATGCCAGGGCGGCAGGACCTGCGCCCACCAGCTCTTTCTGGGCACCGTGGCTGGCAGCCCCTCTTCCACCCAGGCCTCCTGGAAAGTGTTTGAGGTCACCAGCCTGCTCCGGTCCTGGCTCCACCAAGCCGTGGCCCCTGGACACCATGGTCCAATGGGAAAGGAGCAGTGGGAGGCGAGTGGGTCCACCACCCCGGCCACCGCCACAATGCACTTGCCCACCTCGAGTGATGCCGGCCACGAGGAGCCAGCCCTGCCCCAGGATGTGACAGACGGAGTCCTGCTGCTCGTCTTCTCCAGGGACAAGTCTCCAGGAGACCACAGCCTCATCAGGACAGCAGAGACCTCCAAGCACGTCATGCGTGACAGTGGCTCCCAGGGCGTGGGGACCCGCCGGCACCGCAGGAACAGGAAGGAGAAGCAAAGGATCAAAGTGAGCGAAGCTGCCGCCACCATCCCCAGGGAGGAGGGCAGGTCCCTGTGCAGGAGGGTGGACATGATGGTGGATTTCGAGCAGACCGGCTGGGGCAGCTGGATCGTCTACCCCAAAAAGTACAACGCCTACCGGTGCGAAGGACAATGTCCGTCGCCTGTGGATGAGACCTTCAAGCCCACCAACCACGCTTACATACAGGTAAGAGGGAGTCACTGCCTCCGCGCCCCCAGCCCTGCTGGCCCATGGCAGGGGGGTGATGCTTTGCCCTTCCCATGTCTCCCCACAGAGTTTGCTGCAGCTCTACAAGCCCAACCAGGTGCCCTGTCCCGCCTGCTCCCCGGTCAGGATGAGTCCCCTCTCCATGCTCTACTACGAGAAGGGTGAGATCGTCGTCCGCCACCACGAGGACATGATCATCGAGGAGTGTGGCTGCAACTGAGCCCAGCTCATCCCCTGTGGGAAGGGGCACATCTCTGCCCAGAAAGCGTCCCCGTGGGCTGCCCAACGCGCAGACCAGAGCATTGCTGAGCCCCCATCACCTCCGAATCCCACACGCCTGTGGGTCGGTGAAGCCCTGGCTGTGCCAGGGGAGGAGGAGTGGGGTGCCCGGGTGTTAGCGGCTCTGCAGCACTGCGTGTGCATGGACGGATGCAGGCTATGCGCGGGGAAGCCATCAGACACCTTGCAGCAGCACCGAGGTGGTGGGTGCCGGACCAGCCGAGGGCTGGTGCTGCTCCGCAGAGACAGGAGCCGGGGCGCAGGGGCTGGAGTTGCGGCAGCATCGCTCCCTGCCATGACACGCTGCCGGCGGCGACACTCCTTTTGCCTGCAACAGGTATCACTACGGGCTCTTGGCTGGACACTGCAGCACTGGTGTCTGCTCGCGCTGAGCATCTGCACTGTCAGGATTGTCAGTCGCCCCTGGGATTCTCTTAAGACTTCTATTATATTTCTATTAAAACTCTATCAGATTTCTATTACAATTAAGGTGAGTTAATGTGGTAGCCCAGCGTCCAGACGGCAGTGGCACGTGGGCGGCAGCAGGCAGGGGTTCATCTCAGCCTGCTCCTGCCCCGAAACACCCAGGCTGAGCATGGCGCCGGGAGGGATGGAGCCGGGAGGAGCTGGCTGGCAGCAGGCAGGGGGGCAGCGACCTCCATCATACACGCTCCTCACCCGGGACCACGCAGGGAGCGATGCAAAAGATGGATCTGGGGCTCCCGCATCCCTCTCCAAAGCATCATCTGTTCAGCAAGAGCCAGAGAGGGTTTCACTGGCAAGTGAGGTGCCCCTGGCAATAAGGCAGCCCCACGGTCGATCTCGGTGGGTCTGAGCCCCCCCCATCCCTCCTGCCTGCCCTGAACATCTCGGCTCGCACACTGCCTTCCTCTGTAAAACCATGGCTTTGCTCAAAGCTTTTCCCCCGCTCGCTGGACGGGGTTCATAGTTGTGCAATTCATCAATAAATTATATACATTAAAAATGCCTGGTAGATTGTGTGGATTCCCACAGCCTGTTTTTGCTGTAGAATGGTCTCTCAGGGTTTGATTCCCCCCATCTCTCCCCCCATCTGCTGCACCCAGAGGCTCTCCCTGCCCTGGGATCTGGCTGTGGCTCCGTTACCACCTGGCGTTGCCGGTTTTGCCATATGGCTCGCCAGCAAAACCAGCACAGCCAGGCAGTAACACCCAGAGCGGGTGGGCAAGGGGGTCCCCTGGGACAGAGCGAAAGGTGCTCAACAGCTCCGCGAAGAGGGAAGTCGGGGTGACATTACAAAGAAGCTGCTCCCACCCCCACGGGGGGCTGCTCGAGAGCGAGTGGGGAAGCACCTGCAGCCTGCGAGGAGAAGGGCTGAGGGGATTTTCCATCTTTGTTTGCCCCTCGGAGATAAGGGGAAGGGCCACATTCCCTAACAGGCGTTAAATTCATTAATATCACTAAATGATTTTAAGCCATGCGCAGTAGCCAGCGCAGGCAGCTCTCCTTTGTGGCACCCACCCGAAGGGGTGGGGGGCTGGGAGCCCCAGGCGATGCTCGGGGTCTCGAGTGCCCCCGGGGTGACCGTGTACCCCTACGTGCCAGCCCTGGGGAGGGTGACGCTCCTCCTGGGGCAGCGAGGGTCCGTCCCCAGGTTTGGGGAGAGCCCAGGCTCCCCCCATCGCAGCCGCAGGTCTGGGGTCCCCCACGCTCACAGCTGCCCCCTCCCACGGCCGCGGAGGGGGACACGGCTCAAGCGTGGGGACCCACCGCTGGCCCCCGGCTACAGGCAGCGAGGGGACAAGCGGGTGGCGGAGGGGAGAAGCGGGTGGCCGGGACGGGGCCGTCCCCATCCCGCCCCTCCTGGGACCAGCAGCCCCGACTCCACATCCCGTCCCAGCCTCATTATCCCCAATCCACATCCCGGCGGCGGATAAACACCGCGCGTCTGGTTCCCCCCGCGCGGACCCTCCCCGGCAGATCCCGACAGCGCTTCACACCGCGGCCGGCCCGTCATTAGAGGGTCATTTGCAGGAGCTGTCAAGGGCGGGCGAGGGAGGGCGGGCTCAGCCCCGGCAGGAGGCAGATGTGCGCAGAAATCTCCAGATCTGATGAAATAAACGGAATTTTTTTTCGCCTCTTCCTCCGCAGGTTCGCTGCTCCCCCTCAAAAAGCCCCTGTTGTCACACCAGCAGTGAAGCCACGGGGGTCTCACTCTCCCACGCTCACTCCTCAGCTCCTCGCCCCCCCGGGGACCCCCCTCGCCCTCCCCGGCCCCCCGCGTCCATCAGCCTCGCTGGAAGCCGTATCTCGGCGACCTCTGCCCCTCCATCAAAGCCTGTCTGGAATCGGGCAGCGGGTTCAAAAGTTGTGGCGGGGCAGGGGGAGGCAGGCAGCCCTGCCCTGGGAAGAGCAGGGTGGAAAAATAAAGGCTGTAGGGAAAACATCAAAGCACGGAGGGCGGCAATAAAGCTGCACCACTGTGCTTAGGACGTGTACCTTGCCAGCCCGGCTTGGCAGGGCTCGGGCTGCGAGCGGAGACCTGGTCCCTGAGCAGAGACCTCGGAGCCTGGCCCTTCTCCTGCCCCAATACACATCAGCTGGTGACAGAGGGAGCCCAGACACGCAGGACAATAAATTGGGGGTCCTGCGCTCCTGCAGGCATGGCCAGGCCCCGCGCTCGGCAACTTTCCAGCGACCGATGGGACCCTTCGGCACCCCCGGGCCACAGGCTGCTGGGGCAGGGACACAGCATGGGCAGTGGGACAGCAGGAAGGGGACACAGGGGCTTTCACTCCACTCCCGCTGTGCGGGCAGGGAATGGTCCGGCTGGCACACGCGGCCAGACCCTGCTCTCATACGCAGAGATGCTCTTGTGAGCCTCGCATGGGCGGAAGGGACTGGATTTTGCACCAGTTTCTCAGAAACCCAGCCGCGGGGGCTCGGGCAGAGTCTCGTCGCCCTCCCAGAGGTGCTGGGGAGCTGGCAGGGTCCCTGCTCTTGGAAGGGCTGGCTCGGCTTTAGCATCCTTCCGTGTTGGCATGGGAAGGACGGAGCCTTCCCAGTGCAGGGAAGGTTTTCTGGCAGGGAAAGTGCATGGGGTTTTATGGGAGCTGCAGGACTCGGATACAGGCAGCGACTGCTCAGGGAGCACGGGGCAGCCTCAGTCCGGCTGGGATGAGGATGAGGAGCTGCAGCCCTGCCTGCCTTCCAGCTCCCCTCACCGCACACGGGGCTGGACCCTCGCAGCCCCCACGCTCCCCCCAAACACGAGTGAGAGCAGCGTCTGCTGCCAGCGATGGCACTGACTGGCAGCCACCACCCGTGTGGCACCCGTGTGCCAGCCGGTGCCCGTCCCTCGGGAGGAGCAGCACGCGGTCGGGGAGGGAATTGAGGCTCGGTTTACTTTGGACGCACGAGGACCGAGTGAGCAAGAACAAAGGGACCGACGGGCTTATCGAAGGCACAGGGTAATATTTGTACGAAGGGTGGATGGAGGGAGTAGCTGGGTCAGGGCAGCTTTGCTCGTCCCGTGACTGGGACGCGGAGCAGGACGCAGGCATGCTGCTCTGCCCCGCTCCAGACAAAATGGGGCAGGGACAGAAAATGCGATGACAAAAGCTGACACTTGTCCCTCGGACCTCCCTGGAGCGTCCCAGCTGTGCAAGGCAGCCACCCAGGCTGTGTCCCCTCCCGCTGTGCGAGCCAGGGCAGCCAGCCCGCAGCCTGCGCTCGCCCAGGGGCTCAGCCATCAGCCCCCCGCAGCCTGCGCTCGCCCAGGGGCTCAGCCATCAGCCCCCCGCAGCCTGCGCTCGCCCAGGGGCTCAGCCATCGGTCCCCCGCAGCCTGCGCTCGCCCAGGGGCTCAGCTCCCCGCAGCCTGCGCTCGCCCAGGGGCTCAGCCATCAGCCCCCCGCAGCCCGCGCTCGCCCAGGGGCTCAGCCCCCCGCAGCCTGCCCTGCGCTCGCCCAGGGGCTCAGCCATCGGTCCCCCGCAGCCTGCGCTCGCCCAGGGGCTCAGCCATCGGTCCCCCGCAGCCTGCGCTCGCCCAGGGGCTCAGCCATCGGTCCCCCGCAGCCTGCGCTCGCCCAGGGGCTCAGCCATCAGCCCCCCGCAGCAGCGGCTCCTCTGCCCGTCAGTGCAAGGGCCAGGCGAGGAACAAACCCCGCTCCTGCAGGGATCTGCCCGGGAAACGCTGAGCTGCCCCTTGCATGGCTTTGGCAAGCCTGGAGCATGAATCCACGCAGGAGACGGATCCAAAAATGCCTGACTAAAGGATGCGGCACCGTCCGGAGGTGTAAGGGAGCGAGGCGAATGGCAAAGGCTGGGAGCAGGGGATGCTGAGACCGCGTGGTCCCATGCCATGGATGGAGGAGTTCAAGGCACGGGCTTGGGATGAATTGCCCCAGAGGAGACGCACACGCGGATGCCACGGCACTGCTTCCACGCATCCACAGCTTCGGCAGCGACTCGCTGATGTGCCCATGGCCCCAGGGCCCCACAGCGGGAAGCCAGCGGGAACCCCGGCTCCCCCAGACCCCCCCTCGCACCTGGCCGGGTGCTTCGCAGGATGCTCGCCCGCTCTCCGAATTATCGGCTATGAATTGCCCTCGGAGGCACCTGGCGCTTTGATGCTCCCCCCAGATCTACATAAGCACGCAGATACCGATGCAAAGCTGTCGCGGGCACGGACGAAATGCTTAACACTTAAACACTTGTTACCCTCTAGCAGGGGGGCGGGAGGGGCTGGAATTTAAAAGTGTCGCTTGCAATAGCCGACACCAGGCAGCTGCTTTTGCACCGACATCAAAACCCGTCACCACCAGGGTCCCGTTCAGGGCTGGGCCACCCGGGCTCAGAAACTCAGCGCAAAAAAAAAAAAAAAAAAAAAAAAAAAAAAAAAAAAAAAAAAGGAGCAGGGCTGAAATGAGCTTGTTTCTCCCCAAAGAGCCGCAGCCCTTGGCTGGGGGTAGCACCACCGCGGGGGCACCAGGACAGCTTGTGTCCCCCGGGTCAGGGCAGGGACACCGTCACCACGTCCCCCACCGAACCCTCGCCCCCGGTAGCGCGGCGGGCGCAGAGCAGGTGCCAGCTCTCAGGGTGGAACCCCGTCCCGCGAACAGACGCCCTTTCCCAGCGAGACCCCCCCGGCCAAGGGGTCCATCCACCCAGCCCTTCCAGCTGCAAATCCCCCCAGCGATCGCGGCAAACACTCGGGTTAGGGCAGAGCAGGAAAACGAACCTCAGCGCTGAGTGCGGCGACTTAATTATTGCAAACAGCAGCCCCCAAGTCTGGCACAGCTTGTGCAGTCTTCCCTAAAGGAACCGGCTTTGGGCAAATTAACACCCACACGGGAAGTTTTCTTAAACCCAGCCCTTCTGTGCCTCCCCCAGATGCTGAAGCTGGAGGTTGCTGTGACCAGAGACCAGGAGGGCTCTGGGGACACGCCAGTCTGAACAGCCGCGCAACGCACAGAAACACAATCTCACCGTGCCATTTCCAGCTGAAAATATTAATTTAGCGCGAAAAGTCACCGTCAGCCGCAGGTCACGGCGCACGTCCCAGCAGCTCATCTCGAAAGGCTCATCATAACAAAACCCAGCTGCTGGTGCCCAGCTGCAGGACTGATAAAGTGACACCCGAGGGCCATAAATTTGAATCTGTTCCCATTAAGGTTTCAGAGAAACACTTAATCTTATCTTTAAAAAATGCAAGTTTATCGGCAGCAATTGCTTTGTCCCCATTTCTTCTGTTACTCATTATTAAAAGCTTGCCTATCATAACGCCACAATTGAGCTTAATTAGCAGATATTTAAACGCTATCTGCCAAGACCGATTTGAGCGGACACTCATTGTCTTTTAGGGAGTCAGAGGTTGAGGCCATGTCCCAATATCTTCTCCTTCTTGAGATGCCTCAACCACCAACCCAAGATGTCACCATCAACAGTGTCTCTAAAGCAGTAACGTGGCAGCGAGTTGGAGACGGCTCCAGAACACCAGACTAGGACTGTAGATACTTGCTCTGGGGGCTCACGTTGACCACCCCCACCGTAAAATCACTTTCTCAAGATGAAAATTCCCCTCTCAAAACCAGACAGGCTTATTTCCAGCCTCCCAGCTAAACCCCTCTCCTCCAAAGGCCAGCGTGAGGTCTTCATCCCCTGCTCACCGAGTTATGAAGAGAAGAAACAAGCGTAAAACAGCCTGAAAGTTTCAGCATGGATTAAAAAACCAGCAGAAAACATTCTAATTAAGCACTCACTCGCATGCCGGAAGAGATCCGCTCTGTTGGGAAGCAGGAATTGCGGCGCAGGGCTGGAGACTCGGGTTTTCCCCGGCAGGAGAAGGCAGCTCGGAGTCGGGACCCTCGACAGAGCTCAGCTACAGGTGGCTCCTCTTGAGCTCGTTTCAGCTGCTTCCACCTGCAGCCAGACCCAGCCCTGCCCCTCGGGCAGGGGCGGGGTGTGAGAGAAGGAACTGGGACACCTGCAGCATGGCTTTGTGAGAGAACCATCTGGAAACACAGCGGACAGCTTTTGCTAACTATTTCTGGAATCAGGCTCGGAGCCCACTGAAACTTGCTGCCGTGAGCGGGTGCTGCACGTGGGACACACGCAGATGTTCTGCCAGGAGGGGCTAAGGCCTCTCAGCCTTTGTCTTTCAGGGGAAACCCAAAAGCACAGTGTTTTATCTGAAATTTATACATCACAGGACCACCCCACCGATTTTTCTGCGACGGGTTGGTAGTTCCTTGCTGGAATGAAGGACAGAAGCCGTATTTATTGCGGTAATCTCCAAACCAGGAGACTCAAAATGATTTTTATTTCTCCCTTATATTGCATTTCTGTAACTTTTACAGTATTAAAATGATTAACAAAAGCATAAAACTGGAAACAAAACCAATCATTGAGTGTCTCCTCCGGCACTCCAAGGCCCGTCCTCGGCAGGGGCTGCGCCCGCGGTCGCAGCCAGACGGAGGGGCCGAGGCTCAGCCCTGAAACAGGACGCGCTCCGTCCTCGGAGGGGAATAGACGGCCTTGCCCGGGAAGCAGGAAGGCACTCAAGGCATGGGCTGCTTTTAAGCCTGGCTGGTGGGAATCCTCAAGACAAGGTCCTGGTTCTTCACTGGATAAGCACTCTCAGGGCGCGTGCTTTAGATGTCCATGTCAAACTGCTCTTCCTCACCTGTTCAGAGGGACAAAAAAACCCAAGAATTAGTCTTCAAAGTTTCATTAAATATCAAATATTTTATTGAAGAAACAACTGTCAGCTGTGCTTCAGAAATGTGGCAGTTTGGACTTAAAAATCTGCATTCAGGCATCAAGTTTGATACGAAAACCATCTTGTAGGAGCAAAACAAGCTCTGTCCATAGAGGGGAGCTCACGCAGACAAGAGCAGAGGTGGAAGACATGCCCTTTAAGTAATTTAAAGGAAAAACTCCTGGATTTCCTTGTAAAAAGGAACGTAAAGAATAATGTTGATGACAGTCACTGGTACAAACTGCTGTTACCCAAGACACAAATGCACATTTCACAGCTTATTATCTTACAGCTGCTCCCGCAGCCGGCCAGGACGCCAGCGTGAGCAGCGCTCGTCCCTTCCCAAGGACTCTTCCCCTGGAAGAGTCACAACCAGGCTGGCATCCAGCGCGCTGCCTGCCTTTCGCTTCGCCAGAGAAGCCAGTGAGCCACTGAAGGTCACAACAGCGTGCAATAGAAAACATTAAGCAATATTGACTCTGAAAAGATTTTGCTCAGAGTGAGCATGGGAGCCAGCTAACGAGCGTCCAGATCTTTAGTTTGAGAGAGAAGATAAATAATCGTACTTGGTAGTTTCAGGTTGCTTCAAGAAGTAATCTCACATAGCTTTAAAAAGACCCATTCCAGAGCAATACTTGCTCACGTTGCCACTACAGCGCCTTCAGTTACGTGCTGATGTGCACAGAGCGGCCAGTGGCCTCTGTTCTCCTGGGGACTGACTCTTACGGACACCCGCCAGCTTCTGCTGACCCCCCTAAGACAGCAACGGATAATTGACACACACAAATCAGGTATTACATCCTAGCTACACAAACAGAGCTCCTCCTACACCAGAAGCCTCAGTGTCAAAACCCAGGCTGATATTAACAACCCCAAACAAAGCCCACTGGGAGCCGTAACCTGATCTTCTGGAAAAATGCAAAGCAGCTGCAAAATGGTCCAGGACAGAGAGAGGCAGCAACAGCTGCCCCCGCTCTCCCACCACAGGATTATTTATTAATCCAGTAGTGTCTTCCCACACGCTAAATTAATGAGAATTAAGTGGTTTTCACAAATTATATTTAACTAATTGAAAAGAGTCACATTACCGGGGACCACAGCAGAACCTAACAACCACGAGAACCGAATCACCTAGTAACATCAAGCACCCTTTGATTTTGCAAGAAGACATCAGGGTATTGACCACAGCTCACAGGGATCTCCTGGCTCTGGTCCATGTGTAAACTTCACTATTTCTAGGAACCAGCGCTGCACTTCACTGGGTTTTTGCGTGCACTCACCTGTGCTCACTTTCTCATCACAGTTTTGGACATGGTTGTTCTCAATCTTCAACTCCTCCACATTTGGGCTTGTAACACCTGGAATGTCCGGAAGGTCAGAAGGTGGCGTTTTGGCAACTGGAGAATTGCGGCACTCCATCAAAAATTTTCGATCATAAATAATCCTGGTACCTGGGGGGGAGGAGACAAGAACACTGTCAGTTTTTCGCATTTTGATGCACGAAAAACAGCTGCGCCATCTTCCCAGCTGGACGTGTAAAGCAACAGCAGGAGTAATCTTTAAAGCGATACCTATTACTTAGCACCTACTCTGTTCATTTTGTGCTACCTTACAAGAAAACTCAATACCATTAATATTATTTGCCAAAAAAAGGTACAAAAGCATCGGGTACCCAAGTACCAGCTAATGCTACCAGTGTGCTGCACGGAGAGAGCACACGGCTCCAAAACCCAGACCGATGCTGCATGCGACAGATCCAGCCCCTTCCACCTAACTCAAGGTCCCAACACCGCCCAAAGGAAACAGAGTAAGTTGAATTTAATTTCTGCTTGCAAACGTAACGGCCTTTTCCAGGCCGTCAGGGGCTGAGAACCGTGGACAGACACGAGCGCACGCACCAGGTAACAGGACGTGGCAGCGCCTCCCTCCGTCACCGCCCAGCAGGAATTCCTGCCCAGGCTTTTGCGTCCAAGAATGTACCTTTCGGAAGATTCGAATACAGGCAGTTGTTAACGCCCGTCTGTTTTAATGGTTACCCAGACCACAGCCCGCTCTCCCTGCCCTACGCAAGCCTCGGCAGGAGCCACAGAGCAGCTCCAGGCACGGATTTCTAGGAATACTGCTGGCCTGAACAGCCTGTTCCTTATAAAGGAATTGCACTGGAAAGAGCTCAAAAACCACACGCAAAAAAGGGATCCCTCCAAACGGACCGCAGCCTTAACCCAGAAAGTACTAAAAAAAAAAAAAAAAAAAAATCAGCTTTTTCTTCACCCACAAGGAAGCCGGCAAACCCCCTCTCTGGGTCACTGCTCTGCTCCTGTTCCAGCAAGAGGGAAAAGCAGCTTCCCTTGTGTCCTCCCTGAAACACTTGAGCTAAAAATACACACGTACAGGGAAACAACCTCCCATAAACATCTGTCTGGGAACATTAAACTTGTTTTATTTTGAAGCATGGCTATAAAATAATGTTGCTTGATATCATGTTTCAAGAAAGTTCTGCTAATGAGCTCCCAGAATGCTGCAAACCTTTTCACTGAAAGATTGTGAATTTGAGTGGCTTCACCAGATCCAAGGGGAGACCAAACCCAGTCGAGGACCGTGCTCTAGCAGTTCGCTGGATTTGAGAAGTCTGCGAGTCGAGTGTTAAATTCCTGGGAGGTTCGCAGAGGCGAGGACGGGGCTTCCTAGAACTGCAGCTCACGTACCGGGTATTGGGAGCACAGTTCAGGCAGACAAGAGCTTCCATGCCTGGTTCACGTTCCTCTGACAGTCACATGCCCAGGGCTTACGAAAGTGGAGCCGGAGCAGCCTTGGATGTCAACAGGCATGGCCCGAGGCCATAAATGGGCTCCTTCCAACACCTAAAGCTGACTTAACAGCAGTTCTCCTCCTGTTGTAAGTGAGGGTATTTAGAAGGAAAGACTACACCCCACGGAACTGCTCTGCTCCTGGGAAGCCCTGGTTATACCACGGCTTCGACACCCGAGTGCCCCGCTGTGTGACTTGGGAAGGCTGGAGGAGAATTTGGATCACTTTGAGTATTTCCATCAGAATGAAGCACTAGGTTTGAAGTCTCCAGTACAACACCTCGCTACTTCCCCGCTCCCCGACAGAGCGCAGGCACCCCGAGCTGTGCTGCTCCGTCCCCATCCCATCCCAAGAGCTACCACCTCACTGGCCAAGCCAGCAGCTCCGGTGGCAGCTCCGGGTGCGACAGGTGCTGCAAGCACCAGATCGCAACCCCGCATTGCTCATGGCAAACACTGCGGGCACCTCGGTTTGTGACCAACGGAGCTGGCAGGATTCCCCAGATCCTGCTGCACGTGGGCTTTGCTTAAAGACAATGTCCGTGTGTGCCCTCGGCCAGCGGGCGAGGAGCCAGGACGAGCACAAAGGGAATACTGAGAACAGACTACGCTTAAAGGTCACACATCACCTCTGACACGCTCCTCCGTGCTCCTTTATACTGTTTTATTTATCGTCTGCTGACTGCTGTAAGAAAAACAGCACTGAAGACAGGGAATTCCTTCCTTTCCAGGGGGAATCACGGAGCCTAAAGAGAGCTGTGAAGGCAGCTGAAAAAGGAAAAATCGAGTCCTTTCCTCCAATTGCTGGCACCAAACCAAGGCTCAGAAACCAGAGCGAAACTCTGTTCGCTCACATCAGCCCTACGGTGGGCTGTGACGCTCCCCTGCTACCGGGATTGGAGGGAGGACGCTTCAGAGCATCCCAACACGTGGCTGTGCCCTCCTCGGAAGGGCCCCTTTTACCCAAACTGCATTTTTGGGGCGTCACTTCAACACTTCTGGAGACTCAAAAGCAACCTGCCCAAAGAACTTCATCTCAGTGTTGGGCAGAGCAAAAAATATTAGGAGGAAAAGTTTGTGTATTTGACCACCAGCAGCAAAGACAGCCCAGAGTAAAGGTGGCAATGAAAAAGCTGATCCACCAGTGCCCAGCGACT
The DNA here is from genome assembly GCA_947846985.1 of Fratercula arctica. Taxonomy (NCBI): domain Eukaryota; kingdom Metazoa; phylum Chordata; class Aves; order Charadriiformes; family Alcidae; genus Fratercula; species Fratercula arctica. Next base: position 2,557,385 of record CANTUZ010000023.1, read on the forward strand.
GGAAAAGCAAATGTTCCCTGCTCTTTCCAAGTCAGTAAGCGTGGCTGTTAGACGCACACAACTCGGCACACTGTCCCCGTGGAGCACCACCTTTTCCAAAGCCTTCAGCCGCCCAGTGCTGCCGCCGTGGGTTTCCAGTCCTGGCACCCGGCCCTTTTTCCATCACTCACATCCCCAGCGCTGCCTACAGCCAAAGGGATGACTTCAGCGATGACAGCCCTCAATTCTTCTCTGAAATTAGTCAGAGCACAACAAAATGCACAACAAAAACTTGATTTGCTTCTTTCTTCTGATTCTTCAGATTTAACGTACTGCTTCACAGGAAATCTGACTTTTTTTCAGTGGGCTACACATGTTGAACATTTTCAACACAGGGACCTAAAATTAGTGTTTCTGAAACACAACATTGTTTATTTTCATAGCAGTCGGGTCTTATATGCAAAGGAGTAATGCAAAGTATCCTGCCTGAATCAGAGGCTACATGGGTTAGCAGAAAACAGATGAAGAAAGCACGGCCCAGGAAGCAGAGACTCTCCGAGCCCAAGCTGGATTGGCCCCGCAATATTTAAAGTGACACTTTAGTGCATTGATCTGGGGAATTTGCTGCAAAATACATTGATAACGTTTCCACGAGAGCTCTTCCAGACTGTACAGGACAAGGAATTCTTTGCAATAGTGGCTGTGAAGGCAGACCAACCACCCAAGTCCTGCAGGAGTTTTAAATCATTCCTCCTTTTAGCACCCGAAGGGCCAGCGCCCGGACGAGGTGTCCTCACGCGGGCTGGGGACAGCCCAACACGCCAACCAGTCACGAGAGCACTGTGGGTTTTGCCAGGTGCCCACACCCGAACAATAAACACGATTTGTGTTTTTCTCCTCCACACTCTAGATATTCATTAACTCTCCAGAGATGATCAGCCGGGCAGGCTCATTACGCCGTACAGCGCTGTTAATTGTTCGTTTCTATTCTGTTACTCAGAGCGCATGAATATAGCTGAGAAAGTAATTCTCCTATCTTTCATGGCATAATTACTGCAAGTGCTATTTAAGTACTTCAGTTATTGGCTGCTTTCAGAGAAGAGAGAACACATGGCAAAAACAACAGAAGAAATTCAGTTCCCCAAACAAGCTTTTCTGCACAAACACAAAAAAACAAGTGAGTCAGCAATGCTGACTTCCCCCCTTCTCCGAATTTAACCCCTTACATATTGTGTTGTAAAGAGACAGGAAGGTCTGAGGGACAAACAAAACATCATCCACCGCCTCCCATTTAGTTTGTTCTTTTGGCTGAACTTCAAGTACAGTTTCATCATTGCAGCTGCTCACATTGATCTTTTATGTAGCAGCACAAGGGGAAAAAAATTACTAAAGGTATGGAAAAAAATGATCTCAAAGCACCAATTTGCGGGAGCGCGGGCAGCTGCCGTAACTGGAAATACCCACAACCGATCTGGTGGCCGGTGTCATCATCCGGAACAGCAGCCGCGTGTCTCAAAAGCCAAACTACTCAAAATAAACAGATGCTCCAGCACACGACGTGGAGGCAAAACCTTTCAGACAGACAAGCCCTTTGTAATGAGCTTTGCACGTTACATCCCTGCTGCAGCACATGGAGATAGAAGATGCATGAAGTGTCTCTGAAGATGAACGCTACACGTACGGTACGGGCTGGGTGCTCACAGCCCACCACAGCTGCCTCCGCTGCGAGCAGGCAGCAAGCGCAGTGAACACCTGCAATCAGTTTATTCTTATTTTTAGATGAAATTCCTAACAGATACCACCCCAGTAGTCACACGGAGCGTGGCGAGCCTGCAGCACAGGCAGAGGGAACCAGCCCGCTCTTTGTGTGGCACAGCGCCGCACTTTCAGATGTTAGAGCAACTTGGGAGGAGAAAAAAAAGAGGCCCAGGGTTTACTGACTGCCAGGGGAAACTGCAAATATGAGAATTAATAAGTAACCCAAAGCGGAGGACGGGTTTGCTGCCTGCAAGGTGCTCCAGCGGCACGACCAGCCTTGTTTTCCAGCACGGACACCCAGGCGGCTGCTGTCGCGCTGCACCGGGGGGGGGGGCGGTGGTGGAAGGCTCCCGGCTCCCTCGTTTCCCCCCCCCGGCACGGCGGCGGCCGAGCTCCGGGGAAAGGCCCGGCCCCGGGGGACCCGGCCCAGCCGGCACAGGGGGCTCCCCCCAGACACACCCCGCCCCGAAGAGGGGCCCGTCCGGTGCCGCACCCGCCAGGCTCGCGATCGAGCATCCCCCCCCCCAGCCCCGCCTCAGGGCGAGGCCCGGCCGCGGCCCGCCGCTCACCGCCCGGCGTGGTCCCGAAGACGGTGCCCCCCGGCGTGGTGCTGTAGTCGCCGGGCGGCAGCGGGGCGCCGTCGGGCAGGGCGAGGCGCTTGCCAGGGCCCGGGATGTCGCGACTGGGCGTCTGCCCCTGGCAGCAGCGGCCCGACATGACACCGGGACCAAGACCGGGACCGGGCGCTGCTGCTGCCACCGCCGCCCTGCCCGCCTCGCACGCCGCTTCCGGCCCGGGACACGCCCCTTCCGCCGCGGGGGGCGACGGGAAACACAGCGAGGGGCGGGGAAGGGGGCGGGGTTTGGGCGGAGCGGGGCGGGGACTGGTCGGAGGCGGGGAAAGGGGCGGGGCCTATGCGGAGATGGGGCGTGGCTTGGGATGAGGCGGGGCAGGGGCGGGGTTTAGTCTGAAGAGGGCGGGGCCGGGGCGGGGCGGGGCGCGCCCGGGCGCACGACGGGTCCTTGTGCCCCCTGGTCCTTCTCCCCGCGCCCCCCCACCCCCGGCTCTGGAGCACCCACCCCCTGTGCCCCCGCGGTCCCGGTCAGCCCCTGGGGCACTTACCCCCTGTGCCCCCCGGTCCTGTTCACCCCCCAGGACACCCACCCCCTGTGCCCCCCTTGTCCCGTTATCCCCCTCCCCGGGGCACTCACCCCCTGTGCCCCCCGGTCCGGTTCAACCCCCGGGGCACTCACCCCCGGTGCCCCCCGCTTCCGTGTTCCCCCCGAGGTACCCAGGCCCTGTGCTCCCCGGTCTTGTTCCCCCGCTCCCCGGGCACTCAGTCCCTGTTCCCTCCGGTCCCATTCCCCCCTCCGGGGCACCCACCCCCTGTACTCCCCCATTCCCGGGGGGCACGTTGCCCCCTGCCCCCCCACCCTGTGCACCCAGCGCGCTGCAGTGACCCCACGGGAGGATGCTGACAGCGCTGTCTCCTCCCTACGGGGGTCCCGGCCCTCTGTGTCCCCCACCCCGGGGGTGCCCCCTCCACTTGGTGACCTCCACCTGCCCCACGTGGGGTTGCAGCCAGGGTAGCCACTCGGGGAGGTCCCGGGTGGTCCTGGTGTGAACACTGTTGGGACAGATGTCATCCCACCTGGGTGGCAGACCCCCATCACAAATGGCTCTGCCACCTCCGTGAGGGCTCGGAGCAAACGTGGGACCGGGTGAGGGGGCCACACAGTGCCTGCACACATGTCCGGCACCCCCCACGCCGTGCCCCCGGTGGGGTGCTGGGACAGACCCTCAGCAGGACTGCTCTGGCTGGGCTGCCCGGGCCTAGGGGTGGTGAAAAAAATAGTTTTTTTCTTAAAATTCTATTAAATAAACCATTTAAAGAGAAGCTGAAGTGCAGAGGGAGAACAGTGGGGTGGGTTGGACTTGCTGTGCCGGAGCCCCAGGCTGGGCCGGGGGCAGAGCTGGTGTGCTCAGGATGGACCCCCCGCACAAAGCCTCTCCGAGCATCCTTGGGCTGGGCAGACCCCGCTCCCCCCGCAGCACCACCCTGCTCACAAGTGTGATGAGTGCCAGCAGCTCAGCCCTGCCTGCTGGACGGAGGGAAAGGGGCTCCCTGAGCTTGCCAGAGGGGTGGCATGGCCAGGAAGGGGACAGACCCCCACCAGTGCCCCCACCACCCCAGCCTGATGCCCTGCATGAGGCAGCCAATGCCCACCCATGTTTCGGCAGCGTTTTGGCAGCGTTGGTGAATGGTGGTGGCGGCCGGGGCTGTGGCAATGACCGGCCCTTGTCCTGCCCAAACCCCCCTGTCATCCTGGCTCCAACAGATGGAGCTCGGCAGCCACACGCCGCGCCAGACCCTGGCCCAGGGCCTGCAGCCGGGCATGGCCAAACCGGCAGCACCTCGCTGCCCTCCCTCCTTCCCTGCCTGCTTCGACCCACGCCTGGCTTGGGCAACCCCCAGCCCCGCTGGCTGAGCCAGCTCCCACGGTCCCCCGACCACTGCCCCATCCCTGGGGGATCAAATCTCATCCCTGTGGAGCCACGGTCCAGCCCTGGGATGCTGGGGGTCCCTGGGGGGCTCCGAGCCCTTTCTCCAGGGCAGCATCTCTGTAACCAGCATGGGGGTCTCCTGCCAGGCTGGGGGATGGAGAGGGGTGCTTTGAGGGGTCTGCTTCCCACGGAGCCCCGGCACCCCAAGCAGGCTGTGGTGCCCCCCAAGGACACCTGGGACCCTGGGCAGGCTGTGGTGCCCCCCGAGGACCCTCGGGACCCCGTCAGGCTGCGATGCCCGGCAGGCAGCCCTTGCCCTGTGCCAGCTGCTGAATCGATTACCGGGCGCTGGGGCAGGAAAATAACATATCCGGCCATGGGGAATGACATCAGCAGTGACCCCCAACCCAGCGAGGCCTCCCGCCACCGAATAACAAGGTCCACGGCCATTTCCTCCTCCTCCTCCCAGAGAATGGACCATTACGGGGTCAAGGAGCCGGGGGGAGGTCAGGGTTTAAGGGCACATCCTGGCTGGGGGGGAGCAGGGGCTTCACTGGGGTGTCTGCCCTCCGCACCCGGGGTCAGGGTGTGGGCAAGGGCTGGCTGCAGCAGTAAGTGTGTGGGGAAACCCTCTGGGGTGTCCAAAATCCTGTGAAATGCCCTTTCTGGAGATGCCCTTTCAGGGGACTGGACCCGTTCTGTTCTGCAGACGCCTTCTCCACGCTGTGAGACCCACAGGCACGTCCCTATCAAGGGAGGGGGGGGGGGGGGGGGGCTTCCACATGGCACCTGGGGTGCCCAGGAGGCACTGAAATGCTGCCACAGAGCCGGGCAGCGCGAGATGGCCAGTCCCTGTCCTGGACCGAGGATGCGGGTGCTCAGCTCTCGCTGCGGCGGCTGAGCTGCGCAGGGCTCCAACCCACGGAGGAGAACACGCTGCTCCCCCCGCGCTGGCAGCGACCTGCTGATACCATCTCCCCGTGGCAGAGACCTCCCCAGAAACCCACTGGCACCGAGCTGAGCCGCTCCGGGATGCACAGCCCAGAGCCTGAACAATAGCCTTTCCTCCTCATCCGTCTCTGTCTCCCATTTCCCACACAGGCTGGAGATTAAAAAAAGAAAAAAAAGCAAGAAGAAAGAAAGGGGAAACCACCTGGACCCAGGGCCAGGGAACAACCATCCCCGGGCAATAAATCAGTGATGTCCCAGGGGGGCAGGACCCCTGTGCCGCCGGTTGCTGAGGTGTCCGGCATTTCTCTGCAGTTCTGTGCATGGGGATGGCACCGACAGTCACCAGGAAAAGAGATGAAGGGGGATGGAGGAATCCCAGCCCCATCACGGCATCACCATCCCCACACCTGCCAGAACTCGGTGCTCCCAGCAGCACACGAGGGACCAGGGATGCTCCTGGCCGGGGGGGGTCAGGAGATGTCCCGGTGCTGCCCACCCTGCGCCGTGGGCAGGGAGGAGGCACAGGGCCCCGGGTTTCCCCTGCCCACGCCACCAGCACCCGCTGGTCACAGTATGTTCGTCTCCAGGGCATTTTATCTGCCCTTTCCCTGGGCAGCTAACGGCTGGAAAGCCCTTCGTCATCCTCATGTGATACCAGGTTATCGCTTTATTGCCTTCTAAATCGGGAGCAGAAGTGCCGCTGGTAGGTGTCCCTCCTTTCGCCCCTCACCAGCAATCGCGCCGTCTTTGCTCCCGACCTCATTGAAACCATTTTAGCCGAGCAGGGTTGGCTTTTTGTAAAACGCTTGCTCCCCTAGCAGGCTCCTGGGGTGGGGTGGGGTGGGGTGGGGTGGGGGGAAATCTCCCTGTGGCTCTTGGAAAACAAATCTTATAAGTCGTGAAATATTGAAGTTTGCATCGCACACATGATGGCCGGGGGCTGCTGTGGGGAATAGCCCCCTTCGTCGCTGCCCCACGGCCCGCGGCGTGAGAGCAGCCCCCCGGGACGGGCAGCGAGGGGCAGTTCCTGCCCATCCCCGGGCTATCGCCGGCGGCACTTCCACCAATACTAACCGGGCTGCTCATTACAGGAGGGTTTGCTGCAGACAGGAAGAAAATAAACTGAGGGGAGGATAAACTTCTGCGTGGTGGGCAGCCGGGACCGGCAGCTTTCGTCTCGCCCCGTCCATCATCTCCCCGGCTGCGGGGGTCTCGCGGGGAAGGGCCCCTCTCCAGCCCGATGCTGCATCCCAGCTCTCCCGGGGCTGGGAAACCCACCTCCATCCCCACACAGGACAGGGTGATGGTGGACCCCGGGTGCTGCTGCCCGCCCGAGCGACCCCCCGGCGAGGATGTCCCTGTGCCGCGGCATTTCCACCCCATCCGTGTTTACATTCCCCTCCGATTGCCGGCGGAGATAACGACAAACCCATATCCACTTTGCCCGCTGTTTGTGCAGATAAAAGTTGCCCCCGGTAAACAAGCCCATCCTGCCCGTGGGAAGCACATCCCCGCCCCGCCCGCAGCCCCCGGGCAGGAAAACCCTCGCCAGGGCTCGGTGGGACCGTGGTGGGCTCAGTGTCCCCATCCCCTGGGCACGGGTCAGGGCTGTCACTTGCTGGGGGTGCTCAGCACCCCAAAACGCACTCCCTGGGCTTGCCGCTTGGTTCATGCTCTCGGACAAGAAATTTGGCAGAGGCAGGGACGTCCCTGCGGGTTGACACGGTGCGGGCACATGCCTGGCACCAGCGCCTCGCAGCAGCCATGGCTCAGCCCCACACCCGGGGGCAGCAGGGACCCTCCTGTACCCACGGCCGGGGCTCTCCGGCTGCTTTTGGGGGGGAAAAGCCTGGCAGGAACGACTGGAGGGGGTGGAAAATGGAGCTGGGAGAGCAAACGGCACCCAGTCAGACTCCTGGGAGCTGGGATGCATCTCTGGAGCTTCTGCCCATCAGCCGTAGGCTCCCACCCTTTGCACAGCCCCCGGCATTGCCCTGCCATGTGCTGGTGGCCACATTTGCCCCTTCCCGCACATGCCAGCTGGCTCCAGCCTGCTCCATAGATGGGGCTGGAAACTGGCCTGGAGATGGAAAGCATCCGTGAGCAATCCGTTGGGTAGGGATCCCATGCTCTGCCCCAGGGGCAGCGGGGCTGGACGGGCTGCGGAGGAGGCCCGGCACTCGGAGTCCCCTCGCTCACGCTTCAGGTCGCTTCTGGCAGCCAAAAGGTCCATGTGCCATTTGGGAAAAAAAAAAAAAATTAATTGGACCGTTCCTGCCCTGGGAGGGACTGGGTGCCTCCGCCAGCCCGGCAGCTCCTGCTGGCAGCGTCCCCGCTCTTACGACACCCTGCCCTGCCCGCGCCGGCCACCGCTCCCTCCGCGACCACAGAAACGCCCGGGACGGGGAAAGATTTTCATTCCCTGCCCTCGGCAGTGCCCCATGGCCGTGTCGGATCCCGTGTGGACAGGGATGCTGCTGGCGGGGAGGCTGAGCTGCTGGCGCGGGCTCTGCCTTCCCCTGAAAGTTGGGGTTTGGAAACCGGCCTCTGCCTCCTCTTCCTCCTCCTCCTCCTCACCCCCACCTCCCTTTTGCTGCAGCTGCAGGACCTCCCCATTCATATTCTCGTCTCTCCCTACCCGGGGGTCACCGGTGCTCGCCGTGCTCGTTGCATAAGGGTAAAAGCTGGAGTGCGATGGGAGCTGTGCGCCGATGGGGACACCCACCTGCCAAGGGGCACCGCGGGGTTTAACCAGCTGTGGGTGCTGGCGCCGGGCCGGGAGCCATGAGCGATGGCTCTGGGCAGCGACGAAGGTGCCTGGAGCTGTGAAATCTCGCCCAGCTCCCAGGCCGGGGCTGGGATTTTCACCTGCCAGGGCAGAGGGACCCCGAGCCCCTCGCAGCCCCGGGGCCCTCCGTCCCAATGGGGTGGGCAAGCGGACAGGCTGCTGGGGCAGCCGCTTCTCCCAGCACCCGGACACGAGCTTCGGGGGATGCAGACGGCGGGGAGGAACCTTTACCCCATTTGCTTCCTTCAAGAAGGAGGTTTCTGAGAAACGCCGGGGAGGCAGGAGGAATGCACGGGTTAAAAATAGCCGCCATGGCATGGGAGCCACCCTGCGCCCATGGCCAGAGCCAGAGGGGAAGCACCTGACCTCCCCCTCCTTCTTGTTGTTGTTATTATTATTGTTGTTGTTGTTGTTTTCCCACCCCGCAAACACCGTGGGCTGGAAGCAAACACCCCTTGCCAGGGCGCGATGGGTGCGGGGTCAGGCCCAGGAGGGGACGGGAGCGCCAGGGAGCAGGGATGCTGCTGGGCACGGAGGACACAGTTTGGAGCCCCAGGGGATGGTGCCCGGGGGAGGGAAGGGGCAGAGCAGGGTCAGGGGGATGCTCCGCAGGACGCTCCTCTTCCTCGGAAACCTCCCTCTGGAAGCACAGCTACTCTCGGGCGGTATTTTTGCATCTGACACTTTTTCACGACAGTTTCCACACTTTTTGTGAAATCCGTACCACTGTTATTGCAAACTTCTCCCTTCTTCACCCCCACCCCATTTTTCTTTAGCAATAGCCGCAGGAAAACCAGAAACGACGGAGAAGGGGTTGTGAAAACGTCTGTAAAGCCTTTGCAGATCCCGGCGGCAGCACAAGGACTCTTCTCTTCCTCGGGTACCTGCGGCTGGAGGGAGATGGGAAATGGCAGAAACAAATCCCTGCCGCAAGGTGTTAGAAACATGCCAGAAATGGGGAATAACTGCCCGCAGGCTTCGCCCTCGTGGCTGCCATGGGCTTTGCCTGCAGCAACATGGGAAACAAAACAGCTTTATTATGATTATGCTTTTTTTTTTTTTTTTTAAAATCTGAAAACATAATTGCACAGGGATTTGGGGGGCAGGAGGAGGACCTGAGATTGCTTTAGCGTAGCCTTTGACACTGGCTGGGTTTCAGGATCTGGGTGCCCCTTTCCCTATTTCTCACAATGCTGCTGTAGCCTCGGGAAGAGCCGTGGCCCCAGGATGGCAAGCGGCCCCGGGGCTGCCTGCTCCGGCCAGGGCAGGCTCGGCCCCGGCAGCCAGATCCGCGTCTCCATCTCCCCTCCGGTGGGAAGCGACGCTGCTCACCACCGCGGCGGGTAACAAGCTGCAGTCACCGTTTCCCAGGTTTCCCACCCCTCCAGCCCCTTCTGTCCCCCACAAAGGCACCCCGGGGGCTCCCTCCGCCGAAGCTGTGTCCCCGCAGGGCAAAACGCTGTGGGAACGGGCTGATAAACAGCGAATGGAGTGACCTCAGCCCTGCCTGCGCAGGCAGCCGGCAGCGGGCTGTGACCTCCTCGGTACCCAGGGTACGCTCTGCCTCTTTCATCATTATCCATGCCTTTGCTCCCAGGAGCTTCGCTTGGAAAACAGGATGTGAGCGTGTGAGGCGGCTGCTCGCCCTCCTGAACGCGGGGGAGCTCATCAGAGCCCGCCGGCATGATCCCGGCCCCGCTGCTGCGGGAAGCGGGATGGCAGCACCGGGGGCGGGGGGCACCGGGATTAACCCCCCCCCCACGCTCTGCTGGGGGGGCTGCGCTGGGGCAGCAGCCAGGTGGAAGGAGCTACCAGATGTGGGGACGGTTTTAAGCCGCCCCAGACGCAAAGCAAAAACCATCGGCTGAAATCCCACATAAAGGCGCGATACGTGCATTTCCCCTTGCAGGTAGGGTGGGATATTGAGATGCCTTGACTATCCCAAGCTCTAAAAGCAGCAGCTTGCATGAGAGTCAGTGAAACAGCACATTTTTATTATTTTGTATTGTTCTGACAGAGAATTTTCCCCTTTCCTGCCGCTGCCTGTGCCTGAGCCCCGGCTGCCGCGACGCTGCGGCTCCCAGAGCTGCGCTGGCATTTACCGGGGGTTGGAGAGTTGATACAGAGCCGAGAGTTTATGTAGAGCTTCCTCCAGCCTCCCCGGGACAGGCAGTACCCAGCGGGTTAAAGCTTCATCACAGCCTGTTTATGTGCTGACAAGGAAACACGATGACAGATAATCCCAAACAACTTCAAAGCGAGATTGGTGAGTCCGATATGGAAACTATTCCTGCAGTCTCAGTGCCGAGAGCCACGGACTAATTACTGCTGCGGACATTAAAGGCAGAGCAGGACCCGTTGCCAAAAGCCCAGTGCCTGGCCTGGCCCTGTGCCCACCCCGCCGAGCCCCAGGCAGCCACGGATTTGGGGTAAAATGATGCTCCTTGAGCAGCTCTTGCTTAGGCAGAGGGTAGAGCATCACCCGGTCCTCACGGACCTGCTGCGCCGTCCCCAGGTGTCCCCCGGCAGCCAGGACAGCCCCATCGCGCCCCTGGGCTCTGCCAGCCCACCCAGCAGGGGGGGTTAACGCTGAGCTGGGATGCACTGGGAGGCATTTATGGAGCAGGGAGGGAGGAATAACAGAGGCTGTGGAGGTGGTGGGACCCTGGTGGCACCCAGCACCATGGCAGGAGCCTTACAGGGGCTGGTGGCTTGCTCTAGTGCTGGTAGTGACATGGTCCCCCTCTGCTCTGCCCTGATGAGGGCACATCTGGAGCCCTGTGTCCAGTTCTGGGCTCCCCAGTTCCAGAAGGACAGGGAACTGCTGGAGAGAGTCCAGCGGAGGCTACGAGGATGATGAGGGACTGGAGCATCTCTCTGCTGGGGAAGGGCTGAGAGCCCTGGGGCTGCTCAGCCTGGAGAAGAGCAGACAGAGGGGATCTCATCAATAGCTAAAGGGCGGGTGTCAGGAGGAGGGGACAGACTCTTCTCAGTGGTGCCCAGGGACAGGACAAGGGGCAATGGGCACAAACTGGAACACGGGAAATTCCATCTCAACATGAGGAAAAACTTCTTTGAGGGTGGCAGAGCCCTGGCACAGGCTGCCCAGAGAGGTGGGGGAGTCTCCGTCTCTGGAGACATCCCAACCCCGCCTGGAGGCGTTCCTGTGCCACCTGCTCTGGGTGACCCTGCTCTGGCCGGGGGTGGGACTGGGTGATCTCCAGAGGTCCCTGCCAACCCCCACCATTCTGTGGCGTCTGGCTTTGTGTCATGGATGGCTCGGAGCCTGGGTGGGTTTGCTGCCGAGGGGATGTCTCCTCAGCCCCATGGAGCGTCACAGGGTGGTGGGGGTCTGCGGGGTCCCTGGGCAGGGCGTGCTCAGAGCCCTCATGCAGACGGGGATGCTGCAGGGCCCTGGGCTGGTGGGACCTGTGCGGTGTGGACTGGCAGCTCTCAGCAGTGCTGGTCCTGCCTGCAGAGCCTCAGCTGCTGCCCTGAACCTGCCCGGGTGCTTTCCCCGGGGGTCTGCATCAGTAACACGTATCTCAAAGCTCTTGAGGGCTTCAGTGGCCGCTCAGGCTGCTCTGGCAAGGCTGGGGCTTGCAAGCCAGGAGGAAGGGTGGTGTCACGTTCCTAGAGCGTGTGTGGTTTCTTGGGAAAACCTTTTTTGGAAACCTGGTGGGGGAATGAGCACTGATGAGGCTGCAGGGGTGGGATGCCCATCCCAGAGGTGCTGGGCTCGCCGCTCTCCTGGGCTGTGGCCGTGAACCTCTCCAGCTGCCCTCGCCCTTTGCTCTGGGCTGGGGACTTGTGCCAGCACAGCCCTGGCTCTGAATTCCACGGACGACGGGCAATGCTTTGCAACACAAGCCTGGCTCAAGAAGGGCTCTGGCACCATCTCTTACTGGTGCAAAGCTAAACTGCATCTCTGCGGGTGCCTCTCCCCTGCTCCGCTCCCTGCACCCCCGCTCCAGGGAAGGGCAGGGGATGGAGAGGCAAAAAACCCCTCAAATGCCCTGCCGGCAACTTCAGTGCCATCACTTGCTGCCCCAGGTTTGCTCCCTGACCCTCTGCTGTGCCGGGGAAGCTGAGGAGGGCTGAGCCGAGGGGGAGAGCAGTGAGACCCTGGGGTGAGGGGGATGCCCGTGTCCCTGCCACCGGTATCCTCGCAGCAGTGACGGCAGTGAGCAGTAGCGCCGCTGTGACTCCTTCCGTGTGCTGGTTTTTATCACTTGTTCTGTAGCGGCGAGTATGCAAACAGCCTGCCAGGGGGGAGAGAGCAAGAGTTCCCAGCTATAAAAAGCTTTTCTTTTATCCTAGTGTGGCATCAGCCCGGCTCAGCCTTGGCAGAGTCTGAATGTGCTGAGTTTAACGATGCTGGGAGGCAAAGCTGGCGCTTGCCTCTCGCTGCCCGGTGTCTCCTCTCCTCCCACCGAGCCTCAGCCCCTGCTCGGTGCCTGCCGAGCTTTTGTGAGCTCACAGATGCAGTTAGGAATTGAACGCGAGGGACAGCGGATTAAAACTGTGCTTAATACCTGAGGTGACAGGTCATGGTAGCTTGGGCAGGGATGTGATAGCGGGTACCCTCCTCCCCGCCAGCCGCCTGCGCACAGGCTCCTGCACGGCTTGCCCAGGATTCATCTCCTGGGCAGGTGGAAATGGTCCGTCCTCCCTTGGCCAGGCGCATCCCGGTGCACGTCCCCACGGGTGCAGTGGGGTACCTCTGCTCTGCTCCGGCTCTCCAGTTTGCCGGTGACAGGGTCATCTCCGCTGAGTCCCTGGCTCACCTTGTGGCCCCAAGGCAGGAGCCAGAGCCCACGGCCACCAAGCTCCTGCAGCCGTTACAAGCTCCCCTCTATCTGCTAAATGCCAGGTGCTGATTTATCTGCGTTACGTGTCTGGGATCAAGCCTCTCATGCACCCTCGGTGAGGGGGATTAGCAGAACCAGCGCCACGTGTGTGGACCCGAAACACTTCATTAGGATGTTGTGTGCCTGCAGCCTGGCTGGGGGGGATAAGGCACATCCCCACAGGGATGTGGACGGGGATTAAGCAGCGCAGGGACTTTACATCCACTTCAGCAGCAGTGCCAGCAGGCGAAAACTTTGTTTAAGATCAGGGAGGGTGATTCAGACCTGAGACAGGCTCAGGGTGCCGGGGGCAGCCCAAGCAGGTTCCTCTGCCCAGTGTGGGGGGCTACGCCACTGCACCAGCTGCAGAAAGGTGGGCTTGTGTCCAGCTGCCTCTGAATGATCCCGAGTTATTTCCCTGGGAATCTGCAAAAGGGAATTTGAGCTCCTTGCGGGAGGAAGCCCCTGCTCCATCCTCCCCTGGTCTAAAGGACCGTTCCTGCTCTCTGCCAGGGCAGCGCTGGGCATTGGCGTGGGGCAGCCTGACCCTGCGGGGGGGCATGCAGCCCCTCGCCCTCAGTGCCGCCTTGGGAGGAGTTTGGGACCTTGGAGGCATCTTGCCCTGGTGCCCACATCCCATCATGAGGCATCCTCCAGGAGCTGCTGAACCCCCTCCTTTTTACTTCTTTTCTACTTCTTGTGGCATCTCACCCCTCTAACGCCACGGCCAGGCAGACCCTGTGTCCTCTCGGATGTGTCTGGGACCAGTTCAGACACCTCTTTCCTCCCTCCAAACCCATCCATGGGGTCCACGTGCAAGGAGAGCTGCACAGCTCCTTCCCTGCATCCCAGCGCTCCCCAAGTAGGGATCTTCCCTAATCCATCCTGACTCTCTCTCTCTGTATAAAGAAGTATTTTTAAATATCCATTGTTTATTCTGTAGCAACAGCCAAAGTAGCTGCTCTGATCCGTGGCATGAACATATTTTCCCAGAGCTTTCTAAACAGCCACTTGACCCGTGGGGTCTCTCCGGGGCCGGCTCTGCCTCCCCCTGCCCGCAGTGGCTGCGCAGGTGGGGAGCTGGGCCAGCGTTTCTGGCGGGTGGCAGGGACGGGCAGGGGCAGAGGATGCTTTCCCTGGCGCCCAGCCCTGGGCCGGAGGGTGCTGCCGGGGTCTCCAGTTCCACGGGGGCTTGGGGTGAGGCTGTGGAGCAGAGGGGATGGGGGTCAGGGCTGTGTGGGACCCAGCATCCCTGTGCTTCAGCTTTTCCAGCTGTAAAACTGGGACAAAGATACCGAGCCACGTTACTTCCCCTGCCTTGATGAAATGCCTGTGACTCTCCCTTCCTCTCCCCAGTCGAGTCAGCTCCCTGGGAAGGGAGGAGGGCTCCGAGCTCTCCTGTCTGGGAGCGGGAGGAAAAGTCTCATATAAGTGCCAGAGAATAGCCATCAGAAGTGGCATTTTGGAAGCCCCCTTCGGCACCTCGAGACAGCCTGGCTGTTTGTCCCGCCGTAGGCAGGGTGTCTGTCTGCTACTCACTTTGACCCTGGTGGGAGCGCTCCCCTCCAGTGCATGGTGGGGTGGAAAGGGTCTGAACGTGCCAAGAAGGACCATCTGTGGGAGAATTCCCTGTAAAACCCCCAGGGCTGCGTCCTGCAGCACTTTCGGTGCCCAGGAGCCAGTGCAGAGCCCAGCTCTGCCGGGTGGGCACACACTGGGCTGCTGGGGGAGCGGGGTGAGGATGGGGAGTGAGGTGAGGATGGGGAAAGAGGTGAGGATGGGGAGTGAAGTGAGGATGGGGAGTGAGGTGAGGATGGGGAGTGAGGTGAGGATGGGGAAAGAGGTGAGGATGGGGAGTGGGCTGAGGATGGGGAGTGGGCTGAGGATGGGGAGAGAGGTGAGGATGGGGAGTGGGCTGAGGATGGGGAGAGAGGTGAGGATGGGGAGTGGGCTGAGGATGGGGAGAGAGGTGAGGATGGGGAGTGGGCTGAGGATGGGGAGAGAGGTGAGGATGGGGAGCCACCAACCCCTTGTCATCTAACAGGGTCGTCTCAGACCCGGCCATCCTCCCCCTGTGCCCGGTCTCTGCCAGCTCCACAGAGCCAAGCCCAACACCCGCGTTATCCATGGATATTCCCTCAGATGCTCTTGCTTTCTTTTTCAAACACAAAACCCAGGTGCAGCTCCATGCGCCGACACACACTGGAGTTGTATGTGCAGCCACGTTAAAAAGAGAGCGACTTTCCTGGGCACATCTTGCTTGTGCCATGAGCCATGCCAGTGGAGGGACAAATCACCCTGCAAATAGCAAGTCCAGGGCTCGGGCCAAGCCAGCAACTAATGCCAGAGCTGGGAGCTAAAAAGGGTTGCATCAAGCCTTCTTCTGAGTGCTTTGAAAAACCAAAACAATCTTGTAAAGATCAAGCTTGTAAAAATGGGACTCCGTTTTGCTAGCTCATGAATGGGAAGAAATACCAACTAGATAATTTTTTACAAATATCTTTTTTCCTCTTTGTCAACATTCCCCCATTTGGCTGAAACTTCAAAACGCCATATTTGGAGAGCGCCTGTCTTAGAAGTTCCAGTATTTGTATAAATAGCTGATAGTGAAAAAATTACCCGTTCTGGAGTCTGCCCAGGAGCCTTCAGGAGGAGCAGAGATGGGGGCAGCAATGGGGCTGCTGGGGCTCTGGAGCTGCCCAGTGCCTCCCAGCGTGAGGTGGCTCCCTGCTGCCACGTGTGAGCGGGGAAGGAAGTGTGGGTGGGGGTCCCCAGAACACCAGCCCCCACCCGAAAGCAGGAGGGGGAGCAGCAAAACGCTGCCTGTTCTCCTCCATCAGCTGGGAAGGGGGTTTGGACAATACATGTGGAAGTGAAATGGTGACTGCGGGACGCCCTGGATGTCGTCTTTTGGAGTGGGGCCGTCACCTTGCCATCCCTCTGCTGCTGTTGGGGGGGACAGGGGTGTCGGTGTCCCCACCAGGGACAGCCTGTCCTGCCCAGGGAGAGCCTGAGCATGGTGAGGGGTGTACAGAGAGGGGGGCACCGAGCAAAGTCCTGGGGTGCAGGGTGAGGGGTTTTAGGGTGCAGGGTGAGATGCTGAGGTGCAGGGAGAAGGACGGGGCATGTAGTTAGAGGCGCACAGAGGGAATGAGAGGCACAGGGCGAGGGGGGAGCAGAGAAGGACCGGGGGACATGGTGAGGGGCTGGTTGTGTGCATGGCACGGCGCAGGGTGCGTGGAGAACAAGGACGGACGGTGTGGGACCGGGACGCCGGGCGAGGGACCCTGGGGATGCCGTGGGGAGCGGGGCGGGCTGGGGGGCGCCCGGCCGGGGGGGAGGCGGTACCGCAGCCCGTTCTCCTTTCATTGATCTCCGGAGCGGGGCAGCCCGGGGCCGCCCCGAGCCTTTAAAGGCTCCTCCTCCCGGCAGCGGCCCGGGGAGCGGCGCGGAGGGCAGCCCGGCCCCGCCGCAGCCCCGCCGGTCCGCCCCGACGGCAGCTCCGCGCTCCGGCGGCGGCGGCGGGGGCGCAGGGCCGGGGTTCGCGGGGAGGGAGGGAGGGAGGGAGCGGGGAGGTGGCCCCCAGCCCGGCCGAGATGACCCCCCTGCCCGCCGGCAACGACAGCGCCTGGGGGGCGGCAGCGCAGGGCAGCGGCAGCAACTGCAGTGGGGCGGCCAGTCTGAGCAGGCAGTGGGCGGTGGGGGCCGCCCTCAGCCTCACCGTGCTGGTCATCGTGGCCGGCAACTTGCTGGTCATCGTGGCCATCGCCAAGACGCCGCGGCTGCAAACCATGACCAACGTCTTCATCACCTCGCTGGCTTGCGCCGACCTCATCATGGGCTTGCTGGTGGTGCCGCCGGGGGCCACCATCCTGCTGAGCGGCCACTGGCCCTACGGGACGATGGTGTGCGAGCTGTGGACCTCGCTGGATGTGCTGTGCGTCACGGCCAGCATTGAGACGCTGTGCGCCATCGCCGTGGATCGCTACCTCGCCATCACGTCGCCGCTGCAGTACGAGGCACTGGTGACCAAGGGCAGGGCACGGGCCGTGGTGTGCCTGGTGTGGGCCATCTCTGCCTTCATCTCCTTCCTGCCCATCATGAACCACTGGTGGCGGGATGGGGCGGATGAGCAGGCGGTGCGCTGCTACGATGACCCACGCTGCTGCGACTTTGTCACCAACATGACCTACGCCATCATCTCCTCCACCATCTCCTTCTACGTGCCCCTGCTCGTCATGATCTTTGTCTACGTCCGTGTCTTCGCCGTGGCCACACGGCACGTCCAGCTCATCGGCAAGGACAAGGTGAGGTTCCTGCAGGAGCCCCCCAGCCCCAGGTCCAGGAGCGGCCGGCGGAGACGGCCCTCCCGTCTGCTGGCCATCAAGGAGCACAAGGCACTCAAGACCCTGGGCATCATCATGGGCACCTTCACGCTCTGCTGGCTGCCCTTCTTCGTGGCCAACATCATCAAGGTCTTCTGCCGGCCGCTGGTGCCAGACCAGCTCTTCCTCTTCCTCAACTGGCTGGGCTACGTCAACTCAGCCTTCAACCCCATCATCTACTGCCGCAGCCCCGACTTCAGGAGTGCCTTCCGCAAGCTGCTGTGCTGCCCGCGCCGCGCCGACCGCCGGCTCCACGCTGTCTCGCAGGACCTGCAGCGCTGCCCCTGTGCCTTCAGCCCCCAGGGGGTCCCCTCAGAGGACAACAAGGCGGTGACCCCCCAGCACCCTGGGGAGGACGGCGAGGCTCCGGGCAGCGGCAGCAGCAGCCACTGCAGCAGCCAGACGGAGGAGACCAGCCTGTCCCAGGGCAGTGGCCACCAGCCGCGGCCCCTGGGCGAGTCCCGGCCACAGGACACACAGACCACGCTGTGCTCGCAGCTTGACGAGTAGGTACCTGAAGGCGCTCGCTGGGGGGGGCTCCGGGGGACCAGCCCTTTGGGGTGCAAGCAGGGGGGCTGCCGATGGTGGGGCTGTGGTCTGAAGGCACAATGCAGAGCCGGGGGGCAGGCAGTGCCCAGAGCTGGGGGCCAGGCAGACCCCGGGGTGCGTGGGGGAGGCGCTGGGGTGCAGGGCTGGGAACCGCTGCCCTCTGCCTTTAGGTTCCCCTAAAATCCCAGCCCCTCCACTGGGCTGCAAAACTGGGGTCCCAGCCTGGTTTTGTCCCTTCCTGGGGAACCCCCCAGCCCACCAGGACAGGGTCTGTGGTTCCTGGGTAAAGAAAACGCTGGTGGCAAATAGGGAAGCAAACCCGCTAAACAGGAATGCGTCCCAAAGCATGGGATTTTCCCTCTTCTCTCCCCCCACCACTGCCGTTAAAGAAGGAAAACGTGGGGAGCCCCTTTGCGGTGAGGCAGCGGGGGGCTCACTGTCTCCAGCCCGGGCTCTGCGGGTCGCTTTGCCATCTGACAGAGCATAATTCTGGGAAGGGAATTTATTTGGCCCCCCTCTGTCAGCCCTGTGGAGGGAGATGGGCTCCCCAGGGCCGGCAGCCGGTGGCAGGGCAGAGGATGGATCGCTGTGGCTCTGCCCTGCCAAGCACGCTGCCGGCACCCTTACGCTGATTTACACCTCCTCCTGCAAATTACAGCATGGGTTCCCCCCTCCCCCCCCGAGTTTTTTATTAGTATGACAAAATTTGAATATTCTGGTTACTGTGGATTTTAACCGGCGTTCTCTGGTCCAGAACCCCTCCTGCCACCCGAAGGCAGGAGCGGTTCCTGCCAGCACTGGCAGGCAGCGCTGCTGTCGGCAGAGATGCGGAGAAAGGGGTGCTGGAGAGTGTTTTCTGAAGTCGCATGTTCCCGGGAAGGATTCATCCATCCTAGGCAGACAGGACGGTAAATGGTGGGGAAGGTCTGGGCTCTTCATGCACTGTGCTCTCCTGTTCAAGGTTTGCCGGCAGAGAGACGCCAGCGGGTCCTTCCATCTGACTGGGAGCAGCCGAGAGCCGGGAAGAGAGTGAGTGTGCGTGCCCTCGGCCAGCGCGGCGGCGGGGTCGGGGCCGTCATCCCTCGCAGCGTCTCCTCTGCCCGCCTTGGCTGCTGCCTTCCCTGGGGGAGCGCAGCCTTTGGCCGCCCCATCGGCAGCTGCCCGCTCTGGGGCACGTGAGCCTGGCATCAGCCCGGCCGTCTGCTGACACCCCCCCCTGCCCCGGGGTGCTTTAACCCACGTTGGCTGCTGGAGCTCCAGACCTCACGCACGGTGCTTTTTTGCCCATCTCCAGCCCTGGATCCCCACTCCGTGCCCGCTGCTGCCCTTTGTCCCGGGATGGTGGCTCCAGGTCCCGGTCCCTCGAGGGGCAGTCATGAGGGTTGAGCCCGGTGGGTGATGCTGTGTCACATCCCACCCTCCTCTTGCAGGGCCGGGCGTTGCGAAGGGGACGGAGGAGCGGCGCTGGGGGCGACGGCGCTGGAAGGACCCTCCGGTGCTCACACCGACCCGGGGAGGAGAGGGGGCTCTCCCTTGGGAGCGCTCGCGGTCGCAGCAGGGCCTGAGGAGCCGGCTCCTCCATGCCTTTGGTGCTGGAGAGCTGGAGACAGCTGGGAAAAAGCTCCCGAGCCACTCGCCAAGAGGCAGCGCAGCCTCGGGGATGTGCCTGTGTTCCCCCTGCGGACCGGGGATGAGCTCCTACCCCGGGGTGCCTCCTGGCGTGGCTGGCATTGGGATGCAGTGGCCAGCGGCTCTGCTCTCCCAAAGGATGCCGGTGTCTGGGCTCAGCCGGATTTTGGACAGCCGGTCGGGAAGGGGAGAAGAGCCTCCTGTGGGCACCAGCCCTTTCCAGGATCTCCACTCCATCCCTGCCCCAGCCGCTGCGTTCCCAGTGCTGGGTGCGATGCCGGGGGCCGCAGCGATACCGTTAGCAAAGCAAAAGCAGAGGGGAGCGAGGAGAGCCCCGAGCAGGGGGGCTGGGCAAAAAAATGTGAATTATGCTCTTCTCAAACCTCCTCCTGTTTCTCCCTCTCTGTTCGGGGCAGGGTTTCCGTGCCGTTCAGGGGTGGGGGGGGTGTTTAGGTGAAGCTGGAGGAGCAGCAGCGGGGTCAGGCGGGGAGAGCGTTGCGGGAGGTGGGGGTTCACCCTGGGGCCCCCGCGTGCTGCTGTGGGGCGGTGGGGTGAGGGCAGGGGGGTGATCTGCTCTAGCTCGAACACCGCTTCGTGCTGGCGGGGTGGTGGGAAGCGGCGGCGGGGCCCGTCCCGCTCCTCCGTGCCGGCCGTGGTGTCCAGGCGGGCGCTCGCGGTGGTGGCGGTGCCCGTGCCACGCGGCCACACGGCCACTTTTGGGGATGGTGTTGGTTGTAAATATGTCACGGCGACTGTAAAGTTTTTGTCCCGTTTCGTCTTCCTCCCCCCCCTCCCCGTGTGAAATAAACCTTCGAAGCTCTGCAACGCCCTCGAGTCCGTGCCGAGCAGGGGGACGCTGCTTCCACCCGCCCTTCCCGAGGCGCTGCCCGAGGCACGGGGGCACGTGTCCCCCCCAGGGCTGTGGCCGGCAGGCAGGGAGAAGCTCTGAGCATGCCACGGTGCCTGTCCCAGCCCTGCCACATCTCCTCGCACCCCGAAAGGGCTGTCCCCTCCTCCCCAGGGCCGGGCACTGCACCCGCCAGCCCTGTGCCCCCCCCAGGGAACTTTGTGCCCCCCCCCACCCTGGGGGTTTGCCAGCCTGGGAAAACACCAGGAAGCAGGCACTGCCATCCTACCAGAACTGGGGAGTTCTCTACCAGCATGAACGTGTGCTCGGGAGAGGCAGAGACCCCGTGCCAGGATGATGCCCGGGGCACCCCCTGCACCCACAGCCCCCCCGGCCGCCCCATCCGTGCCCAGGAGCCTGTGCAGAGTGGCCCAGTGTCACCTCCTGGTGCTGGGGACGTCCCAGCTTCCCCACGGAGCCTGCAGGGTCTGGCTGCAGCCCCAGGGACGAGGTGCCAGGAGTCTCCCCTGCCGGGATCCTCCTTTGGCGCATTTTGCTTTTCTTACCCAGCAAGGCTGAAATCACTAAATAAAGAGAAAAATGCAGCTCTTGGCGACTGTTTCCATTTTAGAGTTCAGATGTCAGTTTGGGGGCTCTGATGGCTCTTGGGGGGCTGGTTTCTGGTCCCTGCAGCTGACCCCCAGCACAGGCAGGTCCTGCGTGTCCCCCCCGTGGCCTCGTCCTCCCCGGGGTACACTCGGTGACCCGCTGAGGGGACACAGACCAACGCCAGCACAGGAGCTGCTCGTTAGCCCCCTGTGTTAATGAGTAACTTCCCAAACAGCAGGCAAGTCCCTGGCTCAGGGTGAAGGGGGGGCTGTCCCAGGGAATGGGGGGGCCCATGTCTCTGCGTGTCCCTCTGTCAGGGCTCGCGTCCTCATCTCTACTCAAGCTCAGGCTGCCTCAGACGGGTGTCCTTGTTTGCGGTAGGTCCTGCTGGGGGGGTGTGGTGATGAGGGGGTTGGTGGGTGCATTGGTGCCACCTGCCCCTCCCCGGAGCACCTGCGTGGCATTCCCAAACTGCTCCTCCCTCGGGCTCCCCCTTCTTTACCAGCAGCCGGGTGCAGGCGCTGCTGGCGCTGCTCTCCCTGCCTGGGTATGGGTTGGGGCTTGGCCTGTGGCCCGCTGGGGCTGCTGCTGGGGGGGCAGCTCCTTCTGACACCCCTGTCCTCACGCTGGGTTAAACACTGATGCTGGCAAACCCCGTGGTGCATTTGGAGGTCTCCAAGTGCTCTCCTCATCCTAAAGGCTTCCCTAAAGCTTTAGCCGCTCTGGTTAGCCGAAACTGCTCTGTGCTCCCCCGCTGCAGGGGGCTGCTCCTCCTGCTCTTGGAGCTGGCTTTGCCTATAAGGGCATTTAATCATTTAATTTCCTTTCCCCAGGTGGCTTTATCCTTCCCTTAGCAATGCTGCCTCTCCAAAGGGGTGGGGGTCTGGCTGCTGTGAGCTGCCTGCAGGCTGCTGCTCTGGCTCTGGGCTTTTGGGACCGGAGAGTCTGCTCTCAGTGCTCCAAAATCACTTTTCTTCCTTGCACTTCTGCTCCAGAGCAGCCGATTGCTGTTTTCTCCAGTGTTTCTCTCTCAGGTGCTAATTCCTGCTGCCGGCGTTGGATCTGCCGTGGAGGATGAGCAGCTCTTCTCCCTTCTCCAGGTCGCTGCTGAAGCGGAAGCCTGTTGCTGCCCTATGGGGTATGGAGACGATGGCAGGAGCAAGTGGGGGGACAGTGGCCATGCCCTGCGGGCAGCCGGGGTGGGATTCCCCCTTTCTGGTGGTGTGTGCGCCTGGGAATGCCTCCCCTTAGCTTTTGTTCGCCCAACGTTTGCGCGGGGGGAGCAGCGCAGGTGAACACGGGCGATGCTGTGTCCCCCCAGGCTGCCAGCTGAGCACGGGCAGCCGGAGCTACGTGGTGAAGGAGGAGGACAACGCCTTGGAGCACCTGGTCCTGCTGAGAACGGTGAGAGCCGAGGCTTGCCGAGGAGCCCGTGGGAGCCAGCCTGTGCCCCAGCAGTGATGGCCGGGCTCCCTGCTTGGCTCCGCAGATCTGCCTGGGGGCTGATGCCGGGGACGAGCTGCACGTGGTGGCCGTTGATGCGAAAAACGCCTATGGAGACCACAAGCCAGTGCCCATCGCGGCACTGCGGCCCTCGGTGCTCCCCATGGTAAGGGCAGCCCAAGGCGCAGCACATCGCCCTGGCCATGGGACAATTTCACCCCGGGCTGGGGCCGGGGACTGCTCTGAGCTCCCACTCTTTGCAGGTCAACCTCAAAGGTGTGGAGCTGGTCCCTCCCGTCACCTTCGCGCTCAAGTGCGGAGCGGGGCCAGTCTATCTCAGTGGGCAGCACATCATCCGTGAGTGTCAGCGCGTGGGCTGGGGGTGCTCCATGGGTCCCATGGTGCCTTTAGT
This sequence comes from Fratercula arctica, assembly GCA_947846985.1. NCBI lineage: Eukaryota > Metazoa > Chordata > Aves > Charadriiformes > Alcidae > Fratercula > Fratercula arctica. The sequence goes on from CANTUZ010000023.1 coordinate 2,580,090, forward strand.
GGCAGCTGGAGCCCTCAACTGGGCTGCTTGGCCCTGGGGATGGAGGGATTAGCTGGTCGGGGGAGGGAATTAGTGCTTGTTTGTATTCACGGGCTCGACAGGGTGGTGTGTGCTGGTTTTCTGCTCTGCCTTTGCTGCTGCAGGGTGGGATGGTGCCTGTGCCCGCTCCCAGCAGGGGGTGGGATCGCTGGCCGTGTGAGCAGCCGGGGGGTTTCACCTCCCCTCGGCGGGTCAGGGCCACCCCCTCCCGCTACAGCCCTGCGTCTCCTCTCCCCAGTGGAAGATGATGCCGAGTCCGAAGCCTAGGAGGAAGAGCTCTTGGAGGAAGATGTAGGTGATGAGGATGATGATGGAGCGTCACAGAATAGCTGCAGCTTGGAGAAGACTCCGCGGCTCTGGGAGTGGAGCTGGTGTGATGGAGGGGGTGCCCTGTGCCAGGAGCTGCAAGTGCCTCATGCCAAATGGGATGGATCTCTTCAGGGGGACACAAACTGTCTGGGCTCTGGATATCATCCCTTGTCTCCTCTCCCTGCCCCCTCTGTTCCTACCATGCTCCCAGAAATCCTCTTCTTCCCTCTTTTATTACAATAACAACAATAAAGTGCAAATACCTCTGGGCTGGGCTGTGGTCCTGCCGTGCCAGCCTGCTCCCTCCTGTCCCTCCCTCCTGCACGCTGCCTCTGGCGGCTCCTGCCTCCTCTTGGGAAGACAGATTCCATGTGTGCAATGGCCGCGATGCTGTGGGTCGTGCTGCTGACCCCGTGGGTCTGGGGGCCAGAGGTGCCAGCGAGCAGCCCCTGCCTGCGGCCAGCACAGGGGGCTCGGGGACTCTCCCAGCCCCAGCGTGTCCGGAGGAGGGAGGCAGCACCACGCTCTGTCTCGGGACTTGTGTGTCCACGTAAGATCAGCCACCTCTTCAGGGGGAGGACACGATGCTCTGAGACCCAGGTGCTCGTTTTCCCCCTGCGCAGCCCTGGCACCGGTTTATCCTGTGTATTCCCTTCTAATGGTCCTTTTGTTCCAGTAGGAATCGCTCCCCCTGTCACCTGCCTGGGTCAGCAGGACGCGGTTGTGCTGCTGCGTCTTCATGGCAGCCCAGGAAACGCAGCCAAAAGCCGCCCAGAACAAGCAGCTGCTGAAATAATATAATTAAAACTCCTAATTGAGAAAATTGCCCAAGTCCATTATGTACACGATATCCGCTGGCAGCGAGGCTGACTTTAAAGGGGAGCCCTGAACCTGCTGGCGGGGGGGGGGCTGGGAAGGGAGCACGCGGGTCTCTTTTTTCTGTTTTTTTTTTCTTTTTATGATTTTCCCCACTTATAACACACAAAGCCGCAGAGCTGAGCTGATGGGCGCGCGGGGGGAAGATTGCTGTCGCCGTGCCCTAATGGCTGGGGGGAGGCTGGAGCTGGGCCTGGGTGAGACCAGCCGCCAGCCCTGATGGGCTGCAGCCCGGCCCCACGTCACCCCCCGGCGGGGGCTGTGCCTGGGCGCGGGGACGCCAGGGGACACAAGGAGACAGGATCGCAGGGACATCACGCGTGCAGCCTTCGCCCCAGGAAGGGTCATCACCTCCCGCAAGGCAAGTGTGCGCCCCGAGCCCCATCCCCGTGCCTGGGGTTGAGACGTGCCCTGGGGTGGGAGCTGAAAGCCCCAAGCTCTGAGGGGGGGAGAGCAAAACTATAACAAGCAATTAACTAATTAACTCATCCGGCTCTTCCCTGCCCTCGCCTTGCTCCCAGCACACACGCCTGCGTGTGGTCCTTCTGGAGAGGGCATCGGAGCCGCCACCACCGCCTTTCTCACTGAAACGGGTGATTCTGGCTTATTTTCCCCACCGGGATCAGGTTTGGGACCTGTCACTGCTCAGAGCCGGCCGGTGTGACAGCGCATTGCCAGGGGGGGAGGGCTTGAAGGGTTGCCCAGGTTGAAGGGGCTTTCTGGGGGCCAGACCCTCCCGCTGCTCATCCCGGCGGTGCTCTGTGGGTGCTGGGCGCAGGCGGGGGTGCCGGCCATGGAGGAGCAGGAATCAAGTCTGGTGAATTCACTGCTCCTGATTCCTCAGGCGGGAGCGAAATGCACTGTTCATTGGGAAGCTTGATGAACGCCGGCCGCCCGGCGTGACCCGGCAGCTGCATTAAGCCATCTCGCTGGGTGCAGATTAAAGAAATCCAGGAAGAAAAGAGTCACAAAGCGGATTAAAGTCGGTGCCGGTGAATTTGCACAGTGGCCTCTTTGGCTCCCTGTGCTTGCCAGGGCAGCGCTGGGCAGCCAAGGGCACAAGCGGCCGCTGTGGTGCCGGTGCCTTCCCACGGACCAGCTCCCGGATGGGTGCACGGGGACAGAGCTGTCACCCCATGCTGGCCACAAGCCCCTTGCTGGAGCCCGGTCTGCAGGACAGCATGGCTAGCACTGGCCACAGATGCAGCGTGGGACTCGGAGAGCCACGGCCGGAGCTGGGGTGACCCTGGCAGCGGGAAGGGGGGTGTTTTGGGGGAGATGCTCTGTCCCCCTGCCCGCAGCCATGCACTCGCCCCATCCTGCATCCTGCCCAGCAGCGTCTCTTGGAGGGCCTTGGCATAACCATGGCAACTGCCAGGTAATTAATAGACAAGTCTCAATGTCATGGAGACAAAACGCGCAAACAGAGTGTGCCGGGCGCCTGCCCGGGCGGGCGCGGGGGGCACTGGCGCGGGATGCGGCCCCCGGCACACGGCGTGGGGCTGGTGCTGTGTCCACCCAACCGGCACCAGAACGGGCTCTGTTTCCCCCATGGCAGGGATGTCCCCACGCTGCGAGGGTGGGATGTGGCAGCCGGCGTCCCCTGGGCAGGACAGGGCTCTGCAGCGACTCGTGCGCAGGGTGGGTGCCAGCCTGGGACACGAGAGCAGGACTGCCAGGGGAGACTTTCTTTGGGGAATAACTGAGAAGAGTTTTGGCAGAGAAGGGGGCTGTGAGAATGATGTTTTAACACCAAAGATGCTCCCGTTAGGCTGAAAGCTGCTTCACAGATTTTTTTTTTTTTCAGGCTAACTCATTCCCCAGGAGCCTGTGGGTTTGCACGGGGTGATGGGCACCGGGGTCCTGGGCTGGCCAGCAGGACGGTCACAGCCCCCAGCATCGCAGCCCAGCCGCGCTGGCAGCCGTTTTGGGGTGGTTTTGCTGGGTACCCGCTGCTGTGCAGCTCCAGCTGTGCGTACGTCCTCCAGATGTTCACGCTCACCCCTCCAAAGCCCAGGGGAGCTGCAGAGACCCCCCTGGAGCCGGGGCTCATCCCAGGCTTCGCCTCTGCAGAGCTGTTTGTGCCTCCCCCTGCTCGGGGCTGACCCCACACCTCCACCAGGCATGTGGCGGACTCTCCTGCCTTTTTGCATGAGCAATAAGCGATAATGGTTATTATTAATCATGAATCATAGAATCATAGGGTTGGAAGGGACCTCTGGAGATCATCTAGTCCAACCCCCTGCCAGAGCAGGGTCATCTTAGTGCAGGTAAATGCATCAGTGCCCATTTATTTTGTGCATAAGTGGCCAATTATTTGATGCGTGATCGCCCCGTCGGTTCACCCGTCAGTACCCAATTAATTGCACGAGGGGTTAAATAGCGCAAACCAGAGCACCCAGTGAGTGCGGGGGGTGAGCATCCCCTCACTGGTGCCTGCCCGAACACCCCCGATCTCAGCAGTCCTGGGCAGAAAGGGCAGGAGGAGGCCGGGGGGAGGAATTTTCCCTTAATACTTTTTAATTATTTATGTTTTCTGCGGTCTCAGTCCCCATGCCAAGGTCCCGACTGGTCTCGCTGCACCCCGGCGGGTGGAGATGGGCAGTGGGGGGGGGGGTCTGCCCCCTCGGCCCCCCCAGGGCAGCCCCTGAGCGGGATCGTGCCCAGCCCGCGGGAAGGCGGCTGCCTTCAAACGCCGCTGGGTGGCACGGATAAATTCCCCGCTTCCTTTGGAAAAGCGGCCCTCGGTCTGGGGACACGCGCAGGGCTGAGGATGTATTTCAGGAGGAGGCTTCCGCACACGGTAATTTATTTACGGGGATGGGGGGGGGGGAATTTTTACCTGGTGATGCTCCACTGGCAAATTCCCTCCCTGAGCAGAACAAGGAGCGGCGTGGGGCTGGCTGGGGGCGGGGGGGGGGGGGGGGGCAGTTGCACGGCTTCGGATTCAGCAGCAAATATTTGGTAAGAGGGACTTTATTCTGCCTCCGAGTGAGCCCTTAGAGGTGGGGTGCCCTGCAAACGCGTGGGGTGCAGCAGGCAGGGTGCATGGAAGTTAATTAAAAACTCAGTTAATGAAAATTCAGACTGTGGAGCTTTTGGGGGGCTGCTGGGGCACGTTACAAAACCATGGCTGGGTGCAGCTCTCCGTTGGGTCCCCCTGGGGGCTTCCAAAATCTGCCAGGTGGGTTTTGGTCTTACTAGATCAGGTATGTGACGGCTTAAGGGTGAAATAACGGCTGGTACAGAGAGAAATAAACAGGGTGGCAAGTGCTGTGCTGGGAAAGAGTGGGAGAGAACGTATGGAAATAGCCCAGGGAATTAAAGTTGGCCTGCAGTGGGAGGTGGGATGATTCAGTGGGCAGGAGGGGGAGCAGCCTGGGATGGGGATCCCGGGGATCCGGCAGTGAGCACGGTGTGTGGGACACGGCTTCTCGGGTGGGCAGGGACCCGTCTGCCAGGACTGATGGAGCTTTTTGCCCCTGAATTTCCTCCTTGCCCCTCATCCCGTTCCTGATTCCATGGAAACCTGGGTCTGGTTTCGGCAGGAGGGTGAGAACCCCCCAGCCGAGCCCCTCTGAGCCAGAGCAGCGACGGAGCCCGGGTGGGCTGCGGCCGGGTTTGGCATTGGAGCAGAGTCGGGTTAATCTCGTTAGGGGGATGGATGAGCGGGGCACCGGCACACGAGGCTTTGAGGCAGCGAAAAAGTAGCAGAGCATCTTTATTTGTTTATCCATTAATGTCCTTTGTTATTTCCAGAAACATTAGGAGCTACTTTCTGGCTCGGCTGCTGCTCCCCTTTCCCTTCTGCCAGCAGCCGCCCCCCCCATGCCGGCTGGGCTGGGGCAGAGGCAGGATTGCCGGGAACGATTCGTCTAAAGGGGTGTTGAGGTGAGCGGGTTTGGGTAAGTGCCCCCCTCTCCGAGCCCATGCTCAGCCCCGCTGCCCTTCTCCTTCTCCTCTTCCCCCCCCCCCCACCCCGGAGCCGTCACCGCTGCCGAGCGCGGGGCTGTTTCTCCCCCCCCGGGAATGCAGGGCTGCTCGCCGGCATCGCCCCTTTCCCGAGCCTGATTTTCCATTTCCCTCCCCAGGAGCCCACAGGACGAAGCCGCCATCCCAGGGAGCCTCGCTGGGCGTGGGGCAGGGTCCTGTGCGGCAGCCGGGGGGGGGGGACAGCCGCAGGAAAGCTGTGATGAGGAGCAGGATGCGCCCCACGGACACCTGAAACCTGCGACCAACAGATTTTGGGGTGCTGAGGCTGGTCGAGAGAGGGGTTTTCTTGCCTGCCCGCTGTTTGCAGGCAGAGGGGCTCAGCCGCAGGCATGGAGGGGGACGGGGACGTGGCCAACGCCACCATCTTTGAACTCGCCCTGCAGAACCGCTCCAACGCCAGCGCGCAGTTCACCGGGGTGCAGCTCATCCAGTCCTTCAAACCCCTCATCATCCCCTGCTACGCCCTGGTCGTCCTCGTCGGCATCTTCGGCAACTACCTGCTCCTCTACGTCATCTGCAAGACCAAGAAGATGCACAACGTCACCAACTTCTTCATCGGGAACCTGGCTTTCTCCGACATGCTGATGTGCGCCACGTGCGTGCCCTTCACCCTGGCCTACGCCTTCAACCCCCAGGGCTGGGTTTTTGGGAAATTTTTGTGCTATTTCGTCTTCCTGATGCAGCCCATGACCGTCTACGTCTCCGTCTTCACGCTCACGGCCATCGCGGTCGACAGGTAAGCGCCGGCAGGGCGGATGGTGCAGGGGTCCAGGTCTGTCCCCTCCGGTCCCCTCAAGCTGCTGCTCGCTCAGCTCAGGGTTTTAAGTGCCGAACACTCAAAATTGGAAAAGAAAATACCCAGGGGATCTTGGCAGTCGCTCTGCAGCCTTTTCTTTAGCGTCGAGGCTCGGCCTCGGGCGGAGGAAGCGCAGTGGGGCTGACCGGGATGCTGCTTTGCTTCGAGAAGTGACGTTGGGCAGTTTCATGCCTGTCTTTATGAAGCCATCTCTACCGAAATCCAGTTCACCCCCGGTCAGGTCTGTGCTCCCGGCCAGCGTGGCTCTCGCACAAGGGCTGTTACAGTTTGCACCCCATTTTCCATACTTTGCTGGATGAATTTGCACCCAAATCAGGCTGCGTTCTGGCCCTGGGGTGGGGAGCACTTGTGCCTCCCTGAGTGCGCCCGGGCAGGGGCTGAGGGGGGGTGGTTTATAAAAAAAGCATGTTTCCATAGAGATCTCCTCTCATAAAAGATGGTGCAAACCCCGCGGGGATGGGTGCGATGCTGGCAGCACCGAGAGCAGCACGAGGAGCTGGTTTCCCTCTGCCCCCGGGGGAGAGCGGGGCAGGATCGTGATGGGAACGGCAGGAAAAAGGGAAGATTTGAGCGGAACAGCTGAGAAAGGCTGGACTGCCGGCACAGCTGGAGGTCTGGGCTTTGAGAAGTCCCCAGGGACGCTGGCGGTGTTCCTTTGCTCTTCAAAAAAGATTTGCTTCTGTTTCTCCTGCTAAAGAGGCAGCCACCAAGTTATACTGTCCTCGCTGTGCTCATAAAATATCACTGGATTTATCCCAAACGGATGCTTTCAGTCCCAATCCTCCATGCCTGGCCCCGCTTCCCAAAACAGCAGAAGGGATCTGGGGCTTCCATGGGCTCCATGGCAGGGCGAGGGGACACGGTCGTCCCCCCTGTCCCCAGCCAGCCCTTTCCCAGCAGCGGCTCCCACAGCCCCTCCTGCGGGATCTTCTGCCTTCGGGAAGCGCTGTGGGGGCATCTGGGATGTCCATGAGTTTCCCGGGATGTTCCGGGGCTCGGTCTCCCCCATTTCTCTCCCTGCAGGTACTACGCCACCGTGCACCCCCTGAAGAAACGCATCTCGGTCACCAGCTGCATCTCCGTGGTGGGGGGCATCTGGCTGCTCTCCTGCGGGCTGGTGGCCCCCGCCATCGCCCACACCTACCACGTGGAGTTTCGGCAGGAGGGCTTCGCCATCTGCGAGGAGTTCTGGATGCAGAAGGAGACGCAGCGCCTGGCCTATGCCTATGGCACCCTCATCGTCACCTACATCCTGCCCCTCTCCGCCGTCTCCCTCTCCTACATCTGCATCTCGGTGAAGCTGAGGAACCGGGTGGTGCCCGGCCACCCCACCCAGAGCCAAGCCGAGTTCGACCGCCTGAGGAAGAGGAAAATCTTCCGCCTCATTGTGCTGGTGGTGGCTGCCTTCGGGGTCTGCTGGCTGCCCATCCATGTCTTCAACATCATCCGGGACATCGACATCAACCTCATCGACAAGCGCTACTTCCTCCTCATCCAGCTGCTCTGCCACTGGTTCGCCATGAGCTCCTCCTGCTGCAACCCCTTCCTCTACGCCTGGCTGCACGACCGCTTCCGCGGGGAGCTCCGCAAGATGTTCGCCTGCAAGAGGAAGATCATCCCCGCCAAGAGCTGCGGGGCTGCCGGCGGCGTGCTCTGAGGCCGGCGTCCCGCTCCCCTCCATGGCCATGCGCTTCGTCCCGCTCACGGCAGAGCCTTCCCCGCTCCAGGGGGGTTGGGGATGTCCCTGTTCCCCGTGGGACCGGAGGGGAATGGAGTCCCCCTGCTCACCCTGGGGGTTTGCAGCACTTGCCGCAGCGTCCTTCCCTACACCTGCCCCGCATCGGGGTGCTCAGGGCTGCTCCCGGTGTGTCCCGAGCTCCCTTGGCCTCCAGGACAGCGGCCGGCATGAGCGAAAATGCATTTGCTGCAGCTTTTCCCTGCAAAGTCGCCCCAGCTGCGCACCCGCAGCCCCCCCAGCAAACCCCATCCCTCCCCTGAGGTTCCCGAAGGTGAACCCGCGCCGCAGGGAGCAGGGCAGAGGGTCCCGGGGAGCAGGGGACGGGATGGGATGGGATGGGATGGGATGGGGTGGCGGAGCAGAGCTCCCCGAGGACACCTTGCCCAGCCCCGCGGCGGGGGCGGCAGGCTGCACGCTTCGCTTCGGGACCTCGCGCTGTCGTTATTCTAAATTAATGAAGGAAATGCGCCTGCGGGAGTGCGAGGAAAAGGGGGAAAAGCCTTTTGCTGGCGTGGCGGCTGTGCCCCTGTCATTAAATGAATCACAGGCTCTCACCACCCTGGGTGTTGGAAACGGCATTTCTCCTACGACGCTGTTTTTGGAGAAGTGACGGTACTTTTCGGGCAGCCTCAGAGCAGGTGAGGAGATGGAGCTGGCGCTGGCACAGGTCACCCTACAGCCCCCTGTACTGCCTCCCCCCCTGCACCCCCCACCCCACACCCCTGTAAGGCACAGGCTCCTGTATCCCCCCAAACCCACACGCAGTGTCCTGTGCGGACACGCACGGCCCTGCCCGTGCACAAAACAGCCCCGTACACACACAGAGCCCTGTACCCACACAGCGGTGCGTGCCACGCCTGTTCACACCCCCTGCACACCCCCCCCATACACACACCTGTATACACATGCACACCCATTCACACACCCCTGCACACTTCTGTACATGCCCACACCTGTACGTACACCCTTGTACACCCTTGTACACACCTGTACACCACCACACATGCATGTACACACCTGTACCTAAACCTGTACACATCTGTACACCCCTGCACACACATGTACACAGCTGGACCTACACACCTGTGCACACGCTATACACACACCTGTACACCCTTGCACACTCCTGTACACACTTGTACGCACACAGCTGTACCTGTACAGACATGCACACACCTGCACATACACCCTGCACACCTGTACACACCCATGCATACCCCACACACCTCTGCACCCATGTACACACTTGTACATACGCACCTGTATATACACACCTGTACATACTCCCCTGTGCATCCCTGTACAACCCTGTACACACCTGTATATACACACCTGTACATACTCCCCTGTGCATCCCTGTACAACCCTGTACACACCTGTATATACACACCTACACATACTTGTACATGCTGCACACACCTGTGCATACCTGCACACCCCTGTACACACACCCCTGTACACCCCGTACATGCCACACACCCCTGCACACACCTGTACACACTTGTACATCCACACCTGTATATACACCCCTGTACAACCCTCTGCACCCCTGCACACACCTGTACACACACCCCTGTACACACCTGTACATGCACACCTGTACATACACTCCTGTACACACTTGTACACACTTGTACATACGCACCTGTACATACACCCCTGTACACACACCCCTGTACACACCTGTACATACACACCTGTGTACACATGCCTGTACACACACCCCTGTACACACCTGTACATGCACACCTGTACATACACTCCTGTACACACATGTACACACTGTACATACGCACCTGTACATACACCCCTGTACACGCACCCCTGTACACGCCTGTACGTACCTGTACACACCCCTGCACACACCCCTGCGCACACCTGTACACCCCTGTACACACCTATATGTACCTGTACACACATCTGCACACACACACCTGTACACCCCTGTACACACACCCCTGTACACCCCGTACACACCTGTACATACCTGTACACACACCTGCACACACACACCTGTACACCCCTACACACACCTGTACACCGCTGTACACACCTGTACATACCTGTACACACACCTGCACACACACACCTGTACACCCCTGTACACACACCTGTACACCGCTGTACACACCTGTACGTACCTGTACACACACCTGTACACCCCTGTACACACCTGTACGTACCTGTACATACATCTGCACACACACACCTGTACACCCCTGTACACACCTGTACGTACCTGTACACACACCTGCACACACACACCTGTACACCCCTGTACACACACCCCTGTACGTACCTGTACACACCTGTACGTACCTGTACACACACCTGCACACACACACCTGTACACACACCCCTGTACGTACCTGTACACACCTGTACGTACCTGTACACACACCTGCACACACACACCTGTACACCCCTGCACACACACACCTGTACACCCCTGTACACACACCTGCACACACACCCCTGCACACACCCCTACACACACCTGTACACCGCTGTACACACCTGTACGTACCTGTACACACACCTGCACACACACACCTGTACACCCCTGCACACACACACCTGTACACCCCTGTACACACCTGTACGTACCTGTACACACACCTGTACACACACACCTGTACACACACCCCTGTACGTACCTGTACACACCTGTACGTACCTGTACACACACCTGCACACACACACCTGTACACACACCCCTGTACGTACCTGTACACACCTGTACGTACCTGTACACACACCTGCACACACACACCTGTACACACACCCCTGTACGTACCTGTACACACCTGTACGTACCTGTACACACACCTGCACACACACACCTGTACACACACCCCTGTACACCCCTGTACACACCTGTACGTACCTGTACACACACCTGCACACACACACCTGTACACCCCTGTACACACACACCTGTACACCCCTGTACACACCTGTACGTACCTGTACACACACCTGCACACACACACCTGTACGGCCCAGGCCCCGCCCACCGCCGCCCGGGCCCCGCCCACTCGCGGCCCCGCCCACCCCCGCACCCTCCCCGCGCTCTCGCGAGAGGGGCGGGGCGGGGCGGCAGCGCACCGGCGCACGCACCGGCCGCTCCGCTCCCGCTCCCTCTCCCTCCTGCTCCCGCCGCCATGTCGGGCCTGGGCCCGGCGCCGGCCTGGGCGCCCACCCATGTACAGGTGACGGTGCTGCGGGCGCGGGGGCTGCGGGCCAAGGCGGCGGCGGGCGGCGGCGGCAGCGACGCCTACACCGTGATGGCGCTGGGCCGCGACAAGTTCTCCACCTCGGTGGCGGAGCGGTGCCAGGGGCAGCCGGTCTGGCGGGAGGAGGCCACCTTCGAGCTGCCGCCGCCGCGGCGGCCCGCCGCCCTCCGCCTCACCGTGCTGCACCGCGCCCTCGTCGGCCTCGACAAGTACCTGGGACGCGCCGAGGTGGATCTGGCGGCGCTGAGGGCCGACGGCGGCCGCCGGCACTGCAGGTGGGCCCGGGGGGAGCGGGGAACCACGGGGGTACCGGGGCGGGGGGCTCTGGGCTCCTTGGGGGCAGGGGAAAGGGATGGGGGGGATCTGTGCCCCTCGGTGGCCATGGAGACGGACGGGGGGGTCTGTGGGTCCCAAAGGGGCCAGAGAGAGGGATGGGGAGGCCTCTGGATCCCATGGGGCTTGGGGAGAGAGGGGTTGGGGGGTGTCTGTGGGTCCCAAAGGGGCCATGGAGAGGGGTTGGGGGGGGGGTGTCTGTGGGTCCCAAGGGGGCCATGGAGAGGGATTGAGGGGGATCTGTTGTTCCCAGAGAGGCCATGGAGCGGGATGGGGGGGATCCGTGGGTCCCACAGGGACCATAGGGAGGAATGGGGGGGGCGGTGTGTGTCCCACAGCGGCCAGGGAGAGGAACGGCAGGGAGGTTCTGAGCCGGATGAGGGCCATGGAGAGGGATGGGCGGGGGGGGCCCTTTGGGTCTCACAGGGGCCAGAGATTCTGGTGGGGGACCACTGTGCACCATGGAAACCCCTGAGACCCACAGGGGTGTGGGGGAACCTGTGGCAGACCCCTGTGCCCCACAGGGGTGGGAGGATCTGGCGAGGGATTCCTGAAGCCCCGTGTGGGCCCATGGGGTAACCCCTCGGATCAGGGTCCCTCCTGGTGTGGGGTGGCCCCCATGGCTACAGGGTGCCAGCCCCCCTGGAAGAGGCGGGGGGTCCTACGTCTGCAGGGCCAGCCTGGGGGAACGCAGACAGTGCTTTTTTGGCCAGTCCTGCCTCGTGCTTGGGTTTGATTTTTGCGTATTTACACGCGAGTGCTGACAGTGCACGCTGGGAACAGCCAGGTTCACCCAAGAAACTTAATGTATTTAAAATGCCTTCCAACAGAGAATGAACGCAGGCTGCGGCCAGCTGTTTGTGTATTGTTCTTAATAAATACTTAGCAGAGTGTAAGCCTGTGTAAGAGCAGATAATTCAGTGTTATGTGGGCTGGCTTCACTGTTGTCAGCAGGACACTGAGCTGGGAGACTCTTCCTTTAATGCCGAGTCCCAGCTCTGTGTCATACTCCCTCCTTTGAACATAAACACTGGGACGGTGCCCTGAAATCCCAGGAGTGGTTACTGGGAGGGTTTTACTGGGAGTCAGCAGCCTTGTAATGTGGCTGGTGAGTCACCTTCCTCCTCTCTCACCTTCCTCCTCTCGCTCACCTGAGCAGATCCAGGTATTCACGCTGGCATGGCCAAAGCCGAGGTCTGCGTCGCGTTTCTTAACAAAGCTGTTGGGGCTTGTGAGGCCTTAATTATAACCTGGATGTCATTAAGGTTGTGTCAAGCGCTAATGTGTTTACACTGTGGAGTATGATGTGCGGTGTTCAGGGAGCCAGCCCTGTGAGACAAGCGCCACTGGCCTTCTGGGCTGGCTTCCTTGTGTCTGGCCAAAGGAAAATAGAGGAAAGGGGGAAAAAAAACCAACCAGCTTTGACGTTCCTGTGAAAACTTCTGCTATTTCAAGTTGTTTCATCCCCCCAGACCTCGATTTTCTGTTTGAAGCCCGTTTCTTTTGTCATTACTTGGCTGCCGTGGTGACATATACCTGTAAAGGGCTGGTTTTATTTGGAAAATAAATGCCTGTTGATTGACAGGTGTACAGTAACATAATAAATTAATAAGATTTTATATTTTGTAGTCTGGGGGGGAGGTTGTCAGTGCGTTATTTACTTTCGTCCGCAGCCACGTGATTCTCAAAGCCATGTCCGTGTTTCGGTGGGAAGCTGCCTTTCGCTGAACACACAGTTTGTATTTCGGATGCTGTTGAAACAGGGGCTGCTCTTTCCCTGGGGCAGAGAGTGAATTGTTGTGGCACCATATGAGTGCAGGATGCTACTAGAAATCACGCGGTTTAGAACAAAAGTGCCCAGCGCTGGCTTGCATTAAAGGCAAAGGATATGTGCTTCCCTTGCTGTTGCCACTGTGGGACCTGACAGAGCCTGACATCTCATGAAGTCCCTTCCCTGGTGCTGCTGTCCTGTGACTTCAGGTGTGAACACCTAACTGTAGCATGGTGCTCCTGCTTTCATTTCCTTCGAAAGTGTTCCTCCGTAGCAGATTCCTGAATCCATCTTCTTCAGCTAATCCTCATTAGTTTTGAATTTTCTCTGAAGCAAATTGCCTTTTCCTCTTCTCTTTCATTGCTTCCCGTGCATCTTCAAAGAACTCAAGTGCAAATTTGATGGAGAGGCAGATTTGCATGCTCTGTTCTCTTCCTTTATTTCCCATACCAGCTGATGAGGAGAAAGACGCTGGCGTTTTCCAGGCAGCTTTTCCTATCGGTTCTGTGGAGTCAGGAAGTCTGAGCCTCCAGTGATAGACAAAAAAGTATTGGTGTGCAGGGCTGATAATTTTCTTTGCCGGTCGTTTGAGTGTCATTGAGTGGTAATCGAGCACGCGTGGTAGCGGTGTGCACATGGTGGATTTGCAGTTTAGGACACCCGAGCACTTACTTGATATGCAGTGCTTAATATTCTGGAGCTGCATTTCGGAAGGGATAAGGCTCTGTCTGTAACCAATGTCCTTCCTGGTCACGAGCCAGTAGAGGTGAGTGGAAATCCCCAGACTAAGGCTTGGTTTGGCTCTCGCCATGTTGATTAGGGGTTCCTGAGCTTAAGAGGCATTAAGATAGCAACTGAGAAGCAGCTGGAATGAAAGGTATGAGGGTGTGTGCGAGCTGTCTGGTACCAATGTCTCTCTGAGCCCGCTTCTTTCCAACCCACTTCAAAGTCCTCTGCGAATTTCAGAAGCCAGATAAAATGACAGAAGAGAGTGGCTGAGCTGAAATACAGGAATTCCATGTTGTGTTTCTTTTTTTTTTTTTTTTAACCCTTCCTTGTTTAGGTTTTAAAACAAATTTTACTAACAACTTTCTATTTATGATAAGAAATGTTTTCCTTGGCACCTGGGGCCATACGATTATGGCATAGTTGTAAGATTAAAAGCTTTGCGTTTTTTTTTTTTTCCCTACACTGTAGGTTATTTGGTTTTTAAAACATGAACACCCTCTGTTGCTCTCAATTACCCGTGCCTCTCAAGAGCTTGTTTGTGAAAGAAATCTCCGTGTGTCTGCAGGTGGTACAAGCTTCGCTCCAAACCAGGGAAAAAAGAAAAGGAGAGAGGGGAGATTGAAGTGGATATCCAGTTTATGAGGAGCAACATGACAGCCAGTATGTTTGATTTGTCCATGAAAGACAAGTCTCGCTCTCCCTTTGGCAAGCTCAAAGACAAGCTCAAGGGGAAGAGGAGCAGTGGCCTTTCCGACACGGCTTCGGCGATCATTCCCAGCACAACTCACTCCCCTGCTGACAGCGAAGATGAGTCAGTCGAGAAGGAGAAGGAAAAGAAGAAATCAAAGTTCAAAGCCCTGTTTTCCAAACCTGGCCTGCAGAAGACGTCCCTCTCCCAGTCCATGTCGGTCCTGCCGACGCAGCAGCCCGTCACCGAGAGGGTTCGGCTGCGGCCCAGTGACTTCCAGTCGCAATGGGACGACGAGGAGTCGGACGCCTCTCCAACCTCAGAAAGTGAGTATTGGCACCGATGGGCACAAGGCCTTTCTACAAAGGTGTGCTTGCACTTTTCACACTTTTTAAACTGCTGGTTAAATTCTTCCTACTGAACGAATCCATAGAAAGTCACTTCTGTCTGCGGGGGTGAGTACACACATAGGATGTTAGATGCTCATGGCAAAGCTTACCTTGGGCCAGCATAGAACCGGTGTGGCTGCAGGAGTGATGACAGCACGTGTTGGCGGTGCAGCCACAGTGAGCGATCTGTGGTGGTTTTAGGTCATTGAACGGCACATGTGATCCAGTGTGCTGGGGGCTGGCAGTGGTGGGGGACTCAGAAGGTTTGGAAGTGGCCAGTATAGTCACACTCGCGATGTTTCTGTTGCTGCAATCCATCAATGACTGTGAAGCACTGAGGATGTCAGAGGAAAGGATATTCTTGCATCTTGAATTTCTCCCCATTTATTTTTCCAGGAACCTTTGGAAATGCCCTGGAAGAGAAGTCCTCTCCTTCTCTTGTATTTAAGTCTCGTAAAACAGCAACTTTGGACAGCAGGCAACTGAACCAAGTAACCACTAGCCACACCAAGAAAGAAGGGCTCTCTTTATTCAGTGGCCTTAAATCCAAAAGCGATCCTGTTTCCAAGTCTAGTCTGTGTATCAACGGCAGTCATGTTTATATGGAAGAGAGCACGACGAAGGACAACACTCCAGCCTCTTCCCCCTCTCCTCACAACTTCAGGAGGAAGCAGCTCTTTGCTTCAGAAGAGAACCTGTCTTCCAGATCTGCTAAAGTTCCTGAAGAGACGGGAAGAACATCTCCTAGTCAGGCTTTCTCTGGATCTGCATCTTTGGAGACCTTTAAATCTATGACTTTGCCATCATACAAATTGCTTAGCAGTGAAGAATACCCGGAACCCAGCGTTCCTCCCACTGTCGAGGTTATCAAAGAGACCAAAAAAACGGACCACAAAAAGTCTGCCTTGCTCTCCCTGGTCACAGGGAAGAAGGAAGCAGTGAAGACCAGTGATGCTGAGAACATTCCCGACAGGACCCTGCAGGAAGAGGAAAACAAAGTTCCAGAAGAGAAGAGTGAACAAGAGACCAAACACTTTGAACTTCCAGCAGATTTAAGCAGAGGGGATCCTTCAGGAGACAGATGCCGCACAGAAGATGTCTTTGCAAATAAGCAACCTCTCAACCCTTTCGAGGAAGAATGGAAACCTGAAAAAGCTGCTGCACCAGCGAAGACCAAAGCCGTGAAGCCCAGGTCAGTGGTGTTTATTTCGGAGGCTGACAGAAATAGCGATGTGCAGGCTTTGGCCAGGCTGCTTCCTGCCACAGAGCAGCGCCTCTCGCCCTGGCGTCCTGCCTGCGGCTCAAGCCTCTTGCTCTGCAGGGTACCTGGTGGGTTTATGCTGCCCATTGAACCCTTTGATAACAAATAATAACTCTTGAGTTCTCTCTCGGTATGAAAAAGAGATTAGTATAGGGATGTTCCTTGTAAGTGATGCCGAGATACAGTGGTCCTCTGAGCACAGGCATCTTTGCAGGTACTGTAGGGGTGATTTTTCTTGCTGGATCTTTTGCAAAAACTAACATACTCCTGAGCTGTGTGGCTTGAACATACCCAGGGGCTGAAACACCAGTTCTAACACCTCTGCTTTTCTCCTCTGTATTTGGCTGTGGTCTTCAAAAGTGTTCATCTTGGAGCCCTTCTGCTTTTGGCATTACTCACAGCAACATGAAGGACATTTGTCTAAATTTGTATATACGGCTTTTTTGGAAATTCTACTCCTTTATCCATATATATATATATATATATATATTTTTAATGTGTGTGGTTTTGTATATATATATATATATATATATGGGTGTGTCCTACTAATAAGGCTACGTTTTGTGTCTGTCTCTAACTCCTTATTTTCAGTGCTTCTCATGTTTAAATGTCTTGCATATGAAGTGTCTTACATACTAATAAAATTGCTTGGGGTGCAAAAAATGAGATAGTGCTTAAAATCAGCAGCCACCACAGTAACCTCTGCAAACTCTTCAGCAGAAGCATTCTGATGTAAATTGAGTGCTTTGTGAAGACACTTTTAAGTATGTAAAGTCTGTCAGATAGGCTCTGAGGTCTCTTGCAAGTATAATTCTTGTCCGGTTTTAGGAGTTGATGGAGTCTGGTGCTAAAGCTTGTCTGTTCCTGCCTCGTGTTGCATCCGCAAGTGACATGCGAGTTTTTTGTCCCTTTTTGCAGACTGGGCGTGCCTTCAGAGGAGAAAACCAAAGCCACGCTTCCTACTCTTGCACCTGATTCCCTTCCTGCTTTTCTTTCTGTACACCCTATCAGTAGTGACAATAATCCTTTTATTTCTAAAACGGGGCAAAATGTCCGAGTGCCAGACTCTGAAAACATTACTAGTTCTCCTGCATCTATTACTTCTCCTGCTTTTGCTGCAGAGCTTTTACATGGCAAGAACCCCTTTACTTCTGAGTGGGGCAGGGCATCTGCAGCCCTGCATTCTGAAGGCATTGCCCGTCTCCCTTCCTCCCATCCTCTTGCAGCCTCTGTTCCCAAAACGTCTCTTTCCGGGCAGGTCTCTGGAAGTGGTAATAATCCTTTTGCTTCTGAATGGCGCCAAGGTCCTAGAAGCTCTGATGCGCAGGCTTCTTGGGGTCTCTCTCTCCCACCTGCGCCTTCTCTCCCCTCTGATTGTCATTTTAATAACAATAATCCCTTTGTATCCAAGCTTGGGTGGGAAGCGGATGCGCCGGGTTTCATAGCTGTTGCTAGTTCTTCTCCTTTCTGCCTTCCTTGTGATGAAGACTGTTCCTCAGCAGAGCACCCTGCTGAGCTGCAATACTCTGGTCGCGGTGCTTCAGGGAGCTCTTCAGATGTGGCTTTAACTAGTAATGTCAAAGCTGTATCAAAGCCTCTCGGCACCCTTTCTGACAGCCCTGGTCTGGCTCCAAAGAAGCAGCGTGATTCTCCCCAGCCTCAGGTTGAGACTTCTTTGAAAAGAAGCAAGCTAGGCAACGGGAAATCTGTGTCCTTTCTCCTCAGTGAATCAGAGGGTGCTACGTCAGGTGATGAGGATTTGGATGGGCAGGAACATGAAAAGCAGTGCTCTGATTTCAGTGAAATGGTATTGACGGGTTCAGATGCAACCGGAGAGCGAGCAGGGTTTGCTCACGAACTGGAAGCGGGGTGCTACCCATCATCAGGGCTCTCTAGTGACAGCGTAGGTCCCATCCGGCACAGCGAGACCACTGTTCAGGGTGGTGAGGAAGTAGGTGCTATAAATACTGAACCCTGCACAAAGGGCAGCAAACACTTTGCATCTCCCTCAGAGTATAATAATAGCCTTTTACCAGAGAAGGGTGCTGAGCAGCCACCTTCCCCCAAGAGTGAGCTGAAAGAGAAGCAGATCTTTGGTGAAAAGAAACAGGAAGAATGTGCACCCACATCAGAGCCCCAGGTGACTCCACTTGATAAAAATGACTCATTTTTACAAATAGGATCTGCCAGACCAACCTTGGGAGCTTGCGCACTGTCCACTGGGGAAGCCGATGTAGGGAGGGCTGGCAGTGAGACGTTAGTCACTCCCAAGCCAGCACCACGGCTCTCTTTAACGTGGAAGAAGTGCCTACCGGTTTCTCAGGCTGATGAGTTAAATGGTGATGTGCCTTCTTCAGGTGACGGTGTAAAATCTGCGCCTGGGCTCCCATTATGTGTTGATAAAGCCTCAGATGCTCGTGGGTGCCTCCCCCGGAGTGGCTCATTAGAGACTGTCACCCCACCAGTGATGATCAGAGATGACAGCACTAATAGGCATTTAAAAAACGAAGGTGACAATGATTTATTTGACTGTCTTACAAATGTAAAGTCTGCCGTTCCTGTTATCGGAGACCGTGGTTTGAAACTGGCCAGTCTTCCAGTTATTCCAGAGGGAGGCTCCGATGACGAGCTGCTGGGTGACTGTCAGGAGAACCACGGTGTCGCTGCAGGTGATAAAAACGTATCAGAGACTGGAAAGCAGTCCCTGGATTTAATGCCTTTGCATGAAGAACTGGCAGAGCACTCTGGTAGCTCTGCTGCAGCCCAAGTAACCCCAGCCGCTCCGGGAGGAGGAGGAGGAGGAAGTACTCTTGGTGCTTGCAAGCCAAGCAGACCATGCGTGCCGCCTGCCAGAGTGGATGTTCACAGTGTCAATAACCGGGTAGCTGACTCAGGCTTAGGTATGATGTCTCATTCCAGGGAGTGTAACAGTCATTTTGAGAAACGAGAACTGAAAATAAGTGCAGGTGTTGAGGAGCGTGCAGAGTGTGACTTCTTTGAGCCTTCTGTTTCCTCTTCCTCCCTGTCAAGTCCTTCCCAGCCCTACTCTTCCTCTCATTCTCTCCCCTCTGACACCCCAAGTCATAGAGCAGAGTCTCCGAAAAAGCCAACAGCCGAGGGCTTCGCAGATAAAGCAGGAAATTCTGGCAAGAAGAGGCTTCTTCAGGCATGGGTTTCACCCTCTGAAACATATCCTAACCAAACTCAGCAGAGTGGTGAAACCGTGTCTCCTAAGCACAGGTGAGAGAATATGGGAAATGCACAGCGAGTATCTCAGTGCTGATGTGAGCCTTGCTTTTTCTTCTTGTGAGCACAGACCTGTCTCTCCAGGAGCCCGAATTCATTGCACTTGGCAGCCTTAATTTCCTATGGCCCATGGATTTGTCGGGCCCTGGGTGTGTCACGTCAGCGTAGGATCGTTGCTGGCACCAGATAAATCTGTATGGCTAAAAAGGATGCCCAGAGCACTTGCGGGGACCCGCTATTCATCATAGCGCTACCTCGTAAGGAAAGATCTTAGGGAAACTTGGTCACAATTTAAGAAATAGGGTCATTTCATCAAACTGGGGAAATGGACTGCAATTCATCCATTTTTCAGAAATGGGAGAATGGTCACAGGAAGCCGGATAAACTGGGGTGCTTCCTCGGACTGGGCTCCTGAGCCTGGAAGTGAATCGCAGCCAGGGATGCAGCTAAAGCCTCTCTTTCCCAAGAGCGCCTGGCTGCTTTCCGGAGCAGCCTGTGGCCCCTCCAGCTGACTGGGCTGCTGCTGCCTGAGGAGCGGTGCCACTGAGCTGTCAGCCCTCAATACTTCATCTGCGGAACTCTGTCTGGGGTCTGGGACACTTCTGGGCCAGCGTTCGCTGAGATACAAGTAAATTTTTCTTCCTGTATTAAAATTGGCAGTATAAATCCTTCTCAAGCAAATGAAGGTAGCACTTTTCGACAGCTTATGGCATAAGTTCAGATTGGAAAAGGCATAATACATGCTTGTCCCAGAACAGTAGAAGTATTTCGTATGTTGCAAGAACCACAAATATGTTCTTGTTAGGAAAGTCAGGCTCAAATACTAGTGCGGGAGAGATCAGAGTAGCTGCCACTATGTTCTGCCTTCTCGTGTGGACCAACCTGCCTTTGCTTTTGTGATACGCCATTCAGGATACATTCCCCTTGTTACTGCTTCTTTATCTCCAATGCCTTAAGTCAATAAAGATAGGAGAAAGAGAACTGGAGTGTACTTATAAAAAGCCTGTAGCTTATACAGAAATGCCTTGTCTTCCCGAAGCTGAATCTCTTATCTCTCTGGAGATAGAGAAGGGTAGGAATTTTCCCCGATTTCTCGGTATGTTTGCTTTTAGTCTGAAGGTCTGTGTAGCGCTGGTGTTACATGTACTGCCTAAATAACGTGAGCCTGTTTTAACCTTGCAGACTCCATCCTGTGAAGCCAATGAATGCCACAGCAAACAAGTCTCAGAATCAAAACCTGAATGTCATCAGCACTATGAATGAAAAGCTGCTGGAGATGAACGTGAAGGTATGGAGGAAAGTGGCACTTTAACCCAAAGCTTAAGCAGAAATTGAACAGAGTTTGTGTTTTCGAGATAGTTTGCCCAGGCTCATATCTCTCATATCCTGAGCAGAAAAAGAATGTCTGGGGTCCATGAGCTTTCTTTTTGTCAGTCCCCAAAGGTGGGGACAGTCTTTAAATATTTGTTTTTCTTGTGAACTGATCTGTAACAGAATCGGTGCCTCTCGTTTGCGGAGGGGTTTCTCGGTGGGGAGGAGCGCGCGGTGCTGCCTGGTGAGCTATGCGGTGGCAGGAGATGTAATGTGTTGCATTAATACCCTGTGTGGGTAGAGAGGCCAGGTGCCTGCCGTTAAAGCACGGCTGCTTCCTAAAAGCCGAGCTGTGCAGCTTGCACAAGCACTCAGATTTAAAGGAGGTTTTTTGCATAATCTTGGTCTCAAAAGAGACCTCCAGGCTTGAGGCGTAGCTGAAAAGCCATGTTGATCAGAATGGCTAGAAGCATCTCCAGATCAGTGGGGAAAAACCCTGGATACCGTTACTGTCTCTAAGGGATTTTTGGGGAAAATGAAGTGTTAGTACCCAAATAGCTGGAGTGCCTCCTTCTGGTGTAAGTGGAAAAGAAGAAAACGCGTGTTAAGTGATTCAAACTGACATGGTGCTATTTTGAATGAGTTGAAAACTTGTAATTAGTGTTCTGTGTGGCGTCTGATTGCACATAAGAAATCCTGCTTGATGTAGTCACAGGAGCCCATTAGACACCCGGGCTGACCCTGATTTAGTGCCTGAGAAGGCAGAAGCTGCTCAGTACCTGTCAAATTTCCTTCAGGGTCAAAACCAGATTTTTTGGAGAACCTGTGTTGTGGTGCGTTTTCACAGTGATAACTACAGTAAGAGGGAAATGCCAAAGGCCTAGGTGTGTTTTTCTTGGTGTTTAACCTGAATTTGGCTTTCCTAATCTTTGGTACGTTTTAAACAGTAGCTGTCCCAGCACCTGTCAATGGGTGATGGTAGTTGCTGGTGTGTGGCTGTAACCTCCGGGCACCTTCACTCAGCTGGATGGGCTGCTGCCTGGAGTCAGCATGACGTTCTTTTAACGTAAATTGCAGCAGAGCTGAATTGCAGAACTGACATTATGCAAAGATTTTATGCTAAAACTGGTGCCTGGTTACCATCCATAACAGTGCACTCGCTCTGAGCCTGCCGTCTCTTCTGGAGAAGACTGCCCCAGCTCTATAAATCGTGTCTCTGTGCTAGAAGTTGCATGCACTTACTACTCTGGAAGTGCATGAGTAAGCAGTGTTTTGTATGAATTTTTCCAGGCTGGGTTTGCTAATGGCCCGAAAGGTGCTTTGTGGCAGAGATCTGGGCTGGGCTGCCTCCCTCTCCTTGGCTGTTGCGCAGCCTGCTCTGCTTCATCCTAAAATGCTAACGACTGATGTTCCGAAATGTCCTTTGGATGGAACTTATTTTTTAAAAAATACAAAGCACGGTAATACTTGTGAAGAGCAGCTGTGGGTCTGCAAACGCCGCCTGTAAAGTTGTTCGTTGGTGCTTGAAATTCCACAAGGCAGCGACCAGATAGCGTTCTGTTGCTATTTTGAAATGCCCGTATGTCTGTAATGACCCTGCCTTTCTTCTCTCTCAAAGAAATATGATCCTTCAGATCCTGCCTATGCTTATGCTCAGCTAACACACGATGAGCTGATCCAGCTGGTCCTGAAACAGAAGGATGCAATTACCAAGAAAGATCTCCAGGTGCGGGAGCTTGAGGACTACATCGATAACTTGCTTGTCAGAGTCATGGAGGAAACCCCAAACATTCTTCGTGTTTCGATGTCTGGAAACAAAAAAGCTGGGAAGATGTAAAAGCTCTCAGGCCGTTGGTTGAACAAAGGACTGAATTCCCACCGGTGGAGTCTGATTAATAAGGAGATGACATGAAGTAGGTGGTACCGGTTGTGCTGCCCACAGAAAATGACCTCTTTCCTCTTTCTGCCTTGAGCAACTCTCAGTTTGATTAGTGGTTACATCAGGCCTTGGAGATGGAGTCCAGAAGTGGAGTCAACTTATCATATTTATTTTTTTTGTTTCTTTCCATTATTTGGGAAGATTTGTTCAGGCATCTAATCCAAAGGCTGATTGCGATAGGAAGGATGACGGGTTTTTGATGTGTTTTGCTTGCCAGCAAGGCACTGATGATCCTCTAATGAAGATTTTTTTTTTTTTTAAATGGTTTTGTTTCGTAGCAGCTTTGATAGATCAATTACTCTTCTTTTCATATCTTAAGTTGTAGTGCAATATAAAATCTTGTACAGTAGAGCTTGAGGATTTGATTGTTTTTAAAAAAAAAAGTAATAACTACACTGGAGAAGTCCAAAGATGTGTGCTTCAGACCAGGGCTGGGTGGGCTGTATTTTAAGAGGAATTAGTGCCCTAAAAGTTTTAAACCTGCAATTTAAACCTTAGACTGTAAAGGAAGAAGAAAAGCTTAGTTAGTCTCATAAAGTACGCATTGCTTTAAAGCGGTTCTCCAAGGGGAAGGTTTACAGGTGTTTTTGGTATAGGAAACATGGAGATGTCATGGTACGTGTGTCTACCGCAGGAGTGGTAGTAACGAATTTGGGCCAGAGGTTGTTGAAGGGGTTTTTTGGGTCACGCCTGGCTTGGCTGGAAAGGGGTGAGTTTCTAACTCAGTTTTTCCACAGCAAAGCACTTTATTGAGGGGCTAGACGAGCTGGATCGACTATCAACCTGGTAGTACTCTGCTTACTATTTTCATAAAACACTGAAATCTACTGGAGACTTCTCAAATACTGTATTTTTGTAGTGAAGAGTAGTTTAATATATTTACCTAGAGATGTATACATTTATTTGAAAGTTCAAAAAATGCTGTTAATTACATTTTTATTACTGTAAACTGACTAACTACCAAAGTCTGGAGCTTTTCTGACAGAGCTGTCCTTCACAGGAGGCTTGAGCTGAAACAAGCCTTAAGCGTTAGGAGTCTTCTAAGACTTCGGGTACTTTTTTCCTAATTTTATTTTTACTTGAGCAGATGTCTTCAGTGAAGGGGTTATTTCTTTTCTACTGTACCCTCTTCTGTGAATGAAGGGTGTGAAACGCAGAAGGTCTTAGTGGCGTCTTCAGCTCTTGGCTGGTGGTTTTAATTTTGCGTGGTACTGGTTGGCCTTACTGAAAACTGCTGCTGCTTCTCGTGCCTTGAAATAGTGAGGAAGATGAAGGATTAATTTGTTTCCTCCTTGTGCCTCAGCGGATCTCTGGAAAGAAACAGTTACCTATACCTCACTATAATAAACTTGTCTTCTAGACTTTATTCCACAGCTTTCTGATGTTCTAGGTCAGAGAGTCAGAAAAACTGGTTGTGCCTTTGAACGGTGACTTAACGGTTCAAAAATGGTGTTACTGGTGGTCGTAACTGGACACATGGGAAGCAAGGCTGGACTCTTGCTTTTCGCTGGCCTCATTTTAGAGCAATGTGGGTGCTGCTGAGTGGCTGCCGAAGGTACCGCGGTGCTGGGTGCGATGCTTTTGGAGTGTGGATTTTATGAAGTTTGGCTCATGTGTGTTCCTGTTGGCAGGAATGTGCATCTTGAAGTTACACACACAGAAACAAAGCGGTAATATGCTGTCTCCTTGGAGATGAAGCCTTAAAACTTGTACTGTCCTCTCCTGGCAGCCTTTTTTTGCCAGTTACAGCCATGTTTGTTGAGGTGGACCCTGGGCCGTGCCTGGCTTTTGCCCCTGGGGTTGTTCTCGTTGTTCTCGGTGTCGAGCTCCTGCCGGAGCAGCCCGGGCACTGCTGCGGGGTCCTGCACCGGCCACGCTTCAGCTTCCATGTCTATGAAAGCATCGCACAAACCTTGTACCTCAGTCTTTTATTGGTGATACGAGTTAAAGCCTTTCTTTGGTGTTAAGGGGACTGGCATTTTATGTCCAGCAAGGTGTTTCACCTTGACTTTAAGGGCCTGAAGAATCAAATGTATTGTTTTATTATTGAAGGATCTGAATATATTTTTCCGTGTTTATACTGTCTGCTTTTAGCCTGGGTACCTATTTGTTTTTAAATGCCTTTTGGTTTCATGGAACACTAAAATAAAAATACCTTAAATCTAGTGTTGTTCTGATTGCTCTGTCTTTTTTTCCAAAAGAGCAGTTTCAAAAGGGCCTCGTCCCCTCCTGGTGATCAGCTCTGCTGCCCAAAACTCCTCATCCTCAAGGTATTTTTGGGCTAGTTCCATCCCTGCCAGCTATCAGTGCAGGAAGTTCACGGTAAACACCTCCCAGGGTGGGGAAACCTGACGGACGAGCTCATCCGCATCACGAGAATCGAGAGTTTCTGTAAAATAAATGTGTGAAAGGTTTGCTGGCCAGGAGCCAGCGCAATCGCCCCGGTCCCTGATTGTAATGGCCCTGAGATTGTGGGCAGCGGATGACAAGAAGAGGAAATCAGCCTCCTGCTGTCTCGGGGCCATTTAGCCTGAAACCCATCTGCACCGCAGGAGCCCTGAGTAACGTCATCGCCCGCAGCCGCCTCGGGGGATGGAAGGGCTTGGGGGGGGTCGCCTGGAGCCCCCCAGAATGCCGGGGCTCAGTGGGGATGGGGATGATGAGCTGTGGATGACCAGTCTCCCCATGGGAAAGGTTTCCACGAGCGAGGGAGCGCGTTGTCCCCTCGGTCCCTCTCCTCTGTTGAAGGAAAAAAATCTAGTTATAAACGCACGCTGGAAGGGTTGGGGTCTGTTAGGAGCTTCCACCTCCTAAAGGGTGAAAGATGGGGAGGGGGAGCTGCTTTTGTGGTAAGTTTAGTATTTTGCTGTAACCAGTAAATCTGTAATCTCTCTGTTTAGTTTGCATTTTTGCTTTTTCATCCCCCTTTAGTTTTGCAGCTAACTACTTTTAGGAACGAGCATTGACCAGAGGCAGGAAGAGGAATGTTTCTTTGCGGGCTGAGCTGCTTGAAACTCTTTCTCAAGGTGGTCCTTCTAGGCGGTTGTGCTGTTCAGTTAAGAAGATGTCCCCACCCACCTGATACGATGCTGTCAAGGCAATTCCAGGCCATGGAAAGGGCTCTGTGTTTCCAGCTCAGAATGGCAAGGCCCGATTTTCAATTACATTCATTATAGGCCCTGTCAGGTTCCGCAGAAGGCCACGGAGGAGCCAATTAAGAGTTTTACAGATCAGCAGCTTCTCATTAAGAAGCTCTTCACAGAAATACAGTGGTTTTTATTTCTCACAAATGTGTGTCACTGAGTGTCAGGCCTTCAGTTCAACTCTGTGCTGGCAGACGGCTCCTGTCTCCCCCGTTCTTTCTAGTGCCTGTGACTGGGACCGCTCCTTTTAGCCTTAAAAGGGGAAGTCGCGGCCCAAACTACCCAATTACTTACATGATAATTTTAAGTGCAGAGCTCGCAGCACTCCCTGCCGGCACCGCTAAACAAATGGCTCCGCCCGCCCGGAACTCGCGGCGCCCCGGAACGCGGCGTGCGGGGGCGCGGCGGCCCGGCCGGACCGGCGGCGTGGGCGGACCGCAGGCGGTGCCGCTATTGGTGGGCTGTGCCGCGCCGGGCGTCGCGATTGGTGGACGGCAGTGCGCCCTCCCCCGAGCGGCACCGCGATTGGTGGGCGGCGGTGTGCCCCCCCGCCCCCCGCGGTCCTCCCGGGCTGGTGGCGGCGGCGGCGATGGAGGCGCGGGGCCGGTGCCCCGGCTGCGGCTCGGCCGCGCTAGTGGAGGACGCGCACTACGCGCAGCAGCAGCTGGTCTGCGCCGCCTGCGGCTGCGTCCTGGCCGAGGGGCTCCTCACCACCACCTACGCCGAGGAGGAGCATCTGCGAGGTGCGGCCCGGCCCGGGGGGGGGGGCGCTGCCCCGGCGGGGAGAGCGTTCGGCCTGGGGCGAAACTGGGAGAAAACCTGGTTTTGACCGTTCTGAGTCGGTCCGAGCCGTGAAACAACCCACGCACAGCCGTGCTGGCCGGCCCGCGGGCCCTTGGGCTCCTGCAACCAGTGCGGGGTTGAGGGCGGGCAGTGCCAGGCCCTCCCGCCCTCGGCCAGAGCCCGGTGCGGCTGTTCTCCTATAGCGTCAGGCCGACAGCACTTCCCTGCCAGGTTTTAGGCTTGGGAGCGGCGGTGTGCTGCTTTGGGGCATTTAAATCCCTTATGAGAAGGACAGGGAACTGCTGGAGAGAGTCCAGCGGAGGCTACGAGGATGATGAGGGACTGGAGCATCTCTCTGCTGGGGAAGGGCTGAGAGCCCTGGGGCTGCTCAGCCTGGAGAAGAGCAGACAGAGGGGATCTCATCAATAGCTAAAGGGCGGGTGTCAGGAGGACGGGGACAGACTCTTCTCAGTGGTGCCCAGGGACAGGACAAGGGGCAATGGGCACAAACTGGAACACGGGAAATTCCGTCTGAACATGAGGAAAAACTTCTTTTCTTTGAGGGTTCCCGAGTCCTGGCACAGGCTGCCCAGAGAGGTGGTGGAGTCTCCTGCTCTGGAGATATTCCAAACCCCGCCTGGAGGCATTCCTGTGCCACCTGCTCTGGGTGACCCTGCTCTGGCAGGGGGTGGGACTGGGTGATCTCCAGAGGTCCCTGCCGACCCCCACCATTCTGTGATTCTGTGGTAAGTGCAGTGGGGTAGCCCTGAGACTGTTTGCTCATTCTTTTTGTTGACAAGCGATGACTCGAAGGGATCCTGCTTCTCACTGTTACGTACCCTGTGCTGCCAGCTCTAGTTTAGTGGCCTCAAAGACCTGTCAATTCTGATGATTGAAATCCAGTACCAGGGGCATCCGGTTGCCCAAAACCTAAATGACACTGTCCCGCAGAGTCCCTGCGAGACCATCTGGCCTAACACTGACTGTTTTTCAGAGGTGGCGTATTCCCAGAGTACTGGCCAGAAAGAGCAGCTGAGCCGCTGCCTGCAGCGAGGTAAGAGCTTGCTGTTCAGTTTCCTTCCCACCCCGATTCTCTCTTGTTGCTACTCTAGCTTGTTTTACATGCTTCTAATGCTCTTCAAAATGGCAAAAGCCTTCAGAGTTGGCAATAAAGCATGAAGGCGGCAGTTAATTCTGCAGCCAGCCAGGGCCTGCCTTCAGCAAGCTGCCTCACCTGCACAGAGGGACTCGGTGCAAAGGGACTCTTTGCACGCTGGCTGCAGGAATGCAGGATCTGTGCTGCTCTCGCACCTTTGCCGGGGGCAGGGTGAATGCTGGCTGCACCCTGAGGTTGAGGAGAGGCGTGTATCAGAAGCTGCTTGAGCTGATCTTTAAGGGCGGTGTCTTCTCACAGGGATCAGACGGGTCCAGGATCTCTGTAAAGTCCTCCAGCTCCCAAGGGTGTTCGAGGAAACGGCGGTGTCGTACTTCCAGAGAGCTCTGCAGCACCCCTCCTTCCACCTGGTCAGCCTGGAGAAGAAGGAGCTCCTGGGGGGCTGCTGTGTCTTCGTGACTTGTCGACAGCACAACTGGCCTGTGACGATGGGGACAATCTGCTCCCTCCTGTACGCGAAGCAGGAGCTGTTCGCCAGCGTCTACCTGAGCCTTCAGAAAGAGCTTGACCTCTCTGTGCCGGCCCTGAGCCTGGCGGATCTGGTGAAGACGCACCTGAACAGGTAACGGGGCCTCTTTCAGGGATTTCAGAGTCCTGCATTTGACACCAGGGGTGGAAAAACTTCTGAAAAGCAGCTGTGGCCAGGGCAGAAGTCCACAAGCACGCACAGGGTGACCTGTGCTGTTACACCGGCACATTGTTGCTGAGTGCACTAAGGCAAAACTAGATCATCTGGAAGAGTACTCCCTCGGATGGCTCGCAGCCCTGTGTGCTAAGGTGGGGGCGGATCTACCGGGAGCCTGTGAGGCTGGGTGGTGGTACTGGTGCAGCAGCATCTAAAGTCTGTGATCTGGGAGTGCACTCTGGTGACAAACTTCATCGAGGTCTTGCTCCAGCCAGTGGCCGTAGCACAAAAGTAGCCTGGAGGTGGACGTCAGGACTGGTGCTTGCTGGTGGGCTGGGGGGAATGGCCCACGTGTGTGCCGGGGTGTTTACAGACTGTGATGGCTTTTTTGCCTCCCTTGTCGCAGTCTGGGCTGTGATTCTTCTCTTCCTGCCCCTTTCTCCTGAGTTTGGAGAGGACAGTGAGGCACTTAGGTGGGTAACATGAGCAGAAGCCCATCGCAGGGGCAGGATGTGTTTGTCCTAAAGGACCTCACTGCAGCCAGCTCCCACATCGCGCCGGATTCCTGTGTGGTGAGCCTTCCCTCTGTCCTGGTGCTAACGATGGGCTCTTTGCTCTTGCAGTTTTCGGCTGTTCCAGCACACAGCCGACGTCCCTGCCCGGTTTGTGGAGGACAAGGAGAAGATGGTCGCCCGAACGATGCAGATCGTGGAGCTGGCCAGTGAGACGTGGCTGGTCACCGGCCGGCACCCTGTTCCCATCGTCACGGCAGCGGCTTTCCTGTCGTGGCAGTCACTGCAGCCCGCCGCCCGCCTCACCTGCACCTTGGCGCGGTTCTGCAAGCTGGCGGGTGTGGATCTGCCGCCACCGGCGCACCTGAGGCTGAAGGAGCTTCTCGAGATCCTCCTCAGAATGGCCTCCCAGCTCGCCTGGCTGAGAGTATTTAACGTGGACAAGAAAACTGTGGTCAAATACATCGGGGACCTGCTGCAACACCGAATTTTCCTGCTGAAAAATGCCTTCTGCCTGGAGGACGGGGAGGAGCAGCGTGCTGCGGCCCCGGGCGAGGGCTCCCCAGGCGAGGGCTCCCTCGGCTCTCCTCCGGCAGCAGGAGGGGCAGCACAGGAGGAGGGCTGTGCCTCGGAAGGAAAACACCAGCGTAAGGATGGCCCGAGGCCCTTGCTGCCACCCTGCCTTATCAATCCCAGGAAGAGACTGCGGACGGCAGCCCCGAGCCCTTCGGACTCTGCCATCACCGGCGACGAGCCCATCTCCGACAGTGAAATTGAGCAGTACCTGCGGGGCCCGGAGGAGATCCGGGCTTTCAGGAAGGCCAAGGCCTGGCCATGAGGATGGTCGTCTCCAGCGTGGTCCGGAGGATGGTGCTGCCAGAGACACTGGGGCAGCAGGGACTGTGGGACCAAAAGCAAGAAACCCAATGGTGACAGAGCCATCGCACGCTGCAGGGACAGTGGCCCACGGGAGCGGGGTTGTGGGGAAGGAGTGGGCTGTGTCCCATTTCGTGTTCTGGACCAAAATGAGGCTTTTTATGGAGTAACTGTTTTGGGTTACGTTCTGTTTCTGTTAGAAATAAAGAGAAGGGCAGGTGCCAGGGCTGTTTTCTGGGTTCTCTCTCAATGCAGCCTCTCGTAAAAAGTGTTTTGGTGAGTCCCAGTCCTGTGGGGCAGCGTCATGAGCGATTCTGGTGAGTCTGCGGACTTACGCTGGGGGGATGCCCAGGGGAAGGTCGCCAGCACCTTCACTGCTGCTGGTTTTCCGTAGCGCTGCTCCGGCTTCTCTGGGGCGGTCTCACCTTCTCGTGCTTCACCTCCTTCAGCAGAATGGGTTTGGGAGGGTCAAGGAGACCCCGTAACCTGCTGAGAGAAAAATGCCCCGTCCTCGGTTAAATAAGGGCTGTGAAGCGGCTGGAAATTGTGGCAAAGGCACGGCTTCGGCTGGGGTGGTCGGGGCTGCTGGCTCTTCACGGCCGCGTGCTGCTCACTCAGCACCACACTGCCCTCTCCGCGCCCGGGGGCCTGTTGTATTTGAATGCAAAGTCTGTGAGAAATAACAGTAGATCTTGGCAGATTGGCAAATCTTTAATATATTAAACAAAACATATCTGCTAGAAACATTCTATTTATATAAAAATGCAAAAAAGACCCCTTTAAAGACACTTCTTTGGCATACTTTCCCCTCCCTCCCCCACGTATATTGCAAGAAGCTCTCTGTTGATATGTCATTTGCTTGTAATGTAAACAGACAAAAAAAAAAAAAGGTGTAATTAATAATACAAAGCTTTTTATATAATACTGTCACAGTGCAGCAAGCATATATATAACACAACTCAGCATCAGCACGACCGTGTAGGCTGCGGTATCGACAATAAGGATTTAAATTGTATTAAATACCAGGTGCAGTGAAAAACGTGGTTTAAGTCGGTTGGGCAGAGAAGCGGAGGCAGGCGGGGAGCGGCAGAACCACCGCTAAGCCCAGGGGTGCCCCAGCCCTGCGGGGTGTGCGGGTTCCCCGAGGGGTTCCGAAGGGGCGACAAATCCACCACTAAGTGCTTTTTTACGCCACTGGCTCGTGGCTCCCTCTCCCCGCTGGCCCCTGCCCGGTCCGGGCCACCCCGCAGGAGGTAGCTGAATAATTAAACCCATTTGCACGCAGGAGAGAAAAAAACAAAACGGAGGCAGGAAAGGGCAGAGGAGGCACCAGGCTCCCATCCCGCCTCCTCTGCATCGCTCTTACAGCCGGCTTTGACGCCGGACGAGGGGTGAAACACAGCCCCGTCCAGAGGCAGCGGGCAGAGGTGGGCTGTACCCGCATGGGGATGGGGGGGACGGCACCTCCTCTCCTTTTAGAAAACTTCACGACCCGGCAGGGGACAGGTACCCCGGAGCCTGCCGCTGCCTGCAGTGTGGCTTTATCTGCACGCTAGGAAAAGAAAAAAAAGGGGGGGGAACAACTTGTTTTGAAATGGGGAAAAATAAGTGCTTATCCAAGTTCCAGCCCTTTGAATGCGTCATGTGAACTGTCCAAGGAAGGGCCCTAATTAATTGGCATCATTCTCCCACTCTCCCAGGAACGGCCCCTGCTCCCCGGTGCTTTCCTCTCATCTTATATGAGTGCAAAGCCGGTAGCCAGGGGGGTTTCTTTGCCTTCCTAAGAGCAAACCCAAGTATTTTCTGAGCGTGCGCCCCAGGTTAAGGCCGAGGACCTGCTCGGGGGTCTCTGTCCCCGACTCGGCTCTTTGGTGCTTTAGCAGAGAGGGTCAGTGGGCTCTGGCTCCGCCAGCCCACCCCATTGCATAGCTTACGCCTCGGGGCGCTCGGGAGCCTTTTCTGGCCGTGATTTTAGTGTCTGGCGTTACAACAGTGCAGACAAATCGCCCCGCCTGGGAGCTGAGGCTCCTCTTACCTTGTGCTTGCTTTGCAATATGGCTTTTGCTTTGGCGGCCGCGTAACCCACGGGGCCGAACGCTGGCGTCTGACACAACGCAGATAAAAAAACTTTTGCGTGTAAAAACATTTCAGACAGAGCAGCTGCTCTCTGACTCGCTCAGAAGCAGCTTGCTCAGGCTGGGCCGGGGGCGGGGGGGGGGGGGGGGGGGGGGTCACACAGGCATCGGCGCGGCGGTGCCTGTACGGAAAGGGCACTTGGTGTGGTCCCTCGGCGGGAATATTGCAGTCGTGGCACGAGCGGGCTATTGCCAAAGCGCCCGGGGACTCACCCGCTCCCGGAGAACACTGCTTGGTAACGAGGCACTCGCATCACTTCCTGATCTGTCTATACATATATACATTCAATAATATAGCTTTGAAAAATAGACATTTGTTTCCTCTGTATATTATAAAATAGCATTTAGGATCAGTCTTGAGTGACGTGCGGGAGCCATCAAAGCGCGGCTGCCGTTGGGGCTGCGGCAGAGCGAGGGTCGCCTTTTGCCTCGAGCCCCCGCTGCTGCCACGGGACGCTTTGAGCCTCCTCAGGGGGGGACGGGGGGGGCCAACATCGCCCTCCGCCCGGGCTGAGCCGCAGCCCCCGGCCGCGCTGCCCATCCCCACTAGTGCACGTGGCCATTCCCGCAGCGTCACCTCCTCGCAGACGCTCCGGCTGTGGCTCCCGGCGGAAAAATGCTGCGGCCGTCAGGTCCTTCCCCACATTTACACGGTGGTTTCGCTCTTCCAGAGGCCGGTCTTCATCCCAGCCACGCTGTCAGCGCCGGCCAGGTTGATGTCGTACTTGCTGCCCTTGAGGCCGCCGTTGTGGCTGGCCACGTTGAGCGGGTAGGAGCGGCGCTTCGCCTCCTTCTCAGCAGCGTTGCTTTGCCGCAGGTTGTCCCTGCTGGCGCTCCTCCGGCGAGCCTCGGCAAAGTCGGGCGCCCGCCGGCCGCCGTCGCTGCCTTCCGAGTGGCTGGGCGCCGTCTCCCCGTCCTGGGGGGGCCGCGGCCCCGGGCGGCCGCTGCCTACGGGGCTGTTCCTGCCGCTGTGGTAGCTCTCGGAGTGGCTGTTGTGGAGGCTCCCGCTCTCGCTGGAGGGATGCTCCGAGGAGGGGCCCCGCAGCATTTTCAAGCGGTGGTGCTTCCCGTCCCGGCACTGCTTAGTTCTGCCCCGGTGGTTCCTGCGGCCGTGGAGGTTGCTGGCGTGTCTGCCGGCACCCGCCGTCTTCCCGTCGGTGGGGTCCGGCTCCGGGCGGGCATCCGCCTGGCTCTGGGCTACCTGCAGGTTGGTGAGCTTGCAGCGGCCCCCGGCCGAGCCGGCGCTGCTGGGCGAGGAGGAGGAGGAGGCGCCGGAGCGAGCCGCCTCCGGGTCGCAGCCGATGAAGACCTGCGAGCCGTCCTCCGGCGCCAGCCCCGGGTGGACGTACGCCTGCATGGGCAGCGCGTTCCTGTAGGAGGGGCAGCAGGAGAACCAGGAGCTGAGGACATCCCGGCGCCGCACGCAGTGGTGGACGAAGATGAAGAGCCCCAGCGCCACGGCAGTGATGCCGTAGAGGCAGCTGAAGACGATGTTCAGGTACCAGCGCTGGGACACAGCCATGGCGCCAAACGTCCACAGGGCGACGTACAAGGTGTGGGTGGTCACCAGCGCCCAGAATTGCACCTGCAGAGAGTAGACGCCATCTGCCTCGGGGCAGGGCGGCCCCGAGTTCAGCGTGACCGAGATGGACCCGGAGTCCGTCAGGAGGTCCCCAGCACCCCCCAGCCGCGGTGGTGGCTCCAGAGGCTCGGGGACGTCTTTCCGGCGCGACGGTCGGCACTGGAGGCTGAGCCCAGCACAGAGGAAGTAAATCCAGGTGATGAGCAAGATGAAAGCCACGGGGACGTAGAAAGCCCCCAGGCTGGGCCGCCACACCAGCC
This sequence comes from Fratercula arctica, assembly GCA_947846985.1. Taxonomy (NCBI): domain Eukaryota; kingdom Metazoa; phylum Chordata; class Aves; order Charadriiformes; family Alcidae; genus Fratercula; species Fratercula arctica. The sequence continues at coordinate 2,613,855 of CANTUZ010000023.1, forward strand.
AGCAGCTGTACGGGAGGAAAGGGGCTCTGAGCTGGGTGCCTGCGGTGCCACGCAGCCCGCGGCCACGCATTGTGGCACCGTGACGCTCGGCATCCCTGCCCCAGAGGGATGGGGTGGGCTCGGTGGCAGCCTGGCTGTTGTTTTCCCAATACATGGACCACCCTTGGGAAAGGTCTCAGCAGCCTTTCCCGAGCTTGCCCGGATCCCTGGCACTGCTGGTGCCCCTGCCCAGGCTGGGGAGGAGGGATGGCGGAGCAGGGACACTTACTAGGGGTTGTTGTCGTGGTAGTTGTGGATGTTGACGGCTGCCGTGATCCCGCAGATGATGAGGGGGATCCCGCCGGCGATCAGGTAGAACCTGCATGGGGGGGACACGGTGTCACCGCGCCCAGAGTGAGCCCTGGGGACGGCATGGCACGGCTGCGGGGGGACGGGCTGGTACGGCACGGCAAGTCCTGGCCCAGGGAAGCTGCCCCGGCTCCCCGTGGGGCTGGGGCGAGGGGAAGGGGGGTTCGTACCGCAGCATGGGTCTGGGGGCTGGCTGGGACGCGTCCCCGTCCGGCTGCCGCGGCACCTTCCAGGTGACCTCCTTGTAGAGCACTCTGGCTTTCACCGCCATCCACAGCAGCGTGGAGAGGGAGGAGTAGTGCAAGATGATGCCCACCTGCGGGAGAGAGACCATGGTCGGGAACAGGGGGGCTGCAGACATGGCTGCGTCCCCCCCAGTCACCATCCTGGGGTCTCGGCAGGGTGGAACCTCACCGTGCCGGGCTCTGCGGTGGCCGTCCCCGCTCCCCCGGTACCTACCGCTTGGCAGACGATCAGGTAGCCGGTGAGGGTGATGCCTCCCGCGAAGACGGCGGCCGTCATGGCGATGTGGAAGCAGAGGTTAAGCAGCATGTGCCAGCCCTTCCGCGGGATGAGAATGGTGCTGGAAGAGGCACAACGGGCGCCCGTGAGCTCCTGCCGGCCCCGAGCGGGACATTTATAGTCATTTGCAGCGTGTGAGAGAGCCACAGCCTGCACTAGTCCTGCCTCCGCTGCTGCGGGGGGATGCTCCAACACAGCCGGTCGCCAGCCAGGCGATGGAGCGGGGCTGATAAAAGCCCACAAGTGCATCCATGTGGGCAAAGGACTTCTCGTAGCTGCTGACCGGGCTGTCACCAGGGAGCCACCGGTGCTGGGACGCGGAGACGGGACCCGGCTCAGGTTGTTCCTGCCCCTGGCTGGGCAGCATCACGTTCCCACACCGGCTGCGGGGCCATCGCGCTGCCCGGCTTCGCTGGGGTTTGCATCACTCAGAGCAACAGGAATGGCTTGGCCTTGTATTTATCTAAGTAAGTACTTGTTCGGCCTTGGAGATAATAATTATTATTGGGTTCTTCCAACTGGGAAGTAGTAAGATGTGGACTGATAGTGTTGCTTGGCTTTAATTAATACTGGTTTCACTCACCATAAATTCACTTACTGTTAATACTGGTTTCACTTACCATAAGTTGAATGGCTTGGCCTTGTTTGTACCTCATTAAGTACTGGTAAGTGTTTGACATAATAATTAGTGTTGGGTTCTCCCAAACAGGTGACAGCTCCATGTGGACGGATGGTGTTGTCTGAGTTCTTGTTAGTGTTTGTTTCACTTCTAGTAAGGGGAACGGTTTGGCCTTAGGTGCATCTCATTAAGTGCTTGCTAAGTGTTAAATATAATATTATTTCTGAGATAATAAAATTATTTCTGAGAAAGAGATAATGGAGGTTGGCTAACAATGCTGCTTGACTTTCTGTGTGTTTCACTTATGGTAAGGGGAATGGTTCGGCCTTCTGTTTATCTTATTAAGCACTTGGTAGACATAATACTTATTATGGGGTTCTTCCTGAGAAATAGGTAACAGATTTAGCCAACAGCCCCTCCAACCGCCCCCGAGGTGCTGGCTCACCCGTGGTTGACGATGTAGGTGATGATGGTGGTGAAGAGGCAGAGCAGCAGCACGGCGGTGCAGGTGTACATGGCAGGGTGCAGCACCTCCGCGGCGCCCTGCGCCTCGCTGGGGAAACCGCTCAGCTCCTGCAGCGCACACCACGGCCCGTCGGACCCCGCCTCACCCGTCCCCGTCCCACCTCGCCCCCCCCGAGCCCCCCAAGGCTCCGCACCGCCCCCCGGCGAGACTCCTGACCCCCCCTGCTCACCCCCCACCTACCATGAGCACGGCCACGTTGCTGAGGTGCCGGCAGTGCAGGGAGGTGACGTTGGGCTCCCGGGCGGCCAGCTGGCAGCCCTCGGCGCTCCAGCCCCCCATGCCCCCCAGCACCTCGAAGTTCCAGTACGCGGCCACCGGGTCTGCGCCCTCCCCGGGGTGTCGCAGCGACACGGCCACCGGCTCCGACAGGTTTCCCACTCCGCAGCCGTCTGCAGCGACAGAGAATCCTGCTCAGCCGGACAAGAGCCACCCCTCCGCCTGCACCCCCAAAGGGTGGCAGGGGCTGGGCATGGGGGACCACCCCCCCCACGGGCACGTTGCCGCCTCCCCATGAGGACCCCCAGGGATGGCGTTGCTCTGCAGGAGCCCCAGGGCAGCACCAAGAGCCCCATGGAGCTCCATCCTCCAAGAAAAGCGCCACAGGGGCACCCCAAGCACCCCCCCAACAGGCAGCCCTTACAGGTCCCGGCGTAGATGACTGGCGTGGCCACGCTGCGGCGTTTGCCGTCATCGGCCAGGCGGGAGGAGTTGCCCGTGCTGCAGAAGAGCTTGCCATTGCGGAAGACCAGCAGCTGGAGCTTGCAGTCGGCCATCGGCGCGGCTGGGACGGGGCTAGCGAAGAGGCTGGGGGGCAGCTGGATGGAGGCCAGGGCGATGCTGTTCTGCGGGTGCACGGTCACTGGTGAGCAGGGGATGACCCCCCCCTGTCCTGGTACCCCCCATGCCCTGTCTGACCCCTACCTTGATGTGGAAGCTGGTCAGGGAGACATTGGGGCGCCCTGTGGTGCAGCGCAGCCTCAGCTGCTGGTCGGGCATGGGCTCGGCCCCCCGCTCCGCCGGGGGGGGACGCCCAGCTGGACCCCCATCCCGCCGCTGGAAAGCCACGCAGCTCAGCCCCACATAGCTCTCGGGCTTCACCACGTATGCCTCGAAGGCGATGTTGCGTGAGTTCTGCCAGGCACAGCGGGGCGGCCATCAGCTCTGGCTCGGCCAGAGACCCCCCTGGCATGGGCAGAGACCCCCAGCATGGGCAGAGAGACCCCCACAGTGTCGGCAGAGACACCCAGCATGGGCAGAGACCCCCCTCAGCATGGGCAGAGAACCCCCGGTACAGGCAGAGACCCTCCTGGCATGGCCACAGACCCCCAGCACGGGCAGAGACACCCCCTGGCATGGGCAGAGACACCCCCTGGTACAGGCAGGGACCCCCAGCATGGTCAGAGACCCTCCCAGAATGGGCAGAGACCCCCAGCATGGGCATAGAGACCCCCAGCATGCACAGAGACCCCCCCCATCATGGGCAGAGAGACCCCCTGTCACAGAAAGAGACCCCCCCAGAGAAATCTCCTGGCACGGGCAGAGGCCCCACACCAGCAGCCCAATCCCCTCCTCCTGCCCCCTCAGCCCCCCGTCTCCAGGCAGCCCCCCCTTGCCCCCACTCACCACCGCCATGTGCTGGGAGTTGCTGCTGAGCGTGTGGGCGGCGATCTTCTCCAGGGAGCGGACGATGCTGGTGCACGCCTTCTCCTCCTTCTGCGACATCCACAGGATGTGGTCGTCCACCAGCATGATGTTGCTGGCCATCTCCACGATCACGTCCGTCAGCTGCGAGGACAGCAAGCAGCTCCGCAAAGAGCTACCGCCGTCCCCGGCGGCAAACACCCCGATTCATGCTTTTCCACCCCAAAAAATAACCAGCAGGGGCTGGGGCAAGCAAGGGACGGGAGCAGAGCTCATTACCTGCTTGATCTGGTCCACGTAGCCGATAAACTTCTCTATCATCTGGGCTACGTAGAGGACATCAACCATGTCGGAGAAGTTGGCTGCCTCGGCCGTGTAGACGCGGAGCTGGTGAGCCAGGGTCAGGGCGTTGGAGGCGTTGATGGGCATCTGCAGAGCGGCACGGCCACGGGGCGGGGGACGGTCACCGGCTGCGCCAGACCCACCCCCCGGCACGGCTGACATTCCCCCCCCGGTGCCCCGTCTCACCAGCACGAAGGTGTAGAGGACGCGGGTAATGTCGTTGGTGTAGAGGCAGTGGGAGTAGTCGCCCTCCTCCCAGCGCCCGGCGCGGTCGCAGCGCCGCCATGCCTGCTTCTCCGCCCCCGCGCCCGCGCCCGCCGGCCCCGCGGCGAAGGGGTACTGCAGGCAGGGCTGGTAGGCGGTGATGCCAGCCAGGGTGCGGGGCCACCTGAGGACGCCGACACATGGTGACCGCGGGGCCCTCGCCGCCAGCAGCCACCCCCCCCCACAACCTGCTCCCCCCACGTAGACCCTGCCCAGCACCACACCACGACCCCCAAGTCCCCCCAACAAGCCCCTGACGCCCCTTGGCTCTGGGGAGGCTGAGAGTGATGTCCCCAGAAATATTCCCCCCCCACCTCAGTCCCGTATCCCACCCGGCTCAGCACAGCATGGAGGGAAGCAGCGGGTGGGGGCGAGGTGGGGGCACTGCTAATTTAAGCCACATTGACTGTACCAGTAATTTATATTCCGTAACGGCCCCGCCGGGGTTACGGCGGGCGCCCGGAGCCTTTCGTCTCGTGCCAGAGAAATTCCAACACCTCTGCTGCTGGAGCCGGGCTGTGCCGCCGGCACGGGAAGCCCTTCAAAGGCACTCGCGTTCCCCGCGGTCACTAATCGCTACCAGACGCCCGGTCACCTGCGGCGAGCCCCCCGGCCCGGCACGCACCGCTCACGCTGTACGTGGCACACACCACGCGCACCCCCGTCCCGCCGCTGCGGCACCCACCCCCTGGCCAGGCCACTGCCGGTCCCCACCTGAAGTCCCCGCGGTTGTTGGTGACCCGCTCGGCAGGGCAGTAGGACGCGGAGGTCTCCAGCACCACGATCTCCACCTTCTTGCTGACGTTGCCCTGGGAGGTGGAGACGGCGCATTCCCACTCGCCGTTGGCCGAGACGTGGATGTTGGAGAGGATGAGCTCGCTGCGGGCAGAGGGGACGGGCTGGCACGGTGGGTCTGCCCCACAGCAAACCCACAGCAGCGATCCCCCAAGCTTGGGGGCATGCGGACACACACCATGAAGTGCAGGAGGTGCCCACACTTGGAATCCCACCCATGGCACGTGGTACCCACAAACCAGCAAGCCCTGCAGCCATGAGTGTCCGTCCCCATCCCTGTCTCCATGTCCATCCCGTCTCCATCCTTGTCCTGGTCCCGTCTCCATCCCAGTCCCCATCCCCATCCCATCTCCATCCTTGTCCCAGTCTCATCTCTATCCCTATCGCCACCTCATCTCCCTCCCTGTACCCATCTTATCTCCCTCCCTGTACCCATCTTATCTCCATCACTGTCCCATCCCATCTCTATCACTGTCCCCATCCCATCTCCAGCCCTGTCCCAACCTCCATCTCCATCACTGTCCCATCCTATCTCCATACCTGTTCCCATTCCCATCATTGTCCCCATCCCATCTTCTTCCCTGTCCCCATTCCCATCTCTGTCCCTGTCCCCGTCCCCATCCCATCTCCATCCCTGCTCCCATCCCTGACCTGGTGATGAAGGTGCAGTCATGGATGAGGCTCTCCTCCACGATGACGCCCGTCCGCTCGTCCTCCTCCACCGGCTCCCGGTTGTGGTACCATCGGATCTGGGTGCTGTTGTCCAGGTAGGTGGCGGTGCACTGGAAGGGCAGCCGGTCGCCCTGGAAAACCACCTGGCGCAGCGACGGGATGAGGTGGTGGGTGTGCAGCTCCGGGGCGCCCGCTGCGGGGGACACAGCCGGCGGGGTGAGCCCGCGCCCCCGCCCGCCGCCGCCGCCCCCGCCCCGGCCCCGGCTCACCGCAGCGGAGCTGGCTGTCCCGCGCGCTGCGCAGGGGGAAGGCGTGGAGGTGCCGGGGGTAGACGCACACCGTCCGCTCCGAGATCTGCGCTGAGCGGTTGCGAGCCCAGGGCAGCACCCAGCGCAGGTTGCAGTCGCACGTCAGGTACTCGGTGGCGAAGTCCCTGCAAGGGCCGGTGTCAGGGGGGGTCCCGTGGGGACGGGGACACGCCATCAGCCCCGAGACCCTCTGGCAAGGACCACTCTGGGTGCTGAAATCCCAGGGCACAAACTCACACGACTTTCAGGGAGGGGAGCTCGTCGAAGACGCCAGGTGGGAGGCTGGAGAAAATGTTCCCGGACATGTTCCTGTGGGACAGGAGAGAAAGGCAGCATGGAGGCGACTGGGGATGGAGGGGACTGGGGACCTGCCGGGAGTGTGAACACCTCCCGGGCCTCTCGCTGTGCCTGCACACCCCACCACGGCACCTGACGAGGGTGGGCATGGGGCAGGCACAGCCTAACGAGCCGCCACGCTGGCTGGAGGCATGTGGCATGGGGAAGGAGCCGGCCTCGGGATGTGGCAGGGGGAAGCCCTGGGATGCAAAACCACCAGCGATGCCCCAGGGGGGCACAGGACAGCCCCGGGGGCTCGTCTCGAGAGCCAGGGGACAGGGCTGGCCAGGGTGTCCCCAGGGAGCTACTTACAGCCTGAGGAGGTTGGGGAGCCCCTGGAAGACGCTGGCGCTCAGGCAGCCGATGCGGTTGTTGGAGAGGTCCCTGCAAGGCAAGCGGAGGGGCCATCAGGGCTGGGGACACCCCGCTGTCCCCGTTCCCCCCCAGCCGGCCCTGGGGGCTCCCTGGGGGGCTGCGCCGGCACTTACAGACGCTTCAGCTCGGGGAGGCCGAGGAAGGCGCCCGGCTGGACCGTGCTGATCAGGTTGTTCTTCAGGTCCCTGCGGGGAGACAGACACAGAGCTCAGATTATGCAGTAGGGACCCCAGGATGCGTCCTCTGCCCCATTCACAGGAGACCCAGCGCAGTGGGGACAGGGGCACGAGCGCACCCCGATCCCCCCCCGCCCCCGGCTCCCAGTGCGGGTTCCTCGGCAGCTCCAGGCGCTGCAAAACCCCATGCGGGAGCCTCATTAGCAACTTTCCATCCCATTTCCCTCTCATTATCTCTCCAAAGGGCGCAGGGAAGGCGCGAGGCTCCCCGCTGCTCACAGGGGGGACGCCAGCCCCTCTGCCCGCTCCGAGCATCGCCTGCTGGCGGTGGCCGCTGTCCCCTCCGGCACATTGTTTCCGGAGCAGCCCTTTCCCGGCGGGTTATCTCCTACACGTGGGATAAGAGCGTGCTGCAACTACCAGCATGGCCCCAAAAGGGCCTTGCAGCCCGCAGGAAGCTCGTTTGTGTTATTAGCCTGATTGGAGGCACGTATCTAATCAGAGGCAAGCCAGGCGTGCGCCGGTGCGGGGCAGCTGCCGTCACGGCGGGGAGCACCGGCGGCATTGGCCACTCCATCCAGCCCGGGGGACCAGCGAGGCGGCTCCTGCCGAGCACCGGCGCTGGCCGGGAGAGGAAATGGGATCCATATGGCAATGCCGTGTTTATTTATAGCAGTCTCCACGGTGCTCATCGCTGGGGCGCCTGCTGCTCTGCGTGCGGCCCCGGGGACACCCCGTGAGCCACAGCCCTCGTTTCAAAGCCACAAGCTGGCAGCCGTGGCACACAGACCTGGGGTGCAGGCGGGCGCGGGGGTCCCCCCGGTGAGATGCGAGGGGCCACGCAGGGACAAGAAACCAGGGCGATGCTGCCTGCGCACCCTGACCACGCAGACACAATTTGCTTCCAGACTAAAACCCACACATGTGGCTTCTGGGGGTCTCCGGCTGACCCCGAACAGGCAGGGCTCGGTGTGGGGGTGCACGGCCCCAGGGAAGGGAAACGCAGTGTGACACCTTCCCGGCCAGCAGCGTCCCAGCCCTGCTCAGCCAACAGAACTCTGGGCACGCCTGCCTTCCCCGGTCTCCCCCGACAGGTATAAGCATGTCTGCCGGCTCCAGTGGCTGGGTGCCTTGCTGGGCGGGCAGGCAGGGGTGCAGGCAGGGGTGCAGGCATGCAGGCAGCAGTACAGGCAGGGATGCAGGCAGGGGTGCAGGCAGGTGTGCAAGCAGGTGTGAAGGCAGGGATGCAGGCAGCGGTGCAGGCAGGGATGCAGCCAGGCGTGCAGGCAGGGATGCAGGCAGGTATGCAGCCAGACGTGCAGGCAGCAGTGCAGGCAGGCAGATGTGCAGGCAGCAGTACAGGCAGGCATACAGGCAGTGATGCAGGCAGGCAGCAGTGCAGGCAGGCAGGTATGCAGGCAGTGGGGCAGGCAGGGATGCAGGCAGATGTGCTGGCAGGGATGCAGGCAGGGGTGCAGGCAGGCAGGTGTGAAGGCAGCAGTACAGGCAGGAGTGCAGCCAGGCGTGCAGGCAGTGCAGGCAGGCAGATGTGCAGGCAGGTGTGCAGGCAGATGTGCTGTCAGGGATGCAGGCAGGAGTGCAGGCAGGCAGGTGTGAAGGCAGCAGTACAGGCAGGCAGGTGTGAAGGCAGCAGTACAGGCAGGCATGCAGGCAGGGGTGCAGGCAGGGGTGCAGGCAGGGGTGCACCGGGTCCAGGTGAGCAGTGGTGCTGAAGGAACAGCTCCGCTCACCTGCACTGACACCCGCCCTGCGAACACCCGTCCTGCGAACACCCGTCCTGCGAACACCCGTCCATACACGCCCATGGACACCGTCCACACCAGCCCCACTCCCTGCCGGGGGCCACCAGAGGTCCCCAGGGACCCCCACACCCCGGACACCCACCCAGCACGGCCCGCAGCAGTTGGGGACGCAGCAGCCAAAACAGGTCCACGGCCAAAACTCAGCGCCCCTGGCCCTGGCTGGGGTGCAGCCGGGGGCTGGGGGCTGCAGGGGACCACTGCCAGGGATGGGACCCGCCAGGGACTGTGCTGGGACCGGGGGCTCACGGCCAGCCCCACGCATGGCCTGGCGTGGAGCCTTCCTTGCTCAATCACTTCCTCCCCACTGGCTGGGGGCTGGGGCTGCTGCTGCTGATTTACGATAAGGCTCTTCTCTCCGCACCACGGTTGTTTGCCTTCGCGTTTCCGCTGATCCCAAAGCCCTCCTCCGCCTGTCCTGGCGGGGTGACGTGCTGCAGGCACCAGAGCCATCAGCGGCACCATGCCGCGTCTGCTCGGAGACCCCGCTGCCACCATACACACATGGGGACCCTGCAAAGCAACCGCCTCCTGCCCCAAGGCAGCAAGCCCTGGCACAGAGGGCCTGATCCAGCCTGGTGCAGCTCCCGGGAGCCCAGCACCCCAGGGCTGAGCCTGCAGCCACACCAGCAGCGCCCGCCGCAGCCCAGGGTAGGCGGACAGATGGACAGACTCCATCCCCGTCACTGCCGTCACCCGTCCGAGCCCCCTTGCAGCCCCGAGGGGGGAAGCGCTGGCCCCAGCGGAGGGCAGGACATTCCCAATCAGGGCTGCGCTAATGAGTGCGGCCGCCCCGGCTGCATACCGGCCCTGCTCAGACTCATTAATCTCATTACGCTGCTACAAATCACTGGAGATGCCAAGCTGCAAAGCCCGGAGGGGTGGTGGTACCCGGGGGCACCGCACATGCCACCCAGACCCCGTGAATGGCTCCCCCCCATCGTGGTGGGACACCAAAACACCCACGTCAAGCAGCCAGGGTGGGCAGGGGTCCCACAAGCCCCAGGATGAGAAGCGAGGGGCCCCCGGAGCCCCCGCTGCGCCAGCACAGTCCCTCCATGGGGCACGTCTGTGCCGCAGCCGCGGACCGACCCGATGAAAACAATTAGGGCTCCTGTCGAGGGCAATCAGGCGCAGCACGATGCTGGCCGGCCCAAGATGGGGGAGCACTGCCCTGGGCCCCCCTGTCCATGCTGGCGCTCCCCATCTGACCCACGCGGGGTTTCGGCACGGCAAAGAGGAGCGGGAGGTGATGCGGGGCGGCTGCTCTCCCAGGGCACAGGGACTCTTAGGGGGACCTGGGGCTGCAGAGCCGCAGTCCCCCCCAGCTGCCGGCCCCCCCAGCTGCCCCCTGCCCACATGCACGTTAATCCCTCCCGTTAATGAGAGCCTGGTGCCAGCCGCAGGAGGAGGTGACCCCACGCCTGGAACTGCACTGGGGAGGACTCGGCCACGTGGGACTGCGGGGATGCAGGGTCCCCACGGTGACTGCTTCCCACTCACCCCGAAAACAGTCCCACGGGGATTTCCATGGCTTTAAAAGCCAAAAAGCCAGTGTACCAGGCACTGCCTGTGCCCCAACCGCAGTGCCCTGTCCCAGGCACCCAGCACCCCGGGGTGCCTGCACCCCACCCCAGCTCCTGCACCCCACACTGTGCCCAGGGGCGGGCACCCCCCGAGGCTGTGTGCCCCAGAGCAATGCCACCAGTGGGCACTGCCCACCCCGGGCTCCACTGTGAGCTGGGGCAGGTGCACGGCATGTAACTCAAACAAGATCCCCGTTAATAAATGCTTCCTCGTTTGGGCTAATGAAAGGCAGGCGGTGCGGGTCCCTGCCCCTGGGGGACCATGTGGTGTGGGGCAGGGACCCAAGAGAAGGGGACCCCACAACTGCAGCCCCACAACCACAGCACCATGTGCCGCAGAGGATGCCCAGGGCAGAGGTGGGCACAGGGCACGGTGTCCGTGGCCACCGTCACACCAGGCGAGCGTCCGGCGGTGGGAGCCCACCCAGCCCCACTTGGCGCAGGAATGTGCAAGACCCTCGCGGGGAACAAAACGCCCTCAGTGCTCCGGTCCCCGCTCCTGCATACCTACAGATCAAACCCATATGGGGGCCATAAATCTCCCCTTATTACATCTCCCTCCATAGAGATGCCTTTCATGGAGAGATAAGAAAGTTGACTTTGTTCGGGGGGACAATGTCGCTTTTCATACCGGCCCCCATGGAGCACAGCCCCCCTGGTGCCTCCCGTCCCAGTGCAGCTCCCGGGGTCCCCGGGACGCCCGCGGGTGCCGGTGGCAAACCCTGCACCCTGGTGCCAGCCCCGACGCAGCAGCCGGGAGGGACGTGGGGAGCAGGACACGCATGGTGCTGCCAGCACCCGCCCCACTGACACCCCCATGGAAGCCCTGTCTGGACCCTGCCGCTGCCCACCCCTCCGGCCCCGACCCCCAGCCGCCCGCTGGGCACTCACAGCTTCTCCAGCGCCCGCAGCCCGAAGAAGGAGCCGTTCTCCAGCAGCGTGATCTTGTTGTTACTGAGCAGCCTGCGGGAAGAGCAGAGGGAGAGGGGCAGCCCCGTTACTCGACCTGCCGGCAGCCCCGGCCGTGCCACCAGGGTGGTGGCGGAGATGGTGAAGTCTCAGGGACAGGCTGGCACGGCCGGGGTGGGGACATGGGATGCAATGGCCACATTGGGATGCCACACGTGGTCCACATGCATGGCAGCACTGGGCTGGAGGTGCCCAGGGCATCACTCCTGTCCCTGGGCCTGGGTGCAAGGAGCTGCGCGTGCCAGGGACGAGATCCCCACCCCAGCACCCGCAATGAGAGGGCACCCTGAGGACCTGGAGCCAGGACAGGACCCCACAGCACCCCCAGCCCTTGCCCCCCACCAGCCACGGCCATCCCAGGAGCCTCCCAGCGCTGAGATTTTATCCCAAAATAAACAACTTTGCTGGTGCAAAGGGGCCCTGCGCGGCGACAGGAGAGGGAGGGAAGGCACAAGCACCCGCCAATTCAGCCAGGAGCTCATTAAAGCGTGTCAGTGGCAATTAGCAGAGGCAGCCCCTGGCCTGGGGATGGGAGCTGGCTCTCGGGGACCAGCGGTGCTTCCCCAGCACCGGCGATGCTCCCGCCGGCAAACGGGATCCAAAAGCCAGGGGGGGCAGCCTGGAGCCTGGCCGGGGGGAGATGCGGGGAAAAAAGGGCTCATTGAGGGCTGGAGCCGGGGGTGTTTACCCACGGGCGGGCTCTGCAGCCGGGCTGAATGGTGGCTGTGTGCTCCACAGCCCCGGCCCCTCTGGACACCCAGCCGTCGCCGGCCGCGCTCGGCTCGCCCTGGCCGGGCTCCCGCGCCGGGGCTGCCCGGGGAGCAGCGGGAGCAGGACCCGGATCGGGGGGGCTTCATTGCGGCAGGGGTGGCTCCAAACCCCAGAAGGGTGGTGGGAAGGGAAGGGTTGGGGGTCAGCCCCCCACCCGGGGCTGCATCCTGTGCTAATGAGGAGCGGAGGCAGCCGGTGGCCCCGCCAGCCTGAAAATTGCTTCCACACGCCAGCGGCCGGAGCCGCATCTCGCCCTTTCCTCCCCGCGGGGACCCCGCTGTCACAGGGCTCAGTGAGCCCCAGCACAGCAGCAGCGAGCCCAGGTGCCGGCCAGCAGTGGGCTCAGCCCCAGGAGCCTGCCCGGAGCAGGGGGGGGCAGCAGGGATGCTCCCGGAGCAGCATCCCTCCTGCAGCAGCCCCGTGGCACCCCTCGATCCCCTCTCACGGCATTGGTGGGGGCTGTTGCTCAAGGACGTGCCTGCCTCGAGGGCTCCAGAAGGTTTTAATTCCAGCGGCAGCGGATTTCACAACCCAGCAAAGCCTCCGCAGGCTGCGCACACAAGGGGGGACCTCGGGGGCTCCCTGCTAAAGCTGGGGTGAGCAGAACCCCCCGGCTTGGGGGCTGAGCTGGGGCGCACGCTGGACCCTGCCGAAACAGCCCGTGGGGCTGCATGAGCTGAAAATGCAGAAATTAGAGGAGTGCAGGAGACTCCGGTCTTGGACCTCCCATGTTTGCTCCCATGCCCTGGCCTGGGGTGGCAGGGGGTCCCCAGCATGGACAAGGGTCAGGGGGGAGCTGGGCACCCCGGGCAAGCCGGACCAGGGCTACAACCACGGACATGCAGAGAGGAAGCACCCGGCTGCCTGCACCGGGGGGACGGGGCTCCGGAGAGCTGCCCCCAGCCCCCCCAGGGCCGAGCCCCGCGCTGGGGATGCTCGGTTTGCTCATGGACCCCCGGGACCATCTGCGCCTCCGCCATAAACCCAGAACTCCCCGCCTTCAAAGGCAACGCTCCCCAACGGGCTCAGCCTCCCCTCTCATCTGCAGCCAGGCCACCGGGCCGGCAACCCGCCCGCCACGGCTGGGAACGAGCCACGGACGCCCTCCCCACGGCCAGCTGGGGCCAAGGGCGAAGCCACCCCCGGAGCCACCGGCCCCCTGGGACCTGCCATCGGGAGCGCGGGAACAGCCGGGACCCCGGCACGGCAGCACTCCCGGCGCCGGGTCTGCCCTTCCTCAAGGAAAAGATGTCCTCGCCCAAAATGGGTGTTTGGCACCAGAAAATTGCGCTGACGGTGACGATTTGACTGAAAGTTTTCTTCCTGATAGAACTTTTTCTGGGTAGCGATCCTGGCTCTTTTTTGCTCCATCCTGTAGAAACCAGCGGGGTCGCGCTCCCCCGTAACAACTCACATCCTCAGGCAGGGTTTTATTTTGTTTTCTCTAGTTCTATGGATATTATGTTCCAAAATGTTTTCTGTTTGTTTTTTTTTTTTCCCAGGAAGTTCCCATCAGGCTTGACGGGACTTTCCGGCCCCATGCAGTCCCCGGCAGTGTCCCCTCACAGGAGATTAACTGAGAAACCCCCAAGTACAATGGGACAAGTGTCCCTGAGAGGCCACCCTGACCCAGCACACGGGAGTCACGGGCGAGCAGTGGGACCCCACGCTGGGACCCACCCTCGGCACCGGGGCTGGACCCAAACCGCTCGGCTGGATTTCAAACCCTGGGAGCTGCCCTTGCTCTTGCACCCGGCCAGGAGCAGGGATCGATGGGGTGGGAAGTGGATGGAGGGCGGGAAGCGAATCCCGCTGCTCCCCCATCTCCCCTTCTTGCCACGGCCACGGTGGCTCTTGCCGCCGGCAGGCTGGGCAACACGCCGGGCAAGCTCCCTGGCGGCTCGCCGAGGTCCGTGCGGGGCTGGGGGTGCAGAGGGGACACGGTGCCCCCACGTCCCAGCCGTCCGCAGGCTTGGCAGGGCATGAAAGCACAGCTGTGCTCCTCCAGAGCCGCCGCTCGGCCGTGCCTTGGCTCCGGCCCAGGCTGGGACTCCTCACCTCGGCATCGCTGGCAAACGCCGCGGCGAGAGGGACCCCCCCCCCCCCCAAACCCCGCAGCACGGTGGCAAGGGCTGGGGACCCCGCGGACACCCCCAGCCCTCGACGCCCGGCCACCCTCGTGCTGCTCCAGCATCCTCCCGCCCCACGGCACCTTCATCCCACCCGGCCGCTCTAAGACCCTCCGGCATCGCAGAGCGTGGGCGGGCGGGTGGCTCCCGTCGCCCACCGAGGGATGGCCCCGCCACCGGGACAATAATCAGCTAATTGAGCGGTGGCTGGAAAAGTCCCTCCGGACAATGCGGGGATTAAGGACCAGAGCGTTAAGTCAAACGGAAACGACAGGGGGATGCGTGGCGGGGACGGGAGCCCCCTGAGGTGCATCCTCCCATCCCGGGGGGATTCAGCCTTGGAAGGGGTTCAGCATCCTCACTCCATCCCGCCCGCACCGGGGCTCTGGGAGCTCGGAGCCCTGGAGGCTGCAGGCAGGGAGATAGAGATCCCTTCTTCTTCTTTTTCCTTTTTTTTTTTTTTTTTTTCATCTCAAAAAGAGGAGCCAAAAGTGGAAAAAAAAACAAGATTGTTTTTTCAAGCGTGCTGGAATCCACTTGGATAAATAACAGCTCCAGAAACTGGGCTGCTGAAACAATAAACTTCCTCTGGACCCAACCAAAAAAGGACGCGGGGAGATGGTGGCTCCCCGGCCGGGCAGGGGCACGGCAGCGGCGCGGAGGTTCCTCGGGGGGGGCCGCGGTGGGGGCGGGGAGCCCGGCTGTGCTTTGCTCTCCGAGTGCATTAATTCAAAGCATATGCTGGCGGCAGATCCAGCGCGGGCTGCACCCCGAGCAGAGCTCGCTGCTTCGCAGAGGGATTTTTTAGGAAGAGAAAAGAGGGGCCCCGGGGCTGGCGAGAGGTGCCGAGGGCTGTGGCGCCGGGATGGGGTCTGAGGGGGGGGCAGCATCCCAGAGGGGGGACCCCACAACTCCAAAGGGGCTGGAGACCCCCCGACATGGCCGGGGACGCCCCCTTCCCGCTTCTTTCGGGCTCCCGGGGGCTCTTCCCCTCCCCGCGATGTGCCCGGGGCGTTGCCTCCAGCCTGGCGTCACGTCGGGCTATTTCGGATGGTGAAAATTATTGTTCCAACCCTCAGCTTTTGTTAGCACAGGAAAAATCAGCCCCGGAGAGAGGGTGAAACCTCCAGAGCTGGCGCGGGGCCGGGATGCTCCCATGCACCGGGCAACACCGCGACCCACAGCCCCCGGGAAAACCGGACCCGCAGCCCAATAAATAACAAATAAAAAGCTGAAAAAGGTTTGGGAAAGAAACCATCTGCAGGGCCCAGGATAAACCGGCCTCGGAGAGGGGAGTTCAAGTAGAACTGGAAATTGGTCATAAGTCAAAGCCCTCTATTCCCTGCAGACAATCTGTAATTTCGCTGCAATCAAGCTGTGCACATAAATGAGGCCTGGGCTGGGATTCCACATCTGGAAGAGGTTTGGGCTCCCGCCCGTGTGACAGCGGGGCCGGCCGCGGCCGGCGTGGCTATCTGGGTCTCGTTAGGGATACAGTGCTTTTTCCATTAGGCGATTAGCACAGGGGTCAGTGGGAGGGGGAGGGAATTAAAGCCTTGTTAATCCACGTCTGCGGAGCCCCGGCACCTCGCAGCCGCGCCGAAGGGATGTCCCCGAGAGGTGACAAAGCCCCTGGCCCCAAACCACGGGGAGACGGCAGTCCCTCCAGGACGGAGGGGCCAGGCAAAGGGGTCTGCTGAGACAGCCGCAGCCGGGCGAGCCGTGCAGGGCTACGAGCCAAAAAGGGGTGACCACACCAGCCATTAGGGTTGTCAATCCTCCTCCCTCCCCACGACGAGCCGGGGGGCGAGAATTAACCTCCAGGTATAAAAACGGGGCGGGTGTCGGAGAGCACACGCCTTGTCCCGGCTGCTGGGGTGGCACGGGGACGTCGCACCCCTGTGAGCATCGTCCCCCTCACCAGACCCCACGTGTGTCCCCATGCGGCTCCCTGCGCCTGCGCCGCCATGAAGGCAGCGCTTCTGCCTGCACCGGCACCCACCGGGGTCTCCCCATAGCGTGAGTTCCTCAGCCACAACCGGGGGGACACGGCCAGGACAGCTGCAGATATTTAGGCAAGGCGCGAGGTACCCCACCTCCCTGTCCCGCCGCCATCCCGCAGCTCGAGGGGCTGCAGCACCAGCGTCCTGGGGGTCGCATCCAGCGCCAGGACGGAGCAGGGCCACCGGTTCCCAGCACCTCCGGCCACGCCGGGTCTGTTCCCTGCCACCGCCGCTTCCCCACATGGAGTTAATTTCTGCAGCTCCACATCTGCAGGCGCTGCCGGGGCTCCAGCTTCGCTCCCTCCCGAAGCAGCGAGCCCTGCGAGGCGCCCAAGGAAGGGAAAAGCCGCCACGTCCCCCGGGACGCCCAGCCGAGCCCGGCAGGTCCCCGGGGCTGCAGGCATCCCTCGTCCCTCGTCCCCTGCTCTGCCCATCCGCAGGCTGCGACGGCAGCGAGCATTTCTCAGGCGCGGGGGGGTAAATACGCAGCAGCTGCCGCGGCCGCAGCCTTGGATTCCTCAGCGCAGGCCTAATAATTAAAGATAAATAAAGAAGTAAACCAAGAGTGTGGGAAAAGAGCCAAGCGAGAGCCAGGGTGAGGGACCCGCAGGGCGGCAGACCTCCTCTGGCCCACCGCGCATCCCCGGCCATCGCCGGGGCGGCCAGAGCTATGGCCGGGACAGCAGCGGTCCTGCCTCGGCAGCCTCCCCCCCGCACCCAGCATCACTATCACTAACGCACGCCTGCTTCCAGGCCGGCCCGGACAAAAACTAGAACAGGGCTCTGCTTTTTAGCGTTTTTCTGCACAAAACACACCATGCGTTTCCTGCGACTGGGGCAACATGGATGACGCTGAGCATCCCGGGGGGCACGGACGGGACCTGAGCATCCCGGGGGGCACACGTAGGAGCCCTGCTCAGACCCGTCTCACCCGCGGGGCTCAAAATGGGGCTGTCCCCAGTGAGGTGTCCCCCAAGGCACGTGCAGCCCTTGCCACGTGCCCGGGCCCCGCTGCCTCCTCCGCTCCCTGCCCGCACCCCAGTGGCTCCAGGAGACGCTCCCGAAGCCGGAGCCTCTGGTTTTGATTGTTCCATCTGGAAAGGGTTTAGAATAAATCATGTTTACTGCGCAAGAGCAGAGCCCAGGGTCACCGCATATTTGTAGGTTTCTGCCTACGCCTGTAGGTTTCGTGTCACGTTTTAGTGGGATCGTGTGATGCCCTAATGCCTCCGCGCGGTCATCCCGGCCCCTCCGAGAGAACCGACCCCGGCACAGCCAGCTCCAAACCCCCCTGTCCCACCGGGCATGGCCCCACCTCGGCCGCTCCACCGGCGCAGGGCTCCGCTCGTGTTCAGCATTGGGGTAACGCTCCCTCACGCTGGAGAAAGCACCAGAGCAGGCAATTAATTGGATGCTTTTCCCAAAACAAATTGACAAAGGACTGAGAAGTCTCTGTGGGGTATTTGCAAGGGGCTGACGTATAAAAACGGGTTGTAGGAGGAAAGAAGTGAAAAGCAAAACCTGGCTGAGGGAGAGAGCGACCAGAGAGCCCAACCTCCACCTGCCCAGTGCCCCCCACCACAGGGAAGCTCCGGACAAACCCAGTGCTGTTGCTCCAGGACGCTTTACGCTTTTTTAGCACCCTTCAGACCCTGCTCGTGGGACCCGCGCAGCACAGGCACGGTTCACGACGTGGGGGATGGCGGCATCGGCTGGGTCGCCTTTGCAGCCACCCCATTTTCACAACACGGACATTGCCACCCCGAAACGAAGCCCCTTGGCAGCCAGCGACACGGCACACGTGAACCGGGAGGTGCTTTAGACGCAGCAGAAACGCCAGCTCGGGAGTGGACACGCGGCCAAGCGGGCTCGAGCACGTAAGAGCGATAGGACCAGGAGCACTGCAGCCCCCAGCCCAGCCCCAGTTCTCCGCAGCGCCCAAGAAAACCCGCCCGAGGAGCAGAAGGTGGCGAGCCGAGGCCGTGGGCACGCAGGGCCACCCTCCTGGGACGACACTCGGGGCGAAAGCGACCTTCCCTCCGGCAACGGCGCTGCCAGCCCTGCCCTCCAAACCAGATTTTAATTCAAACGTCTCCTCCGGAGTTATAAATAAACCCTGCAATCCGCTGCTGCAGCGAGCGGGCGCCACGACTGCCAGCGCCAGCCGAAACCTCCCTGGCACCGAGGGTGAAGCTTTTAGGAAGCAGCTTCAGACCCTTCGCACAAACCCGAAACCCACTTACTGCCCCGATCTGTCTTCAGCAAATGCTTCCAGTGAGAGCCTTGGCTTTCAAACAAAAACATCCTCCCCCAGCACTCAGGCAGCAAGCGCCGCGGAGGGAAGCGTGGAGAAGGAGCCCGTTTCCTGGATTTCCAGCTCACGTCCACACTTTAAACCCGTGCTGCCGCCGCGCCGTAGGGAGAGCGGGTCCTTTCCGTTATTCTATAGCCGCAACATCCCGCTTTAATGCGATTTACACAGAGTTACGCAGAACCGAGCAATGCTTCTGTGGGTACAGATTCGCTTATTTACTAAGTGAGTGAAAAAAATAACTGGAAAAAAAAGGAACTGTTCGCACTGTGCTCCCCGACACGGCGGGAATTTACCCCCGTCTCCCTTACCCCGACCGGCGCCCGGGGACGCGGTACCCGCCGCGTGGGGCGGTGCGGGGGGTCTCCCGCTCCCCCGGGGCCGCTCAGCGCGACCCGCGCCCGGGCTCCCACCCCTCTCCCGGCGTCCCGGCGCAGCAGATGCCCGGCCGGAGCAGCTCCGGGGGGGATGCCCGGGGCCGGGGACCGATGCCCGGGTCGCGGTACTCACAGCGTGGCGGTGCCGTCGGGCAGCAGCCGGGGCTCGGGCGGCACCGGGAGCCCCCCGCCGCTGCAGACCACCCTCCGTCGGGGGGCGGCGGGGCCGCCGGGCGCCTTGGCCCGCTCGGCCGAGCACTTGCAGCCCAGGCTCTGCACCGGGCAGCTCCGCGCCGCCCCCCCGCCGCTCAGCGCCGCCGCCAGCAGCAGCAGCGCCGCCGCCCGCCGCATGGCCCCGGCCCCGGCCCCGGGCCACGGGCTCCGGGCTCCGGCTCCGCGCCCGCCGCCGCCCCGCTCCCCGGGGCGGCTCCGGCGGCGCCGCCTCCCCCCGCTCCGCCGCCGGCCCTGGCGCCTCCCCCGGCCCGCCCCGGCCCGCCCCGGCCCCGGCCCCGCCGACGGCATCGGCTCCGCTCCCCCCCGTGGGAGAGGGATGGAGTCCCCCGTGGGCCGGGGCTGGAGCGGGGGGGAGTCCTGGAAAGCTGGAGCCTGCCTGGGAGAGCTGGAGACACTAAGTCACAGAATGGTTTGGGTTGGAAGGGACCTTAAAGCCCACCCAGTGCCACCCCCTGCCCTGGGCAGGGACACCTCCCACCAGCCCAGGTTGCTCCAAGCCCCGTCCAACCTGGCCTTGAACCCCTCCAGGGATGGGGCAGCCACAGCTTCTCGGGGCAACCTGGGCCAGGGGCTCACCCCCCCTCACAGCCAACAATTTCTTCCCCACATCTCATCTCAGTCTCCCCTCTGTCAGTGTAAAACCCTTCCCCCTCGTCCCATGGCTCCCCTCCCTGCTCCAGAGTCCCTCCCCAGCTTTCCTGGAGCCCCTTTAGGGACTGGCAGGGGCTGGAAGGTCTCCCCGGAGCCTTCTCTTCTCCAGGCTGAACCCCCCCAGCTCTCTCAGCCTGTCCCCACAGCAGAGGGGCTCCAGCCCTCCCAGCATCTCCGGGGCCTCCTCTGGCCCCGCTCCGACAGCTCCGTGTCCTCCTGATGTCCCCAGTGCTGGAGGCAGCGCTGCAGGGGGGTCTCCCAGAGCGGAGCAGAGGGGCAGAATCCCCCCCCTCGCCCTGCTGCCCACACTGCTGGGGATGCAGCCCGGGCTGCAGGGGGTTTCTGGGCTGCCAGCGCACGTTGATGGCTCGTGTTGAGCTTCTCGTCCACCAACACCCCCAAGTCCTTCTCCTCGGGGCTGCTCTCCAGCCATTCTCCGCCCAGCCTGGATTTGCGGTTGGGATTGCCCCAACCCCACCCCAGGACCTTGCACTTGGCCTTGCTGAACTTCATTAAATTCGCATGGACCCACTGCTCAAGCCTGTCCAGGTCTCTCTGGGTCCCGCTTGGTGCAGCGCTGCAGCCCCCATGGAGAGGGGCTGGAGCTCCGTGGGGTCCCACAGGACCAAGAGCTACAGCCCCCACAGCCCAGAGCATCCTCCCGGAGGGAGAGAAGCTCCGGCCCCGCCTGGTCCCGAGCTGGACCCCTGGGCATCGGCGGGGCAGGGATGGAGCCCTGCGTGGTCCGGAGCACACGCGGTCCATATGGGCCATGATGTGACACCTCACTGTGGCATCCCAGCTGTGACAAGCACAGCGTGCTGTGACAGGGTGGTGGCACACACATGCCCCCACCAGCCCTCCTGCACGGGGGTCTCTGTGGCCCCCCACCGCCTGCCAGGACCCTGGGACCCCTCGCCATGGAGGAACCCCCTGCACAAAGTCACACAGTTGACTCCACGGTCGCTCTGCTCCGTTCCCCTCCTGGCCCCCACCCCACAGTTAACACTCCTCCCTTCTTGTCTTCTCTATTTGCTTCACTGCTTTTCACACTAAGTTCAATATTTTCCTTTCCGCTCCCCCCTCCCACGTCCCCGCTGCCTCTCGCGCTGCCCCTGTCCCTTTCTCCCCCCGGGGCTTGGCTTCTCCGAGGCCATGGCTTGCTGCAGCGTCAAATCAAAAGGGATCAAAAGCCGGCAATGAAGTCTCCAGGACCCCGCGCCAGGCAGCAGAGGAAGAGGGTCATGGAAGGAGGACAAGAGACAGCGCTGGGAATGCGGTTTCTCTCCAGGACCAATAGTTCCTGGAGGGGAATAGAAATTGACTCCTTTCTCCAAATAAATACATCTTGCTGCGGCGGTGGGCGTCGGAAGGAGGAGATACTCATCAGCACACGCTCCCAAGCTGTTCCCACATGCGCTTTGGTTTGGGAGCGTAAGCAGCGCAGGGGCCCACGCGGCTCGTTAGCCACTTCCCCAGCAGCGGCCTCGTCTCTCCACGCTCTTCCCTGCCTGCGCCCTCGCTGCCTCCTGCTGGGCAGGGACAAGGACCGTGGCCCCAAGGGCTCTTCATGGCCAGTCGCACCCCCCACAGACCTCCCCAGGTCCCCGGGGAGTCAGCCGTCAGACCCCAGAGCCCTGGAGACCAGCATCATCTTGTCAGTAAAAAACCAACAATCAACAGTGTATCCACATCTTCCCTGCTCCCCCACCTCCGCCTTTTTTTTTTCCTCCCCTTTTTTCCGCTGAGCAAAATTTCCATGGCAGGAATTACCCTCCCGTGCTCAGCGCCGCAGGATGCTGGTCCCAGATCCTGCTGCTGAAGCTGGAAGAGCAACAGGAAACCGCTCGTGTCCAGTATCCTGTGAGATAGATCCTGCGAGCGGCCGCACAGCACAAAAACCTCCCCAAAACCCCAACCGGTGAGCTCTGCCTCCCGCTGTAAACATTGCGGAAAGCAAGAGGGGTCTCCCCTCCTCCTTCTGGAGGAGATGAGCCTGCGGGCTGGAGCTCGCTGCTGGCCCCGGCTGTCCCCACCGACAGGGAGAGGGGGCTGTTCGTCCGGCGTCCGATTTAGGCACTAGGCACCCGCAGCACAGCAAACCCTGCACCAAACAGGGGAATCCCCAAACGCCGCGGCGCACGGGGCTCAGCCACCTCCCTTCGCTGGATCGAGCCCTAAATTGAGAAATCCAAGCAGCCCAGCGCTTGCGAGGACCCTGGGAGCCGCCGTGCCCGTCAGCGCAAGAGCTGGCAGCAAGACACGCGGGGCTGACCCTGATCCAAACCGCAGCCCCTGCCCCTCTCCTTCCCCTTCCTCGGGGCAGCAGCTCCACAACCAGGACAGAAGGGCCCTGGGAAACCCCAAGAGCTGCCCGTGTGCGGAGAGGAACGGGGCTTGGCGTGGATCTCAGGCCCTGGAGGATGTTGGTCTGTGCTGGCAGCATCCAAGGGCAATCCGAGCTCTGGAGTTGCCTCCACGACACATTGAAGCAATCAAGCCACTGTGCGTGGTCTTCAGAATCTCAATCTCCTATAAAATTACCTCCAAGAACAGTCAAAACCTTGTCCAAGTTAGTAACAAATGTGAAATACCTGGCCCCAGCCCCGCTGTGAGGAGAGGAGCTCAAGCAACACTTCCCACACGCTTTGAGCCCGGCGGAGTTCGGGTTCTTTCAACTACTTCCAAGCCCCGCTCCGAGCTTTCCCAGCCCCGACCCCTCCCGGTGCCTCCTGCCCGGGAGACAACAAGGCAACCTGTCTGAAACTCCATGGCCACGGCCGTGCCGGTGCCGGGTGCCAAATCCCCCTGCCCCTCGCTCCCGTTCAAAGGTAAAACCACTCCGTAACCACGGCAGGGCACAGGGAAAGACAAGCAGCGCAGGACTCTCTAAATTCCTTTCACTGGGATCCAATAAAAACCTTGGCAGTTGCCGGCCTTCCTGCCGGAAACCTGATATCCCAGAAATAAACACTCTTCCCACTTTGAAGGGTTGCAGCGGGCTCGGGGCGAGGCCGCCCCCGGCTCTCACCTGCCCGCAGCATCCCCGGAACAGGGCAGGGAACTGAGCCAAGGACAGGGAACTGCTGGGGAGGGGACAGCAAAGGGCCACCAAGATGCTGAGGGGACTGGAACATCTCTCTGATGGAGAAAGGCTGAGGGATTTGGGGCTCTTCAGTCTGGAAAAAAGACGACTGAGGGGGGATCTTATCAACGCTGATAAACACTTCAAGGGGGGTGTCAGGAGGACGGGGCCAGGCTCTTCTCAGTGGTGCCCAGGGACAGGACAAGGGGCAACGGGCACAAACTTGACCATGGGAAGTTCCATCTCAAGACGAGGAGGAACTTCTTTCCTGTGAGGGTGGCAGAGCCCTGGCACAGGCTGCCCAGAGAGGTGGGGGAGTCTCCGTCTCTGGAGACATCCCAACCCCGCCTGGACACGTTCCTGTGCCCCCTGCTCTGGGTGACCCTGCTCTGGCAGGGGGTGGGACTGGGTGATCTCCAGAGGTCCCCTTCCCACCCCGGCCATTCTGTGATTCTGTGACCCAAATATCTTGATTTTCTCATGGAAGCCGAGCAGCCTGCACCTGCCCACAGACGACGGGGTGCCGGGCACGGGGACCAAGCCTGGCTATGGCACCCAGTGTCACCAAGACGCTTTCGTGTCCCTTCAGTCCCTCCCCGCTCGCAGAGCCGGGCTCAGACCCACCACCTCCCTGCACATCGATTTGTCAGGGAGGCCACGCTCGGCTCCAGACTCTTCCCAACACAAAGGATATTATCTGATAAAAAATAAGTCAAGCCTGGCTTTGTGGAGGAAGGGGAGGGAACGACGCCTGGACTCAGCAGCTTCCCAAAGCGCCTCTCACAGGAGGGGCTGCTGCTCCAGCACCGGAGCTTCCCTGAGGATGAGGATGGCCTCAGGTGGCCAGCCCATCTCCCCAGGAGCCAGGAAAGGAGAATCATGGAATCATAGCATCCTCTAGGTTGGAAAAAGACCTGTAAAATCATCAAGACCAACCGTTAAACCCAACACTGCCACGTTACCACTAAGCCATGTCCCTCAGCACCACGTCTGCCTGTCTGTCAGACACCCCCAGGGGTGGCAACTCCACCACTGCCCTGGGCAGCCCATTCCAGTGCTTGACAACCCTTTTAGAGAAGAAATTTCTCCTAATATCCATCCTAAACCTCCCCTGGCACAACTTGCAGCTGTTTCCTCTTGTCCCATCGCCTGTTCCTTGGGCGAAGAGCCCGACCCCCCCCGGCTCCCCCCTCCTTTCAGGGAGCTGCAGAGAGCGAGAAGGTCTCCCCTCAGCCTCCTTCTCTCCAGGCTGAACACCCCCAGCTCCCTCAGCCGCTCCCTGTAAGCTCTCCAGCCCCTTCCCCCTGTGCTCCAGACCCCTCACCAGCTCCGTGTCCCTTCTCTGGCCACGCTCCAACACCTCAAGGTCTTTCTTGCCATGAGGGGCCCAAAACTGGACACAGCACTCGAGGTGGACCCTCACCAGTGCTGAGCACAGGGGGACGATCACTTCCAAAGCAGCGGCACATCACTCCATCCAGTAAAACTGAGAGTTTTGTTCCTTTAGAGGCAGGCAAGTCTGCCCACGGATGCTCCCCAAGCCCTGGGAAGAGTTTTTCCCTCCATAACACATGTGAAGTTCTGCTCTGCATGCCGGCACGGCTCAGGGGGGTCAGCCTGGCCAGCCCCCCTCCAGGGGACAGCATGGAAACACGGGTCACCTCAGGGGACAGCTGGGGAACCCAGGGCCATGCCTTTGCCGCGGGAGGTGACGGCGCCTGCGCCATCGGCCATCAGCAAGGGCTGCAAGTCACAAGGGAGGAGTCATCCCTCTGGCCGCAAAACAAGCCTTCGTCTGCTGGCCGCATTCCTCCCAGGCAAATATTGACAGTGACATTGCCCCGAGGAGCGGGGAGCGGGAGCACTGCTGCTTCAATAAACCGGCCAAGTGCTTTTAATAGATGTAAATAAAGCTGTGTTGCAGGGGGCCGAGGTGCCCGAGCGGGGAGTGGTTCATTAAGAGGCCAGGGCGCCTTTCATCTCCGGCTCGTTGGCTCCACTCCAGTGACCAACAGATCCCATCTGCCGGGTGACCTCCGCTGAAGGAGTGGGTGGTCTGCGCCCCGCTCCCCCTGGGCAGGTGTCCAGCGTCACCGACACCGTGGCTCTGCACCATCGGGATGGAGGTGGGCACCTCCAGGAGGAAGGGAAGGTGCCGGTGGGCACTGCCTGTGGCACCAGCTTCGGGGAGGCTCAGTCACGGGAGGAGCACAGCAAAGCTCTCAGGGCACAACGTGGCCAGAAGAAGCCAGTTGGAAGCAGGACGGGCGAGAGAAACAGCTGCAGAGCAAGGAAGCAGAAGCTCACGCTGCTCCTTTCTCCTCTCCAGCGCCTTGTCACAGCCCAACCCTGGCCGCTGCAGCTGGCACTGCCGTTGAGGCACAGCACCCAAACTGCTCCCCAAACTGCTCCCCGCAGGCACCTGCATGGCCCGGACACTGCTCGGCTGGAGATGAGAGGTGTCCCACAGCCGAGAGCATCCCCAGGCCCACGGCTCTCCAAAGCCATCGAGACACACAGCTCCACCATGGTCTCACGTAGAAGGCCACCACCAAAGCCGATGGAGCCCTAAACGTTTTAGCAGGCAGTACGCTGGCAGATCAGAAAACCAGAAGACCGCACGCTTTCGTGAGCCAGTCTGCTGCTTAAATACCACTGTTCCAGGGCGCACGGAAGCCAGGACAAGCCTTGCCCTGCCCCACAGCCACCCCTGCACACTCACCGCCCAGTTCACACCATTTACTAACCTCATTAAGCTTGGCTAGCGTCCAGTTTCAACTCAGGAAATAAGCACAAAATGCCTGAGAGAGGAAAAGCAAGAGGGGACGTGAGCCACGGCGTAAGACAATTCTCAATGTAAACCCACCCCGCTGTTCTGTGCTCGATTAGAAAGAACCGTGGCAGCGCAGCTGGTTCTGGAGCCACAGGCTGGTGGGAAAGGGCCGTCAGCAAGGGGCTAGCAGAGAGGGGGTCCCCGATCACCCCCCGGCTCAGAACTGCCTGCTCCAGGGCTGGGCTAGCTCTGTAAGCTCAGGTAGCCCATTGCTTTAATTCCTTGTTTGCTCCAGCCAACATTTTACAAGTAGCAGACAAACACTGCAGGGACACGGGCTGTCTTTGCAGGTTGGAATCAAATTCAGATAGAACAGGTGTCCTGAGTTTGCTCTGTAAAATAAACGCAAGGCTTTTAGCATTGTGAAATTTGCAAACAGGAGGATCTCTGGTCAGTGTGTGGTGCTGAAGTTCTGGCAAGAGAGAGGTGGAAGAGGAAGGGATTCACTTTAACCACGAGCTGGGAAATAAATAGTTATTTTTGAGACTCGTTGATCCGTACCTGTCGCTGTTGTCTCTCCTCCGGTGGCCCAGAAGCACTGCCCCGGGCCTGGGGAGCAGTGCCACCCAGAGGGCTTCTCCAGAAACAGCTCACGCCGTCTGACATCTCGCCCAACTCGGCAGCTATTTTTTTTCCCCTTTCTGATCAAAGAAAGCGTCACTTTCTTTGCCAGCTCCGCTTCAGCTGTCTTTCAAACCACCCTCCTCCCTCCATCCCGAGACAAGTACGTCTCGCTCAACAGCAGCTCCAGGTTTGGGAAATAGCTTCAACGACAACTCAGGGCATTTATTCACAACACTGGAACATAAAAATAACATCTTTAATAGCTTTATAGTTGGCACAGATGGTATTAAAATTCACTACTTTTTATTAATAGACTATGAAACACCACATGGTGCAGGCCGCGCAGGGCAGCTCAGACTGCATGTTGCTTCTAAACCATGTAGCTATGACAGGTTGGTGTTAGAGTTGACTCTTTTCATTTACATTCATCATTTATAGTCAGAGAGTAAAACCAACAGCTAGATTTAACCACACGCACACAGAGAAAAGCCTGGGAGGGATGTTTCTGCTGGCAACTGCTGCCTCCTCCTCCTAGCAGCACACAAAAGCCCAAAAACGCAGTTGTAACACAGGTTACAAGAGACTTGTCATTGGTCAAATAGCACATGCCGTAACGCAGGAGCTTCTGCTCACACCTGAATCAAACAGCTACTGCAGGGCAAGAGTCCTTTCCCTCTTCCAGGAGAAGTGAAGGCTAGACCGGCGCTTAAGATATTAAGACATCGCCTAGAAGCTCCGCCAGTGGCAACAGGATTTTTTTTCAGGAACCTAGAACACAGTGGAACAGTAACACCTTATTTTCCGGATTACTTTTCCCAAAGGGCCTCTAGCAAACCTCACTGCTGCCCTGTGAGACAAGCAAGTATTATAATCCTCATACAGATGTGGGCGGGATGGTGGAACCACCAAACGGTCGAGTGACTTGCCTTGGGAAGCAACAGCAAGCTGATGGTAGAGCAGGGACCTTGCAGAAAAGCCCCAAAAAGAACTTACAGCGTCAAGAATTACTACGCAGAATGAAAATAACTCCCAACAACACTTCACAAAAGGGGAAAGTTGAAAACATCCCAGAAGATCTGAGCAGACACAGAACCAATGGGGAAAGTGAGCAGTGTCAGCCTGAAAAGGACAAATACAAACTTCAGCCGAAAGGACACTCCCACCCTTGCGATCTGCATCCAAACCATTAGGCCACGAACTCATGCTGGCGACTGTGCTCCTTATCCAGCCTCTTGTGCTTGTTATTCGTCCTCTTTCTAAGTGGACACAGCCTCTCCAGTGTCACAGTGCGTCTCTATCACAGTTTCTACATAAGCATCCCCTCAGCAGTGATCGCGTGCAAAACTTTTAATTGGGGAAACATTTATAGGTCTCTGGCAAGATTATAACTTGTTTAATGAAGAATTTAGTCCTCAGTGAAAACACAATCGCCACCACTGCTGCAGATACATCTTGCTCATTAGCAACTCCATCCTGACAAATATTTAGTTTGTTCAAGCTAATAATCCAAAAGTCACTGTTCTTAATGATCCTGAAGGAGCCAATATACCACAGTCACTTTCAACCATAAATTTTCTTATCATTTGTTGGTTATAAACATTTCCAGTTTCTATGGGTACTCTATAATCACAATAAATTATGAGGCATTTCTGGCCTTTGTTCTGTTATGAGGAATTCCCTCTCACCATCACGATTGGGTGCCGACACGGAGGGAGGTAAGAATGCATAGTGAGGTCTCCCATCATCTGTCCTCTGTCGAGGCCACTTTTTTTTCCACCTAATGACCCTGCACTGTCAAGGTCTCCGTTTCGCCTTTAGTTTCAGCAGGGGCCTTGCCACCAACTGCTTTGTTGGAATAATCTCGCTCTCCAAAAATAGTGCTTCCAATCCTGACGTTTGTGGATCCAACCTCTATCTACAAAGAGAGAGAAGGGAGGAGTTCAGGGCCTGGCTGCCACCCACACCTGCCAACGCAGTCTGTACCAACCTCGACACTCCCCGTGTCACAGAAGGACAGTTCCCCACGTACCCGCCACCCGCAGCTACAGCTAGGGTCCGTTTTCATCCCCAGAACTCTATCCCAGCACCAGGAAAGCACGACTTACTGCGTGCTGGAAGTCTGTGGACATGCCCATGCTCAGCTCCACCTTCTCAATGGGGAGATTCAGCTTTTCACACACTTCCTGCCGCAAAGATAACAGCATCTAGAAGGGAGGAGGAAAGAAGAGAGCATCACACATCTGACAGCCACGCCAGCTCAGTTTCAGGGTTTCACAGATCATGATTTCTGCCTTTCTTTGAAGTCTCCTTCCCACAGAATGTGCAACTCCCGCTCTTCCTACTGAAGCTTGCTCTGCAGCGCTGTAGTAACGCCTGGAGATTTCCCACTACAGGCTACGTTACTGACAACACGCGTACTTACAAGCCTACACATCTCCTGAAGACATCCAATTATCACACCAGCACGACAGATGAGGAACGCAGACCCAGTTCCTCTGCCTGATGCAGCCCTGTGCAGACAGTGCACAAAGGAAGGCTGAAACCTCATCTGAAAGCAGGCCCAGAGGATCCCGGACAGTAATTGCTGCACAAGGTGCCCCTGCCGATGTCCTGGCTTCAGCTTCAGAGAAGGGATGGGACCGAATACACCTGGGCACTGGCCGCTGCAGAAATGAGCCTAACACCTGCACTAATACTGACACTTCAGAGACCTGTGCTACTCTGAACAAGGTCTTTCTATTGACAATCTACAGTCAGACTTACAGCTTGACTGTGTGCTGGTTTGGCTGGGACAGACAACAGACTGTAACGGGAAGCCAGCCAACAGTTCACGTTTTCTCCTAGAAAATCTTACCTGGAAGTCAGGGTTTGGCCCCTTGCTAAGGTCATGCCCGATGCTGCCAATCGTCATCAGCCCCACAAATTCCAGGCTCGGACACTTGTTGATGACATGCTCCACAGCAGCTGTGGTGTCTCCGGGAGGAAGGCCATGCTTACCTGGCAAGAAGTGGGGAGATTTGTGCCAAGCTCTGCCAGAGACCTCCCCTCTCCACAGCCAGGCAGAAGCCAACAGATGAGCAAGTTTCTTCTTAGCTTAGAGAAACTCTTTAAAAGCACAAACCCACCCATCCCATTCAGGTTGTTCCATTCAAGTCAGCAGGACAAACCTGCATAACATCAGAAAAAAACACTTACTGTCTTCTCCACTCGTGTTAACTTGCACCATAACCTTCAGCTTCTGAGATGACCCTTTTTTCTGCCACAAGCTGTTGACTCTGTCTGCCAGTTTCACAGAATCCACCGTTTCCAACATGAACAGGTTCGGGACAGCTGGGCAGAAAACACAGGCTGAGGGCAACTCTGCCGGCACAGAAATTTTTGTACCTACAGCTCAGCTCACTCACAGAGACAGGCACTGGTGAGCTAATGTACACAAGGTTGTTGTTATTTGAATGTTGGAAGACTATTGCCCAC
Organism: Fratercula arctica; assembly: GCA_947846985.1. Lineage (NCBI taxonomy): Eukaryota > Metazoa > Chordata > Aves > Charadriiformes > Alcidae > Fratercula > Fratercula arctica. The sequence continues at coordinate 2,643,586 of CANTUZ010000023.1, forward strand.
AGGGTCACTGCACATAAAATTAAATAGGGTTTACCGATCAACTTGTTGACGTTACTTTTCTGCAGATGGCCAATAAAATGCCACTTAATCTCCGGACAAGAGGACAGAATCTGAAAGCAGAGAGGAACAGTCACGCTTGAATGACAATTCCCTCTTCCCACACACAGTACTTAAGTCTTGGTTTGCCCACAAACAAAATACCAGACGCCCAATCTTCTTTTTTTGTTTACCCTGAAAGACACAGCTCGGGCAGTGCTTGCGGTGTGTACTGAGATTGCTTCACAGTCTGGAGAGGAACAGGGCTGTGGCTGCAGAGCATTACTCAGTGAATAAGGAAGGCAAAGCTCTTTTGTAACTGACAGTCACAAAATGAGATTTTACCCAAACTGAGTGTTACCGTTTTTTTAAATGAGGACTGTGCATCTCCTACAGCAGAAAGCACAAAAGGTAAAGCATTGTTCACACAAATACTTTATGACTAAGGCGCATGTATTCACAGAATCCTCTGGAGCCAGCAAGGCAAGGAGGGGGACGGGGGCAGAGGCAATGAGCTAAGAATAACCCCAACGTTTATCTGAAATGACAACGATCAAACAGCCTCCATCACCAAATCCCTAATGAAAAACAGGTCTTTTGCCGTACAGCTCTCAGGACACAGCTATACAGGGAGAGAGAATATATAAGGAACTGCATACTTACTCTGGAGTCTGACGCCTTTTCTAGCAACTCTTGAACCTAAGAGAATTGAAGACAATCTCTTGTTAAAACCATCCCAGACGTGCCAGCACCATAAGAACGGGGTCTCTGATCCTGGGACCAACAATGTGCCTCAAATACAAGCCCAGGAGCACGATGCTATAAACAAGCCTAGCTCCACACGCACTGGGCTGCCTGGCACCTGCCTTTGGCGCGGGGGCCCACTGGCAGCCCCACGGGGCCCAGACAACTCACGTAGTTCTCCCCGAAGCTGCGCTGCCCGTGGCTGTAGGCGTCGATCACCATCTCTGCTGGCTTCGTCTTGCTGACGGCCACCAGCCGCGGCTGCACGGCCGGGAGCCCCTGCAGAAATACCGAGGGTGAGTGGGACACTCGGGGGAGGCTCCAACCTGCCCCACGCTCTCCCCAGTGTCCTGTAGCACCCAGCCTGGCCCCCCGGCCCCACCTCAGGTCACCCCACACCCTGGGGCTGCCATGGGAGGTGGTGAGGGCAGCCTCCACGGTGATGGGGAGCCCGTCCCTGTCGGGGGGCTGGCTCTAGTAGGGGAGGCCTACCTCTAAGGACAACGACAGGGTCCTGGATTCTTTGCTGGGGGGAACAGGCACCCACCTCCACGGTGGGCCCGTCTCTGTGGTGATGGGGGGGCTGTCTCCATGGTGACGGAGGACCTGCCCTCACGATGCGGGGCCTGTCTCTATGGTGACGGAGGACCTGCCGCCATGGCGAGCGGGCCTACCCCGGCGGGGTAAGGGTTCCCTCCCTCCCGCCGCGACCCCGGTCCCTCCGCCGCGACCCCGGCACCGCCGGCCCTCACCTGCGGCCTCCTCGCCGCCGCCTGCTGCACCTGCTCGGTGACAGCCCGCAGCGCCGGGCCGAGGCCGTCCCCGGCGGCCATGCCGGCTCTCCACATCCCCGGCCGGCCCCGCCGCCCTCACTTCCGCCACACACACACACACAGGCGCGCGCGCGCGTCGCTCCTCCCCGCCGGCCAATGGGAACACACCGCCGCGCACCGCCGGCCAATGGCAGAGGCGGGGCGGGGAACTGGGGGCGGCGGCGCCATGTTGGGAAGGTCGGCGGGCGCCATGGCGGCAGCGCGGAGGGCAGAGCGCAGGCCCGGCCGCCGGGCCCGGGGCCGCCCCGAGCTCCTGAGGGGAAAGGCTGGACTGCGGGGCCTGGCTGGGGCTGCCTGCCTTTGCTCGGGTGCGAGGAAGGCATTTCCAGAAACCCTAGGCCCTCACGACTGGAGAGAAAACCCAGCAACCTGGTCGGTTCAACGAGCGAGGACAAGAAAACCCACACCCCACCCTCAAAAAAAATTCACATTTTTCCCAGCCCTGTGAAGAGCAGTCTCGCTAGGGTGTAAATTTCAGAAAGAAACCTCCATAAAAAGCAAGGCAGGCAACAGCACTTTCTCAGCAGGCCCCGCTGGAGCTGTGAAGGCCGGGTGGCCGCACCGGGAGGGACCCCACCACACACCCACCGCAGCCAGGGAGGCCCCGGCGCCGCGGACAATGCCAGCTTTTATCGAGGCAAGTGGGACGGAAAGAATGGGAGACCACCAGCTGGAACCCATTAGCTAAAATATTTGCCTTAACACGCAGAACTTACTCTCCCTTCCTGTATTATGAGCAATGGTGGTATTTACACAGCTGTTTAGAAATAGCCAGAAGGTTCCTGCCCTTTGTCTGGCAAAACATGACAATGATTTTCTGCAAACTGTACCAAATCCTAGATACTTGCCACTGAAGTCTCCGTTACCGTATTTTTCACCAATTTGAGCCAAAAGATGCTTGCGGCAGCCAACACAGACACCTCTGCTCCTCTTCTTCAGCCGGAACTCCGCTTTCCTCTCTCCTGCCCGCTGGGAAGGCAGAACTGGCAGCATGCAGCGGTACAGGCGCGCTCCTGCCGCCACAGCACCCATCTGCAGCACCCCGCAGCTCCACACGCTCCCCCTGGAGCAGCAGCAGCCTTGGTGTCACCCCAGTAAACCTTCCCCTGCAAATATACCTACACCTTGTGTTAAAGGTTATCCATTAAAAGAAAAAAAAGAAGACCAATATTAAAATTGAAGGCCATTTTATTGTCATAGCAAATACCAAAATAAAAAGGCTTTTAATTCAATACATAAGAAGATCAAAGACCATACTGGTAAAGCATTACCATGCTCCCACCAGCAATTCTTGGGTATCAGCAGTGCCACAAACCTGTACTTTGTTTGTTACACAGAGTGGTTTCAAAAATTCCGATCTTCATTTCAAGATTTCAGATTATGGAAATTGGGACAAAATGCCAGTTAAAGAGATAGACAGAATAAAGATTTACATGTAGTGACAGATCTACTCTGGAAAACTAAGGAAATTATACATAGAATAAAGAGACCTGAATGAAAAAGCAACAGTGGGTTTTGGCTTGTGAAGACTGGTATGATTTCGACTTTGTTTTTGCCTTTTTACTGTTATTACAATTTAAGTTACAGAATACTTCAGCAGTAATGTTTTCAATTAAAAAAAAAAAATCATTAAGACCTATTTATTCCAAACTACTGTCTTACCATGAAGTCATACAAAGACATACTTGATAATACCTTTTTGGCTTATTTGGGTGTCTTCATTAGTGAAAAATACTTGCGTAAAAAGTAGGTTTTAGTTACTAGTTGAAACCTCTAACATCAATGTAAAACAATCACAAATGAGATCATCCTCAAAGGTTTAGATACTATTACCTCTTTCCTAAGTTTCTGCTACTCCCTGTTCATAATCTTCCTGCAGAGACCCATTTATAAGAGTCAGTAATATTACAGCTTACCTATTGATGCAATTTTTTGACGGCTGTGTCATCTAATGTAGTGCATAGGTCTGGAGATGGAACTTCCCTTAGCTCCTATTTTCCAACAAATATAAAGACGTCACATAGTTTCTGCTGGAGAAAAGTCCCATCTCCTGACATTTAGCTTTTATTTTGCATTTTCATTATGAATAGTCACTCTGCTAACAGGGAAAAGAAAACTGAAGTAAAAATACTGGAACCAGCAGCTGAAATTCATCAGATTTCTATCTTAGTGTGATTGCCTTATTAAAAAGACTAATGCGTATTTAAAACACTGAAGAGTGAGACCAAGTGTAGTAGGTAGCAAGCCTTTAGGGCACAAGATTGTAAATGCAATAGGCTGGTCTCTGACAACTAAGTTAGCACTTACACTGGCATCATCTCATATTAGTATGTTGGCCGCAAATTATAACAGCAATTAATAAACAGGCTCTTCTGCCAAGTGGCAGATGGATTAGGTGGAGAAAAAAAAAAAAATGTTCTCTCTAGGCCTGAACTTTTGTCTTTAACACCCCCTCAAGTTTTGCACGACTGTAAAACAAAACCCTATTGCCTGTTTGCATCTGGTATGTGAAGTTTTCTGAAATGAAAGGTACATCATATAGCATTGTTCTGAGTAAAAAAGGAAAATTTATCTTTGGACAGCCCAGAGATTCTTTTCTTTGCCCTGTGGCTTTTCAGTGTGATGTTTTATGTCCTTTGCTACTAGGAAAGCTTCCTTTCGCAAGGTCTATTCAGAAAAAAAAGCCAACCAAAACCAACAGTAACTTGGTTCCATTAATTTCAGTATACCTGAATGTCCTCTTTCTAATAAGACACTGTAAACACTGAAATCCAGTTGGTCTTGCAGAGACAGGTAACGTACTGTAATGACCATGGGACTAGTCATTCAAGCAGTTACTCGCCAGCAAGGCCCTTTGCGAAGTCAGGGTCCCTGAGACAAAAATTCTTTTCTCCCTAGTTTTTCTAACTGTGACAAGTACCATGCTTGCAGTCTGGTTTCACTGAAAATCAAGTCCAATTATCCACCGGCAGGACACTGCCTCCATCAACCCACCCACAGCCCTCGCCTAGCAGCTAAACTGCTGGGAAAGGCCTCAAAACACAGACTCCCCTTCGCCCTCCCCCAATATGACAAATGTAAAACTAAGCAGTGTTAAAATGCAGAAAATGAAGAGGTTGGGCCACTACCTGCGTGACACGTGGTCTAAGGCTTAGATCCCCCCTATGGTAACCAGGCAACCTGCAGGATTTCAGCTGAACTTCTGTACCTCACTGTGCACGTGGTCTCAGCTGCCCTACCAAGGCAAAACACGTCGGCTCAGACCTCAGTCGAAGGTAGTTTCGTGCATTTGCTGCAGCCCACGCTCAGGATGGGCCCGAAGCCTGCGCACAGGCTGTTAGACCGTCCCAGCGCCCCACACAATGGGCAGCAACCTGCTGTTTGGACAAGGTCTGGGCCTTCAGGCAGACACGCGTAGTGTATGAAAGTCTAGCACCTTTTTTTAAAAAGGGTTTGAAATAAAGTACTTGAAATTTCCAACAAGAAAAAAACCCCACAAATCAAGTTGTAGCAGCAATTCCCCTCCCTCCAAAACCTCAAAATTTCTTTTCTTCCAACTGCTACAAACCACCTCAATCCAAAATTAAGTACCCATCTAAGCTGGCTGCCAAACAGACAGCCTAGCTAGCCTCTCCGGAATAATTTGGTCTACATGTCCACGAGCGGGGAGAGGTGCATCTACAGGACATACTTGGAGATGGCTGCTTAGAAGTTACCAGAAAAAACACCCCATAAATACCAAAGTCTTTGTGTCTCATTGTCATACAAAAGATTGAAAGGATTAAGTCTGATTCATCTCTTTCAGTACAGGAAAGGGGGAAAACAAAAAGGAACTTCCCAGTTCATTTTTCTTCTGATATAAAACGAATAGAAATCTTTCTTTTCAGTTGGTGTTATGAAGTAGTTTTGTGTCCTCACTGGCTCCTGCCCCATCCTCTTCTTGGATTCCTTCTGCCAGTCCCTCTGCAAATTTGGTCTGGCTTCCTGCATAGTCCATGAACATGTTGGGAATATCTTTGCCAAAATATATCTTGCTGTTTGCTGCGATAGCCTTGTATTTCATCAGCTGCAAGTACTCAGGAGTTAACTTCAGCTGCACAAAAGGAAAACGGATCACCAACAGCTCTGATTCAGTCAAAAGCACATTTCTGTCATGAGCATACGAGGCATCTCCTTTTCCACAAGGCTAGCAGGCATGCTCATCCTCTCTTCAGCTGAAAAGACGGAGTGCCCAGGAAAAGGCTCTCTTTCAGTATGTCTAAGTGAAGCTCTAAATCCCAGTGACTAAATGGCAAAATGAGAAAGTGATGGAAGCAGCTGGGGAAATGTTCAATCCAAATGTACCAGAGATGGAGATGCTCGAAAGCACATAACTCACGGAAAGCCCTTGCAATGCAAGCTACTGGAAAGAAAAATACAACTGGCTTTTTTCCAGAGAGCAGATTGACGAGTCTGTTTCAGAGAGCAGAGCTCATTCGTTCAGGATAATGACATTATAACAGAGAGGATAGAATAACTGGGACATAACTTGTGCACAAACATCCCAGACCTCTGTCCATTCTCACTGACCCTTACAAAACAGAAAGCCTTCCTGCTGGGATGTCCTGGGAACATGCTGTAGGCAATAACAAGCCTGGCAGTTCTAGCCATATAATTTCTCCATTTCTAGGGGGTTTTGTGTTTGTTTTTTTTTTTTTTTTCCTTTTGCAGGATCAAGGCTTTGCCAGGCTAATTATGATTAGTTTGGTGTATAAAATCAGTTCTTTACCTGAAGACTTGTTTACTCTAAGCCTGCCTGTCACTCTAGAGATCTCCCTGCTTTGCTCGCCAGCTTGCAGATTGGAATGAATTGACATTTCTGATTACAACAGCGTGAAAGGGCAACACTGAAACTGATATTCTATCTACAGAGGGAGCCGTGGCCCCATTAGCAGAGCTGTCTCCAGAGATGACCAGATATTTCACATATCCTGACATAAATTTATCTGTCCAGAGAAGAAAATGAATTTGCAAATAAGGATCTAATTGTTTCAGTCTCAATGAAAAGTTTTCTGAGAGGAGATAGCTTTTTTTTTTTGACTTCATGAGACACAACAAGCAAACAATAATCACAGCTGTCTCTTTTGCTGAGTGTTTCTACACAGCCTAATGTAAGGAGCCCTGCTGCAAGGCACAGTGTAAGGAAATAACAATACCTTGTTAGCCTCGGCTACTTTCATAGCAGTGTAGCATTCAGCATCAGCTCTCGCCTTCTCTCTTGCAAGAAATGCAGCATCTGGAAGAAAACACATGCTATCATATTCAGATTTCCAGCCATGTAAGCACCATTTGCAGCTGGAAACTTTTTAAAGTGGCCAGTACCCAATCTAAACTGTATGGGATAAAACAAGGGGAAGAGGGAACAACATGGGAAACCCAGAAATGGGATCTCAATTTACATCTAAAACGCTGCAGGATGATAGCATTAAGTAAATTGCATCTGCAACTGAAGACCTCAAAGCATTTTATAAACATAAGGTTTTTATTACTACCCCTGTCGTGCGGGCTGAGAACACTCTTTCTTCTCTAGCCAGCCACGAACTCTCGTGCTGAAAACACAGCAACTGTTCCACTGAAAAAGCGGTATTTACCCACGACATTTGCACAGGACTCCAAGAACAGCACAGCAGACTGCTCTACAGATGAAGTCTGTGACTGTGAATGCAATTCCCCAGATGGGATTTTGTCTGGGATATTGAGGTTAAGATTCTGGCACGTAGAGGCAGGCGATTTTAACCTTTACAGGCTCTGCCCCTTGGACAGATGTCAGAGAGCTGTTTCTCTGCAATATCAACAATTCTGTAAAGGGTCTAAATCTGCAGATACTGAGATTCCATGGCTCCTAGCAAAGACATTTAAGGAAAGAAACAATTCTCCTTTCTGTACTGCACTGTTTTTTCTTCCCGACTTTTTATCTGTCAAATGATAACTATGCGATATCAGGCCGCCGTGTTAAGGCTAAGATGAGTTTCATCTGCCTGGTTTGATGTGATCTCTTGACATTCCCTCTATGACAGGGAGCCACACAATCGTAATACATGCCAGTCTGGATTTGAGAGCTGCACAGCTGGATAAACCGTTTGTTTACCTATACTAGCAGGGAGTCCTGTGAGCTGCTACACTTAAAAATCATGTAAGCAATTGGACGGTTTGGCCTGCAACTTCCTCTCTTTTGGCTAAAAAGAGTGGTCCCAGAAAAGAAATAATGAGGGAGACGGAATCCTCTGCCAGCACAGAGTTGAACTGAAGGCCTGACACTCAGTGACACACATTTGTAAGAAATAAAAACCATTGTATTTCTGTGAAGAGCTTCTTAATGAGAAGCTGCTGATCTGTAAAACTCTTAATTGGCTCCTCCGTGGCCTTCTGCAGAACCTGACAGGGCCTATAATGAATGTAATTGAAAATCGGGCCTTGCCACTCTGAGCTGGAAACACAGAGCCCTTTCCATGGCCTGGAATTGCCTTGACAGCATCGTATCAGGTGGGTGGGGACATCTTCTTAACTGAACAGCACAACCGCCTAGAAGGACCACCTTGAGAAAGAGTTTCAAGCAGCTCAGCCCGCAAAGAAACATTCCTCTTCCTGCCTCTGGTCAATGCTCGTTCCTAAAAGTAGTTAGCTGCAAAACTAAAGGGGGATGAAAAAGCAAAAATGCAAACTAAACAGAGAGATTACAGATTTACTGGTTACAGCAAAACATTTTCAAAAGAAGCAGCTCCCCCTCCCCTTGTCTCAACCTTCAGGAGTTGGAAGCTTGTAACAAACCCCTGCTGTTGCAGAATGTGTAATAGCCAGACTTTGTTTTCTAAAGATTTCACACTACAAAAAAAACTAAAGCTAAATCTGCGTACCTCTTCTTCCCTCCAAGAAAGAGACAGGTTCTAGAAGAAATCTAAGCAAGAAAAGGATAGAAAGCTTCTGCAACTCTACACTACTGCAGATCATCTAGAGCTGTGGCTGCCCCCACAGTAATGTTTTAGGATGCATTCACTTCTCTGTGAGAGTCTGCAGCCATTATCCAAAACCTAGCACTACTTCTTTTAGGAAGACACCAGCCTGCCATTCCCTTCCTCTGTACTTGTGACAACTGTACTTCCTGCACTCATGTTGTATGAAGAATCACCTAAGAATCTGGAGTCAAGCTTCACTAACATTGTCATTGCCCAAGTATTCCGAATGCCTTCTGCTATCCTGACTGCTCTGCCTTCCTGAAAACTCCACTGCAAAACCGGCTGTGAAATTTTTGGGAGGATCTGCGTATTCAGATACATTTATTCAGAACTGCAGTGCAACACAAGGTACCACACACATGGGCTAAAATTAAAGACTTCAGACCAGTAACTTCACCCCTGTGAATGTCAGCTTGAAGAACAGCCAATACACATACTTCAAGAACTACTTAACTCCATGGCGAACTGCTTCAGGATCTTTAGATAAAACTCACCACAATTCATTTACTTATTGGAAAGCTTGCTCACCTTCAATCTCTGAAATTCGCTTCTCTGTTTCCTTTTCCATCACTTTCTGTCCGTAAGTTATTTCGGCAACTTGTGCAACTTTTTCTGCCTCTGAAATGAAAAAGAACATATCCATGTCATCGTCACACAGTCTTCCTAATGCCAGAAGCAACTTCACCCACGGAAGTCTTCACCACTCCGTTTTGATGGAAATAAACTGCGGGAAGAATTTTCACCCCTCAGAAGGCATCAGTCTACATTTGTGGGCAAAGCTAGAAACCACCTGAAAAAACTCTTTTGAGTTTCTCTGGAAGAGTTTCAGATCAGCAGCACACAGATGCAGCAGAGAGATCACCCAACAGTGAACCAGGCGCATCCCTTCCTGATGTCTGGGTTCTTTTTGCTGTCTACCCCACCACACCCCCCCAGAGTTATTGCCTTCAAGCAAAGACATACAGACCGATGAGGGCTTTCTTCCTTTCTGTCTCCGCTTCCTTCTCCACCACCTTCTGCTTCTGTGCCGCAATCAGCAGCTTTGTCTTCTCGCTCTCCCTAGTGAGCCAGAAGAAGCCAGTTACAAAATGTGAGCTAACCGAAGTGGCGTGACCTACCACATCTCCAGGACAGGCTGTTGGCTTAGTCTTCCTTCGAGCACGTGTTTAGGGCAGGCAGCAATCAGTAAAGTGAGGACACAGACCTGCACACACAGAGCTTTTTTCCTATACCAAAGTGTCTTTTCTTCCCCCTCCGTAGCAGGAATACTCTTCAGCCAAGTCAGTATGAAACACTCTCTGCTACTCTCTGCAGGCTGCCATAATGCCCTTTACAGAAGGCAGGTCACAGACCATACACATCCAAGTTTTTCGGGCTACTGTTAATGAGGAAATTATTTAAACAAAGTAAGAAATGAAAATCCTGTAAAAGCCTTGCCCTCACAGACAGTTATTCTTCTTCATTTGGAAGTATGAAGCTTTGAAATCACCCTTCACTCAATCCAATGGCTCTGTGCATTTTACCTACTAAAGCCTTGTCTATCTTACTGCTTTGTACATACGCTAAGAAGTTTTAAAAGTGTGTACATAAATAAAATACTCTGCTCCCCATCAGGGAAGAGAGATTAGAGTCACGAACAAGTCTCTCTCAACACATATCCTGCTGTATTTATGGCAACAGGCTGATTTGGGATTCTGCCTATCATGACCATACCGCATGTGACTTACCACGATACCAAAAGGCCATATGAAATGCTAGGGAAGCAAAACGGACGAGAGGGATCTTATTCTGGCCTACACAGACTCCGCTGGCAGAGCGCTCCGAGAATATAAGCATTTCTGAATGACCAAGTGCAAGAAAAGGCAGCTGGCTCAGCATTGAAAAGGGATCAGTACGTCAAGTGCTATTAAAGAAAGTTATTTCAAAGATTTGCAAGTCTTCAGCCCATTGAATCAACAGTTTCTCCATCCTAGTCAAACAACAGGATTAGTGGTGGAATCTATCCACCTGCCACTCACTCACACACTCTGGGAGGCCTCTTTAAAATAGGGCCAGTGTCAAGGGGAAGGAGCCCCTGGGCAAATAATTTCTGCGCTCAAGTGTTCAAACTGGAGAAATACCTTCTAACTCAGCAGTGACCCCCCAGCCACTTACAGCGACAGACACGTGCTCATCTGGTGCAGCCTCACCAGACCCTTTCTGAGCGGCAGCACGAGGCTGAGAGCAGGCCTGGCAGAGGGCACTCCGATCGCTGCCTGCTGTGAAAACACATTAATCTGGATGACCGATTCTTTTTGGTAACACAAAGGTGCAAGTCTTAGGCACTTACATGAGCTCATAATTCCTCCGGATTGTTTCAGGGATGTTCGGCTTTGTAACTCGAACTGCCTGGAAAGAGAGACCGAAGAAAACATAGGCAAGCAGCCAACAATCAAAAGCCAAACGGTCCCCGAGGCTGCAGAGGGAGGGGGAGCTAACACCGTGGGCGTGCTCTGCCACACAAAGCTTTCACATGCTGCAGAAATTGTGACCAGGTCCAAACCCCACAGAGCCAACTAGGACTGAATGATCTCCTGACATGACAGGAGATTATAACCCGGGTAAACCAGTACCCAGAATGACACCAAAAGCAACCCAACACATCAAAGCTAAGAGGGGACGGAAAGGATACTGTTCTCATTCCTCAAGTTAAACAAAGTCTGTGTTATAAAGCAATTTTCTAAAAAAGTTTCACAGCTTCGTATTTCCTTTTAGCCCTTCCCCCTCCTTATGGTCTGCACCTTAGACATCTCAAAGTGCAATCCTGATTACCTGTATAATTAATCCAGGGGCCATTGTAGTTAGGTCTTGCTGCAAGGCCAGTTTAAGGTTTTCATCAATCTGATCTGATTGGGGGGAAAAAAAAAGGTAACTAAAAACCCCACAAGGCAGCTTGCTGTCAACACGTACAGAATTAGCTGGAATGGCTCAGATTTCTTATTCCTGGAAAGTAAGCACAAACGTAAGTTTGATGTGGAAGTGCTTGGCTGAGAAAAGCCATCCCTGACCCCAAGGCAGGTTCCCGTCTCTCTCAGCGTGTCAAGCAGCGTTGACCAGTGCCAAACACTGGGGACAGACCACAGGAACATGGAAGGCATAAAATGAAACTCTTTCCAGTTTCCCATAACCCGCAGTTTGGAATCTTTCCCAGCCAGAAGTAGCATCTTTGCGATAACGAATCTGTGCTCTAACCCACTTCCCCATTGGTATCTTCCCAACTAGATCCTAGAGTAACACGGTCCAGCTAAATCCTGACCGATTAGGAACTGTACCTGTGCCAGCAGGAGACAAAGAAAATGGAAAGGCAGAAATGTGAAATGGCTGCATCAGTTATTTTAACAGGCTGCAACAAAATCATCGGTAATGTCTGTTTGGCTCAATGGATAACAGTTAACTCCAGCATAGCTAAGAAATTTTAAGAGGAAACATAAAGCAAAACCCTGCTTCGGTGAAAAGCTCTAAGGACAGCAGTGTTTCCAGTTGGGGCCTGCTGAGAAGCACAAAGGGAAAATAAAAATGTAATGGCCTTGAAAGTGATCACATCGCACTCCTTGATTATTTGCTTTGGTCCCGGTTTAGCTATCTGGAACTCACGCTCATAATGAAGTTCAGCCAGGAGTTTAGGAAACAGCTGTTATCAGTTTCCTGCACCTGCTTGCAGATGCGGGGGCAGAGAATGACGTAAGTCTGCTCCACATGAGCTGTGCCCCATCGCAGAACTCCCGAGCCAGAAAACTTTCAGCTCAAACAAAGAGTTACACGGGAGTTTATACAAGTTCCTTCTGTGCAAATCAGTGGCTTTGAGTCCATTTCAAGCAGTTGTCGTCAGCAGCTGCCGACATCTGGAGACTCCATCAGCAAAGAATCAGTACACCCGCCAGCAGTCCCGTAAAGGAACTGGAGGGGAACCGAGCCCCAGTTCTGCATCTTGCACAGAGGCCTGTCAGAAAGTGGAAAGCCAGGCTTCTTGGACAGCTCAGTTTGAACAGAGAACAGGAGTTTGCAAACACCATGTTCTTTCAGACCCAAATTCTGTCCATTTGGGGTCCAAAACCACCCACAGCAACACTTTGCCCACAATCAGCACTGCTGTAGTGCTGAAACGCTGGAAGGGATTTCTTGTCAGTCCGAAGCCATAAACAAAACACTCAGCACTGGCAGCGACTGGTCTGTGTCTACCAAGAAACCACCACTTTTCTTTAGACAGTCTCTTGCAGTGTGTTCTCTCAGCGTCTGTGCTGTCTGATTTCCCAGCGGCCTGAAGGTCAGCAGGCCCTTGCCAAGCAGCCCTGTTTTCCAGCGCTCGCTCCCAGTGCCTGGGCACTGCAGCCATGCGCATGACACAAAGCTAATCACACCCACAGGCCAGGGAGTGCTGGCTCGTACTTTTCGTAACAGCAGAGAGCAGAAGACTGGCTTTTCCATCTGGACCAGCAAACCCCGTGACTGATTCAACAAGTCACATTTGCTAAACACACAAATAATGGTGCAGAATTACTGCTTCCTCCCCTAAAGCCCTCCGCTACTACGGGCAGGTTTGGATTTTTTGTTACAACATACTGAGGCACTCAGCATGAAAAAATAACAAGGAGTAAATGACGGTAGCTGGTTAACAATCCTGATTCCAAACAGAGCAAGCACTGGATTAATAGGTAAAAGAGCCCATCGCTTGGGGGAAGTGACTTCTGCACCCACAGACCATGCAAATAACCATCAGAAACACCACTCAAGGAGTCACCAACCCAACAGCGAAAGGTCAGAGGGGCAGCTCACCGAAGAGCTCAATGTAGACCTCCTGCAGCGTGTGGACACTGCAGAACTGGTTCAGCTCATGGTGAATCTTGTTGAAGATGAGAGCTTTGTCATAGTCCGCAGTGTAGTTCTTCACTATGTCATAGACTACAAAAGAAGAGGAGAAACCGGAGGGGTGTCTTGGGTTGGGCTGAGCGCTTGCAGTGAAAAGCTTATGGCTCAGTCACAACAAGAGTTGCAGAGCCAATCTGAAATGAGGAATCCACCCACAAGAGAAGCCTGCACCACAAACAAATAGTTTGTTCAGGGGAATTTTATTTATCGCTAGCATTTCACAACACTAACTGATATTCCGTCACATGCTTTGTAAACAGAAGGACATCTAACTAATAACAGCCTTCTATCTGCAAATATGCATGGGTTGTGTCTGAGCTGCAGAATACACACTGGGTGGTCTACACACAACAAGGGAAGGGCAGCTGGCATAGAACAGAGGTGTCCAAGCAGGCCACCAGTGAGCTAGGCAGTTATACCACACTTGTAACCAACAGAATGTTAAAAAACCAAAGAATTTGAAAAAAAGGTCATTCTCCTTGGGCCTCAGAGGCAGCTCACAGCCAACCTGTCTCCCCTACCTCTGGCACACCTCATTATTCCAATCAACAGGTCTTCACTGAAGCATAAAGCCCAGTGGGGCTGTAATAATACAAATGATAAAAGCAATAATTGGTATTGGGTATTAGTGAAGCAGCTAGCAGCACAGAACAAGTACGTAGAAGAAATAAGAAACACATAAAATGTCTGGGAGAGCTGGTTCAAAGTTTCCACCCAGTAAGGATGGGGCTTTACAAGGTACACAGGGGAATGCCAGGGTACGCCCCAGCTCCAAATCAAAGCCCAGCCACGCACAACCCTTTCACCTCATCTCACATGAGCAGGAGCACCAACAACCCCGGACTGCAGGTCACAGGGGAAGAACCCACCTGCACTCTGGATGAGGAAATTCACCACCTCAATTCTGTCAAAATAAATCATCACTCCTCCACTGCAAAAGGAAGAAAAAGATTTTTAAAAAATGAAGTTTGCTGGAGGCCTGTGGAGCCGGGCAGCTCTGAGTGGAGGACACTCCCCTCTAGTGGGCTGAGCATGGGTCCCACACCGGGCTGCGAAGCACGGCTGCGGCACTCTGGTAACCCCCCTGCTCGCACCAGGCTCCTGGCTTCAATTACACGTGTCTCCAGAAACTGGATCATGGAACGTGGGCCCAGGCTTGGAAAACCCAGTGCAGACCCTGAGGACGGGTGCACATATACCACCCCAGCAGGGCTCATCAGCATGGGCAGCGCCTCACAGGGCCTTTCACCAATTTTGAGAGGGGTGGGTGGGAAATCCCCCCCGTGAAAACAAATGTACACGTTTTAAAGCAGGCTAGGGCAAGCAGTGGGGGAAAAGGGAAAGGACTGAAAGGTTTCTAGCAGAAATGAAGGACTGGGGGGGTGGTAATAGCTGAGCTGAACACCTCACCTGGTACCACAAGGGACATTTTTCACCTCATCTGTCTGCAGCGTGGTCTGAAGAGGCATTTAAGAAAAGAGGCTTAAGAGACAGGCTTTTCCCTGCGCAAATCCTCGGTGCTTACCAGCCTCCGAGCCAGCCACCGGTCTCCGCCCGCGCCTCCCCCTCGTACCCCCCGGGGAAACCGCTAAAAGCAGGCGCCCGACCTGCCTTGCCCGGTCCCTGGTCCCCACAGCCGCTTCTCCCCCGGTACCGGCCACAAGCACACGCCCCCCGAACCCCGGCCTTTACCACACCGGCCCTCGCCCCGCCGCGCCAGACCCGCCCCCCCCCCCCGGCCGCAGGACCACACACCCCCCCTTCCCGACGGGCGGCGGCCCGGCAGCACCTGCACCGACTTGTAGGACGTGATGAAGGGCAGCATGAGGTGGAAGCCGGGCCCGCTGGTGGAGGTCAGCAAGGCCCCGCCGCTGCGGAAGGAAAGAGAGGCCCGTGAGAGGGGGCGGCCTGACGGGGGGCCCGCCGGAGCGGGGGCAGGCCGCGGGCCCCACCTCACCGGTAATAGACGCCGATGTGGCCCTCCTCGATCTTGTGGATAGCGGAGAGGAAGGCGGCGGCGAGGAAGCTGAGGGAGAGCGCCGCGATGGCGCCCAGCTGGGCCATGCCCGGGGCTGGCGGCGGCGGCGGCGGCGGCGCCTCTCCCGGGCGGCGCCGCCCTGACGTCATCACCGCGCGACCGCCCCCTTCCGCCGCGGCGGCGCCCCGCCAGGGGGCGGTGGAGGTGCGGCAGCCGGAGGTCCGCGTGTTCGAGACCCGCCAGTGCCACTCCTCCGCCAGTTTTTGGGGGGCCCCGCACCCCCGGGGCCCCTCTCCGAGGTTGGGGCGGGAGGAGAGCGGGAAGACGACATAGCGGAGTGCTCTGGGTGGCATTGAGCCCGGGGAGGCACCCGCAGACGGTTCTCCCCTGCACTGACCTCTGGCTCGCGCGTGGGGGCCGCCACTGGCCCCCCATGGCCAGTGGGGTGGGCTTGGACACAGCCCCCCACCACCGACCCCCCCGGTCCCCCTTTGGTCCTTGTTTGAGGGGCAATAACAGGAAAAGTGACAGGCCTGGCAAAAAACCATATTAAATCTTCCACCTCTGTAATTGTTGAAGGGGACTTAAAAAACACGGGAGAGAGGAATAAAATGTCAATAAAAGAGAATAATTTGATCTTTACACTTGATAGATCTCCGAGGGTTATATATAACAGACCTGTCAGGAGGATTCAGCGCCGTTTAGAAATAAGGAATGAAATATCCGCGATATTTGTCAATCCAAATTTTACAGCTCTTAAATAAGCGCAAAAGGGCGCCAGAGATGAAATACACCCTGTATTAGGGTCTTTTTTTTTTTTTTAAAACGCTTGCCCAGATTTAAGGCCTTGATAAAATGTATTAAATCTTTAAAGGTTTTAATGAATCTAGTATGTGTTTCATAAATCAAGAACCTCTGCTCAGCCCCCTCTCAGTTTAATAATGGTAAACTAGGAAATTGCTCTGAGCTGAAGCAAAATACATTCATATAATATTGAAAAGTAATAGATTTTTAAATGTGGGGTGTTCTGGCTCGCAGGCGAGGTTTTGCTTCATAACATCGGCGCTATATCATTACCCTGAATGGGAAACCAGCTGTGGCCACGTGTTTAACAGCATCAAGATGTGAACTAGCACAAAGGTAAATATTATTTGTAATAATCCTAAAAAAAAAAAAAAAAAAAAAAAAAAAAGGCCAAGAAAATCATTACTTCTGGACCTGGGGCCAGGAACATTCGGTGTGTCTGTGCCGCAGCTCTCTGGTTTTTAACAGCATGGGCTTTTTTTTATATGAACAAATGGTTTATTACACCCACTTCTCTCCGGCACTTGAAAACTTTTTCATCCCTGCCCCGTCCCTCCCCGCCCCGCTGCAGCGCAGCCCGTGTAAAAATATCTCGCGGGTTTTACTGCGAAGTGAATCGAGAGGAGTTGGAAGGGCTGGGAGCGTTCTCCTTAACGCCGCGGTCCCCGCCTGTGGTGGGGGGGGTGGGCAAACCCCCTCCCGGGACATGCCCAGGCTCGGTCACTGCTGGGGAACGGGGGGGTCCCCCCGCCCAGGGCACCGAACCCCCCAGGGCTGCTCCACCGGGACCGGCGTAAAGCGCTGTGTAAAAGTCTGTCTAACCTCATTAGCTGTCACAAGTAACAATGCCGGGCTGGCAATAAAGGCAATTTCGAGCCTGTTGGCCATTAATCACTGCCTGACAGTTGTGAATAGGGGTGGAAAAACTCTGTCCCCACGGCTCCTGCTTCAGCGTTTAAGGTTACCTCCGTGCGCAGCCGGAGCGGTGGGGTGGAAAGCTGTTGCTCGCCAGTCCCGTCCCCATCCCTATTCCCACCTCCATCCCCATCCCTGTCTCTGTCCATATCCCCATTCCTACTCCTGTCTCCATTCCTCCTCCCATCCCCATTTCCATCCCATTCCCATCCCATCCTCATCTCTGTCTCCATCCCCATCCCTATCCCACTCCATCCCATTCCATCCCCATCCCATCTCCATCCTTATCCCATTCCATCCTCGTCCTGCCCTCATCCCATCCCATCCTATCCCTATCCCATCCCCATCCCCATTTCCATCCCCATTTCCATCCTTTCCCCATCCCCACCTCCATCCCCATCCCATCCCATCCCCATCTCCATCCCATCCCATCCCCACCTCCATCCTCGTCCCATCCCATCCCCACCCGTCGGTGCTCCCAGCACCCTCTGGCACGGCCCCGCTCGCCTCCCCGGCTCGGCCGCTCCTGGGGAAGCTGCTGCCAAAGGCAAACTGGGTGCTCGCTAACTGGGATGCCCAGTAACTGTTTCATACCGTGTTTGTAAAGTGCCTCAAGGACAAATCCTGCTCTGTGAGCGCTCGGTGCTGCTGTAACTCACTGCTTTTCCCAGGGCTTTTCCCCAGGAGCCGCTCTGGGTGCCAGGGGCCCCTCACCCAGGTGCTGGCTGGGGTGGCGACCTGTGTATTGGCCTGGGGAGCCCCGAAGTCGTCTGGCAGAACCCCAAAATTACCAGTAACTACTGCAGCTCCCACCGGAGTGTGGTGACAGCGGAGGACTGAATCTACACAGGGTTGAAAATGTGTAAAAAGTTGTTTTTTTTGTTTCACTTTTGGAGCAAAAGCTGCTCCCTATCCAAAGCCTAAAGGAGCAGCCGAGCCCAGCAAGGGACATCCCCGGCAAGAGCTGGGGGGCTGCAGGGGGCTCGGCCGGGCCCCTGGGGCTCTGACATGGCTTTGAAAGGGAAAGGAGGTGGGGGAAGGCACTCTGAGGGGGGAAATACTTAACAAATTAAGTCTATCGAACGTTATTTGCAGATTACGGTGCAGAATTGTGTTAAGGTATGTCCGGGCTCGTTACATGTCAGCGCTAACAATACAGCACTTGGCAATCAAGGCAGTTGTGTGGCGTTGGCCATTAATCATCCTCTGACAGTCCTGAGCTGGGGAGGAGGAAACCGTTCACACGTGCTCAGGGCAGCTCCGCACCCTGGCTACCATCGGGCCGGCAGAGGTTGCCCGTGACCCCCTGCCCACCTGAGCCCTGCCGGCGGGCGATAAGCGGAGGGTCCCGATTTCACGTCCCAGGCATTTTGAGGGGCACGCAGAGAACAGGGGTGGCCATCGCCACCATCTCTGCCATCGCCGCAATCTCACGGTGCAAACAAGCTCTTCCCCCTGGGAAGAGGCTCTCGGGAAGAGGGTAAAACACGCGGCATTTCGGCAGCGTCTTCCTCTCCGTCCTCCATCCTCTTGCTCGCCCCTAACCTCAGGGACAGGGGGGTTCGTCCTTGGGGAGGGGGGGGACGGTCCCGCTGGGAGCCACTGCTGCCATCCCGGCACAGCGGAGGGGAGCTCACTCCGCGGCTCCGCTCCGTGCTCCACGTCGTCCCGCAGACGCCAGCCCCGTGGCCGGGTGCCAGCGTGCCAGGTCATCCTCCCAGTAAATAAAGGAGCAATGTTTCCAGCCCCCCACCCCCCCCACTCCCCACCCCCCGACGCTGTTTTCTAAAGGGAAATGATTAATGGCGCTTGGAAACCACAATTCATCCCAGGAAAGAAAGTAGATTTACCCGAAACATGCGTGAGAATTAGCGCTCGGCTCAGCTCCTAGGGCAGAGGAGGGGGCGCTAATGGCAAACAGAGCCCGTCTGTGCACAGGGAGGGGGGAAATACCCACGAAAAACACGGGCTGGGGAAGCCAAGGTGGAGCTGGGGTGGGAGGAGGAGAGCGGCCGGCAGAGCTGGGTACCCCCTTGGGCTGGAAACCTCCTTCCCTTCCTCCGTCTGCCCCGCAGCAGATGGTCACGGCGGAGGAGAAGGGAAATCTCCTCCATGGGGCTCCCAACATGGCACGGGGATGGATGAATGCTGCTGGTGGAGCCCAAGCTGGTCATTCCCAAATGTCCCAGAGGTACCCAGGGTTAAGGAAGGAGCAGGAGGGGTTTTGCACCAAAACCCAGAGAGCTCCTGCCTGCAAAATGTAGAATATCTGAAGCTAAATGCTTTAGAAAATGGCCGGTTTTGGGCTGAGGGGGACAGTCTCACCCTGTTCCTGACAATGGGAAACACTGGGATGACTGGGGTGGCGCTGGGATGCACCACGGCAGCACTGAGTGTCGAGCCATTGCGGTGATGCTCTGGTTGTCCTCGCAACAGTCGTCGAAGTGCTTTGTCCCAGGGGCGCAGGAAACCTCCGAGAGGGGCAAAACCTGGATTTCATCCACGAGGCTGGGAGGGAGGCGGCCCCGGCATTCCCGTCCCGGAGCATGGTCCTGCTTGGATACAGGAGCCGCAGTATCATCCCCCCATCAGCGGGTCCGGCTGAGCTGCAGGAACAAGGCTGGGCCTGTGGGTTAGAAAATGCATGAAAAAGGCTTTCAGGCACGAATCCTGACCCGGATCCAAGCGGCTGTGCTCTCCTCTGCCCGGGGGGAAAGGGCTCCCTTGAAAGGGACGGGGGCCTGGTGGCGTGCATTTATCACCCAGTCCCGGAGATAAAAACGAGATCTCTGCCTCGATGTCTGCGCTGGATCAAGGCAGCGACCGTCCTCACAGGGGTCCCGTCCCGCGAGCGGCGCAAAGGAGCTTGGAAAGGGCTCCAGGAAGGTGATTTATTTGTGGGATTCCAGGAAGGGCTGGGGAAGCCTCGGCGAGGTGCTGAAGCCCAGGTCAGGAGTCAGCCCTGTCTCGGTGATATATTTAGAGCGGGATAATGTAAGCGACAGGAGGGAAAAAATAAAAAAAAGCTGTGGAGGAGGTGCAGATCCATCCCCTTGGCCGGGGAGTTACTGGATGATCTGAGCCAGGGAACAGATAGTTGGATTTCCCTCGTTTCTCCCTTCAAATAAATCACAACTCCAGAGCCCTTTAAACTCTGCAATATGATCTGTTCCAATAAGGAAGGGAATGAAAGGCTGCGTCTCTCTGGAAGCCTCCAGAGCCATAAATCTACTATGTACAAACACATACCAGATTTCCAAGTGCATTTATTTTATTGTATTGTTTTAACAGAAAAATCAAACTGCAATAAACTCAGTCCCTCATTAGCTGTCTCTGTGTCCAGGCCAAACGCTGCTAACGAATAAGATCAGGACAAAGGAATGTGGCTGTCAGTCAAAAGCCTGGCTGGGCCCTGACCCCCCCGAAAGGAGCTTCCCCATGAGCCCCACGGAGGAGGTGGGATGGGGGGGGAGCCGAGGGGCCGGCTCCTGGGGTTTGTCACCCCAAAGCCAGCATCCCTCTCTGGGACCCAGCATCCCTGCCATGGATACAGGATTCCTCCCTGGGACCCAGCATCCTTGCCATGGATCCAGCATCCCTCTCCGGGATCCAGCATCCCTGCCATGGACCCAGGATTCCTCCCTGGGACCCAGCATCCTTGCTATGGATCCAGCATCCCTCTCTGGGATCCAGCATCCCTGCCATGGACCCAGGATTCCTCCCTGGGACCCAGCATCCCCAGCTGCCCGCGTGAAGTGGCTTGCAGAAGTATGTCTGAACTCATTAAGCACGGGGTCAAACAACACCCAAACTGGCAACGGGGGCAGTTCCAGGGTTGTTGGTCATTAATCACCCGCTGACAGTCCTGAAGGGTCCGGCTGCTCCGTCGAGCACAGCTCTCCGGGGGGGTGGGAGAGCCTGGGGACGGGGCCATGCAGGTGCTGTCACATCCCAAGCGCAGGAGATGCAGCGACTTGGTCTGATTTGGGGAAAAAAAAAAGAAAAACGAAAATAAACCCCGAGCTGCCCGGGAAGGAAAAAGGAGCCTGTCTGCAGGATTTATGGTGCTGGCGTGGCCGAGCCGGAGCGCCCAGAGCAGCGCCCGCGCCGCGCGGGTCCCGCCTCAGCCCACGGAGAAATTCCTTACTTATTGAATCACATTTGTCATCCCTAAATACATATGCAGGCCCGTGTTTCTGAATCCATAAACATCTTTAACTAACTCCGCTCAGCGAGGCCTCTTTCAGCAGTAATTTATATTTAACTTTTTCCATATGCGGGGCCTGTCGCGTTGGTGTCATTTCCGGGAAAACCGGGGGGGGCTCGGGGGGAGCCGGGGGTGCGGGGGGAGCCGGGGGGAGAGCAGCGTGTCTTGGCCCGCTGGAGCAGCCCGGCTGCTGGCACGGCGCGAGAAATCCACCCGGCAGAGCCAGTGCTCATTAATCATTTGAACTACTAAACTGCCAGCTCCTTTCAAGATCTTTCAAGAAGTGTTTTCACCCAAAATAGAGTTGAAAACGCGCCGGGCCCTACTTTCAGAGTCTCATCCATCTGGCCATTATGGGGAGTGTCAGGCGGCTCTGACAGACAAGGCTGCTCTGTTCGAGGGGCCCCGGCTCCCGCAACCTGTCATATCGCGGGGCTGATCGCATCTGACAGCTCCATTTGTACCTCCCCAAGAGATAAAAGGGCCGTTGACGGCAGCAGAGAGAAGGGCACGGGGGAGACAGATGAGCACCCCGAGGCGGCGGCGGGATGCGGGATGCCAGCAGCACCCCTGGCACCCCGCTCCACCCCACCGCGCTCGATCCGCGGAGAAAATCGGCCCCTCTCCCCCAAAGCCCATCACTGCGCCGTGATGGGGTGCGAGCGGAAGGGTGGCAGGGTGTAAAGTGGGGGGCAACCCACGGCAACAAAGAGCCAGGAGCCAGAGGGGCTCCTGAGCCCGTTGCCCACCCTCTGGCTGTGCCGCGGCTTGGTGCTGAGCTCTCCGGCACCGAGCACCCCCTGCCAAGCCCCCGGAGCCGCTGGCTCTGCCCTGGCCTCCATCTCCCCCCTAAATTCAAAAATGACACCAAAAATGACAGCCTAGACCCCAAAGCTGCGAGAGCTTCCTCCGTGGCTGGAGGGGCTGTGGGCTCTGCCTCGCACCAGGATGCACCAGCAAGTGATCCGAGTGCTGCGGCTACTGGAAACCAGTAGCCACTGGGCTGACAGCCCAGTGCTCCCCTTACAGTGCTCCCTGGGGAGAAACCCCTTCGAGCCAGGGAAGTCCATCAGCCGGCGGTGGAGCAGAGCCGGCGTGGGGCTCTGCCGGTGCCTGACGCAGGTTTCCCCAGTCGGTGCACATGAGTCACGACATTTTGGGAATTACCACCACAGCAATGGGGGCAGAGCACATCTCTGCAGCCGGAGGAGCGGGCGAGGTGAGCACCCAGCGAGTCCTTCCCGAGCGCTTGTTCCTAACACAAAATTCCGCCAGAGAGATCCCAGAAGGAACGAAGGGCTTTTCGGCTCCTTTTCCCAGCAGCCGGGGTGGCAAATTCCCCTTCCCAGCCCTGCCACGCGAGGGGCTGTTATCTGGGGTGGGTTGGGCAACCGTTTTCTCGCAGGCCTCGGGTCGCCCCGTGCCTGTGACGAATGAGCGGCTCCCCATGAGCCCGGCTCGTGCTTTGCTTCATGTCAAGAGACATTTTCCACAGAACATGGACACGGCTCTTCCCGCCTCGAAGGGAGGACCTGGCCACCATCCCGCTCCAGCCTCACGGACGTCACCGAGCCTGTGCAGGGACGGGGAATGAAACCCCGCGAAGGTGTAACCGTCGCTCCAGCAGAAACAATTAGTCACTTCCACGGGAGCTCTGCCCAGCGGAGCAGGGCTCCCGGCCTCCATGGCGTGGATGCTGGTCCCGAGCTGGGACGGTGAAAGGACCCATTGCTGCCCGAGCACTGGTGGTGGAAAAGGGCTCCTGGCACCGTGTGGAGCGCGGGGGGAAAGCGGGAGAGGAGCGCGGCATCGTCCCAGTCTCTGTGGTAGCGAGCTAAGAAGCCAGGAGAGAAAAACGCAGCAAGTCTTTTCGGGTGCTTCAGTCCCCCCTCTCTTCCCTCCCCAGCAGGAGAGGAGCGCGGAGAAGGTGGCGAGGGCTCAGCAAGACAGATCCAGCACATCTTTAAACACTTCAGTCCCCCCCTCTCTCCTCTGTCCTCCACTCTCCGAGCCCCTCCAGCCCCCCTTCCTGCGGGAGCTGCTCGTGGAGAGGTGGCACCGGTCCCCCAGGATCCCCCCGGTCCCTTTGCCTTTGGGGCAGCAGCGTCTCCCTCTCCCAGTGAGGCACTGGGGTCCGGCGGAGACACACGACCTGCTGCGCTGGGCGCCGGCATGGGGGACAAAAAAAGGCCATTTCAGTTCTCTGCTCCGGTGGGGGGGGTCTGCTGGCTGGGCTTAGAGGTGGCTATAAAGCCCCCCAAGCTGCCAGATGCCCGGGATGCTGCATGTCCTCCGGGTTTTGCCGGGCCAGGAGGGATGATCGCCGGTGTTTGGGACCATGAGGTGTTGGCGGAGGTGGCATCGCACCCTGCGCGGCATGGAGCGCGGCACCCAGCTCTGCTCAGCCCATCGGGGCCAGCTCTGCCGGCGCGGCAGCAGCGTCCCACCGCCTCTTCTGGCAAAGTCATCTCGCGTGGGGCTCCAGAGGTCACATCCCTCCGTCCCGTCTCCTGCACTGCGCTGGAAGGTGGGATGAAGTCAGGGTGAAGCTGCTCCGGGAGGTTTCCATAAACACCGTGTTAGAAAACATTACGGTCGGTGGAAATCTGTTTAGTTATTGTGAAATGAGCTACAGGAATATACTCTGTAAACTGAGCTGTCAGCCGAGCGTCTCCCCCAGCGTTCTCCAGCGAGCGTTTAGCTGAAACATTTGTGTATACAGAATTACGACTCTTCAGTTATTCATCATGATAATAAACAGAGAGAGAACTATTAACCATGCATCACAGTAATGAACAGTATCACTTACACGTGCGCCGGTGTAAATCAGCGCCAGCGGGGCTGCGCTCCGCCGGGAACAGCGGGTTCGGGCTCAGCCCGAGGAGCCGGGTGCTCCGCGGACCCGTGCCGATTGCTGCGCTGTGCCGGCGTGGGTCAGCCGGCTCCGGCAGCTGGGAGCAGGGATCGCAGGAGAAGCGGGGAGCCACAGCCACGGGTCACGCCGGGCACTTCCCACAGGGTCCAGCCCAAATTGGGCATCCTGGTGCAGTTGGGGAGATATCGGTGCATCGCTGTTGCAAGGTGCCACCGGTGCCGCTGGGACGATCCGCACCTCACACCGATCTATGGCCAGGGAGGGGACAGCCATGGCATCAAAGCCATAGGAAAACCCTCTCCCGTCCACAGCACCCCTGGTCACTGCAGCATCCCGGGTGCTTGCCCACGCTCTTCTGGCTGGGGGGGCTCCCTGAGCACCTCGACATCTTTGCTCTTCACTCGTCTCCTCCGAGGCCACTCGCCATTTGTGCTGTCCCATGGCACAGCCAGGGCAGTACTGTGCTCCGGCACGGGGCCACACTCACAGCTGCAAACCAGGGCAGCAGCTTTGCACCCCAGTGTCCCCAGGCTGCCCCGTCCGCTCCCCGTCACCGGCTACTCCCTTCCCGGCTCCGGCACACAGCCCCGGGCAGCGGGAGCTCTGCCACCGGCGGCGTTGGCTGCTGGGGACATCTCCGAGCGTGGGTCTGTCCCTCCGGCGTGAAGCATCCCCCAAAGCAAAGCCCCGACCTCTGGGCTGAGCGGGGGTACTGGCGGGGGGACAGGAGATGTCCACGCACGCTCCGGCTCCCCAGGACAAACACAGAGCCCGTATTCTCTGGGGCTTCCACCAGGGCTCACGCGGAAAGAAAAGCTGCTTTATGCAGCCGAGAAACTTCTCATCCACCCACCGTGGCTTCTGCTCCGGCTTGTGCCTCTGCATCCTGACCTGACCCTCCTGGCGGGCACGCACCAGCCCTCGAAGACTTTGTGCTCTGCTCTCTGGAACGCCTTGTGCGTCTGCGGGCAGACACCTCTGCAGCACCTATAAAAGACACGGGGGACTTGCATGCAGGAGAGGAAGGAAAAAAAAAAAACAACAAAACAACAACAAAAAAATATACGGCCTTGCTCTTTCATTCACATATTTATTAGGTGGACAGATCATTTGTGGTCAGATGGGCTTCGGGCTCGACAAACGGGGATATTTATAAGGCAGGCAGCGCGGCGGAGCTGTTCTGCGTGTGCGTCCAAGCCGTTCCTTCCCCAGCACAAGGCATAATGTTGCCTTTGTTCGAGCTGCCTCTGCCGGGCACCCGGCACAGCCAAGCGTGCCGTGCCGCTTGGCCGGGCCCTGCCGCCGTGCACCGCGCAGCCCTGCGTGCTCGCCGGCGACGCCTGCGCGCTCCCGGCGCGTCCCGGCTCCTTCCACACACACCGCGGCCCCGGCAACTGCCGCAATAAATCAATAGGAAAATAGAGGCTGCCAGTTAGACTAAACAAGTGCATTTGCAAGGATTGCTAACCCTCATTAATCACTCTGACAGTCCTAAAAACACATTTCCCCTTTAATGACTGTATTTGGATAATCAGAGCTTTTTCCTCGCGGCGCGGGGTGACTGACGGCGGGGGCGATTGCGGCGAGCGCTGGCACCGGGGTCACCGGCGAGTCAAGCACTGGAGGTCCCCGGCAGCTTGGGGCGAGCCGGAGAAGTTGCTGATGTGCCACAAGGAGGGGAACCCCCCCGTACGGCTCACGCCCGCGTCCAACACCCACCCCAGTCCTCCCAGTCCCTGCCCTCCCACCACAAACCACCCCCCGCCAGCTGGGTTTGAAAAGGCCTTTTTTTTTTTTTTTTTGGTTTTGTCACTCCACATTCCCTTTAGGTGACTTTTGCCTCCTGGAGAGGTTTGAAACCTCGCACATTTTTCTGTATAAATGATGCAACACATTAATGCACAGCACATTATGAAAATGGTAATTCAAACCCATACAACTCTAAATTAAGCCATACATTATCCGACCCACTCAGCCATATATTTTGCAGAAAGACAGGACTGAATCAAATCAAACAGAAACTGTGGAGTGCAGGTTGTTAGACAGAATGATTAATAAAGTGCATCCCAGCGCTCTTATTATAAAATGAATTCTGCAGTAACCTGGGCATACATTAGATAGGGAGTTATTTAATATATTGGCAACACAATCATTCCCCAGCAGATAAAGCCCCTGAGTGTCGACTGCTATCAGATGATACTTTGCAGTGTTTACACAGTCTGGCCCCGCTGCTGCAGTCTTTAGGGAGGGGAAAAAAACATTCCTTGGGGAACCTTCTGCGCGGCAGGACGCATCCGAGCAGCATCCAGCCCCCACCGTCGGCGGGGAAGGCACACGGGCTCGGTTTGGGAGCTGGGAGCATCCCGGTGCGAGGAGGGGTTTTGGGGGGAGAGGGGAACCGGACCCTCGCCGCGAGGAGAGGGTGCACCCGGCAGCGTGCCCCGCTCTGGGAGATCCCAGGCTCCGCAGGACGCTGGGCTGTGCCGGCCCACGGCAGCTACTAGCCCGACGGCAGCCCCGAAAGCCAGCGTGGGCTGCGCGGGGCTAGCGTACCTCGTGCGCATCCGCAGGCGTCACAGCATCGCCCTCTCGCCCCGCGGCACCAGGCTCTGCAGCGGCGCTGGCAGCGGCGACGCCTGGCTATGGCTGGGGAGAAGCACAGGGGAACAAAATGCCGCAGCAGGGACCTGCGACAGGCTTGGCGGCATTCCGGAGCTGCAGCTGAGGAGCCGTGATTTACACCGGAGACTGGTGACGCCTGAGCAAGGCCGACACTGAGCAGCATCACCGGTGGGAGTGGGGACCACATCCAGGGAGCAGCGATGCTCACAATTCCCGGAATGCCTTCAAATGCCATGGGGTAGCTCCGCAGCAGAGGGGACGCAGCACAGGGGCTGCCCCACCTGTGCTCTGCCCACCACGACACCCAGCTCCATGGGGAACATCGGCTGCAACGCCCAGAACCAGAGGGTTCAGCAGCACCCAGCTGGGACACGGGGATGGGAGACCCCTGGGCCTGGCAGCCCTGTCCTGCTGCTGGCCACCGGGCAGAGACAAGAGCCACAGCAAAGCCCCTCTGCTCCGAACCCACTCCCGCACATCCCAGGCCCTCATTCCGCAAACATCCCACCCCGAAGGAGCAGGGCCACCACGGGCAGAGCCGGACACGAGCCACCAGCAGGGCAAGGGGTAGCCACGGACCTGCAAAACCTGCCTCCCCACAGCCTTGGGGAGCTCGGGGACCGTGCTGCCCACCCCTCTGCCAGCCGAGGGGAGACCAGCCCCCAGCATCTCCCGTTCGCAGCAGGAGCCCCCTGCCAGGCCCCCCCCCCCCGCCGGCCGCACGCCCACGGGCATGCTCGCAGGAACGGGCAGAAACGTAAAAATCCCACTGGCAACACAAGTCCCTGTTCTAAGCGCATTATTTTTCAGCTCAAAGGACACAAAGGAATTTAAACACAGGGCATAAGGCAACATAGAGAAGGCAATTAACTGGGATTAATTGCATGACTCACCCAAAATGCAACAGGAGTAAAGCACTCAAGAGCAGGGGAAAAAAAAAAAAAAAAGAAAAGAAAAAAAAAAGTGATGTGGGGCAAGAAGAGCATGTGGGATTTCAAGGGGCACGGCCGGGGGTCCCGCTGCGAAGGTTGGGGTGCTGCTGGAATACCAGCCCCTTCCCTGGGGCATCGGGTGGGCCGAGGGGCAGCAGCAGGGCCCCCCTGGCACCCTGGGCAGGGTGGGTGCGCGGCGGAGGATGGCAGGCGGCCATCCCTGCCAGGAGGGATGGGAGCGAGCCCCAGTTCAGAGCCACTTATCACCCCCACCCCCCGCGCCCTCCTCGCACAGACAGCACTAACATTAAATGGGGACGGGGGGGACGGGTCTCCGCGCCAGCTCCCGGCCGCCCACACCCCCCCTACGCGGGAGCGGGTCCGGGACCCCCCATTAAATTGCAATTCCGTCCCTAACACTCAATTCCTGCGGCGGCTGCAGCTCCGAGAGGGATTGCCACCCGCTCCCCGCAGCCTCTCGCCGGGGGAGGCGGGGGGGGGGAAACCGGGGCTCTTCGCATCGATTTCAGCTCCGACGCCTTCTCGAACCTTCCCTCCGCCGCCACGCACGGCAACCCCCGCGCCTTGCTCCGGGGAAACGCACACGCGGGGGAAAAGGAACCGAGGCGGCCCCAGACGGCTCTTTTTCTCCGACCCCCCCCTCGCCCAGTTTGCCCCCGCAGCCGCCAGCCGGCCAGGGGCGGGCAGCGCTGCCCGGGGATGCGGGAGGGCCGCCAGCGGGTCCCGCGGGGGACCGGGACCGACCGCGGCCGCCGCCGCCGCTAGATGGTGCTGGGAGCCCGCGGCCCCGGCACGGAGCCCCCCCAACACCGGCATGGAGCTCCCCCCACCACCGACACAGAGTCCCCCAACACCCGCACGGAGCCCCCCAGTCCAGGCACGGAGCTCCCGGCCCCCACACAGAGCCCCGAGCACCAGTACAGAGCCCCCCAACACCGACACAGAGCCCCCCAACAGCGGCACGGAGACACAAGCCCCGTCACGGAGCCCCCCCAGCACGGGCACGGAGCTCCTGGCCCCGACATGGAGCCCCGAGAACTGGTACGGAGCCCCCCACCGCCAACACGGAGCCCCCAGCCCCAGCACGGAACTCCCAACACCAGCACGGACCCCCCAGCACAGGCACGGAGCTCCTGGCCCCGACACAGAGCCCCGAGAATTGCTACGGAGCCCCCCACCAACAACACGGAGCCCCCAGCCCCAGCACGGAGCTCCCACCACTGACACAGAGCCCCCCAACACCAGCACAGAGCTCCTGGCCCCGACATGGAGCCCCAAGAACCATTACAGAGCCCCCTACCACCAACACAGAACCCCCAGCCCCAGCACGGAGCCCCCTGGCCCCGAAATGGAGCCCCCCCCAGCCCTGGCATGGAGTTCCCACCACCAACACAGAGCCCCCCCCAACACCGGCATGGAGCTCCCAGCCCCATCACGGAGCCCCCGCCAGCCCCAACACGGTCCCCCCCAGCACAGGCACAGAGCCCCCGCCAACCCCAAAACGGAGCTCCCGGCCCCGGGGACAAGAGAAGACACCACAGGGTGAATATAACCAAGAGTCATTTATTAACAAAATAAGACTTACCAAGCCGGAGCTCATCCACCCGCCACGCTCGCCGCCCTCCCGCTGCTCCGGTCCTGCCCGCTGGAGCCGCCACTCTTCGGTCCCCCCCCCCGGGGACACACACACACCCCCACGGTCCTGCATCCCACGGCGGGGCTCGGCCATGGGTGGGGAGCGGTGGTTGCGGGGGACGAGCCGCGGCGTGGGACAGGGGTCATGCATGGCCAGGCCTTTGCCCATCCATCCACCACAGCCGCCCCCGGCCCCAAACACATCGCAAAAAAAAAAAAAATTAAAAAAAAAAGAAAAAAAATTTAAAAAAAATTACATCTGTTAACTTTACAAATGAAGAGGAACAGAATCCCAGAATGATAAACACGGAGGGGGGAGGAGGAAAATGCCTTTTCTTTTTTTCCTTGTGTGTCAGGAGTCATGCAAGAATTTCTCAGGGGGGAAATTAAGAAGGGGGAGGAAAAAAAAAAAAAATTCAAAAGAAACAGAAAGGAAAAATAAAAGCCCCACACCTGCAAAGTAAAGAATTTTTTTCTTTTTTTTCTCCTTTTTTTTTTTTTTTTTGGACACAGACTTTTTGCATACCATTGATTCATTGGTGTATTAATGCACTTATATTCCCAGCTTTAAGCTAACATACAGTAAATAAATACACAGTCCAAGGGGGGAGCAGGGGGCCGGGGCGAGGAGGAGGCTGGAGCAGGGGAAGGGGCTGCGGTAGTTACTGATATCCCAGTGCAGAAGCTGAAGTTAGTCTTTGGCCGTAGAGCGCGTACGGAGAGTAGTAAGGTCCGGCGGCCGGCAAGGAGGGCACGGGCAGGGCGCCGGCCGTGGGCAAATGGCTCTTGCCGTAGGGGTGGTACCTGTTTAGTCCCAAAGTGTGTGGGCTCCTCAAGGAGAGGGAGGCCGGTAACGTGTTGGGGCTCCCGGGGGCGGCGGGCGGGAGGTGGAGGTGGCAGGAGGCTGCGGAGCCCAGCCCGGAGGTAGGGTAACCCGCCAAGAGTTTTTCCGCCCCCGGCAAGGCCGTGTGGGTCCGTAGGTGGGTGAGCAGCTCCTCCGAGGTGGCAAACCTCTTGTCGCAGGGTCCGCTGGCAGACACCCAGTTGCATATGTGGGGCAGGGGGTCGTTCTGCAGCATGAAGCCGTAGGTGTAGAGGGGGTGGCCGGGCAGGCTGGGGGTGCCGCTGGAGGAGAGCGTGGTGTGCACCGAGTGCAGGGGGTGCGTGGGGTACACCAAGGGGTATCCGCTCTTCAGGCTGCCGGGATCGTGCACGCAGCTGGAGCAGTTGCTGGAGCCCAGGTGCGAGGCGCTGTGGTAGCTCAGGCAATACGGGTCCCGGCATAATCCCTGCATGAAGGAGGGTGGCGAGGCCCCGGTGAGCGGGCTGGAGCTGGGCGGCTTGCCCGGCAGCCCCAGCGCCCCCGGCAGCTGGCTGCCCACCAGGCCCGGCTTGGTGGGGTCCAGCCCGGGCACGAACTGGGAGGGGTAGCCAGCGTAGGCGCCGACGATGGAGCCGTGGTAGCCGATGCTGGAGGGTGGCAGGGGGAAGACGGAGTGGCCTGGCTTGTACGGCGAGACAGGGGCCACATGGCCGGCGGGCGGCAGGGTGGGGGGCTCCGACTTGCGCCCCGAGGGGGGCTCACTGTGCGCTCCAGGCTCCGCCGTCCCACGCCCCAGCCCCCCACCCGTCCCCTCGGGGCTGGGCTTGCCCGCCTCGGGCTCCTTCTTCTCCTCGACACCCTTGGGGTCGGCGTGCTGGGGCGAGGCGCCGCGGGAGCCACCGGGCGAGGCGGCGGCGTGCGGGGGGAACGGTGGGCAAGTGGCGCTGGGCACCCGAAAGCCAGCCTTGTCCGCACCGCCCTCCTTGCGCGGCTCCCCGCTGCCCTTCGAGTAGGGTTTGAAGCTGGACTTGTCCTCGGGCAGCTGCATCCCCGCTGCCCGGGGGCTTCAGGGCGGCGGGGCGGGCGGTGGGCTCCTTCTCGGCAGCGGGCAACCCGGCGGAGGCCACGGCGTTCAGCTTGGAGGAGGGCGGCGGGTCGGGCTTGCCGATCTGCGAGCAGGTCTGGGCCAGCAGCGCCAGCGGGCTCTTCTTGGCGTCCAGCTGCGGGCGGAGCGGAGCCGGTCAAGGGGGGACCCCGACGGCGCCCCCGGCCCGGCCTCCCCCCCCCCCCCCCTTTACCCCCCCCCCCCCCCAAAATCCCGGGTCCAGCGGGGACAGGGTCGGCGCCGAGCCAGGGAATGGGGGGGTCGGGGCGGGGGTGGGGGGGGGGATGCCGCGGAGAAGGACCTCCCGGCCGGGGAGAAGGACCGGGGTGGGGTGGGGGGAACCGGGCTGCAGCGGGGGAGGAGGGAAGGAAGAAGCGGCTCGGGGGAAGCCGGCAGCCCCGGGCAAGGAAGAGCCCGGCCGGGAGGAGCCGGGAGCGCCGGACCGGGATGAGCCCGGCCGGGAGGAGCCGGGAGCGCCGGACCGGGATGAGCCCGGCCGGGAGGAGCCGGGAGCGCCGGACCGGGATGAGCCGGGAGCGGGCGGGGGCGGCGGGCACTGACCTCGATGGGGCTGACGGGCGTGGAGGAGAGCGGCTGGAGGTACTCGGGGTGCAGGAGGTGGCCGCCGTGGGCGCTGAGCATCTTCAGGACGCGGATGGGCAGCCGGCTGGCCTGGCGCAGCGGGTCGGCGGGGGGCGGCCGGGGCGACGGGGCGCCCGCGGCTCCGCGGCTCGGCGGGGTCCTCGGCCGGGGCCCGCCGGGGGCTCCGCTCATTTGGGGCGGGGAGGGGGGGGAAGGGGAGGGGGGGGGGGGGGGGGGGCGCCGGGCTCCGCGGGGCCGGGCCGGGCCGGGCCGGGCGGGCGGCGGAGCGGCGGCGGCGGCGGCCCCGGCGAGACGAAACCCTTCCCCGGCCCCACCGACACGTCAAATAGCCCCGATGGCGGCCGCGCTCCGAGGGGGCCGGCGCCGCGCACCAATCCGCGCCCGGCCGGGCCCCCGGGGCGGGGAGAGCCGCCGGTGGGGGGGGCGAGCCGCCGCCGCCGCCCCGCGCCGCCGCCGCGTGGGGGAGAGCCGCCCACGGCACGGAACGGCGCGGCCCGGGTGGCAGAGGCACGGCTCGTCTGGCATGGCACGGCTTGGCATGGCATGGCATGGCATGGCATGGCTCAGGTGGCATAGCATGGGATAGCTGGCATGGCGTGGCTCGGATGGCATGGCACAGCGCAGCCCAGTTGGCATGGCATGGCTCGGGAGGCATGGCATGGCATAGCATGGCACGGCACAACTCAGCTGGCATGGCATGGCACAGCTTGGCATGCCATGGCACAGCTCAGCTGGCATGGCTGGCATGGCATGGCACGGCTCGGCTGGCATAGCATGGCACAGCTCAGTTGGCATGGCATGGCTCGTGTGACATGGCGTGGCATAGCACGGCACAGCTGGCATGGCATGGCTGGCATGGCACAGCACAGAATGGGATGACACAGCTCAGATGGCATGGCATGACTCAGATGGCATAGCCTGGCACAGCTGGCATGGCACAGCATAGCATGGCATGGCACAGTTCTGCTGGCATGGCTTGGCTGGCATGGCATGGCATAGCATGGCATGGCACAGCTCAGTTGGCGTGACACGGCTTGGGTGGCGTGGCATGGCATAACACGGCACAACTGGCATGGCTCAACTGGCATGGCACAGCTTGGCATGGCACAGGTCGGCAGGCATGACATGGCATGGCTAGCACAGCATAGCACGGCTCATCTGGCAGACCATGACATGACACAGCTTGGATGGCATGGCATGGCTGGTGTGGCTTGGCATGGCACAGCACAGCTCAGCTGGCATGGTGTGGCACGGCTGGTGCAACTGGGCATGACATGGCACAGCTCAGCTGGCACAGCATGGCTTAGCTGGCAGAGCATGGCATGACTTGGCATGGCATGGCACAGCTCAGCTGGCATGGAATGGCATGGCACGGTGCTGCTAGCACACCTCATCATGGCATGGCACAGCTCGGCTGGCATGGCACTGCTGGCATAGCTTAGAATGGCCCGGCATGGCTCAGCTGGCACGGCACGCCCGGCATGGCTTATCATAGCACGGCACAGCTCAGCTGGCACACCATGGCATGGCACTGCTGGCATGGCGTGGCTGAGATAAGATCAGCCTGGCACAGCCCTGCGCGGCACGGCTCAGCACCCTTCTGCAGTGGCTTCTGCGCCCAGTGCCCCCTGCCCAGCCTGGCCCCCGCACCCAGCGTCCCTGCCCTGCGCCCCGTCCCAGTGCCACCCGCGGGGGGCTGCAGCACCCTGCCGGGGGGTGCACAGCCATGTGGGGCAGAGCGAGCCCCCCGCGTCCCTGCAGAGGCAGCTCGGTGTCTCTGCTGGCCCCGCGGGCAAACTGGGACGGCGCTGGGGTGGCTGGTGGGACAGCAGTGTCACCCCAACCGGAAGGGCCCACGCAGGTTGCCTACAGACTTTTTAATTTTGCGTGTATCGCAGCCCCCAGCACTTACATTACTGGGAGAGCAGCAGCGGTTGGTGTCGCAGCGGCTTCTGTCCTCGGGGCAGTGACCAGTCCCTGATCGTTTCCCACCAGGACAAAGACGGAGCCGTCGGGGAGGTCTCCAGGGCACCTGCAGCGCAGCGAAGGGGGCAGATCTCAACCCCGGTCCCCCAGTTCCCTTCCGTACCTACAATACTCCTTTCTTTCAGGGGTTTTCTACTTACTTTAGTTTGCAGAGTCTTAAAAATTTGCCAGTGTCAGTGCAGACCACTGTATAACTAATTA
Source organism: Fratercula arctica (assembly GCA_947846985.1). Taxonomy (NCBI): domain Eukaryota; kingdom Metazoa; phylum Chordata; class Aves; order Charadriiformes; family Alcidae; genus Fratercula; species Fratercula arctica. Next base: position 2,677,803 of record CANTUZ010000023.1, read on the forward strand.
AGGTTCCCGACAATTAACTTCCTATTTCTAGTTACCTTTTCCAGGCGTCTTTGAATTACATTCACAAACCCCTGGGGCCCCGCAGTCAAGGGGGCTGAAAACCACCATCCCACTGAGATCTTTCCACGAGGAGCGGAGGCACACGGATAAATCCAGGAGCTTCACCTCGTCACATCCCACCCGGAGCAATGCCCAGGTGGCTGCGGGGTCCTGGGGGGCTGGGGCAGCTGCTCCGCTGGCTCCCCGGGGCTTCGACTGGGAGCCGGTGGGAGAACGGGGGCTCGGGGAGAGATGTGCAGAGATGGGGGGTGTGGGGTCATGGGGGCCGGGCTGGGGCGGGCGCTGAGGAGCCCTGGCCTGGAGCAGAGCGGTGTGGTGGTGTCTCTGGGAAAGCAAGGCGAGGAGCTGGACGGATGCTCCCGCTGCGATGCACCCGCTGCGCCCACCTGCCGGCTCGGGGACCGAAAAGTGAAGGGATGAGCGCATAGTGCACTGGGGGGGTGTCATCGCTGCGCTGCTAAAACCAAGGCTTACCTGGAACAAATGCCCCATCGGGAGCGCAGTGACACCGTCCCGGTGTGCCACCGGTAGGTTTGTGACTCTGGATGTTTGATATTTTCCTGTTTTCCTTCCTGAACCATCCTTTGCCAGCAGCAGGTTGCTCGGCCATTGCCTGCAGGGCGCCGGGGCTGGCGGGGAGGACCCAGCTTTCCAGGGGCTGGGTTCCCGCTCCAGCCACCCCCGTGGGTGCTCAGTCCCTCCTGCCTTCCCAGAGAGGGAGAGAGGAGAGGGACAGACGCTTCTAATTAATCATATTAGCTCCTGACCGATGCTGTATGTTGCTGTTATGAAGTTCATATGGCCACCCCTCACCAAACCCCGCTGCTCCGGGTTCTGGGGAAAAAAAGGCTTTGCTGGATTTGCCTGGCATCGCCCCGGTGCAGCCCAACACCGCGTCCTGCTTCTCCAGCCGCTATCCATCACACCGACGGCAGGACCTGTCAGTTTTCCCTCTTCGTGAGCCCTTTTTTCTTGGTTTGTGTTGTTTTTTTTTTTCTCCCCCCTCCCGAAGCTGACCGCAAGATTGATTCAATCCGGGCAGCGGGGCTGGAAGCGGAGAGGCGCTGCCTTTCAAAGGAGCCATTCAAGTAAGGAGGAAATAGAAAAAAATCTTTCCTCAAAGTCACTGGAGTTGGACGCCAACAACAACACGGCCTTAACAAAATAACATAAAATAAGGTGGGACAAGCGCGTAAGAGTGGCGGCGGATGCTGAAACGGAGGGAGGGCACGAAGCGGCGATGCCTCAAGGCTGCGTTTGTCGCTCCCCCGAAATCTGGGGTCCTTCCCAAGCCCTGATCCTGCTCCGGTGCTGGCGCAGCGGAGAACGATCCTGGATTCAGCTTGTGTCTGCCGTATTAAAACCTCATCGAAGGGTCATCATGGGTAACGATGACTCCTGCTCGGTGTCGGTGCCCTGACCGCCTCTGGTTAAAGTCTTCACCCCAAACCCCGCATGGGTCCTGTTGTCCTTAAGGGGCGCAGCGACCAGGGGGAGAGAAAACCCAACTGCCCTGCGTCGAGTGCAGTTCTGCTCCGCGACACGTCGCCCTGCGCTCGGAGACGGCCCGCCACCGAGGGCATGCAAATAAAGCACGCGGGACCACTTGCCAAATAAAAATAACAGAGGCATGGAGCGAAAAGCAAAATATTTTGAATAAAAGTAAAGCCAAAGAAGACAAAAAGCCTCCGTGAGCGCTTTCAGAAATGACTAATGATGTTTTTCCTCCCTAATCAGGGCTTGCCCCACCTGGGCTGCTGTTACCGAGGTTTTATTTTCCCAAGGACGTATCCCCGGCGCAGAGCCCTGCTGGCGCCGATGGACGGGGACGCTTCTGCAGCCGCGCAGCAGAGGGAATTGTGTTTTTTTTCTTTAAGTTTGAGATCCCTCAGCAGCTTGGGACGACTCTGGGTAGGGCTTTGGGGTGACACGCACCCCGGGGTGCCCCTTGCGCCCCTTCCCGGCCTCCTGGTGCAGAAGGTGCTTTCCAGAGGAAGGCACACAGGATCCACCAGGTTTTTTTTTTTTTTTTTTAAAGAGCGAGAAAAAAGCCAAGTAGGAAATGAGTGATGTGCAGGGACTGCTGGAAACCACCCCCGGTCCCAGCCCTGCCCGCGCGGGACACCGGCCCCTCCTGATGGATCGACAGCAGCCCTGACTTCTAGGAAATTGCTTTCTGAGGCGGTTGTTATACAAACCACGCCATTAAGTACCTAAATATTACACTGCATCAAAAGAAAGTGTTTTTCCAGGGAATCAAGTGTATTCCTCTACCTGCCTGTGTCGGCAGCCGGCAGCAGTGCGGGAAGGTACCTGTGGGGAGCACCTGGAGCCCTCCGTGCTTTTATTCTCTATTTTTGCTCTGCCCTTTAGCAAAAAAAAAAAAAAAAAAAAAAAAAAAAAAATCCTCTCCGGTTTTGCAGCGTGTCCTTGCGCTGCTGACGTGCGGCAGGTGGCTCTTGGTGGCGTGTTCTCCGCACGGTGGCACGGACAGAGGGTGGCTGCGGGCACCCCGAGTGCCAGCGGAGCCGGGGCGCGGAGCGGGCAGGGAGCGGTGGGGAAGGGGGAGAGGGGTCTGAGCCCTGCAGCCTGCACGCGGAATTGTGGCGGGATGGGATAAGACATGAATTTGAATCGCTGTAACTCTCCCAGCATCTCTCCCTGCGCCACACGCTTCACAAACGCCTTCCCAGCTTTATTGCTGGATGCAGTTTAAGAGAAACTGGGATTTAAGGGAAAATGCTCTTTGTCTGGCAAAACCGGGGCTGCCTGGCATGCGGGGAGCGCAGCGAGGGAACGTTTGCTGGGCCACTGATGTCCCAGCCCAGGAGCCGGCGAGGGGGGCTCGGGGGCCGGCTCGGGCCGTGGCCGCAGGTTGGGCATCCGAGATGCTTCTCAACAGCCGAGCGTGTGTTTGCGCGTCGGCGCTTGCTGGGTGCTGCTGGTTTGTAGGGAAATGGTCTTCTCTCGGGCACCCCGTTACGGAGGCAGCGGCAGCCGCGGCCCCTCGGAGCCAGCATTTCCCCTGCCCCGCTCCCGTCCATCCCACCTCTCCCCAGCGCCGCGGCTCCGTCCTCCTCGCTTTTAGCTGTGGAACAAGTGCATAAAAATGATCTTATTTATTACAGGAGACATGTTTTAAAACAACTGACAAAATCGCAAGATGTAAAACGACAAGCAAGTGCTTTTTCTTTTTTAAACCCATATAGACTTCTGGCAATGATAAAAATAGTGTTTTCTTTTTTAAAGTTGGAATTAATCTTTCTTTCCAAAGCAATCACGTAGCAGGGAAAGCAGGAAGACACTTCGATATTAACCGATACTCACTGGGTGATGGTTACTTATTGAACAGCCGGGGAGCTCGCGTTCCTCTGCAGAGCGATTAACATTAAAGAACAGCGTGAACATTAAAGGAAAAAAAAAAAAAAAAAAAGGTGAGGGGCTGTGGGTTTTTTTTTTCCCCTCCCCTATTCCCTTGATGTGTGACTAACAGCTGTTTTTCTGTGTGACAAATCAGTGGGGTCTTCCTGTTGTTGATGTAATGAAGCTGTTTCCTGGTGTGAAATTCTCGGGGATAAATTGCAGGAGGGGGAGGAGAACATCCCGCACGTATCAAAGGGCTTCGGAGGGGAGCGACGCTCCGCTCTCCTCACAGGGACGGGCAGCGGATCAAAACCGACTGACATCGGGTCAACGCGCCTTTACTTAAGGCTTTTTTCTTTTTTTTTTTTTTTCCTGTTTATCTCTAAATTTTCTGCCAGTGCAGGCAGAGCGATGGTCTTTACAACCTGGGCTGTTCCTAGGGACAGTTCGGGGTGTTTTTCCCCCATAAGCCATTCTTATTTAACGTCATAGTGCTGCAGAGAGCTGTACGGAGCGTTATGTGCCTCAGTTTCCCCATCTGTGAGATGGGTCCCGATGTCCCTCATCACCACGGGAGTGGTGGGAAGGGGCTCTGGGGTGGCCGGGAACTGCCCGTGGCTCCGACCCCCCCAAAAGCGCTGTGGGGACGTGGGTGTTCCCCACGGCTGGCACTGGCTCAAGCACTTTTTTTTGGGGGGGATGTGTCTCGGGGGGTTCATTTAGTCCTCAGACACCCACAAAAAACATTAAAAAAATCACTTTTACCTCTGTTTTTCTTTTTCTCTTTGCCAGTATTAGTTAATTAAACTATGCAAATTAAAACAACTTAATTTCTATAATACCAGGACCAGAGCCTCAAACCATTTGGTGTAGCTCATCTGGCACGTACGTTACATAAAATGTTTGGAGCGGCTCTAATAAAAATGAAAAAGGCTGTAAATCAAGTTTAATTTATTCATTTTCTGTATGGTATGAAAGCATGCCAAAATCAGATTATTTATGAGCCCTTCATAACAATAGGCATTTTTATTGGTTGCAAATGACAAAAGGGGTTCTCAGAGGGATTTTTTTCCTTCTTTTAAATTTTTTGAATGCCTTTTCAGAAACATTTATTTTTTTGGACTCTATGATCTCAAAGAAAAATATTTAATCATTGATACAGTAAAAATAATTTATATTTAGATACTGAAAAACACATCAGACTTTAAAACATAAATAGACGGAGCTAATCCAGCCCAAAGGCTCAGGCGAACGCTACACCACAGGTTAGAGAAAAGAGCTGTGATTTATACCCGCTTCCTTAAATTTCCCGTTAAGAGCATAATCTCCCGTAAGTCTTTCGCAAAACGTCTGAGCCACTCGGGGTGGTTTTTTGGTTTGCTTTTCCAGGCCCGTTCGGCGGGCCGGTGGGGGCACGCGTGCTCTGCGTGCACGGCCACACGGGTGTGCCCGGGGACTCGCCTCCCGGTGGCTTTTTTTTTTTTGCCCATCTGCGGCTAATTCACAAAATTCTCTTTCTCGGTGGGTGAGTGAGTCCCTGCAGGGAGAGCTGCCAGGTGAGGCAGGTCAGCCGCCCCGCGACACACAAAATCACGGCTAAACCAGCCGTGGGTTGGCTCTGCCTTACGCTTTCCAGCCCATTTAAACCATATTTTGTCCATCATCTGGCCCAGCTGGACCCAGAGGTGGGTTTGGCGACCCAGTGCCGTGGCCGGAGTGGGCCAGAAGTGCTGGTAGACGCTCACTCACCACCGGGACCGTCCTGGGAGTCTCTTGTCCATGCTGCGGTGGTCCCGTCCGAAGCGTGCTGTGATGGGCCAAGGGCTCTGGGCCACCCCGCTGGCTCTGGGGATGGGTGTAAGGTGCGACGCTGGTACCCACGGGTGCACCCTGACCCCCCAGCCCTGTCTGTGCCGGCACGGAGTGTGGCACCGCGCTGGGAAGGAGCCTACAGCAACCCAGAGGGCAACGTCCCTCCTCGTCTTTGGGAGGCGAATGAGCCAGAGCAACCCCAGAGCTCCAGGACCTGAGTTTTGGGGGCAGAGAACCAGGCGGGGGGGGAAGCACCGTGGAGAGAGGGCATCCCCAGGGACCGTCTCCATGATGGGGACACTGCCATGGGGGAGTGGGTGCCCTCCTCCCGCAGCATCCTGGGCATCGCGGCCAACAGCCACCTGGCAGTGAGGACAGGCAGGGGACCCCAAAACGCCTGGCAGAGGCACACAAAAATCTGGCTGGGCTGGGGGGGGTGGGGTGGGGGGGTTGGCTTTGCTGGAGGGCTCTGGGTAAGTGTGACGGGGAGGGCGCAGAGAGGCACCCCCTCCTGCAAGAACGGGGGCTTTCTCTGCGCCCGGCCTGGCCGATCCTGAGAAAAAAAAAAAAAAAAGAAAGAAAAAAAAAAAAGAAAGAAAAAAAAAAAAGAAAGAAAAAAAAAAAACAAAGAAAAAAAAAAAAAAAAAAAAAAAAAAAAAAAAAAAAAAAAAAGAAAGAAAAAAAAAAAGAAAGAAAAAAAAAAGAAAGAAAAAAAAAAGAAAGAAAAAAAAAAGAAAGAAACAAGAAGAGAAAAAGAGGGAACCCCCTCCCCAGGAGAATTAGCATCCAGGATCTGTCAGTCACTGGGAGCTTTTGGTAAAAGGGGCCCCTTGTCAACCTCTGCCTTTGATGTGACTGGGACGGAGGTGCTCAATTAAAAGCCTATCAGTCTGTAAGTAAATCAACGCCTATCAGGCTTGTCACATCAAACAAACGATTATTGCAGGAACCCGCCCACCCCATTAATCTGGCTGTTCCTTCTTGACAGCTCAGGGTCAGGGCACTGTAAATCCTGCACTGGATTGCAGCCACCTGGAGCAGGATTAAAGCAGCCCCTGCAGCATGTGCTGCTGCACCCAATTACTCCCCGGTGGCTGCGGCGGGGGGCACCCGTGGCCCCGTCAGACACGGGGTGCCCGGGGGTCCCCGCCGGAGCTCAGCTTTGCAGGGTGATGGCCACCAAGATGGGCGGTTTGGTGGTGGCATGCGGCAAGCGTTGGTTCGTGTTGGCAGCAGGGATGCTCGGCACCTGGCTTGTGGGTGCTGGGCGCCGCACCGCTATTGCCAGCGCCCGTCCGGCCGCCCAACGAGATGGGAGCAGCTCCAAGGATGGCTCTTGGTGGCTCGGAGAAGTTGTTGTGGATGGGGACGGTCGCACCGCAGCCCGCACTGAGGGTGGATGGCTGTGGTGTCCTTAGCGGTCGCATTTAAGCCTGTCACCATCGGCAGGGATTGACCCTGGGGAGCCTCTGGGCGAAAGGAGCCCATGGGTTGAGCTTTTGGGTGCTCTTTGGGTCGGAATTAGCGGTCCCCAGGGACACCGGGGTTATCCCAACAGGTCGCTCAAGGTGAAGGCAAGTGGGGAGCAATGGGGGCTTCATGGCCAGCGGCTAGGCTGGGGGGAGGAGGGTGCTGGAGCCCGGCAGCGGGCGGGAGGCGGCCGCCGGCTCCCGAGAACAAGCCGTTCCATTCAAGGGAAGGCAGAAGCCAAACTTTCTTGAAAAGCCTCTGTGCTGCGGCGGGAGCCGCCCCGGGGCAGCCCGAGCGTGTGACTCCTGCGCACAGAGGCAGGGGCTGTTTTAATAAAGGAAAAGCCGAATTTTGGATCACATGAGGGTGAGGGCAGGGAGCGGGGCGAGCCCCAGGGAGGCTGCAGGTTGCGTTCTGGGAAGTGGCTCGGTGTCCCCCTGTGTCCTGCCAAGGGCTCCGCGGTCCCCACATCCTGACTTTGCCCCGACGGAGGCAAAGGTGGGGGGGTCTGCGCAGGGTCCTGGACCGGGAGAGCATCCCCGGGCGGCTGGTGACGAGGGGTCGCATCCTGCAGCCGGCAGCAGGAGGCTGGGCCGAGAGGAATCTTCCTCCCTTTTTCTGCCCAGGCCTATTATTAGCATTTTCCCTCTCCCGCGGAGCCTGGCGCCTCGTAATGCAGCTTTGGCTCGCTCTGACGGCGCGGAGCTGTCAGCCGGGGCTGCCCTGCCTGTGCCGAGGATGGACGCTGGCTCCGAGGGCTCCGGGAGCCCCATGGCGAGCGTGGCCGGCCGGGCACTGGGCTGCGGTCCTGCCCGCTGCTGCTGCTTTCCCGCTGGCTCTTGGGCGGCCGCTCACCCCGTGGCCATGGGCTGGGCTTTGGAGGGCACCCCTCCGTGGGCAGCATTGCCCTGACACATGGGGTGCCACTGGGGCAGCATCTCACGGGCCGCCCTCCCTGCCTCAGTTTCCCCATTTGCAGCAGGGGTGAAGGGGCACTGGCTGCCCCCGGCTCCTGGGGGTTGCTGCAGCCCCACCATCGGGGTGTCTTGTGTGCGGGTGCCGCCTCGGCGATCCTAAATGTAGCACATTCGGGAGGAGGAGCAGGTTCGACGTGGCCCAGCACAGCGCAGGGAGAACGTGTGGCGTCCATCGCCCCACGACACCCACCCACAGCGGGATGCGGGGAGCTGGGAAGACGGGGCTGGCGCAAGCAGAGGTGACACCAAGTAGGAGACAGACTCTCGCCGTGCCACGCTTGACACGGCGACACCAAATCTTTTGCCGATAAGCGGTGCGTCACCTTCCCGCGGATAGCCGTCACCCGGCGCCCTCGCCTCTCCCACGCACGTCAAGCGACACCCGCTCGCCCCGCTGGATAAGCACCGCTGTGGCTGCATCCCTGCCGGCCTCGCGGTGGGAGACGCTGGTGCCGGTGGGGAGCGGGGGGAGCAAACCCCTGCCATCGCCCGATGCTCCCCAACGGGCGCTTTTTGTGCGGGGAGAAGGGCCGGGGGTGCGCGACCAGAGGATCTGGCCCTGCGGAGTTTATCTCCCACACATGATCAATGCCGAGTTTAAGTAAGGTTTATTGGTATCTGTAATTTAACATGACATATTTCTAACACGAATTACTCTGAGATCATCGTGTGCATAAAATATGACAGGAATCTTTTAAGCGCAAGCATAGTTCTCAGTTAATTTAATAACTGAGATGGAAAATGGAATAGCATTAAATTTAATATTTTACATAATGCTCCTACACTTCCTTCACTTGCTGCTGGCATCATTTGTTTTCCCTTCTTCCTCATTTACAGCCCGCTCAGCCTGAATTGTCCTGGAGCGCTGCCTGCCCGGCCAGGCAGGGGGGTGCTGCCCCCACCAAGGGCTGCCACCCCCCCCCCCCAGGGCAGCCGGAGCCACCCCCACATCTCCCCCCATCCCGGGCGGAGGCGGTGGGATGCCCCGGCTGCCTGCTGCCTGCAAACCCCCGGTCCCGGTGGTCCCCTGAGCCGCTTTGGCCGCCTGTTACGGCCGCCCTTCGCAGCTACGAAACTAAACTCATTCTTCATTAAGAAAGAGGTTTCCAAGCCGAGCCTGCGGCCAGCAGCTGGCCCCGTGCACCCAGGCACCCGCAGGGATCCTCTTCCAAACCCGTCCCGCTCCCCATCGCAGCCGCCGGAGCAAAGCCCTGCCTGCAATGGCTGCTGCTCAGTGCGGGGATTTGTTGGGGACTAACTTTTCCGCACGACCTGTACCAATAGGACAAGGGGTAATGGCTTTAAACTGAAAGAGGGAAGATTTAAACTAGATAGAAGGAAGACATTTTTTACGATGAACGTGGTGAGACGCTGGCCCAGGCTGCCCAGAGCGGTGGGAGATGCCCCATCCCTGGAACCATTCCAGGCCAGGCTGGACGGGGCTCTGAGCAAGCTGGGCTAGTTGGAGATGTCCCTGCTCACGGCAGGGGGTTGGACTGGATGGCCTTTAATGGTCCCTTCGACCCAAACTACTCTATGATTCTACGATCTTAAGATAACACCAGGCCTTGCTGCAAGGCAGCGTTGCTTCAAAGATGGTGGAGCAGATGCACGCGATGGACCTGTCAGATCATCCACCGCCGGGATGGGGCAGGATGGTGCGGGATGGAGGGGGGGGCTCCCACCCTGGGATGGGATGTGCTGAGCCAACAGCCCCCCGCCTCGTCGGTACTGAGACCGGAGGCAGACAAGGGGTTAATTCAAATCCCACAGGCTAATTTACCCTTCTGCTCAGGTCTCCCAGGGATATAAATGCCGGGCGAGAGAAGCCCACTTGACCTCACGTGGGTCTCGCTCTCGCTCCGTGCTGCTGTCGGCAGCCCCTGCTCCCACCCACGACACCCCCTCAGCCCCCCCTGCCCTCCGCCCACCCGCTGCCCCTCACACCCACTTTTAGAAGGAAATCACCCAACGGCCGTGCCCGGGCTCCCCCTCCCGTCCACGCCAGGACCAGAAGCATCCGTGGTGGGACTGACCCCCCCGAGCGGGATGGGGGACACAAAGCCCTGGGGACACCCTCGCCGGGGTGGGTGGCAGACGCTCCACGCTGGGTTTTGTGCTGGCTGGGGGATTCGGGAGCGTGGAGATGCTGTTAGAAGGGATTGATACAGCCCTTAGCCTTGTCCCTTCCTATCCAGCCTGGGTGCGTGATTTAAGGGGCTCCGGTAACGGCCGTGCCACCACCACCGCGAACAAGGTATTAACACCGAGCTGCTGGAGTTATGGCTGCGAAGGAACTGGCAGGACCTGGGCAGGATGGGTCCCGCCATCCCTCCTCTGCTCCGGTTCCAAGGGTTCCCGGGGCTGCGATGAAAGCAGGGATTACGGCGGGCAGGGGAGGCCGGCGCTGCTGGGAAGGCAGCGGGCTCTGTATCGGAGAGTGGCAGAGCCTGACAGCGCTGTAACTCTCCCTTCGTAAGGAGATGAGCTTGCAATAAAGCAAGGAGCACATTAGAGGTAACGAGACAAAATGGCAGGGTTTTGAAATCCCGGCAGAAGCAATAATCCAGGCTGGAACAGAGCGAGCACTCAGCTTACCTCTGCCTTTTGGAAAGGCTGCCGTGTTTTTGCAGCGCTGCCAGAACAGTTCTTTACTGTAACTTGGAAAGTCTCGGACACAGGTTTCAACACCTCGCTCTCACACCACATAATGCAAAAGTTAATTCTACTTTCAGGCTGATGTCAACATTCCCCTTTATTGCCACGGCGAAACGTGAAGACTACATTAATTTGCATTTGCTGTGTGCAAGTAACGCGTTCCAGATAATCGCCGTAACTCCTCAAAGGTATAGACGAGAATTTCCTGGATAATGTGCTGGATGGAAAAAGCCGGTGGGATCCAGGAGAAGGAAACAGCATTGTGTGTTTTCATAACTCCACCTGGAAGCAGCGCAGCCCAGAAAGGCGGGATGGGGAGCTCGGCCGGGCCGGTCTCGTGGGGAGGGCGAAGCCGTGGGGCCGGGGTGGACACGGGCATCTCCCAGGGGTCAGCGGGGCCAGGGTGTAAGGAACGACCAGGGAAAGCTGTGGGAAGGGGGATTCTCCTCCCATACAAATCCTATTACCAGGCGGCCACCACAACCCATCGCCTATTAGAAGCCGAACAGTTACTGCTTTAAGCAACGTGCTGGAAACATAAGACACTCTGAGGGGGTAACGGCCCTTTGTCTACGGAGCCGACAAATCTATGGAGTCCCCGGTGTCCGCACGGAAACTCGCCTCCTGCCCCGCAGTAAATTCTCTGGCCTGAACTGGGAGCATCCTCCCGCCCATGGGCGCTTCGGCCGGGATATATCGGCCAAGGGAATGGATTTTCCGTCTTCCCTGATATATCGCGTGCCCCAGCTGATGGCAATGATCCCGCATCACAGCTAAAGGCTTCCGAGGGGCTTTGCAAACCAATAGCTGGACTCTGGGAAGCTCATCCCAGAAGTGTGGGGGGGAGCGGGCTGGCCGGGGTGGGGGGCTCGGGGCTGGGAGGGGGGCGGGGGACCCTCACGGGTGGGATCCATCCCGTATCCCATCCCCGTGGCTGCGCTGGCCACCCGCCTGGCGTAAAACCGCACGCAGGGATCCCGCGACGGCACGTGGGAGCGATGAATTCATTTCCATTTATGATCTGTTATGATGATACCCCTGAAGGATAAAAGTCTATACATAATAATCTCTCTCTTCAGCTTTGTTAACAACTTCAATTAACAGAGAGCTGTGTAATGCTTCATCAGCCGTTTGGATTACAGATGAAATTAAGCCATCATATTTATGAACTACGCAGTGAGTTCGAGGAGGACTCCACATATTTTACATTTAATAACTTGCCCTCTCATTTTATTTATAACGTTAATAATGATTTGGTGGCTGCTTTGGGGGGAAAACATAAATGACAGAGCGAGGGAGCCAGGCCGGGGGGGGGAAAGAGGGGCTGCCGATGCCCAGCCACGCACCGCCCCGCTTCGGCTCCCGCTCTTTTATTTGGGATGAAATAGTCCTGCGAACACGGAGACTTCGGCCTTGTAATTGCTTTCCAACTCAGCACTTTTAAAACCCAGGGTGAATGACGAAATCCCGTGGCGTGGACCCATGGCACCCAGCAGCCGGAGCATCGGGTGCCCCCGGGCGCCAGGTTTTGGGTGCATTTCATCAGTCCTGACCCCCAAAGGAGGATGCCCCATCCTGCAGGCGAAGGACCAGTGCCTTGCCATGGAAAAAAAAAAAAATAATTCCCTAAAGCAGGGCCGGGCAGGGGGAGCCCGGCCAGTGCCTTGCCATGGAAAAAAAAATAATAAATATCATTCCCTAAAGCAGGAGCCGGGCTGGGGGGTGCCTCGGCAGGAGGTTTTGGGGTGCTGCTCCCTGCCAGGGTCCCCCGTCCGCCGCTGTTCTGGTCCTGCCACCCTTCGCCATTAACCCGCGGGCTCCAAACACGCTGCCCCGCTCCCCGTCCCCGTCCGCAGCCGGCAGCGCCAGCAGGCTGGGCAAGGTTAATTAATTGGAGCAAAGACTGAAGCCTAAAAGATGGGGAGCAGCACACTGAAAGATGACGGCTGGCAAAAATCATTAGAAGCATCTTTCAACAATCTATATACTGTTATCGATCCCGTTATAGATCATGTTCCTTTCCCCTTTTTTTGCAGGATCTTCTGGATCGATACAGCAAGTGCATTGAGACTGTAGCAACACATTTAAAACCTTATAAAAGGTTATTTAGTTGCTAACAGTGCAGCAGTTTCTGCAAAGCCTGCCAAAAGGTTACAGCTTTTTGGGCATCATAAATTACAGACGACAGGGAAAAAAAGTAAGTGCGGTTTTCTTTATTGTCTCAATGATGGATGGGCTCCTGAACAAGACACAAAATACATCATATCACCTTTAATGGGACCACATTTCTGTAGCCATAACTCACAATTTTAAAATAGAAAATGGTGAAATATGGCGTTGTATATTCCACTCCTGACATATTTATGAGTCCTTCCCTTCTTATAAATACAGTGATTGCTATTTCAAAGCAGCATGTCAGGTACGAGCAGAGCACAAACAGCTGGTGCGATTGAAAAATTATAGCCAGAGTTGGACGTTTTCAAAAACTCTCTCTAGCAGCAGTAAATTTACAATGTTTGCACTAACTGTTATTAAAACCAAATCCATATCTTGGCAACGGGAACCCAGCGCCCGGGACCAGCTGGAGCGATGGTGCCGCTGACAGCGCGGGGTGAGCGCGGGGGCTGCTCCCGGGGAAGGGATGGGCCGAGGGACGGGGGTCCCGCGGGGGAAGCGCCAGGGCTGATGCCGCGCCGGGCACCAGTGGGGGAGCTGAGCTGGCCGCCGGCCCCCGCTCACAGAGCAGCGCTGAGCCCCCCGGAGGTGGGTTCTGGGGAGGGGACGCGGGGTCCTGGGCATCGCCTGCGAGGGGACAGAGCATCCTCCTTCCCCAGCACGGGCAGCATCCCGCGTCCAGCTCTGGAGTCCTCAGTGCAAGAAGGACACGGAGCTGTTGGAGCAGGGCCAGAGGAGGCCCCGGAGATGCTGGGAGGGCTGGAGCCCCTCTGCTGTGGGGACAGGCTGAGAGAGCTGGGGGGGTTCAGCCTGGAGAAGAGAAGGCTCCAGGGAGACCTTCCAGCCCCTACCAGTCCCTAAAGGGGCTCCAGGAAAGCTGGGGAGGGACTCTGGAGCAGGGAGGGGAGCCATGGGACGAGGGGGAAGGGTTTTACACTGACAGAGGGGAGATTGAGATGAGATGTGGGGAAGAAATTGTTGGCTGTGAGGGGGGTGAGCCCCTGGCCCAGGTTGCCCAGAGAAGCTGTGGCTGCCCCATCCCTGGAGGGGTTCAAGGCCAGGTTGGACGGGGCTTGGAGCAACCTGGGCTGGTGGGAGGTGTCCCTGCCCAGGGCAGGGGGGTTAGAACTAGGTGATCTTTAAGGTCTCTTCCAACCCAGACCATTCTGTGACTCTATGACATGGCGGAAGCATTGTCCCGGCTGCATCGCGGGAGCGGGCTGGCTCAGAGCATCACGCTCCGGCTCTGGCCTCTCTCGAATTTATGCTTCAGGCCGTAATGGCAGTTTAATGTTACACTAATACACGGCTCCGGGTCTGGTGCCATTTCTGTATCATTATTTCCATTCATTCGGCAAGAGGGTTTTACTAGTAAATACCTCACGGAAGAAATAATCCTGCCAAGAGCCCTCCTGAGCATCGCTCACCCCTGGGAGCAGGGGGAATTCTCTGGCCTCATTTAGGCACACAAAAGGCCTCTAATTAGCTTTTTGTTTAGTTCGATTATGAATGTGAGTTTTGACCTTTTAAAGTGATTAGCTTTTGAAGCTACTGAATTTGCATAACATCGGTTTCTAAACTACATATACGATCTAGGACCAGACTTCTTGTTGTTGTTCACTCCTTTCTCCATTTTTTTCCACGAGCCAACTGCAGGGAGCTGCTGGGCTTTGTATTTTGGTCCCTGGCGGAGGCAGAGCTCCAGCACCTCAGGGACTGGGGTGCACCCAGTTTTCGGGCTTTCCTTCAGCCCTTTCCCCAGGCGCTGGCCCTGCTGGTGCTGGAAAATCGCATCGCCCCGGCTGATGTCCACACGTGGTTCTGCTGCCACCGCCAACGCGTGGATCACCCCAGCTCCTTGGGACCCCCCAGTTCCCCAGAAAATCCCAGGGTCTTTCCCACTGGGAAGCCAATCCCAGCCGTCCCCAGGGTGCAGGAGCAGCACCGGCCCCAGCGGCGCGGACACGGCCAAGGTCACCAGCGGAGGCGCGGGGAACAATGGGCTTCAACACGTTCTTTGTGGGAGCTAAATTCAAAACTCTTTATCGCCAATTTACATTCCTTTATCTGGGCAAAGCCCTCCAGAGGTGCATTTTATTACCCTGGGTTATTAAACAAAAACTTGCCGATAATGAAACGCTGGGATCTCCGCTGCTGCTGACGGAGCGGGAGCCCGGCCGCCGGAGACCCGCTCCTGCCGCTGCCGGTTATCAGCCCCTCACCGCCGTGCCGCTATCGGGCCGGGGCTGCCTCCATCGCGATTAGCCCGTCCCGCCGCCACAGCTCCCGTCTCCCCGGCCCAGGAATAATCGAAGATAAACCGGTGCTTTGGGTGAACCTCAGAGAGCGTCTCCCGGCGCAACAGCTCGGGGCTTAGGGGGCTTCGTGGGAAGGCGGGGAGGGGGGAAGCAAAGTTTTTGGAGATAAGAGCCCCCCTCGCCTTTCCTGCCCTCAGAGAGAAGGGGGCTGCGGGCTCAGCGCGGGGCTGAGAGTGAGGAAACCCTGACTCTGCGCCTGGCGCTGGGAGAAACCCGTGTGGCTGGAGGCAAAGCCGAGTCCCCCCCTGCCCAGCCAGAAGCAGCCGCCCCAGCCAGACCCGGGTGCTGCAGCCCCTCCAAACCCCCCCACAACCCTCCTGCCCCCCACCCAGGCAGCAGCTTTGGGACTGAACACCCCCGATCCCCCCGTCCACATCCCTGCGAGACGCAGACACGCCGCCCACGTCCCCGGCACACGAGTCCTCTTCCTCCCCGTACCTCTCCCTCCCCAAACCAGCTTCTATAATATTTTCTTTCCTGCACACATGCGAGGACCTCTGAGTTGACTGCTCTGGTTTATAACATTGCTGTTTCCTGGCCTGGCTTTATTACATCTGTTCTTTGGGGTATGGTGTTATAAATTGGGTATGTGATGACGTGTAATCACTAACTGCAAAGCCAATACATTTTCGCTGCAACAGCAGCAAGACAAATAAAGGCGAGCGGGAGAGGCTGGCGAGGCTCTGACAAAGGGAGATATATACGCCGGCACAGCCACAGATAATTTAAAAATCTGATTGGGGACTGAAGGCAACGTTATCCTAATGGAGCTGGCTTCGCTCTCTGGGAGAACGTCCTTAGTTTTTGGGAAGGGTTTTGGTTTTCGCTAAGAAGCCCAGCTGCGTCTCCAGCTCTTTTTTGGGATGCCTGGGGCCTGGCATGGCCTGGGATGCTCCCCGTCCCTCCTGCCCCAGCAGCGCAGGAATCAGGGGGGTTTCCTGGGCGAGAGCCAAAGCCAAACCAAGGCTGTTTCATGGCGGTGTTGGCCCGTCCACTGTGGGCTGGGGGATTTCTGGAGGGCAGAGCCCTGCTCGCCCACTGCAACACGAGCAGCCCGGTGCCCGCACTCACTGGGCTCTGCTAGGTACGGACCTGGCCCATCCCTGCTCCATCCCCCCAGCACAGGACCTGGCCCATCCCTGCTTTGTCCCCCCAGCACAGGACCTGGCCCATCCCTGCTCCATCCCCCCAGCACAGGACCCGGCCCATCCCTGCTTTGTCCCCCCAGCACAGGACCTGGCACATCCCTGCTCCATCCCCCCTGCAGAGCAGGACACTCCCAGTCCCTCATCCCATGCCCAGCTCAGCTGCTCCAGGCGCTTCGTCCCAGGAGGTTTCTCCAGAGCCCGGGGCTGGAGCATGGATTAAACCAACCCAGACTCGACCTGTTTTTTGATCTGCAATTCAGAGGCGCTTCATGTCCACCCAGAACTAGTCTCCAGGGCTCGGGAGCCTGCCTGCGCGGGCGCCGTGCCTGGCGAGCCATTCAAACGCCTCTTCACCCTGTACCCGCGGCTGGAGTCAGCGTGGGGCAAGAGGCAAACCCAGCCCGAGCCTCGGCACAGGCTGAGCTGAAACCGGCCCCAGGACTGTTGTCCTTAGTAGCAATAATCACTTGTGCAACTGTGCAAACGTGGCCGGTGAAGATGGGACGGGAGATAAATGGGAGGGAGTCAACCAGCTGCAACTTAAGATGTGCCTGTATGCTGCTGCACCGGTTTATCATGATAAATGTCATTGGAAAATCAATTCTCTGTGTACTTTTGGGAATTACAACTATCATTTTGGTGTGATTTATTTGCTGTATAACACGGACAAGGGCTCTTTGTTCATCATTTTGAAAGTTCATTTAAAATTGCTTTGAGTTCTTGGTTTTCCGCCGCGACACGGCCGATGGGTATCTGCTCTCCTGTGAAATATGGACCCAGGCAGAGGGAGCCTGGGCCAGGAGCTCTGCTCCCCATCGTCCTCCTGCAGGGGGACGGGGAGGTCACAGTGAGCCCTGCAAGACCTCCCAGGAGAGAGCACGGTCGGTGGGGACACCTCCCCTGGGGACACAGCGAAGGGACAGCTGGCGATGGCCCCAGCGCCTGCAGGAGGAGCAGCGACGGGTCGGGACTTTGCCGGCAGGGGATGCTGGGGCCGACCTTCCCTTCCCTTTTTCTTTTCCATGCCACCCACCAAACCTGTCTGTCCTGCTGTGCCGCCTGCCAGGGAGGCGAGAAACTCCCCATGCTCCGAGCACCACGTGTCCCATCTCCATCTTGCGTCTGTCTGGTAGGAATGGGCACGCAGCCCCCCCCGGTGCCTCCCCACCCCAAACCAACCCCTCCTTATCCCGTAGCCAGAGGGACGGGGGCTGGAGGTCCTGGGGGACGCGGGACTGGGGGGTCTCATCCTGCACCAGGACAGGACAACGGCGGCCAGCGCCGGGGAAAGAGCAACTAAAAACCATCCGAGTTCAGCTTGTTTATCCGTGAGCGAGGGGGCTGAGCAGGGAAACGATCGCTCTTTATAAACACAGGGCGGGTAAACACCGGGTGTGTGTGTGTGTTGCTGTTTAATTTAAAGGACAATGTTGGCAACAAGGACAAAGGGGGTAAATTAGCCATGAAAAAGATTTAGGCTGGAAATGAGAAGAAAGCTTAAAATCATCAGGGGCAGGAGGTTCTGGAAGAGCCTCCTGAGCAGGGGGACAGGGATGGAGCCACCAGCACTTCCAGGATGGAGCCTGGTCCCTTTCTGGATGGGATGGGGTGGTGCTGCTCCCGTAGTGGGGAGCCCCATGCCCAGGGCTCTCAGAGACATCTCCGAGACATCTCCCATAAGGAAAAGTGGCACAGCTTTCCCAGCAGCGTTTAGCCTTTATTAGACACTCTTAATTTTCATGCGGGCACGTTGCTCGAAGCCGGAAGCAGCCTTTGGGTCTCCCTTCCCATGCCTCCACTGGCAGCAATAAACGCTGTTTAATCAATACATGGAAACCCCTTCCTTTTTCCTGGCACAGGGAAGAGTTGGGACCTGAAATGAGGATGACCTCCATCCATCCCCGGAGCTGCTGTCCTCCTTCTCTCCGACTCCCTGACCAAAGGGCTCTCCCCAGCCCCGGCACTTTCCCCTCCGTCCCCACCGAGGCTCTCGCCACCTCCAAAGGAGGGTGTGCTTTAGTATTCACGCTGGCTTCAGCCCATGGGATTTCAGGAAAGTTCAGGAAAACCATTGCTATATAAATCTCCCAACCACTGGGCAGTTCACACCTATCAGGCATTAATCATTTGTCTTCAAAGCCCAGAGCTCAGCCCTGGAATTACACCCTTAGAGGAGAAGAGCTCCCCAGGATGTCCGTGAAGGATGGGTGAGGAAGGGACCCCAAAATGCACCCCAAAAAACCCTGGGAAAATTGTAACTCAGCTGTGGAGGCCTGACCCAGCCACGTCCCCCCCCTCATGTCGGGGCGGCCGCCTTCTCCCACCCCTTGGACGGGCACCCGCTGCCGGGACGCGTTCCCGGCGCCTAAAAACAGCGCTGGCGCTGCACATGTATATTTTTTTATAGTTGTTTATACCAGGTGTGCGCTTCAGTGGTGGGGGCTTTAATTACGAGAAGGAAGAAATGTGCTCGGTGGTTTTGCGTTACAGATTGGAGCGTAAACCTCAAATAAATCAGGCGGGAAGCAGTTGACAGTGAGCAGAGGCTGCCGCGGGGGGAGAGCCAGGCCACGGCGGCTTTCGACAGCCGGGACCCCCATCGGCAGGGACGACATGGGACCCCCGCTTGCCCATCGTGATGCATGGGGTGCTGCCTACCCCCAAGGTGGAGTTTTTTCCTGCCGTCGGGTTTGCTCCCGGTGGGATATTGAGGGGAGGAGAGGGACAGTGCCATGCAGCGCCCTGTATTTCTTGCATGGGTTCCTTCCCCGTCCCCTGCCCCCAGCCAGGCTCTCGCCGCGTTCCCTTCTGGTTTTCATTACCCTCCTCCGAGCCCAACACGAACAGCCTAATTTGGAATAACAGCCGAGTGAGTGCGAAGGGGAAAAATCCTGCGCTCGCTCTTTTCCTGAGCTAATCCCCTGACAAATTCTGGCTGTGGTCTTGTTCCAGAGATGCCCCTGATTGAAATGGAAATACTCCCCGATCCTCTCCCTTAAAGGAGAAGCTTCCCTCTGTTTATAAAGCCTTCCAGAGGGGGTTTTACGATTTTCTTTTAATGGCTGGCCTTCCCTAGGAATGCGGCAGCCGGCTCAATAGCTGCAGGAAACATCGCTGCCCATAAACCCCCTTCGGTTGGAGGCACTGCCTGACATTGTCATGAAACGAAAATATTCCTGATGCTTATCAGGGGCCCACATCAAAGGCGCTCGGGCCATAAATCTCCCGGAGCCCAAATAAAAGCAGCTCCCTGGGCTAATGGGTGTCCAGAGAGGGTCCTGCCCCATCCCCCCGTGGGACGGCAGGAGGGTTCGGGCTGGGGCCAGACCCCCCAGCAGAGACCAGCGCGGGGCAGACGGCCAAGGCTTTTGCTCTGCTCGATGTGGGGACAGCCCCGAGCTCGGTCCTGGGCACAGGGTCTGCAGCAAACCTGGGAAACACTCGGGGCATCCTCCTGCCCCCCTGCCAGCACCCTGCATCCTCCTCCCGGCACCCTGCATCCTCCTGTCCTCTGCCAGCACCCTGCATCCTCCTCCCAGCACCCTGCATCCTCCTGCCAGCACCCTGCATCCTCCTGCCCCTCTGCCAGCACCCTGCACCCCCCTGCCAGCACCCTGCATCCTGCTGCCATGCCGCTCGTGCCAAGACATGAACACGGGCAGCTCGTCCTGGGACAAAACTTTAACACTTGCTTGGCACATACAGGGAGACAGACACATCCCCCCCCGGCCAAGGCTGTCCCCAGGCTCCCGGCATTCAGAGATGGCAGGAGACATCCCACTCTTCCCAGAGCTCCCTGCCCAGGAGGGCTCGCAAAAATGGTCATTATTTCACCCCTAAGTGGGGCAAAATCAAACTTTAAAAAAAAAATTAAAAATGGGATGCGCAGGTGCCTGGGTGGAGGAAGCACCGCAGAAAGTTTGAGCGGTGGGAGCGCTGAAACGCCGCTTCCCAGGAGCTGGAGCGGTGTCCGGCAGCCCCGGGAAGGCAAGCTGGGAGCCGGAGCATGCCCGGCCCTGCGGCTCGGGGTGACCCTGTCGTCCCCAGGCCTGGGCAGGCTGACAGCACATTATGCAGCTTGCCTATCTTTTGTTGCAAGTCGGAGCCAGGAGTATTCCTGCAGATCATTTAGATTCAGGTAAATCAGCATTTTCCAGTCCCAGGAGGATATTTCCCACCAGTTGGGCTGCAGGGTCACCTCCAGGAGCTTTCAGCAGGGTATCGCTTGCTCCGTAAAGACCTTGAGTGATGGATACTCTGTCTCCCAGGTAAGTTGTTCCAAAAGTTAATTATCTCCCTGGTTGCTCACTTGGGAATTTAATCACGCTCTGCTGAACTGACGCCCTTACGAACAATTACAGAAGTGCCCAAAGGGGAAGTTTCTATCTCACCCTCACCAGCTTCGTTATGCCCTGACGACAGCAGGATTTACACCCTTGGAGGTGGCCAGGGGCCCTGGCCAGAGTGATGCTGCCCGCGGCTGCAGCCCTCTCCGGGCAGGAGCATCCCGGCCACCGGAGCCTCTCCCACCTGGGAGGCAAGTTCTTTGTATGTGGCGTCTTCTCCCTCCCCGCAAAGCAGGGCAATGGAGCTGAAGTCTTGATGAACAAGGTTTAAAATGCAGCAGCTCTCAGAGAGCCAGACACTAATGTGACATCTCTCTCCAGCACTTGCCATTCCCTCCCTTCCACGGCTTTGATGTTAACTTCTTACAAGCTCCGAGACGGCTGTAGGATTTGATCAGTAAATCATGCATGTTAATAGGGAGAAGCAAGGGAGATGCAAGAGGTTCCTCTTTCCCCAGAAATACAAGGGGGTAAGCGCAGGCTGCCTGCCCCGGGTGCCAGAGCCACTCTCTTACTCTTGGGATGCCCCGTCCAGGTCTTTTGGGATGCCACAAACCTTCATCCAGGTGCGGCATGCTGCACCGATATGGAGTGGGTTATTCCCTGGTCAGGAGCCTTCGACAGGAGCTGAAACCAGTTTGGCCACAATTTTAGCACGTGGTTCCCGTCTGCCTTCTCATCCTCCTTCCAAACTAGGTTAGCTTCCCCTTGGCTATCAAGGGAGCGTTGGTGATGCTCAGGCAGGTTTGATATTTAGTCACTACACCTGTGTTGGATGGGTCTTAATTATTTATAGCTTTCCTATCCTGTTTTCTCAAGTCAGTTGGGAAGAGGTGACAGGTGAAGACTTCTTGTAGCAGATGCTTATGAGGCGGGCGAGGTGCCTGCCGCTCAGATGAGAAGAAAAGAAAAAGTGTCTTCAGCGGAGGAAAAATGACAAAGCTACACAGGAGCTGCCTCATTTAATAGTCAAGGAGAAGGAAAAAAAACCCACCTCCTTAGGTCTCCAGAAAAGAAACATATTCCTCCTAAACATACGGATGCTGGGGGGAGCAGATGCCTCCCCCCTTTGCGTGCGGAGCCCTTCGCTTAGGAGATGTGGGGTGGGTGTTATGGCCAGGGCAGAGCCGGAGCTGCCCCCCCTGGGGGCTCACACTGCTCCGCTCGGCTGGCCTTGCCAACGCCGGAAAACACCGGAGCACCCAAAAACCCACAAGCGTCTCACCCTCCCTTGGGTGATGGTTGCAGGCGAGTTGGGTCTTGGCTGGAGGCTGTCGCACACGACGCATCCCTGCAGCGGCCGGGGCGAGCTCAGGCTGCTTCGAGGTGGGGGGAGACCTCCCCGTGAAGGTCTCCTCCTGCGAGGGGCAGCAGTGCGGGCAGCGGCATCTCCCCATCGCGTCCCCGCCGGCTCCGCAGCGCTCCCGAGCACGTGTGTGCGTTTAATGCACACGATCGCGTCTCCTCTTCCCCCTTTCCCCAGCGGCTCCGCAAGCCGGCTGCTTTCCCGCGTCTGAAGGGAGATGTTCCTTTAGCCCGAGTGCCTGGTGCCTCCTGCTCTCCGGTGACAGAGGACATAATCTCCGATGACAGCCAGGCTGCTCGTCTGCAGGGCCCGCGTTTGTAACCGCCGCCAACGCGTTCCTCTCGCACGGCGGTTGCGCAGCCGGGGACCGGGGCAGGGAGGAGAGCGGTGCCGCAGCCCGGCAGTTTCTCCAGGACACGATGGTAGATGAGGATCCTGGCGACGATGCGATAATCGCGTGGGCATTGCCAACACGTGTGCGTGCCCAGGGAGAGCCGGGCTCCTCCGTCGGGGCCGAACTCTGCCCGCTCAGCTGCGGCGAGGGGCTTCACTGCGCCCGTAATCCCGAGTCCTGCTGCTGGCTGGCAAACGCCAACTTGATTGTTTTAACCACATTAGATCCCTGTTAATTAACATGAATTAACCACCTAAATATTCCTGGGTAAACAAGCTATTAGGCAGAGGGAGGAGAGGAAAACGGCCTTTAAACCGTCACAAATCGATCCCTGCCGGATCTGGGGCTTGGGGATGGGGTGTCCAGCCCTGCCAGCAGCCCCGGGGCCGGTCCCCTTCGTTAGCGCCGCGCTGGTGAGACGGGGTGTGGGGCGGCGATGAACTCCCGGTACCTCCTGGCTGCCGCCGGCTCCAGGTATGACACATACACAAAGGTACCTTTTTATAGGTAGGAAATTATAGGTGCCATGACTTCAAAGGTTTTTGCAACAAGAGTTTTCCCTTTGATAAATGACAGCATCATTAATGGTGATTTATTACCTGGGCTATTTCGACAAACAGAAATAACCAGTTTCTTTTCATTTGGCTTGGTGGGTTTTTTTGCTCTGGGCTACCCAGACACACAAGGTGGCTGGTAACAGCTGTTTTACTGCTGGTAAGACATCTCATTTATTAACTTGTCATCATGTGTCATGAAGTTTAGCAAAATGCTAGATGATTGTGTACTTAAGCTAGGTAATTACCCCATTATTAAAGCTGCCTTCTTTATTTATTTGCTCTTCTGGTGGTTTGTTCCTACCTTTGCTCTACATACTGCCTTAGTCACAGGGCACAGAGATGCGCTGCCTTGTAATTAGCTGTGTGCTGACTTCCACTCTGCTCTTAGGGACATGAAAGCTGTCCCTGCCAGATGCCGCTGGCTCCCCGGCGATGGGGACCCTCGGGGTGCCGGGAGAGGGGCTGGGGTGATGCTCAGGGAGGTGTCGTGCCCTGGGGCTGCATCCGACCCGGTCCTGGCTCTGATCGCTCCGAATGCATCTGTAACGCCAACAAAACCTGGCCGCGATAACAGCCAGAGCGGGGAAAAACGCACGCGCTGAAGGTATCCCGAGAGCAGGATCTTTATCCCAGGGGAGGAAGCGCCCGGAGCGGCACGGGGTTACTGACCTCGCTGGTGGTGATCGCCCGCACAAAGCATTTCGTTGTAACTGCACACGCCATGCCAAGCTTCTAATTAAACTCCCCGAGATGCGCTGCCAGTGCCCAGACAAAAGCAGATCCACACCTTGATGAAGGAGTTGCCTAGACAGAGGAGAAAACCACCGCTAGCACAGAGATGCTAATTGCCTTGGGAACTCCCAGAACTCAGGTGCACGTCTCCCAGGAATGTCTGGGACCCTGCCTGGACGTGTCCGTGCCCTTTCCCAGGGATGGGATGGCAGCACCATGTTCCCAGGCAAAGTGGGGAAGCTCCGGCCTCGCTCCCTCCTCTCCTCCCATCCGAACCGGCGCTTTGCCGGTGCTCTGCTAACACCGAGCCGCCCGGATAAATCCGGTGAACAAACATTTTATAAGAGGTTAAACATTTCAAACCGCCCAATAACCGACTATTATCCGGGCAAACAGGAGCTGGACCGCAGAAACTGCCACGGCGGCTCAGACCAGGCGGCACCTGCCCCCGAGCCCTGCAGCGAAATGCCAGTGGGTCCTCAAGGAAAGATGCCAAATCCATCACGGGAAATGCCAGTGGGCTGGCTGCTCCGCAGGGATTATTTCTTCCCCACCTCTTCTCCTAAATCCTCCCTTCTGCAGCAGAGCCCCCGCAGTCCAGAGGGAACGGGGCATTAGGGGGGTGGAACTGGATGATCTTTAAGGCCCCCTCCAACCCGAACCATTCGATCATCTGCCACCAGCACCCCGAGCTGCCCGCGCCGGCTGCTCTCCCACAGCCTCGTCTTCCCGGGGAAAAAGAGAAGATTTTAGGGTGCTGCAGGGGAGTTTCGGTGGCTCGCTCCTGCATGGGCAACCGGTGTCTCAATCGGCTGGTCCCCGCGGCCAGCGCCCGGCGGGAGACACTCTCCGAAAGCAAAATGCGAAGTCCTCCCGTTTCCCTTTTACAATCTCCAAGGTCAGCCAACATTAAAACAGAGAGACATAATTACAAAAAAATAAATTAAAAATTAAAACATATTCCCGGCTACCCCACACATTTCTTCCTGGCGCTGCCGTGAATGTTGATCAGGGAATTTTGTCCATAAATCCGTCTCTCACAGGGTGAGAGGTTTTATGTTGTAATTAACACGTGGCTATTGCACAGTAATTACAAATAGGGTAAGATTCCATCTCCAGAGCTGCACAAGGCACAGCGAGGGGCTTTTTTTGGAGGCATGGGTTTTGTTTAGGGCCATCCCCCTTTGGTGCACCTTGTCCGCGGGGTCAGGACCCACATGGAAAGGACGGGAAAAGCCGGTGGGATGCAGAGAAAATAAACCCCACCCTGGGCCACGGGCCCGACACCTACACGTCTGTGCACGGCACTAAATGCCTGTTTCAAGGGATTAGGAGGCAGTTTGGCAACGCGGAGGCTTTGCACGGGGGGAATTGCACCCACCGGTTGGCAGCGGGAGCTGCCCCGGAGCAGCGGTGGGAGCTGACGCTCCCTGCGGGGGCTGCGGGTGCTGGCCGCGGCGGGGACGGGGCGATGGCATCCCCTTCGGCTCCTGCCAGAGGGACGGAGGGTGACGTGAAGCCGTTGAGGCTCATCGGTGCGGTTGGCGCTCACAGAGCTCGGGGAACAGCGGCGGGGAACGACAAAAATCCAGCGCCGCAGAAGCCTCCCGTCGCCCAGCAGTGAACCTCCCCATTTTCATCTATTAAAATAGCATTTTTATTACAAAGAGATGTTAAAAGTGAAAATGGACGAAATACATTTCACGTCCCACATCGATTCCCCGGGATATTTACAACTGCAGAGATATTGATCTCCCCGAAGTGCCGGATGTGCTCGCTCGTTACGTATGACACTTGCAGTGAGAAAGTATTTTCGGCAAATAAACCACCGAAACCTGCCATATAAATCGATCCAGGAAGGCGGAGGTCAGTGGCAGCGCTGTCCCTGCCACCCCACCCTCGCTGCTATCGGGGCTTTTGGCCCTTCGCTCCCGTTTGCCCACTGTGGCGAGTGATGGGGGGCCAGTGGGTACCACTGCCTGCCTGTGCCTCCCCCCAGCACCGTCCCCCTCCCGCCGCCGGGCTGGGGATGAGGAAGGAGACCTTAACTCGTGACTCCCCACCCAGGGGGGAATTTCCTTGGGAGAACTGCGATGATGTTGTTTCCTGTGGGATTGACTGTGCCGGGGTTTGTCGCGGCTGGAGGTGAGCGCGGTTGACAGACCCGATGGCGGGGAGGAGGGGAACGGTGAGACCTCAGCGCTGCCGTTCCCCACACCGCAGAAACTCTCAGGTGACTCAAAACCCCTTTTTTTCCCCCTCCTTCTGCCCCCCAGGTCCGTTCCAACAGCCCATGCCAGCCTCCAGCCCATCTCTCCGCATCCGTGTGTTTGCCAGCCGGGATGTCCCCAAGGGTGGTGGGAAGGCCCCAGCTGCGGTGCCCGGCATGGCTGGAGGAGGTTTTCCCCCACCTCCCCTTGCCGCACGCGTGAGACCCAGCCCAGACCCCAGCGCCTTTATTCCTCATTCCAGCAAACTCCCGCTGAGCCCGTTTCGGAGCTGCCCAGGGTCCGACCGGGCGCCGCGGCACAGCACAGGGCTGCCGAAGGGGTGCGAGGATGGGGGCACTCCCCATCTTACCGCCCCTCCTTCGCCAGGCAGGCTGGCAGCTGGAAACGCCCCAAATCTCCTCCCGAATCCGGCTCTGCCGCCGCCCGCACCGCTCTGGCAGCCCCGCACGCCCGCCACGGCGCAGACGGTGCGTCAGGCGCTCCCGGGGCCAAACAGCCGCCGGCGCGAGCGCGGTGTGAGCTACAGTCGGCGGGCACCTGGCAGCACCCACGCCCTGGCAGCGGGGTCGGCATCGCCAGGCGAGCATCCCCGGGGCTCTGCACCTTTATTTCCCTCCGAGTCAGCAGATTCGGCTGAGCCCAGCCCAGCCTGGACCCATTGAGGAGGCTCTTGGTTGGTCCCAGACCCCCATTTTTGCAGGGGGGGAGCCCCGGGTTGCTGAGCATCGTGCAGCATCGCGGGGCCTCGACCCCCTGTTTTCCTGTGTGCCGGGCAGAGCATCGCCTCTGAACGCGCTTCCAGGAAGGAGATGGAGCTGGAAAACCGCACGGTGTAAAGTTTCTGGAAATCCCTTCTGCCGGTGTGTCAGCCCCGATTACATCAGTCAAGTCGCGTTACCCGGCTGACGGGTGCTAATGAGAAGTGACAGACGTGACGGGGAGCGGGCAGGCTCCGGGAGTGACACCGCAGTCCCCAAGGACAGGTCCCCCCTTCCCAGGGTTGCTTGGCACTAGATCAGTCCTCCGTCTGGCCGAGGCTTTGCCGGGACCGGCCCAGGGACGGGGGGTCTGCAGCCATGGATGGTGGCGGAGGACCCGAGCCCATGGGGAGGTGCCTGCTTTTCTCATCAGAGCTTCAAAATGGGGCAGAAACCAGGAAATCTGCCTGTGGCTGAGACAAGGCTCCCCATCGTGGCAAACGGCTAGGGGAAAACCGCTGGAGAAACATCAAAAGGGCACAAAACGGGTGAGGATTGCCGAGCATCCCTCCCCAAAACCCTCTGCCCCACCGATACTGCAGAGCCCTCTGAAAGGCTGGGCCCAGAGAGCTAAAATAAAGGCACAGCCAGGGGGACAGCATCAAGCAGCCAAATTCGGCTCAAATCCCTTCCCTGCAGTCCATAAGACCCCGGGGGGGTTTGCTCCTCCCTGGGTTGCTCTGCCCCCCGACCATCGCGGCGTGCGGGGTGCGACGGCGAGCGCGGCGATGCCTCCCCTGCCAGCCCCCGCAGCGAGTTGTACTTGACGGGCTGAATGGGAAACGGGCTGGGACGCGTTTGAAGTGGCGTCGCTTTGCTGTGATCCCATCACCGCGGGAAACCTGGCAGGGGGATGATCGGTGGCGGGGCGGCGCGGGCGCACAGGCACCGAGGGCAGGGCGACGACGGGGAGACGGCAGGGAAGGAGCAGACCAATGTGCCGGAGGGAAGAAGTGAAGTTTTCACCCTTAATTCCACCAATGTGGTGGCCCGTTGCATGCCAAGGTCTCCATGGGACGGCTGCAAGCCTGGGGACGCCCTCCCAGGGTTGGGGGCGATGGGTGACATCTTTGTCCCGCACGGCTCTGGGGGAGGAGAGGGGCAGAAACAGCTCGTGCTGCTGCATCACCTGGGGAAGGCCTTCTGCTTCCCCCAAAACAGGCAAAAAGGGTCAAAAGCAGCGCTTTCCCACAGCCGAGGCCCCAATCATCACCTCCCGCCGGCACCCTCTGCCATGGGGGAGCTGCCAACGTCCCCCGCGGCACCGGCTCTGCCCCAGACGGGGGTTTTAACCGGTATCAGTCTTCCCCGACCTTCAAGGTCTGCGGTTATTGACATTTTGTGCCGACTGAGTCAATATTAACTTCTCAGGCCGATAGATAATATATAGAAAATAATAAGCAATGCACGGTGACTATTGATTTATGATTATTTGGGTCTTTGGCATAAGTTTCTCACGTAAAGCAGCTCTGCGCCCGCGGCTCACGCCTTCGTTAGCACCGGGAGACGCCAACGGGAGTGAGAGAGATTTGCTGCAAGGGTGGAAATGCCTTGGAAATGGTGCGAGGAGAGAGCGGAGAGTGCTGGGATCAACTTGTAGCTCCTAAAACACGCTAAAAATGTTAAATAAATTAACTTCACTGCTTCCCCACGAGCACAGTGTCTAGAAAGAGCTTGAAAAACAGCCTCAAATCAAGTTCACAGGTGGGGGGGAGGATTTTATAAACACTGGGATTTTGAAACAACTTTGTAAGGCATTAAAAAGAATGGCAAAAAAAATTTGTGAAACCGGGTGAGAGGCATTGCCTTTTCTGAAAAAGAATAAACCCAAAGAGCAGGAACAGAGAGGACATTTTGAGGCCGGGCTGCTGGTGACGGGTGAGCAGCATCCGCGGCTCCAGTGGTGGCTTTGCTGGGATGCAGAGGGACTGGGGGAGCCTTTGCGATGGTGGGATGAAGCCCATCTCCGTCCCACTGTCATCCCATCACCAACCCATCGCTGTCCCATTGCCAACCCATCACCATCCCATTGCTGTCCCATCACCATCCCATCAGCATCCCATCTCTGTCCCATTGCCAACCCATCGCCGTCCCATCTCTGTCCCATTGCCAACCCATCGCCATCCCATTGCTGTCCCATTGCCAACCCATCGCCATCCCATCAGCATCCCATCTCTGTCCCATCGCTGTTCCATGGCCGCTCGGTGTGCAGTTCAGCTGCTTCTTGGTGGCGAGAGTTCCCCCCCTCGGCCCTTTCTCCCTTCCCAGCCCCGACATCAGGATGTTTATAAAACTCCGAATCAATTTGAGGCCGGGAGACGCTCAGCCGAGGAAGCACTGTGCTGAGAGGGTCAAAGGCCCGTCGCCAGCGCCGATCGCACACCCTGACGTATTAATTCGAGCTGTCAGGACCAATACGCGTACAAGAGCCCAGGGAGGCGCGGGAAGCGCTTCCCAAAATCCGCGGTTCGGGTTGCGCAGCGCATCGGGGAGCCCCCGCGGCGCAGCAGGGGAGCGGGGCGATGCCCGTGTCCCCCCGGACCCCTGTGCGGTGGGGGGAGCGTGGCTCTCGCTGCCGTCCCCGCACTCCTGGGCTGGCACGGAGGCAGATCTGAGGAGCTGCAGGAAGTACATTTGTTACTGGGAACGCTTTGATATTTCGCATGTGAAACGTCTGCGTGCTGGAGGAGCTCAGGCATCTGGCAGGAAATTACCATGAATCCTGTTTCTCTTAACAGTCACACACACACGCCTCCTCGCTCTTTTCCTTCCCCCCCCCGGCCCTTCTCCCTGCTCACCCCCTCTGTTCGCCTTCCCCTGTCCCCACCCCAGGGCCTGACCCAGGCCCCGGAGAGGGTCCCCCTGCCCCCCCCAAAACCCTCCATCCCTCTCCAGCGGCCCCGCTCCGCAGCATCCCAGGAGCTGTGCCGCAGCTGCAGTCTCACAGACTTGTACAAAACCCCTTTTGCCGTGGGGTCGGGCTGCCCGAGGGCACCCGCCCGTCCACTGCGTTATCAGACAGCGCTAATTGGGGGGTGCAGGAGAGGTGTTACAGGTGCCGGGCTGGGGTCGGGTCACCCTCTGCATCTACAGCCTCATCCGTCCTGGATACCAGCTTTGGTTTGGCTAATGGAAGTGGGGGCCGACAGCAGGGTTTTCCCAGGAGCTGCATCCCTCGTGCCGAGCACGACGCTGATTTTGGGGCAGGGGTACCCCAACGCGCTGCCGAGCCTCACCCCGCTCACAGATCTCACCCCGCTCCAGGATCAAACCCCGGAGTGCTGGCTCCCACTTCTCCAATCCCAGGGGGATGCCACAGGCTCTGCCGGTGGGATCCGGAGCCGCAGGAGGAACCCCGCTTCCCTGTGCCCTCCCGCCCCGGGAGCTTGGCCGCGGATCAGAGGCGCCGCCTGCCTCCCCGGCGAGCGCGGCCGTGCTGCAACGCTGGGTTTTCGTGTTGCCTCCTGCTCAGGAGTTATCGGGTCCATCGGGCTGCTGTCAGCCGGCTCCGCTCCCCGTCGCTCCCCTTGCCAAGAAAATTATGACTGTATTAAATGGTTTTATTACGGTAAACTGCAGATCGCGCAGTGTAAACACAGGTGGTGCAACACACCTCGCTTTTAAATGCGTCCAGGCCAGCAGGAGCGAGGGGAGCGGGATCCAGCCCATTTATCCGCTGCCTGGGGCTCATGGGGGGTTCGAGACCCCGAGTGCCAGGGGGGAGGCAGGAACGTGGCCGCGATGTCCCCGCAGCCGAGCCCTCGGGTGGGCAGAGGCAGGAGGGGACCCAAGGAGAGGGTGGGCGAGGTGCCCCAGAGCAGAGGCATCGGGGAGGATGGGGCACGGGGGGCACGGTGCTCCTTGCAGCAGCCGGAGCCACCCAGCGCCCGCGAACTGATCCCCTTTGAGAATAACTCCTCACTTTTAAGCACAACGATAAAAAACACCCGGAGGAAGGCCAGCCCCTCATCTGCCGGCCCCCTGGTCGGGCCGACGCACAGGCTCCCTTTCTCCCCATCTTGCTTTCACAGGTTTCATTTTGGCCTCCATTCCAGCAAGTTTACTGACAGATTACTTCATTTTAACTCTATGGCTTTCCTGTCTTGTGGGAGGCATATTTCTAAGTATCGTATTTATCAAAAGAGCTGTGCAAAAAGCAAGGGCCAGAATTACTCTTTTGACGGTTCCCCCAATAACTACAACCACAATAAATTTTTCGGGCAAGAAAACTCGGCCGAGGACCTTTTGTGGCGGGGTTTGGAGTGGGGTTCGGGCCCTGGGGTGCAGCGCCCCCCCCCCCCCCCCACCCCCCCCAGCCCGGCTGCGCTCCCCCCACGCCGGCACATCTGGTCTCGCTTGCGAGGCCGGTCTTCCAGTTCCCAGGGGTGACATATTTCCCCCGCCTATAACTCTAAATCAGAGCAGCATTTCAATAAATCACAGTGAACACTTATTTATTGGACATAGTTTTGGGGCTCTTAAAGCACGGAAAATAAATTTAATGGAGCGTTTGGAGCATTTCTCCAATCTTTTGAGGGATTACTTGGGGAATTTGTCAACGGAGCCAAGCACAGCAGCTTGATCCAGAGAGATGGGAAAGAAATTATGGGAGATACTCTACAAAGGCCCAGGTGTACCCTAAATCACATCAAAAAAGATTAATGTCAAAGGATTGCTTGCCAGCAGAGTTGATTGGCAGCGCTGCAGTTTATTTAATAAACTATCATTTTAGCCAGAGGGTGACTTTAATCTGAATTACATTTTCTTGTTTTGTCGTATGCCATGCCAAGCGATTTATTGAATACTGTAGCATACTTCTTAACCTCAAACACGGAAAGAAAAGAAGGAAAAAAAAAAAAAAAAAAAGAAGGAGGAAAGCCTTGAGACAGCAAAAGCTGCTTCGGTAAGAGGGCAGGAGCTCCGCTCCGGCGGCAGCTTGCTTTCTTTGGGCTCGGCTGGGAAGAACTGGGAGTATTTGGAAAACCAGAGAGATGGGGGGAAAGAGTGAGCCCGTCCCCATGGATGCCTGGCGCTGATGCCACCGCTGGGAAAGCCAGCACCGACCTCCTGCTCCCAGACACCCGGCTGTGCCTGCACCCCCCTGGGACCCACTGGGGGCTTGGGGGGGGGTAGAGAGAAGTCCCCCAAATGACCCCGCAGCCCCTCTGGGTGCGGGCAGGGAGACGCTGGTGCCAGCCCCCAGCCCATGCACTTCGCCCAGGCTCAGAGGCACGGTTCTGGATGGGTTTTACAAAGATTTAAGAAGCCTTGGCAAGATTTTAGACATACCCCAGGGAAGGGGAGAAGAACCCCCCCAGCCTACCCTTGCCATGCCCGGCACTGCCTGTCCCCCCCCGCCCGGCAGGAGCAGCGCGATGGATGGACGGACAGATGGCAAGGACCAGCACCGGGGGCCAGTTCGTGAGAGCCAGGGGCCCGCTGACCCGCGGGGCTCTTAAATAACGTGTTTGTGCAAACAGACAAAGAAATCCTAACTAATAATAATCCTCGTTCCAAGATTATGATTGAGTTTTTCCCCCTGTTCTGCTTGATATTTCTGCCAAAGAAAGAAAAATCCTCGCTGAAGTCTAGCAGG
Source organism: Fratercula arctica (assembly GCA_947846985.1). Lineage (NCBI taxonomy): Eukaryota > Metazoa > Chordata > Aves > Charadriiformes > Alcidae > Fratercula > Fratercula arctica. Next base: position 2,709,704 of record CANTUZ010000023.1, read on the forward strand.
AAATCCAATAAAATTTCTTCAAAAGATGGGCCTGACATTGAAAAATAGCAAAATTATAAAAGTAGGCCTCAGAAAAGAAAAGGGGAGAGTTATTATATCTGGCACCTACCGAGGGCCCAAAGCTCCCTCTCCAAATGAGCCATCACAGATTGAAAGTGTTTAGCTTCCCGTTGATTAAATATGGTGAAGGACCCGAGGCGTGCCAAGCCTTGGGGATCGAAAGTTTGTTTTCAGTCAGAATGTGTTTTCAGTCAATGGAAAAAATGGTCAGCCTGCGCCGGGGTATGTAACTGAGAAGCCTCAGGTTTGGAGTGAGTAATGACTGCGATGCAGAAATGCGGGAGGGTTGTTAATCATTCGACCCCAGCCCCCGTAATTCAACTCAGCAACTCGCACGACTTTGGAAGGCTTTCTCTTTCTCTTTTTTTTTTTTTCCTCCCCTCCCTGCTCTTTTTAATATATAAAAACCCAAAGCCTTCTTCCTCCTTTTTCTTTTTAGTTTTTTTCTCCCCAGAGGGATAGCATCGTCTGCTTCTATCATTAGTACCTCCCTTTTCTTGCTCCCAAGGTAAGGGGGAGCAGCACAGCCGGCTCCGCACCAGGCTGGTTTGGGGCCGATTCTGTCCCAGATGCGAAGTGGGATGGATGGCTGGTAAAACCAAGGCAGGACACGGAGGAGTGTGCGATGGGCAGCCCGGGACCCCGGGCACAGGCTCCCCGCCAACGGGAACCGTTGGCAAAGGTTTGGTGGAAACGGCTCTCCTGGAGAGCACCGCGGGAAACCGCACGTCCCTGCAGGACAGAGGAGACCATTGAAAACCTCCCCACCTTTTTATTTTGGCAGAAAAGGAACCATTTCGCTGCTAGGCTGCGTGCCCGGCCTCGAGCGGAGGCTGCGCGCTCAGAACCTGCGAGCAAGAAGCGGAGGGAGCAGAGGGATGCCCCGCCAGCATCGCCCAGCATGTCACGGGTGGGTGGCAGCGGGGACCGGGCACCCTCCCGCCCACCCGGGTCCAGTGGTGACCACGGGCACAGCTCCCTCTCTGCACCAGCATCACGACCTGCCCGGCTCTCCCCGGGACGGCTGCCTGAGAGCACACGCATCCCCCTTCCATTGGGAAAACCTGGGCAGATGGCGAGGATCAGACGCACCTCTGGAGCCCCAGTTCAGCGCTGGGTCAAGAGGCTGCTGGAGGGACCGGAGGGGACACAGGGTGGCCGCAGGGATGCGGCACCTGATGCTTGAGAAGCCCATGTCAGTGGCCCCCGGTCCCCTTTTACCCACCCATCCCTGTCTCACCCCCCCGAGACGCCTGACTTTATTCATTAACCGGGTTTGCCGGGCTGCTTCTCATTAGATGGCCAACAAATTCCAGGAAGACAGGACACCCACTGGGCCTAAATGAAATTAGAGAACAGAGCACTGCTACAAGTGGTTTAATTCAAATTACAGCAAGATATTATTGCCAACTGCAAGTGCTCAGAATCATGAGTCAGACCCCCACAAGGAATGAGACACGCTTAAAAAAAATCATGACTTGTTAAGTATATAATTAACTTTGGGGTTATTTTTATTTACCTTCCAGTTTTTAGCCTTCAGGAGTCAAATTTTTGCGCTTGCCTCACCGAGGGTTGGAAACAGCTTAAAATTAAAGAAAAGGGGGAAGGAGAAAAAAAAAAAAAAAAAGAGGAAGCGAAGCAGAGGAAGGCACCCACATTCTCGCGATGCCAGGAGCTGAGGATTTGAAGTGACACCACACATCACAGGGATTGCGAGAACCATCCCGGAGCCAGGGGCTGCCGGCAATGGCAGGTACCGCATGCGCTGGAGCGAGATGCGTCTGTCCTCCCCGGAGAGGCGCAGGGAGAGGAGAGGGGTCCCAGGGAGGAGCGGTGGATCCCGCCGGGCTCGGCAGGGACCTGCCCGCAGCCACCTGCACCAGTTTGCAACTGGGGAACCAGCCAGACGCAACAGAGCGGAAAACAAACTCGCACCTTTTGGGGTGCAGGAGCATCCCCGTGTCCCGCAGCGGCCCAGCCAGCCCATCTACGGAGACGCTTCGTTTTCCTGGGAGCCCGTCAGAAGGCGCAAACCGAAGCACAAGACACTGGAAGGAGATTTTACCTGAGACCCGCAGCCGCGCCAGCCCTCCCTCCTGGGCAAGCACCGAGCACCTGCCTGCGCTCTCCCGCTTCACCTCCCTCCTCGCTTCCCACCCCAAGTTATTCCCAGCCCGCCAGCTGCCAGGGGCTCTGGGACTACAGGTGGTGGATGAAATAGTTCCCTGCACACCCTCAGACGCCGTAAGTCACAAGAGCTAAGACAGAGTCAGTGCAAGTTCACCAACTGCTGTCTGCCGAGACCCTGCAGGAGGGCCGGGACCCCGGGGAGCCCCTCCTCGCAGGCTGGCATTAATAAGCACCACGTGAGCAACAGCCTTCGCTCCCCGACCCATCTCCTCCTGGGGCAAGAGGGTTTTGCTGGGACAGATCTGTGCGGGACACGACTGAAACAGCTGGAGCCAACACAACACCATGAGACTCTTGAAGGGCAGATGACGGCGGACAGTAAGGCTTGGGGAGCCCAACTGGGGCCACCGGGTGATCTCAGCTCCCGTGTGGAAGCCAGAGGACACAGCAAACCATCTGCTGGGCAAGGGTCGAGTTTCTGCCCGTCCCCAAGCTGCTTGCTCAGCCTCGGAGTAACCGTCCTCAGCTGCGTTGGCCAACCCTCCTCTGCTCCCTGCCTCCGGGTCGCGTCTTCCCCTGTTTCCGCTGAACAGATAGTACCCTGCTATCTTTCATTGAAACATCATGTCCAATTTCTCCCTTGATTAAACCCATATTTTGCTTGGCTATAAGTCAAATATAAGAGGGCCGCACTCAAGTGAACTAATCTTGGTTTACTTGCCAGTAGGTAATTTGATAGACAATTTGGCAGGCATCCACTCTAGAATTAAGCAAACCTGAGCAATAAAGATGTAGGAAAACAATCCTGAAAAGCCATAATGAGACGTCTAGTTTCATTCAATAGCAACTTGTTCCACTTACGTTTCTGCTGACGCTGGGGACTGCGGTGCCTGCCAGCACCCCGGAGGGCACGCTCGGCCGGACCTCCATCACCTGGGCACGTGCGAGCGGCGCTGAGCCCGCGGTCCCTGCTCTCCTGACGCGGTCCTCAGCAGAGAGCGACGCTGGGTTTGGTGTGCCGAGCCTTGGGTCTGGGTCAGCTTGCAGAGGAGACAGCAGGAGGGTTTGCTGAAGACTCAGCAAAGAGGAAGAAACACCTCAAGCGCCTACAGCACAGGACCTTCCTTTGCCATCTGTAGACACCCCGCATGGCTGGATTTTGTGGGGGCAGCCGTACCCCCCAGAGCCCCCTCCAGCCCTGCCCCGGAGCAGCAGCGATACTGAGGCTGGAGCTGCCGAGCCCCATCTATGGCCTCCGCCTCCCCATCACCCCCAAGCGCAGGCACCTGCGGCTCCCCCTGCCACCCGGGACCACTGCTGGGACGGAGGAGAGCAGAAAGGCTCATGGACAACACCTGGGGGAAATAACACCTTTGGGCGAGCAACGCCTGGGGCTGCGAGGTGCCCAGAGAGGGGGGGTGGTGGTGGGACCGGGCTGGGGGGTTGCTGCCCCGTGGCAGAGCCGGGCGAGCGCGGTGCTCCGGGGCCATGGCCAGAGCAAAGGGGCTGTCAGGCCGCCGCCGCGCAGCTCCATCCCTCATAATGCCATTATGTACTGCTGGCATTAATCATGCCGCTAGGTAAGCATTATGGCACTTTTATGGTAGCTTTGAAGCTAATCTGTCACTAATGCCTTCTGGATTATCATGATTTCTTACAGTTGTGATTCATTAACTCAGATGCCTAATAGAATTAGTATTAAACATCTTCCATAGATTTCTGCCTCAACACGTTGAGTTCTGAAAGCCTTTTCAATATTTCATTGTGTTGTATTAAATGGCATGTCAGGCACATTGTGTGGTCTCCGGGAGAACCTGGGGTGGCCGGAGCGGCGGTGGGGGCCGGAGCCGGGGAGGGGGTCGGGCTCCCGGGGGTGGCCGGGGGGGCGGCGCGGTGCTGCCAGCCCCGGGGACCGCTGCCGCCCTCGGACACCGTGCGCGGTGGGCTCGGAGGGGTTTCCATGTTAACAGAGTTTTCCAGGCAAGTTTTCCAGTTCAGCGGCGCAGCTGCTTCGGCTCCAACCACGGGAGCCCGACGCCGGGTAATTAAGCTAGTACAGAAGAGGTTAATCTGCTTTGAGGATAGAAAGTGCAGTGCAGATACTAAATATGATTGTGATTATTACCTGGCCCCAGAGGAATCCTTTCCCTAGACACTGCGATGCCATTCCTAGGACTATTATTCCTAATAATCAATATTAATTTTCAATGCATTCTCTGGGGCTTAGAATTATTTTCCTGTTTAGGATAAGATCTGGATCTTGAAGCAGGCTAAAGAGAGGTATTATTACTATTATTATTATTATTAGCATTATCACTATTATCTTGGGTTCAAAAAAAAAAATCTTATTTAGATAACCCTCTCTCCCCAGCAGCAGGTTGTGTAGCTCACAGACCTTTATCTGACTCCTCCAATCTGCATGTTGCGGGTAACAAAATTTTACAGTTATTATTATTAATAATGTAAGGCCAAGACCGGAACAACATTGCATTAGTCTGTGTGTGAGAGACCGGACGAACCTGCACCATCGCGCTGGCTTGGTTTTCCCAGCTTTTTGGAGGAGAGGAGCCCCAAGTGCCCAAATTCCCAAGCGGCTTCACTGGGGGCTCTGGGGGAGAGCCCCAGCCAGGCAGGACGGGGAGGATGCTCCTGATGGGGACTGGGAAGAGCCTGAACTTGTGGATGCTCCTCCGAACCCGACAGCGAAACCCTTTGGGCGCCCGCCCTGACCCCGGGAACCCTGCGCCGAGGCCGTCAGCTAGAAAAACAGAGGGGGGGGCACTTCAAAGCGGGGATTGGAAGCAGCTGTGCAAATTGACAAATAGGTGCGAGGAGCCGCGCGGGTTGCACGCGGACCTGCACCCTCGCTCGGCGCCGCGTCCCCACCAGGGCCAGTGGAATTCCTCTGGGGGTTTGGGGAAGAAACGGTGCTTTTAGCAAAGCTAAAAGAAGAAAAGGTCAGGTTTGGGGCAGGCGTTTGAGCGATGGTGGGGAGAGGGAGAGAGGGCGCAGGGAGGCTGTGAAAGGCGGTTTGTCCTGGTGCCAGAGTCAACCTGCGCCGGCGATTGAAGCCCGCGTCCTTCCCGCTGTCACCGCCATCAATCACGGCCGGCACCCACAGCCCAGCCGTTTGCCACCCGGTCCCGCTCCTCCCGGGGAGGAAAACCAAGTTCAACATTGAGGGGCAGCTTCCCTGGGGCGGGGGGCAGCGACCCACCGGCGAGCACCCCGAGATGCTCGGGCGAAGGGAGACCCATCCCTCCGCACCCCGGCACGAGAGGTGTCACGAGGGTCCCCACGGTCCCCCCGCGGGGACAAGCCCCTGGGCACATGAGCCCTGGCCATGGGCGGTTTTGTGTATTTTGGCCATTGAAATGATTGATTTCCCAACTGCAAGCCGCTTCCCATGATTTTTTCCTCCCCCCCTGCATGTGAGTGAAATTACATTAGAGGGAAAAAGAAAACCTTAAAACTTCTTCATTATGCAACATGTCTAAAATATGCATTCAACCCTCCCCCCCCCCGCTCAGTTTCTGGGTACAAAAACAGTTTGGTTCTCCCCTGGATGGCTTTTATGCGACCCCCAAACACATCAAAGCAAAGCCTTGCTGCAGAGAAGCGTTTCCTTCGCCTTCTCATCAAAATGCCGCTGTTGATGTCACGGCAAGAGGAGAACCTCGGGCAGGGGGATGGAGAGGATGGAGAAGCGCGAGGGGCTTCCTCCGGGTCCGGCCGCTGCCCCGCGAGTCCAGCCCTTCCGCAAATACTCAAACCAACGCTTTTCAGCCCGTTCTCACCCTTTAGGAGGAGGAAAAAAGGAGAGTTCCAGAACTGGGATCAACGCGCTCAGGATTCCAGGGGGAGGAAAGGAGGGAGAAGGGGTGCCCGGGGTGCGGGGCTTGGTGGGGGCAGCTTGGCAGAGCCCTGCCCGCAGGAAACCCCCTGCCAGGCTGCGGGAAGAAAGGGAAAGAAAGGGACGGCCAAGCATGGCCGGGGCCGGCAGCTCCGGCTGCCCCCAGCTCCTGACAGCAGCCTTTGTTTTAAGGAGTGAAAGGGGCGGTCATGGGACAGCGGTCAGCCGGGAGAACACGGGGGAGGCGAGGAGAAAACTTCAATTAGGGTAACTTGAAGGCAGGCTTTAACCAACAGCCGGCAGGAGGCCCGGTTTGATCTCCTTGTGGGATAGACCCTGTGATTAATCGCGGCCCTGTCGAGGGGGACGGGCACCTGCCTGTCACATGCTTTGATTCCCGGCGCAGGCTTTGATCTCTCCCGGCTGCGTGGGAGGGTGTTGGAGCAATGTATGTGCCCAGGTCGCTTTTATGCCGCCCGCAGAGGGGCTGCGAGGTGGGGAGGGGGTCACGCATGGAGGGGGGGCTTGGCCACCAGCCCCGGGGTCAGCCCAGGAGGTGCCGGGGCCGACAGGAGTTCGTCCGAAGGGGAAAGTTCATCCCCGATCCAGGGAAACTGCGGGGGCTCTGGGGGCTCGACGTCACCCCGGGGAGAAGCGTCCAAGAGAGCGGTGGGGATGCTCAGCCCAGAGCTGGCTCCGGAGAGTCACCTTGTCCCCCCAGACCCGCTCCGACCCAGCCCAAAGGGCTGCTGGCGCCATGGGACGGTGGGGGCTGAGGTTGGAGCAGACGAGGGGGTGCCCTGGGTGGTGTCCCCACCTTTCCCTGCTCTCGCCGTCCCGCTGACAGCCTGCACCAGTGGCCCTGTGACCGTGTGTCACCAGCCCAGCACAACCAGGGGCGCTGGGGGGAGAGCAGGCAGCCACCCGGGCTGCAGGAGCCTCGGAAGGCGTCCTCCATGGGGACAACGTTCTGGGTCACCCAGCCCTTTCCCAGCAGGTCTTCCAAACCACAGCTGCCATGCAACACAGAGGGAATTGAGTCCAGATTCACCCCTGCGGGTCCTGTCCCGCGGGGACCCTCTCGCAGCACCCCCAGGACCCCTCTCCCGCCCCGGCGCTGCCCGCTCACTCCCCACAGGCTCCAGCAGCTCCCCGGCGTTGGCGCTGCCCGCTGGCGGCGGGTTGATTGGCGGGGGCATCTTTGTGCCTGGGCCCCGTCCCGGGTTTATTCTCAGCCCTGACATTTGTGCCAAGCAGGCTGAGCACGTTGCTGGAGCGGGAGAGGTCCCTGCGTGGCGTGAAAGAGGATCCCGACGTCTCCGCTTTCAGCCTGACCTTGAAATCGGAGCAGGGAGGTGAGATCCCCCCCCTGGATCACAGGGGCGGTGTGGGGGGAAATGCAGCGGAAAAGCCTGGCACATCCCGGGCGTGAGCGAACAGAGCCGGCGTGGGCAGGCGGGCGAGAGCGGGGACAGCGGGGGGGATGTGCGGACCATCCCCCGGCAGCCTGCTCCGCCGGGGCCCTGCCGGGCACAGGATGCCCGATGGTGGGCAAAGGGGTATTTATTGCTGACGGGTGCCCAGGGACTTCGGGAACCTCCCTGGATGCAGCGTTATTTCATAGAATCATCGAATGGTTCAGGTTAGAAGGGACCTTAAAGATCACCTAGTTCCAATCCCCTGCCCTGGGCAGGGACACCTCCCACTAGAGGAGCTTTTCCTCCTTTTTCCGCTGCTTTTCCTCCTGGCTTTGGACAGGGAGGGTTGTCTTGATGTCTTGGTAGATGGTTTGACTCCCACAAGCAGTAAATGTCCCAGTTTTGGGGAGAGAAAAGGTCGAACAAAGCTAGAGACAAGTATGGGAAAGCCCTTCTCTGTACTGCAGGAATATAACAAAAAACAAATTTCCAAAAGCCCCGGACAAGCCCAGTAAGTCTGTAATGTGGTGTCCTGTTTCCTAATCTCTTCAGTAAGGAAGCAGTGTGTTGAATTTAAAATATCCCTCTGGTAAATGCTAACTATTTAAAGAGTGCTAGGGTCTTAGAAATGCAAAACAAAGATTTGTTGATTAAAAACACATGGTTTGTTCTGGAGGCATGAGTAGCCAGAAAAATCAGTTCTGACAGTATTTTGGCTTTTTCAATCCCACAAGACATGATGGTGATTTATTATAGTGATGTCAGCTGTGGTTGAAAAAAGTTCCCTGTGTTGTCTTAATAAAAGAGCTTTACCTTGAAATCATTAAACTCTCAGCCTGTTTATTTGAAGCGATGACTGTGAATGTGAATGGTCCCCTCTAAATCACCCGGCCCTTCGCTGGAACATATGCCTGCGCATGAGGTGCGGTGACAGCCTGGAGCTTGCCTTGCTAATGCGAGTCGTGTGATGGATACGATTAGCCTGGCTTTGAAACCTGGAGGGGAGATAAGCACACCAGGCGAGGAGGGGAGCCCCCCCATCACAAAGGGAACAGGAATTAGAAAGACAACAGGGTCTATCCGTCTTCTTCTGCCATCCACGCAGATGTGCAGAGCTGCTGCCTGCAAAAACCCGCTCGCCTCCCCGGCCAGCTTCTGCCGAGATCGCAAATTAGCAGGGCAGCGTCCCGCACCCGCCTCCGCTCCCCGCGAAGATGAAGCCCAACATCAATTTTGTCGGAAGTATTTGTACATGGGAGGCTGCAGTTCCTCGTCACAAAAGGTCTGCCTCGGCGTGCCCTACGCTATCGCAGCTGAGGAGGCCTGGCGTGCTCCGCAGAGGTACCGGGGGCGGGTTGGCGTTACGCAGGAGCAGTGCTGGATGTGGTAATCCCACCTGATTTTCAAGCCCACGCGTTGTTTTTTAGCGCGCCAGCAGTGAGCGGTGACGCGGGCGCTCTGCGAGCGGGTGCGAACTCATGTGCCAACAGTCACGGACACGCAGCGGCTTCGTACTGACGGTCAGATGTGCAACCGCAGCCCCCGAGAGCCCGTGAAGCCCCTGTAACGCACGGGCTGGAACGCTCGGAGCGGGGCAAACCCCCTGGGAGCTGGGGGCAGCTGCTGCCGTCCTGGTACAGACCTGGCAGCGCGGCGGGACGGCGCAGCCAGCACGGCACGCTTCGCTAAGAAACCTCCGAGTGTGCAAGTGTAAAGCATTTTCCCCCTAAACAGATGTGGGATATGGCATCAACGTGCCGGGCTGTGTCCTGCGGAGAGGGACGCAGCAGCCAGGCCAAGGCGCGGGGCCAGGGACCGGCAGCGGGGAGGGACATGCCCGGTGGCAGCGCCGGTGCTGCCATCTCCATTAAACTGTAGGCATGTTAGAGTAAAACGTCCAGCCAGACATCAAAAACAGTGTCAGCCGCAAGGCATTAGTGGGAAAGAGCAAAACTTTTCCTTACCATGCTTAATTTCACCATCAAGATATACAGGTGTCATATGCTGTGGACAGGGCATAGAGCAATGGAAGAAGCACAACAGAAATAACCTGCCAGGCTCGGCGGCCATCCCCCCTCCAGCTGTCGGAGTTAGCTGAGCTCAGCAAATCACATCAGCAAGAGCCAGCACAGAAACGCTTCACGCGGGTGCAGGTGATGGGTGTCTCTGCTTTGCCAGACTCCGCAAACCTCCCTGCTGGGCAGAAAAACGGGGTCGCCCAAAACACGGGGTGCTCACGGCTTGCCCGGGGAGCAGAGGGGCCGGGATCGCCCACAGCCACAAGCCCTTTCCCTCAGATCCAGCGGCAGTTTAGCCCTGAGCAATATTTACTTCTTGGGTAAACACTCGTAATCTCCCTAACCAGAGTTTATCACAGAGAAGTGAGTTAAATTCCTCTTGGATAATCCCTGCCTGTTGTGGTTTTCCCGAGCGAGAGGTTGTCAGATGCCGTTGGATATGGATGGGCAGCTCCAGGCTGGAGAGCGATGAAGGCTGGATCCGAGCCGAGGGGTGCGGGACCCCCCCGGCTCCGGGGGCTGCTGAGCCCCAGTGAGAGGTGGCTGAGGGCTGGCCAGCACGGCTGGGAGAAACGGCAGCAAGGGCTTGGGTCCGTGGCAAGAAACGGCTGGAAAGCAATTCCCCATGCCGGCCAAAACCAACCCCTCGGCCCCGGGGCCTCTGGTGCCAGATGAAAGAGCCGCAAGTGAGATCCGGCTCCAAAGGCATCGGCCACGGCAGCGAGCGCCCGCCCGCAGGTGCCCACCCCGGGGTCCGCAGGGACAGAGCCTCTCTATTCGGTCTTCATCGCAACACAGCCCTCCATGTAGGAATTACATTGGAAATAATGCAGATGTTGGAAAAAACCCCAGCTCAGTGCGCTGCTTACACTGAAACCCCCCGCACAGGGTGTCCGGGAGAGCACAGAGCGCGAGCCAAGCTCTGACCCTGCTGAAGTACACGTGGGAATGTTACCAGAGACGAGACGCTTGGCAGGTACTAACATCTCATATATTATCTGCCTTAGCTACAAGAATTATGTTTTCCCATCAGCGTGATTATTTTTATTTGACTTTTAAGTTGAGCTGGAAGACAGCGTGGCTTACATCCATCATTGCTGCGGCTATTAGAAAATTAACCAAGCTTAATAAACTTCCTGCATGGCTTGCTTCTGCAGCTGTGTATCTAGAGGAAAACAAATCTATTGACTGGTTCTCCATGGAAGCACTAAATAACATGGAAGTTCTAAATAAGACTTGTTGGAAGTGAGGAATGGCCCAGGATGATCCCAACGTGGCTGCTGCTGCGCTGGAAAAGGCTCGTGCAGAGCTGAGCTTTCAGAAACCTTCCAGAGATTCCCCGCGCTGTGAGATGCTCCGGTGGTCAGGGCGATGAGGACTGGGATTAACTAGCTGCGTGGGAATTGCTTCATCCCCTGGAAAAGCCAGTCTGCGAAATGACGTTTGCAACGCTTTGACTTCATAGCCACCTGTGCGTGACGGATGGCCAGAAACTGGGGGTCCGCAAACACCCTGTCCCCACGCAGACCCCATGGACAGACCCCGGGGCTGGCTGGCCTTCGGGATGGTCACCTTTCCAGGGCTCAGGAACGCCGGTTGGGATTACAGTTTACAAGTCGTGGCGTACTCACGAGGAGCAGAGGACCCGCACAAAGCCTGGGCGTCGCTCGAAGCGGGATTTAAACACGCTTCAGCCTGTTACGGCCCTGCAGACGGGTCCACCCGGCGCTGTGTGGTGCCGAAGGGCAGCGGGGCTTTTGTGTGTCTCCCGCGCAGAGGCCGGGGCGGCAGGAGCGAGGTGGGAACCCGCAGCGGGCACAGGAGACTGCTGGCGGCTCATCCCTCCTCTCCGCGCAGAGCCCGCGCATCCTCGCTGGGTGAGGCGGCGATACGGCAGGCTGGGCAGAAAGCAGGGAGTCTCTCGGCAGATGGGATTCAAGCAGAAAGAGCTAACGCTCCCGTCTCCTCCGCAATGAAAGGAGATGGGCAAGTTATAACCAAACCAGCTGTCATAAATCATCAGCTCAGAGGTTTCACTCCGTCATTAGATACACCTGAAGACGCTCTCAGCGCTGCAGACGTGGCTACGGGAGTTTCATGCAACGTGCGACTTTCAAATCAATCTCTTTCCAACAGGCAGAATGAACTGGCTGCTCACGTCTGTGTGTCTCAAACAGAAGACGCAATAAAAAAGGAAATTCAGCTGGGTACGAGACCGCATCCCCTACCCTTGGCGTGCCTGGGTGGCTTTTCCAACCTCTTCAAACCCCCAGCCCCCCCGCCCCGTAACTCTGCACCAGCAAAATGTTTCAACCAGGGGGTTTGAGTCCCTGGATCCGAGGTGGGGGAACGGGAAGGGGTTTGGGGTCTCCTTCCCTGCAGCCCCGCTGCTGCCTCCGCACCCACCCTGCAGGGATGGAGCCCCCCAGGAACCCGGTGCCCGGCTCCCAAACCTGCTCCCTTGGCTGCGGGTGTTTGCACCCCCCCGGGAAAATGAGCCACAAACTGGGGAGAAAGTTGAGCGGAGCCCTTCCGAAGTTTCGGGTTTGCAGACGGCGGATGAGGCTGGTGGAGGCAGCGCGTCCCTCCGGTGTCCCCGGCTCTCCCCGGGGAGAACAGAGGGAAACACCAGCACAGGAAGGAGGGCTGGGGCTGGAGCGTCGCGCAGGGCTCGGCCCGCGCAGGGGCAGAAACGCGACGGGTTTGGTGGCCGGATCCATCGGGATGGCACCGATGGCCTCGCGGGGGACGTGGCCTCGGCAGGCGCCGCAGCCTGGCAGGAGCATCGTCCCCAGGTTGTTGTAACCGCAGCGAGGTGCCGGCGAGCGCAGGGGGCCGAAGGTTCTCGCGCCGGGGCTCCCGACGGCGTGCGGGAGCAGGGAGGGTCGCTCCCTCCCTCGTGTGTCTACAAGCAAATTAAAAATTAAATAAATAAATTTGCTAGTTTACAAATAGAACTGTTACTTGTTACTCACAGTATTAACAGTCTCCTTTTATTTTTTTTCGTTTTTTTTTTTTTTTTTTTTTTTTTTCCCAGGCTGTGAAAGACGTTTGTTTCAGTTGCCAACATCTCTACAGAACTAATGTGGGTGGATTGTGACAGATATAATTTCTCCATCCTACAGTTTCATCAACTTGAGTTCTGTTAAACTATACCCGCTGGGCTTAGCTCCTTTTAAAGTTTCCGCTTTGACAGGTAGATTTATTAGTCTTGAAATTTGTACAAATCAGATGTCACTCGTGGCAACTTGTCAAAATGTCAGTCTGGTGAGGGAGGCATGAAAGGATTTTCTGGAGAGAGACGGGAGGCAGGCTTGAAAGAGCTGGAGCAAAGCAGAAGAAAGGAGCTGGGAGGGATTGCAGCCTTCTTGATCCTGGGGGTTTTACTTTATTAAATATCTAGCGCCATACAGTGGGAGATGCTGTTGGATCCTGCCCGCCAAGACATCAAGGCTGTCAACATCCGCCGATGGCTCCTCGCTCGCACCCAGCCGGCTTTCGCAGCTTGTTATGTATATTTAGGGCACGGCTGAGCCACGGGGAGGGGAGAGTTCAGCTCGGTTTTTAACGCTCTTGTGTTTGAAGTGTTCCATTATCCCCTAACGAGCCGCACGGAGGGCGATGCCTGGTCCCTCCCGGCTCCATCCCCGACCCGCATCCCTCCCCTCGCCGCAGCCTCCGGACGGAGCGTTTGATCTGCTGGAGGCAAGAGAAACCCAGCAGAAGGGTCCCTGCGCTGCCTCGCGCCGGGAAATGCCATTTATCCGCTTATTTGTCCTTACGGCATCGGGGCGCCGGGGACAGGGCGGCACAATCCCCCTCCTGCCCGCCGTGCTCAGAGAGACGTCGCAGGAACCGCACGTGTGCGTGTGCGTGCGCAGATACACATTGCTTAATCAGCCCTGGGAAGCTGTAATTAAAAAAAAATTGCCCTCGCCAGCCATTTGTGCCCTCAGCGACGGAGGCAGGAGCGACGCGAAGCGCCCTTGCAAAAGACCGCGCGCTGGAAGCGGTTAAAAAACGGCAGCCATCTCCCTTTAACACACCGACCCGGTAATTTTGACTGAAGTTTTTCCATAGAATAAATTTAGGGTTGTTGAAATGAAAACTTAAAAAAAAAAAAAAAAAAAAAAAAAGTCTTTAAAAACAGCAATTTAAAAAACATTATTTTGATTACCAGTTCCAAGAAGATCAGGAAAATCTCCACCGAAATCAACATTTTTACATGAATATTTACACTTTGTTTGAAAAATCTGTTTTGGCTGAAAAGACACTTGTTGAAGTTTGCTTGATGGGCGATGTCGCTCCCCCGGTGACGTGGGGACCCGGCGTGGGGCACGTCGCTGCCAGCCCCGGCAGGACGACGGGAGCAGAGCCGGGCAATTCCCCGCTGCCGTTCCCCCATGTGCCTGTCCGAGGACACCAGAGCCCCAAAAAGGGGCAGAAAAAAGCCCTGTCCTGTCACCCTGGCTCCTCCGGAGGTGCTGGGGTTGATCTCTCCACCCAGGAAGCTCCCGGCAGGGACAACCTTTCCCACAGGACTGCGGTACCTGTGCATCCCAGGACTTTCCCGCATCTCTCCATCATGTGTTCATCTCACACCAGCCCCATTAGTCGAAGGGCTCGTTAGCACCGCAGAGAGAAGGGGTTTCTCATCACCAGGATCCAAGAAAACTCCATTTTCCCTCCCTGAGCTCAAGCAGCACCATCATCTCGGAAGCCCTCCCTAGGCCAGAGCTGGTCCCAGCGCTTCGCTTCAGTTCCAGCCGTCACACCTGCCCCTTCTTCTGCTCATTCCACGTGCCCCATCCAGCTGTGACAGCAAAAATCCTTTAAAACTGGTATTTGTCCGTGGGTTTCGAAATGGGACAGCTCTGCAGAACAGCGAGCGAAGCCACGCCAGCCCTCGCTGCGATCCCTTTCAGCACATTTTGTGATTAATGAGCGTTTTGTCGAGCAAAGGGCACGAGAGAGGGGAAAACCGTTATTTGCTGTCCTCGCTCTCCGCCGCCTCTGCGGGCAGCACCGCGTTGCCATCAAGTGCTTGTTCCCCCCATTCCGTCCTCTCCCGGGGGGGGTCGGGTGCTACAGTGGTCCCCCCGCACCCTCCAGCTGCGGGTTTGGGGGGGTTTTGGGGGGGTGGTGGGCACCATGCTGCCCAGCTGTGGGTTCAGGGTGGTTTGGGGAGGGTGATGGGCACTGTGCTGCCCTGGTTGTGGGTTTGGGGGGGTTTTAGGGGGGTGGTGGGCACCGTGCTGCCCCCAACTGTGGGTTTGGGGTGTTTTCATGGGGGTGGTGGGCAGCGTGCTGCCCCCACCTGTGGGTTTGGGGGGAGTTTGGGGGGATGGTGAGCACTGTGCTGCCCCAGCTGTGGGTTTGGGGAGGTTTTGGGGGGGCGATGGGCACCATGCTACCCCAGCTGTGGGGTTGGGGGGGTTTCATGGGGGTGGTGAGCACCGTGCTGCCCCAGCTGTGGGTTTGGGGAGGTTTTGGGGGGGTGATGGGCACCATGCTACCCCAGCTGTGGGGCTGGGGGGGTTTCATGGGGGTGGTGAGCACCGTGCTGCCCCAGCTGTGGGTTTGGGGAGGTTTCAGGGGGGTGGTGGGCAGCGTGCTGCCCCAGCTGTGGGTTCAGGGACGTTTTGGGGGGGCGATGGGCACCATGCCACCCCCAGCTTGGGTTTGGGGAGGTTTCAGGGGGGTGGTGAGCACCGTGCTGCCCCAGCTGTGGGTTTGGGGAGGTTTTGGGGGTGGTGGGCACCGTGCTTCCCCCAGCGCCATGGGAAGAGGAGGGGACCCCGGAGCCGGGACCCGGCCCTTGCCCACCCACTCCGGTCCTTGCCCTGTGCCTGCCGTCACAGCGAGAAAAATTAAGCTGAGAGGCTTTGCTTAATTAATCGGTACATAAATGGTTCCCTTCTTCCAGCAGCTCGGAGCGATCGTCTTGTGAAACGAGGAGAAGGGGAAAACCCGCTTCACACGGGAGGATCTTCTTTAAAAGAAATCACTTCATGTCACATCCAGCCTTGATTTCCTTTCATGTGGCAAACGAATGGTGGCAGCTTGCTTTCCGCGTTAAATATCCTCACGGCAGGTACGCGGGGCCCTCGGCACTCGCCCCGTCGGAGCGGGGGCCACCTCAGGTGGTAAAATATCACCTGGGCTGGGGCAGAGCCGGGCAGGGGGCGAGAGGGGCCGGTCCATCTCTTAACTGGCTTTTTTTTCCACGTGCCGTGGGTGTCTGCAAAGCGATTCGGGCGCAGGCAGCGGGGAAAGGGAAAGAGAAGAGGGAAAGGGAAAAAAAAAAAAAAAAAAAAAAAAATGTCTGGCATGAGTTCAGAAAGCTCTCCAGCTCACACATCTGGTTCTTATATTTCAAAGTTAATTAGTCATATTGAGGCTGTCTGAAGATAAATTTATCATCCAGAAAAAACACAAACAGTTTGAAAAATGAAAGGAAGTGAGGTGACATGGCTTGACGTTTAAATAAATCATTTTAACATGATTAAAAAACTTGTCCTCCCTGACACCCGGAGCTGGATACTTTGTAAAGACTTTTTGACAAAGACAAGTCCCTGTTTGGTATACAAAGCCCCTGCCATTCAATTATACAGAATAATCTTTGGGCAATTACTCTGCTGAGTGACTACCGGAGGATGCGATGCACAGCGCTGAAGCAGCCGGGAGAAAGGGGGGGGTCACGCGCGGACGGCCCCCGAGCGCTGGGGAGTCCGGGGGGGTCCATCTCGATGGGGATGGAAGCAGAAAAGGAGACACACGCCCCCCCCCTGTGCTGGCGAAACCATGGGCACGAGAAGCACGGAGCACCCCAGCATGTCCTGGGGGGCACCCAGAGATGGGGCTTGCCCCCCCTGACAAGAGGCAGCCACACACCGGGGCATCGCTGCCTTGTGATGGCCATTCCCCCGTCCCTCCACAGCGTCACGGCGCTGGGCTGATCCAACACACCCTGGAAGGCGTCCCCGATCAGCAGTTCTGTCTCCTCACGGAGCTCACGGGGGGGCGGGGGGTGCTGGTTCCACTGCTGAGGTCCCGTCGTGTAACGGGTAATTCTCAGCCCGGTGATCTGTCACTGCCTGTTCCTGCGAATACCACGCAAAAGTCTCATTAGATCAGCGGCTTTAGTTTTACGTCCCTGTTATCAAATTTCCTTCTCGCTGGCCTGAGCGATAGAAGGTTTGTGATTAAATGAAACGCTCTCCCTGAATGTCGACTGGAAAAAAGCCCCGCGTGTCTGCTTGACAATCTGTCTATAAGCGAAACATCAATCAATATTAGGGGAAATCAGCATATCGGGTGACCCGGAGGAAGAGCTCAGCTGGTTTTCATTCTGATTCACCTGCTTTGTCAGATGTTTTCAAGGGATATTTAAGGTTTGCCCATCCTGGCTGAATTACTGGTATTTTTTGTGTCCCAGGTCCGACCCCATTCCTAGGGAGTCACTCGGGATTTTTGCTGCTGACCAGATCCAGCCCCTCACCCTGGAGCCATGGCTCTGGGAGGGATCGTGGGGGTCTCTCAGCTTCTGGGTCTCGTAAGAAATCTGCAGAGTGGGGACCGCACCGTGTCCCCCCCCACCCCGCCATTCCCGCAGGGATGCGGCGGTGCAGACAGACGGACGGGGAGACAGCGCAGCACCCAAAGCCTGTTTGGAGCGGAGCAAGTTCAAGAAGGTGGGAAGATTCACATCTTGTAACAAGAAAAGAGCTCTCCTGGGCGTGAAGGAAGCAAAGTGACATAAAAAAGCATGGAATAAAAATAAATAAATAAAAAAGTGACGCTTAATAGATAAAATGAATATTCAAGTTGTTTCCAGGGAAGAATCTTTGACTTTGGTGCTAGTTACAGTTACAAGGTTTGTGCGTTTTCTTGCTGTCAAAGCCTTCACCGTAATTGTCCAAAAGCTCCTTGATTATCTCTAACAAAACTGTCAGCTGCCTTTGAAGTATCAGAACAGTCTCATCACATCTTATTAAATAGTAAACATCATTTGCAAGTGCGCAGGAGATACAGACACCGCGTCAAGCGCCTCGTCAAAGCGGGTCGGCGGGGTTTGCTCCCCAGCACCGCTCCCCGCTCCCCGCCCGGGGGTCCCGCACCCCTGCCAGGGACCGCTCTGCCGTGACACCACCGAAAGCGGAGGGACAAGCACAGGTCCCAGGAGCTCGGCTTTGGCTTCCCACGGAGCAGAGAGCATGGCCGGCCCCAAGCCGAGCTGCCGCTGCCCGGCCAGGGATGCCACACGACAGGGAACGCGGCTCCCGGGCTCGTGCATCCCGGGACACGGCTCACACGGGCTCTCCCCTTCGGAAACCACCAGAGAAACCGTCCCTGTCAGCTCTGAGCATTTTGAAATATATTCGGAAAGAATTACTTAATTTGAAAAGAAAATCATGTTTTGGATCTAGCCTAATGTCTTCATGCCTTTTTTTTTTTTTCCCCCCAAGCCAGATTCGGAGAAACTTATTTCATGTGTTGAAGCGTCTTTCGAGAGTCGAATCTTTCAGAGAAGAGTAATTGCGCAATTAGCTATGAATTAGTAAAAATTCATTCTAATTACTTCCAGGTGTGACACATTCCATGCCTGAAGCCGAGGACGGGACGAGCAGCACCCTGGCAGCGCTCGGGATGGAACGGCCTCGGCGCTCAGCCCCACGCCCACCTCGCCACGGCGCTTTTGGAAACCAGAACTGCAGAGTGAGCGCAAATGGACCCAGCCGAGGAGACGGGGTCCCTTCCAAAACCTGCAGCGAGCTGACTGGTGCAAACTGGTGAGCCCCCAGTAACACCCAGTGCCTTCGACCAGCAGCGGCAAAGGCTGCGGTCCAGACCGACCCTGACAAAGTCCCTGGTGCGAGTAAGAGCCAACCTCGGAGAGGAACCAGGAGCCGTGGAAGGGTCCTGCCCCCGCTGGGTGCCAGGCACCCTAAACCAGCGGGTTTGGCTAATTTTCTCCCCCCTCAATCTCAAAAAAGGGGCTCCGGGGCTGTGCTCTGCCGCAGGGAGCCGGAGCCCCCCTCACCCACAGCTAAATCCGCATCCCACCAGTTTACTGCTGGCTGGCCAGGAAAAGCCAGGTGGATCCTATTGTGCCTGGTGCGTCATTAGAAACACTGGAAATCTCACAATAAAGCCTGCAAGATTTCTAGCTCTAATTCCAGATCAAAGAGGCTTTGGGAAGGAGCATCCCAGGTTTGAATGCTTATCTCGGCCAGACCCCATGAGCTTTTGAAGTTGCCCCATCAGTCACTAATCAAAGATCTCCTTTTAGATGGGGAAATCAAATCCCTTTCAGCAGAACCCGGCGGTTATCAGTTTCTAAACATCACTTGTCTTTGGAATGACCTTCTTTTTGTGAGCTGACCCTGGAGCCACCGCTGGAGCAGGAAAACCTTGCAAGAACCGGCCCTTCAGTTTGCAGAGCGTGGGCACAGGCATAGCTTTGCTTTCAGGATGTTCAAATCAGCAAAGAATGTGTGTGTGTGGAAGTAATAAAACCCTTTAGAGGTAAACAAATACACGCTGTAGTCCCTGTTTAACACATAGCAATTGCCTTCAACTACAAGTACTAACAAAAAGACCCAGCATTTCCAGTCAACAGAGGAATTCACAGAACTATTAGTCTCTGCTTCTCCTCATCATACACAGACAACGCTGAGACAACAATACCATTTCAGAGGATCAAGTTCTTAAATTCAAAGCATTTTGGCTCAAGAAACCCTCTGGTAACATGAATAAAAGGCCTTGTCTCAGCTATTAGAATTGATGTATCTGTAGCATCCTGCAGCATAACTTAGGACTAAAGTTTCCACAAATTGGGCTGAGGAGGGAGCTGTGCAAGAAAAACGTGTCTGCCCAAGGAGCCCTACTCTGCCAACAGCACCTGGAAAGATGGTGGCACTCGGTGGCACAGGAGCAGGGAAGGGGTGACCCCGGCCACCTGCCCGCAGCCAGCCTGGACCCGCTCTGGTCGCTCAATTTTACCCACAGACGCCAAGCTGCACTAAGAAATTCTTGAGATCTTCCCCCTTACCCTTTTGCCACTGAAACTTTCGCGAAACGTGTCTCATGCTGTTCAAACCCCTCTAGGATTTCGCGGCGCAAGCGTGCGGTGAGGAGCGGTGCTCTCTCCTGTCGCCGGCTACCGGGAATATTCTCTGGACTTAGTTACGGTGATCCCACCGTGCCTGGGTGATCCCTTCTTGTAAATTCCTCGTGCAGAGCTCAGATGACGTGCTTCTCCTTTCAGCCACTTTCTTGATGGGAATTTACACCTTGAAACCCGACGCGGAACATGAGCGGGGCTGAGGTCCATCTGTGGGCTGGTTTTGGAGCCGCCCGGCTCGGTTGCAGCATGGCTGGCACATCAGCGTCCCCCTGCTGCGATGCTGGGCCCGCTTTACTGCCTTTGAGATTCATGACCCACTATTTTGGTCTTTCTCGCTATTTTTGGAAGTTATCTCATGGTTCCCTGTCCTTCCCTGTAACTGGATTCTCCACGTCCCCCGGCTTGATGGCTCGACGCTCATGGTTAACCCCACAGGAGGGGTGCCCAGGCCAAGGACCCTGTGAGGAATGGCTGGCAGCAACAACAGAGGGGCTGAAAATAAGGTGGGGGGACTCTTTGGTGAGTGCCTGAGCCATGACGTGTGGGTCTGGAAGGAGAGGGGAGCACCTGGGCACCTGCAGCAGCCCCCAGTTCCATACCCCACAGATATCCCTGCTGCTTCCCAAAGCCGGGTGGGCACCTCTGGAGACACCTGGACCCCACACATGGCCCTTCCACAACATCCCCCCCACTCCGAGAGGCAAGTGAGGAATAAACCCCCAAGAACAAGGTGTCTGAGCTCCTCCGGGGCTGTGCGGTGGCTCACTGCCCACCAGTCCCCTGCCCACCGCCTGGTTGTTGGTAGGCTGGGTGGGACGTGTCACCTCTAGTGGCTTCCAAGAGCTGCTCAGATACCGACTGAGGTCCCCAGACAAAACCATGGGGGACTAAAAGCAAAACTGGAGTGTCTCCCCAAGCATTACCTCTCTCATCCGCCCTGTGGACACCTTCTCCTCTGCTTTTCCATCTCTCTGCTGTGGTTTAAGGCATCCCTGCAGGAAAGGACAATCCCTTCCCCTCAGCAAGTGCCCTTGGGACCCCATCCCTGCTGCAGGCAGCAGCACTGGGGG
Organism: Fratercula arctica; assembly: GCA_947846985.1. NCBI lineage: Eukaryota > Metazoa > Chordata > Aves > Charadriiformes > Alcidae > Fratercula > Fratercula arctica. The sequence continues at coordinate 2,730,382 of CANTUZ010000023.1, forward strand.
GACGCTGGTGCCCCGCCTCTGTCACTCCAACGTGACATTTCACTGCAAGAAGGTAAACCCACCCCCTTTTAAGAAACACAAGTGGAGTTAAAGGTGAAAAAAAAAAACCTGCAGTGGATGGTGAGGTCTGTAGATCACCAAGCACCTACACAGGCCGGCTTTTATTGGGTTAGACCTGATTTCTCGCACGTTTGCCTGGGCGGCTTGGAATAATTAAAAATAAACCTCTCTTATAAAAACCAAACAAACGGTATCCCTGTCCCGGGCAGCGACAGCCCCAGGGCAGCGCTCCCTGGCTGGGGTGAGGTGCCCGGGCGCTGTCGGACCCAACTCCCCAGGCGCCTTTGAAAGCTCCGAGCCGGAGCGCAGGAGACTCGAAGGTGGAGCACACCGGACCCTCGCTGCCAAAAACGAGAGTATTTTTTTAATAAGGGCTCAAACAAACTAATAAAAAGACCCCGTCAGCAGGGCAAGTTTCATTCCAGCTGGGAGCTGGATTCCTGTTAAAAGAAAGTGCCAGCAGGCCCTTTAGCTCCAATGGCACTACCAGACATAGCTGTAATTACGAGCTTTCTATTGCTGTGTGAAAGCTGTTATGAATTTCAGTGGGCAGAGGGGCACAGAGGAACAGTAAATCACCCAAACAAAAGGTACGGGCAGCAGGGAGTAGGCTCCGGTGTTAACCAAGCACCATTGTAAAGGCCTTAAATTATGAACATGTGCCATAGTTAAAACAGGATCCGCAAACTGGGAGCTAAGTGTCCCCGAGGCACCCAAGCAGCTCTGCAAGCGCGGGTGAAATCAAGCCATGCTTACTGGTCCTTTGTCCTCGGGAATCCCAGTGCTCCCAGTTCATTTGTGAGAGCAGGAAGATGGTGGCTGCAGTGGAACTGGGGAGAGCGGTGCCCTGGGATGCTCGGAGCATCCTTGGCCAGGCACAACCATGCTCTGCAGGGAGTGTGAGCAGGGATCTCCATCCCAGACCAGCGAAAAACCCCATCTCCTTTGGGAAAGAGCACGAGATGCACAAAAGAGCACATGATGTTTGTGAGAGCAAAGGGCCCAAATGACCCAGAAAAGGTCTTTTTGTCTCAAGTTTCCATGTTGAAAACTCCTCCCCAGTCCAGGTCCATTGCTCCTGTGCCCTTAGCTGATCCCTGCGACTGGCTCCTGACTCTACCTTTGCGGTTTGGGGCCGGGAGGAGCCTGCGGAAGCAGAGCATGGGCAAGCGGAGAAGGGCGCAGAGAAGAGCTCCGGAGGCGGCTGGGGCTCCTGCCTCGCTCACACCCACCACAGCCCGGCCTCTCCCTCCACGCACGGACCACCCTGCAGACTGCACCCGCCGATGCTCGTCGGGAGCCTCCCATCGCGGTTACAGCTGAGTTTCCCTTGCAGCGTCCAGAGGAGGCTTTTCCATGCGGCAGCATCCCTCCTCTGGCCCTCGCTCCAGGCTGCGATACCCGGTCGTGCCAGGGAGCGCAGGAGCCGTGGCACAGACGGAGGGCACCGGCACCAGGCTGTACCCGAGCCCACACAGCCTTCAAGGACTGCCAGGGAGCTCCCTCCCTGGGCAGCAGCAGAAAGCTGGGACCCCAGGGGGGTCTCCAGCAGCGAGATGGAATTCCAGACCTTCCCCCAGCTCCGTGCAGCCTCTCCGCCGTGCCACAGCTTGCTGAGAGCAAACTCGCAAAGTATAACTTCCTATTAGCAGTTATTTTAGTAACTACTGTCACCATCCCTCCAAGCACAAACTCTGAATAATCTGTTGTTGATTTGTACATGGATTTGTACTGGAAAAGTGTTTCCCAAGACCCTGGCTTTACACAGCCTCCTTTATTAGTGCTGGATGGAGCGTCTGCGGGAGGGCGAGCCTGGGGCCGGGCTGTGAGTCACAGGACCATTGCTCAACCCCGGCCTCGCCAGAGGAACCTCCATCAACCCCCAGCTGGAACTTCCAAGGGAAGGTTAGGCGCCCGGCTGAGAGCTACAGCGGGGCAAGGCGGCTCTCCCAAGGCAAACCAGCCTTTCTTGGTCAGCTGGACACTGAACGCAGTCTTCAAAATTAAAATTTCTGGCCAAACTTTGTGAAGAAACAAGTTTGTTCGATGATTTCATCCTCTGCTGTACGTGGTCAGAGATGCCCTTCTCACCTTAAGGCCACCACCTCTCACCCTGCTCGCTTCTGGGGGCTTAACGTCTCGCTCACATAGCGCTTTGCTGTCCTCCAAGATGTCCCTTCCTTCCCCAGGCACTCCAGGGCCCCCGTGGGTAAAACCCACATTTCCAGGCAGGATTTTGAGCCATTTCCCCCCTTTCTAGCCCCTGCAGGGAAGGGACACACACACACACGTGCACAACGAGCACGCAGACCCTTGGCTTGTGCAGGGAGGGAGCCCCGCAGGTCCCCCCTCCTGACTTTCCCCTCCCCGCTCCCTCCATCCCATTCCCTAAGGATTAGGGTTCTGTTTAACCAGCCGCTTCCTCGCCCATTGTCCCCAGGTCTCGGCAGCCGCAATCATCCAGCCCAGGGAGATGGGGCGGCTTGAGCAAACACGGGCAGCGCCTAACAACACCCGCAGAATTCCGATGTTTGCCAAGGCGGTGTTTTCCACCCACCCCCCCCCCCCTTGATGGATTTTCCTACTCGGAGAGATTTGTCTGCAGAGCATAACTCCTCTGCACCTTGAGAAAGTCAGCGCTCTCCCCGAGACAGCTGCAGTATTAATATCCCAAACCGGGCAGCAAGGAGGGAGAGCGCGTGAGTGAAGAAGCAAGTCTGCACCAAACCACATCAGTAAAATGAGAAAGCCAAAGATTGCGCCATAAATAAGGACCAGTTGACACTTCTTAAATTCATAGCTTTAGCACACAGCAAAGTGTCTCCTTTTTATCAGGAATTTGTTGACAAGGGTTGCAAAAAGATCTACAAATAATACTGAGTGGGGCTATGAAAATGTATTTGTGGAACATTTCAGTATCAGGGATCACCATTATATCGGAAGAATTCATCTTCCTGGAACATTTTATTAGTATCTAGATTTTATAGCTGCTCCCTTTTAATTTTTTTTAAAATTTATTATTTTTTTCATTCCACCAGCAAATGTAGCATTGGCTGAGAAGAGGGGGGACCAGCATCTCGCATCCCTCCACACCCCCTCCCTGATTTATCCCCTGCGTTTCCAGCCCAGCAGCGGCCATGAGGGGTTTGGTTTTCCAGCCTCCCTTCTTGGGGCTGCTTTTCCCCATGGATTTCCCGGGTCACCTTGGGCCTCGGTGTCCCCTCAGTCCCGCTGGCTGCTCACAGCATCAGGGCCAGGCAGCCAGGCTGGGGACCAGGCCTTGGGGACCACGAGTGCCCCCATAGCTCCCTCCACCTGTGTGCCAGCATCGCTCTGGCTGAGAGATGCCAGCTTGGGAAGTGACATTCATAGCTGTCCCCTTACACCTCACTCAGGGTCTCGGTGACAGCTTTTGGAGCATATGGCTGAAGCCGAGCCCCAGCTGCACATCCCTCCCCCCAAGCTGAAGGTCGGCCGGGCGCTGTCGAGCGCCTGGGTTCGCTCGCACGGTCCCTCTGCTCCGGTTTCCCCCAGCAAACGCCCGTCCTGCCCTCTCCCCTCTGCGTTCCCCTTCCACACCGCAGCTCCAGCCTGCCTGGCAGAAGCGATGATAAATTTCCAACAGTGGCATTACAGACAGTCATAAATAACGCCTTGCTCTTCGGTGCCGGCAGTTTCCATTAGGGCTGTCTGGATCGGGCTGTTGATACCCCAAGTCTGCGTGGGGCCCAGCCGTAAAATTTATCAGTATGCTTTCCTCACCCCATAAATCATCCCAACTGGAAGCCATATGGCAGATAAGGCCTTAAAAACATCGGACCAGGAGCAGCGGTGGCAGCAGCTCCTCCGCAGAGCGGGGCACGGGGACACTGCTGCTTTTGGCTGCCCCTCCCCAGCGCCCGGCAGACCCACACCACCATGTGCCGGCTCCACGGTGAGACCCCGCTCCCCCTCCAACGGGCTCTGCGCTGGCTGAAAAGCAGGAAAAGGGCATTTCATGATCTTCCAGATCCATACCAGCAGCTCAGGAGAAGGAATCATCCCCCCAAGAAATAAAACCCAGACTGCGTGCGCCCCAGAGCCTCGCTCCTCCATCAGAGCTCCGGCAGAAAAAGCCACATTGATGGGGAAGCCAAAGCCAGCGTCACACAGGTCACCTGGGACCCAGACACGGCTCGGAAGCACCAGCTTTACTCACTAAGGGGCCAGCATGGACCAGTTTGCCACCAGACAGCAGGGAGAGACCCCAGCACCAGAGAAGACCCCAGTTCATCTCCCCCAGAGCTCACTCGGCAACCCCCACAAACACCCCAGCTCTTGAGGGATTTCACTGTGAATAGCAGCAGCTCCCCAGACCACTACGGGCATTTTGAAGAGCACAATTTTGACAGAGTAAGCCCAGGGGTAAGTTCACACGTTAAAGTTAGAGATTGCTGAACTAAAAGAGCCTCAGAACAGGGGAACTCACATTTCTGTCCTCTCCCCGCTGCTGCAGCAGCCCAGGAAGCTCCACACACCCCTGAGCCAAGCTTTCCCAATCCCTGCCCTGCCCATCCTTATTTATTTCAAGGCAGAACGAGGTGTAAATTGATACCAAATCAGCCTGTTTACACTTCACACCCACTTTGCACTCCAGAAAACGTGTAAAGCCATGAAGAATGAGGCCTATTGTTGTGGGGTTCAATTAAAAAGTCCCACAAAACACAACGCTGGGTCAGGAGCTGGGTGCTGAGGCGCCCCTGGGCTCTGCCCCAGCAGCACCTTCCCTTTGGCACAGGGATGTGGCAGCTCCCAAACAGCAACGGGAAAGTATGCGAGGGGAAATGCTCCCCAAGTTTTCATACAGTCGGGATCTACAGGTGCATTTACCACCCTCTCCCCCTGCCATGAGCGAACGTCTAGATACAACCAGGCAGTATTTATATGGGGGAAAACACAGAGTTTCAGTCGACAGACATCTACCAGTTCCATCTGTGGACTGTGAGCTGGCAACTGGATAAATGAAACCTGTGTTTGGGACAATACTCATCTGCCCACTATTTTCCCTACTCGCTTTCTTCCCATTCAGCTCCTGCTCTGCTTTACCATATCTCTATAGCTCATTTCCACTGCAATCCATTAAAAAGCGCGTTGAATGTCATTCTTTCAGTCTTGACGGTAGCTTTTATTGGTAGCTAAGAGCACGGCACCCGGAATTAGCTGTTTCCCTTGCAATTTGCTGCCATGAACGGGTTAACCGCGTCTCTGTGAGCAAATGCAGCCATGTGGCTTTGGAGTAAAGAGCAATTCCAGGAATTCTGTGCTACCTAGATAGAGGCCTGTCTTGCAGAGTCTGCCATAGTGAACTCTTGGGAACGCATTAAATTAAGTGTCCTAAATTCGCCTAACTATGCATTTAATTTGGCAGTAATAGGACACTCTCTGTATAATAGCAGAGTTGCTGTATAATAGAAGAGTAGCTGCATATTAATATTTTGATTATTAAGGACATGTGTATTGGAGGCTTGATAACTATGCAATATATTATTGCTTAATTGCTCAGACTCTTAAGTATGTTTTCATAATTAGCTGCTATTTAGTTAACGTAAATATCCAGCTTATTAAATATAGAAATGCATCTCTGCTTGCAACAGTTATTTGCATGAGAAGAAACAACAAGCACAGAGCTCCGGGCTCGTCCCTGCCCAAGGGGGAGCCCTGGGCAAGGATCTCCCCACGGGGGGCTCTTGGGTGGCTCTTGGGTGGCTCTCAGGTGGCTGAGCAGCCGCTTCAACTGTCAGCACAAAAAGGCCATTTTTGCCACAGAGCTCATCTCAGGCACTCCAAAGTTTGCCGTCTTTATTGGACGTGATGGGAAGCCTTTCTGAGCTGAAGCCATGGCTTTGTCTGGTTCCTCTCAAGCAGAGATAATCCCCTCTACCTGGGCCAGACAGCTGATGTGCTTCCTCCTTCCTTAATTTGGTAATAAATCTGCCAAGCTGGGAGGCTTCTGAATGAGGCTTTTGCTCTTGTTTCTGCATGGAGGACCCATAAAAACCATATGGAAATGAAAGCCAGAAATGCATATTTCATACTTTGCCTGAGCCGGGCCCATGGCTCGGGGCTGGGCAGCGTCTATCTGCTCCGAGCATCCCATCTCCCCGCCAGCCCCTCTCCTGCCCAGGGAGGTGAATGTGAAGGCAGTTCGTCTGGGACATGGGCCTTTGGTGTCCAGCCCACCCGCACAGGGCTCGCTGCGGTGGGTGCACCCGCCCGGGAGAACCGGGGGTGACCATGGTGGGACCCCCGTCCCCAGGCAGCACCTCGGCGTCTGCCCTGCCTCCGGGCAAAATCCCCGTCCAAATCCTGCACTCTGCGCCTCAAAGCTGGGGTAGAAAAATGCTGATGCCTGAGGAAACCTGGAAATGCCTTGTGTGTGCCCAGCCTGGGCTTGCTCTGCACATGAGGGCTATTTCGGGGGGCTTCTGCTTGCTCCGATGCAGGGGAGAAGTCGTCCTGGGCCACGACACCGTCAAAATCTTGGCTCTGGGCCCCCCCACGGCGGCGACGCTCTCTGCCTGGCTCTCAGCAGCAGCAGAGCTTTGCAGAAATGGCAAAATGATCTCAAGGGTGCGTGACGCTCCGATGGAGAGCATCGCTCCCCTCCCTCCGAAGGTCGGGGCTGCAGGCGAGCATCCGAGCATCCGCCCCCCTCCTGCCCCCGGCCAAGGCGGCAGCGCTGCCAGACTCGCCCCTCGGGGGGCTGCGCCTCCAGTCCTGGGGTGAAACAGTCCAAAGGGGTTTGAGTTTGGTTTTCAAGCTCACAGATTTTGGGCAGGTTTCTTGTCTCGGTTCCTAAATGCCACATTTCAACGTGTTTATTGTCCCGCTGCCTAAGAGGGAAGGAAGGCTGAGTGAGCTAATAACTTAGCCGCCGCCAACATGTTTATTTGATTTTTTTTTTTTTTTAAAAAGAGCTTTAGCAAACACAGTACGTACAAGGAAAGAAAAAAAAAAAAAACCTGGTGCCAGCATGTATAATTCCTCTAGGAGCAAGTCTGATAGGAACACAAAAGCATGCATGCTTCCAAACTGTAACCAATATTTGCACATCGGAGTGACTAATTCTCCACTCCGTGCCACAGAACAATAGGCGTAATAGCAAGGTACATTAATGCAACGCGTGATTGTCTGGTGCCTTGGTTATTTGACACATAAACAAGGAGAGGAGGAGGATTTTTATCTACCTGTATAAAGTATTCGCCGAACAGCGGGTTACAAATGTGCTCAGAAAATGCTGACCCAGGGCTGCTCCGGTACCTCCTGCGCCGGATTGGCACATGATTTGCAGCACTGCGGGAGTTCTATAGCTGACCTCATTAGCAGTGCATTTCCTGGCTTGTTAGCATCATATTTGTATAATTTACGGCACCTTCGTTTTTATGGAATGTGTTCCTTGTAGAGTGTAATGGCAGCAATATATTTAACCTCTCCTATTTAGGAATGCTGTTGCTGAAGGCAGCCTGGAGATATAAAAGGGATGGTTTGTTTTTTTTTTCATCCCTTCTTTCTTTCTTGCATGCGTATTTTCTTTTTCCACCCGGTTGCTAGATACCCAAATATATGTGTAACCTGTAAAGTGTTCATAAAAGGCAAAGTGAAGCTGTGCTCAGGGAACCGCAGCTTTTGCAGGAGCGTTCCCAAGGTCAAGCCCCTAAATCAGCGCAGTGTCGTCTTTCCGAAGCCATTACTCAGCTGCCGGGGGAGGAACGAGAACTGCACCAGCAAAACGACAGGACGGCTTTGCGGCGAGGGCAGCGCGCGGTGCTGGGACACATCTGGGCTCAGCTCCTGCCTCCGCCACAGCTCTTCTTGGCCAACCTTGGGCAAGTCTCTCGGTGACGATGTGTCTCGGTTCCACAGCTGGGGATGCTCCTTTTCTGCCCTGCAGGACAGATGGAACCTCTGTGCTCTGCTGGAGGAACCTCAGAGCAAAGGTGCGGACGCGCTGGGGAGGGGACGACTGGACATGGTACTTCTCATGCCTGAAGATTAGGAGATGGTTTGGGACCTCCAGCCTGGCCAAATGGCCCTGGGCAGGCAGCAGTTTCCCCCAGGACGCGGCGGTGTCCCCGGCCGGGTCCAGAGCATCAGCCCACGGCCCCAGCTCTTCCTGGCTTTTTTCTTTCCCTAAAGTCACAAGTTCCCTCCTGACACGACCCTCTCTCTATTATGGGATGAGACAACTGCTTTAGGTCAGCGTAGGCACGTTGTGGACCTGCTGCTGCACGTGTGATGCGAGACCAAGGATCTCCTCAGGCAGGACCAAGGTGTCTGAGACCCTCAAACCCCGCAGGAGCATCCTGGCCTGCCAGAGGGAAGCTCCATTACAGCAACTGGCACCATTTTTAGCACAGAGCCTGTCGGAATATGATCCTATTTCTGTTCCAGTCATCACAGTTGTTTTGTTGCGCTCTGGCAAATTAGAGCATTGATTTTTGTTGAGCGCAAGGAGGAGATGAGAAGGTGACCTGCAGAGACCCCCCCCGAGCCACACAGAGATAAACAGGACAGGGACAGCCGGTGGCTCTGCCCCTGCCCAGCCCCTTTCCAGAGCAAAAAGCCCCGGGGACTGGGAACCAGCCATGCCAGCTGGAAGCACAGGGGTTGTTGCCACTGGCTTCATGTCCCTCCCTTGCAGCGATGTGAGAGCGTGGCATCTGAGGCTGACCAAAGGTGGTCACCAACAATGGCAACCTGCCCCTGGTGCTCAGGGCTCCCTGGGCAACCCACGGAGAAAAGCAACACGTGTGGGCTCTGCGTCAGCCCAGCCCCATCCGAGGTGTCTGAAATGGGGCAGACAAATCCCTGCAAACGCTTGTTTTCCTCCATCTAAACAGAGCCCGGGGTGACGACTGCAGATGGAGATGTCTCCCGTTGACAGCTGAAGTCACTAAGATGAACCCCACCTGCAGAGATGTTTACTACTGATGTTGTAAAACTAACTGCAGTTCGGAGCGCGGCTCTCAGCTGGGGGTGCTGCTCATTAGTGCCTACGAGGCAGGCTCCGACACGAAAACACGGGTGTTTTCCTGAGAGCCGGAGGAATGCAGCACCCAAACCACTGGAACGCCCTCTGGGGCATGAGTTAATGCCAGGTTGCTCTTGGGGCTCACCCATCACACCACCAAGCTGGCACCACTTGAAAGCAAGTGCCTATGACTAACCAGTCCCTGCGCTAGATTAAAACCGTGCTTATTTCTGGCTTTGTCTGCAGATCTGAGCGGAGGGAGCGGGCTGAGACACAGAGTCAGCAAATGGGATAGAAAATGGCTTTCCCCAGGGGTGCGCCAGTCAGTGGGGACTCCAGGGTGATGTGGGCTGGGGTTGATCTACATCCCCTGCTCCTCCCATGGAGGCTAATTTGTCCTCCTAAACCACTGGTTCCTTGAGCTTTGCGGAGACACCAGACTAAGACCATTTTTGCCATTCCTCTGCTGGGCTGAGATCATTTTTGGAGACTCTGGGAAGAGGTTTAAGGAGCCTACGAACTCATCAAGCAGAACATGCCACCACATATACTGCTGTATCTCCCACAGCAAGCTCCTCTCCCAGTGGGAAGTGGGCTGAGAACGCACAAACTCATGTCACGTAGGTGACTGAGGAGACCATGGCTTGCTTCAAGTGAATTTGGAGGACATTCAGACCAGCTCAGCAGAGCTAAAAGGTCTCCAAAGCCACTCTCTCCCCCCGTTCCTCATTTTTAATGAATTCCTCTGCATCCCTTGGGGCTGTATTTCCAAATAAGTGTCATTCCAGTACTGTTGGATAAACACTGACTGGATGGGCACGGTGGCTGCTTCCCTGCTCTGTCCGAGCATTGTCACTGCCGTCGTCAGCTCCACCTCCAAGTGCCCGCGCTAAACTGCTGGTCTGAAGAGGGTGAAGTGAAAATTAAGAAGCTTTTCCTCAGGAGACGGAGCCCTCCAAGCCGGATCTAAGCCGTCCCTCCTAGTACAGAAGCCATCTGCAAGGTTAAGAAGGGCCCGCGGCTCTCGCTGCAGCCAAGAGCATCCTCCATCTGCTCCCACAGAGCCTGGCGGGAGCTGGTCCTGGTTTTTTTCTTTCCCTAAAGTCACAAGTTCCCTCCTGACACGGCCCTCTCTCTATTATGGGATGAGACAACTGCTTTAGGTCAGTGTAGGCACGTTGTGGACCTGCTGCTGCACGTGTGATGCGAGACCAAGGATCTCCTCAGGCAGGACCAAGGTGTCTGAGTCCCTCCATCTCACCAGCCCATGAGCTCGCTGCTTTCTGGCTGCGTTTCCATCTGCTTTTCTCTAGTAAGGATTTCAAAATCCAGGATCCAACCGGGGGGCGAGAGGCGAGGAGCCCTGGGAGCACATCCTGGGGCCCTCCTGGTTGCAGCATGGAGAGCCTCCCGTCTCCACCAGCTTGCGGTTTGCTTGTGCCTTAAAACAAGATTCAGATCCCTTATAACTTGATTTAAATTGAACCTGTCTCATTAAATGGCTATGTACCCGCTTCGTTGTCTAAACATCCCATTTTCATGCTGCTCAGGTCGTCTGTGATATCTTGCAGTGATGAATTCCACGGGTTAGCTAACAGTTGCATAAAAATACATCTTTTTGTGATGCTTTTCAGCCTGTTTGCACATGACATGGCTCTTGTGCGGTGACAGCGGTTCCAGATTATTCGCCTTCTCCCTCCATTTTGATTAGCTCAGCTGGCTTTCCCCTCTCGCTTAAGCCCAGCCTAATTTCATTCAGTCTCAAGCTGGAGAACCAGTAGGATCTAAAATGAGTTTCTGCTGCCAGAGGGGGGAAATATGGCTTTGTCTGCTCCCGCGGCTGCCCACAGGCTCGCGTGTGGAGGTTCTACGAGAGGTGCGTTGTGCTGGGTTTGCAGGGAGGAGACATCTGAGATGGCTTTCCAGCCCCACGGTGCTGCGGAGCCCGCGGCTCGGGCAGGGCTGTGCTCTCCGCTCCACGTGCCGGTGGCTGGATCTGGCCCCTCTGGCCAGGAGATCTGCTCCAGGGCTGCTTCGAGCGAGGAGAAAGCAAGGTGGAGGTCCAGGGATGCTGCCAGGGAGGAGAAAGCAAGGTGGAGGTCCAGGGATGCTGCCAGGAGGAGAAAGCAAGGTGGTGCGTTTCCCACGTGAGTCAAGAACCAGCCTCCTCTGCCGCCGTCCGAGAGGTCCTGTCCCCACATCACAGTTATCTGTCATGGAACACGTTGACAAACACCCAAGGTGCTGGGCATCATTCCATTGTCACCCCCATCAACTACCCCTGGGGGTTCACAAGCCCCAAATAATTGTGGAGGGCAAAGAAGAGAGTATCGATAGGGCTGCGTAAGGCGATGGCCACCGCCAGGACCCCCGCGCCCCCCCTCCCTTCTGGCAGCAGCCCCCCCGGGTGCTGCGGGGGGTTACGGCGGTGTGGGCGCGCGCGGGGACAGGGCGGGCGAGCGGTGCAGGGCCCTAGGGGATGCTGCACCGCGCGGCCCCGCGCGCAAACGGCTCCGCGGCAGCCCCGGGAGCCAGCGGCAGCACCAGTAATGTCTCCATGGCTTCTTGTTAGCTGCACTCTAAGCAGGAAAGTGACTGGCCCTGACAATATAATTTACATTGCTGTATAAAACTATCTGTGGAAGCCAAGCTAATTTGTGCCAGATTAGGCTATTTGTCTCAGCCACTGTCTAACGGCACAATCTATCAGAGGGCTGTTTTCAAATATCGCTTTTCAAGCGTGCCCTTGAGAGGCGGGAATTGATTGGGATCTTAGAAAGCAAAATTACAGCAATAACTTAAAAGAAACAATAATTACTGAATCATACCAGTGTCAGCACTCTGCAAAACACGAAATAGCCATCAAACCCCAATCCAATATATTCTGAAGCAAATTTATTGAATGGAAAAAGCAGTTGAGTGAGGCTTTTTTTCTCCCCTTTCCCTTCGCCCCCTCTCTCCCTCCCGGTACATATGGTTATCTCAAAACCGCAAGTGAATGAGTCGATAATTCTTGTCATTGACTGCTCCATTTTCAGAGAGTCAAGAAAAGATCCATTAGCTACCTCCCGACTCGGTGTCTTTCCCCTTCCCCTCCAGTCATTTGCTAGTCTGCGCTCCTCAGGCAAACAAACATATATAACTAATCATCTGTTAAAATGCCGAGTCCCCTAATAAATCTCTGCAACTGAAATACTTTAATGGGTAATTAATTGATCCTGTTCCAGAGGAGTAATAAGATAATAAATTAGACAATATTTCACTCAGTTGTGTCAGTGTACTGCTAATGGTGCTGTAGGGCTAAGCCGAAGGATAATAAATTAGCCAGAAATTAACTGCTAAGAGCTTTCTGCAGAGAAATTGGCTGACAGGCAAGGCTTTGTGATTTAGGGCCCCATTGCCATCACCGTGCTCTCCATCCCATTTATTTATTTTTTTGGTGCTCACGAACACCAGCTCGGGTCAGGGGCCGGCAGCGCCGGGGCGGTGGCGGTGGCGGGAGGGGACGGGCGAGGGGCGCAGCACCCTCGGTGCCGGTCCTCGGCCAGACCCAGCCTCCAGCGGGGCCGGAGAGCGGCAGATTTATTGCAATCTGGTTGCGCTGCATGTAGGTAAATTACTTTTGCGCTGACTATAAAGACTGTCTCTAAGGCAAGTTATTACCCATCCGGCAAACAAAAAGGAAATATTTTCTAGTGCGCCTGTCATATTTCACGGGAAGGTTTGGCAGAGACGTCGGGAAAGATGACACCGGGGGACCAATCCTCACCTGGTGTAAACCAGCACAGCCCCGCTGAAGTCTGGACGCTCACTTGAGCCCTGTTAATGAGAAGTTTAAGACGTTTTTAAACCTGGCCTGTATTCGCAGCCCACACACACGCAAACGTCCGCAGCAGGGGCCGCCGAGTGGCGATGACTTTGATCCTGCCAGGAGCGGCCAGGCTCCAGCAACGCCAGAGGGGGTGGGAGGCGAAGGTGGGCTGGGGGAGTCGAAGGCCCCCACAACGCCTCAGACCAGGGACTGGCAGGGCTGGGCCACCCCAGGGAGACAGAAGATGAACAAAAAGTGGCTTTCAAAAGCCAGAAACCCACTTGCCATCTCAGAGGCCCTGGATTTATTTCCTACCTACAGCCAAGTGGAAGAGGAAAACAACAGTCAGTCTGTGGTGGAGAAATCTGGCTTCCTAGAAAGAAGGAAACATTTGAAGCTCTCTGTTTTGCAGAAGAAACCGAAATACATGACATCTGATTCAAATCTGCTGTTCTGGAGGGTTCACGTTACCCTTGGTCCAAGCCCAGAGTGTGTTTGGCACCAAAGGAATTGAAAATTCCTGCCGAACACTGAGCTTTAAGCGCCGCAGGACACAGCAGAGCAGATGCCAGCTCCCGGAGGGACCTCTCCGGCCGGGGAGGACTGGGGTGCAATGGGCAGTGCTGCCCTGCCTCCCTGCCCACCCTCGCGGCTCTGCCGGGGGCTTTGAGATCCGCTCCCCAGCCCCATTTACAGCCCACTAATCCCAGCACCTGACAATTTTATAGCCCTAGATTATGGCCCAACCTGAAAGAGGCTCCATAGATCCTCACCCCACCATCAGCTTTTACTCCTCAAAGGAAAGACTTGGGGCCCAGGGGCTACAAAGGGAGTTTTCCAAGGAACCTCCCCCTTTTCCTCTTTATTTTGGGCTGCTTTGATCATAGCAAGGCTCAGAGGTGCCCATTAGTAAGGTGCTCTGGTGATGGATGGCACCATCCTCCCATTCCCCTCCTGCCCTCACAGCAGCAAGCCAGCCTCCCCCAGCCCCAAAGGGACCCCAGTGACCTCCAGGCCGTCCCCAAATGGCTGGGGCTGCGGCAGGAGCCCGGCGTGGCAAACCCCTGTCTGCTTTGGGTCCGGGGAAGAGCAGGAGGGTGAAAGTCACGTTTCAGAGGCGCTGGGGGAGATGTGGGTCAGGGAAGGAACTGGCTGGTGAGATGCCACGGGAAGCTCCCCAGTGCAGGGGATACTGCAGGTGCCCCATGGCACCCCACAGTGTCCTGAATCCTGACACAGCTCAGCCCCGCAGCATCCCGCAGCACCCTGCATCCCGCAGCACCCTGCATCCCAATACAGCTCAGTCCTGCAGCATCCCGCAGCACCCTGCATCCCACAGTACCCTGCATCCCACAGCACCCTGCATCCTGATACAGCTCAGCCCTGCAGCATCCCGCAGCACCCTGCATCCCGCAGCACCCTGCATCCTGCATACAGCTCAGTCCTGCAGCATCCCACAGCACCCTGCATCCCACAGCACCCTGCATCCCGATACTCAGCCTTGCAGCCCCAGCACCTGCATCCCACAGCACCCTGCATCCCACAGCACCCTGCATCCTGATACAGCTCAGCCCTGCAGCATCCCACAGCACCCTGCATCCTGATACAGCTCAGTCCTGCAGCATCCCACAGCACCCTGCATCCCACAGCACCCTGCATCCCACAATACCCTGCATCCTGATATAGCTCGGCCCCACAGCATCCCACAGCACCCTGCATCCTGCAGCACCCTGTATCCCGATACAGCTCAGTCCCGCAGCATCCCGCAGCATCCCGCATCCCACAGCACCCTGCATCCTGCAGCACCCTGCATTCCACAGCACCCTGCATCCCGCAGCACCCTGCATCCCGATACAGTTCAGTCCCGCAGCATCCCGCAGCACCCTGCATCCCGATACAGCTCAGTCCTGCAGCATCCCGCAGCACCCTGCATCCCGATACAGCTCAGTCCACAGCACTGTGCATCCCAATACAGCGCGGCCCCGCAGCACCCCCAGCACCCTGCCTCAGCGGCTCAGCAAGAGCCACCGCGGCCGAGCACCTCTCCTTGGGTTTGCCCTCTCCCGCTCCCCCTGTTCTCCGTCCTGCTGCCTTTGCTTCCTGAGAGGAGGTGAAGAGAGTGATAATCAGGCAGGGCACCAGGAGAGCTCATGGACGAGATTAAAAGCAAATCAAAGAAGAAAAATTGTGGCATGGTTTATGTCTTCCTAATTAAAACCCCGCCAGTCTCCCTTTGCTCCCCCCCCTCCCTTTTCCAGCTAATGTTACACTAACGAGCTGAGTTTAGTGGCATTTATGTAGATAAAAGTCCTGATGATTGATCTCAATGGCTTGTTAAAATTAGTTTCAGTCCACCATATTGATTTAATTCCATTGCTTGAAAGTGCTAATTAATAATGATAATAAAAGTGTCTGGGCTCATTATTATCAGGAGGCAGGTTGGGAAGGGGATGAGGGGCACAGCGGCTTCTGCATCACTCGCTCCATCTAAAAATGGCCTTTGAAAAGGCGGCGTGGAGTGGAAAGCAAACAAGGAGGAGCGGAGGGCAGGGGAGGGGGCAGGGGAGCCCGGGTTTGCCCGTAGCCGGGGCCAGGGAACTCGGCAGGGTCTCTCTGCAGGACGGCAGTGACTTTGCAGCGCGGTGGGAACCACAGACACGAGGGGACATTCGCCGGGCTCTCCCTGGGACAGGCCACTTGTCCACCTGTCCCCAGGGATCGGTGCAGTCCGCTCCCGACGCCTGCCCCGCGGGGACACAAGCACCGGGGAGCTCTGGGGACCAGCAGGTATTTGGCGTGTCACCCCCTGACCTGTCCCCGTCTGCGCGGCCCCCGGTGCCCACCCTGCGCCCCGGCGCGGGTCCCAGCGCCGTCCCGGGTGGGCTCGGGCAGCGGGCGGCTGTTGCCAGCCTGGCCGCTAATTAGGCTCCTATTAGATCTCCTCCCACTTCCTGAAACGTTCTGCACCGAGATTTTCCTTTTTTAAAGGCTCATCCCTGGACCAAACCTCAGTGTCAGAGCGCGGCCCTAATTAAGGAATTTGCTGAGAACGCGCCGCCTGCAAAATGATGCTCATACTCTCCTTCAGATACCTGCTGTCTCCAGCTACTGAAGCCTCTTTTCTGGGGAAATTAATTAGTGTAATTAATATATTTATGCAATCATTCAAAGCGCTGATTACAGACAACTGCAGAGAAAACTTTTAACAGTGACAGCCACCTCTTCCTCGGGCCCAGCGGTGTAATTCCTTTGCGTTTGTTCATCTCCGTCTTTGGCCGGCTCCTTGGATAACACCAGCTGCGTCCTCCACCACCCGCGCTCCCTCCCAGCCCCCGGCAGCAGAGTGGCGGCCGCGGTCCCACTCCCTCCCAGCCCCACCACAGCGCTCCCCGGCATTTTTAGCACTGCCCGAAGCTGAGGGAGCTCCCGGAGCCTGCAGGGAAGGTGCTGAGCAGGGTCAGAAGGGCGAGGAGAGGACCTCGGGGGGGTCCCCTGCCCACCCGACTGCCCCATCCCCGCACTGCAGCCGTAACTCCTCATTTTCCTGCTAACACGCTGAGAGCCCCAACTCCAGAAGCGCCAGCAAGACTCGGTCACCCCTGGAGGAGCCTCCGCCTGCCCTTGGCAAGGGACCGGTCCGCAGGTGACTGGTTTTTCCCCTCCCAGCTCATCTCGCCCCCCCAGCACACTGGCCCCAGCGTGCTGCGCTAACCCCGCCGCAGGATTTGTGATTTGTGCCTGAAATGCTGGCACCTGCCAGGCACTGCGGCTCGGGAGCCGCTCGGGCAGGGAGAAAGCAGGTCGGGGAAGGTCCCTTCCCCACCTCCCCCCCATCTTTGCCCCTTCTGTCTCTCATTTCTTTCCCTTTTATTTTTAAAAATTCTCTCTGTCTTTCTCATCCATCATTTTCTCATTCCCTCTCTCCCGTACACAGCGAGCCAGCTAATGGAGTCTGCAGTAATTCAGTCCTCCTCGACAGGGGCTGTAATTTCAATAAATAATTATGGGACTTGATTTCATCTCCCTTCTTCCTGAAACGTGACTGCACAAACTCATCACACGGGGCCGGGCAGTTAATTAGCAGTGGGACTTCAGGACGGCCCCATGGGTTTGGGGGGACCGCCACGGCCCCCAGGGAGGGGCTTGCAGCGTGGGTCCCACCGCGGGGACGGCAGCGGGGCAATGGCGTAACCCACCCACCGAGACTGACTGCGGCGAAGAGAAAGTCAAGGGCAGCCAAGGCAGGAACTGCCCCGGCCCCTGCGGCAGGGAGGCCGTCGATAGCCATTTCTAGTGCCTTTGGTCTTGGCTGAAAACAAAGTGAAGGTCCCCGAGTTCTCCTATAAATGGTAATGATAACACAATTATCATGCAAAACAAAAATTAAGTTTAATGGTGCAAAGCCAGGGTGTACTGTGGAGGTAATTCATATTAATTATGTTTGGATTAAAAGCTTATTTCTTTTGTTAGCATCTGCAAGTAGGAACTTAGCAGTAAAAGAAGCCGCATATAATTACTGCATCTTATGGAGGAGCAGTGTCGAACTTAATGGAGCATCCCCGTTCTCTCTGGGCACCCGACGAGTGGTAATATTTCACATTTTATGAAATACAGAAGAAATAAATTACAGGTTTAATGATAAGCATTACTTGGGCTCGTAATGCAGTATGATTGGCTACTTAATGCGCTCAGACCTGCAGACCCGAGCGGCGCAGGGCGGGGGGGCAGAGGCTCCCCCTGCTCGGCAGCACCCAGGGAACACAGCGCACCCCAGAACGCCCTTCGGCGCCTGCCCGAGATGTGGGTGGCTCCCGCCTCGGTTTCTGCCTGTCAGGGCGAGGTGTTAGACAGCACGACGCAGGGCGCCTGAGGGACACCACGGCCAGGGCTGCAAACTGCTATTCTTGTCGCAGGTCGCACCCTGAGTGCCCCCGTGCTGCAGCCAAAGCCACCCGTCGCTGTGACCCCCCTGTGCCGCACTGCAATGTCACCCGTCACAGTGACCCCCCCATGTCACACTGCAATGCCACCCACCACTGTGACCCCCCTGTGCCGCACTGCAATGCCACCCGTCACAGTGACCCCCCCATGTCACACTGCAATGCCACCCACCACTGTGACCCCCCTGTGCCGCACTGCAATGCCACCCGTCACAGTGACCCCCCCATGTCACACTGCAATGCCACCCACCGCTGTGACCCCCCTGTGCCGCAGTGCAATGCCACCCATCACTGTGGCCCCCATGTGCCGCAGTGCAACGCCATCCGTCATTGTGACCCCCCCATGTCACATTGCAATGCCACCCATCACTGTGATCCCCCCTGTGTCACACTGCAATGCCACCCATCGCTGTGACCCCTGTGCCACAGTGCAATGCCACCTGTTGCTGTGCCCACCTGTGCCGCAGTGCAATGCCACCCATCGCTGTGCCCCCCCATGTCACACTGCAATGCCACCCATTGCTGTGACCCCCATGTCACACTGCAATGCCACCCATCGCTGTGACCCCCCCATGTCACACTGCAATGCCACCCATTGCTGTGACCCCTGTGTCGCAGTGCAATGTCACCTGTTGCTGTGCCCCCCCATGTCACACTGCAATGCCACCCGTCGCTGTGACCCCCCATGTCGCAGTGCAATGCCACCCATCACTGTGCCCCCCCATGTCACACTGCAATGCCACCCATCGCTGTGACCCCTGTGTCGCAGTGCAATGCCACCCATTGCTGTGACCCCCTCCATGTCGCAGTGCAATGCCACCCATCGCTGCCCCCTGTCACCGAGCCTGTCCTGGGAGAGCCGCAGGCGCAGCTGAGGGTTTGGTGTCAGTGGGGTTTTGTTTTCGTTCCGAACACCCCTGGGCTGGGTGCTGGTGCCGCGGGGGGCAGGTCAGGCCGACCAGCCTGCAGTTGGGCGGGTGGGGACAAGGTTAATCCCACTGTCATCGCCGCCCGCAGTCTGTCCCCCCATAAACTCCCTGGGAGAGTCTCTCTGCTCCTTATTAGTCCGGAGCCTGACGCGAGACATGGGTGCCAGCTGCTATTTTAATACATTTGTGCTGATGACAACAACAAAGTGATCGGTGTCTTCCTTTTAAGCACAAACCAGTTTGGGGCTGGTCTGGAGGCGCTGCAGGGGCTTCAGCTTTTAATTACAAAAGTGAACTGGCCATCTTTTAAACCTTTCTCTTTTTTTTTTTTTTAACTGGAAAAGCCCCCAGCTCAGCCCTCGAGCTCCAGAGCGGGTGACACAGCCCTGGATGCTGGCGGGCCATGGAGGGTGTTCAAGGCAAGCTCTGGAGGAGGCTGAGGGTTTGGGATGCGCTTCGACCGAAGGCTCAGCCTGGTTCTGTCCCCTCCCCGTTTCCCAGCCATTCTGCGAGCTGCCGGTCGCTGCGCCCACCACACCACACTTTTCCTTACGGGGTTTAAGTTGCATCGACACCATCATTTGTATTATCTGGTTATTGATCTACGAATTAAAAATTCAATAGCTGGGCCTTAAAGTCTTGCACTAACAGACCATAATGACCCTCAGCAGCCTGGACCACAGTCCCCTCCCGGAATCGGCACTCATGGGGGTGTCTGGGGTGACAGAAGGGGGGACCTGGGAGATTAACACCCTTCATGTGCCTGGAAGCCATTCGCACAGGAACCCTGCTCCGCTCTCCCAACTCCTTCCCACCAGTGGGAGCCTCCGGCAGGACCTCGGGATCGCTCCCGCTCTGCTCCGGGCTGAGACGTGGCGAGCTACAGGCGGGCTCTGCCACTCACCGTTCCCGCCGGCGGGAGGACGCTCGGAGCCGCGACAGTCTCGCCCATGAAGGATGCGCCACTGCTGTTAGTTACCGTCCAGGTGACTGAACATTTCAGTCGATCCCTTCGAGTTGAAATCTGGCTGAGGAGGAAAGAAAGATGTACAGCGAGTGGTGCCCGTACAGGAACTGGCTTTTCAATGGAGGGCGCGAGGGATGCAGCAGCAGAGGGAAAGCGGGCAGGTTTGGCCTCACAGCAAGTGTTCAACAAACCACCCGGTATGGAATTGTCCCACTGGGGGATCCCATCCAGGACCGGGGACCACATGGCCCAGGCCAAGCGCAGGCTGTAGCTCCAGCTGGTGGATGCACGAGTTGGGTTTCTGTGCTATTATTGGGCATCGTGAAGGTGTCTGTTCACACACGACGTGCCAAGCGTCTCTGAGAGGCAGCCTGAATCCCCAGCACGCAAGGAGTTACCCACACATGGTCAGTCCCCCCCATCTTTCCTGTATTAGGACATCCAAGGTTTGGGAGAAAGCTGAGGTCTCTGCCTCCCGAAATAGCCGGCAGGACCCGGGCTGCGCCTTCTGAGCTGGGCATGAGCTGGATGGGGGGGACCGAGAGGTAGCTGAGGGCTGGCTCCATTCATCTCAGTGCTTTAAATTTAGGGACACCTTTGTGTCTCCATACATCAAGAACTGCCATCTCTGCAGGATTAATGCAACCCCTCGCTACCACCCAGGGAAGGGCTTTCTCCCTGTTTCACCTCCCGTTGCCTGTTCTCGTCTTCAGCCCCCAACCTCTGCCACTAGATTGGCCGAAAATACTCATGGCTCCTGCCCTGTCTCACCAGAAGGAAACCTGTGAGTTCCTTTTACTTAATGACTATCCCCACGGGACCCTCATGGGGTTCGCTCTGCAAAGCTCCCTCCTGGAGAGCCTGCTCCCATCGGGAGCCCTGAGGTCTTGGGAGAGGACACAGGAGGGACAAGGAGGGACAAGGAGGGACAGCCTGCTCCGGGGCTGCTGGGCCTGGGCAGGACGGGGCTGATGGCCGCGCTGCAGAAGCAGCAGGCAGGTGGCCAGGGGGTAAATGACTCCAGCCGGGCGCAGGAGAAGAGCCTCTGGCCATGGCCGGGCTGGAGGAATGATGGGGCAGCGGTGGGCGAGGGGCACCCGGGGACCACGGGGGCCAGACGCCAGTAAATGAAAACAGAACCTCGTCCCGTTAACCCGCGGCGGGAGCGGGGGCTGCCAACGGGCAGACACATCCGCGTGTGTACATGCACACATACACGCACCAAGGCAGATTCCATAAATCAGCACTATCCCTGCCTTCCCCTTTTTTTTTATTTTTGACACAATAAATCTTTTTCTTTTTCTTTTCTTTTTTTTTTTTTTTGTTTTAAACTCGTGGTAGCGATTGCATCATCTCCCCTGCGCTTCCTTCCCCACCCCGCCCCTAGAACAGCACAGATTAAGATAAAGTGATAGTGCTGTGTCAAAGAGTGCTTTACTGCCACACTTGGGATAGAAGAGGAGAGGTTAATTTATCATCGCTGGGGAGAACTGACAGAAGAGAGATATACTACCGAAGGGGGATTTAGCACAGGGCCAAGAAACTTCACACTATTTTTACCATCTGTCACATGCTCTAATAAAGCAGGACAAAATATGAAGAAAGGAAAAATGAACTATCAAACACTGATGTAATGCAGCCCATAAATCTAATTTAATTACTTTGCATGGAGACAGGTCCTCGAGTCCGTGTGAATATACTGGATTTTCTTGGCAACTTAACAACTAAGTGTTTTAATAACATCACACTATAATTTATTCTGCTTGAAACACAAAACCTCTTTTGTGCAAGTTTTTTTTTTTTTTTTTTTTTTTGGTGTGTGAGAACTGTTAATTTTTCCTGCTAATGTCAAAACTGGCATAAATTCGCATGTGAACTTGAAGCCCGACTGTGAAAAAAGGCGGAGGTTAGCGAACGCCTTTTATTGTTCCCTGCTCTCTGCGCGCGCTCGCGTGCACACACACGGGGGGCTGCGCGCGCCGCTGAAATAATTGGGCCTGTTGATGACTTAGGTGAAGAGAGTTGTCTGGGTAATTAGATTTTAATATCGTGGCAAAAGAGTGGGGGGAGGGAGAAGCGGGTGTTGGACAAAAAACACCGAAAAGTGAAAGGACGAAAAAGCCAAGAAAAGCCTGGTTTTTTGAGGGCGGCAGAGGAGGGCGAGGGGCCATCCCGCCTGGCCAAGGCTCCGCAGGGCAGGGACCTGCGGGGACCAGGGAGCAGACCAAAAAGAGCAGAATTATTATTCAATATGTGCTCCTGTGAATCCGGATGCAGTTACAGAAATTATTGCTAATAATGAAAGCCATATATCGAAGGTTATAAAGTTCCCATGTGCTGGGACACTATTTTTCTAGGCTTTGTTCTGAACCATTAAAGATGACATATTGAGTTTGTGCGCCTCTGTGTTTAGTAAGAGACATTTAAATCTGATTTTAACCTAAACTGGCAATTTTGACATTTGTCTCTGGTCTTTAAAGCAGGAGCTATGATGGCACCGAGCGGGGGGCGGCGGGCTGCCCCCCCCAGCCCCCCTGACCTCGCGCAGGAGGGAAGGAGTGAGCAGGTAATTAATTTGTTAGATCATCAGTGATTCATGTAAAATAAAACCATCACTCTCTGAACAATTCTCCCTGGGAGGAAAGGAAAAAAAAAAAAGGAAAAGAGGGAGGAAAAGCAAGGCCTGGTGCGGAAGAGGCTGGGGATTCTGCTGGGAAAGCGGAGGGAGCGCGATGGGCGTGCGAAGCCTGACCCGCAGCCCCCTCCATGTCCCCTTGCGGTGGCGCTGGGAGGGGGTCACCCACCGCCCCCCTCGGCGTGCCGGTCCTGCCCCCGCGCCGCAGCATCCCCCGGGATGCGGGATGGTCCCTGCGGGTCCATCCAGCCACCCGGACAGGCTCGGAGAATGAAATAATTCCTGCCCTGGGGGGCTTGTTGCTGCCTGAGCAAAGTTTATTTAACGTTAAAGCTCCGGGGGCTGCCCAGAGTTTGGGGTTAAGGGTCTGGAAAAGGCAGAGCCCCCCCGTTTGCTGCCCTTCAGGCACCTTCCTGCCCCCTCACTGCTAAACAGTCCTTTAGAGAGGGGGGAAACTGAGGAGAAAAGACAAATTAAGGGTGTTTTTTACGTGCCATTTGAATTTCTTCTCCCCCCACAAAAGGGCTATTTAAGCAGGGGTGGCGACAGCCGGACGATGTCCCCGCGGGGGGACAGGGTGTGATTTAACACCCGGAGCGGTTGTTCTGAGCTGTTTTATCACACACACACAGTCAAAACGTCAGATGATTTAGGCGGCCGCGCGTGCTGACCTGGCCTTCCCGGCTGTATTTAACACAAGAGGAGCCTTGCCGTGAACCCAGCCGCCTTCCCCACGCTCCTGCGGGACAGCGGTGGCTTCTGCAGCCGCCTGTCCCCGTCCCTGTCCCCGCGTCCCCGGGGAGCCGCAGCCGGGGCAGGTCCAGCCCTCGGCTCACGCTCCCGCAGGAGCCACGCACGCACGGGCGCCACGTTTGGCGGAATTGGGATTCTGCCTCGACTCTGGGGCAAGGCTCCCCTGCAACTTCTCCCCAAACTCGCCGGAGCTCAGAGCGCTTGTTTGTGCACTCATTGATTTTTCAATGCTGGAAATTTTAAATAATGCAGAAGGTTTCCCCCTCCAGAGCTCCTGCTGCAGCAAATCCCTTCCACTCTGCTGTAGCACCTCATGGGAGGGAAGGGAGCGTTAAAACCGGACAAGTGCGCCCGAAGATACTGCTTTGGGGTACGGAAAGGTACTAATCACACTTTATTTGCTCAAGGATCCAAAATCTAAAGATTCGGGAATCTGCAGGTGCCGTGACCCTCTGCGCGGGAGCCAGGCCCGCTACCGGATGCTGCATAGATGTAGAACAAACCACAAACCCTTTTTAAGTCCAAATAATCTTCTCCAAACCTGGCATCCCACCAGCTATATTGAAAGAGGAAAAACTGTGGCTGAAAACTCAATATTCCTAACCCCGGGGTGTGCTGGGAGCCCGCGGGATGTTTGCTCAGCGCATGGATGTACCAGTTCCAATAAGCTGATGGTTCTCCGCAGGGGGTGTGTTTGGGAATACGGGTCGGTGGCAGGTCCCAGCTCTGCCCTTCCCTGGGCAAAGGACTGCCCTTTCCCCTCCCCTCCTGCCCCTGCCCACGTCCCAGGTCTGTCTCCTGGTGGGAGATCTCTCCGTCTGCATGAGCATCCACCGGGCAGAACGGGATCCGGGTCTCCTCGGGGTGGGGTCTTCAAAAGGCAAATCCTCTGAACTAGTTCCAGACCGCTCAAGTGCATCGCAAGACAGCGGGGAGGACAGCGAAACTGCAGCCAAAGGGACTCTGCAATCTACTTCCCAAATATATTCCTGTTGCAGAAAAAGATTTTGTATAATACACTAGGCATTATATGGTTGCAGAAATATGCACGCCTTCAAAGATATTGTTCAAGAGATTGGAATTTATTTCCCTCTATTTCCAGTGTCCCTCTCCCCCCTTTCTTTTTCCAGTGTTGGAGATAATGAAAACCCTGGTATTTAAATTCAGTTGCAGCTCCTAGCCGCACAGATTGATTGCTTAGAAAAAAAAAAAAAAAATATAAAAAACCCCTCAGAGCATGTATGCATAAACTAGATGGTAGATTAGGTTACTGGGAGAGGAAACGTACAAATGTAGCAGGAGTGCACCTTTTGCGAGAAGATTAACTGATGGTAGCAGCAAGTTGCTGATGAAGGCAGTTTGTGTAAGAGCAGACCCTGACTATTGAGACTCATCCGTCATCGCTGTCACCGGCGGCTGCCGTCCCCCGGCGCAGGCACGGAGCGGCTGGTGGCGCGGGGGGCACGCACCGGCGGTCGGCGCTGGCAAGTCTCCTCCTCGGATTTGTCTTGCTTTCAGGCTGCCGGGGATATTTAACGCTGTCTCGGCGAAGCCCGTGGACGCGCAGGAGGCTGCTGTGATTTCAGCCCAGCAAACGAAGGATTAAGCAGACTAAAATAGGGCATAAATCTCGGTTTCCCGTCAAGCTTTGCAGCAACCCGGACCCAATGTGAATTTCCCCACAGCCGCTGTTTGGGAACATGGAAAGATTTACAAATGGAGCCCCTGAATGTAGCTTTCAAACCTCTCCTCGTTTTCTCGCCTTTCCCGTGGCGGTGGGTCTGTTCCGGGGCTGGCAGCGCCGAAACCCACCACGGGGAAGCTGCCGTTGGAGCAGCTCCACGCAGCCCCCGGGAGACCCCGCGGCGGTGGGAAGGGAAGGTGGTTCGGGGCGAGGGGACACACGAGGAGCCGGAGGTGTCAGACACCCAGGCTGTCCCCCTGGAGCCGCGGAACCCGTCCCCTGGTCGCTCCCGCACAGCGTCACTGCTGTTTGTCCAGAACTGCAAAACGGGGCGTCTCCAGGTGCTGGGGAAGGAAAGTAAATGAATTTATGGGCTCGCTAAGAGCAGAGATGGAAAATGCCTCTGAGCAGAGATGGAAAATGCCTTTTAGCTCATGCTTGAGCTGAGGCCGACTTGTTACTGCTGTAACAGCACCGGCATCCTCCGCTGCACAGCCTTTCAAGCAAAGACACCCCAAGACATTGCCAGGAAAGAGGAAGAGGAGGAATTTCAAGGAAAGAGGAAGAGGAGGAATTTCAAGCGAGAGTTTCTGTGGGCTGGTGGGGTGAAGCAGGGAGAGCCCGAGGCATCGGCCAGACCAGAGCTGACGCCTCTGGCAGGGACAAGGCAAACACGGCGCGGCCAGCGGGAGCGGAGCAGTGGCACATCCAGCTGGACTGAGCAGGGCTTCGCTGGGTGGACAGAGCTGAGAATTGCCGAGAAAGCGGCTGGCAGCAGGAAATCAGTCGTGATGTTGTGGAGCCCTTGGGGGAAGCATCCAGCGGCTCCCCTGGCCCCCCTGCCCGCTGCGTCTCACCCCTCCCCATGCAGCTCAGGGCGTCCGTCCAGTGCTCGGGGACAGAGTTCTGCACACACGACACCGTAAAAATAGCGATGCCTGGCAATTTCTGCATGGATTATTTCCGTGCCTGGGATTCCCCCGTACACGGATCACTGCAGCAGCAGGGCCGTGCCCCGCTGCCTCCGAGTGCATCCCCGAGCCCCGGCTCCCAGCCCAGGCTGGCGAGCGGCCGCCTGCGGGAGCGGCTCCGGCACCGGGACACGGATCCTGTCTCTCCTTCCCCGCCAGCCCCACGCACAGACCCGCTGCAGCCCCGAGCTCTGCTCCAGCGTAAACCAGCAGCAATGACTTACTGTACACTGGCTGGGGACTATGCATCGTCCTGCTTGCGTTTTCGCTAGTCTATACCCGTGCCTTTTCCTCAAACAGGCGAGACATTCTGCTACGCACACACACACACACAAGTTTTTACATGAGTTTCCTGAGTTCATGGATAAAGTCCAGAGCTGCCAAGCTCCCAGTACTTTGCCATGTCACACTAATAGCTTCCAGATCCCATCACATATTAAATTCATGCGGTTTCAGCGAAGCCATCTATTTAATGCAATTCGCTAAATGCCTGCGTAGCTCCGCTGACAGTGACATATTAGGTTTGCAGTCTTTTGCAATCTGATATCTCTGAATTTGCCACTGTACTAAAGATTTGATTAATGTGGTTCCATTTCGGTGCAGTAATTGGCTGCGACTGTTGTAGAAAATAATCAGGCTTTCATTCCTTACAACTGCATGGACATGCTAATGAGAGAGTGGGTTAATTAAGCCCCAGGCAGAAAGCGACAGTTACTGATGACTGTTATGACAAACCACCGACTCGGCATTTGGGAGCAGGACAGCAAATTTGCACTTTATGAAATTACAGGAAAACTGGGACATAAGGAATAAATAGTTACATCTGTTTGGTGAAAGGAAAAGAGAGAGAAGGGAGAGGGAGCGAGATTGTGTCGCTTTCTCAAATCAGGGCACAAACACACAGGAGAAAAGTTAGGAGCCCAGAATCGCAGGGAAGGGAATAAACTTTTATTTTCTTTGCCTGCGCTTCGCAGCTTCCCAGCGGGTTTAATCCATCGGCAGGGTGTGAAACACGGACACCCCGCAAAAGGAGCTGAATCGCTGCGACGCAGCCGAGAGGACGCCAGCAACGACGACTCTGGCGTCCTCTTGGCTGCAGCGATGGCCCGGGATAAATCCCATTTGTGAGACACCCACCGGCCCCCTGTGGGCAGCAGGGAGTGGGGACGGGCTCCCCCAGCCCCTCGGGGGGCGCAGCACCCCCGGACCTGAGCCCACCCTTCCCTGCGGCTCTCCTTGGAGGGCAAACTCCCCCCAACTCCTGCTGGGGACTGCAAGCGACCAGGGTGCTGTGCAGCGGGGACTGCCGGCGATTTTGGCTTCCTTCAAAGGGCTGGGACGGGGGGGAGGCGCTCGGGGGAGCGGGAGGGATAACGCCGGGGCTGTGCCGTGACATCAGCGCTGATGCAATGCTTTGGAAGAACATCAATGCCTTCCCAGAGCCCAACAAATCAAAGCCAGCCCCCAAGGGCTCCCCTCGGAGCAGGGCAAGAAGTGACCAAAAAGCACGGCCTTTACTTGGAAGGCTCCTCCAGCTCCAGCTTTGCAATACTAATAAGTCATTTATAAGGATTAACTGGCAATTTTTTAAACTTTCCCTTTCATGCTAGGGATATTTTGCAACATAAGCACTGCCACCATATAACCAATGATTTAGCTGAGGGGTTTTATAGTCTGAAATGGCTTTAAAATTTGTTTGGAATTACCTTGAGTACATTTTAAACACTTAAATTGTCATCTTTGCATTTTGGACTATTCATGAGGCACTACGGGACATTTTTTTTTACTCCATTAGATTGCAGAGCAACTCTTCCATTGTTTTCCCAAGCCCTCCTGGAGACAAGCTGACAGCACACCCAAAGCATGCTTTACTACATGAGCACACCCAAAGCATCCTTCACTGCAGATATTGTGGGGGACGGACGGGTCTGTTGGCTGTCACCGTCTCTGTCCATCGGCACGTGTACTCCTGCGTCTCGCCCGAGCCTGACCCAGGCCAGTGAACCCTCCCCAGGCTGAAATGTGGGGATTCTGGGCCCATGTCACCGACTGAAAAATAGGAGGGAGCACCCTCCATCCTGTTGCATGGTCAGCAATGGAGAAATAAGAGGGAGCACCCTCCATCCCGTTGCCATGGTTGGAAATGGAGAAATAGGAGGGAGCACCCTCCATCCCACTGCAGCCTCACGAGTGTCTTTGAGGTGTTCAGACCAACAGGGCCTTTACAAACACATTCACAGGTGGGATTTCGGGCACACCAGGCCCGGGAAGGCAAACACAGTCAGGGTTTACTTATGGGTCTCATTAAGGTTTGAGGATTATTTTGTGTTCTCTGCTGCCTTTTCAAAGCAATTCATTTTTACTGGGGGATCTGGCTCCCATCTTTCCGCCGCCACGCCTCACCTCAGCCTTCCTCCCGCGCTGTCCCCGGCGCTGCCCGCTCCCGCCGGGGGACACGGGGGTCCCCACTCTGCCCGGAGGCTCCGCTGGCTGCCGGGGGTCCTGCGTGCTCCCGCGCCCGTCAGGTCCTCGCCAAGGAGCCCCTAGAGGAGAAGCCGTAAAAATGTTTTATGTAGGAATAGGCTGGTTTCTGTGCAATAAAACCCGGAGCCATTGAAAAGCAAGCTCCTGTGTAATTACAAAGACAGAGGAGATCGCTTCCATATGTCTGAGTGGGTGTGAGGGGCCCCGAGCCCGCATCTGCTCTCTTTGTTCTGCTGGGGGAAAAGGGAGAGAAAGACAGAGAAAACAGAAGACAGAAAAGGGAACCCGGGGTCTGCTGGAGAAAATGACCTCCCGCTAAACCCCGGCCAGGGCCGTCCCAGCTTTGAGGATCAAGGCACGGCAACATCTGGCCCCGGCCGAGAGCACACTTGATCAATAAATTGTGCTACCAGGCACAAAATCAGAGAGATCTGAGAGCCATTCATTAACGGGCTCGTTAAGTGATTGATATGCTTAATTTTCCTGTCAAATGCGGACTTCCCTTGTAAACATGTCAATTGAGAAAAGTTCAAGCTTGTCACTCGGATTTATGGCTGGAATAACATGTAGGTGGAAAAGAGCGACGCGTCCCCTGTGGCCCCTGTTGTTTCCTATTACATGTAGGGCCAATGAACCCAGGTGCTGCCGCGTCCTTCTGCCCTCCTCCTCCTCCTCCTCCTCCTCCCTGCCCACAGCTGAGATAACAAAAACAGACCGTCCCTGGAAACGCACCAGAACTTGGCCCCAGCAAGTTTAATTTGTTCACCTTGATACAGTGGAGCCCTTTAGCTTTAGGGTGCCGCTGACCGGCTGGTGTGGAAACCCAAATCCCACCGACTTTTCCTTGCCTTAAATAGCTGCGTGTTTGACTGAGTGCAATATCCACGGTGAGATGGGTTTAGCCAGGATATTTAACTTAATACCAGACCCAGGATTAGATGTTTTTAGCCATTACAGCAAAGGATGACCTTTTCTTTCCCATGTTTCGCCCTTTTTTCCTGCTCCCACTCATCACAAGTCCCCTGCCCAGGCTCCTGCGGGTGTATAACCCACCAGGCTGGTGCGTGGTGCTGGTGGTTGGGACCCCCCAACCCATGACCCCCACCCTGAGCCCACACGGCTCCCCGGGGCACAGCCTGCTGAAGGCAAAGAGCCAGCAGGAGACCGGACCCCCCCCGGTAACAGGACCCCCAGGAGCTCCAGCGAGCCCCGTCTCTGGTGCCGGGCTCCATCTGCATCCCGGGGGTCTGGGGCTGAGCCCAGCATGGGGGTCACAGCTCCGTCCAGAGACCACCCCCATGGTGATGAATAAACACAGGCAGCATTGAAACGTTTTGCTCAAAATATTTGGTTTTAGGGAAAAACACCATAAGCGTTTGGTTTTGTAAGCATTGTGCAAAACGGTTTGGGTTTGTATTTGCTGAGACACCGGGATGGAGGGGGAACGTGTGAAATCCAGAGCCTGCTGCTCAGGTTTGGTTTGGGGAGGGACTTTCGGGGCGCAGCACTGCCTGGTCAGGCGGCTCCAGGGGCAGCACAGATCGGGGAGGAAGAGGAGGAGCACGGGACATCACGCCCAGCCTCTGGTCCTGCTCAAATCATAGAATCATGGAACGGTTTGGGTTGGGAGGGACCTTAAAGCCCCCCCAGTGCCACCCCCTGCCCTGGGCAGGGACACCTCCCACCAGCCCAGGTTGCTCCAAGCCCCGTCCAACCTGGCCTTGAACCCCTCCAGGGATGGGGCAGCCACAGCTTCTCCTGCCCCCGGAGCCCAAAATCACGTCTTATCTAAGCAGCCTCAGATGACTTTATCCTCCAGCCCTTCCCTCCCAGCCCACAGCGAGCACCAGCGCCTCCATTGCCCATGGGGGTGTTTTGCGGGCAGGGGGAAGGTACAATGCTGTACCTGATGGCTGCGGGCCGCGGCTCTGGGCCAGGCGATGCCGGCGTGGGTGCCTGCAGCGAGCACCAGCGCCCTGCCTTTCCCAGGGATCCCCTTCTGGGCTGGGCACAGCTATAAATAAGCTGTTTTGCGACTGATTCATTTTTATTTCTGTTAACTTTTATCACGAAATAGCAGTCATCGAATCGACACCTCGGTTCCCTTGAGCATATTCCCTCTGGTGTCATTTTTTGATAAATGCCAAGAACAGCCTAACAGCAGGAGACCATTATCCTGTGACATGCTCCACTCTGCTCACATTATCTCTAAAATAACACGGATGCTCGCACAAATCCCCGCAGCAGTTGTGACAGGGACCAGAGACAGACCCAGCCTGGCTGGACCGGGGCTGCGGCACCGCAGCCGGCAAAGCTCGGCCGCCTCTGGCTTTTCCCAGCCAGGGTCTGGTTCAAAGCTTCCCGGCACCAGCGAGCGATTTTGGACGATGGTGGAGACAGTTAGAAAACGGTAACTCCTTCCTATAGATGGGGGGAAAATCCAAAGGTTTTAGGTTTTGTATTTTCCACTTTATTTTAGGCAGATTCCTGCCTCCTTAGGGACTGGAGGGGCCTGAAGCACTGCGGGAGAAGACCCGCATCTCGCTGCCCAAACCAGGACTTGAACTTCTCCCAGATTTTAGAGTTATCCACCTTTCCTCTTTCCTCGTTATTCCCAGTGACACCCCAAAGACCCCACAAACTCAGCAACAAAGAGCAAAGGAGGGAGAGGAACGCCAAACCCAAACCTAGCACTGCTCAGGTTCCACCTAATCCCCCAAACTTAGATTTTGTGTTTCTTAATGAAAGCTTAAAACTTAACTTGCTACGGAAATGTGACTTTCTGGGGGTGATGCTACTTTTTTCACAGCCAAATCATCCCAAAGGCTGTTAAAGCCGGTTAGCAACGAGGCGTTTGGGGTGAGGGGCTGGAAGCGAGCGGATCGTGGCAGCTCAGCCTCCTTTCATCCTTGCTGGCTCCCAGACGCAGGGGGCCGTGCCCAGGGGGAGCCGTGGCCGGGGGCTTCCCCGCATGGCTGCCCCCACAGCCGGGCACTGGCTCTAGAGAGATGACCAAAAATCCCGGGGCAGAGACCCCCCTGCCGCGTCTGCCCGATAAACACGCTTGTTTTGAAGCGCGCAGGTTTCTGGGCACTCTCTGGGCAACAAGAGTCCGATCCTGTTCCCAGGGATTTGCCGGCGTTTTGTGTCAACCTGGCACTGTATCAGTATTTATTTTTGCTAATATGACACAATTAAAGGGTAATCGTATCTGTACCTTTCATATCATGTCAGGCAAAATGAATGCTGTTAGAAGGATGATACTAACGTGACACGATAGGACATAGTTAACGCGATGAAACGTTCAGATCATGTTAATGTAAGAGAAGAAGGGAGGGAGAGCTCTGGCGTCTCTCACCCTTCTTGGGTTCCTCGCTGCGGTGTCCGGGAGGCCGGGGCTCATCCCTGGAAGCTTCGCGGCTTCCGACTGGAGCCGCTGCCTCTGCAGAGCACCGCGGGTGCTGGGGGTGGACGTGCCCGGGGCAGGGACAGTCATGGGGGACAGAAGAGGGGAAAAAACCTCCTAAGCTGCGACTCCTACACCCGCGTGCCTCTGGTGATGGCTCACGCATCTCTGGCCGCTTCTCCTCGCCTGCGCCAGGCTCGGCTCTCGGCATCTCCGACACTTTGCACCCTCAGCAGCCCTTCCCATCTAGAACTTTGAGGCATGGTGGCAAAACTTGGAGGAAATAATTAACAATTATTTCACAGGAGAAGGTTCCAGCTGGAGCAGTATCTGGTGGTTGAACATATATCTAACAAAGGATTGTTATTTAAGCAATAACCCTTGAGAAATTGGTCGTTACCAGCATTAAACGACTCAGCCCATTGCCAAGGATGGTTAACGCTCTAATAAACTGGTCATTAACTGCAGTAACAATGAATTTCGAGGGGATTATTGCTATTATAAACCTTAATCAATGGTTTATAACAGCAATAATGTGGTCCTTTCTTTTAATGGTAAGTAGTGCGGCATGAGCAGCCTGCTTGGAAATATTTTCGGTCTGGCTGATAAGACAAAAGCAGGAGTTAAGAGCCCTCCAACTCCAAACACTTTTGGGGAGGAAAACAGGCCCAGTGAGACCTGCAGGGAGAGGTGGTGGGGTGGCCGTGGCCTTGCACGAGGCGGCTGTGCCACGAGGGCCACGAGGCTCAGCCGCACCGGGGCCAGCAGCAGGGACCCACCTCGGCTGCCCATTCGGGAGCTGGGAACGGGCAACCAACCTCAGCTCCCACACTGGCGGGGCCTGGATTCATCGCGTGGGTCGGCTGGTGAGGAGCAGCTCTGGGCAGAGACATGGAGAGGCCGCTTGGGGGACGAGGACGGGGAGATGGAATCAGCCAGCACTGGACGTGATGTGCCCAGCCATGATTCTGCCAGAGTTTCCATGGATAAGGACTCCCTCGCACCCGGGAACCCCGGGGACCAGCAGCCTACGTCTTGAAGAATAAGACCCGTCTCTACCTCCACACAAAGAACCACAAATGTTATTATGGGTCATCAATTACTCTGTCTCTTAAAACCCAACTGCTGTACGGTACTTGACACTGCAACCTTCTGCTGCATCCCCACAGCCTGGAAATGTCACGGGTGCCCTTTCCCTCTCCTTTCCCTGCCGCTTATTTGGAGACTCCCGTTACCGCCTTTTGTTTGCCGCGTGAGACGGATACGTTGCTTATTTAGAGTGTGAAAAAGCTGGGGAACAGGAAAGGTTCATATTCATCCTGAGGTGTGCAAAGAACCCAGGTTAATTAAGGAGATGAGGAAGAAGACAGTGGTGCCGGCGGATTGGGCCGGAGAGCCCCAGAGCCAGCGGATTTTCCAGAGGAGGCGTGGGGGAGCCCTTTGCTCCCACTCTGGGGGACTGGCCAGCATGGGCACCCGGGGGCAGGGAGCACCCCCCTGCTGAGGGATGAGTTGTTTCATGCCCTATATTCCTTAAAAAATAATATATGTCAATATAATAAGGTAACAACCTGATATCAGGGTCTTCTCAGGGAGTTTAAGCAGCATCCCTTGTCCTGAGCGAGCGGAGCTGGACCGAAGGATGCTGGGTCAATGACTACCCGGTCTGCGCTCCGTACCCCAGCAGGCTCCCGAGAAATCCCTTGTTGGGCCGAAGCTTGTCTCGTCACCCCCAGCCAGGGGATTATCTCCGCTTCTGTGTCGAGCAGGCGGGGGCTCAGGCACCTTCGCTCTTGCTGCAAAGCTCCGGCAGATCCAGGGAGCTCCCGGGGGAGGCCAGGGCAATCTCCAGTGGCTCGGGCTGCAAAGCCCCCAGCCAACAACTGAGTTATAATTATGCCCTGACTTTAATGGAGATTTTCTCTCTTCTGTGCTTGTGATTTTTATGGCTCTTCGGAGCTGATTCTCAAGCCCTACTCTTATCTCTGCGCTCCCTCGGCTAAGCTGGCGGTGGCTGCAGGAGCAAAGGCATCATCCCGTATTAACCAGGGTGAAACCACGAGCGGTTTGGAGGCTTTGGCTGGTTTTGGCCAGTCTTCTGACACCCTTTCCAACCTCATCCAACTCATCCCTCCTTCTGTTTGCTCGTCAGTGTCCCTCAGAGTGGAGGGGGTGGTTGGCGACTCCTCTCGCTGCACTTTTTTTTCCAAAGAAGGCTGCAATGGAATAAATTGGAAAGTTTACTTCATGTTGCATGGAAATAAAAAAGCTCATTCAGAAAGTTAATGATTTATTTTATAGTTTCATTATCAGGGTCACATTACTCAATAGCATTTCAAACATGTCATTTGTACAAACTATGGTAATTAAAATTTATAACGTACTTCATCAGCGGCATATGAATCTTTTAGCCAGCACTCTGCTGTCATATAAACAGTGTAATTTCAGCTGCAATTCACCCTTTATTGGCTCTCATTTGTGATTTAACAGCCATCAATGACTGTGCTATAAAGAATAAATTAACCATCCGTAAACCTTATGATGACAGGGACAGTCAAACAGACTTAAACTGCCTGTGCCGGGCTCTGGTTCGCCAACAGAGACCAGACCCGGGAGGTGCTGGTGCGAAGGCGCGATCGCTCCTGTCACCGGGGTGCCGGGCACCACGCACACCACCGCCGGGTCCGCCAGTGGCTCCCGAAATGCAGCTTTTTCTCTGGCTGGAGGATCCCTCCCCTCTTGCAAGCGGTTTCCTGCCTCGGAGGAGGAGTTTCAGCCACTAACAGCTTTAAAATCCCCTCGCCGTCCCCCTGGCTGTGGAGCCCTCCCGAGATGAGCTTGCAGGATCCCTGCGGCGTTGCATCCCTGCGCCTCCCGCTGCCACCCCGTGGCCCCCGGCCCCCGCAGGGCAGCAGCCCCCAGGGCCACCAGCTCCCCATCCAGCACTGGGGGGTCCCGGGGGGAGATCAGGACTCAGCTGGAGACCCCCCAGGGCTGGCACCTCTGCTCCCATGGCGGACCCTGCGCTGCTGCGGAGGCGCAGGCAGGGAGGGCGAGGGGCAGACGGCGCAAAGCCAAACCCCAGCACTTCCAGCCCCGGGGAGCTTTATGGACCCGAGAGCAGATCTACAACGAGCAATTCCTTAATCGGGGGCTCCTTGCAGCCGACAATTATCCAATGGCTTATTTGTGCCCATCTTTTGCAGAGGGAGCAATACGTTTTAATGGGATCCCTCCTATGCTGAGCGCTGACGCTGTACAAAGCTAATAAATGATATGGATTGGATTTGTTACTGAGACATCTCCAAGGAGCCTGGGTCATACAGGCCAATAAAATTGGCCTCATAAATTTACCCTGACACACAGGATTACTCCAGCATTGCTGAGGTCACCTTCTCACACTGATTTATTGCCAGCCCATGGGTTAATAATACTGTTTACGGGGTTGTTGTTTTCCCCTACACGTAGCAGATATTAATCAGCGCGTCCATGCCTTTGCGGTGCTCTGGGGGTGGGTGCAGCGCGGGGGAGACGCCGGGTGAGGACGTGGCGGGGAGGGCGAGCCTGATTTATTTTCTAGGCAAGAGTTTTTGTGTTTTAAAAAATCTTCCAAAAGTCCTCTGCAGGAGGAGGTAAACTTTTCCTTCGCCGAGTCCCGAGGGCGAGGGGCGGCACTGGAAGGGGTTTTTGCGGTTCCTCTTTCTGGGCAGCATCTTTGGCTGGGAACTTCTGATGCATGGGAGGGATTTTGATGTTCATAAAACTGTAATTCCCACCCGATCCGTTCCTCGGGGGAGCGGGCAGCAGCACAGCGTCCTCCGGAGGAGGGGACCCACGGGGCGGGCGCAGCGGGGACACGGGGGAGGGAAGCTGCGCCCAGGCGTTGAAGCGGCGGCAGCGGCGGCGCAAGCACCAGGCACCGAGGGTTTGCCGGGCAACGAAGAGCCGCCCTCTCTTCAGGGCACTCCTCGCTTGGCTGCCTCAGCCCTGAATCGAAGAGAAGCAGCCCCTTGAAAGCCCGCAGACTTTTCCAAACCCCAGCGAAGCTGGTGCAGAGAGTTTCTCCGCCTTCAGTGTGCTCAGGTGAAACGCTATTCAGCGAGTGCTTGTTTTGCAGGATTTCACTGTTTTACTGCCAAATAAGTATTATTTGGCGCCTGCGGGCGGGTGGCACACACCAAGCCCCAGGGCCGGAGCAGCCCAAAGCGTCAGCCCCAACTCCCGCTCCCTCCACGGCCAAGGGCAGCGCTTACAGCCGGGACAGGGAGAAGCAAAGCATCCTTTCCTTGTGACGAGTGTACTTCAGAGAGCCACACGAATAAACACGTCTTAAAACTAACAGAGTGGACTGTGAGCGTGTCACTGTTTCCCCAGGGACACTTCTGTCCCCAAGGGCGGGAGGGATTGCTTCCTCCCCAGGCCTCCGGGGGGGTTTCCCCCTTCTCCTGGCGACCTTCTCCCTTTGTCCTGATAAAAAGCACTTTACAAACTGGCTTCCACCTCCAAGCTCCTGTCCGGGGTCAAACCTGCTTTGAGAGAGGCCCCAGCACTGTCCCCGGCAGCGTTTCAGGTTGTCACTGGGATGGGCTCTGTGAGACCTGGCGCAGGGACAGTCTCAGCCTGGCAGCACGAACAAGCTTTGCACCCTCGGGAAATTAAAATTTCCCTCAAGATCAGGCCAGACCAGGCTCTGCAACAGCTCCTGATCGCTACAGATGCCATTGAGCCTGTGCTCCTCTTCTGTCCCACTGAATCCCCGTATTGATGGCGCAAACGGCGCCCAGGATTCTTGAAGGACTCTGCAGGGGGATTCCTGTCTGCTCCAGGGCAGGGTAACATCTCCCTTCCCAGGCTGCCGAGGACAAGGACCTGCTTTTCCTTCTCCATAGCAGAATTTTTGGGCTTCTAAATTCCTTCATTACTCCCCCTCCCACGTCTTCCTTTTTTAAAATCTGTGGGAAAAGAGCTTCAAGGAAAAAATTCATCCCGTGCCCTGAGCAGGGAGAGGCGGGCGATGGTGGGAGGCAGGGGCAAGCGCGGGGGCACCCGAAATGAAACTGAGCGGCGTAAATGGCTTGGGCTTACGAAGAGCAAACTCCAGGATATGAATTATGGCGTATTAATTCCCAGCCAGCTCCAGCTCCACGCTTAACGTCTTATTTCTACAGAAACTTGCTGAATGCAGCAACGCGACCGGACTGGGCTCTCGCCCGGCGCTCGCTGCGCAGCCTGGACTGGAACCAGCTCGTACGGAGGAAAAGCTCGCGGTGCCGTTCCCCAGCCCCAGGTTATGCCCTCCTGGGACGGGCTGTGGCCCTGCTCCGCAGCGGGCTGTCCTAAACGCCCAGATACTGCTTTTTCTCAAAAACTTGTGTGCCTGGATGCCACACGAGCATGTCACAAGGATAAGCCCATGTATTCTACGAAAAAAACCCACGGAAAAACACAGCCTGGAGAGTCAGCTTCTCCGCACCCCAGTTCTCCCTGTTGGCACTTCTCATTCCCTGTAGTTGCCGGTGCTTGAAACCCCGCAGCAAGAATTACCTGCACGAAGCAGCAGGAAGGTGGGCCAGGGCTGTGTGTCTGTCTGTGTCCTTCCGTCCCTCCGTCCCCGCTCCGGTGATGTTTTTGGAAGTCCTCTCTGTGCCTTTCTCCAGCGCGGAGAACGGCACCATGTGTTTGCCATCCCGCAGCCCGGAGCCGGGGCAGCCAGGCTCGCTCCTGCTGCTTCCTGTTATTTTCATCCTGCTGTAATCGGAGGGGACAGGTGAGATGTGCTTCAAAACACTGTAATCATATTTTAAATGGAAATGAAATGTGTGAATTAAACGTAAATTACAGCAGAATGGAAGGACAATCACTATTAGTTAAGGTCTGACACCTATTTTTGCAGACCTTTCCTAAATGCCACAACTTGTTTCTCCGCACTTGTGACGAGGACTTGTAATTACGTGGCAGCTGCTCCTGCAGCCGGGCGGATGGTGGGTACCGAGGGGGGCCTGTGTATTTTAAATAGCTACGGACTGCTTGTTGGTTCTGGGAAATTATGAAGCAGCAATGATATTTTTATTCGGGAGCCATGAAAATAAACCTTGGTGTTTTCCTCCTGAAAAGGTGAGGCAGTAATACAAAAGGACGTTTTTATAGAGTCAGTTTATTTAAGGGTTCCCCCATTTGCCTTTATATTGGAAAAATATGTGCCCTGCCAATGAGCTGAAATTTCTTTTTTATCTTTAATCTCTACCCCACCTCCTCTGAGCCACCGGCTATTCCCGCAGCCCCGCTGTACCATGAAGCCTCCCAACAAAGTCTCACTCCATTTTTCACCGCGGGAAGCATCCACAGGCCCTCGCCCGTCACGGCACTGGTGTGTGGAATGCCCAGCTGCCAGCAGCAGCAGCAGCATCGTTATTCGGGATGGGAAGGCGAGTCCCAGCGAGACGAGAAGTGACGCTCTGGGGCTGTGGCACAGCCGAGGGACAGCCCCCCTGCCCCGCAGAGGCTGGCTATAACAACGAGACAACTTACGTGCAGTGAAAATGGTACGGTGTGGGGAAAAAATAGCGCTGAGCAGAAGCTGGTGGCACGCCGCTCCTCGGGTGACATCTTTGTCATTCAGAGATTTCCTCCTGCGCCCGTTGTTCTGCCTGTCTCCCTGCAAAGATAAAACATTTACGGTTCTCATTATCACTGGGAACTTTTCAGCTGGGAAAAAAGAGAACCCTTGTCCCGAGAAAGCCGAAAGCTAAGTGCTGATTTCATCTATTATTTATACCTGCGGCTACTTGGCAAATTTTTTATTTTCAAAGTACTGGACAGTAAATATTCAAATGAAAACTGATAGCTCCGAGCCCCTGAACACGTTGTCACGTTGCTCTGATGTGTGTGAGCTCAGGTGATGAAAAGCCTGGCTCGGGGCATCGCTGGGGGCGCACAGGAGGCTTTATGGACTCTCAGACACTCGGCCACCCTCAGGGCTGCCCTCAGCCAGGGGCTCGCTCCCGTCCTGCGGCACAGGCCAGGAGTGAGGGGGGATGCCAGCATCCCTTCTGCTTTGGGCACCTGGCGAGGACGAGCCGCGCGGGCAGGAGGCCAAGGACGGAGGACGCTCCCCGGCCCCGGCAGCCCCAGCGGGGCCGGGAGAACGACCGGGCTGCTTCATTTCTCAGATTTCCCTTCCCTGTTTCAAAGCAGAAGGATATTTGGGGTTAATTTCTCGCAATATTGCAGTGGGGGCAATGTATCATCATATGTTGGGATAATCACAACATTTAATTCTGGTTTCCATAGTTCTTACAGATATATATATATATATATATCTCGTACATCGAAACAAAATGCTTTTTGAAATGGAAAAAACCCTATGCCATTTAATTCCTAAAAGGTCAAACTGAAATGCTTTGGCCTTATCGAAATGATTTTCTCCTTTGATTTTTCTTTCCAAATGCAATTTCATCAAAATCAGCGCGTTTCCGCAAATGTTTCACCTTTGGTGAAATGGCATCTTGTGACAGAGGGGTGTTTTGTGGGGAAATTTCCGACCGTCTCTTGCCGGGAAGGAGCCAGTGCCGGGGCGGGAGGGGAGGAGCGAGGGGTCTCGCCGGCTCCGGGCAGGACTTTTCCAACCGAGCTGTTATGGCTGGGGCCGGGATGCCAGGAGACCAGCAGGAGGGCTCTGCCCGCTGCCGTGCCCCGCTGCCCGCACTGCCCTGAGCCAAGGCAGCCGCTCTCCGGCTCCAGCACGGTGTGGATCGGGCCCTGTGGTGCGGCAGCGGGTGCCACCCCGGCACGGTGAGAACAGCCGCTTGTTCTCCCCTCGCAGCCGTCACCGGGATGTGATGAAGGGGGAAATGTCTCTCATTCCCATCAGGTGATTCACTGCCCTGGCCCCGTGCTGAATCCTCCCTCCTGCCCGAGCCAGAGCGCTGGGAGGATCCGGAGCCTTCCTTCCTATTTTTACAAAGCTTGCAGCATTGTCAGAAAGGAAAGGGTACCATCTGGTTAGCCCTTGTTTACTGCACACCCTGCCAGTTTGAGCTTATTAATCATATTTACCCAAGTATCTTAATTACTCCCTGTCTAGCGACTTGCCTTGCACTCAGCTGTTGACCCGCTCCCCTCCCCTCTCCCT
Source organism: Fratercula arctica (assembly GCA_947846985.1). Lineage (NCBI taxonomy): Eukaryota > Metazoa > Chordata > Aves > Charadriiformes > Alcidae > Fratercula > Fratercula arctica. The sequence continues at coordinate 2,770,163 of CANTUZ010000023.1, forward strand.
CGCTCTTTTTTTTCTCCTTCTTTTTAATTCCTTTCTATCATTAATCACAGGAGCAGCGTGGGCAGAGGAATCCGTGGCTCGGCATTCGCCAGCGATGGTGTTGCTCTCACAGCTGACGGGTTGGAGTTCACCACCGGCTCCTGCCAAACTTTCCGACGCGTCCGTTGGGGTGCGAGGAGGGCGAGTAGGCAGGGGACGGTCCTGCCCCTGCCCACACTGCCCCATCCATTGGGATGCACGGGGCCGGGGGCTAGCCAGGCTCCCCGGTGCCATGCCGGGGCCGGCTGTGCCGGGACTTGCGCAAGGAGACACCATTAAAGATGGTAATTTGTTGATCCAGGCTCTCCCGGCGCTCCAGCGCGAGAGTGGCACCGTTTTCTTTACGACCTCATAAAGTCACAGCCGAGAGGCTGATTTGGAAAACAAACTGCCTCAGGTTGACAGATAATTAGATACAGGGGACATATTATACGCCTTTGCATATAAATGCGCGCTGAAGCATGTTGGTTCATCAGAAGTTTAGGCTACGGGAGAAGCAGGTACTCCCGGCGTATCAGGATATATGCGCTGCTGCCGCCTTCCGACCACGGCTCCATTTTATGGCCCTTTCATCTCCTGTTCGCCGGCGTGCTGCGAGCGCAGCTGCACGTCTGAGGCAAAGCTGCCTTGGCTTGGCTTGGTTGGGTTTGGTTGGGCGTGGTTGGGTTTGGTTGGGTTTGGTTGGGTTTGGTTGGGTTTGGTTTGGAACTTTTTTACCCCAGCAGCCTTCTGAGCTTCCTTCTTCCCCCGAGACAGGGTTTGCCTTTTGCATCTTGGATTTTCTGCTCCTGTGCTTGCAGCAGGGAGGAGTGGCTGAACGGGGATTCATTGCTATTATTACTATTTTCATGTTACTATATCACGTCCAAACCTCACTCTTCCCGAGAGCAAGCCCGCTGAGAACAGCGGAGCGATTCTGAAATGACACGGTCCCTGTATTTATACGGCAATTCAGCATCCTGCTCTCCCAGCCCCCAAACCACGCGGTTTCAGATATTAAAACAAAACAAAACAGTTGGGTTTCTTTTTATGCGCTTCAAGATTTAAGGTGTCATCCAGCCGTGTTGTCAAGCTCTCAGGGTTTGCTTTTCCGAACGAAAGCCAAGATCCCCGTAAGACCGTGGCTCCTGCTGGGGGTATTTTCAGAGCATAACGCCGATGTGCAGGATTTGATCAAATTTTGCGAGCGTAGCTGCGTACCCCTCTGCTCACACTTCAGTGTGAACCAGACCTGCATCTCTCTGAGATAACCCCTCCTTCCCAGCTCCCCCCACATATCCCTCTATTTTGGGGGTGAGTCAGAAAATGTCAATTAAATGGCCATATTCCCAAGGAAAGCTTCACTATCAGCCCTTCTCCCCCAGAAAGGGAAAATAAAACTGTGTGTGGGAAAGATAAAGCTGTCAGAAAAGGAAAGGGAGAAAAAACCCCAACTCTAAAGCCCCAGCAGCCCCCATGGAAGGAGGTGATATAAATAGAGTTGCTGTCACTTTGATGAATTAGATCTTTTGTTAATTAGGATACATTGATTTAAGGGTTGTCCAACCACATAGACCTCTTTCCTTTCCCTTCCCTGGCAAATTACAGCCCAGGGTGGTGGTGACGCATCTGCCCCCCTGCCTTTCGTTGCCTCCTTCGTCAGAGACCACCTTTCCACCAGCACCTCGAAAAGAAACCTGGGCAAAGCCGCCAGGGCAGAGCTGGCGACGCTGCGCCTTCAACCTCCCCTTGGCCTTTGCAAGCCGCTGCCCCCGTTTCTCTCGTCCCCTCGGCAGCCGTCGGCTCTGGCGAGCCGTGGCTTTGCGGTATTTGCCTCGGCGACCGCCCCTGCTCCGTCCCGCGGTCCCCGCAGGAGACTTCCAGGCTTTGCAGGTTTCCTCGCCGCCTCTTGTCGTCACTTGAGCACCAGCGAGTCGGAGGGAGAGAGGGGAGAAAAAGTGCTGTGCTGTGTGGATTATTGTGTGTTTGTCATCTGGAATGGTATAAGCTGTAGGTACAGCATCTCCCAGCGGTGATTTATGGCCCCTGTCAGGCAGCACCAGCGCTTTGTCTGCTGTAGCGTGGAGGATGAATGCAGCGCTGTCAGCCCGGGCAGGGCACTCTTTCTCTCGCTCTGCTCCGCACACTCGCTCCCCATTTCACGCCACTGAACATAAACAATCTTTTGTAAACCTGACAGTCACACTTGCTTCTTTGGAAACATAAAGCAGGAATGTATGACTCGGCTTTCATTACCCAATTTCCGAGGCTGTGCAGAAAGCTCTCTGGGAAGACGGGGAAGGGGAGACCCCAGAGGTCTGAGAGATCCCGAAAAAGATAAAAGGGGAGGGATGCACCTAACGGCATGTGTGTGTCAACGCTGTCCGTGAACACACGGGCCCTCACACGCACGCGGTGTCACGATTCACACACGTATTTCCCATTGTGGGTTTGACACACAACGTGCCCTTCACAGGCAGAGCCACGTCGCGCTGCTGGAGCAACGCACATTTCCCACCTCAATTGTTGCCGTATATCTTCCTCCCTCCAGCAGAAAATCTAATAGCGGCGTAACACTGGGATGGCAGCCTGCTCGGTAATGGGCTCTCACCTGCCCACCAGAGGGAACGGAAAGTCTTACAAAAACGAATGCATTTCATTGCTATTAATAGTAATTGTAATAACCCTCTATGTGGAAAGTGCCTGAAGCTCTCTGTTCAAATCCAGCTTTTCCCAAAACTAGAAGAAGGTGTTGAGAGGTTACGGTGGGAATTGGGCAGCGAGGCAGGGAAGAGGCAGCACCTCCAGCACGATGGCAGCGTCCGGCAGCGCCGGCGGGCACCGCACCCCAGGCAGGAGCAGGCAGGAGAGGCGGCCGGCAAGCCGGGCCCTACGCCTGGCACAAACTGCTCTTAACTAATGACACCGGTAAAAGGAACTCCAAGAACGGGAGCACTTTGAGTGGGGATAAATGGACCATTTTGTCAGAAGCGCTAACGGGGATACACACGCTCCGCCCGCGCGGTGCAGGAACCGCCCTGCTCTCACGGTCGGTGGGGAGATTCAGCCGCTGGCGAAAACACCATGAATTTAAAACCTGCCAAGGGGCAGAATAAATGTTGTTGATCTTGCAGATGCTCTAAAAGGCGTGAGGAGCAGGTTCCATCTCGGTCCTGCTGCCATTTACTGCTCCGGCTTTGAGCGAGAGTGTGGCTCTCACGCCGACGGCCGGCGAGGCCAGGCCTGTCCCCCCGCCCGCGGGGACACCCCGGCGCATGCTCTCATTGCGCAGGGCTCGGCCAGGTCTCCGAAGGGACGCGAGAGGGGACAGACGCTGCTCATCTGCCCTTTGGCGGGGGCCCGTGGCCATTGCTCGAGGCTGGCACCAGGTGCGGGAGATGAAGCCCAGACCCCCCCTCTCAGAGAAATTGTCCTCGTGTCCCCTCCCGCAGTGGGAGGGAGCATTTTCCCTCATGTTTCTGGAAAGTGAAGGAAGAAAAGAGCGTGATGGTGTTTTGGCTCCGCAGCATGCCAGCACGAAGAGCTGCAGAGAGCTGTTGGGGAGCCCGCGGCCCCACAGCCCCCCCACAGGGCCATAATGTCCCAGCTACAACCCGCCTGGCGCCAGGAACCGGCGAACAACGTACAGCTTTCCCATGTCGGGGCTAAAGCTCCTCTTTAAGGTGGGAGGAAGCCATGATAAAAAGCAAAGAGAGAGAAGCTCCAGCCCTGGCGTGTCCTCCTGGCCCCCGCCGCCCCCCGTGCCTCCCATTTCCCCATGGGAAAAGCTTGCTGGAGTGCTGGGGGTGCCCGAGCCCCCCGGCCCTGCCGAGCCGCCTGCCCATGTTTTACAAGAACAGCTGCAGCCTTGCTGGGAACGTTCCTTCATGACACACTCCTTCCATCCCCAGCCTCGGCGCTCCGCTCTCCGACCACTCAAATCCATCCCCGTGACTTCGGGATCAGGGATGCCGGGATGGGGCGGGGGGGTGCACGGCGGAGGAGGGAAATAGCTCGCAAATAGTTTGCTGTTTTCCTTTCCAGATGGTTTGGTTTGGATGTTCCTGTGTGTAGGGCTGAGTGCTGAGTCTTGAACATCTGCTGAGGAGGAGCCCGCTCGCTAGAAGCGCGCCGAGGCTGCTGGAAGGGCACGTTTCGGGAGGGTGTCACTGTCCCAGCCTGGTGGCAAAGGGTGTCTTTGTACCCCGAGGTGGCAGGGGGGCACGCAGGCTCCCCACGCCCCGGCTTGTGCCCTCCGATCTCAAACTCCACCATCTGCACTTGGGGTGCGAGTTGTGATGTGTTTTAGCGTGTGCCAAGGACACCTAGAGCTTAGTGAAACACACCCTGTTAAAAAACATTTGCATAAATCTGAATAAGCAAACAAGCTGGTGTCTCATCCTGTCGCCTTTTCAATGGGTTTAATACAATTATTTATCCCTGTGAGCACAACCAAATAGGTATTTCGGTGGCAGCGCTGCCTTCTCGCACTTGGCTGCCGAGAGTGGATCTATTACAGCGGGGCCGGTTGGGGCTGACCACGCTGGCGGCCTGCGGGAACCACAGAAAATATGAGTAACCGGTTCAAGGGATCAGCGGCAGGAAAGGAAACTTTCCTGGCAGGTTGCTATTTCAGTCTGTAGGTTCGGGGGTGACTCGTTGTTGCCACGACCTCATGGAGAGTCTCCGTATTTGTGTAAGCGCTGCTGGGTTTGCCGGCTGCTTCCCACAGGAGGGACCAAACCGGGCCACAACTGAGCCAAAAGTGACACCGAATCATTCATTCACAAGTAAGAATAATTGCGATGACGGATGATATTTAAAAAAAAAAAAAAAAAGGAAAAAAAGGCTGGTGAAGCCGGAGCGATGCCCTGAGCGGCGCTTGGTGCCCAGTTTGGGAGCTCAGGGCCGATGGTGGTGGGTCGTGGGCTGATGTCCCCGTCCCGTGTTCCCCCCCTGTGCGAGCCCCAGTGCGGAGCTGTGTCTCGCTGCACAACCGTGAGCGAGACGCAAGACGTGCTTTAGCGCTGCTGCGATTCTCCTACTGCAGATCCCTCCCCAAAATGCATCGTATTCTTCAGCAATGGGCACAACAACCTCCAGGAAAGCTCCTGCCTTGGGCTAACCTCATCCGGCGCATTCATCCCCGTGCAGACCCAAGCACAGGTACGCGTCCATACACGGCTGCTTTGAACGTGAAGGGAAAGCAATGCCGAGGTCCCCCGCAGTACTTTGCAGGGAGAGACACAGAAACTACCAACGCGGGCTGGATTTTTTTTTTCTTTTCAGCTCCGACCCAAGGATTTTAATAACAGGCCCCTTCTCCAGCCAGCGACTGCCGTATCACCACAGAGAGAGCGGAGTTAGACAGCTACGCCATTGACAGCGCATCTCTTCCACTTTGCACAGGATTTTAATTTTAATGAACCCTCAGTGGCTGCAAGGTTATATCTTTAAATCCATTTCACCCTCCTCTCATCATACCGTAATCATAAATAGCGCTGGCTTTGGAGGTGGTGTGTTTAATTGAAAGCTCATTTGCAGCTTCCATCAATGTGCTTTTCTGTCCCCTGCCAACAACCTATCATTTTACTTAAGAACAAAACCAGAAATTTAATGGAAAACAAGCTGTTTGTAGAGAAATGATAATTAGGTGACCGGTTCGGAGGGCAGTGTACTAAACAACAATTCAATTATGTTGTTGTCTGATGTTTTTTCCAACGGAATAACTGGTTGCTGTATGGCAACTTCTGAAAGAAAATGGGAGCTGGTGGTAAGTGCAGCTGGGGAAGGAGGATCCCAGGCCCCGACAAACACCACCTGTACTTTCCTGCTACTTTTAGAGGAAAAATACACATTGGGGGAAAAAAAAAATAATGAGAAAATTGTTTAGACCTTTTCCACCTACTTTGACCTCCTTTCTCCTTGCCCGAGGCAAACCAGAAAGCAGACAGGATTCGGCAAAGCCAAGGGAAGGGGAAAGAACTAAAAAGATTTTCCCAGAAATCAATACTCCCATTTGCTGCCTGTGCGCAGGGACATACCCACGGACACGCACAGACCCGCGTACCCTGGCCACGCACCAGGCCTTGGCTCTACTGCTCAGCTCCCTCGGTGCAAACGCCGGGAAAAAATCCCAGTTTTCGGAGCCCAGCAGGAGCGGGCGGACCAGGGCTGGTGCCCTGCCGGAGAGCGGGGCAGCCCCCCGGGGCAAAGCCACCCACCCAAGGTCACACAGGAGGTAAGAGATGTACCACAGCCACCCTCCCGCACCCCCAGCCACGCCGCCAGCCTTCAGCTATTTATTCCGTTTCCCATTGAGCTTGTCCTCTAAATTTTGCTGAAAAACCCCAACCCTTCCTTGAACTGGGAGAGCTGTTTGCAGCTGGAGCCGCACATCGCATTTCCAGCCAGTGCTTTGTCACGTAGGCAGGTCACTGCTGCCTCGGCACAACGCCCTGCCGCGTCCCCAGCTTCCAAGGGGACCGAAGCCTTGAAGATGCTCTGCTGGGGAGGTGACGGGCCCCGCTGCCCCTTGCCGCCTCCCCCCGGGGAAAGGGGTCTCATTTCCCCTTTGCAACAAGCGGGTCCTGCGGCCGGGGGCTGCACTTCTGACCCAACACACGCCGTTGGGTTTATTGCAGCTTCCACTGAGTGTTAATGTTATTTCCCCGTGCTAAAGGCTCCCTCTCAAGCTGCGCCCATTCCAGCTGGATTGTTTCTCCCCATCCCACATGGGGGGAGCACGCTTATCTCCATGGGGAGAATTGATTATTTTTCCCTGCCACTGCACTCGCTGTACACAGGAGTTATGGGTCTTTCCACACCTGCGAAAGAAACATTATCCTCAGCCTTCAAGGGTGAAGCATCTTATATTTAGTTGGACTAAATAATGATTCTTCTCTATCTTTCATATCAGGATTTAAGAGCACCCTGGAGCTACAAAGTTTATTAGAACCCATAAGAAGAACTGTACCATAAATGGGACAACCGCGGCCATAAACCTGCACCTTGAAGTTGTAACAAATCCTGGGATGTTGAAGTAGGACATGGTCTTGTCTCAGTCAGCAGAATGGAAAAGAAAAAAAGGAAAGAAAAAGAAGAAATGCAAACTTAAGCAGAAAAGAGGCCTGCAAATATAGAGGAGAAGAAAGGGAAAAAAAATAATAATAAAGCAAAGCATGCTGCTTGCATAGCCCGCTCCACTGGAGCCCTGGGACAGGCGCCCACATGATAAAATGCAACTCGGATTAACGGGGAGAGAGAGACAGGGGAGCCCGAAGGAGGAGCGGGGAGACGAGGTGAAGGAAGGAGGTGCTGGGAGATTTACGGGATGCTGACGCAGGAGGGTCCCTGGCAGCCCTGGGCGGGTACAAAGGGTGCTCCCGCAGCCCGGCTCGGCGAGGCAGCGATGGCTGACCAGGAGGAGGGCTCAGGAGCCACCTCTCCTGCTGCCTTGGGTGCGACCCAGTGCCAGTAGCACAGATAAAGGGCTGGAGGGATGACATCCCAGAGATTTGTGACGGAGGTGGGGGATGCCTCGGAGCAACCCTCGCTGTGGTGGGAGGACGCAGCGTGAGATGGGCTCAGAGAGCCCCGTCCCCTCTGAGATGGCGTCCCACCAGTTGGTCATAGAATAGAATCATAGAATCATGGAATCATTTAGGTTGGAAAAGACCCTTGGGATCATGGAGTCCAACCATCAGCCCCACTCTACAGAGTTCTCCCTTACACCACATCCCCCAACACCACATCTAAACGAGTCTTAAACACCTTCAGGGATGGTGACTCCACCACCTCCCTGGGCAGCCTGTTCCAGTGTCCGACCACTCTTTCTGGGAAGAATTTTTTCCTCATGTCCAGGCTAAACCTCCCCTGTTGCAGCTTGAACCCATTCCCTCTTGTTCTATCGCTAATTACCTGTAAGAAGAGACCAGCACCAACCTCTCTACAGTGTCCTTTCAAGCAGCTGTAGAGAGTGATGAGGTCTCCCCTCAGCCTCCTCTTCCTCAAGCTAAACAGTCCCAGCTCCTTCAATCGCTCCTCATCAGATTCATTCTCCAGGCCCTTCCCCAGCTTCGTTGCCCTCCTCTGCCCTCGCTCCAGCACCTCGAGATCTCTCTCGTATTGAGGTGCCCAGAACTGGACACAATACTCCAGGTGTGGCCTCACCAGCGCTGAGTACAGGGGGACAATCACCTCCCTCCTGCTGCTGGTCACACTACTGAGGTCGCCCCGCACCTCTTCTCTACTGGGTTTCCTCTTGGACTTTTCTTCTTTATTTCATTACCACTCACTCAGCGTGCGTTTCCTCTCCTTGGTAGCCACAAGCTTTTCAGCATCTCAGCCTCCAAGCTCTCTCCCTTTCCACCCCTCATCCACACCAAGGGGGGGCTGCTGTGTTGTGGTTTGCACGTTTTCTGCCTTCTGCAGCCACCGCGGCCACACGATTGGGAGACACCAAAGGACTTGCGGGATTTCAGGCAATCTGGGCCGGCTCCGAGCCCTCCTGCACGCCGCAGAGCCTGCAGAAGCCGGAGAGAACCCTGTCCCTCCCCTCCAGCCTTTGCTCTTTTGTCACATCGGGTTATTTTTGCTGCTGTTGAATAGATTAAGTGACAGAGGGTTGGTTTTTTTTAAAGTAATTGAGTTTTATTTTGGAGAGGGAAAAATGGAGAGCTAAGTGGGAAAAGGAGGGAGATAGGAATAAACCACACATCTTTTTATATAGGATCCACAGTTAATTCTTAATTAGAACTGACAGATGCTTCTCCCATAATCCTATTCCCAACATGTTCTGTTTGCTTTGTTTGGCGCTGCATGATACATGGTGGCATCGTAATGACCTTTCGCAACTCGTCCTGGAAGTGTTATTGGCACTCCAATGATTTATTGCATGTTCCAGTTGATTACTGGGCCATTCGTCAACATTTTTTTTCGCTCTCCATAAACCTGTCTCCTGTGTCACAGACATTTGCTAGCATGAAAATTTAAACAAATACAGTGTGCGGCTCGCAGTCAGCGTCTGACTTTTACTCCAGCACAAATTCATTCTGGCCCCAGCAAGCGTTTAAACTTTGCAGCGCCGGAGGAGACAATGGGAGACCTGGGCATTGCTCTGGAAGCCTGATTTTAGAAAGCTGTCTCCGGGCGAGCCACGCTACTTGCTCGATTGTTTATTGGCATTTTGGTACCACTTATGGGAACGGGGGAAAATCAGGACTGCAATTAAATACTGAAATAATTATCCTTAAAATGGCTGCCTGAGGACAGCCTGGATTCTCCCCCTCCGTCGCCATCGTGGGCGAGTGGCGCAGGACGGGGCTGGGGATGGGGCACGTGTTGAAGCATGGACCATAAGGCGGCGCGGGAGCACCACGAGCCTCGCGGAGGACGGGCCTTTTGGGGCGATAACGAAGCCGACATCACTCAATTCCCCAACACTCTTGTGAGCCGGCGCGTTTGGGATCGGCGGGGTATGACATTAGACCCACCCAAATTCTGAGGACAAAACCGCAATTATTCAAAGGCCTGAAAAGGAGCAGCTCGTGAAGCCCCAGCGCCTTGGGCACCCCGAGATGGATGTCGTAAATGGAAGCACCCAGAATCACCTGCCTGATTTAAAAATCTTGGCCCGTAAGTAAACTGGATATAGTGGCTGTTACAGTGGCCTGGAGCATCTGCGCTGCATTTCGAGGAAGCTTTTCCAGGCGCTCCTATAAATCACCACTCTGCTGCAGTAAAGGAAAGGTATTGTTTCACTGCTGTGACATCAATGCAGGCCACATAAATAATTTTTTATTAAGTGTGCAGTGCCCTGTAAAAATACACACACAATCTGAGGATACTGCGGAGCGAATGCAGAAGCAGGGCTGGCTTTAAATAGTCTTTTCCATACCGAAAAGGCTGGGATGAGAAAGGAAACTCGCTGGGGTGGGGAGAGGGGTGGCTGGGGCTTTTTCCAATTCCAGCTCAGATCGGCATGTAATGTATGGCTTAATTTCCTCTCAAATTAGACACTTGATAAAAAAAGTTATTATATCTGTCAAGTTGCCAGTGCTTTTTATGAGCGTGATAAACTAAGAACCACTGCTTTACAAACCTTGATAGGATGTTTCAGTACCTGGAAAACAATTTTATTGCAGCCTGGACTACTAACAAATTGCAAATACTGATTAAGCCATAAAGTTACAACAACATTAAAAAATAATGAGAGGTTATTGCACAAGGGGAAGGCTCTTAAGCAGCGGATGCAGCCGCCAGATTTCCATTGTGCACGGTAACGGGCCAACCTGCAAAGTGCGTTTCTGCGGGAGAGCTTTCCCCCCGCTCCCCTGTGCAGGGGGACGGGCGAAGGAGGGACGGGCAGCTTCTTCCCCCTGTTACAGACCTTAATATCCGCACTCCGCATTTTTCTAACTGGGAGATCTGCAGTGAGAGCTTTGCACAGAGCCGGCTCTGCCAGGGCCCGGCCAGGAAAGAGCTCCTCACAGGCACAAAGCCGGGTCTGCAGGTCCTGCAGGGCGAGGAAGGGGCTCTGGGATGCCTGACACCCTCCGATTGCCACCGGAGGAGAGGGGCCAGCACTTCAACAGGAGCTGGGGCAGTTTGGGGCTGCAAAGGCCCAGGACAGCATCCCCCAACGGCTGTACTCCAACGCTCATCTCCACCCAAACCAGCTTGGAGCAGGATTTGCGTGCCTGAATATTGAGGGACCTGGGTCCTAGACCTCCCTGTGCCTCCTTTCCCAGCTATAACGTTACCATCACAACACCACTTCCACGCCAGGACCGCGTGAGGACAGGCAAAGGCTGTGCCAAGGGCTTGGGGTCCATCTAGACCCCGCTAGATCTGTGGGGGCAGATGGACGGAGGTGCTGACCTTCCCCATCGGAGCTGAAATATCAGGGCATGGTGTAACTTCAGAGTCACTGAGTGTGCTCATCAGCACTTGGGTAAGAGGGAAACCCCCATTTCAGACCCTCCCCAACACATCTTGCCGCCCCCAGCCCGTCCTTCTGCTGCCTCCGGCCTCCCACTGCACAACTCGGCAAACACCGGCGTGTTTGAACATGGCTTTAATAATGATTGTTTGGACAGAGACTAGACTGCCAAAACCTCCCGGGGAGCCAGAGAGAAATTCCTTCTGGGAAGCTCTGCTGGCGTTCGGGCCCTGTGCGAGGGTTTAGCAGGCAGAGCACAGTCTGTGTCTCGGCCGGGCTATCAAAGGCCATCGTCCCCCCGGGAGATGCAGGGATAAAGTACATGAAAAGCCTTCCCCCAGCAGCAAACAGGCCGAGATGCGGCAGCAAGACAGAAAGATCATCCCCCCAGTTTTATAGGGCATCTATTGGAGGCAAGGGACGACACGAGCCCCTGGTTCACGGGAAGGTAACGCTGGTACTGTCAGACCACGCAACGGTGGGAAATGTCACCTCCTCTGTTCCTGCGAAACAGTCACTCCGCCAGTGCCCACCCCGCCAGAGACCGTTTGGGTGCCTAACACCACCCCGAGCGAGAAACGTAATCGCTGCTGTTTTATGGATGAGGATGAGGAGCTTCACCTGACTCTAAATCACAGGATTCAATCTGATTTCATTTTGCCCCATGCAGTTTTAATGACGGCAAGTGGCTACACAAACTGTGCTGGTGGCTTCCTCAGGCACTGCCACCGCTGACTCCGGGAGATCCGATCTCCTACCCTCCGGATCCCATGCCAAAATCCCTCGCACGAGCTCCCCGTGCCCTTGCAGTAATTAAACCAGCCCAAGCTGCAGAAGGAACTTCAAAGGTGAAAGCCAGTAAAATATATGCCTGCGAAGTTTAAGCGCTTTGGGGTCTATGTGGATGCAGGGTCATATACACACCTGAGTCTCCGTCAGCATTTCTTTAGCCAAGCACTCTCTGGTGAGGAGAGTTGGCCAAACTCTTCAGTGAGCAATTTATCTGATTCATTTAACCCTCTGCTTTTCTCCTTTTTAACCATATCTGAGTTGTCTCTGAAGGTCTATTGATCTCAGTGATTTATGGGTTTATGGTAAAGGAATTCTTTACGCAATCCCGTTTCCCAGCCCATCGGCTCTCCAGGAACACGTGCCTTCTCTGCTCTCTCCATTTTCACATTTCATTTAAAGCGCGTCACTGGTGATTTTAATCGCATGAGATCAGTTTTGATCTCCGATTAATGATCAGAGATGACATTATGAAATCCTGTACAGAAGGGACAGCACACCATCCACTTCACCAGCATCTGCGCGAGGATCGACAAGCCACTTCACAAAAACCTGGAGAAAAGGAGCCGTAAAGGGGTACGAATGCAGCCGCACCATAAACCCACTGGAAATTCAAGCTAACGTTCACCCTTCTCCTCTTTCCCACCATCTGCTGAGCTCGGCGCAATGGGCAGGTGCTTTGCAAGTCCCAGGTCTCAGAGTAAGCAAAGACGGGCTCAGCTGGGACTTCCCACCTGGCAGATCCTCGTCACGGCATTTCTGCCCCGGGGCAGCCCAAGGTCCTCGGGGCGCTCGTCCCGGCCTTCTGCTCCTCAACCTCAAACGTGGTAACTCTTCCTCCCCCCCTGCCCCCCGATTATGTCCGTGCTTAATTGCTGCATTACTGCATGGCTGAACTAATGATGCTGCAATTAAAAACATTCAGGGTTATTGCAAATAAGGTGGATTCTTAAAGTTGATTAAAAAGGGTTCACTAAGGAACATAACAAAAGAGGCAAAATAAGCAAACAGGCAGAAAGCTGAAAATAAAAGTGAGAAAATGTCCTCTGGTGAGGCAAGATGGTCCTGTGCAGGGGCCACAGTGACCCTGAAGAGGGACCTACTCCTTCTTCCTTGATCTGACCTGCAAGAACCGCCCGTTACCTCTCCGAGACCCAGGCTGCAAACAGATCTTTTCATCTGATCCACCTACAGGGAAAATTCTGGGAAAAGTTACCACAACGGTGGAGATCAGGGGGAATCTTTCTCCTTTTTAACTAAACTTACTATAATAAAAAAACAGCCATTCTTCAACCCTTGAGTGGAAAGGTTCCCAGAGGCTGCGGTGTCCCCTGCGGACCCCTGCCCCTGCGCGGGCAGCTGTGTCTGCTGGGTGCCGAGCAGAGATGCCCCACAGCCCCTGCCAGGCTCGCCCCCGGACAGTGTCCACACTAATAAGCGCTGTCCGTTAACAGAGCTCATTAACTAAGACGCAGCCCTGCACAGATGCAGGCTGGTGCCGGGGCTGCCCACATCACCGCGAAGCCTCTGTGTCCCCACATGTCCTTTATCTCGCCAGGAGCCCAGACGCTGCTGCAGAAGCCGCTACCAGCCAGAGAGAGGGTCCCTCGCTGCCGACCCAGTCAAACGTGGTGGGTCCCCAGTGCTCCCCGTGCCTGAGATCAAGCGCAGTAAATATCCAGCACCACTCTCTAAAGGGCTCCTCTCCTCAGCACTGTCACCCCTCAATGGCACGTGCTGGCTGGCAAATGGCACCTCGAAACCCCGAGCCTGGGAACCGTCTGGGAGCTCAGCGCATCTCTCCGCTCCGCTCCACCGTCTCGCACGTCCCTAAAGGTGAGCCTGACTGTGACTGGCACCCTATGGAAATACGTGCTGCTTATGAGCGTGATCTAAAAGCGTTTTCTTATGCACACACAGAACTGGCATTTTGCTAGATTTAGGGAAGTAGGCAAGACGTATTTGTCTGCGGAGGCTTTGCACCTTCGGCAATTATGTCTGCAGTCTGGAAAACAACAGCAGCAGGGTTGCAGCGGGGAGGGAAAAAAATTCTATCATGTCAGAATAATGAGATCTGTGATTTCAGCACTTACTGGGTCAGAGACACACACAGTGTGTTATCTGTAATGCTTTCCTCTGACATTCAGGGAAATTGCATTTATGCAGAGGACAGGAGGCACTGGAGCACGGTGCTGCTCTGCCCGGCTTCGCCTGCCCCGTGCTCTGGGCTCCCCTGGTTCCCGTGGGGAGCACGGGGCAGCGCGGCCACCGTGTCCCGGCTGCTTTACACCCACCGAGACACGGCCGACACGGCTCCACAACGGCAGCTCCGGAGCGTCCCAGGAAATTTGGGTCTGTTTCTGCCTTTTCTGCAGGCGTTGGGGGCTCTGGGACACCGCAGCTCTGCACCTCACGCATGGGGGGGGTCAACGGCACAACCCTCCCCATCCCAGTAGGGTGTCAGAGTTTCAGAGCTAATCCCTTGGGGCTGGCGGCCCTGCAGCAGTGGCGGGGAGCGATGGATTCTCCCATCATCTCCCACGGTTTTAGATTTAACCCTGCTGCAAGCGGGGTGGGTGATGGGGGGCGCAGGACGAGGAGGCAGAAGGCATCTGGGACGACATCACCCCATGTACGCACCCGCCGTCAATCCCAGCTGAGCGGCGCACGCCTGAGGAGACGGGTAATGGGCCGAGCCGCTCGTCCCTCCCCAGGCGGCGGCTCCAGAGTGCTCGGGGCTGTCGGCAGCCCCCGGCACAGCGGCATGGACAAGGACACGCGCCGCAACCGCCAGCGTTGCTCCTGATGCCGTGCCGTCAGCTTCGGCGGAGAGACGGGCACCATGGCGTCGGCCCTCCCTCGGAGACAGGAGCCCTGGGCAAGTTTAGCACAGCTAAACGCACAAAATAAAGCACAAGGTGGAGCGGGTCACCCCAGGGACGGTTTCTCAAGAAGACAAAACAGCATTTTCCCATAATCTGGAGAACGCTCCATAGGCATTTTTTGAGTTCTAGAGAAGCAACTTAAAACCAGGAACTCCTTTCCCTCCCTCTCCCTTTAGAAACCCAAGGTAGTGAAACTCAAAACATTTTGCTTTACCAATTAAAGTCCTTGTGTTTTCATCCAAACCAGCTTATTTTCTAGCAGAAATATGGTCTTCCAACAAGAATCTATGTTCTCATAAAACCAACCAACCTTCTAAATCCGAAACGAACCGACGGGCTGCCCCGAGGGAGCCCTGCCCTGGCGTGCGGCATCGGACGAGGGCTCTCAGGCTCCAGCGCTGCTCACACAGCCACCGCCGCCGGCCAAAAAGTCAATCAGAAATTCTTTTCCAAAAAAGAACATAATTTTCTACTAATGATCTGAGCCCTCAAATGATATGAGGCCTTGGACTAGAAGCGGCAGAATAATTAACAGAGGCACTGGCTTTTTGCTCCTTACTACTCCTTCGCGCTGCTCATCACCCAGGGGTTTTATTACAGCTTTTGCTTTTTGTCTTCTCCCCCTCTTTCTTCTTCTCTTTCCAGCGGAGGAAGAAAACCATGTCTAGATTAAAAAGATCTCGTTTTCCAGCTGTTTAAGATAGACTGAAACACAGGCCTGTGCCAATACCCAGGATCAAACCTCCCGCTGTGGGAGAGGGAGTTCCAGCCCAAGGCCAGATCCAAATTTTGCCAATAGCTCCTATATTTACAGTTTTCCTTCAGGGCTTTCATTACAGGCCACAGAGCTTTCGCAGTCAGGATCTGGAGTTTGTCTTGGACCTGATCTGCAAAAGCGTGGGGCTGCCTCCACAGGACGATGTTTCTGGACTGTTCCTGCAAGAAACACGGAGAGAGGAGGGAGAGGAGGGCGAGGAGGAGGAGGAGGAGGGCAGGGGGGGTGTGTGGTGCTGGGGCTCGCCTTCATCCCCCTTCTCCCAGGGGCTCCCAGCCGGTGGAGCCAGGAAACCGCCCCGAAGGGAACCCGCAGAAAGGACGTCCCTCTCAGCATCCCAGCCCAGCCCACGCGAAAGCGCCTCTTCTCTCGTCAGAGCTGAAGTCGCGAGCCCTTGCTGACGATGGATGGCTGACGAGAAATCCCCACCAACACAGCAAACACCCCCACACGGCAAGAAGAGCGTTTCATTTCATTGAAAAAGCCTCAAACGAACAAAGATGACTTCCTTAGGCGTGTCACTGCCTCCCTGGTCGCCTGCGGCAGGTACGGCCGGCCCCAGCATCACCCATCTCCAGGGTCCTCCTCTGTCCCTGGGCACGGGGTCTGCCCCCGTGGGCCACCGGGGCCACTGGGTGGCCTTTAGGAGCCGAACAGACAGTGGTTACTGGCCATGACCAAGAGCAGGTCCCTGCAGCTGCTTTTTACGACGACGGAATCGACTGAGAGCGGTATAAAACGCTCTCGCTCGTCCGGCTGCTGATCTTTTGGGCAATTATTTGGAAGTAATGAAAGTGAATGCATGACATTTAAAAAAGAAACTCCGCTGTCAGCAGGAAAGCTGCCACATTCCTCCTGCACCTCGGAGAATACGCTTAGCTTGAAATAATGTTCATTTTAGCAGAGTTGTAAATTACAAGTGTGTTAGGGTCTTGTGGGATTTATTACCATTTGGAAAGAGGTTATAGGCCTTGCGCTGTTGCTGCTGCATCTGGTGCATGCTACAGAGCAACCACAGAGCTGGATTTGGAGGCAAAAGAAAGCACCTTTTATAGCTCATCTCTGGTGGCTTGTATTGCTAACATTACACATGCACACACACACGAGCTTCAGCAGTAAAGAGGAAGGATTTCAAAATCCGTTTTCCCACTTGCTCGCTGTAATTGATCCAGCGTTATTAATAACCAACGACAAACCCTCGCCGGGCTGCGCTGCGGGGAGCGTGGCCGTCGGCCCCTGGCCTGGGGGAGCGCAGGTTCCTCTGGGACCGCTGTTTAATTTTCTCAGGTTTATGTCCTTTTTGGTTTTGGCTTTTTTTTTTTTTTTTTCTTCATTGCAGGTGTTTCATAAAAATGCAGCCACGGACCTGGCAGGAAGCAATAAGCTTCAGCTTCCTCTGCATGAACCAAAGGGATTTCTTCCTCCCTTCTGGCAAGGATGGAGTTCTGCTAATGTAAGATTAATGCTCTTCAATCCTGACCCTGCTGTCTTCAGTCTGTAAATGCTGAAGGGTCACCTTTAGTCCATGCCATTAGTGATTAATTAATCTCAGTGTTTATTTGATCCATCCCTTTCAGTGAGAATTTCTGCACTAACGCTGTTTTGGTTCCTTTCGCTCCCTCCCCTTTTACGTGGTGTTCCCCATCAGAGCTCTTCAGCGCCTTTCCTTTGATGCCCCGAGGAACTGGGACTCCCTGCTCCCCGTCCCAGCTGCCCGCCCTCCGAACCGCGCCGGGAGCCCACCCGGGGTCTGCAGGGACAGCCAGAAGAAAGGCTGGAGGGAGAGGAGGCTCTTAAACCCACATCAGAAAATAACAGACAAGGAAATGAATGTCATCTTAGCTGGATGCGTAAATTCCTTCCAAAGTTCCCGTGCCAGCTAATATAAGAGAGATTGATTTTTCAGTTTTTCCCAAACTAGTTTTTCCCTGAAGAGGTGGGCTGTTAACCGAGGGACATCAGGAGCTCTGGAAAAAAGTGACATTAAGGTAAGTGGGAGCTGTGGGGAGGGGGACAGCATGGGCTCTGGGGGCCAGAGGAGGAGCACGCGGTGTTTCACTGCTGCGAAGGGTGAGGCAGCAGACGCCTGTCCTACCAGAGCAAACCAGAGGGACGCGCATGACAGCCCTGGCAGTCGCTGCAGGGCAGCGCCCGGCTCCTCCTCGGTGCTTGATGCCCCAGGTCCTGCTGCGACGCAGGTGGGTGCATGAACATGGGGCGGTTGTGAGTAGGAGCTTAGAAATCTCAGCTGAATAACGTCCCTGCTCCTAAAGCATGGAGCTGGGAACCAGGGGAACGGAGCTGCTGGTTTACCGAGCCCGGCTGTGGGCCTGGGGCTGGTGGGGTGGCAGGGACCATCGTGCTCCTGGGTGTCACTCCCAGCGCGGGAGGTGGGATGCTCTCCTGGTCCAAGCCACCAGCCCGGGAGCCCGGCTCCATTCCTGCCTCTGGCACCAATCCTGAAAGGCCGGGAGATGCTGCAGGATGGTTGCCTCCACCCCACGCTGCGCAGAGCAGCTGCACAATTAGGGAGGAACATCCCCTGCACCGTGCGGTACAAGCCACGACAGCCGCGCTGGGGCCCCGGCCGCGGGCTGGGAGCAGTGGGGAGGCCACGGTGGGTGGCTTGGCACCCACGGAGCATCCGTCTCCAGGACAGCCTCAGCTCCTGGTCCTGTTCCAGCTCACCAATAGTTTCCCAGTCCAGGAACAGGATTCTCTTAGATCATGAGCTCTCCCCCCGATCTGTTTATCTCTGTGAATCCCATTAATCATGTTCTGTGCCTGGACAGCTTATAACACCACATCCATCCTCTAAGAGCTGTTATCGTACACCTTGAAGATCTGTCAGATAAATAGCCAGGTCAGCTGCAGCTGTTCCAATATCCTGAAGAAATCAGATTTATCATTTTAGATTAAAAAAAACCCCACACACGCACACGCACCAGAAAGCTCCCCCCGCCCCAGCGGCTGCCTGGCGGGAAGCTGTGTTTCTTGGCCCTCCGCAAGTCCTGCTGCTGCCGCCTTCCATCTGCAGCCCGGTGATAAATGGCTGCAGGGTGCCAGGTACGGTTCAATGTTGAAAAATCCCAATATGTGACTTAGGCATCTCATCGCAAGTCATTAATCTAGCAGGAGTCCGGTGCCAGGACAAGGCTCTCCCTCACTCCATCGTCATCTGGACCCGCTCGGCACAGCCGCTGCCAGAGGCAGGGAAGGAGGGAAGGGAAGGCCCCTGCCATTTTCCACTCACATGGAAAGTGCTCTCCAGGCCATTAACCCTCTCCGCAGCCCAGACGGTGCCCTGCAGCTCCGGGGAGATCACACGTGGCTTTGCCAGGCTCCAGCGCCAGCTCCAGAGAAGCTATGGGCAGGCGATGCTCAGCATCTGCCCCACACAGCCCCACAGCCACCGATAACCCTATCATCTGCTCGGAAAGGGGATGCTCGGCAGCTCCACGGCACACAGCAAGGCTGCTGCAGCTCCAGGGCCTCTCCTGGGAGCAGCACCTTCCTTTCGCCTTGCACCCGCAGCAGGATAAAATTCCCGTTTGGAGCCGTTGCCCCAGGCAGGCAGGGGAGCAGCGGAGCGCGCCCCGCCGCTGAGGAAGGGAGGTGAGCCAGGGAACGTGGCTGGCGGGCCGACACAGGCTGCCCACCTTTGTCCTGTCCCCTGCCACAGCTCCAGTCCCACCAGAAGCAGCCGCAGCCAGCCCGAGGCGCGGAGCAGGGACGGCGGCTGGCGCTGGCTGGTGCAGGGGGTCCCACTGTCGGAGGAGCCTGGGGGGCTCCTGGAAACCAGGGGTGCAGCCCTCAAACTGCCACAAAAATAGACTTTCCCTGCATGGTCTGTGTTTTTCACCATGTAGTTTTAAATAATTCACACGAAGAAGTTCCCAACACCCCCCTGGAGACCCCAGGCTTCCCTGGGAGACCCTGCTCCTGGGAGAAATCCTTGCCCAGTCATTCCTCCATGCGCATGTGCCGCTCCTGCCCCCACTCACCATTTAATATGCCCACTGTAACACCCCAAAGTGGGTACTTCCAAAGCAAATCATCACGCTCCAGGGAGTGCTCCGAGCACACCACGGAACAGCAGAGCTCTCGGCTCCCTCGGGGCTGGTGCCCCCCCAGCCCTGCGGCTGCAGCATCACCCACGGGGATGCCCTCCAGTGCCCTCCAGAGACAGGAGACACCTCCCCACCTACAGAAAAGGGTGCTGCTGACACCCACCCGCCACCGGACGAGCTCCCTAGCCCTGCACGCCCCGGCTGCTGCCTGCGCATCCCGGCACTGCACCCCCGTCTTCTCACCAGCCCTTTTTCCCCCCACTGTGATTCCAGTTCCCTGGAAACCCCACGGATGCTCCCTCTCTGTGTGGCGGCACCAGGCTCTCGCCAGCGGCTCCCATTCCACGCTCTCGCTGGGAAGCCGAGCGTCCTGCCAAGGTGCCTCTCCTCCCCTCCGCACCAGTCACATCCCGAGCCGTGTGCCTGGTGCCAAATTGAGTTGTAGCCGTGAATTATTTAGAAGCATCAGTGGAATATTGTTGTATCAGTAACGCAGACTATCAGTTTGTGGCCTTGGGGCTGCCTCAGTTACACACTCCATCACTATTTTCTCTCATGAATAATGTAGGAGTGGAATTACTCTGCATGTAGAGAATTCATACCCTGAGAAAACAAGGTTGCTCCAAAATTAATTTTCCGTACTAAAAGAGCGACAGAAAATCAATTAATCGCATATTATTCTATACGGAGACAGAGTAAGGGAAACAGCGAAAATGGCTGTAGCTATACATCAGCAAATGCTGTATTGGCAGAGTGCTTTGCAGGGAGGTGAGTTACAGCCAGCTACAAAGAAGGTAAATATATTCTGCCCGAGAGAGCCCTGGAACACCAGACTCTGGAGCTCACATCGCAGCCAGCTGGGCGCTCGCCGCCGCTTTCCCAGCACCAGGGCTGAGCTCGGCCGCGTCCCTTCGCTCTCAGCTTCTTCCTTTCTCCTGCCATTAGCGGGCTCAGGCTCTGCCATGGCAGCACCAGCCAGGAGCTGGTTTTCCGGAGGTGCCCAGCCCTGGCAGTCGCTGCAGGGCAGCGCCCGGCTCCTCCTCGGTGCTTGATGCCCCAGGTCCTGCCGCGACGCAGGTGGGTGCATGAACATGGGGCGGTTGCGAGTAGGAGCTTAGAAATCTCAGCTGAATAACGTCCCTGCTCCTAAAGCATGGAGCTGGGAACCAGGGGAACGGAGCTGCTGGTTTACCGAGCCCGGCTGTGGGCCTGGGGCTGGTGGGGTGGCAGGGACCATCGTGCTCCTGGGTGTCACTCCTGGTGCAGGAGGTGGGATGCTCTCCTGGTCCATGCCACCAGCCTGGGAGCCCGGCTCCATTCCTGCCTCTGGCACCAATCCACCCCACTGCTCTTGTCAACATTGCTTCATTTCTATCTAACACAAATAGTAACCAGCCATTTTAGAAGGGAGCTGAGAGACTTAATTAATATTTAAAATTGCTTTGAGTCTCACAGCAAAGCAAAGCATCGTCACTTGAAGTATTTCTCAATAGGAGCGAATGCTGTAAAACTGATGTAGAACCAGGCACGGATCTAGAGAGCCAGAGTCGGCACAGAACCATCACCAGCAGCTGCCCCGAAGGAGGAAACATCCTGCTCCCCTTCTCCGGGCACAGCCGGGGCTGGACGCTGCATCCACCAGAGGAGTGGGGCTCGCTCTACTGAGTTTGGCTTATTTCTTCTCTTCGACACTTACGAAAGACTCCACAAGCACCTGGCCACAGGTCAGCCATAGGAACACCTACGGAAAGGCTGTAACAATACTGCGACCTGTGTCTGTTCCACTGCCTAGTTAGTTTTGATTAATAACATTCAGGGGTTTAACAAATGGTGTAATAATTAAGGGATGAAAAATTACGAGGCTGACGTCAAAAAAGCTGGTCAAACATCAATAGCATCTTCAGGAATAAGACTCAAAAATAAACTAATCTATAATGAAGAATGGTTATTCTTATTGTGGCTAATTGTTTTCCCCCTGAGTACTCAATTCTTTTGTCATCTCCTAGGACTGGCAGGTTTAAAGGGTCATCACACACTGCAGATCATTTTTCCAGCAAAGAAAACAGAGGTTTTCAAAGTGTTCACAACAACAACAACAACTGCAGCGGCATTTACAAGTCGCAGTCTTGGGGTTTATTACAGGGCTATCAACCAGTATGGTTTCTAGGCTGAGTTTACAGGGATTTTTATTTTTCTCAATACTATTTGCAGGAAAAATTGAAGACACAATCCTCTGTACCCCTACCGACACGTCCCCTACTAGCTCTAGATGTGGGTAAAAATCTACCACAGGAGCTGGAGACCACGAGCAAATAAGAGAAGCCACTGGCTGAAACCCAGCAGACCGGACACAAGAATCGCCTCTTCTTTCACTGAAATGGAGGGCAGCATTTTCTCTCCATTCCTCCAAATCCAAAATATCAACAAGGATGGAAACAAATCAATGCATTTTGTCTTTCAGCCCAGCGACCGCACGCTTTGGCCCAGGTACCCACTGTGACCCACGTCTCCGCTCCTCAAAGCAGGGTAATTTTTTCCTACTTTGGGGGATAAAAAAAGGCTCCCAGCCTTCACGAATAGGTGCAGACACGGGAGTGCGTGTGTGTGTGCATACGCGCTTGTGCCCACGTGCGCTAACGTGGGACCAGCGTTGACGCGGGAGGTTACTCCGTGCGGGTAGGACGCAGCAGGAGGCTGCGCGTGAGCACGTGCAGATGCACAAATTACCCAGGGACAAGCGACACCCAGCCCTTGCAAACGCCTCGCCAAGCCCCTTTGGTGGTCACAAGCCAACCGCCCCTTGCTCCCTCCATGAATTATTTACCTCCTGCTCTGTAGAGGCAAAAAGCCTCCCTGCGCGCGGCCCGGGCGAGCACCGAGCATCTCCGCGGGTATGGAAGTGTTTAAGAAGTGCCTGCAAGTCCCCCAGCCGGAGCAGACATGAAAGGGAAGATGCTGCGCGTGATTTATTGCGTGCTGAGCAATTTGACAGTCATACTGTTTGAAACCACTGTCCTCTGGCTTCATCCCGGCGAGGGGATGGCTGGGATTAATGGTGCGGGGGCGGCGGAGATTTACGGCGGTGCAAAGCCAGGCGCTGCAGATGCCTGCCCCCCTCCCAGCCCCCCGCCAGATGCGGAGCAGGGGAAGATCTGCTCCAGAGGGTGCACTTGGAGCCCGAGCCCTCTACTCCGCAGATGTTTATTGACTTATAAATTCAGTCTTTCAAGAAGTTCATTAGAGCGTGGGTCTGCGGCGGTGGCTCTCCCCTCCCCGCACAGCTGCCCCTGCCCCGCGTCCCCCCCCAGGACGGGGAAAATGGCTTTCGCCCCTCGGTGGCGGAGGCACAGGGGCTCTCAGGGCTTATTGCGGGTGGATCAGCTACCACCGTTGCTCACCTGCTTTTCCGTCCCTGATTTACTGCGAGTAAACCCCCCCTCCCTGCAAATGCCGGCAGCAGCCCTGCAGTGGGGACGGGAGGGGGCACAACAAATTCGGCTGCCTTTGCCCAGGGAGACATCCCTCTTCCCAAACTGGGTAGTGGCTCCAAACCATGGGAAACAAAGAGAAGTGTCTGTCTGCTGTTGCTTTCTTTGGCTTTTGGGACTCATAATTTCCCTTCGAGCGTGAAGGATGGAAACTTCCTCACACACAGAGAAAAGAGGTCAGATTTTTATGCAATAGCAGGACTCCGGGAGCTGGGATTTTTAATTACGACAATTTTCTTGAACTCTGTTTTGTGAGAACCGGCTTCCCTGTGTCCAGCAGTCACCCACCCCCGCCCGGAGCCGCAGCCCCGTCGGGCGCTGGAGCCCCACGCCAAGCCTTACCCAACAGCGGCCTTCGCTGGAGACCCAGAACACCCCTTTGTCACTGCTCCTCAAGCATCGATAGAGACACTTCAAACACTGGATTATTCTGTCCACCCCCTTTAGACTAAATCTGCCTTGGAAAACAAATGACCCTATTGGGCTCAAAATGCTCCCGCAGCTGACTCCATAATGAGCTGTTTATTATAGTTCCCATAAGTGAAATCCATTAAGTCTGACAGAAACGCAGCTAAAGTTTACATTCAGCATCCGTTTGAGGGGAGTTCTGGGTCTGAATTAAATTTGCCCCTTCCCTCCTCCACCCCAGCAAAGCCATACGCGATACTTAAATGAATTTTCCATCATTATTTTCCAGAAGAATAAGGCTGAACTTTACTGGGCCCTGGATGATTTGGCAAGTTGTCCGACTTGTCTGCTACGAGTCTAAATTTTCTCCCTTCCAGTGTCAGTTTTCAGTCTGAAAACTTGAAAGGAAGAAAGGTGGTTTAGGGATGACATTGTTCTTTAAATCTTAGACGCAAGTGATTTGATTTTTTCTAGCCTCCTTTCAAGATTAATATTGCTGCAATGGTGTTACTATTAGAGCTGGCTGAAAAAGGGAGTTTCCATTGTATGAGAAGTTCTGAGGTTTCAAATAGGAGTAATTGTCCCAAATCTAGACGGAAAGCCAGTGTCTGTTCCTACGTTATAACCTAAACAATTAATCCTTTTCTTGTGTATCAATTACAATATGACCTTAATACAGAACGGTAAAGTCAAAATGAAAGATCTGGGGATTTAAAAAGCAAAACGTTTTCATAGCTTTCAAGAAAAAGTTAAACAAAGCCTACAGGTTAGCGTGGAACATTTTTATGCCATTGAATCATCACTTTTCAACACAAAAGCATCCCAGGTACATCCTTTTGACCGGGTTTCGTTACAGCTGGTAAGCACTGTCTCACAACGCGCCGGGCTGTCGGCGTGTCCCAACTCTCTTGGCAGCGGAGAGGAAACGGGAATCGTGTGGAACAGAAAAAGGTGTGAAGAGGGGTGGAAGGAACAGGCAGGACAAAACGGGCAACAGAGACGCGAGATTAAAACCCTGAATCAAGAGTAAAACCCCCCTCGCCTTTAGCAGCGCGGAGGGGAGGGAGCCTGGCCGTGGGCACCCCGGGCGCGGGGGGATCCCTGTGCTGCTGCCGCCCTTCCCCTCGGCAGAACAGCGCTCGACAGGAGGAGAGCATCACCTCGCCTCCCCCAGGACAAGGAGATGAGTCTTTTACACACTGAACGGCTCTGCAGTCTGGAAATCGCGGCGATTATACAGACTCTGCCGTGAGTGGCTGACTGACCTTGGGAGAAGCACTTCATACCTCTGCAGATTGTAATCAGGTAATATCTGTGAAGTGCTCTGAAGTCTTTGGACAGAAAATGTTGTAAGATGATCCCAAAGGCAATAAAAAAGGGAGAAATGCTGTCCAGCCATACGCTGAACTGTAGCCTTGAAATTACATTTCCTTCCTCCCCTCTCCTCCTCCTCCCAACGTGGCACCGATTTGTCAAGTCGGGAGAGATAATGCAGAGGGGTGTGTGTCTGGGTTATCAGCGGGAACGACTGCATCACCCAGCACTAGGAGTATATAGATTTTGATAAATGCAGATAAATCCATAGGGTGTTTGACGGTCATATTTTGTAAATCTAGCAAGAAAAGAATAATTTCTCTATAGTTGTGTGTGGTATGTGTGCAAGCGGGAGAGACTGTCCACATTAGCATATAAATGCATTTAAAGTGAGACAAATTCTGGTGGCTTTGGCAAGCTGGATACCTCTGGAATCAGAAATGTAAACTGTTTAGAAAAGGAAACATTTCTGTTTAACTGTAAGGAAAAGGCGGCTGTGGAAGGTAAACATCCTCCCAGAGAAGTAATCGCTTTCAGAACTCGTGCTGCTGGTCTGCGCGCGGGGAGAGGTGGGTGTTGGGGGCCTGGCACCTGGGGCAGGGGGGGGGGCAAACCCCCCCGGGGCAGCGGTGGCACGTGTGGGGACGTGCCTGGTGGTCCCCCGCCAGACGGGCCCCGAGAGCCGCAGTAGTCACAAGAAGGATGCGTGTGCAACCGCTCCAAGGTGTGCAAGCTTACCAAAAACGGGTTCATGGGCATAAAATCTCATTTCAGATGGGGCTAATTACTCAGGATTGTAAACTCATCACGGGTTGGGCCACTTCTTTCGTATGTGCTTGTCCAATTCCCGCTGCCGAGGGCTTGCCAGCTGCAAGTCCAGCAAAAATGACAATAGTAATAAGGAAGCTTCAGAAGTCTTAATTAAGTAGTGACCCAAATTTCTCTCTCAGCTTGGAAAAGTTGAAGGTAGAATAAGGCCTAGCCTGTAAGACGAGTTACCTCTTCAAAACCATACGCTACTTGGCTTCGTAACATGTTTATGCAGGGGAAAAAAAAAAAAAGAAGAAAGGAGGAGGAGGATGGCACAGCCCTAGCGAGGCCCCGGCTCTGCCCGTGAGCGCTCGCTCTGCCAGTCGCGATGGAAGCCCAGCAGCCACGGAGCGGCCACTCACACACCACCCCCCTGCAACAGCGGCTTCGTCCAAATAGCCGAGATTTTGTCTGTTCATCACCAGGGTTTGTTTTGGAAACAGCTGTTAGTCTGTGCGGTAAAACATAAGATGGAAAGTGTCACAGGAATGCGGTTGTCATGTGAAACCTTTCCTAGGAATGGCAAGGAGATTTATATTTTGCATTTGGTTTTAATTTGATGCATATGGCTGCAGATGCCTGAGATTGGGGAATGGCACTCTCGGCCAGGACGCATTTTTCAGGGGATGGCTTGTGGCCGAATCCAGAAGGAGAGCACATTGCAGCCACCCGGCCAGGGAAGGACCCACCGCGTCCCGACACCCAGGACTCCGCCAGCAAACGGGGGGTTCCCACTGCGTCCCCTCGGAGACCCACCCCCCCCGGGCCCAGAGCTCTTCCTCCTCCCTGCCCTCCCCTGGCACCGCGATGCTCCCCCCGCGCAGATCAGGACACACAGCTCCGCCGAAGGGTGCCCACCTCCCTCAGGCGCTCAAAGATGGGTAGCGCACTTCAGTTCTTACGTACCTGCCCGTTCACAGGTGGTCGTAGCTTCATTAATACCATTTTTAAACTATTTTCTAACTACTTCATGACCTGCTTTGGCCAGGGGTGTGATTAGCGGGCAGGCTATGTGGAATTATGAGTTTAAATGCTTTTCCCTCCCTCCCTGCTTTTCTTTTGGGAAAAAACAAGCAAAACAATCACAAACAAAACCAAACCAGATGTGGCCTGTGCGCTGGAAAGGAGAGAGCTCCGCTGCTTCGCGGGAACCTCACAAGCGGCCGCGGAGATAAACAAGGCTGGGCTTGTAAAATGGAGGCTGGTGTTCTGTGGGGAAGAGGGGTGAGAAGAGCATCTCGTTTTCAAAGAATTAGAAAAATGCGATGCAATTCATTTAAAGGCAAGGGCGCGAGAGGGAGAGCAATGAAGGGAATGCCACAAAAGTCATGTAGGCAAGAGTCTGCAGCTGCCTGAGTCTGAAAACAAATGATTTTAATCAGCTGCTATTCAACTACTGTCAGCTCTGATTTACTGTGTTCAGCCAATTAAGGTTTTTGGGGGTTCAAAGGTTAGGAGGTGAAAAACAAAAGCATGTTGTTGGAGGAGGGACACTGAAGCCAGAAGAGGAACGGGGCTCTCCAAGCCCTTCCCTGGGATAGACCATGGATGTCGGATGAGACTCACCACCCGCCCAGCCCGGCACAGGGCCGGCAGCCAGCCCCACCGAGGGCTCTCACGGCGTTTGGCACCCTGGCACAAGCCCCAGGCTTCCGCGCTAGCCCAGGCTGGGGCTGGCGAGCCCCGGAGCACAGCCCAGCGCACACTCGGCAGCTCCCGAGGGCCGGGAGCAGTGGGGGGGCTCCAGCCCTAACCTGGGAGGTCTCAGATCCTCCGCATTTGCACAAAACACAACTGAAAGGCTTGGTCAAAGGAACGGAGGAAATTCAAATTTGCTGTGGTTGACTGGGACACGGTGTTCAACGATGGAAGACTCGTAACGGGCACAAAGCTCACGATGCACCTCTCAGTTTCCTTCATAACAAGTTTGCGGCGGTACCAGCGCTAGTGACCAGCCAGTTAAAACCATTCCCCTGAAAAAAGCGTCCCTAAACTTTGTCACATGCAGCAAATTACTTCCATAATCTAAAAATGACAAAATAACTCGAGGCATCTCTCCCCTTCTCAGATCGTCACTAATATATTCAACGCAAACAGTTCCAGTAGGGCTGTGATATGAGCTTTCCACAATTAATTAGTCCAGCTAAGTACCAAGCTACGAAGAAAATTAAAAAGAAAAACTATCTCCCCAAGTACAGAGATATCTGGGTATTTGCACAACTCCCACCTTAGTGGCAGATAATAGTCTGGAGTCTTTGATCCTATAATAACTCTTAGAACTATTAGTATTGTTAAAGCGCTCCCAGGCTTTGGCTTACGGCAATGCCTACCCTGAGATATGGCGTGCAGAACAAATGTCTCACCGTGTCCCACAGATTACGGGCGGTAGGGTCCTGTTTGCCCTGAGATCTATAGTTTCACTCATACCAGCATCGTGTCACCGTGCTGTCTTTGTTCCTCCTATTTAGCACTTTGATTTGTGCAGCTCTGCTAAGAATCTCCCTTGCAGCTTGTTGACTTATCACTCATCCCCGTGAGTTCCCATTCTCTCCGCTCCTGACAGCT
Organism: Fratercula arctica; assembly: GCA_947846985.1. Classification (NCBI taxonomy): domain Eukaryota; kingdom Metazoa; phylum Chordata; class Aves; order Charadriiformes; family Alcidae; genus Fratercula; species Fratercula arctica. Next base: position 2,798,227 of record CANTUZ010000023.1, read on the forward strand.
TTGCCTAATGTACTTATTCATTCAATTTAAATAAATCGAACACGGGCCTATGACAGCCGATAAGTGAGTCACACAAGAACAAACAGAAAGGAAGCACTGCAAATAGTCAAATGTCAAGTAGGAATGGAAAACTGTCCCTACAGCTCCAGCGAACCTTAGATGTCTAATATTTATGGCCAATTGATGTCATTAGAAAGTAAATAAGCCCTCTTATGCTGCATTACAAAAGATTAACTGCAAGCAATGGAGTTTAAATAGCACAGATAAGTGCAGATGGAAATAAACCTGTTTAAAGCTGGAAATATTTGCTGAACCTCCTCGCTGCTTTTAAGATAATTGATCTCTGTATATCTGTATTGAATCTCACCATAAAAGCTTTGAAACGTCTTCTGGCAAAGCTGAGCTCACTTGTGACTCAACCTCCCCTTATCTCTGCGGATTGCAGAGGGTTCTGTCATTCCTCAGCAGGCTGGGTGGGAGCACACAGCCCCGTGTCACCACACTGTCCCCCCCGGGCTGGGGTCAGCCGCCCTGCGATGGGGAACCCCCCTCCCAGCCCCAGCGAGTGCCAACGTCTCCAACTCACTGCGATTGCCCGGCTTCAAAGGATGTCAGAAAAATAAATAGTCTTTTAGATTATTGAAGTGTGCTCCAGCTGAGGATCTTTGGAAACAGCCCCGCGTGATAGATACTAATGAGTTACATTTTGCTGATAAGGGAAGTAAGAGAGAGAGAAAGGAAGAAGTGATTTACTTCAGCGGTTTGCTTTCTGGTGCCCACCCTGATCTCTGCGGCGCACTCCGGCCGGGGCCGTGCTTGTTCGGATGCCGCTGGCGGCCCCGAGCCGTGCCGCCTGCTCCAGGAGCAGGGGGCTCTGGGTTCCCTGTGCCGAAACACGGCGGAGGCGAGCGGGGACGGGAGCAGTGACAGGACGGGAGAGGGGAGGGGGGTCAGGGCGCTGCCACCGCAGGGCTCTGCACGTGCCCACGGGGAGGCCAAGCGATGCTGGGCACAGCTGTGCTCCACGTACAGCGGGTATTTGTGCCGTGCCTGCGCGAGCCCGCGTAGGCTGAGAAAGGGAGGACACGTGGCCAAGATAATAAGTCAAGCACCGAAGACAACGGCAGGAGCCCACCCCGAGGTCCCCGTGCCCTCGGCGGCTGCCCGCCGGGCACCATCTGCAGCCGGACTCCGTGCCAAGTCGGCGCTGCACCACTTTTCCACTGCAGAAACATTTATTTGATCCTACAACATTGCTTTCAAGATGATTAATCTTTGCCCGGCTGTGTGTTTAGGCTCTCCATAAAGGCAGGTGCATGTGTTCATGTGCCGCTGCTGTCAGGGCTGTTAATGTAAGCGTCTGTTTTACAGCCCAATTGACAGCCGTATTGTTCTGGCAGGGTTACAGCTCTGACATGTGGAATCAATCTTTTTAACCTGTCAATTAATCAGTGGGCAGCTGTCAGCCCAGCTGAAAGGCCTGAAGGACAGTGCCCTTTCAATGGATTATACTGGATGCTCAGTGGAGTAAAATTGAACGCTTCAGTTTCAAGAAACTCTGCCTGCATTCAGAGCAATGCTCAATCTCACTTTTACTGCGAGAGGCAAACACCGGGCCCTCCTGCCTGAAAGCGGCAGCGCGGGATGACAGCTCGGCGCCCGGCGAGAGACATCGCTGGAACGCAACCGGGGGGCACGGCTTAAACTCATCCCTGCCTCCCCCCCAAAGAGCACGGCCGGGCTGGGGAAGGTTTGTGCCTTCGAGGGGTGTCATGGTGAGCAGAGGGGTCCCGCAGCCATGCTGGGACGCAGCAGCCTGGCTCTTGCTCACAGCCCAAATGGCCTCTCGAGCCCTGGACGGGTCCCTCAGGGCTCGGCTACATGAGCGCGTTTGCCTGGACTCCGCCATCGCCATCCTGCAGCAGCTTCCCCTGCCACGCGTTTAACCCAGAACAATGGGAGCCGCTCCAGGTAATTTCCTCCCGCAGTTCCTGTCTAACTCCTTCAGGGTTCGGTCTCCCCCACCATTTCCTTGCTATTTCCAAGGAGCTTTCCCAGACCAGTGAATAGAAAGGGTACCTGAGGGAACCGACGCCAGTCTGTAACACCATCTCCCTTTTCTTACAACAAACTGGGATTCTCTCTGTCACCTTCAGAGCAGATGTTGGAAAGGGGACAGAAAATACCCCCCTCCCCCCCGCAAAGTGACTCGGAGTGGAAACAAGAGAGGAACTCGGAGGAAACAAAAGCATAACCTTGAAAATAGCTGCATTTCCCCAGTCCCTTCAGCCTAATGTACTGTGGTGCTAGTTGAGCGGCCACTAATTTGATTCATATGAGAAGCTTGACCTTATTCCACCAAGTGTTTTCCAGCCTGGATTTCTCTAACTGCTTGTTTATAGAGAGTATATGGAGCATTTTATGTTTTTTCAGCTGTTTAGGAACTTGATTTTTTTTAAGGCGGTCCCAAGAGAGCAGGGTCCAAGTCACGGCCCCCCCCTCCCCTCTCAGCCCCAGGGTGCCCACGCCACCTCCCCTGCTCCGGTGCTGGGAAGGGAGACGGTCATTTATTTGGTGGCTGCATCACTACGCGGAGGTGACTCCAAACGCTATTATCTTTGTTTAGCACAAGCAGGGAGCGGGTAGCGCTCGCTGGGTAATCTATCTTAGGATCACGAAGCTATGGAGACACAGAAAAGCCCTTCTCAAGCCTTAATCTCTCAGAACCATCATTTTCTCAGCTGAGGATGGGCAGGGACCTGGCTGCCAGTGCCTTTCGTGGTGATTTTAGATGATTGATCTTTCTAAACGACTTTTCCTTGCTTGCCACACAGCCATGGATAGATTACGCATGTATAGATTCTCCCTGTGTCAGACGGCTTTGTGCAATTAGTCACAAGCTGAGGAGTGCCCTCCTGGTTTTCAGCAAGGGGAAAGCATTACGGTAATCGGGAGTTCGCAGGTCTGGACGCCAATCATGCAACGATGGATGGCAGATTGTGAGGTGGGAGACAGGCACTGGCCATGTGTATAAAACGCCACTGATTATTTGCTGCAGGGTCCTGGGGAAACCTGCATGAACCGCCATTCGAGACTGTCAGGACTTTGACAAAAGCACAATAGGACCTTCAGAGGGAAGCTGGATGCCAAGCAGCAGCATGGAGCGCGAAAGCAGGCTGCGTAGGGGAGGAGATGTGCAATGAGAGCAGGTCTGGAGACAAACCTCAGGAGGGCATTGGCTCCCAGACCTCTCTGAACAGCCTACCGTTTCCACTTGATTTATTCTCACATTGCACTGCAGGAAATAGAGAAATATTATCTCCTGTTTACCACTGCGAGCTGAGATTAAGCACCCCGTCCAAGGTCACCGAGTGAGTCTGTAGCACAAAGTAATTGAAGGCGAGTTGCCGAGCCCCACGCTCGCAGCCCGGCCGACGGTGCCTCCTGCGCCCGCAGCCGCCCCGCGCCTCAGCGGACACCGGCGCTGAGAGATCCTGGCAGTGCCTTGATGAAAGACACTAAAGAAGAGTAAATAGTAATTGAAATATTTTCATCTAGGGCCCTGTTATAAAAAGCAGCGAGACTAAGCACCAAATGCCTCCTAATTTGCACCTGACTCTCTTTTAATCAAATTGAGCTTTCAGCCCTAATCCTAAACCGCGCTTTTCAGAAAAGACTGCAAAAAGATTATTCATCAGGAGGAGCAGAAGCTCAGAGAAGTCATTAACACCTATTCTTTTGATAGAGGGAAAAAAAGAGGTGACCCGCTCGGCAGCTCAGCTCCCTCCTGCTTCCCCCCCGAACCCCTTCCCCCCCATCCCTGCCAGACCTGCCCCTGCCGCGATGCTCTTTGTGGACACCCCACGGCTCAGCAGGGGCCACCGGCAGCACCAGGGGCCTGGCCTGACTCTAAGCGAGGACCCGCATCCCCTGGGGCTCCGCAGGGCACACGGGCTGCACACACAGGGGTTACTCAGCTCTGTCCCCGCTTCCTTCTACCCTAGATACACGCCCCAAAGTAAAATCCCAAGCAATGACTCCCTCCTGCCATTACACTGCTGACTTGGATGGAGTTGTACCTACAGATAATTTAGATGCCAAACATCCTCTCCTCCAGCCACAGAAACAGGAGGATTTTAAGGTGAAATTGTCAGATCAAAGTGAGTTTACAGAGCTCCTTTAAACAAATTTTTACAATAATAATTTCTCTGTGCAGTGTCTGCAATAAAAAGACAATAGATTAGATAGCCACAGAGTGAGCCCGCGGTTGTAAATCACTCGCAGGGCCTCGGCGCTGCTTTGCAAGCATCCTGCACTCTGCCTCGCATGGTTTATGGTGTCATCCGAGTCCCAGAATCCCCAGAGTGAATTACAGCCTTGCAGGCAGCGGGTGGCCATCTATTATCCTACATGTAAACAGGTATTCAAATAGCAGCTTCAGAGCCTTCTCCTTGGCATTTAATCATGCTTGTAATCTAACCCCAGTCCTTGCCAAGGTCACAGCTCTGATTGCTCTTTCTCCAGCACTGCGGGTTTCAGCCGGCAGCAGTGACAGCCTCAGACAAGCTGATTGTCCCCCAAATTAACTCTGATGCTCTGTGCAGAATAATTCAGTAGCAACATGGTCTAATCACCAACCTGGAACCTGTCTCCATCCCCACAGCAGAAGGGGAGCCTCGCAGGTGAGCTGTGGTTGCTCAGCCTCCACGGGTAGGACAGGACACCCTCCAGATCTGCTGTGGGCTTTGCTGGTGTGGCGGGGACCTTCTGGCCAGCCTGAGCAGCCATCCCAAACCCTGGTCCCCGACGCTAACCCTGTCCGCCAGTGAGCAAACTGCAGCCCTCTGCTTCCTCCTCTACCTCCAGCTAGAAGGAGCAGTTGTCTTGGATGGCCAACCCCAATCCTTTAAAAATAACTTTCTCCTCCCACCTCCCTCCCGGAGGTGGACGGAGGGTTTGGTGTGAGGCTCCCTCTGCCTGGAAGAGGCCCCGTGTCCATCCCGACCTGCGCTGCTGGAGCCGGCGGCCCCTGGCAAGCACCTGGGGCACGGCAGCGCAGCGGAGCGATGCCAGCCCTGCCAGCGCCAGGGGCTGGGACTCTGGGCGCATCCTGCCCTTTCCCTCACCCCTCAGTTTCTCCCCCAGGACTCTGTGTCCCAGGGAGGACGACCGATTTCGCAGGCAGAGGGAGACACAGGCTCCGCAAAGTGTAACTCATGGAGCATCACAGGCGACACAATAGCCCTGACACAAATACATCCCGATCCTGTCCCGTGCTGAGCCGAAGTCAATGCGATTTGAAGGTGCTCAGCAAAGCCTTTTAAAGGATCAGGTCCTTGAAGCGTAATCAATACTCAGTTCATCATCCTCCCTACTTCTCTTTCCCCCATGACGCCTTTCTAAAAAGCAGCTGAGAAATTCCTCAGTCACCGGCCAACTCGCAGGCAGTAAATCTGCAGAATATAAAGATGATTTTCATTTCTATTGGGCTACTCTATTTTTCTCTCTAAATATTTCAGGGGAGCTCGATTCATGGCTTCTCCTTTGGCGTTAAAAGAAAATAATAATAATTTTTTATTTAAAAGGTAGAGAGCAAAGCCCCGAGCACTGGGGCCCTCTGTATTGTGTTTCAAATGGTTCCCAGCTTCATTACTAGCTCTAAGCAAGTTCTGTATACATCACCTAGTTTAATTCAGCAATATCATCAGTGTCAATGGGTATCCAGCGGCTGCCGGCTATTGGTCATCTGGACCTGACACAAACTCAATAAATACTCCATAACCCCTGACAGCCGCGAGCAGATTAGCCCGAAATGAACGATTGCCCAACCAACACCTGCTGAACCAAATCACCGCGGTGACTGATGGGCCTGCGCTGAGCTCTGACCACAAGTGAGATCAGGGGAAGAATGATTTTATACTTTAAGAAAAGAATTAGAGATGGTGGCTGGAGTGATTGGAAAACCTTCACGAGGCTTCTCACTCCTTCCTGCCTCCCCCCGATGCCGAAAGCCATCAGCTCTCCGGCTGTGGCACGCTCCACGCTGCGAGCTGACCACAGGATTTCAACAACAGCAGCAGTTTTTATTATTCTATATATTATTTATGTTACCATCAGCAGCTTTATTTCATGTCCTAGCATATTATTGCTACAAATTATTATTTTAAACTCTTTGGTGAGACTTTAACCGCTGCTTAAAAATAAGCACTTATTTAAAGGTAACATTTTGCAAATGGCTTCAAGAGCTATAGGTGCGCCAGACCGAGAGCCTCCACCGCTGATTTCCCAGAGTGACTGAAGCCCAAGGCAGAGCACTTGGAGCCAGCCTTGCTTTCCTGCCAGAGAGCGACTCCTGGCTCCCCATCACGTTGCCCGAAGTCACACCTAAATGCCACCCTAAAGGCTTTGCTGAACTCGAGCCCCATCTCCCTTCTCGAAGCGCCCCCGTCAGCGTGGGGATGGCTCTCAGTGGGCTCCGGGATTTAGACAGGCAGCACACGAGGTCTCGGAAATTTAGAGGAGCTGAAACTCCTGTGGCTGTTGCAATCTGCATTGCTACTTGCCTTGGGCAAGGACCTTGCGACCAGATTTTTTAAGTTTTCAGCTCCCAGGTAATATTTATACGCTGAAACCCAGCTAAGTGGAGCTACACGAGACTGGCCAGGCCACATCCTGCTTAGAACACTGGGAACACGAGGCTTTTGCTCTTCGGGTGCCTCAGTCTCCCCACAGGCTGGTCAAGAACTTCTTCTGGTTAGGGACTTATGATCTTTTTCTCCAAAACTAGACTTTTTTGGCTTGATTACTTTCACAAAGTCATCTTGGGAGTCATTTTGCACCGGAAGAAACAATCTGGTGCAGAGCTGGGGCTGACCCGCAGACGCCCAGCCGTGCAGCAGGGAGATCCCCCCGCCTTTCCCCAGCCCTGCGGCTCCCTTCTCCAGCCCCATCCTCCCTCCAGCACCGGCCCTCGGCCCGCGCTTCCCAGCGCCTGCCACAACCCCAGCCCTGGCCGAGACGGGACCTGCATGTGCTACGGGAAGGATAATAACCCTGCTTGTTTTATCCTGTTCGTTTCTGTCTGCTCAGAATCTGTCATCGTTTTCACTACCCGGAATAGCTGTCACTCCAGTTTTGGCTCTAGGATCCTGTTTGGATTCCAGCCCTTATCGAGTTTATCTAGAATCCTTCTGCTCGTTTAAAAGAAAAAAAAAAAAAGAAAAAAAACAACACCCCCCCCAAAAAAATATCTCTCATTGAAAGCGCTTTTACGAGTTTGTCTGAGTCGGATCCCAAAAAGCCCTGCGTGGGTTTGACGCACTCCAGCCTAATTGACGGCCCCAGTTTTGAAGAGCTGTCTAGATGAGGGGCCCGCCAAAGTCTTTCAGAGTAATGTGATTTGCTGGAGAGCCACGGTATAGGTTTGCAGAAACACTGATGCTCCCGCTGCCAGCTTAAATCAGATACCAGCCTGACCTCAGAAAGCAGTGTCTTTTCCTATAAATTTTGGCATCACATTGAGTTACATCATTCGTGCTGCATTATGTGCTGTTACAGACAAGAAGTCACGCAAGTTAATGTGGCATCTGGCTGGAATTTAAAGGCAAACGCACGAGGCTGGAAAATCCAAATCCACCTTGGCCTGAGACGGCTGTGGCTGCCCCGCCGGCCGTGCCCACCGCCCGGGCGGCTCCGCTCCAGCGGGGCAGGGATGTATTCCTTTGCGGGCACAAGTCCCCGTATTTACTTCTGAAAGGTTCTTCCTCCCCCTCCCCGCTCTGTTTTTGACAAGGAAGATGAACAGTAATTCTTCATCTTTTGGAGGCAGAAGCTCGCTGACTAGAGCTCCATCTGGGGGCACCATCTGGGGATGCTACCGAGCCCGAGCAAGTGCGAGCACCCCCGGGGAAGGAGGTGGGGGACGCAGGGAGGCGCCGCTCCGCTCCAGCCCGGCGCCCAACGGGCAGGACTGGGCTCCGCAGGACACGAGCGCTGCCAAGCACAAACCCGGGTACCCGCAGGGTATCCACGCCGTCTCCTCCGTACCAGGGCTCCCCGAGACTCACAGCCAGGCACAGCGTATGCACCCGTGCACGTGGAGGACACGCGGTCAGTCATACGCTCCTGCGTGTGGACACATGCTTGTGCCCCCTGGGCTGTCCTCACTAGACCCGGACTAATCCCAGCAATCAGCTTGCCATAGAAGCAAAGAGATTTTCCGGCATGCCAGCATGCTCAAGATGCCTTGGCTACCCATGCAGCGGTTCACGGCAAGCCACGGCGCCGTGGTCCAGCGCGGAGGGCAATGCCACGCACCCCACGGGCAGCGGGACGAGCCCTGGGTGTCATCGGCAGCCCTTCTCCTCTCCGTTTTCCTCCCCAGCACATGATGTTACTGACTGGCAGCCCTCAGAGACTGCAATCATGGCTCACAAATGTGCACTTCGCTCATTCCTGCTTAATTTGCTCCTAGCTGCTTTACAGAACCCCTCACCAATTAACCAATTAGAGGCTAATTTAATTTGCTCTATCAGGACTGCAGCCCACTGAGTGCCATGGAGGACGTACAGAGCAAGTGCTGGCTGCTCTTGCCAAGCGCCAGCGCCGGGTCTGGCCCGCGGCGGAGCCACGCAGGGAAAGCGGGTCATGGTCTGCAGTGACACAACCCAAATTCCAGCCACTTTCCATGTCCTTCCACAAAAGGCTGAGACAAACGCTCCGAGACCTCAGAGAGGGCTGAACATCTGCCTCCAAACCCAGCACTGCCAGCCGCCCTCGCCTTCTATCTCGGGGAGGTGCTGGGAGCAGAGACAATTCACTGTCCATTAAATGTCCAATTAAATGTCCATTAAGCAACAAAACCTGGTCCAGCCTGAACTGGGCTGGAAGATGGTTATTTCAGCCTTTTCTTTTTTTTTTTTTTTTTTAAAGGAGAGCTGGAAATGGCATCCTCTGAGTTTTTCATTTAATCTTGCACAGTGATAAAATATTTCATATAGGTCTGATAAAACTTTTTACTTTGAGTCATTTTCCTTCATCTAATTCCAATTTTTGGGCTATGTTAAATTATTGATTTCATTATATCTTATACCAGTTCTAGCTGCTGTCCATTTTCATATAGGGAGGGAAAAAAAAGGAAACATTTCAGATTTTTCTTTCTAAGTAATACAGGCTAGACAGATACACATATCTGTGTGCAAATAATTTCACGAATTTTCCAGAAAATAAATATGTTTTCTGTTCTGGTTTGGATCTAACTGGTGGTACCAAATACCGCCGTTCTTCAGCCCCTTTGTACGACCATCAGTAACCAGACAGGGCTCGAAGGACCCCGAGGCGAGCAGCCGCTGGCTCAGCGCTTCGCACCAGCATCCTTCTCCCTCATCCCTCTGCCCAGCAGGAAACACAACTGTTGGAATCGAGAAACAGGGGTTGGAGAAAATCCACAAAACCTGGGAAAACCTCAGCGCCACCCGCGCCACTTGCAGCAGCACGATGGAGGTAGGCTTCTCCCAGGAAAGATGCTCTTTTGTGAGATGCTACAAATACTGGGTATCATGGAATGGTTTGGGTTGGAAGGAACCTTAAAGCCTACCCAGTGCCACCCCCTGCCCTGGGCAGGGACACCTCCCACCAGCCCAGGTTGCTCCAAGCCCCGTCCAACCTGGCCTTGAACCCCTCCAGGGATGGGGCAGCCACAGCTTCTCGGGGCAACCTGGGCCAGGGGCTCACCCCCCTCACAGCCAACAATTTCTTCCCCACATCTCATCTCAGTCTTCCCTCTGTCAGTGTAAAACCCTTCCCCCTCGTCCCATGGCTCCCCTCCCTGCTCCAGAGTCCCTCCCCAGCCTTAGGCCCCCTTTAGGGACTGGGTTTGCTCCTAAGCGGTATTTCCAACAACATGAACCCTCCAATGAGGCTGCAGCTGCAGCACTCCCTGCCCAAGAGCCAGCCTCGGCTCACGCCTGGGGACTGCAGGGACCGAAGTGTCACCGAGGAGCATCCGAGATGGGGCAGGAGGGTTCAGCCTCCTTCCCTCCACCTGCTGCCAGCAAACACCAACACCGTGGAGACGCAGTGGGACGGGGGGAAGAGATGATGGGTGGGGAGGAAACAGACCATAATATTATGAAGCATCTGGTGAAAAACTACAAATGGATGGCTACGTTTTCTGTCTACCAGGCTCTGCCTTGAAAGAGTTTTTCACTATAATTGTAATTGATGTTTTCCTTCGTCCTTGTAAAATGGTTTAGTGGTTTGGAAATGATTTAAAGGAGGAATAAATATGCAAAACCAGAGCAGGTTTCTGTCAGGCTGCAACTTCTTTCTCTGCAGATGGACTGCAAGGCACCTTGCACAGATCGATACCTTTAGGGAACAAATAATTTTGTCTAGCTTATGTGACATCCTCAGAACATTTCTGATCTAACACTCACCTAACCAAAGTGTATTAAGTGTTGTGGGTGTTTCCGTATATCAATTTTAGGCCGGTGCTGCTGGAAACTCATATAGGGGAGGGTTAGATTCTGTCTGCTGGCTTCGAGAACAAAGCTGTCTTAATTTTTGCTACTATTTTTCAGTTAGTAGAGGCAGCTAACGAGTGAGCATGACTGCACGCATCCATACTGACTCACAGGTTTCATCTACATGTTTTAAAAGCTGGCTAAAACATCCCACCCTCCTTGCTGATCCAAGGGAAAGGATCTTCCTGCAGGAGGAGAATCTAGTTATGGAGAGTCCAGTTTACAGGGGATAAGGGCAACAGCGCGAGGAACAGTTTACCCAGAAAGTACCTCTGGCTGCCTGCAGGCGGCAAAAAAAAAGTGCATGTTTCTAAAGAAGACCTTTTTCAGATTTTTAGGAGTCTGGATTACTAACATCCTCCATCCCACGTTATGAGGAGTTCATGAGATGATAGCAGCAGTAGACAACCAACCCAGAGCTCCCAGGTCCCACCAAAGGACCCAAGGAATGACTCGGGACCAGCCTTCCTACAGACGTCAGCTGTCCCTGTGCCGTTGGGACCAGCCATGCTTGGAACAATCACACAGATGGGATCAAGGAGAAGATCCCGGGGCATTTCCCTTGAGGTCTCCATGCTCCTGAAGTCTATTTTCCACTTGGTCAGAAATAATCTGGATTTGATGGCTTGTCAAATATGCTGCCAGAGACCAGAGAGAGTTAGGGAGGCTGGAGGGTGAGCGTTCTAGATGACAGCAGGGTGGTGGCTTGCTGGCCAAGTGCCTATGGAAATGAGGATATTAATGAAGCAGAGTTTGTAATTGAATGGAATTTATTGTACAATTAACAATGCTAAGGCATGTACAGCCTTGGATGGGTGTCTCTGTTATTTTAAATCTAAACAACTAACTATTAACACTACCCTTACTAGTTGTTTTTTGTAGCATAGCCAAGGCCGAAGTAATTTACTAAAAATAATGAGACTGGCTCACTGAAGACCAGCAAGACCCGTGAGACAGCTCAACGGGGTTATATTTACAAACAGATATCTTCCAGATGTCATGGTGATGGGTAGCGTACATGAACCAGGAGAGGAGAGAAAATAACTTCGGAGCCCATCTCCGGCCCCAGCACAGACCGTGCGCGCCCCGGCGGCACACGATGCACGGGGCCTTTGCAAGCTCCGGGGGCTGCCTGGGAATGCCCTCTAGACACACCACCTCTCCCCAAAACGCCTTCTCAAAACATCACAGACAGTCCTGAGATGCTGCTGTTATTGTTGTTGTTATTATTATTATTATTCTTTTAAAAAGTTACTTCTGAAGACTGCTGTGCTGGTGACATTGCCTTCAAACCGCAATAACTAACCTGTCACAGCCTACAAACGCTGACAATACAGCACCGTGTGGGGTTGACTTAATAAACCTCATTTACATTCATTTTGATTCGCTCAGGCATTGAAAAACATTTCACGGGGAAAAAGAAATAAGTAGGAACCTCTCCAAGCTGACATGATGTTTGCTGATATGATACGAACGGACTTAATAGCAGCACGTATGAGAACACGCATTCCTTACAATATTTGCAAATGGGCTTCTTTCTATTTACTTGCAATTTTTTTTTTTTTTTCTTCTTCTCTTTTGTGCCGGTGCCCCTCGCGCTGTGGAAGCACTGCCATGACCGCCACTCCGTGCCACCCGTACGCCGAAGGACTCGTGTCCTCCCTCTGCTGGAAGGGCCCGTGGGGGCCGGACCATGCAGCAGCTGGGTTGATTCCTGCTGCAGTTTTTATTTTTGCTGCTCCATAACCTGAGGCTCTGCTCCCCAATTTCCCTTTTCAGAGTCAGCCTGTGAGCTGGCCTTCCTACACCAGGGCAGTCCCCCATTTCCAGCGGTGCGGCCGGTCTGGGACCCGCCGCTGGGACGCAGGAACTCGCCTCCGTCGTGCCGAGGAGCAGGTCTCCCGCTGGAGTGCGGAGCCCCGGCACGGCCGGCAGCCAGCCCTCCACACCAAGGGTGGCAAGTGGTCTCGCAGGCTGCCTCGGATGAAATGTATTCCCTGTGCTCTGAGCCATAGTTTTGAAAACTCCCCAAAGTTGCATCTTTTTATGCTTTGCATATCCTTTTCCTTAAATTTCCAATATGCCTTGCATCCCTCTCCTCTCAGCCTGCGCCACACGCCAATTCCTGTTCCAAACGTGTCACTGGGAGCCGCACCACAGCCCGCACAGTGTTGAGAAATCACAATCGGGCTAAAAGTTTATCTTACCTTGAAGGGTGATAAACACACAAGGCATGGCGTTTTTGTTATTTCTGCTGAGCTCTTTCCTGCTGACATTGGTTTAAAATAAAGTTCCTCTTGATTTACATCTGTCTAAGATCAGAATGAAACAGAACGAGTTTTAGCAGAATCGGATTCTGCAGATGAACACGTGGGGCTCATTTGGTTTCTCTTATCTGATTTGCATCACGTAGAGAGACAGTTTAATTTCAAGCACTGGCCCTGAGCAATTGAGAACAGGAAAAAAAATAAAACCCCAAACCCTGAAAAAGTATCACAATCAAGCAAGTCGGAGAGGTATGTGGAGCTGGGAAACAATCCGAAAAGGGGAAAACAATATCACAAGATGAAAAATAATGCCAAGTGGCAAGGTAGGGAGAAAAAGATTTTTTGCAATGGCACTTAAGGAACAAAGCTCAGACCACTGAGCTATTGGGAGTGACGCGGAGTAGCTGCAGCTTCCCCCCATCACGTACCGCCCGTGTGCGCTGGAAGCTGGAATCCAGCGAGGATGTGTCACGCAAGACGGAAAACACAAATAGTTCTGCATCATGAAGGCACGGTGTCACCGTCACACAAGGCACGGGGTTAAGGGACTCCCCTCCGCTGCCTCTGCCAGGATGAGAGTTCCTGTGCCACCTCTGCTCCTTCCACCCAGCCACCAGCAGCCCCGCTGAGGTTTTAGCTCCCTCTAGTTTAGGCTGTACCTTTCTCCTTTAATCTACTGCCCCTGCTCCAAAGGAGGAACCCTCCTCATTCTGTGCTCTGGACCTGCCTCACAAGGAGACAAAAGAAGTGCAGAAAATGAAAATAAAGACGACTCCACTGCCCTGATCAAAACGACAACGCCAGGAGACCTGTCCTCTTCGACGCCGTGATTTCCGCCTGCTCCCCACAAGTACACGGGTTGTGAAGAAGATATTCCAGGCCTGTGACAAGCCCAAGGAGGGGGTTCGGTGCCAGCAGACCGCAGTTAGAGCCGCCGCAACTCCCCAGCAGCCAGGCAGAGCCCCGCGGCACGGGACGGCCGGCCCCTGGGGACGAGTCCCCGTGGGACTCACCCTGGCACAGCGGCGGCGGCCCATCGCCTGACTGAACTGCACCAAATCCCACGGATAAAAAGGCCTCAGAGCAAAGCAGAGGATGAGGCTAACGAGAGCTCCTGCCCCGCTGCGGGGCGGGTCTCTGCACCGCTGCTTCCAGGACGGAAACACGCATGGGCTTGTCTTCTGTTTCAAAACCAAACTTTGCAAGAAATCACGAACACAATCAGGATTAAAGACCTCAGAGCACAGAAGGACTCTTAGAAGCTTTGCTACCCACTGCTCCCAGCTCTGCCCGGCTCCTGCCAGCAGCCGTCTGCCTGCAGCCCCAGAAACCCAGCACCAGCAGCAAAGGCTTTGTATCTGCGGCACAGACCGGGATCAGGGCTCAGACGTTCCAGCACCGTCCAGGTTCAGCGGTTGCTCGTGGGCCCTGCGACGCCAAAGTGAGAGAGCAGGAGAAACATGAGGAAGGCTGTTGGGGGTCTGCAAAGAGAAATTAACTGCTCAAGGGCTCAAAGCAGCCCTGGGATTCTCAATACTCTGACCATCAGCTCACTATTTTTAATAAGTGAAGTTCATACTGCCTATGTGCGTATTTGTGCCGTGTGATATTTTCATGCTGGACTCGGTGCCCGGTGCTGGCCTGCGGTTGGGTTGTGGCTTGCTGTTTTTCAGCCTCCGAGATGTTTTCAGTCAAACACTGGGATGCGTCGTTCCCTCTCCTCCCCCTCTCTCCTTGCTCCTGCAGCCACCACCTTCTCCAGACTTGGGCAAATTGACAAAGCAACAGGAGAGGGAAAATTGAGTTGTATCATTCCCCCTTGGGGAGTCTCACTTTGCTGCCTGTATTTGAAAGCGCTCATTTCCTACATTGCCTGATGAGAGTTCCTATCGACCAGTGACCCCTAAATGCCTAAGCCGATCGATAGTCCCCAGTATCTTATTGACAGGGCTATTGACAGCTCTCCCCGCGCAGGAGAGCCGGGGCGGCAGCCGGCCATGAGCCAGCGAGGGCTGCTTCGGGAACAGGGGCGACTCCGAGCCAGTATTGACACTGTAAATGGAGAGAGTTTACTTAGCAGGCAGGGAAGATGCATCTGTTAAGGCAGCCGATAGATCTCCCTATTGTTTAACAGCAGCTGCCCTACCCAGGAAGGGGAGGTTCCTTCGCACGGCGGTGGCGTTGCCCCACGACAAACACGCGGTGCTCCCCCCCGGACTGGGTGAGCTCCGGTGAGCCGGGGAGTGGAGACGGGCAATCCCTTCCTGGCCCTGGTCACGGGCCTCTGCAATATGTTCCTGAAAGCAGCAATTATTTTGGTCAAGGTCTTGTCACTAACCCACCAAGAACTCTCTCCTCCTCCTGTCCCCGGCTCATCCGCGCTCTGCCCAAGCCATCTCTCCTCCTCTCCCACGGAGACTCACGCAGCGAGAGGAGACACTGCCCGCAAAGCAGGAGGAAAGCTTGAGACACCGTCTCCCACCGCCAACCGAGGAGCCCATCCCAGACCTGTCATTGTCCCGGGCTCCTTCCCCGGTGGGCAGAGAGGCGCTGTGCCCCCGGGCGTGCAGGGACCCCCTCGCTGCCCTTTGCTCCCTCCAGGTGCAGGGGCAGCACATGGGGCGTTTACAGTAAATCCTCCCGGCTCATGCCTTCGTAGCCCACCACTCATCCAGGCGAGGAGCCGAGGGGAAAAAAATGAAAGAATATTGAACTTCTAATGCACTGTAATTACCAAATGATCCTATCTCAGAAGCAATGGGGCCCCGTGGGATTTATTGCTGTATTAACAGTGGTTTTCCATTGCATTACTTAATGAATAATGTCTAGGCTAATAGCACACCAAAAAAAAAAAAAGGAAAAAGAAAGAGAGAACACAACTCCAGTGTAATTATTATTTCTTCTAATGCAGCCACTTCTTACATAAATACCCATCTCTCTTTATTGGGTTGTTGTTTAAAAAAATGTTTCCTATTAAAGTGCCATTGGCGCAAGGCATATATTATCGTTATTATTTTTAATTTTGCTCTACAAGGATATTTTCCCACTCCCCAACGCTTCGCATACCCAACTGACCACTCAGTTCGCACCCACGCCCCTGGTGCCACCCTCGGCTTTGCTACCTGGGCTCTCGAAGAGCTGCACAGATCTCAGCTGTGCAAACAGCCGAGCCTCTGTTTATTTTGGTAGCCTCACAAAATATTTATGGAGAGTTATTCGAGCAGAAAGGCTGAATGGAGATCATTGCAATGTGTCAAATTAAAGAGTGCTTAATGCTGCCTAATCTCCTGGTAATTACTGTTGTGGCAGCGGATGGCATTAGAGCTGGGTAAGAAAGCTAATGATAGTCGGCGCGCAGCCTGGCTGGGTGTCAGGGCGGGGAGCAGGATTCTGGCATCAGCCCGCTCCAACAAGTGGGTCTTTTTCTCTGTATATTTATCAGAGGACCCCCTCACTATTTCAGCAGCATCCTCACTCACAAATATGATCAGTTATTCGTACAGTGGCAATACACTGATGCCCCAAATAGAGGTCTTGGTGTCGGGCACTGCACGTGCCTCCAGAGGGAGACGGCCCGTGCCCCACGGAGCTCATCATCAATTAAAAGAGAGCAGACAAGGAAGCTTTATTATCTCCATTGTAGAGCTGGGGAATTAAAGTACCTAGAGACTAAGACGCAGCAAATAATAATAAATGCTACTTGGAACTGCTGATGCTTATCTGAACTTTGCAGAGTTTGTGTCACACTAATTACTGGGGCTGTGTCTGATTAGCTCTGCATTCACTTGAGGATTATTGTGCCTATCTGGGCATCCCACACACAGCCCTGCTGCCGTTTGAGTGTCAAAACCGACCACCTGTGGGGCAAGCGCAACTTCATCCCTCACGGCTTGTCGAGTTTTTGTCCTTGATGAGGTCAGCAGCAAGTGGAAAAGAAAATGGGAGACAACTGGCTTGATGGGTTTCAGAGGTGCGGCTGGACCAGTCTATTTAGAGATACGCAGCTGGAAGTACCAAGTAGTTATTGGACACATTTCCAAGTAAACACTGATTTTGTTCCTTAAGGACTCTTCTTTCTCTGTTCAATCATAATCCTGGTTTTGCTACAGCAAACCCATTGCCCTGGCAACACACTGTGATGTCAGAAGAAGTTGGTTCTGACATCATCAGGGGAACACGCAGGAGCAGCTGATGATCCCTGGAGCAAGAAAGATTCATATTTTGATGCCAGCTACCTAGTACCAGCACTGGAAAAAGAGCTCTCTGAGCTCTCCCAGATGTACAGCCGCTGACAGGGCACAGTTTCTGGGCAGGAAAATGTTATTCAGCATTTTCCCCACCATCAGCAGCTCTACAGAACCACAAGTCTATGGCAAGTCAACCCCTTGCCAGCTCGGGACTCGGGCAGGTGCCTCCTCTCCCACCACTACCCGCACGCTGGAGCCGCAGCCCCAGACTGTGGCAAACGTTGGTCATCCCAGGAACGTTCCAGAGCCTGAGGACTCTCCGTATCCCAGCGCCCGTGGGACAGGACCTGGGGAGAAGCTGCGCAGTTCAGGGTGGGAGGCGGCGGGGGGGATACGGGAAAGGGCTCGACAAGGGGAGGGAGGGATGAACCGGTCTGTTCCAGTTACGGAGCTCAGCAAGCGAGAGGTTCATCATTAACTGTCAAACAGCGGTTTTAATCAGCCCTGCTCCTCGGCGGAAGATAGATTTAATATCAAGGCACATTTTCAGAGCCATTAGTTTAATTATGACAGGTGTCTGCAAACTGGATGGCTCCGCTTTCAAGCTATGAATGACAGCGTTTAATTCTCTGGGCCCACAGGGGCCACTAGGGTACTTTACAAAAATGAGCTTCCATTAAAGCATAAGTGTTTCTTTCTTTCTTTCTTCCTTTCTTTCTTCTTTTTTAATATATATATATAAATATATATTTCTCTCCTTTTGCTCTCTCTCTTCCCTGCATGCTTCAAAGTGAGAGCTGATCAGAAAATTGCCCTTTAGTGGAAGGCAAAATAATTTTCCTTCCCCGTTAGGGCTTCTATTACAGGTTAGGAAGGCTGTGCCCCATGTTCTCCGACCAGGGAGAAGCACAGCAATTTGCTGCTTAACCTTTCCATTATCCATCTGTCTTCCGCGTTTTCCCAATAAATAGGTAAATAAACAATAATAACAAATAATGGAAGCTCTGGATGCCTATAGCGTGCTGCTTACCCCAAGCAGAGACTAAAGGCAGGTTATTCCGAGTCCCTTCAGGTCTGCCGGTGGGAGGGTCCCAGCGCCCGCGGCCGGCTCGGGCTGAGGTGTGCGCTGCATCTCCCCCCGGCACCGCTCAGACGAGGAAGGCAGAGAGTGCTCATCCTCCCTCAGTGCTCCGCTCACGCAGGCTCCCCAGGTCACAGCACTTCACATGCACCTACGTCAGGCACCAAAACGCCTTCCCCTCGCCCTCGTGCCCTAAAATCAGAGAGGTTTGACATGGGGCAGGGAGGGGTAAACCCACTGGGACTTTTGCACCTTTTGGGAAGTTTGGATTAACTTTGATAATGGCAATGTAGGGGGTCAGCAGAGCTACAGGCCTCAAAGATCATTAAGTTTTAAGAAAAGTAACATCAGGAGAAGAAGGCAAGGTATGAGTGTCCTGGCAGAAAGGGCAGCAGTGTTCCAGAGGATCCAGGACTTTCAACAGCTCCTGCCAGGCAGCCAGGAGCGCCCAAGCTCCAAGACATACCCCACAGGCTGAGCTCGCTTTACAGACTGGGTTAGTCTGTAAACCTAACTCCAGCTAGCTTTATTATTTCTCACTCAGCTTTTGGAAGTGTTTCTTAAAAGCAGGGCTCCAGGATGGCTGCAATAAAGTCAGGCAGCAAAGTAACACCCAGTCACCCCTCCTGCGCCCAGGCTGGGCTCCGAGGGGATGAACTCGTGATGGAAGCTCTTTGCTGGCGGACTTGGCTTGTTACTGGGACGGTGGCAGGTGGGGTTACTGGTACCAAGCGGAGCCTGGTACCTTTGGTACCTTTGAAGAAAACTGAAGTACTTGGTGATCCTCCAGACATAACAACATTCTATTCCAGCTTACAAAGGAAGAAACAGAGGTGAAGAGAGAGGGGAAGGCTTGTCCTGCCTCTCAGGGTGACAGCGTAGGATGCCTGGCTTGCCAGCTCCCTGTCTGCACTCTCATTTTTTTTGAATATGTGGTACAGCTGAGAAGCCCTTACTGCAATGCCTCAAGCGTTGCCCTGTATTTTCACCCAGGCCCTGGCAGTTTATCAGCACCCGGTGATGGTGCCAAACACCCCACTTTCCCTGGCAGAGCTACCCCTTCTGCTCCCGTTTCCCCAGGGACTGGATGGACGTTTCCTCCCCAGTCCCTTTGTCCCATCACGTCCCGCTGGGGATGTGTCCCCAGACAGCACATGGGTGACGAGAGAAGGAGCCAGCCTGAGCCCTGTACATGGCCCAGGGCCGGTGGGGCTGTACCCGGAGCAGCGTGTGGCCCCGCATGGCGCTGCTCCCCGGCAGTGCAGTGACCTCTGCTGCAGAGCAGAGCCGTACCAGCTACAGCGGACACGTGTCTCTGGAGCAAGGGAGCAGCTTGCACCCTAGACACTGCCTCAAATCTCCTGCAAGACTCTTCTGGCCTTTTTTTTTTTTTTCTCCCCCCACCCCCTGAGCTCCTCTGTAACCTCCTTGCCTGGTTCTTGGGTCCGGCAAACGCAGACCCATCACAGGTGAGCTCCCCAATTCCTGCTGGGAACCCCAGAGAGCAGAAAAGGAAATTAATGGGTACAGTGAGAACTGCTGTGCTCAGACTGCCTGGACTTGCTGCAAATAGGTTCTCAGCCAGCGAAGCATCTCTCCAGCTCTCCCAAGGCAAAATTCACCTAGATCAGGTTACCTCAGAGTTTTGCCCTGGCATCCCAGCCTTGCCCTGCTGCTCTGCCATCCCTTAGTGTCGCTGCCTTTGCTGTGCAGCTCCGCATGGAAACTAGCTTCCAATTTTCCCAGACGACGCTCCTCTGTAGGAGAACGCCAGCCTGGCAGGCTGCAGTGCGCCCTGGGCTGGGCTGGCTCCAAGGAGGTGCTGAGCCAGCAGCGGCCAGGGCTGGAGCAGAGCCTGCCAGGTCTCCAGCCCGGCTTGGCTGCCCGGCCCCCAGGTCTCTCGGCAAGGGGACAGCCCTAGAGCAGGGTCTGTCAGCACAAGGAGCCCCCAAGGCCCTCACTTCCAGCCTCTGTGCAGTCTGGAGTCTCTCAGAGTGCTTCTAAAAGGTCAAAAGGAAATATCACTTCTACTTTTCCCCAAGTCTGATTTTGAAACATTTAAGTCTCCAGCCATCCCTAAATGCTGTTATTTCTTACTCCTAATTCATGAGGTCCCTTGTTATCCCCACATGTCTGTGACCTTTCTGTCATGTGTTTAGGAGCTGATGAATGGTAGTTAAGACATGCCAAACTCATTCCACTTGTGAGACAAACCACACCAGTCTCAAAAGGCATCAGGGAAATCACTTCTCATCCAGCCCTTCCAGCCCCTGCTCTAAGCACAGGAGACATCATTGTAGGTCTCTCCTGGTATAAAGCAGCAAAGCTGCAGGTACAGCCTGCTGAACTATGCTGATTTATGCCAGCTCAGTATCCAGCAGAGACTCCTGGAGACCTGCCTTGAGCACTGACAGAATGCTAAAGTCTTTGGGACTTTTTTTTTTTTTGGATCCATTTATACAATGGACTTGTTTAAGTGATGTTGCCAAACCCACGCATGCAAACCCAGTCTAGACTCCAGATAGACACTGGCATTCAATACTTAAAGAGGCTCATAGACTTGTAGAGGGATTTTTAAAAAAAAGCACCTAGGTGATGGAGGCACCCAGCATGAATTGTTTTTAAATGGAAATCAGATGCATAATATGTTTTGGAGTTTCCATATAGCTCTCTAGCATCCAGCCACCTCTTACATCCACAACTGCTTTGTAAACATGGCCTGTGGGTGCGTAACTCCAGAAAGCCACTGGGATTTCATGGGAAAGAGACATTTGCAAGATCTATGACCAAAGTTAGCAGCAAAGTTGATTCAATTTCTGCACAACCTTCCAATTCCTTAAACAAAATACGAACGATCTGTTTCTCAAGAACACAGCCCCCCCTCTCCCTTTTCATCCTGTTTGGAAGTGCCTCTGCCTTTGTTCCTCCCCAGAAGGGGTCTGGCAGGTTCTAGCACAGGAGGAATCTGGGAAGAAACAGCAGAAGTTATTTAAGTCCAAACACATAAAATTACACATATTCAAAACAAAGAGCATGGGAACTTGGCAGAAGGAGAGGGTGTCTAAGTTACCAAAGCAGCCATAACTCAAGAGCTGACAAATGATGTGGGTTTGAAATGAGTATTTATTCTGGTATTTAATAATACAAACCCAGAGTGTGGAAACTACTCTACTGCTACATCACATTATCTTTAGTGCCTCCAAGTCACCGAGGGCTATAAGGACCAAACACTGTTGTGGTTTATATAATTCAATGTCTTTCTTACAGTGTTTTACTGCAAAAAAATCCATAATCAGCATGGAAAGGGATTCCCCTGCTAGTTTCTAGGCTAGCATTGTTTCTGAAACTCCGGAGCTCGGAGATGTATTGAATAGCGCAGGGGAACTTATGTCAGAGAGTCTACCAGCTCCCAATCAACCTTTCAGTCTCCATGTTGAAAGTTACATCACCAACTTCTCAGCTTTAGAGTAAATCTGACTCAAGTGAGCGGCACCGAGTGTTTTCTCGCCAGCAGCGCCGCTGTGCAGAGCCTCGGCCGGCCCTGGGCTGGCACTGGGTGCAGGAGGGGATGCAAGTTCCTTACTCCATCCCACTGAGGAAGAGAGTACCAATACTGAGCTTCCACTGCAAAAAGCCTAAAAACCAACAGTCAAGAGCTCAGCGGAGTATATTTCTGTTTTTCTTTTTCCTATTATTATAGCAATTAACATGAGCTGGGGAGTTTGGGTCTAGGTTCAGCCCAATTTTTATTTCAGTTTGTTCATCCCTAACGGGTCTCTGAAGCTTGCAGGGAGCAGCGTTCCCCTGAAGCAGCAGTTCGGTTAGTAGCGCCCTCGCTACCGACATCTCCTTGAATCATCATCTAATGCACAGGATGCACCAGTGACCTTCAGGGAAGTTTGGGTCCTTGAGAGATTCTGGCCTGATTTTGTAGAACTAAGTGGGGGTTTAAGGCCAAATCATCACATCAGGTGTTTGCTGCAGCCTCTGCTACCCCACAAAGCTTGCCGAGAGAAGCACGTTCTGCCTTAGACCCAGGCAGAGGCGGTATTTCAGGTTACCCTGGGATTAGGCAAATGTAAAACAACAGCCTATGCTCATGCCTTGTGGGCTGGTGCCTGCTTTCTTCAGTGTGTTCAGTAGGCTTTTTGTATTTTATTTTAAATTACAGAATAGCATATTTCTGTTTTCCTAGTGAATACTGTTGTAATGACTAATTGCTACAGGAATTAACCTCTTAGTCTAATAAACCCAGCCCAAGTGAACACGGAAAGGAATCTATTGTATCAAATGTGTAATAACGGGGAAAAGGGATTTTATGACTCTCCATGACCTTTAAAAGGAAGCACAGAAAATGGCTGGATAACAGAAACAGAAAGATTCCTAGGAAGAAGCTGTCTGCAGTGGATGCCTCTCCTATGATGGATTCTTTTAAACCTCAGGTCGAGAGTCTCATGTCCACTACATGGGAAACATCCCAGTGGGGCAGACAGAAGACCAGCCATTTCAAAAGCAAATGCGTTTGCTGGTTGCCCCAGGCTGATAATAGTAGCTTCGGTTTAACTACAAGTTAAATATACAATGAAGAACACCCATACCAATATGATCTGACTTTGTTTTGGAGAAGAAATGACGCATTCAGTTTCCTTTCCTTAACCCACCCTCAAGACGCTCCGTACGAAACAGAGCCCAACGCTGAACCCCCGTCATTCAGCAGTGATCCACACCGGGGCTAGTTTGGGGGCAGTAACTGATGAGTGGGTCACAACTGACACTAAAGCAGGACTCAACAGGCTTACAAATGGCCAGGCATTTATTCTTTGCTCCAATAACCCCCGTAGTTCACACCACATCCAAAGGGCCTGTCTGGGCAGCCAGCCACAGCTAGCACTACAACTTACGAATTCCTGACCTGGCTCAGCAAACAATACCGAGAAACATGCCGTGTGGAGTCACAGCTGTGGTCACAGCAAGGTGCTGCCCTCCTGACAAGGTCCCCGCACCTTCCGGAGCCTGCAGGCTGCCTACCAACGCCTTCCGATGGCCAGGAGCCACCAGACATGTACCACCTACCTCGGAAGCCTGCTGCTGGCTGAAGACAAAGGCCCGGACCGGGAAAGTGACATAGCTCACCCAAATTCAATGGTAATAAATAAGAGAGATTACAAATTCTCCCAGAAAGTGATGAAATCATTGAACTTACACCCCTTCACAATGAGTGCTGGCAACAGAAAAGCGTACCCCGTTCATCAGAAGCTTTCTGCGAGCGCTCCCAGTGAATGGCAGGGAACCGCCACGCTCCAGAGCCATGTCCCTGCCATTGACATTGCCAAGGACGCAAAGGGTATTTATCTGAAGGCATCTGCAAGCAAGACTCCATTGTCCCCGAAGCCGGGCTGATGCCAACGAATATCCTCGCTGGGTCACAATCCACCACCTCAGCCCTGCCGGGGCCAGCCCAGAATCAAGCTGTTCCTCCCCAAAAGCCCAGCACCAACCACTGACGTTTACAGCTGCCGTTGAGGCACCAGAGCGTCACTAGCAGGGAACTGAAGCCCTTTGACACAGGATTTAATGAACTTACACTGGGTAAAATTAACAGAAGGCTTAGGCACCACACAACTCTCACTTGAGCCCTCCAGAACCAGTAAGGAGATCCCCAAACCTCGTGTTTGCTTTTGCTGTGAGGATGAACTTCCCCCCCAGCAAGGCGTCCATGCTGCTTGACAGCCGGCCCGGTGCTTGTTGCCACAATTAAGCAAAAGTAAATAAAACAAGGCGAAAAATGGTTGTCACATTGCAAAGTGGTATTAACCACTCAGTGTAGAAACCACTAAATGCTTTTGTGGAGAGCCACTGAAAGAACACGTCAATGTGGTTTTTCATTTCCTTCACCTTAAATGCTATGAAGAATCAAGCGAGGAACAGTATTTGGACTATCCAGCTTTCAAACGCATTACCAAAAGGGAAGATCAGCATCAGTACCTACGCACTGTCATCACAAAGAAATAAAGCGTTGCAGTTCCCAGGACCTGGGAGATGCTCTGAGCGTTATTACTTTTTGGCTGGGAAAGCTGCTTAAGTGCAGAAAAGGTCCATACTTAAACATTCAGCCTGAACAAGGGATACACCAGAACATTTGTGAATCAGCTTTCCTGAGGCAGCAGCCCTTCTTTCCTTCCTCTTCTCCATAGGGAAAACACACAGCAAAACTACATAAATTATCAGCTGAGCCATGAAAAAGCACCTCCCCAGGATTACAGCAAACACTAGGAAATGAAATTGCACTGGAGAAATACAATTGCATCGCGATCAAGAAGACGAGGAATCAGTATTGACGAGATATAGGTGCTCACAGAGAGTGGTGCTAATCCTTGAGCCACTTGCCCCCAGCAGCCCCATTTATGACTCTGGACTTACACAGAGGGGTTTCTGCTGGCCGTGTGTCGTTCGAGGTTGCTCTGCACCAGCTGCACGGCACTCTAGGAGATGCTCACCACCCAGCTTGGACATTGAAGCCAAGGCAGTGGCTTCTCGGGGAGCACCAGACACGCGTTAGGGGCTCTGCCACCTCTCATTCACAGCCGGGCACCCGGGCCACAGACACCTTCGATGCACTCGGGTAAAGATAAACCAAGAACCATCACAGAGATGAAACTGGCACACAAAGCTTGAAAAATTCCTAAAGGCTTTGAGCAAGCACAGCCCCATATTACTGCTCCTGTAGTATCTCATTATTTAAGTCAAAACACATGATTTTAAGAAAGCTGACTCAGGGCTTTTAATGCTTGGGGTTGCCAACGCCATGTGCACAAATGCTTTTCAGAGGTTCTGATCACCTGCAACTCACACCAAATTGTGGGTAGCTAGCACTTAAAACAGCAAGCCTGTAATTTTATATGCAGTTGCTGTTTTATTTCCCGCTTTCTGTTCTGACCTTGATACTTTTGTGGTCCCAGACAGATACAGCAATTGGAAAAAAGCACCATTTTGCTCCCATGCAAAGCCGTTTCATCTCAGAAAAGGTGGTGAATTTTTATGCCCGGTGGCAAATACACAACCCATAATCCCAAGTAAAAAGCGTTACCTGTGGCAAACAGGCTTCTGCAGCAGCACAGGGACACGTTCCCTCAGAGAAACTGGCAGGAATTTTCTTAAGGTCAAGCTCTAACTCCAGGAGGGACAATACCACACTTTACAGGCTGGCAAGCAGTCACCTTCTTGCTATTCAGAGCAGTATGAGCTTGTTCATTTGTCTTTCACTGTAGTTAAAAAAGAAAATAATAAAGAAAAGGAAAAAAAGACACATCAACACAACTACAAAGATCAGCTCTCTAGAAATCAAGCTACAATATATAGGTTACAGTTTCCTGCTAAAACAAACCCCCTCACAGTATGATTTCATAGGCCATGCTAATTATTTTTAGGGCAAGCATAATAAAACCCAGGTGATTTGCCTTTAGCAATTTCTTCTTATCTTCACACAGCTCCGGATCATTTACCCACATGGCAAGCAATTACAATGAGCCCTGCAGTTCTTAACAGACATCTTTTGTCGAAACCCGGCAAGAGTACACAAAGGTTAATATGCTTTTGCACTACAAAAATCTGGGCATTGTCTTGTGTATTGTAAGACGTGCTCGTGACATGCTGAATTCAGCTGATTTACAAGATCAGCAAAACAGAAGGTTTTCCCACTGGGAGCCTTTTTCTAACTATTTCCTCGTCGGGATGTTGGCGTGCAGGAGCCTCGTTTGCCATGGAGCAGCGCTTCCAGGCAGGAGCACGTCCCGGCCCTCGCCTCTCCCGCACACTCCGTCCCTGCTCCGTCGTGGTGCCCGGCTGCCAGCCCCCTCACTGCGGCCGGAGAGCTGCATTCCCAACGCAGCGCTGGTGGCAACACAGAAAACCAACATCTCTCCACTTCCCACCTCCCGCACGTAACAAGGGACACTCATTCCCGCCTGGCTGGGACAAGCCGGGGCTCCCCCCCTGGCTGCCGGGCCGAGCCCTCCCCCGGCGCTGGGAGACGGGGGTGAAGTGGGTGAGGACACATCAGCCTTGCCCGATAGCTCTGGAACGTCTCAAACCCCTGCCGCGTTGCTGGGTGTGAAGAGGAGGTTACAACACGAGAGGCCCCGCACACTCATTTCTGGGGAGCCAGGATGCCTCAAACCAAGCACAAACCTGCTCTCGCGTGGCACGCCATGCGTCCCCAGCCAGGAAAAGCACAGTTTGCCTGACTAGGCTGAGCCCCTGGGTTCACGTTTACATCCTCACTATCAGCCCTAGCAACGGGCACAAATGGAGGTCGGGGAAAGGAAAGCTCGGTATAAAATCTGGAAGACCCGCAGAATTCGAGAGATTTCCCCTGGTCACGATGCGTAAATGCAGTATCAGTAAGGCAGAGAGGTTTCATGTCCTTGGGTCCAGCCTCCGCCAAGTTCACTGCCCAGTCAGCTTTCTTCTGCCTGTGTTTGTCACCAGATGAGCTGCATTTGCCATCACCGAACCCACTGAGTGCTGAGCCCTGCTCCGAGCACATGTGTTGCCATTTGGTCGCCGCACTTGGTGCCATCTGGGATGGAGAGCAAAGCTCCTGAGGGCTCCGCTTTCCTCCATGGCCTTGTCCCACATCCACTGGTGTCCAACCCACTAAGCGCTGGAGAAGTCTCCTCAACCTGGAGGGATGTCAGGGCCGGTCTTCTCACCCTCGGAGACTATAGCCAGTGTCTCTTGATGGCAGGACATACCCAGCAAGAAAGATCCAGGCCAGGCAGTGGGGAAGCTCCCGAGACCTGGCTGACCGTTCTCCCTCTTCGCCTCTTTGCTCCAGAGCATCTGGTGCGTGTTCCAAACTTGACTTAGGTCTCAGTCATTGGCAGTGAAATGTAAGAGGGACATATTGTGAGGGGGAAAACCTGGGAAAAGGAGGAGAGAAGTTCATTTATTCTGTAGCACAGGGCACTTGTGGCTGCTTTTATTAAATTGTGTGTCTCTCTGTAGGGTATTAAATGTAACATACATTTAAGCTAACTCTGGGGTGCCTAAAGAGTAGAGACAGAAGATCTTTTCTCAGCATTTATTTATATCAAAATATATATTGGTATTGATGAAGTATTGGCTGTCGGGCTACCAACAGAAAATCACTCCTGATGCAATAAAACTCGCAGCCTGTTCAGCCCCGCTAACAGTAACCCTACCCCAGCACTTAATTACGACTTCCAGACTGAGAAAACCAACCTTGACAGGAAGGGAAAATATCCACCAGCACCATAGGATCCTACACCACAGGGATGGCGCTCGGTCCCAACATGTCTCTGAACAAGCCATTTACAGGAGGAGAAGCCCGTTGTATGGTGTAAAAAAATAATTAAAAAAACCTTCAGAGGGGTTGGCAGCATAAAAATTTCTGGCTCTGTCGTCTCTCTGTTTCTGCGAGCAGCAAAAGATCCATAATTCTCACACTTAATGTAATTCCAAGGCATCTAAAGTGATTTACAGTCAGTTTACTCAATACTTTCAGCTTTATTTAATGTAACAGTTATGGCACATAAAAAGTTTATTGAAAATCCTTTGGGAGTATGATTGAGTAAGAAACAGTCATTGCTAATACCATTACAAGAGCTGAAGAGAAGGATCCCAGCATGTTCTCTCCATGACCTTTATGGCTCTGTGATCCAGGGTTACACCAGGAAATCCTCTGCGGCTCTCGGAGGGGAACGGTGCCACGTCCTTCCCCCGTGGGGAGCGGGCAGCCTGGGAGGCGCTGGTGCGCCCCACAGAGCCCCGCTCGGCTCTGCCTCGCAGCAGGGCGGCAAGGAAAGGGAAGTTCTGGGAAGCTGAGGGGGGAGGAATTTCCCTCCTGCCAAACTCACTCATTTATGCAGTTATTTATTTTCATATTTGCCATTTGCAAGCAGCGCTGAAGCTCTTCTCTGCAGAGCAGAGAAGTCGGTTTGGGTGGGGTTGGGATGAAGACCGGGTTGCAGTGGAGTGAAATTGCACGGATCCTTCCCTGCTCAGCTCCCCGCGGTGCCATTAACTCTTCCAGCATCACCAGTCTGTTAAGCTTCTCCCCAAATGGGGAATTGCAAAAGCTGTTAATTTGCCGTAGCAATTAACAAACATTACTTTTACTATCATTATAGGAATAACTATAATTTAATAATTGCCAACACTGTTAGTGATAACATCCACAGCGGTGAGCATATCTCAACACCAATTTTTGTTGGATATCCTCGCAGCGTTGGCAGCCCACCAAGGTTGCCTGGAACAACAGAAGACTCACATTCATCTTAAAGGGGTAGAAGACGAGCATAATAATTATTACTGTCACTTTGGCAGCACCTAGAAGCTCCGCTCACAGACCAAACCCAGGCTGTCCATTGGCGTAAATATAAAACGCTACAATCCCTCCTGAGGACTCTGGAGCGAGCACGCAGCTCCTCCATCCCTCCTGCCATGGCTGGATGCAGGCTTCAAAGGAAGACTTCAGGGGGGTTAATGCCCAGCTCCATGTGCAGCCTCCGACGTTCAGGAGATACAGGCAGAATGCAACCTTTCCTTCAGCTGGGATATTTCCAAGATCTCTTTTCTCAAACCTGCTTTCACACATAGCCACGGCCTGTTTGCAAGCAACCCCTATTTCCCAGGAATCGGAGGTGAAAGGTGTGCCACGTGAAGGTGGGAAGAGCCAGCAAAACCAGTACGAAATAAAAAATAAAAGCGCACCGAATAAACTGGAATAAACAGACAGTAAAAGAAAAACATGTTCCACATGTGCATGTTCCATAAACAGAAAAAAGGTTACATTTTTTAGATAAGGCAACTGTGATGGATTGTTTAGCTGTATTTGTCAATCAAGTATTAAGACTTGCAGAATTAAAATCAGTGCAGTTCAGAGATGGATTCCAAGCTCTCCAAAACATCAGGTCTGGCATTTAGATAGCTATCAAGCTATCATCTCTAGACAGACAAACAGATAGATGGATGGATGATTTGGAGAAAAAGATGGAGACATTCTTTCAAGACTTTTTTTTTTTCCAAGAGATGATTTGCTTGTGCCAAGAATTCAGCCTGGGGAAAAGTCCAAATGTAGCATTTCCTCTAGCTTAAACTGGGGCTTGGCCCAAACCAAACCTTGGCTCCAAAGACTTGCTCCAAGAGGGAGACGGAGAAGGGATGTGGTGCCTGTAGCCCAGCCCGCGTTAGCAGAACAGAGACGCGCATCATTAGAGGAATGGACACCTGCCTTTGCCCCCAGAAACACCATTTACAGGTGCCCAAATGTTAATGCTGAACAGATGGGTGGGAGAAAAGCAGCATTTCATGCTGGAACTGGCAGAGCAGACTCCAACAAGTCCACTATTGTTAGACAGAAATTCCTAGAAACAGATGCAGCAAATTCAGTGCTTCAGAGCCAGTTCTGGAGTCTGGGGGTCTGCTGGGAGAAGGCTGTGTAGCTTATGGATTAATGTACTATTATTACATTACTCTTTAAGCTTCAAAGGTCTGCCAGGAAACCTAAGCCTACTATCTATTGAATGACATTTTAAGAACAAATAATACATTAATATATTTAATTTGAGAATAAACACATACATTATAGGAAGGGATTTTGTCTATGCTGATAAGTCAGTGCCTGACCTTTCCGTTGCAATCCCCGGGTGCTGAGCCATAGAGGACCTCTTCCAGGAACCTTTGCTATCGGCTGCGAGAGCCTGAACGCTGGTCCTTCTGGCTCCAAACTGCAGCTGACACACTGTTTGGAAATGGGAGCTTAGCCGTAATTATCCCTTCGACACTAATCTACAGCTACACTAAATCTTGTTGCCTCAAATTAGTTAATCAATTAAGTGTCAAACCACAAAATGTTAGTGATTGTGGCCTGAATTTATTGCCTTGGCACACACTTCCATCTGCTGCCTCTCTCCTTTACTCAGGTGCTGCTGTCGGAAGACTTTGGGGCAGGCGCTTCCCCCGTCTCATTAGGGAAGGGTTAATGAGGCCAGGCTCCCCTGCCTCAGAAAGAGCTGGGATGGAAATGCAAAGTCCTGCACCCAGGGAGGACCAGCCCCACGCACCTGGGTATGCTGGGGCTGACTGGCTGGAAAGCAGCTTGGCAGGAAGGACCTGGGGGTGCTGGTGGACACCAAGCTGAACCAGCAGCGAGCCAGCAATGGGCCCTGGCCACAAAGGCGGCCAGCGGAACCCTGGGCTGCATTAGCAAAGCGCTGCCAGGAGGTCCATGGCGGTGATCCTCCCCCTCCGCTCAGCACCGGTGAGGCCACACCTGCAGTAGCGTGTCCAGTTCTGGGCTCCCCACTACAAGAGACATGGGCAAACGGGAGAGTCAAACAAAGGACCACGAAGATGATTAAGGGACTGGAGCATCTCACAGATGGGGAAAGGCTGAGAGAGCCTGGAGAAGAGAAGGCTCAGGAGGATCTTGTTAATGTGTATAAATATCTGAAGGGAGGGTGCAATGAAGATGGAGCCAGGCTCTTTTCAGTGCTGCCCAGTTCCAGGACAAGAGGCAACAGGCACCAACTAAACACAGGAGGCACCGTCTGAACATCAGGCAACACTTTTTGTACTGTGAGCGTGACTGAGTGCTGGCACAGGTTGCCCACAGAGGCTGTGGGGTCTCCCTCCCTGGTGATATTCAAAAGCCACCTGGACAGAGTCTGTGCAGCCATCTCTAGGTGGCCCTGCTCGAGCAGGGGGTTGGACAAGGTGACCTCCAGAGGTCCCTTCCAACCTCAACCATTCTGTGGTGCCTGAGCCTGAATCCTGAGTCCTTACATGCTCGAGATGGGTTGTTATGGTTGCAGCAAGTCAGAAAGTCCCATTATTTCCACAGGATAGCTGGGAAACTTGTAGAAGCTGATCAGTTTTGCTGGAAGTCTTTTCAACTTCAGAGGGGTTTTTTTCTAGAATTTCAATTAAAAGATAAAACTGATAACTGAAACATTTAGCTTTTTCAAAGTCGTGAAAATATTCAGCTTTGGAAAACATTCTGGTCAAAAAATAAAATAGTCTGTTTTCTTGGAAACAGTTTCAAAATAAATGTCAGCCTTTTAAGTCTATATTTGAAAGAGGAAACTTTTTTTAAAAGAGTTTTTTAGTTTTGTTTGTTGTTACTGAAAAACAACAACAACAAAAAAGACTTTTCAATGGAAATTTCAATTCTTGGTGAAAAGCTATTTTTCATTCAAATGATGTTTAGAAGAAAAATATTCACCCAGCTCTAGTCCCCAGGGCTAATGTCTGCAAGAACTGTGTGGCCAGGGGTCATCGTCTCCCCATTTACAACTCCTGGAGCCAAAGCAAAGAGAGAAAGAGATGAGTATTCAATTCTCCGGGTCCCCAAGTGAGATGAGTGATGCTGGGCCAGTTATTGCCACACTGGGAGCAAATGAAAGCATCCTGCTCGTCGACACTGTCATTGTCCTACTTCTGATGATCAGTTAAAAATGTAAATACAAAGGCTAGACTTTGGGAAGGCTAGCACAGGACGACGGGGGGAAAAATTGCAAAAGCGAGGTTTATTGATCCCCAGTCGAGATTGATGGCACAATAAGAGCAGGAGGCGAAGAGTGATTTTGCTTTTGAAAACGTTGATGAATAAGCACTCAGGGGCAACAAATAGCTGGACTCACCGAATGATGGACGGCAGCAGGCGAACAAGATGCATTTTTATAAATGGGTGAAAGGAGAGGAGGACTTATTAAAAAAAATGAATGACCACATGTGGCAGGGATATGCCACTGGGGAGAAGCCAGCCATTGATTTATGTGCACTACTGGCATTTGAAAATTCAATAATAACATTGACAAATGAGAGGCAAAGCTGGCCAGAGGACAGCAGAGAACTTGGAGTGGAGAAAGAAAATGCCAAGGTCAGGATGAAGGAACAGAAAAACATGCTTATGTTGGAAAGGTTTTGAGTTAACTCATCTATATAAAGACATTAAGAAAAATCACTCCGGGATCAGAGCTCACCATCCTGACTCTGTGGCATGAACTGGGGAAAAGTAAATGGAGGAGTTGTGGCATCCAGTGGAGCTCTCTGTGGGGATATCTGCTTCCTGACACGGGGAGCGGGGATCACTTAATCTTCCCCTCCTGCTTTTGATAACCTGGTGCCTAGTGCTCCCTGGCACCTTTAAATACCCTGCAATTTCTAAGAACTGTTGGCAAAACACCCCCATGCACGAGCACTGCACCGCTAAGCCCAGCACCTCACTGCACGGGCTCCAGTTTGCCCGTTGCCTGGCCAGCCGGGACTGCGGCAGGGGCACTGAGGAGACCCACAGAGAGTGAGCTGGGGGCAACGCGGCAACCCAGCCCCAGCAGCACACGCGGCAGGAAAGCGATGAGACGCACTGAGTGTGAGAGGAAAGAGAGACGCCGAGGAGCGAGGTGGGGAGGGAACCTGGGTGCCATGAGCACCCAGAGCAGGGACTCGCCAGCTCTGGTCGGCTCCCAGCCAACTGCTGTCAGCAGCCTGCAGCAAGTGCCCAAACCACTTGCAGAAAGGGCATCCTCAGCAGAGACCATCACTTCCAAACGTCCTGTGAGGGCCAGTGGGAGAAGGGTGACCAGTGAGATGGGGAAGAAACGCAGCACAGCCCAGCGGGAGAGCAGGGGCTGCTGGAGATGGTTTTCTAACTGCAGTTAGGTTACGGCTGGGCAGTAAAGGAGAGGAACATGCTGCTGGCAAAGCAGTCACGTCACGTAACATCACATCATGTCGCAGCACCCGAGGATTGTCACATCCCAAAGAGGCAGAGAAGAGGAGCTGCCAGCTCTTCTGGGCTGGGCATGTCTTACCAGGACTCAGAAGTGGAGCGTTTGCCTCTTCTTTCCCCTCTCCAGGGAAGGGTGGTAGAAAAGCCCTGTTGCAAAAACCTCTCCTGAACCACAGAGACCTGGGTCTTATAGTCCCATGGAGAAAACACAGTAATTGAACTCATCAAAGCAGTCTGGTTACCGCTTGTCCTCACCAGCTTGCAGAATCTAGTGTAGCACATAATGTTACCTTAACATTTGATCTAATTAATAAGCCCCCCGTTTTTTCTCCTCCCTGTCTTCTGGCTGTGTTACAAATGGCAGTAAAAGAGTACAACCAGCAGGAGAGACTGCGAAGAGAACACCAGTGAGAACGTGGCAGAAATGTACTTTGCTCTTTCTCACCGTTCCTGGCCTCCCTCCGGGCTTGTATTCATCTGCGAAGATGTCTTTTCTAAATGCTGTAAGGTCAGAGGTGTGGATGGAACATAATTCTGTGCATCGGTGTGCTTGGCTCAGTCGAAGGAGCACTTATTCAGTGGTGGAGAGAGATTTCTGCAAGGACTATGCAAAGCCCTGGCACAGCTCACCGAGGTGGGAAGGACTCCAGGAGCGTGGGTCGGGGCCTCAGCGCTGGGAAACCACGGAGCTCGGTGGCTGTGAACAGCAGAGGGAGGGCACAGATCCTGTCCTGGGGCTCAGCGCAAGACTTTCCTGTTGAATGAAGCAAAGGCCTTGATCAAAGCGTGCAGCAATTTGCAGCCCCGGGACACCATTCACCCCAGCAGAGACCGGCTCAAGCCTGGGAGCAGTTCAAGCCCTCAAAATAGGATTCTTGACACCGTACATTTGGGGTTTTTTCCCTGCCCTTTTTGCAAAGCAGTTAATTTCCCTCTTCAGCAAGGCAGCTGAAACTCCTGTTCATGGTGCTTCACTCGGTTTTCCAGCCGGGTAAATCTCACTGCCAGAGCCAGCTTTAGTTTTAAATATCATCTAATACCATGTCATTGAATAGCTGATGTGCAGCACTGGCCTGTGTATTTTAGGATGTGTCCCTAAACAAGTTCCAAGCCAACTAATCCTTTGATACCAGGCAAAGTCATCCCTTGGATCCACTATCCTCCAGCCACAGCAATCTTTGGCCAGGTGATTTTGGGGAGATTCCTAAATGCAAGGCCAAAATGCTCAGTTATATGGGAGGCGGATACAGAACAAACCTCATTCTTTTGTGCCACCCTGGCAGAAGTGTCAATAGAACCATTATACATAATCTCATTAAAATTTACATTGCTGAGAATGGAGTTTGTATTTCTGTTATATGTTCTCTGTATTTAGATTCCATGTTGCCGTTGCCACTCAGCTCCTCTATATCCAGAATTAGTAGCCTTAACAATAACAAGGCACGCGTGAAAACACACACACACTTTGCTCGGAGCCTAAAAGCTCTGGAAACAAACAGTATCATCTTGTGTTTCTCTAACCTGAGAATCTCAAAGCAGTTCACGTAGGTAAAGTATCTTCTACAGGAAGGTAAAGTGAAGTACAGGGAATTTGTTGGATTCACTCTGGTTTTATAGTGAGTCTGTGGATGAAAATAAGACCAAAACTCTTGTTGTAGAGATGGAGCCCCTTCCAGTTACTGGCAGCATGTCTCTGCAGATGTAGCTTTACTCCTCTGAAAAATCTCTCAGGAAGAGTTTTATACAAATAATTAAGGTTGGCAAGGAGTGCCTAACTCTTTCTGGTTGCTGAAAAAATCCTCTGCTCAAGTTTGACATAGTCGAAATAATTAACGAGTGAAAAAAGTTGAAAAGCCGATGAAATCTCTGCAAGCCCACCCCTCTGCCTGTCCTGGGTAATGTTACGCTGATAGCTGTCTGTGTCAGCAACAGGGTTTTGCAATCAAATTTGAAACAGTGCAGCTGAGGACAGCATTAATTTAGAGTTTGGAGCCAGTACTGCAGAAAACCTCCCGGCCCAACGCACAGCTGGCGTAAGCTGGTGTAACTCTGCTCTGCCAGGCTTGTGAGCAGCAACTGAGGATCTGGCCAGAGCATCTTACCCCCTCTCTCCCCCAAGGGCTGGAGCAGCTCCTCAGAATCACTCTAGAGCCCATTAAAACAAAAGTAAGATACCTCCAATCATTATTACTCATTTTTATGGCCACGTTGTTCACAAATGACTGAATTTAGCTGTCAAATGTATAGAAAAGAAAAATAAAATCAAAGCATCAGCCATCTGCGCCCCAGAAAATGTTTATATTTTCATCAGTTGTTTATGGCGAGAAGGTCTCAGCTCCTTTGTTCCACATCATATTAGTTATTGCATGGGAAATGAGTGTTTTTCACTTCGCCATTTATAAGGCTTTTGCATTCTCTCTCTCGTGCACACTCGCTCTCGCCCTATATGTATTTTTAGTCCATATGTCTTGGATTGACACATGGAATTGTGTTTGTTTTACTGGTTCTGTCTCTCTAATAGCTTTTCATTGCAAAGGGGATCCAATGTTCGTTATTTACTCTGCTTTCTTCCAGTGCCATTATTGCGAGCACCCAGTTCAATCAATCCAATTGCCTGATAGCTCTGAGGTTCCCTGACCTATTTGAGTGTGAAGGAAAAGGGAGCAGGGAGAGCTTGGAAACCCTGCCTGGGCTCATCTCAGAGATGCTTGTAAAGGCCCAGCTCTTTGAAAGCTCAGACACTTATTTGTGCCGTGGGTCCGGTCCTCAGCTGGAACCATTGGCATCACTCCACCGAGCCATACGCAGAGCAGCCGCAGCATCCTGCAGCACAGGCTAAGATTTATCCCGGACCAGGGCTGGGATTTGTGAGCAGAGGGAAGAATCCACTCTCCTAATCATCTACCTTGACACATCTTAGCAGCCACTCAGTTTTCCAGCAAAACCTAGTGACTGTGCTCAGAAACCCCGGACCTTTCAGGACCTCTCTCCAGCAGAGTGCCCCAAATCCAGTAGCCACTTCAGAAAGCCTTGGCCAAAAGGCATCGAGAATGAGACACAGTTGTTCCAAGTAAGAGTTCCACTCCATCGGATCACGTAAACACATATTTAGCTCTAAGTGGATAAATAATCTCTCTGAAAGCCACCCACATGGAACACTTTTCTAGATCTGGCGCTGTGTTTTGGGTGAGCGTCGTATTTTTCCTCTTTCAAACTCCCCGAAGGCAAGTGCAAGCAAAGTCAAAAATCCCAGTGACTGCCTCCACTCTCATCCCCGGCCTCATCTCATATTCACTAACCTTACCTGGAAAGCGCTGTAAACAGCGGGAGCGTAAATCTGCCGAGGCTACTCGGGCACAGTAATATACGGTGCACCAGGGAGGCCTCCTCTGAAAGGCAGAGCACCGTTGTGGGCCCCATGTTATTAGATAGATGCTGCAGGAGAAGGAAAGGAGAAATAAAGGGCATACGAGCACCAAACAGCTGCATGACGGAGCCAGCACCGGGCTCTGCGCCTCTCCAGAATGGCAACGCCTCTGAGACACCGCGTGTAGGTTTTAGAGGGGACACATTTACATTCTCTTGCTACACGGCACAAGGGTGTCTCAAGTGACCCGATCTCAGATGGCAAGTGGCCCTGTGGTTTGTGATAACCTCTAACAGGGATTTACACCAGCCCGCATTTCCCCTCCTGTCTCGCCCACCCGCCAGCCCCTGTTCCGGAGCACGCCGGGGAGCATGGCAGGTCGCGGGGGGACTGCAGGGCAGAACGGCGGTTTGGTGCTGTCAGAAGATACTTGGCCTCACGCTTTGGGCCTTCAGAAGCTCACACCATCCTGGCCGGAAGGTGTTTTGATAGCCCTGACAAGATCTTTCCACCAAACACCCCCAAAACCCTGACAGACCCGCGGGCTGGGGTGTTTCCACAGCCAAGGCCCCAGGAGCGCGTCGCCTGCCCCACAGCAGGGCACAGAACAGGGAGCGGGGGCTCAGAGGCAGGTAACGATCCGCTGTCAGTCAGGGGGGCAAAACCGGGAGCAGGGGATGTCACCCACACATGGGGACGGTGTCACCAGCAACACCGAGATGATGCGAGGGCCGTCCCCGCTCTCACACCGAGGCAGAGGCAGCGTGCGGTCGCCAGCCTGCAGCGATGCCGAACGAGAAATCCCAAGGAAAGCCAGTGAGGAAATGAATTCCAGGCCAGCGGCTCGGGCAGGGGGAGGGAAAGGGTGGAACGAGCGTCTCTCTTTTCAAGGCAGCTGGGCTTATTTTAATGGGCAAGGTCAGCAAAGAAATGACCAGGAAGAGAAATCGCTGCCATTACAAATCAGTCGCGATCTTGTATCAATTATTCCCTGCGCAGTTCCTTGCCTTGGGCTGAAGCAAACACGGCCTAATCAGTTTTACATCTACGTTTAATTTTATTGGAAAGAGGAGCCAGCAATGCATCATGGGGCTGGTGCGTGACATGAAAGGTGACCCCTGCCAACTTAATGACACAATACATAACCCTTAATGAAGTCACTATCTTGTCCTTTTTTTGCTGTCTCAGCCTGATGATTTATGATGGCATCATTTTGCTTTGCCCTCTTTTCATTTCAGCTTGACAAAGTGGATGAAACAATTATCTTCGTTATCGGCCAGAGCAGTAGAAATGTGATAGCTGAGGATTTCTGCAGGTGGAAGGCCTCGGCTATGGATCAAGTGAATGGAAAAATATGCTTAGGAATGTTGGGGTTCCCCCCTTTTCTCTCCCCTGAAGATGGATAGAGGATCCCACCAAGCCTTGCAAGCCCTACATCACTGTGGCAAGAAGTAATTTCAAGAGAAAGAGCTCTCTGGAGCAGCAGATAGAAGAAAGCTGGGAGGTGTCAATACCTTTCCTTTTTCACTTTTTCCCCTCTCCTCTCCACACACACCGGTACTGGTGCGACGCACGCCCACCAACATGCCTGGCAAAGGTTATTAGGCATGTGTGCAGCTCTGTGAAGGTACCCGGTGCTAACGACGCTGTGTGTGTTTGTGCCTCCACATATCCAGATGTATGTGTGTGTTTGTACCTGATTTTATGTATAATTAAAATCAACATAAGCTTGTATGTAATCCTTCAGAGCTGAGCCTACCTCTCCATGGTCACACCACTTTCTGGCTGCAAGTGCATTATAAACCTGCTGTTACTAATTGTAGCTTCGTGCTTTGATCAAAATCACAGCCCAGCTTTTTAACCAATTTTTAGACAAAATAGGTACCTTTTTTCCCTTGGTACCAACAGAGGTTGCATGATGGAAGCCTTCTTCCAATGACAGAGATGCAGATGGAAGCTGACGGCACAGTATTTCAGTCCTGCTAGGCAGAAATGACAAAGTGCCCTCGCTAGCCATATGCTTGATGGCACTTGGAACTGCCACAGCAATATTT
The DNA here is from genome assembly GCA_947846985.1 of Fratercula arctica. Classification (NCBI taxonomy): domain Eukaryota; kingdom Metazoa; phylum Chordata; class Aves; order Charadriiformes; family Alcidae; genus Fratercula; species Fratercula arctica. Next base: position 2,836,461 of record CANTUZ010000023.1, read on the forward strand.
TTTGGCTGGTGCTGCTCAGGGTCTGATGTGGCTGTTGCTGTTTACTGAGTTTCTCCTCTACACTGAGATGATTCAGGATGACTGTGAGCAGACCTTCGTAGCAGTACTTAGGCACATGAACAAATTGCTGCAATTCCTCACTGATTTTAAGAGATAAAAAAGACAGACTCAGCTATTCTTATCATGTCCTTTGCCTGCACAGGGCTGCTCCTTGCAGTGCCTCTCCCCGAGCACAACCATTCCTCTCGTCCACAGGCTGACGGACACCCTCCTTCCACATTCCACCAGCAAGGTTGAGCCTAAGAGGTTTCTGCTCCGTCTTACAGTACTCAGCTCCCCCAACTCCCCAGTCATGAGCTGGAATTAAAACGTCCATACAACACTTGAACACTTGGCCAACTCAATCACAGTGTCCCACTCCTCGCTATGGATTTATGCATTCAAAAGACTACCTTTTTAAGCCATGTTTTTGACGTTTTCAGAAATAGTAGTCAGAAGCCTTCCAGGATTTTACCACCACTGCTTCAGCCTTTTAGTGTTCTTGCATGCACCCTTGTAGGTCAAGACCTCTGTACAGTGAACCAGTTAGAGTACCTCTAATTAAGTTATTCTGCCTCATTCCTGACTAATATAAAACATGCTTATCAACCCAGATTCTGCATTAGGGCTCCATCCTCCTCCTCACAAGGAAGGCTTTCTCTCCACACTGTGACCTGAGCAGGGTTTCTCAGGGAGGGTGGGGAAGGAATGAAAAGATAAATGTAGTTTGGCAGGACATTAAGGGAAACCACAATATTGCCTTGTAATGCAGCTCCTATCTGATCAGCGGAGTCAAATGTGGTGCCGGAGTTATGTCTCATAGGAAGTGGAACCAGCCGCCCCCGTCAAACTGATTGCAGAGATCTTCCCTGAGATACTCCTTCTGTCTGTCAGAGATACCAGCTGCTGAGGAATTCCCAGCATGTGCTGCAAGTGACCCCAACCGAGCTAACGTAGACCCTTCTCCCATCCCCATCCCTCAGGCTCCTCTCACTCCCTCCAGCCTCCTCCAGGGGCTGCAGCCACTGCGGAAAAGGGACAGTCGCATGGGCACCAATGCACTCGCCGGGCTTTCCTACCATGCCAGGGCCTGGGAAACACGGCCTGGCTTATCGCAGTGAGTAGTGGGAAGGGGACATGACTGTTGCTTTCTCTTACAGCGAAAGAAAAAGCTGCAGCTCCCAAATTGTTCCTTTAATTTCCTAACTCCTTCCTTCTGCCCTCACAGGAGGCATTTCCTGCTCCTCTTGTCAGTTTGGACAGCATCCGAGGAATTCATTCTCATGGAAGGTGGGAATGTGAATGCGTTGGCAGAAAACACAGACAGCAGTAGCCTCTAGTACTTTCAGAACAATCTGCAAAAATTTAACTGATTAATTCTTGGAGCAATCCTGTGAATTAGATAGGTATGAATGCCATTGAACAGGGGAAGGTCAAGGTCACTGAGCGACAGCAGAGCCCCCGTGGTGACGGGTGCTGAATGCGGCCAAGCCCGGATACATCTCCTTGGAGCAGCAGAACTTCAGCTCCAGGGTTGCAAATCCTGGTCAGGCTCAAATACAGCAGAGAGAGAAGAAAAGGCTCTCTGGAGTGACTCCTCCACCGTCGGGATAATTACAGCCAAGATTAGAACCAGTTGGAAAATAAGAGCATTTTACAAATGAAGGAACAACTAACTGTAGGGTAGTTTAATCATAATTAATAGGAAGACGCCGCTCAATGAGAAGCTGCACGCAGGCCTGGCTGTGGTTCGAGCAGCTGAGTGTGATGTATAGTGGCTGTTTTCTAATCCCCCCTCTTTATATGCTCATTCTTTCTCATGTCCTTGCTTTAAGAGGTTTTACAGGTTTTACATCATGGTCCTTGTTATGGTATCCAAGGGTATTTAACTGCCGCAGGTTGATACATGGGCTCTGGATTTGGGAACAAACAGCAGCGAACCCTTCTCCTGGAAGGGTGTGCTTTTTCTGATGGATCGGGGGCTCTAAGGGTTAACGCAGTCTTCCGCTTTGCTTGCCTTTAGTCCCACTGCCAAAAACCCTGCTCCTTCGTCTGCTGCGCTTCCTCCGCGTGTCAGCAGAGGAAATCCGTAATCTCCCAGCTACAGATTTGGGGAACTTTGACATCCCCTAATGAGGTAAACACATTACTGTCATGTACAAACAAACAGCAACAAATTAGCAGCTGACACGTGAGGAAGCCACGGCACAGCAACATGCAGCACTCTTTACAGGCAATTAAGCCGCCTGTGCCGATTGCTCACGTGCCAGCCGGGTCCCGTCCCGTGCTCCCCGACCAGCCCCGGGCCCCGCCAGCCATTCCCCGTCTGCCTCTTCCTCCCGGGGTTTCCTCCTCCTCTGCCATCTGAGGGCCCCGGCGGCAACTGGGGGCCATATGAGGTACAGGCAGGTGCAACACAGGAAGCTACCAGTACAACTGGGGAAAAAGGACCTTAATATCGTGGTGGCTGACTGCGAGGAGCTGGCAGGGCACGCGGCAGGTTTTGCGGTGACATCCCTGAGCGCCCAGCATGGGCTCCTCCAGAGACAGGGGCTGAGCTGGTGAGACCCTTGGCTTGACCCCCCGGATTGCTTTTATTTCCCAATGGGAACATCTCTGAGCCAGAGGAAGGACTGCAGCACTCCAGCAGAGGAGGTTCTTCACATCAGACCTCTTTGAGAAACCCATTTCTGCAGTATCACCCATAAAGATCCCAGGGTCTTTCCTCCTAGTCTCTTGCTCGAGGGCCTATCCCAGGAAAGGGCTCAGCAGTTAAAACAAGATAAGAAGGGGAGACAGAGCTGCTAAAGAGAGACAGATATTTGACTTTTATTTTAGCAAAAGCACTCTATTAAGCAAGAGCCAGGGCAATAGGCCCATGGTCAAAGGCCTTTATTATTATAATTGCTTTGCAAGGGTGAAAGCCTCTGGATAAGAATCCAAATCAGTCATCACTCAGAATAATAATCGCAAAAAGAGATAAATAAATAAAGGTAGGATCCAGCCAAAAAAGGAGCTCACATTATCAGCCAATAAACCAATAATCCATTAGTGACCAAGGTTGCTGAATAATATAGTACTTTCACAGTACCCATAATTTATACTGCAGACTAGAGAATAGACACGATTATTAGAGTGAGGGCTACTGGATGACACATGATGCATGACCGCGCGGCATTGATCTTCACACAACAGGAAGGTGTCTAGACTGGGAGATGTATGGCCGTGCGATTCAGAGCAGGGCATATTTCATGCGGGGCCTAATGGAGTAGTGGAGGCCGTGATGGATGACTTGCCTAGTTTCAGTAGCAGCGCAGTTATAGCAGTGCTAATGCGTGACCTCTCCCGCTCCCTGCGTCCTTCATTCAGTCAGGGTGACCTCATTTAAAAGGATGGAAAATGAGAGGCACAGAGTACGAGGGGGAGGGAAGAAGGGGGAGAGAGGGGAGGAGAAGAAGAGAGAATAAGAAAAATAAAAGATAAGGAGAGGGCGTGATGTAAATGAACAATCTCTTGTAGCTTCTACCCTGCTCCAGGCTCACTCCAGCACTGCAGTGGCACTGCTGCTCACGGGGCCAATTCTGCTCCTGTTGGGACGGGGTTACTCCTGATTTACACAGGCACTATGAGAGCACAGCAGGGCCCCCGTGGTGCAGGTCTCAGCCTTGCTCAGGCTCCCAGAGCCCACGGGACCGGGACAGCAGCTTCCCCTGACGCACTGCATTCCTCGCGGCTCCAGCGCTGGCCGCGCAGCACGCATGCAGCTCCCACCAGCTGGGGAGTTATGGGTGCAGAGGATACCGCTGCAAGGTGCCCATCCGGTCCCTCTGCCAGAAACTGAAAACCAGCGGTTTTCAGCCTAAGGCAACAAAATAACCCAAAACTAGTGCCAGTTCAATCTCATGGTGGGCCTGATTCCTTGTTGCACGATAACGTGATAAACAGACTGAGCGAGTGGGTGCCTAGCCCCCTTATCAAGGCCCTCCACCTTTGCACCGGAACCCCCGTCCCCTCTTCAGCATCCCTCCCTGCATCCGCTCTTCCCTCCAGCGGACACTCAGCCACCAGCCTCCCCTCCCAGGCAGGGGAAACTGAGCCAGCAACATGGAACACCCAAAAAATCCCAGATGTAAAATAAGTGTAGAATACGCAAGCAGGATCAAAATTAATAAATGGCAGCAGCCCTAAAAAAATTGAAACAAAATAAAACAGAACCCCACCATGAATTTTTGAAGTGGATGGGATTTGGTTTTAAGCGCAGCATTCAAACTTAGCCACAAAGCATCGCAGCAAGTGCTGTCAGACACGCGACAGCCCCGGCACAGGCACCTGGCAGAGCTCCCAGGGGCCGAGGGAAGGCAGAGCACCTGGGACCGGCACGGAAAAGGGCTGGATTCACTCTATGCACTCCAGGACAGAGGAGGAGGAGGAGGGAAGGAAAATGTGACTCTCTGGGCAGAGCTGCAACAACATTTTCCTTTCTCTCAGGACGGTTGGAAGGACTGTTAAAGCGCTGGTCTGAGGCCCCTCTCTGTTTAGAAAGGTTATTGCAGCCACATCGCTGTGCCCAGCCTGGAGGAATCTTACTCCCAACCCCAGTACATCTTACTAACTTGGGTCGGGACTAGTGGTGGCATTCCAGCGCTCCACACTGACTGCTGGGACCTGGCTTCCAGAAGAACCCTGTAAGGATCATCAGAAGAATTTGATTTGTTTTTTGTTTGTTTGTTTGGGTTTTTTTGTTTGTTTAGTTTTTGGTTTTTAAAAACTTTCAGGAATTTCTTTGAGGAAAACAGAAACCTGGGTAATTTTTTAAATGGCATTTTGTCATATTTTCACATCTAACAATACCACTTTTTGGTGAAAACTACTATATTCATTCGTTGGTAAGAAAGATACGTTGGTAAGAAAGATACCCAGACTGAGAAAAGAACACGCCCAAGAGCTCTAAGCTGAGTTGTCTCAGGAAACCCACGGCAGAGCCCGGCGCGGAGCCCAGCAAGCGGCTCTGCCACAGGCAGCACAACCCTGGCCTGCAGCGAAACCCGGCTACAGCAGAGGATCCGTCAGCCACCTCCCTGCAGCCCTCAGCTGGATGCTCGAGGCTTCCTCGGTGATGAATTCTCTGCTGTGGTAATGAATCCTACAGGATCCCCAAAGGTTAAATAAAATGATCTGCTAAAGTTGAAAACTGAATTGATAAAAAGGAACTGTTTGCTTTCTCCCTACTATTTTGATTCTACTTTCCTTATCTCCCGTTCATTGTTTTGGTTATCCTGGATGGGTGCCCAGGACTGTTGCCAGCCAGTGTGTCTGCACAGAGAAGAGACAGTCTCCGCCCCAAAGAACTTGCAAGCTTAACAGTGAAGACAGATGGATAAAAGGCAAGATTATTACTCCTGGTCAGAGTAGGAAACTAAAGCACTTCGAGCACACGCCACCGCTTGCAGCCGCAAGGGCAAGGGCAGAGCAAAACTGGGAGCTAAGCCTTGGGGCTTTGAACACAAGAGCATCCCTCCTCTTCCGAACAGCCAGCGCTTGAACTGAGCCGTGCAGGAGGTCACTGTATGGGCAGAGCGAAATGGCTGTTCGTTAGGTCCTTGGAGCATTTTTCAAGTGACTTCTCCCGTGTCTGTCCTCAGCCCTAAACTGCACTAATATCCCCCATTAGCACAAATCCTTCTGGGATCCCTGCGGCCCCTTCGGCTCTGTCTCTCTGCCCACTTGCAAGAGCTGTGCAGCCCCTTCCCCACACCACGGGCCCATCCACAGACACCCCCTGCTACGTCCCTTCCCCTCCCTGTAAGGGCTCCAACTCCCCGAGCTGTGTGGAAAGAAAGAGAGAATGGCCATTTACCGCGTTTCCTTTGCCATCTGGGCTTATTAAAAACTGCGCAGCAAATTAAAAATAGGTGGGAACAAAGATGGGGGAATGACATAAAGGGTTGCAGAAAATTCTCTGTGTACTTTTAAAAGCTGGAATTGCCATATGGACTGTCAGAGAGACATGTTTTACATTTCCACTGGTACATGACTGACATCATTTAGCATTAACTTCTATTTGAATAAAATGGTAGTAGACATTTAGGTAATATTACAGGGCAATAAATGTTTTAAAGAGCCTTGGGGGGATGCTCTTGAAACACAGTCCAGACCAGAACTCTAAAAATATGTCTTAATATATATTAACCTCTTTTAGGACTTTTGGCTCTCAAACAAATAATGGAGGATAGAGGATTTTTTCTGCCCCCTCCCCTTTTACTCTCTGAATTAAGAGTCCCCAGCTATATTTTTTTCCCTTTTTCCTCTTTAGCTGTGCTGGGAAGAACATGAGGGAATGTAGTTAAAATTCAAAAAGGTTCCCCTTTATCATTACCATGAATCAACACAATAAATGAGCCCCTTCAGAGCACGGTAATAAGAATTTGATAAATCATCAGCCAAAAATTAACTAGATGTCAAAACAATCTTTGGGAAGTGTGATGGATTAGGGGCGATAGTGGCAATTAATCTCCCAGCATGAGTTCACAGGAGAGACTGAGCGCTGGGAGATGGATAGGGGGGAGACCAAGGCCTCACAAGGTCAGGACACTGCAGAAAGGAACGAGAGAGGGAGAGAGAGACAGAGAGAAGAAGAAAAAAATTCCACTGAGTCGGCAATACCCAGGCCCCCGGCAGCCGAGGTAGAGGTCAGTCACATGCCTTTGAAAACCTTTCTGTCTCCAGCTGCTCTCTGTGATGAGGCAAGCACTTTTCTGCTCCTGCTAATAAATGCCACAAGCCAGCTCATGGGGTACAACACATGGCTGGAGAGAGCCGGGGACCAAGGCAGGCTTCGTTCGGGGGCTGTACTGCTTTGTAAACAATAACAGGGGCGGCTGGAGGTGGCAGGATGCCGGAGGGGGAGCGGAGGGAGACAAATCCTTCTCTAACGTGTGAATTCATCCATACAAGGCCTGGCAGTGGGTGCGTGTGGCTTGACTAATTCCGTCTGAGCACAGGAGGGGAGAGTGCAGGAAGAAAGTGCCGCTGCAGTCATAAATCCCTACCCAGCTGGCAAAACCGCTTTCTCAGTCTTCCACCTTGCAAGACAGTTTGCAGCCAGCTCAGAAGCAGCAGAGGCAGCGCTCCCTGCCCGCACCAGTCCAGCCACATCTCCCGCTGCTGGGCTGGGGTCCCCCAGACCCCTCTGACCACCCCACGGGGAGCCGTGGGCAGGGAAGGGTTTGGGCCGCTCTGCCTGGCCCCTGCTGGGCTACCTTGGGGGAGACAGTAAATAGCAAGGTCCGTAGCTCCTCGAGTGCAAGCATGAGGAAGAAGCCGCTCACTGGCCAGGAGGAGGTCAAGGGGAGCAATTCTGCTCTCCATCCCCACCTCCCGCGACACAGCAGGCGAGCCAGGCCACGCGGGTGTCCGCTACCACAGCCTCACTTACCTCCACTGAGCGGTGGTGGGTCCCACCAGAGGCGTTTGCTACAAACGGAATCACAGAGCTTCATGCTGGAAGGGGAACAATTCACGCGGTTGCAAAAACTTCAAATAAAGGATATACAAAACCTGCAGAGTTCAGACTGGCCTTCCAGAGCTCCCAGAAAGGACTTTACATTGGTGTTATGCATAAAACATTGTCATAATCAGTGATCTTTTTGCAGCCTCAAAGACAACCCCACAAATGGCAATGGTCTGTAAGTCTTTTCATGGCACGTACACGATGGCCTGGGCTGAAGGAAGAGAAAGAGGGTGGAAGTGTTCGAGCTCTGCTCCTCCAGCACAGCCTGTGACGCACAGGAGGGCTGTGACAAAGGAGACTGTCACAATATGCCTCAGTTTCCCTTCATTTGCAGTGCAGGTGGATTATACCAATGCGGCAGTTTGCCACTGCAAAGTTTAACCTGTCAGGGTTGGGAAGCATCCTGGGACACCGAGAGGAAAAGGTGAGAGGGTTCTACACCGTGTTAAAAAGATAAACCTTGCAGAGATGCACCAAGGGTATTTCTCCATCACAGCTTCCAGGATTCACTTAAAATCCTGTACAGGCCTCCTTTCTGCTCTGGGAAAGCGATTATCTTTACCTGCCCGGGTTACTTCTGCATCTTACACGCTAATAGCGGCAGGCTCCCAGCTCAAGCGAAGCGTGGTACAAACGAAAATATCTACCATGAGTCAGCCACCGCTTGGCTGTTTTGCTGCCCTGGGCAATTGCTTGCTCCGCTGGCGTTGCACAGTGAACAGCACAGCACCTACTCCCCACTCCCCTTTCCCATCATGTCCAGCCCTTAGTGATTCCGCTACAGCAGCGTCTCTGCTCTGACCCTGCATCTGCGCTGGCAGGACTTTCTGACCAGCGTCATCTGGGCCAGATCCAGCAATTATGTGCACAAGGGGTGGTGGCATACGCTGCCAGTCTTGCCCAATTTATGCTCTTCCTTCTTTGCACAAAATCTGTCACCCGGAATCCTTTGCAATCCAAACAGGAGAAAAAAAAAAAAAGGCAGGGGGGGACAATGAAAGAAAATAAGAAGTCAGGCAATTGCCTGGCAGGGCTTCTGCTGACTTCTCACACTTTGCGGCAGGCCTCTGGGCATGGAGCTCCCAGTGACACTTCTCCCAGCAAACGCAGAGCCTGACACATACTCAGGATCACCACTGCCACCCAGGGTGGCACCAGGGCACGGACAGGCCTGCAGCTGGCTTTTTTAGGAGTGACAGTGACCACAAGAAAATAAATAATTGGCCTAGATCTTCTGCAGCCACACTGCTGCGGTTCTCCTTTTCATCACTCTGAGGCTTACAATCCCTTCCTGAGCTGTTTAGCATCTCTCCTCACATTTTCACTGCTGGAGCACTGTTGGCTTTGATACACACTGTGCTCTTCCCCTCAAGCGACAAGGAACAAATGTTCATGGAACAGAGAAAGCGCCTGTGGGGTGAGGAAGGAGAGCCTGAGACTTACTGAAATGGTCTGTGGCTGCCTGCTTTCACCACTGGCTACCTTCCCACTCCGAGCGGGGCGAGAGGACCAGGAGGCAGCAGCCAGGGACAGCGTCTTGGCTCACCAAAGGTTCCTCTCCTCTGCCGTCACCCTGGCTCATGCTGACACCAGCTGAGAGAGAGGACAGGCTCTGCTGCTGACAGCCCAAGGGCCTCCAAGGATGATGAGGAATGCGAGATCTGGGCAGAGCATCTGGCAGCAGGGAGGAGCTCTGCATAGCGCTGAGAGCTCCAGTCGTGACCTGAAAGCCTCTCAAATGAGATAGTAGCACACACAAGTGAGATTTTGAACCCGAGTTGTAAAAGTGGAGCTTGGAAGCAGAAGTGGTTGTGAAGTGAAACCAGAAGTGGGAGCACCAGCGAGGCAAAATCTGACAGGCAGCGTGAGCTGTGCTCCAGCAAGCTGTTAGCTCTCCTGTCTCATCTCACTAGAGGTGCTGCTCGTGGACTGAGAAGATAAAGACTCGAGATGCAGCTGTGGCAGCAGCGCTGTCAAACTTCGCCTGTTTGCATTGGCGAGGTTCACAGATCCAGTTATGCTGGAGACTCCACTACAGTTGATGCTCTACAACTACAATGCAAGATACAGTCCTTTTCCTGAAGAAATTGAGGTCCACAGCAGGTTGCAAACATTGGCAATGGCAATTATTATTCTTTGGTTAGATGCCTCAAGGCCAAATACTGTTGTCACTACTGTAGGGCATGGGGTCAACCCACTGAAGTCGAGAGAATTAATTCAGATTTGTGCATCTCAAATAAATGGGTTGCTAGTGTCTTGAATGGAGGTGGTACGGCAATGCGGCTCAGACAGAGCAGGGCTCCTCCTGGCTCGTGAGGCACCATTGCTCTGCAGCGGTCTCAGGGATGCTGCGACGAGAAAGTCATTGGCTTCCCCATTAAGATAAAGCAAAATATTTGCTGCGGTCACCTGAATGTGCGCATCCAGCTCAGTAATGTCTGCCAATATAATCTGATAGTCATTTATTTACTGAAGAAGGTTAGAGCAGAAGCATTGTGTAGTTTTCCCTTCCCTACCTAATTTTGTTGCTACGTTAATAGAAACTCGCACATTATTTGTTAAGAGGCTAAGTATAAGCCTCCATTAGCACTGATTGCTTTGCTCCTGCACATTCATACAGTTGATAACACCTTTCTTAAATATTTGCATCCTTAAAAAGCAGCCTTTTTTTTTTTTTTTAATCTTATTGCATCTTTCATGATTTTCCCTGGGTTGCTCATACAGTTTTGTGTAAAAGACAAATGCCTGGCAAATGTTCGGATACTGCTGGCTGCTTGGCGCATATCAATGTCAGAAAGATTTTGGGGGTGGGGGGAAGAGAAGAAAACACCCGCCCAGCTGGAACACTTGCGCAGAATGCCTGTCTCTTCTCAAGACAGACAAGGCTTGGACAGAACAGATGTTTCCACCCAAAAGCAGATGTGAAGATGTTACTTTCCCAGGGAGGAAATGTGGTGGGGTTTATCAACCAACAGTCCCCACATGACAGCTTCCCTTGACCAACAGTCGGAAAATCTGGAAAACAACACAGCCCTCTAATCCAAGTGGTGGCAGGAAATAGCCAGCCCTGACGGAGTCCCTTGATTTATTATTATTAATTACAACCCGGAAATGACCAACAACATCTGGGAGAGCCAAACGTGGAAGAGAAAGAAAGCTTTTGCGCAAAGGGGCCAAATTTTTGATTCCGTGATGGCCTTAGTGTACTGCTGAACTTCGGGCAACGCAGCTGCAGAGTCGGTGGGAGCAGCCCCTCAGGCAGCAGCAGTGGTGGCCGGCGGGGAAAGGGGAGTCACGCACCCAGCAGCGATCCTGTACCACACAGGGAGTGCAATGCCGAACGAGGGACAGCCCAAACGCTAGAAGTACTGGAGTTGTATGAGCACGATGCTGAGCCTCAAAAAATGATGCTTGCTAAAGGCAGACAGGAGCTGTGGCACACTGAGCGCCCAAACCAGTTTCCCCCCCACATTAAATGCCAGCCTGCGCGTACAGCCGAGCCGGCCAGCAGATCCCCGCGGCACTGCGGCTGCACCACACCAACGCGCTGTAAATCAACTGACGGAAAACAGGCAAAAAAGAAAGAGAAGAAAGTTCAAACCAAGCCCCAAAACAAATGCAGTGAATAAGAACAGAAACCCATCAGAAAAACAATAGCAAAGTATTTCAATGAAAGAACAAAAAGCAAAATAAATTTAAAAAATGTAAAACATTTGAGATGTGACCAAATCTCCAGCGATGGGAATGTACAACAGACAGCTCTCTAACTAAGTCCAGAAAGCTTAATCAAGTGTGGTTACCACTTTGGAACTGGAACAAAATAAACCAACAGTTCACAGAAGGCTGATCAAAAGCAAGTGAGGCTGTGACAGGTAACAAACAGACGTGTGCAAGTTGGCTTACAATTCCGTGGAAAGAGGAATTGTGAACAGAGTATGTAAAGCATCAGTGGGCCCCCGTGAGCCGCATCGGCACGGGAGCGGCATCGCTGGGGACTCCGGCTGCTGCTCCTGTAGCCACTTTGGGTCTCATTTGCTGCCCTGCCCCACACTGCAGACACACGGCACCACTCTGCTCCGAAAGCACCGTGCTCCGAGGCCGACACCAGCACATGGGTGTGATGGGCAGCTGCCATCGGAACTTGAGCAAACGGGGTACGCAGCTACTGAGAACCCGGCAGGCGCACACCTATTTCCCTGAACTGAGAGGCCACTTCAGTCTAAAAGGACTTCAGTCCTTTTACTCTATAGAACTTCTGCTATTCCAGATTCTAAAACAAACATTGAATCAAGCATTACCACTGCTAGCGTGAAGTGAGACATTCTCTGCCTCTCTGCTGACAGCCCCAGCGAACGACACACGGACACTGTCCCACCAGGTACTGGAGGGCGCAGGCTCCCGACATGCAGACGTGCCAGCTGCGGTTCACCCACAACCTGAGAGCTCCTAGAACATCTGTTTATATTCTCAGAGCAGTATTAACACTGTCAGACCGTGGCAAATCTGCTTAATTTTAATAGACATATGTATAATACACAAGCCAAAATACACTTAAAATGGGACATGTCAGAAAATAAACAACTATTAACTAATGAAATATAAAGGAAGTCAGTTCTTGCACTTTCTCTCTCCCACACGCATCCCCTGCAGCCACAGCTCAGTCATCTCCTCCTCGTGACTCCCCTCTGCAGCCTCACACCCAGGAACTTCTACAGGAAAATAAAGACGCCTCGTCTCAGTGTGCTGCGATAGCAGGGGAGGGAGCGCGCAGGAACGGCGAGGCCTCTGCCCGCATTTGTGTTTCAGCATCAGGGTAGCACTGCTCTCATGGTCCAGATGTCAATCCCTTTCTAAGGAAGCTTAAAAAAAAAAAAAAAAAAAACCACAAAAACAAGCAAGCACCAAATTCACATGAAAAATTGGCCTCATCGAAACACTTACAGAACAGTTCTGGCTCAGAGACAACAGAGCTCCACTTCAGACACGCAGGCGGGAGGAGGCGTTAAAGGCCTGGGTTTCGGTTGTGCTGTTTGGAATAGTTATGCTACAAAAGCTTCAACAGGGGGATTGGAACCCAGGCTCACTTTAAAGCTCTTTTCCCACATTACACTGGGGGAAAGGGCTTTGTGCACCAGGACCAACATCTCCTGTCTCTGGGTGTGCCTGATGTTAAGGACAATTGCTTTGGGGGGTTTGAAGTTCCTTCTTAAAGTGGAATAACAGTCCCACCCTTAGACTCACCGTGCCCTCTCTACCTCTATAGATATATTTGTAGAAATTGAACCTGAACGGGTTATTTCCACCCCTGCCCTTCTCCTTAATTTATTTTGTAAGGTATATACTGCAAAAACCAACTGCAAGGAGGTGAGGAGAAGTGCCCCATAATTGAGAACAATATCTCCAGGGGGCTTTTCCAACGAGGCGCAGATTTCTCTGGCATACATTTTCAGAGCTGAAGTCAGTATAATGAAGTCCAGAACTTTTAGGTTTCTCCTTTAATATATCCATCATGTCTAGATCCATTATTGACATGTTGACTTTCTTGTTTCTGATTTAAGCTGCCAGACTTGGTAAAATTGCCTTGACAGCTTTAGCATTTGTGGCAGAACACTGACATGATGTTACTTACAGCTAATTAAAGTTGAGAGCATAATAAACAATCTTGGGATCCTAGCAACCTAATTTCCTCGGGTATTGAGTTTGCTGGATCTTGACCCGAGTTCTTTGAAGCTCCAGCAAATTCTGAGCCTGCCTTCCCTGCTCCATGGGTGCTGGCTTTGGAAATCAGGGTGCCTTCTCTCCCAGTGGGATAACACTGAGAACACAGGGACCCAGCCTGGCTGGGGAGATGGTGAGTGATGGGGAGAGATGGGGATGGGTAACTGGTGAGGAAATGGGAAACTCGGAGATGCTGACAGCGGGTTTCTAGGGCCATTTCACTGAGGAGAAGTGGGCCAATGGGTTATAGCTAGTTAGCAACGGGATGAAAGCAAGCAAAGGAAACTTTAGACTGATTACCAGGAAATCTTTCCTACTGGTGAGCTCTGCTAGACTGCAAAATCCTCTCTGGAGGGAAGTGGTGCAAACCACATCGCTTGAGTCAACTCAAACTGGCTGGATGAAGCACTGCAGCCCAGAGCGCTGGGAAGGGCACTCGGGGGTGGGAGAGCACGTGGGAATGAGGTGACCTCTCAGAAGTAGGTTTTCTATTACTAGTCCACAAGGTCTTGGAAACCTCAACTGCATCAGTTCAAGTCTCCTTTCCTCTCCCATGCCATCTCAAACCCAGCTTGTTTGACACAGAGGTGCCTGTCACAGTGGGAACTTACATACAAAACAGAAGACAATTTCTTTCATCCCAAAAGATCAGTTCAGTCAAGGGCAGAATTTCACCTTATCTTCTGATGAAGATGTTTTTGCTATTTATTTTGTTCTAGCAACAAAAGAATAAAACTTGCCATACCCAAATCAGATTCTTAGAGCTGACTCAGCCAGCAAAATCAGCATTTTTTCTTGTCTGCAGTGAATCAAAAATCACTACTCACTTGTGCAGAATCAACTGAAATTTGAGGTGAATTAAATCCAAAATCTCCCTCTGTTCCTGCAAATGACTGACATGCCTTCTTTATTGCCAGTTTCTTGAGTGCTATTGGACTGACTTCTCTCCCACTGTATCTCCTCATTCTGCAGAAGTAGGGCAACAACATTTCACATCTCTTTTGGAAAGACTCAAATGCAGCGCAAGTGACACCCTCATTGTGAGTCGAGCCACTCTTAAGTCATTAGAGCAAACAAAAGTTAACTTGTACTAAGTTAAATCTCAATGAAAAATGTTCTAGTTCAAGCATGTTAACTTGCATTTGTGCCTATAAAGAGAAACTGCTGAAGTCACAATAAGATGATGATGCATCTGAAATGTCAACAGATAATTTTTAACTGATTTAGTAGACCAGCACAAAGGCTGTGCTGGTGCACTTAATTGAGCTTAAAATAGTCTGAAACTGAACCTCATGTTCACGCAAGGGTTTACTGCATTTAGAGTGGTTTCAAGACCACTATTCTCAGAGAGACAAAACTTCTGGGCACAGCCAAGGCCCTAGAGGTGAAGAGGAGCAGACATGTATTCTAAGAGAAAGGATCGCCAGGTTTCTGGGCAGAGCCACGCACGGGAAGGAAGCAGAGAGTAATTATTGACCAAGTGAAGTGAAAAGCTTGGGGGCTAACACGTCTCAAGGCAGAACACCTCCTGGGCCTCTCGTGAAGGCCAGTGACACCACCCCCGAACGGTACTCGCTTGCTCCTTAGTTCATTGTTCAAGGGGGGAGTGGAATTACTAACTGGGGGCAGACGTCCTGCCTCCTCCCGACTGGTGCTGGCACGACAGGGAGAGGAGCTTCACCACCCGACAGACTTGGCTTGAGGCAGCCAGGGCTATGAAAATGCTGCAGGGGACGCCTTTCTCAAAGGTGACAGTGGGAGCTGGGAAGAAAAGGTACCGCAGGAGGAACGTCTCTGTGCTCCTGGGGAGAGGTGCGGATCCCAGCCTCCCTCCATCCTTTCCCAGGAGCCAGGGAAGGCAGCACAGGCTGGGCCTGAGTCTGGAGATGCAGAAGAGATGAGGGCTCAGAGCATTCCCTCCCTTTCAAGTTTCATTTCCCATTTCAGTCCCCCCTGTTTCCCAATGTTTCATAAACACTGAACTTCGTTTCAGTTTGCCGGCTGCACACAGTCCCTTTTAGCAGGCGGGTATAGGCAGAACGGATGGTAAAGGGACAGCAAAGGAAAAGGAGCATTCGCATTCCACAAATCCTGTGCCGAATCCAAAATTTCCCAAATCGTCTCAGGCTGCACCCTTCCCTGTCTCCAGAGCAGTTAATGCAGCAACGCCACTGAACTCACTGCAGGGAGGGGAAAAAACACAACCAAAAAAACCGGCTCTCGGATGAAGGATGCCTGCAAAAGCAGCATTTCCTCCCTTTTGTCTTGGCTGGGGCTGTTTTTAGTTCCTGATTGTTCAGACTCTTTATTCCTCACTTTCAGACTCTTGTTCGTTTCCAGCTGGGCTGTATGTGTGCTTCAGAGATCCAGTGGGAAAGGTGGTGTGCGGTGACCCCCAGTCATTAATCAAGCTGCCTAAGCCGGGGCCTTTTCACAGCCAGAGCCTGATTATTGGCTCTTGGGAGCTGCGTAATAAAATGACAAGGGGAGTGAGTCTATTTCCTGCTGCCAAACTGCTGACATTAATTCACACCGGGGGGCTCGGGGAAGGCAGCAGGAGGGGGAGAGGAGGGAAAGAGAACCAGGCTGCAGGATCCGCGTGCCACTACCCAGCTGCCATGCGCATGTGCAGGACCAGACCTGTAACGGCACAGATGCATTCATGGATGCACTAACCGTCCTATGGAGCGGAGTACGGCAGCTTGGAGAAAAATATGGTTCTACAAAATACTAGGCAAAAATCTTGGACCAAAACTAGGATCCAACTCTTGATCCTCCATTACTTCAGCGGTCCAGATCTGCTCTGCAGCCGCTTGCTTTATCTAGACTGATATTTGCACTACTACATCTAAAAAGCTCAGGTTTTATCAGTGGTAGCCCTTAAAAACAGCAAGAAAATTAGGTCAACACTTATAAAAGTTTACACTACAACTTTGGCTCAGATGCCCAGACTGTAGCCCAACCTAAGAAAACACCAAACAAAATAACTACCAGCACACCCATTTTGTCTCCAGACTGACGAGGCGTGAGGGGTTTACCTCCCTCGGCAATGAGCTGTGGCTGCAGAAAGCCTTGTTTCCAAATACCTGCTGTGCTTCTAGGGATGACAGCAACCCATCCTAACAGCTAGGAAAAAAACAAAACAAAGCCCCATGCAACTACCACAAGATCAACACTGGAAGTACTTATAACTGAGATCCTAGAGTCCTTGTGTCTAGGAAAACTGGGTGACTGCACCCTGACATTCCTACTGCCGAGGAACAAACTGGATGGTAAGTACAACTGGTAACAATTTGCTAAAATTGCAGAAATTTCTTGTTCTTTTCTTTTTTTCTTGGTTAATAGTTCTTTTGTCCTGACTCTAGACATTTTGCTAATCAGTTTATATCATATGGGAGCTATCAGCAGAGACAGTCAAGCCTGGGGATATGTAAAACCTTTCCCTTGCCTGAAGAATCCAAGGAGACCTTTGACACTTGCCAAATTCCCTTGCAAGGGAAGGGTGAGAGAATGAAGTCAGAGCCAGAATCTGGAAAGTCAATTCTTCGTTAGCCTTCAAATATAATCTTAGAACTTTCCTCTGCTGATACCATCTTTTTATGGGGCAAAAACAATCGAGGAACTGTTTTGCTAAGACTCCTTCTCATCATCCTGTTGGCCCTGCTCCTTTCACACAGGTCACCTGCAGTCTAGCCTGGCCATCTGGCCCCTCAGCGTGTCCCCGGATGGCTGGAAAGAGCCAAGCGTATGGAAGCTGAGGATCTGCTGCACCCCACCAGCTCAGCTGCTGGGATGCGAGCAGGCAACACAGCATGGGAATGGCGGCAAGAATAGAAACACCTCTGACGTTTTTCTGGAGCAGTGTCCTCCGACACAACATTATTTCATCAGAGTACTTCTAGCTGCACGTGTAGAATATTTTTGGGCCTGGCTGACCTCTGACATGATCCTTACCGTCAGTAACAGCCTTGCAAAAAGAAGCAGAAAATACCCTCAACATTTCCCACAGTGTGGCACCAACAAGGTCTGCAGAGGTGTAGATGTCTGCACGAGGCATTGGGGAATCAGGTCTAAACTCTCTCCTGAAACATTACGGATCAGAAATGTAGGTCTAATGTTGTCCTTGCCACCAAAGCAAGCCCAACCTTCTGGTTTAAGCAGAACCTGAAAACACATATTTCTCCATCCTCCAGCCACCAAGAACGATTCCACCCCACCAAACAAAACACAACAGAACCCATCCCACCACACATGAAACCACGTGAGGGCTGACTGGAGGTACCACAGAAGCCTCTGCTCCACAGTCCAACCTTTTTCCTTTTCTATTGAAATAAAGGGAACACAGAAACTGAACAGCGTCAATTGAAAGCAACAGCCCAAAACCCCACCAGTCTCCACTGGTAGAGCTGAATTGCCTTAGATGGAGTGGCACCACCCCGCAGCATCAGAGCCCCTGGTGCTCACTGATCACCAGGTATATTGATCCTCCGAGAGCGTAACTGAGCCCAGGGCTCAGGCCCCAGAGCTGCAATGCAACGGTTGCACCAGCAAAGCCCCAGCAGCTGGCGGTGCCAGCACCAGGCTTCGGGCTGGTACTGACAGCAGCCAGTAAATCAAGGTGTGCGGAGGAAATCGTATCGTTAACTCTCACATGCATCTGAGCAAGAAGTGCCTGATAAAAAAACACTCATTTGCCATTGCAACTATATCAAACCTTCTACAAAAAGTCACTTTGAGGTCACTGTTTTTGTCCAGTATTTCAATACATTAAATGCAATTACTTCATTGTTGATTTACCTGTCATTAGAGGCATGTGTTTGAACATGATTTATTGAGTGAGTTTTGTGCCAGTTGACTTGCAATAGATTGCACAATATTCAAAAAGGCTCATTTGCTTGGCATTACATTAGAAGCAGGGTGATTGCAACACAAAGCAATGTAAATGAGTTCTGAGAGGCTCCATCATTCATGTTGTCATGTACTGAATCCTATTATTATTTATTACCATAATTGTACTGTGTTTCCTGGGGCGATAAATTAGGACTGATGGGTCCCGCTGACAGCCAAGGACTGGACTCGCTCTATATAATTTAATAGGGATACTGTTGGATCTCTGCTTGGAGGAGACTTAGGAAGGAATTTAGTAACTAAGCAAAATCTTTTCTTAAAAAAATTAAAAATAAAATAAAAGCAGTGAGGGTTTTTTTCCCCCCCTTCTCCCTTGGCAGCAATTTAAGTCTTGATAAAAGCTGCAAAGGAAATGGGAGCACTCTGTCTTTCATAATAGGATTGTTAAAAAAATCACTGCCCTGTGTCACAATCTGTTTTATGCTCCCTGCTGACAGGCAGCCTCACCGCGGCTGGGAACAGAGGGACAGAGGATGACTTAAAGGGACAGCAGTGACAGCTCCTGACCTCCGCCATACCAGCTCCAATCCAACCCACAACTGCAAGTGGAAGTTGCTCTTAGCTGACGGCAGCGGGCCATGAGTGAGGTCAGCCCTACGCCGCGCGCACAAGCACTCGCAAAATGCCGTCAGACCCAGCTCTTCCTGCAGTCTCTCACGAGAGGCTGTGACCAGCCTGGGGATGTCACCTCTCACCGAGGCCTCTTCCACAGCCCGGTGGGGTCTGAGCCCACCCCCTCCCTGCTCCCCACACCCGACCCTCCCTCCGAGGGGCCTGCAGGCGGCCTGCGCTACTCATCTCATCGGGGAGTTTCTGTATTTCACATCCTGGGGATGTTTTAGGCGTGAGTTTGATAATGGCTGAACACTTCTCCCCACACCACTGAAATCCCGAGCCCCGAGGGGCCAGCGCAGGACTCAAACAGCCCCAACAACCCTTCCAGAGATTAAACCTAGCACAAAGGTGGGACCGCAACTCCAAGCAGATTTTGCAGCCGCTACTTGTTGAAACCAAGCAGTTTGCTCCTCCTAACGTCAGGTGCTTCAGGGCGCAACACACAAGGAGTCACAAAACTTAGCTCTTAATTGCAATTCAACCAGTGAAAGCTTTCCGAGTGGGACAACTAGAGTGACAATACCAAAGCCGGGACAGGGCTAGTCTGGGTTCGCTGGTGTGTCAGTGCAGGCGGTGCCGGCCCTGCTCTCAGCTGTACAGCCTGTCCTGTTCTCAGCCCAGCTGGGACACACCTTCCGCTGTTATTTAAATGAAAAACTAAACACTTTATCTAAAACTGCTGATGAATGAAAACTGTGACCTTTCCCTCTTCTGTTTGAGCTTGGAATCAGAAAATAACAGTAAAACCAAGACAAGGGTTTTTTCCCCACCCCACAGGCCTGGATTCCAAAGCACATGGAATACACAGTCATGGCGAGATTTTCACTAGTTCTGAACTCACTGGCAAAGCACGGGACAGCCTTCAACAAAGCACAGCATCTAACGGGCACCAAAGCTTTGAGAAATTTGGGGAAATCTGCCTCTGCAGCTCTGCGAGCTGTAAAGCTCTCTGCTCTCTATTGGTGCCGAGAGCCAGCAAAAACCCATCACATGGCTCATGTTTTACTGAAGTCCTCAGAATAAGATGGAAGTAGATCTTCAGCAAAACACAGGCCCGAATTTTAGTCTGTAACCTCCAAAAGTCTCATTCTCCCTTTATGCTATTTTGATACCAATGTCATTGTGCTGACACAGCCAGAGCAACTCTGGATTTACCAGAATTTACTTTCTACCACGCTTCTTCTAAAGAGACTCAGAGCTGCAGAACCTCAGAACTGTTGGACTAGAACAGGTTAATGGTCCCTACAGCCCTGTACGTTGTATTCATGAGCAACCAAACATCCATAAATCCTCCCAGTGGACAATTTTATGGAATAATCAACACATCAGGGATATTTCCTTCTAACCTTCTCTGAGTTAGTGACTGGCTTATGCCCTGAGGCATGAGAGCTTATTGACTGGATGCATCTCTTGTTCAAGTCAATAGATATCTGTCAATTCAGGTCAATTCAAATGAGATTTTATTGACAGGAGAAGCTACAGAAAATGTTGCCAAAGTGTGAGAGAACAACAGCACACCCCTACCTTCCTTGAGCCATCTGTCAGAGATAGACACAACCTGCGCTGCTTTTACAGAGAGACTTACTCCCAGCTTCATCGAA
This sequence comes from Fratercula arctica, assembly GCA_947846985.1. Taxonomy (NCBI): domain Eukaryota; kingdom Metazoa; phylum Chordata; class Aves; order Charadriiformes; family Alcidae; genus Fratercula; species Fratercula arctica. The sequence goes on from CANTUZ010000023.1 coordinate 2,856,852, forward strand.
TAGAAATTGTCCTTGATTTAGCTTCATTGACTTAATTGAGCTGAGCTATGCTAAGCATAAACAATATCCATCCTGTTTCTCTATGGACACCATCAGAAGCAGCACGAGTACATTAAAAGGCTGAGGCTGTAAACCCATAGTTATGTTAGAAACAGGGCAATACAGATATCCTCCTGTCGAGGAGCAGTAAGCAGCGTCCACAGCACAGAACACCACAGCCGAGCCCGCACCTACAGCGCCAGACTACCAGCAGCCCCGTTTCCCCCTCCCTGCCCATTGCAGCTCCAGCTCATGTTCTCTCTACCCCACACAGACATATGAAACTTGTCACTCAGACATCAAAGGCGCTTTTCGCTCACCCTTTCTCAGCGGTGACACATTTTTGGCCAAGCACATCACATTAATAGAACTTGCTGTCAAACAAGAAGGCTTTCAAACAATGAAAGGATTGTACACTGTGCGGCACGGCTGATGGGCAGATGACCAGGTAATGTGATGCAAGAGCTATAAAATATCTCAAAGACACAAGCAAAAAGCACAGAGCCTAGTTTTGAAGAGAGACTTGTGGTTTGGAAAGACTTTTTTTTTTTCGGTATAAATTTTGGAACAGACCCTGGCATCGGACGTGGTTGGGTTTCCAAACCCAGCATTAGTTTAACATGCATATTTCCTTAAGTGGAGCAGCATTTCCTTGTCTTCTCCAGTGCCTCCCTCCCCAGCACATACTCTCCACCCTTCATTTCACTACTTGAGACAAATTATGGGTCAAGTTCAGCTGGCCTCACAGAATCAGTGAAAATATTTAAAACATACCATGCTGCACTGTAACCTGCGCAGAAACAGTCTGCTGCTCACTAGCACTTTTCACCATAAAGCAAACAAAGGTTCTGCTTTGCATGACACCGTTCACGCTGTGCTTGAGCCCCAGAAGGAATAACAGGGAGAGCTTCCGTGAGAACCAGCACTTCGCGCTAGAGACAGGGTGAGCGCAGGGCACACACCTGAACCAGCCCTCCATGGGGATGTGCCCCTGGGACCTTTCCCAACAGAGGCCTTCAGTGCTCCAGGTGATGATTAATGAGCACTTGGGGTTGGAGCTTAGTAATTGTGGCAATTCTTTTATATAAATCTCTGGTCAGCTAACAAATATCAAGAAATAGTATAAGGAAAGGAGAGAAGGAGAAAGAAAACTATGCACGTGTCTGTAACCCCAACTCAATCTACCAACTAGCCAGGGAAGTGACTCCAAAGGGTTTTATTTCTTTCAGAGCCCCCGAAAAGGCCAGTAACTCTTGCAGCAGTGGTGGGGGGTGTCTGGGCAGCACACGCTGCCATGGCTGGGCCAGCAGCACTCAGGGCACCACAAGAAATTCCTGCAGGGATGTCAAGCCTGTGTGAAAAGTACCCTGCTGTTGTGGGGGCTGAATCTTGCTTCAAGGCACAGAAGGGCAGGAAAGGAGCAGGGCACTGCCCTGGGGCAGGGAGAGCGTCAGTGCCCGGACCTCGGCAGTCGGGTCAGGCTGGGATTTGCTGCCCACCTGTAAAGGACAAAGCGTAACCCGTTTCTCCTCCGCCAGCACCCAGGGAACACAGGAGAGCCCTGCACCGCTTGGTTCATGTTCTAGTAAAGACGACAGGGATAGGTCAGTGCAACTGAAACCATCTTTGGCTTCAGTCGTGCAGGCCACTGAACATCCATTAGCTAGTAAGGATTTTTGGCCCTTAGTGACCTGGCCTGGGTTTAAATCAGTGACCTGGCAATCAAAGGCTGCACACCCCATTAGCCACCTAGACTGTCTCCTGAAGGGATGTTTTGTGCAGCTTTGGCGGGCTCTCACAATCCGTACATCCTTCCACACGTCTCCAGGAATATTACTGTGATACAAAGTATGACTGACTAGAGAGATGAAGATATTAAGCATGTGTCTTTGTCAGTTATGGCCATTATCATTAGCAGACTAGCTACTATTCCCTATATATTCCTTTTAGAACCGTTTACAGCTGAAACATTTTTAATGGCTCGATGAATATGAATGCAACATTTATAACCATTTACACATATGAGACTTTGGGGCACATCCATCTTTCATTGCAGGCACATAACCTCCCATTACCACACTGTCACACTGAAGAGTGAGTGGGGAGAAGAGGACCCCACTTTGTAGTGAAAGATGAGGGCATTATTTCTGCCTGTTTTGTAAAACACATGTTCAGAAATCTCCCTTATTGTCATCACAGACTTCTCTCCCCAGTCACGCACTTATTTAGATTCTTTATACTTTCATTAACAATGGAAAAATGCAGGCCGTTACATCTGTTAGCAGACATAATTTTAGACAAATACAACTTCTTATCAAATAAGCCTGCAATAAATGTTTCATGAACAGAACCCTTCAATAGAACTCCCAACACTAATTTAATGAGAAGTATCAAATGAATATTTTTTTTTATTCTGATATCTCCCCTGAGACAAATGATACTTTGCAGGCCTATTTTTAACAAATGAATTATTGACTTAAACTGGCACAATTAATCACAATATAATGGGATCAGGGGATGTTAGAGGCTCATTCAGCACGGCAGATGATGAGTACTGACTCTTCCAAGAAATGAGGCTCTTTAATCACTCCCAGATTAACAGCTACATGCTTTCAAATTTCAATCACAGGGAACTGGCAGTGTGGAATGAAAAGGGCCCACTCCAGCAAGAAGGGAGAAAGCAGGAGGATTTCTTACTCCACAAGAGCCCCAGTGCTTGTTGTCTCAGAAACAGGCACCCAGCTTCCCTTGGGAAACGACAGGATCTAAATCATGCTGCATATCCAGGAGTTCTTCCTTCCAGTCTTTATCAGGTAAGAATTCGGTTTCAAGAGGACAGAGCATGCTCGCAACACATCAACACCTGCCCATAAGGCAAAATCTTCAGGACTTAAAAGAAAAAGGCTCTTAACTAATCCTCTTCTTATCAGGGTAACTGTGCTTTAGAGCTTTTGCATATTCCTGCCAAAGGTGCTTCTACACCGCGTGCCATGTATACTAAAGGTGCTGGTTTGGAGTTATTTTTTCTGATTTTCGTTGGTCAGCTCCAAAGGCTTATAAAGACATTTCTAGGAATTGCCCCTCAGCCACAACTCCAGAACTGGGTTCTTTATGCCCCCAGTCCTGCATCCACGAGCACCCAAACTCTGCAGGCAGTAGGGCCACAAGCAGATCTAGCACTCTCTCCTTGCACTTCTTACAGTTCCTGAAGTAAAGATCTCTCCCTTCTAGTCAATGGAGGCCTTGGGTTCTGAGCTAGCAAAGCACTTAGGATGCCACATTCAGCATAGATTATATCAGCTCTGGTAATGCCGAGGAGTCTCTTACTCTGCAGATCAGTTACTGATCCTTGGGGGAAAGAGGGGCCAGGTAATCCTATCTGAGCATCTGCAGAAGGGGCTCGTGTGTTCTGAGCACCAGCACCCTGCAAAAGGGATTGCAGAAGCTCCGTTGTAGGCCCCCAGTGCAAAATGCATGGCTGATTTATCAGCTCGGCTAGACTCTGAACTCTTGCAATCACCCAGATACAGATCACAGCGAGAGCATGCCTCACACCAGGGACTTGATGCAACTGTCTTGCCATGATTGGGACTGGAAATTCTTTCAGCTCCCCAGACAACATCTGACCCAATTAAAGAGTCATGCAGAAGCCTTCGTGGCAAACGATAACAAAATGATAAATATACAGATTAACTTTTAAAGCCAGAAACGGCAAAGGAAGCGAAACAAAATTAACATCAAGGCAAACTGAACACATGCTGAAACTACAGGGAAAGGCACATACTATGTCTGCTTTACTTTGCTGGTCTTGAGTTTAGGGTTCTGTCTTTTCTCAGCAACAGTTAGCGACATCTCAGACACCTCTAGCAGAGCTTTTTCCTTCAGCCTGTGCTGCTTGAGGTGCCTGCGATATCCTGGAATGTCGCAGGGAAAAAGTCTCAATTTGACAGGAGACTTGGCAAGTAAATAACTGGTAAATAGATTCCCAGCAGCTGAGCTTCAAAACAAAAATGCATTGTTGTAATCTGCACTTATAAACAATCTTAAAAATTAGCTCCTTTCTAACCTGAGGAAAGGAAGCCATTTCCAGGGTGGATCACGTGCATCACCTGCCGTTATATCCTGCCTTTGAGAGCGACCCGCACCAAACGCCCCAGCAGAAGAATTCAAGAAGCTTCATAGCAGGATGTTCAAGAAACGAACTCCGAACACAGCCCCACAGCCCACGTGGCTGTCTCCTCCTGAGCACTTCCTTATAAACAGATGCAAACCCTGAAACATATGTTTTAGCATTCTTCCAATAAGCGTTTGATTACTGTTTACTATTATATCGCTACATATTAACATTATTTAGATAAATATACAATCTCCCTTTGATTCCTGTGCAGAAAAATAAACAAACAAACTTCCTGGCTAAGGGCTGAGGAAGGAAATAATTGGCCCCCTCCAAAAATCATTCTCCAGAGGTGAATTTCATTGACACCGAAGCCAATGCTAATATTTGTGCTAAGGGCTATCAGAAAGAAAGTCTCATTTTTTTCAGGTTGAGATTCTGTGTCAGAACTGATCACAGGACGAAACAATGAAGATGGTTCTCCTTCTGTGCAGGAGCCCTTTGCTCTCTCTGTGCCAAGAGGTATTTGCCAAGAGTGTTATGATATCGCACAGTTACTTCCCAAGAAAATCGCCTAGTAATCTTTGCCTACTTGATGTACAATATGAGACTTTCAAACGAACGCAAACAGGACCTGGTAATACTAACAGCACAACGCATTTAAAATTGTCAATATGGTAAAAGTGAACCCTTTTCTCTTCCCTCAACTTTGCATTTTACCTGAGAGTGTGCAACAGTCTCCACTAGGATTTCACTGCAGGAGAAGCATCCAGATTATTCTCCTGATCTACAACCACCTCCAAATATTTTGACAGGGCGAGGTTACAGTTTTCTGTCCCCTTCAGTCCTGATTCTTGTTGAAGCTGTCAGAGAGTTCCTCAAAACGGGTTTGCTGTATTCACCACGTGGCTTTAGCAGCTGCACGTCCTCAAGCAGGGAGGAAACTGCAGCTCCCATTATCCCTAAATTCACCCAGAAAGGGGGAACAGCTATTTGCAATGGAAAAGCAGCGGGAAAGAGACTGGGAAAGGTGGCAGATGTAGCGGGCTGTGCCAGACTTTTTCAACACGTCTCATTGTCTGTAAGGCAGAGTGCAGAGATGGGAAACGGCAAGTGAAACCCGTTGGTGCTTAAACACGCCTGAGCCTCCTCAGAACCAGGGCTGCGCTCAGAAATGGGGGCCAGCTCCTGGGTCTCTAGTGGAGGTCTGGTAGCCAAAAACCATTCCCTTCTTTATTTTAATTTATAGGCCTGTCAGAGAGTTAGAATTGATTGGGAAGAGGTCTTGTTTTACCTATGGTGGGAGGAAATCAAGTGATGTTAGCAGCAACGCTGGGCACATTATCATCTGCTGGTTCCATTTAACAACTTCTCACAACATATGCAGTTTACATTACGGTATCCTGCACATGTAGTCTTTGGCTGAAAATATCCTCCAGAGCTCTGAATTTATGGTCATGCAAATACTCAGAGAGGCAAGAAACAGGCGTGCCAAAGAATGAAAGAGGAAAGCCTTCTTTGTTTCAGCTTCTAGGTCGCATTAACTCTAACCCTGCCATGCTGCAACGCAACAAGGGATGCTGGTGTTTCAGCCGCTCACCCGCATCTTTGCTGTGGCAATTCCTCACATACCACCATCTCGCACGGACACACTTGGCTTCCATGGGCAGCTGGAGCTGGGCCTCTGAGAAGAGATCTGCTCCCAGCCAAGCTGTCTTTTCTCCCTCCGCAGGCCTGGCACAGCTACAGGCCTCACTCTGCCCTTATTCCTACCGGTTCTGCATCCCTGGGGAGCCTCCCAAGTCCCAGCACAGACCCTCAGGGCAGCAGCTTAACCACTGGGGTCAAAACTCCACAAGCACAAAATAAGGAGTTTGTTCCTTACTGTTGCTATCCTTTCTGCTATTTTTTTTCCCTGACATAAAAGCTCAGTGTGACATAAGAGGAGGATTGAACAGACCCTTTGTCCATCCTTCCAGCATCGCTATCTCCACTCTCCGGCACGGATCCAGTGAACTGCTCTGGTGCTGTGCAATGCCCATCGGAGACACCAGGCTCCATCCCAAGATCCCTACATACATGGTGAGGGTTCTGAGCTTATTAGCCTTTCTTGCCCAGTTGATTAGCCTGGGCACAATTATGAGCTGTGGCCTCAACAGTACATTGGTGTCTTTGCACAACGCTGGCCAGTGGCTGTAATTTTTGTCATAGTGGATTTGCAGGTTTAATGAAAGAAAAGAAAAACAAAAAGACGTTGTTCAAAGACCTCCATTTCACATTAGGGCACAACCAATATATATACAAGCAATGCAGCAATCTGTCACCTGTCAGCTGTCGGCAAAAGCTTTGTGGGAAATTAATTTTCAAGTGCAATTTCAGTAGCCCATTGATCTAACGCCGTGGAACAGTGGGAATGGATCAAACGGGAAGCAGCCCTGTATGTTTCCCGCTTCTCACAGCAAAGATGCGGCCCACTAGAAAATAAAAAAGTATCTAAGAAATTTTACGTTCTATGGAACTTTTTCCTGTGCTAGGCTGGATTGTCAGTTCATGTAAATGAACAGAGTTTCATGGATGCAGGAGGAGTAATCTCACTTTATACCCAAAAGTAACATGACCCTCCATTCTGCGGGGTGGACGCTTGGAGCAGGGGGGTTACAGCAGCAGAAAGGCACCAGGATTAAGTTACTGGGATTACCATAAAAATGGCAGCATGTGTCAGCAACAGCCACAGCCAGAGAGCATTGCTCTTCGGGAGTCCAGCGGAGCCATCCACCGCCAGTGGTGGCAGCGAAGCCTGAGCACGGCTGTGCTCCCCGCAGTCCTACAGAGTAACACCAGTAAATACAGCTACTTCCAGCCCTGACCTCTGACTAATCCACATCATAAATTAGACCGTCCCTTTTGGCCACACGTATGTTAACTACAGTGCAGTTCGGTCACAACTACTGTACAGTTCTATTTTTTGATAGATTTAATTACTCCTAATTTATATCAGGCAGAGCTGCACTTCCTATGTGAAGTACTTAGCACTGGCACTTTAATGTCACGCTTAATACACATTTTTAGAGCTCCGGTCATTAACTACACAATAGATTTGAGCCCAGGATTTACTATACGGTGCTCAAAGGCCTCACATGGCTTTTGGAGGCTGTTGCAGCAGCCTAATCAGTGTTGCCTCACACACAACGTACGCTCTGTATACAGGACAGACACCCCATTGCTCAATTTTGAGGTCACCAGGAAGAGCAGCGCACCTCTAGGTGTGACACGGGCTTTATTTTTAAAGAGAGATTCTCAGCTTCAGAGGCCCGCAAGCTTTCAGACAATATAAATCAGTGTGCTCAGAAATGAAAGCAAGTTTATGCTTCTTGGGAATGTTCATTATTGCAACAGTTCAGAAATGAAATCTCGTACTTGTGAGAAAAATATGGTTGAAGTTGCTCCTGCATGAATAAAAGTGACCCACATTCCTGCTTTCCTCTTAATTTTTTAATAAGCTGATTCAATCACTGCATGGTATCACTACATGTTCATATCTTTAACAAAAACATTAATAAAATATTCACTTCTATTTGTTTACCAAAAGTGCCTTTTATGGAGATGAAATATTTCTAAAATCTACTCATTTATGTTTTTTACTGAGCAATATATTAAAAAAACAAAACATAATTTGTGTTGGTGAAAGTTAAAGAATTTTGACAGCAGCAGCAACTCGTTCTGCAAAAACTGTTTTTGAGGGGAAAAAAAGCAATTCTCTCGAATTCCACAATTTGTTTGGTTTGGTTTTTTTTTTTTAAAACCCAACCTGCTTCTGTGTTTTCTCATTGCTGAACACTTCGTGTCCTCGATGCCATCTGAGGCATCTGAACTCTGTAGAAACATAAATATAAATGAACACACTAAACGGAGATTGCCAAGTTGTCTAGCCCATCATCTTAAAACGGCCATTTAGGACAAATTCCGTGAAACTCACGAATGCAATTCTTTTCCTTTCAAAGGTCTTGTCTACAGGGTACACTGAGGAAAGTTGAGACAAATGAAGCCAAAGCGTGACATTAATGTGCATACATCAAGGCTCTGGGGTTAGACGAAACTCCAGCCACGTTATTCTGAAGCGGAGCAGCCACACGGGGGTTTGTCAGCTCTGAACTTCTGTTTATATCTCACACAATTAGCTGCTCCTCACGACTCCCCACACAGACAGGCCCTAAGCATGCTCGAGAGTTTATGGGTTGCGTGAGTTGCTTCTATACAACCGAGCTGTTTCCCTCCCACTTCAGTTCACCGGGAGCTGCCCCAGGCACCCGCGATGGTGTCTCAAGATGGGCCTGTGGGATCCAACTGCCCCGTTCCTGCTGCTGCAGCAGGACCTGGGTCGGTTCCTCTGTTCCAGAGCAGCTCCAGGGACACAGACACCACAGATGGTGCTCCAGGTGAGACCGGAGTGAGGTACAACAGCTCCTTTTCTGGGCTTTCTACAGAGCACAGCTGTTCCATCATGCTCTTTTCTGATAGTAGTAAGTAGAACAGGGAAAGTTTTGCTACAGAAACTGCAATTACTCACAGTGTGTATTATTCATCTTTTGATTATTTATGAGAACATAATAACAGAACAACTGAGCAAACAAAGCCCCCCTTCCTCTACCCCTTCTCCTCCAAACAAACCAACATAAGCAAGCAGGCTGTGCTTATGAGTTGGCTTTTACAAACATACAACCATTACCTAAAAACCTAGGGGAAAAAAATCCCACCTTTTCTGATTGACAGGTGCCACGGTGATCAATAAGGGCAAAGAAAACAATTTGAAATCACTGTTCGAGTTGCTGTTACACAATTTTGGCAAACAAAGGGAAGTCTCCACCGTCAGTCATGAGTGACAGAGCATTGTCTCCCGTTAATCAATACCAGCCACACGTACCCTGCTCCTCCCAGGACCCAGCTGTCCCTCCAGGGGAACCTGCCTTCGGCTGGAAGGGGACGCAGCTGAGGAGAGATCAGTGAAGGATCGGGCATGGGGGACTCGAATTCATCTGCAAGCAGGTGTTAAGTGAATTCCTCCAAAAGGACAAGATTCATTCTTTTGCTGGCTTTGGGATGAATTAGCATGAATTCATAATCCATAAATCCTGGTGGCAGCAGAACAGCATCCCTCCTGTTGTTATTTATTTTGAGATTTTCACTAGGGCAATAGCTTTACGTTTGACATTTATATAGGTCACAGTGAGCTAATAGCCATCTGCCATCTGGGGACTTTTATAATGAACATTGCAGAAGACTATGAAACAATCTCTGGCATTTCCGATTTGAACATAAGCTGAAATAGGGTTGATCTTTACAATATGCTCTGCTGTCTCTCTTCAGGTTTGCATTAGTCATTTGCCTGGCCTTGCTACACACACACACACACTTGCACATATGGGAAGTGGTGGGCTTCAGCATTTAATACCACCAGTTAATCACCACATGCATGAAAAAAACCTGAAACCTTGCACAGCTATAAAAAGACACCCCTCACCTGAAAATTCTTAACACATTTCAGAAATATTAATGACTCCCCAGCCCTCCTTCCCTGCAGCACTGTCACAGGAGACTCAGCAACAGTGCTGGCTTAGCTATGGTACATAGATGTGAAATCACTCCTGCAAGGTCACATAGTTCTTTAGCATAACCCCATTGCCTTGGTCATCCAAAATACATACCAGGCTGAACAGTCAAACGTGAGAACGTGCAGAAGTGGAGAGTCCCCATGAAAACCACCACAGGAGCTGAGGTATAGCAGATAACACCACTCCATCTCCCCCTTAGGTCAAAGCAGCTGCCCCTACCAACCCCGACTATTTATCAGTTACCCAAAGCATTCAGCCAAGTGCACCCATGATTGAAATCAGCTGAGCCACCTCTGCAGGGGAAGGCTGGGGCAGGTGGGTCACGCCCTCACCTCAACAAGCAGCAGAGGCCTGCAGTGAAAAATCCCTGCAAGGGATTTTTAGTGCCATGAAATATCTACAGTGTCACCTCTTGATCATCTACACCTATACTGAAGGCGCTGTTGATGCAGCAGCCTCCGGGCTGGCCCACTGCCGGCAGCAGGGAGCTGGTTGTACCCCACTGACTGTAGCATGTCCATGGCATGACCTGAGCTCCCTGCAGGACAGGAGTCACTGCCACCTCCCTCCTACTCACTGGGACCATGCACACGGGAACACATCTCCTTCCTAGCACCTGGGTGCACTGTGCTACTATCATCAGCTCTTGCAGATGGGGAATTGATAGCGGAAAAGATTAAATGACTTGCTAAATTGTAGAAGTCACCTACAAGAGCTGTGAGTGAACCCAGGTGTCCCGAATTTCAGGTCAGCACTTTAACTGTGAGGCTGCCCCTTCTCCCAGTACCTACATGCTGTTTATTTTATGATACAAATGTGTGAAAGGACCGAATGTGCTCAGACAGATGAGAATATCCCATCTCAATTAGTCACTCTCCAAAAAGCCTCCTAGGGGGCCAGGCCTCCTTAATGCTGCATGTTCCTCCTGAGTTCCCCAAGCCTCAGCAGGCCTCGGGGTAATAAATTACATTTGTCTCTGCCTTAGCAGCAGCAGCCCGGCCGAATCCTCCTTTCCATGACTCAACTCATGATGAAATGCCTATTTCCTGGTGCTGAGATCTGTGAAAATTGGTCTTTTCAGCCTCCCTCCTGAGGGACGTGCCTCAGCAAAGCGGCTGGGGGCGTCTTTGATCAGATGTGCTTTTCCCCCTTCCCTTTGCCCCCTGATACAGACGCCTGCTCCTGGGGTGTCACTTATTTGTATTATGTCTTTCAAGGACGACACACAGAGTGCGTTTGAAATCCAATCCCCCCTCGTGGGGCTGTGGGGACGGGAAGTCAGGGAGATGCCTGAACACTGACCAGGTTTTGACCTGGTCCTACACGGACTCAGGTTACACAAAACGCTGCGCTGGCTCTGATAAGCATAAATCTTTTGGGCTGCAACTTTTGCAAAGTTCAGCAGGTGACAGCTTAAATAACTTAATGCTCAGCTGCTGCCTACTAATGCTGACATGCAGGGGGGCACGACAGGCTGGAGGCTGGCCTGGGAAGTCCACCTTCCCCACTCCCACCACCACCGTTCCCAGTTGTCCGTTCCTGACAGCGAGCTCTGGCTCTCTGTGCCAGTACGGCGGGCAGCCTTGGTGTGGCCCAGCAGCCTGTTGTGGGCTGTGAGACCCCAGCCCATCACACAGGCTGCAGCATGACCCCCCGAAGCCCTGCAGCCCCTGCTGGCTCCAGCATCAGCTCAGTCCCTGCTGGCCTCTCATCGCCCCCAGCCTGATGGAGTTACTTGCGCTGCTGCTGCTGCAAACAGGCATGGCTTTGCCTGTGTCACCGACTCCCCAGCACAGACACCACTGCAGGCTCTGGTCCACGAGAGTAGCTTCATTACAATGGAAGGCATGAAAAGATAAACGCTATAACAGCCTTATCTCTACTTCTTCCACCACATGCGCGCTCCCTTCCCCGCAACACAGGATGTGCGACAATACACAGTCAAGGCTGTACTGTCAAACAGAGCTCATTCTTCTCGGCACCACTGGCAATACATAACACAGCTCAGCCTGAGGAGTGCCTCTGGTATTGTTATTAATGTCCATGTCATAACTACTTCCATAGGATTTCCATTACAGGCAGGGATCACAGTGTGCAGAAGGTGCCAGGAGCTCGGCCCAGGCCTGTTTTCCCCCAGTGGGACGTAAGACCCAGCTCTCCCTTTGAAGAATTACAAAGAGCAGGAGAGAGAGAGAGCGAAGTTTCACATTGTTTCAGTTAAGGGGGGATCCCCAAAGGGTGCAGAAGAGAAATGAAAGCAAAGGGGTCATTCCTATTGCTGGGAATACATTTTTGCACCAACTACATTAGGTAAATTTACTTTTGCTTTGCTGCTTAGCGTTTTCCTGCATTTCTGTCCTGCTTCGTACCGAACCCGCAGCATCAAAGGCAGCCCTCCACGCAGTGCTGAGGACCCGCCCTGTCCCATCTCTGTGCTCGGCCCGAGCACTGACTCCTGCAACCTGACGTCAATCACAGCCGGTTTAATGTGCTAACTTTCTAAAGCCACACTTGCGCTTACTTAACAATATGGTGCTTTGATCAGTGTAATACAAGCAAAACTAACCAAAACGAGCCCCTTCCCTCCCCTCCCCTCTCCTGCAGCAAGCCTCGCCAGGCCTCAGGCTTGTAAAACCAAAGCAATTGCAACTTTAATTTTATTTCCTTTATTTTCAGGCTGTTAGCTGCTGGTTCTGATTAGGGACATTCTGAGCAGGGATAAAGCTATTTTAAATAAAAATAATGTTGAGCTTTAGGAGGAAAAAAGCACAACCTTATCAATTTAGAAGAAATGTCTTTTCAGCCGTTGTTGTGGCCAAGGCTTCCCCAGGCATCTTGGGAAGCAACCTTTCTTGTTAGTCACATTGCTTTTATGGTTTAGAGATCAGAAGGACATCATTTGTGGGTAAAGCGAATGGATTCAAGAGGACAAGGGCTCCAAGCATTTTCAGGAAATGTAGTTTCGGGAGCACATTGAGAGATAACTTCTTCTTACCTACCTCTGAGCCTCACAACACCAAAATGAGATTTCTCTTGGACTCCACTTGGGTAAATATGAAGTCTCCAGCTTGATTGCAATAGAGTGCAACTGAGGATGTACTTCATACCCTGGTGAAGCTGATGTTGCTGCACTGGGACAGCTCTACAGCCGCCTAATTCACGGAGGCTGATACAGTCACGCTAATCTGTGCTGCTGAACAAACAGGCTGGTGTTCGCAGTGCTGCTGCTGTAAATGAAATCAAAGATGGCCCAGTGGCCGGATTTAGAATTCATAGAATTGCTAGGGTTGGCAGGGACCTTAAAGATCATCTAGTTCCAACCCCCTGCCGTGGGCAGGGACACCTCCCACTAGATCAGGTTGCTCAGAGTCCCATCCAGCCTGGCCTTAAAATCTCCCAGGGATGGGGCTTCCACCACCTCTCTGGGCAACCTGTTCCAGTGTCTCACCACCCTTGTGGTGAAGAACTTCTTCCGAACGTCCAGTCTGAATCGACCCATCTCTAGTTTTAATTCATTCCCTCTGGTCCTACCATTACCCGACATCCTAAAAAGTCCCTCACCAGCTTTCTTGTGGGCCCCCTTCAGATACTGTAAGGCCACTATAAGGTCTCCTCGGAGCCTTCTTTTCTCCAGACTGAACAACCCCAACTCTCTCAGTCTGTCCTCATAGGAGAGGTGCTCCAGCCCTCGGTCATCCTCGCGGCCCTTCTCTGGACGCATTCCAGCACATCCAGTGTTAACTAAAAACATCATCATGCCTTCAGAGCATGGGTCTGGCAAACCTGATCCCACCAGCACAGCTCTCTGACCAGTGTAAATAGGCTTCACTAGAACAGTGTCACTTTTAAACAAGCTGCCCAGATGCTATGCATAGGAAATAGGTGCAGCCTACACGTGGCTCTGTGATACTGCACAGGATTTTATGGTAGGGTCAGGGGAATACTCAGGACCAACCATTTAATCCTATTCAATTTGGGCGTGAAATCCGCCAAGCCCAGCATCCTGACTGCACTTTGCCCTTCAAAGCAGCTCCTGCCTACTCTGGTGACTCTGGGTAGCAGAACCTTATCTTTATTTTCATCTGTCTGTCATTCTTGATTTTTACCTCTTTGGATATGCGCGCTCTCCTCCTACCACTGCGGATCCTATCACCTCAAGGTCCTTCACTACTCAGTGCCAAAATCATGTCAGAGCTGAGCTTCTGCTCCTCAGGAAGGAGTTACTGGGACCTTTCACGGGTCAGGGTTCAGATTAAGTTAGAGGCAGTGAGATAAAAGCCGGAGCAGACTCTCGTGGAAGAGTTCATGGACGCCTACCGTACTGCAATACAAGTGGCTTGACTTAAAGTGTGCTGAAGCCAGCAGAAAGTGTTTTGAATGCACCAAAATGCCTTACGTGGTTTTATTTTTATTCATTATTTTTACCCTGGTTGAGGCCAGAGAATGAAATGGCTGTATTAGGACTAAGACTAAATGCCCGATGATGAGACTTTATATATACCTTCAGGCGTGCTTTTTAAGACCGAAAAGACTGATCAGAATAAGAAGTTCTAGAAACAGATTTAGAGTGAAGAATACACTTACCCCAGCACAGGAACTGATCCCTTTTAAAGTGACTAGCTCTGTCCCAGTAATAGCTATTATTATATTATTTTTCATGTGGGAAGAAACCTTTCCACAGGCCCGGGCTCCACTGTGCTAAGAGCTCAACGTGGAAGACACGGCTGTTATCCCAAAGGGCCGGCAATCCACATGCCGTTCTGAAACTCGCTGCTAGCCATGGCCTTAAAAAACTGCCTCTGGCACAACCAGTTTCAAAGTCTTTTTCTCATTTGGAATTTTGCCGTATAACATGATTTCATTCAGCAGATGCTAGACAGATAATGTGACATCTTCAAGAAAGGGGTGTTTCCCAAGTGCTTAGGAGTTTGCTGCATGACTCTGATGTCAATACGAAAACTTTGGCAGACATTAGAGGACTTTGAATCAAACCTTTTCCTTTTCTTTCCCTAAGCCATGCTTCTGTTCTAATTAATGTTTTCACTGGTTGTTCTGTGATAGGTACAGGCGGCCTGGCAACACCTTCAGGGAAGCTTTGTGGGACGGAAACACACCATCACACGGCCCTGAGTGTTGGTCCTCCTGGACTGGGACCTCATTACTCCAAGTGCTGAACAAGCGCTGGGAAACCAGATTGCCCCAGTTTGCTGAACAGAAAGTGCAACGGACCAGTGCAGTTGCATGCACTTCAAAATGCTAATTTATTTTCCAGACATGTGAGTTAGTTTTATGATATCAGCATTTTGTAGCTGAAAAGCTCTGGGTTTCTTTCCAGTATAGGGAAGGTCAGCATTCTCTGAAGTGCATGTGGGCTCCTCTTGTTGGCACGCCAAGCCAGGGCCCCAGCTAGCCAAAGGCAGGTGCTTTCGGCAAAGACCTGGCCCCTTTCCAGCGCTTCCAGGTGGCCAGCCCCAAAAGTGAAGGCATCTTGAGACAAATCACTTTGAAATTCTTTCACTAGGACTGGCAAATCCCCTCTAAATCTGCCTTTGCGTTAGTCGTGGTGTAGACATGGGGAATTTGCAGAACCAGGCGACGCGCTTCACTTTGAGAGGGGCCGCGGGCCCCACGTTGCCACGAGGGCTATTGTACCTCTCCTGGCAGTTGCTGCATTACTATGACAGCTGCAGCCCCCGATGAGTGAATAACCTAATCGAGCCATTAATAGAAACAGAAGCCCTCTGCCCTGTTTGATTTCTCTCTATAATGATGTAAAGTGCACTTTAATGGAGTCAAAGTGGTCCTGGGCCATTCTTGTTAAGGCCATTTGATGCAGTGCTATTGAGTCCCACTGCTAGCGTTCATTACCTCCCTTCAGCTCTCTCCCCTGCTGCATTGTACTTCAGACTTCCCGGCACAGCTTCTCTGCTGCTACAGCCCCTTGCCTGCATTTTGTCTACATAAATTAGACCTTGTGCAGCATATTGGCCTGTCAGGGGACTAGGAAGAAACTGTATATTGTTTCTGGCATTCCCGGGCCCTTCTGCCCCTGACATCTGCTGTGTTTGTGACAGGGAATACATTCCTGACTCATTATCCGGGCAAGCGGAATCCCTCCCTGACAGCACCATTAATCAGAATCAAGCAGTCCGGCAAATAAAAAAAAAAAGGGAGAGAGAAGAAGAAGAAAAAGAAAGCAAGCAAAGAAAAGAGACAGTTTCTAACTTTCACTTTTGTGTCATTCCAGTGTCTGGACAAGTAGCAATCTATCTTTCTGAGCGACAGCTCTGATGGATGGCATTATTTATGCTTTTGTGTATTAAAAGACAGTTCTGGCACTGGCTTGTCACTCTACCAGAGATTTGAAAAAAGTTGCAATTTAATTTGAAGGAAAAGAGGGCAAAGATCATAGGATTCTGGCTAGGGAGTGTTGCCTGGGAGGGACAGAGATTACAGTGGGAGGGAGCAACTGGAAGAGGTGTAGAAATGATGCATAAATAAGTAATTGCCCTTACAGGTATAGAGATTTCTATTTTTCACTGTCTATCAATATTAGTATCTTCCTGGGCTGGAGAGGTCTGTTTGTTGAAACAAATAGGTTTGATGTTCCTTGGAGGGATGCATCATTTTAGGGCGAGACAGGCATATGCTTAATTTTCTGTACATAATTTGTGTGTGTTTGTGTGTACAAACATTATTATATATGCACATATATATGTGACTAAATGTGTGTATGTAACAGGGTGTTTTTACATGCACAGGTGTATTTACACAAATTAATTTTAAATATAGGCTTTTTGTTCTAGCATACGCATCTTCAAGATACAAAACACATATCTAAATATCTACACACACATGAAGACAGTCACATGGATACATCCCAAGACGAACAACACATCCATATTTTTAACTTCTTCTTTTTAAAAAATGCTTACTTACTACACCATTTGTAAGCAAATTTAAGTACAAACAAAGGACAATATTCTTTAAAGTATCTTAATTTGTTTAAAGTTTGGGGGAAAAATTGCATTTAACTTCATCTGGAAAGTGAAGTTTGACTGTTAGTCTAGTTTTATGTCTTTATATTTATCCACACACAGGCTAGCTGACTGGTATGAAGATTTAGATGCCCACACTTCCATTTGTACCATCTCCTGCCTGTAGGAAAGGCTGGTAATTGCATGTGAAGTGCCAGGCTGAGGAGCTGTCTCATACTGACCCCTTTATAAAGTCAGAATTGCAAGGAGTGTAAATCCGGATCTTTGTTTAACTGTCCTGATTTATCTGCTGGCAACTGAACCCATAGGTATTTATACAGCATATACCACACTGTCTATAAATACTGGAACGGGCTCAAAGTATGTTTGTGTGGGGTGTTCTACATAGTGGTACAAGGGGAAGCAAGCAGGCCACATTCACTTCAAGAGCAAACAGGTACATCTTTCTGAAAATTGTTGATTACGCGTATTTATGCCAGCAGTGAATTTGGCTCTACACATATTTAAGTTTCTGCAGCCCTGATGATAGGAGCGAACAGTGAAGACTTACCTGATCTGAAGGCTGTAGTTAAATTACTAAAGGACATTATATGATTAAGGCATCCCAAATTTAGGTGTCAACATAAATTAAAAGCAGGAATCTTACCTGGAAAAACTGAATTTATTCATAAATTTTGGATCACAGATGGATGCACATCTCTTTTTTTATCTCCTTCCGATGTATCCTAGGACCGAATGGAGGTAACTGCTGTGCTGGCCCCAGTGAGGATGGAGATTCGCAGAGGCGCTCGTGTCATTCGCACACAGGCATCTGCGTGGGTATAGAATTGAAGAGAGCGATTTGGTCAGAAGTGGAGCAAGGCTACCAGCCTCTGCCTGCAAAAACGTTCCCCTGCTGTCAGTGCCTGTTGAGCAGGCTGCGGCTGCCCGTGTAACGCCACACACAGGTTTCTAACTGCACAGTGGGCTGGGTTTATGGGTGAGATACACAGAAATGATGGCACATAGCTCCCTATAGCATAACAACACAAGATGTTTCACTCTGTGGTGTTTCCAACACCGAATGATGCATGGTTTTGACCTAAGACAACACGAAATAACAAGAAACATAGTTCCTATTATTTATAACTTTTGCTTTCAGATGACCCATCTCTTGGCTATTTTGACAAACATGTGCTTTGGAACCCATTAGCCAAGACATAGCATTTGCTTCTAATTAATACAAATTTGTTTCATTCCCAAGTCTCAGCAGGTTTCAGTTCCCCTCTCCCAGACTATTGGCGGCAGCAGCAGTCACCCTACCACACCCAGCAAATCTTGAGAGCAGCCACTCTCGAGACCATAGGTGCAGGGCAGAATCCCAAGCACTTCAAAAACTGCCAGAGTTCTTGGCGAAGTCCAGGAGTGGTGTTGACTTGCAGGCCCAGCTGGAGTGTTACTATCATCCTCTTGGACTCCTTTATCCTTCCTGAGGATACTGTATCTCCTCTTCCCATCCACAGGGATTTTTCAGCTCGGCCTCATTACACCACTCAGAAGTAACACCGTATCTCCAATGTATTGACCGAGCACTATGGATGGACAGACAGGGAACTGCTGTTGCTCGTGAGCCTCTGCAGACCCACCAGCCCGGGACCATGCCACTGGGGTTCTGCTTGAGATGGAGGTCACACCACGGCCCGGGACTGCGCACTGACTTAATCTGAAAACCTTCCCTAAAGGGATGACATCACAGCAGTCCCAGGCAATGAGCTGTCCCTTCAGGGTGTGAAGTTGTGGAATAAACCTATTCTTTCAAGATCCAGAGCTTAAATTTCAAAGTGAGATGTGTGCGTAATTCCCTCAGGCTCTTCTGAAACCCCAGCCGGTGTTTTGAGAAGGAACTGGTCATTTTTCTACTCCCAGTCTCAGTATGGTAGAGACTGTGGATTGCCTTTTTCAAAATGTTGATACCATTAAACTGAAATTGGCTGGGATGTAGGGCAGGCTGCAGTTAGTGGAGAAATATGTGGAGGGGTTTCTTTTTACTGGCTTGCAGAGGCATCAGTTGGGCTGGTCAGTAACTGCTCCAGAAGGAAACACAATAATAATCACTCATAATAGCCAGGCACAGAAGAAAAGGAGAGTCTATCTTATTTGTCAGTCCTACAGTATCTATCTTCTTGGAATTGTACTGTGAAATAAAGACATCCAAGGTTGTACCTCAGCTGGGGTAAATGGTGTAAATTTTCATAGCTCCAGCGAAGACAATTTATACCCGGTAAAGATCTGCCCCTTGATCTCCAAAGCCAAAGGAACATAAGCTCTTGCGTTTTAAGCGTGGTAGTTGGAATGCTTAATTCTATTCTGTCGTCTGTCAGAACAGCAGGCAGAGGGAAGGAATGTATTGGTGTCATATGGAAACCACGGTTTGATGACGGACAAAATTAAATCCTTGCATTTGGACATAAACCATGGTAACACAAAATATGCAGCAAGTCAGGCTTGGTTTTCAATACTGAAAACACAAGGCCCCACTTGGCAGGCTGAGGAGGGGATATTAGTCAGATTTAGACATGGTTTTCTTTGTTTTATTGAAGGATAAATAATTATGTGCTGAGATATTCCAGACTCATGTTAACACAGTTGTGTGTGAACCACAGCAGAGGATGCTGTGAGAATAGGAAAGACTGAAGGTCATTTAACCTACAAAGTATCTGGGAATCCTGGAAAAGTTTTGGGGTTTACTTCTGGAAAACAACCCCGGTTTCCTCAAAATCTATCTGACATGCTAATCTCCATAAATTAAACCTTTCAAGCATTTGCTTTCTTGACATTCTTAGGTTAACATATTGATTCAGTATATACCATGTCTCCCTGTGGCATCTGCTCAGCGTTCCTGCTACTGCTCCAGCTGGGGATGTGCCCACCCCGCTCCCGTCCCGCTCCTCCCTGGCCGAGCGCAGGCTGGGAACGGTGGCACTGCCACACGCGCAGCGTACAGGCGGCTCTTCTTCCCTTTCAACGCTTTTTATTAGTTGAAGGACTGATGGACGCGTAAGAGAAAAATGAATAAATTGAGGGTGTACTCCTCTCAGGAAAGTAGCAGTGACTGGTTCTGGGTCGCACAAAGAGACTTTGGGAAAGTTTCATTATGACTTGGTAGCATCTCTTATTCAGTTGAAACAAATGTCTGTGCAGAACAGACAAAAACACTTTAACTTGCAACAATGTTTTTCTAAGTGCAAGAATTCTGACACGGATTTATTGAATATACCCAAATCTGCTGAATAGCTCAAAGTGATACTCGCAAATGAATGTTCTGCCTCGCGCTCTTTGTTTGCTCCACCATCTCCCAAGGGCTGCTGCTACTTTTTCTTTTAAAAGAAACCCCAATGTAAAAATTGCCTGTAGTAGAGGATCAACAGTATGACAACTCTGTCCCATTGCCATGCTCCTATTTTCATTTACGCTGTAATATCCTGAAGGCAGAGACCCTTTTCGGGGTTTGTATTTCTGTTCAGGTTTGTATTGTGTCTCGCTCAGTGAGACCTGACCTGGCCTCCACTCGCTACCTGCGCTGCCTACGCTAATGACCATAATAGTGACCAGAGCAGTTTAAAACAGGTGCCATGATTATTCCCAGAGGTGCTGGGCAGAGTCAAAGTCATTATCTGCCCCGGCAGACACAACTTGTCCGACAGCCATCACACGACCTGGGTACCAAAGTGGGAGAGACGGTCTTAGCTGAGACACCAGGAAACAAACCGGCTTCAGGAAGCTGTGGGGCCACTCCTGTGTGGTGGCACAGGCCTTACACGGGTCCCTCTGAACAGCTCCGTCTTCCCCGACCTGGTACTGTAGTGTATGAACCATCACTCTCTTCCTTTCCAAGGATCCCCACCCTGGTTTCCATTTCCCAAAGCGATTTATGATCTTTTATGTGGTGAAATCTGCGTTTTTCTTGCCTGATAGCACTAATGAAGTGTGCAGAGAACTGACAATACTGAGTGGTCTCAGTCATTCATGTTTCTCTTTCCTGGTCAGCCGCCTCTGCTGCCAAGAACACTTTAAAGGAGAAAAGTGGAAGGTGAAAGCCACAATTCACTGATGAAGTTCTGGAACTGTCTTGTTCTAGGAAAAAGGCTGCTCCAGTGCCTGCCCTCCAGAACTGAGCTGTGATTTGCACCACCCCCAGACTGCTGTGGCTGCTGCTTTACATCTGCACTGTCCTATTGCACTCACAAGTGTAAAATGGAACTTGTAAATCACTGTTTGGAAAAGGCAAGGGACATAAATGTCAGCACAGCAGAATGAGTTTACGTAGAGATGAAACCAAGCTGAGCGGCATAGATACGGCATGGAGCCGGATTTCACATTTCACTGACGCTCTTGGTCCAGAGGTTTGCTCATTAACAATGCTATGACTCTGTTATTGAAACTCATGGTAAGTGGTTCCTTAGGCAAAGATCCAGCAAAGCACTTAGGCAAATTCATAAATTTATGTCCCATTGACTTCTGTGCAACTATTTATATGGTCAAAGTCATGCATGTCTCAAATGCATTTCCAGATCAGGCCTTGTACTCAACAAATAGTCTTTCTGCAGCATCGTAAACCCCAGGCTTTCAAAATTCATGAGTTCAAGCTCTCATTTCCCCTAAGCTACCATAGCTGCAATGCAGAATGCAAATTCAGAAAATGCTTTTTTAAAAAAAAAAGTCCTAGTTTTGAACTTCTAATAACTCTGTATAGGAGCCTACCTTTACAAAGTAGAAGAAACAAAAAGGAATGAAAGCTATGGCTGTCATCTAAGTTCATGTCTTTGGGAGATGAGATTTTTAGCAAATAATACAGTAACCTTGCAATAAAACCCCTAAAGTAAGAAGGTTGTTTTTCACATTTGAAAAGACTGAGATCGTCGTAGCGGTCTCAGGCTCGGTATAACCAGGTAGGTGCAACGGGAGCTGTGTTTGCGGGGCAAAAGATTGTGACTCTCTGTTCTGGTGCCTCACAGGCTGCTCTGCTGCTCACGCGCTGCTTCGGCTCAGTGGGTTACTTCGTAGAGTTGTGCTGCTGCTTGTTTTCCTCTACTTTATATACATTCTCTAAGTCTCTGTTTAAAGGCCATCTCTTTAAGGAGTGTTTAAATATCTCCATCAATAACAAACAGGGAATTAAATTGCCTTTTAGTAAGGAATCACAGCTTGGTTTTTGCAGCATGTACTTTTTCTTATCATCCTTTTGGCCAGTAAGCCAAAACTGACTCCCACATCCAATTAAGGCAGATGAATTGAGTAGTTGGGAGCATCTCTGGATTAATCAACCCTTTTTCAGAAGGGCTAATTTCATTTCCTATAGGCTCCAGGCACCCGAGAGTACAAGAATGTCTTGCATTTACCCATGTGTGATTCATGTTTTACTCTTTTCTTTCCCAAATGCAGCACAACACATTCTTTAACCAATCAAATATTTTAAATCACAAAGTGACATTCTGCAGAAAATGATTTACAGTCAGCTCAAGCTGCTCTTAATATAAGTGGTAATTTCATCAACGTAAAAGCAATTGTGATTTATTTTTAATTATAATCACAATTTCAATGCAGGAAACTGAGCTGTAACTAGGGTTTGCGTTTCCTGCTGAGTTTTTCCTGGCCCCATGCAAGACCTGCTCACGAGGTGTAAGCTCTGCACGACAGTCGTTTACTCTGGCTGCATTTTTGGTCAATCCTGCATTAAATATATGCTCCACTCTATGCATATCACTGTTACAAACAGGCCTTGCTTTGTTTTAGTGCTTTTGCTCTCCCCTCTTGACATCCCATCTACGTACATGTACTCTCCGCCCTCCATACTGTTGCCTCTCTGCTCCTGGCTGAGGGAGGACCCATCGGAGGACGAGCTGACGCTGACGGGGAGTAACCAGCAGCAGAGTTTAGAATAATCCAGACTTTTCTCCTACTTCTTCCCATGTGGCTTTTCAGAGCTTGAACTGCCAGGGGCTGCAAGAAATGAACATGCAATTAAACTCTCAGGGAAACGTGCCTTAATTAAAATCTCTGGACAGAAAAATCCTAGGGCTTTTGATATTTTGTGGGATTTGGGCTTCTTGCTACTTTCCTCCAAATAAAGACTTTGGGGAACAGATTAACTTCGCTCGCTGGAGAACTTCAGCTGCAGGGAACTCCAGCCTGTTGCAATTGCTGTTTCCCTTTGACAAGCCTCTTCACCCCCTAAGGCCGACAATCCACATTGCGCTCCCTGCTCTCCAAGGGGTGGCTTTACATTGCATCATCGTGTAAATGGAAACCACGGCGTGTCACAAGGTGAAATATGAGCTCACCAGGCCACTGATTCCCTGACTGCACTACTGTAGAAATGACTCATTTCTGAACTAGGAAGAAAAAATTGCAAAGCTAAAATCCTAGATTTGCCTTTTGCCTATGGAGTTGTAGGGGAGAGGATGGATATGCTGGTAGGGGCTGCCAAAAGGTACCAGTCCAGACCCTGCTGTAATTTTAATGTTCTGGGTGAAGGCCTGTCTGCTCCCAGGTCACCCCTTACCATCTTCCATGAACACATTTTTCATTTTACTGGCCTGATTGTAAAATATCTGGTGCAAACCTCAGCAAGGAAATTAGGTCCATAAGGTTGAGAGTTAAGCACTCAAATGCTGGATTTCATAAGGCAGACAAAGAGATTAAATGCACACTGACGTATGAAACTGAACATACCCATAGGCCATTGAATACGTTCCCCAAATCTGAAAGGATGCACAAGCAAGCCTTCTATCCATCATCCCTGTCTGTTAGCACCCAGCCAATCCACGTTATAGAGTCTATAGAGACAAGGTATTACAAAGATCGTGCAGCCCAGGGAAGTACAAAAGTGATTTAAAACATTCTAATCTCATTAATCTGTTTCTTCTCCCTAAAGATGTTCAAAGCCCAGGCCAGATCCTTAGCTGGCAAGTGAAGTAGAAAAGCACTTAAATAAGACCTTAAATTTAAGCCCATGCTTAAATTCTATTTGCCGCAAAGTTCATTTCAAGATAAAGTCATGCTAAAACAGTATTTCTAAGCAAAAAAACCCCTTACTTGAGCCAGAGCCTTTGCAATATAAACAGAGCTAATCTGTAGTAGATGAGGCTTTTCTGCTTCAGGACTTTTTTCCCACTCTTCTGAGCCTCTTTCATCTAGGAAAGGGAACAGAAACTGTGGCTTTGGTGACCAGTCTTAGCAAACCGATTCTGCTGGGATTTTGCGTATTCAACTAAACTGCTGGGGAAACCACAGTGAACCAGTTCGTTACCAAGCTGTAGTGCAAATAAAAAAAACCTTGCTATAATAATTAATAGAAATCTGGTGCACTTCTTTACAGCCCAGGAAGTCAGACCCATTTTCTTGATCCCTTTTTTCCCCCTGCAGTTACTCAGGAGTTGCAAGTACTGCGCTGGTTTAGGCTGTTGGGAGGATGAACACATTCAGGTTTGCTTACATCTCTGAAAACCATGCAGTGGAAATCCGCAGGATGTTACCACATACAAACATTCTGAATGATTTTTTACTATTATCTAAGTTACTATCACAGGCTCCTAAGGCTGATGGCCAGTATTTAAATATTTACCACAATGAGAAGACAGCTGACTGCCAGCTGTCACTCTCCAATGGAATGGGCAGCTTTCCTCATACCTGCACTCTTTTTCCCAACTCCACTGCTAATGATTATTTCTGTAGTCTGGGGGAAGCCAATAACGTCTGTATATGAACTAGGTCACCAGTTAGATACTAATTTTGTGGAAGCTGGACAACCTTTTATTGTGCACTTGGCCACTCCTAACTTAGTCACACCTTGATCCTACTTAATGTCCCTAAGCCTCACACATGTGAAGAAACCAGTACAAGTGTTTGTAATGGTAAGTCACACTCAGCCAGGGTTGCAACTGGAGGTACTATGTGCATGCCAAACCTTGCAGCATTATTGTTATTGCTATTGACAGTATAAATGGCAGCACCATAATGGGACAACAGCACCAGGTCTCAGGGAGGCAGAGGGTAAGGAGACATTAATATGTGCAGTCAACTTACATCTTGCACTAGGAAAGTGTGCTGGTATGAGTGGTTCTGACACCTAGAACATAAACCAGATGGCCCCTTTCTTACGCCATATCATGCAAAAAGAGATCTGAATTAATTCATGTAGAAATCATGACAATTCTGTTACTGTTGGAACTCAGTATAGCGGACAGGGTGGCAGTAGATTATGCTGAATTTTTAACTTATAAAATACTAGCGACAGATGTCACTGCCTGTACTGCTTTGTTGCTTCCCTCTTTCTCCATCCCCTGGTGCCCTTGCGTCCCTTCTCCAGAGCTGTAACTCTGGACTACTCTGCTTAAAAAATTATTTAAATAAAATTTTGTGCAGAACTTTCTCATAGTCTGCATGTAAAGAGAAATCCATCAAACCCCAAAGCATGTGCCTGAAACATAAAGATGCTGGGGTAAAGGGCATTTAATTTCTCAGTGAACTCCGTTGACAGCCCTTTTTGAAATTCCATCCAAAATTAATAAAACCTTACTGGCCATGGGGATCGACGACCTGTGCAAGCAACAGTGCCTTCCACAAAGAGTCTACGCCCCGGGTGGCTGAGACAGAGTGGGAGACGGGAGTGCTGTCACCCGCGCTACGGGGAGGCTGAGGCACAGCAGTGACGGCGCTCTGCCCAGGGTTCCCTTGCCCAGGTCCCCGAGTCCTCTGCCCACAGGACATTCCTGTGCCTCTGCCCACGGGACATTCCTAGCTCCTGCTCCAGGGACCCATCCACTCAGGCGCCTGTCCAGCAAGCTGCCAGGCTCTCCCTGAGGGCAGGAACAAGTTCCTGCCAGGACATTGCTGTCACAGTCCCCCGGGCTCTGAGTGCAGCATCCCAGGGCCGCCTTGGTTGTACGTTGCCGTGAGGAGATCCCAGGCTGCTCCCTGCACTTCACACATGCCTCCTCACTTCCATTTTTCAGCGCCTTCTCCACGCAGCATGTCTCCTGCTGACACACCCCTGTCAGCTCCTCCATTGTGTGGCCAGCAGCGTCTTTCAGCACATGAGCCTCAGCCAATATGGCTTAAACACATCGATCCAGGGCCGGGGGGAGCGGAGGGAAGCCTCCACCACCAGTGTGTGTGTGTGTGTGTGTTTACGGGGGGGTCCTTTCTGCCATAGAAAAGCACAAGTGGTTTTGTTCCCGCTGGCAGAGGCCGGCTGTGTTGAAGCTCCCTTTCATCAGTGGGTATTAGGCCCAAATCGCTGCCTCTCTGAATCTGTACACGGCGCTTTCCATCTCCTGTCACCGGGATGACAGATCTGCCAGGCTCCTCCGGGGCCTGGCACCTGGGGCGCGCAGCAAAGCCGGCTTTTCAGCTAAGAGCACACACAGCTTTTTTTTCCGTTTTTTTTCCTTTTTTTTTTTTTTTTTTAGCATTGGGGAACTTTCTCCTCCGCCTTCCCTTCCATTCCCCCCCCCGAACCTGAATGAACACTTCTTTCAGTAATGGGTTTTTTCCACCTGGTTGACTTGATGAAAGGTTTATGAGTTGACATTATGTGTGAGAAGAACAAAGCAAGCGCGGGGATGTGTGCGTGCGTGGGGGCGGGGAGCGGGCTCGACAGAGCTGCTGAAAACTTTATTACAAACTAAGAGATGTTGGGAGCAATAAATCAGTTGGATGCTCTCTACAAACCAGCAGAAAACTGCCACTGCAGAACAGAATGAGAGAGTACACACGGCCGTGCTGGGCACCAGTGGGCTCCAGTGAGTTGCATGGGGCTGCCGGGGGGAGGAAGGGCACAGAGAGGGGGGCGAGGATGTGGGAAGCAGCCGTCTGTGCACCCATCTCTCACAGATCCCTCTTCCCTGTGCCAGACACAGCCCTCCCAAAGCCCTACCTCCACATCACGGCTCCATAGGCAATGGCTCCATAGGCAATGGCTCCAAAGGGGGCTGCCAGGCATGGGCCGACGCTGCGCACCCCACTCAGGGGGAAACTCCAGGGGCTTTAGGAAACAAGCCGCCATTCGGAGAGATGCCATGTACCTACTCTCCCACTCTCCAGAGTCTGTGCCTGGTGCACCCTGGCAGTTTTGCTGTTTGCTCAAACTCTGCCTCTCCCAAGGTGAAAGTCAGCAGCTCCTATTTACCAAGATACAGATGAACAACAACAGCTTGCTGTGAGTGTTTAAAAAACACCATACCTAAAACAAACAAACAAAGGAATTTCAGCTGTTGTTTGTTAGGAAACCAGAGTTAACAGCCTTACAGTTATGAAAAGCGCCTTTAGAAACACAAGGTAAATGATTTTTACTTTGCATTACAGAGAAGGGTGGAAAGGACCTGAGCCGCTACCAGCTGAGCCTGCCAAACAACCAAGAGGTGTATTGTCACGTCAGCTAAAGGCGAGGTGGGGTAAGTGAGACACAGCACGGCACCCACTAACCCGGCACACTGCTCCCCAAACACAGTGGGTGCTGCAGCTCCTCAGCATGGACATGCTCAGTGCGCCGGGGGTCGCAGACAGGGACAGGACAGCACCTCTCCTACAACGTGGGAACCATGCAGCACCCTCCTCATTTTATGTTATATTGGAAATACCTTCGTTCATCCAGGTTTTTTAAAGCATTAGCCTGAGTTCTGCTCTAATTTAGACCTGTGTTAATTAGCACTGTCTCTATTGAGGTGAGTGTTTTCTTAGGAGGAGCAGGTAACAGCTTTCCCTGACTAAGCCGAGTAAATTGCTCAGTGTATCGCCGTGGTGCGAGAAGCGGCGCAGGTCCCAGCGCAGGGACGCCTCTGACCCATACAACTACTGCGGGTCACACAACCCAACTGCATGCTCCCATCGCTATTTCTCCTTAGCAATCCCATGCTGTACACAAAGGCAAACATGTTTCTATTTTAAACTCTAATGCAAGGCTACTGCATGCCTTTTGGAGTGCGGATGTCCTGGAAATGTCACTGCAGAGCAGTGTGCTCAAGAGATTAGAGCCGTTCCATTTTGCAAATGACAGAGTACAGTCACAGATGTTACTCTAGCCATGGGGTCAGACACAGTTGCTCAGGCTTAACTTGTTGAATTGCATTAATAAAAAGGAGAAGGGGCAAATGCTGAAAGATCCTGAGCAGCTGTAACTTTGCTCAGGTTAGTATTTCTAAGGTTTTTATCCCAGATAAACAAATTTCCTTTCCCCCATAACAACCGAGTAGAGCTGGGTTAAGGGAACTGGTCAAGACCAGAGACACGGCAATGCCAAACTGGTCAGGGACATGTGAGAGCTTAAGCAGGGCTGCCCAGGGGCGGGTACAGATGGAGGATGGCCGGGAAGGCAGTGACTCGCAGAGTGGAACTGACTCAGGTCAATGTGCAATAGCAGCACTGGCTCTTCAGGCCAAGAACTGGAAGAGAGGAGCAGCTGGAGTCCGGGCTGCGGGACACACCGCCTCCAAACGGGGACACGGTGCAGGCTGGGACTGAAGTTCACGGGCAAAGAATAATGTGACACAACCCGCTTGAATCCGAGGGGCCTGGCTCTCCCATCAGTAGTCATTTACACTTGGGCACTCCACGCAGTGAGCAGTGAGCAGCGAGCACAAATCACAGACGAGAAGGAAATCAGGCGGTGTTAACAATATTTCCAGAAGAGACTAATACTATGGGATGCTTCTATTTTTACATACCTAATTTGAGAGCTTTTGATTTGCAGATAGCGAGAACAGAGTCGCTTCTACATTTTTAGAAAACCAGGTGCTTTTAAGATGTACCTTTAAAATCAAAATCCATTTTAAATCACCACTGAGAATCTTGGCTGGTGTATAATAATGCTTCTAGGCACTTGCTCTGAAAAACAGCCTGAGCTCTGTCCTAGATCAGCATGCAGTGACACGCATCAGTCACACTAATGGACTACTTCTAGCTGTGTTGGGGGAGAGAGAGAGGGAAGGGCTGGGGAAAAAGTGCCGAGATGTACTGAAAAAACCCTCCAAAATAAAAATCAGGTGCGATTGCAGCTCCAGCCTGCATGCCTGATGTTAATCATTTGCTCCATTTCTGTGGCTCATATCGGCTCTGCACTTTTGCACTTGGAGCAATTCTGGTGCTTTGTAAAAAGCAAAGTACAGGCAAGCTCTAGGCTCCAGCTAGCACCACAGTAGTGGGGTTTCTGCCTACCTGCTGCCCAGGGCAGGGAGAACCTATCATCTCTTTAGGGTCTGTAGCTGCCTGAGGAAAGTTGGGGAGAGGAAGAGACATAAATTACCTAGCTATTTAATTTTTCCAAGCAAATGTTTGACCCGAGCACATGAGCCAAACACCGCTATATCAAACTAACCTCAGTCAGATGTACTGAAGCTGGCAGGATAACTCGGGTGGGAAATGACAGGCGTTTGTTCCCTACTGCCCACTGCTGTTTAAGCAGCAGTAGGCAGGATCTCCATTTCCTTGTTTCAGCTGCAGCTGAAGAGAGAACACGATAATCGATGCTACTTTATGGTATATCTAATGGAGCAGGGGAAGAGCTTCAGAAACTCATACGGTATTTGAGACACAGATATACTATGGATATAAAGAGCAGTATGCTCTCTATTTCTTCTCTACAAGCTTCTCACAGAGCCGATGCCCTCACAGAACTATCCACACAGCACTGACATCTCTCCCTTTCAAGGTAGTAATGAATTCAGAGACACACCAGAAGGCTGAGCTGCCATACAGAGAGACCTGGACAGGCTGGAGAGCTGGGCAGAGAGAAACCTTATGAAATTCTGTGATTCTGTGATTTTTGAGCAAATATTTTGTGAATTTTTTTTAACGACATGACTTTACTAACATTGAATTTTCACTGTCGTTTTATTGTCTGGCCATTCAGTACTGTGAAATCCTTCTGAAACAGGAACATCATCACTGTGACATTTGCCTTTCTGTCTCTTTTCTAAATGATAAATAGTCTAGTCCAGAGCCTGCCCCTCCTCACCCATCACTCCATTCTGCTGGGTAGTCCTACTCTGGCTCAAGGCTCCATTTTTTGCAGTAATTCCTTCCCTCTCCACATCAGAGTCTTGCCAGAGTCACCAGCTCTTGCCCCAGCGATGAGGCTGGGGGCTGTCTGGGTGATCCTGCGGAGGGATGTGATCACTTTATCCAGACCACTCTGACAAAAGCGGGTCCTGCCCTAAGCTGTGAGGAGCTGAAGTCAAGACTGGCAGCACGTCCCTCACATCCCAAAGAGCAAGACTTACACCCTGACAAGCTCCTGATTACGAGCACTGACTTTTCAGTCTCCGACCTGCTTTTCCTTTTCCTTGGTAGCAGATCTGATCCCTTCGCTTGCTGACTAATGCTAACACATCAGGCCCGTTGCTGCTTACTGGAATCACCTTTCAGTGGAGAGGTGACAGAAGAACAATGCAGCTGTTTGCAGCCTGTGGAGGCCGCGGGGAGCGTCTGTCATCAGAGGAGCTACTTGTCAAAAGAGCTTCAGGCTCTGGCTGATTCTCAGAACGGGGAAGAGAGACATGTACAGACCTATAGCTGGACTGGTGTGTTGTACTGGTGGTGCTTTCATCTTCCCCTTTCTTTGCTTCCACAGATGACTTTGTTCTATCAGATGTGGCTTTTAATTATGAGAGTTCTATGTGCCATTAGTGGCTTAACTGAAGGGAAACTGAACCATATAAATAGCACCATTTTGCTATTCTCTGTTTATATTAAGCTGGATTTCCCTTTTGATATTTATTGAGGGAGATGCGGACTTGTTTGAAGATTCAGTTCAACTAGTTAAGATTTTACTGGAGGAAGGAATTTAGCCACTGAAATTGCCATAGGCAGCATCACAACTAGTCAGGTAGGAAAGAAGCAAGCAGCAACCACTACTTAGGCAAGACAGATGACATCAAAGAGACATTCCACCAGGGGTTTTTTAGCAGTCAGTAAATTATGCATGTACAAAGTAATAAAGGAAGTGTAATAATGCCTTATTGTTATATGGGCACCTTTCATCCTGAAGGATAGTTGTTTACAAGCTGGAGATCTCAACACTGGAGTTAGTATTATGTTTTCTCTTGCAGAGCTGAAATACTAATTACCAGTTCATTCTTAAGCTTATTAAGAAATTACAGTTTGGAGAACATTGTCAATGAAAAACATTACTGAAAAACTGCATGAAAAATTAACATTTGAAAAAATCATTTTTTTATACATTTTTAGAAGGAAAGCATTTTTTTTTCACAGAGAGAAAATTATATTTTCATTTGAAAATAAAAGCAAGTAGTTATAGTAAAATGTGAGGTCCACCTTTTAATTAAAACTTGAGAAACACAAATTCCTTACATTGTAGGTAGCAGTTTATGGTCAGACACAGTAATACTGGGTGTCCTGTGAGGACTCAGACAGGTTGAATTTATAAGCAGCAGCTTCAGGGATAAACAGGGGGAGGCCAACGGCACAAGACACTGTACAAAATGCAGAGACAAGGAGAATATCGGTTAAACCCCTACCAGAAAACTCCTCAGACTGATTCAACGTGGCATCAATTCTCTGCAGAGACACAACGCCAGGTCTTAATGGCTTCTTCAAATGGAACCTACAGAGCAAAGTGCTTGATCCCTAACTCACCTCACTGGGAAACACAAAGTGCTGAGTTAGCGCTACCGGGAACTGAAAGTGCAATCACAGGGAACCTGAATTACTTCACACCAGTGTTTGGATCAAGAAGGTAAGATGCTATAGAACCTGTTGGCTCCCAAAGCAACTCACAGCCTATGTGTCAAGTCCAAGAAGTCAAGAAGTGCTGAGCAAGGAATTACAAATGCTTCTTCACACTTCTTACGAGTTACACAGCACTTGTAAGGGCGTGAAAGCAAGACCTGGTGGGAGACTTTGTCCTCAGACCTGCCTCTTTGTCAAGGCATTGTTTTCTTCCACAATACAGAATTTGGAAACACTCGTGCATCCACGAGGTTTACCAAATTAAGCAGGAATTGCACATGCTCAGTTGCATCTTAGGTGATGTGGATCCACTGAGAGGTAACTGACCCTAATGCAGAAGGGGATTTTCAGGCTGTCTCATCTGTCTCCTGGAGAAGAGCCCCTGGCAGGGATACTGCTTCATTAGAAAGCAACCCAGTGTTTTCTGCTAGGCAGAGGCTTATAAGTGCACCCAGAACTGACTAAAACTCCCAGCGTACAAACTACAATTATGGTTAAATTATAAATTGTGAGACATGGTCCCTCCATTGTGGACAAGTGAAGGGGCTGGCCGCTTTTATTTCAGTTAAGGCTGTGCAACAGCCACTAGAAAATTCTTTATCTCTAGGGAGTGTTGCTTGTTTGCATGGTAGCACATCCTCCCAGACAATGCTGCATGCTAGAGGCTGTTCAGAAAGGAGCAGGAAAAAATGGGTAAAATTAGTCTCTACTGTTCATTGTCCAGTTTCACTGGTAATTAGCTTGGCTGCCTCTACAATGCGTTATGCAATGTAGATCAAGACTTGATTATTTCTGCTCAGTAATACTCACAAGCAGAGTTAGGTTGCAACATGAGAAAGTAAAAAGCAAAGTTTAATAGAAAGCAACAGACAGAGACAAGCAGACATCACCATCTAATGATGTTTGAAGAGCTTCTCTCTTTCAGCCGAATGCCTGTTTGGCCTGTAGGCATTATGAACTGTATCACTCAAATCTTCTGTGCCACCTCTTGTTTATGAAGAAAGCTACAATTACTCATATTTGACAACTCAGTCCCACAAAGCCTTATGAAGTTCAAAGCACTACCCACCTGGTATTTCTTTTTTATAAGCATGCAACTAACAAAGTATAACTTCGGGAATTTTTTAACCTTTCTTTCCCACATGCCCAAGTGTTCTTGTTCTTCCCTCCCTCTCTTTCTAGCTTTCATTTCCCTGGGTATCACACCGAGAAGACAAGTGGGGGATGAGACAGGCTTCTTTTAAAACTCCAAAAGCACCAATCCTAAACAGATCTTTCCTGCCGCATTGACTAAATTCCATCCCTGGGAGAATTTAAGCGCCCAAAACGGCCCCCAGGTCCCAGGTTCAGAGATGCTGACCAAGGGCTGAGGTGGCTGACAGCAAGTCACTCCACCCCAGAGAAGGCTCTGGCTTCAGCAGCACCACGCTGAACGCAGCCCGGCCTGCTCCGACAGCAAAGGCTGTTGCAGAGGTTTATGAGAGTTCCTTTCATTCCACTGCATTATTATAGAGATGTGTGTCTGAAGATGCCACGATTATAATGGAGAATGTTTATTTTGTCTGTAACCCAGCTGGCTGGTTTGCTGTATTTCAAATCTCTCCAAGTAAATAAATGAGGGGACTCTACTTTCCCCTCTACACTGCAGTGTGTATACATGAGTGTTATTTCCTGTATCAGATTCCTGTACAAAAACTCCTGTCAGGCTATTAATAATCTCGAAAAACACCTTGAAACTTGACTCAATGAGGGCACATTGCAAATGGGCTCTAATGGCTTTTATTTCTCATCTCTGTCACCTCAGATCTAATCTGCCATTTTCTCATTTTTTATCCTTTCTGGTCCCCTCAAAAATCATTCAGCAGCTCCTCCCTCGGAGCCAGGCAGAGCAGAAGGGGCCACGGGACGGGGTCCACAGGCATTTATTTATTACCAGAGAAAGGTGAGGTGCACCATGTAGTGCGAAGTGGACCCTTGGGCACACTCCCAGGAGGGAGCAAAGGCGAGCACACGGCAGCTTTCTGCCACTGCAAGGCCCAGCACCAAAATGCAGGAAGCAAAGTGAGATGTTGTCTTGGAGGGAAAATGTTCCCACCACCACCACAAACCAACTTTAAAAAAAAACCCACCCCAAACTCAACCCCCCCATCCCCATTACTTTTCATTTTATGGGTCATTAAGGAAGTTTGCTTTTAGCCACAAGGAAAGAATTAGCCAAGACTGTGCCAAAAAGCCAGTAGCAAACCCCTGGATAGTGTAATACTTGTTTTATGGATTCTTGGATTTTTTCTGTTTTGGGTTTTTTTTTTTTTAATTAAAAAAAAAAAAAAAAGCAGCCTAGACCTGAAACTAGATCCTATTTTCTTTTTCTCTCTATTTTGGGTCCGCCACCTGTATCTCCTGTGGAAACAATCTAGGCATCATCAAAATTTTGCAGCATGAGTCCCTATGTTTAAACTCAAGCTCCTTATATTGAGTTTGGTGTGGTACATTTGTCTGAAGACAAAATGCAAATCAAAGGCTACTTAGTTCCTTCTCTGAAGAAAAATGAGAGAAAGAATGTGAGAGGACATTGAAAAGCACTATACAGGACTTGTGACCTATTAAGAACTTATGTTCAGACTTTTAAAAGTTGTTCAGATGCTCTGAAGTTCTTAATTAGATATCACTACATCTTTTAATTAGATGGCATTCCTAGGTATTTAATTACCTTAAAAAAAAAAATGGACCTCGGGTACCTGGGGGGGAAAAGGCACGAGGCAGTTTCTGAGAAAAGTTGTACAGTGTGTGATTCACAGAGAGAAGCCACAAGTCCTTTTCTCCCTCAACCATCTTGACATTACAATCTGTTTAGGAGTTCCTTCTTTTCTGCTTTATTTGGTTATGCAAACATTAATTTAAGGAATATTTCTCAGGCCTCCTGTGGGAATCCAACCCAATTTTCAGAGACAATACATGTGCAAAAATGACTAACACTTCTCTTTGAGGAAGGGAGGCGATTTAAGGCTTTTGACTCAAGGTTCATTTTTTTCCCCCCCTTTTTTCTTCTCCCTCCTTCTTCTAAGTATCTCTTTATTCATCACTTTAATTACCTAATCGTAAATTTCTTTAGGGGGTTACTTAGAAGGAAAATTAGCATCAAAGCTTGGCAGTAAATTCAGGGGCTTCTGGAGCAGGTCCAAGCTGTTTCACCTGTGATTAATTAGATGATTTTTTTCTTTAAGTGCCAGAGGGCTGTTGAGGTATTTAAGCAGTTACATGACTGCTGGCAGCTCAGGAATTATGATTGATGCATTAGTCTGGCATTTAGGACTTCTGCTTCTTTTTGGTAGTTGCCTGGATCAGCAAGTACATAAGAGCAGCCACACTGGTGGAAACAAAGGGCTCGTTGCTGGCGAGCACCAGGCCTTGCTCTCAGAAGAGTGAAGGAACTGCATACACTTGTTTCTCCGCTGCCGGCGGAGTATTCAACAGGACTGAGATGAGAGAAAGGGAGGAAGAAACGCCTACTACTCAGATTATATTTTACAGTCACAACATCAACTCATAGCAGTACTTCTTTTCTTTAAGGTATGGGTTTATTCAAGAATGAAAATAAGAGGAAAACAGAACTAAACCTTTAACCTCCACCTGAGATACCTTCTGTAAAAAAAAAAAAAAGATGAGACTTAAAAAAATCCATTTCTCTTTCACAAAAAACTAATATTCCTTTTCCCTTGCCCCAAAGGGGAAAGAATGAATCTCAGTGGGGTTGCATGGGTGTTGATTGGTTGGTTGGTTGATTGGCTTTTTTAGCAAAAAACTTTACAAGACAACCAATTCGATGTGACAGTGACTGATCTGGCTCCTCCTTCAGGCTGGAAACAGAAATCCTGTTCTGCCACCACAAAAAAACAAAAAGCCAAACCCAGAAAACCCAAGTTCTCACTTAAAGCTTCACCGGATGCTAGAAACATCAGCCGACGCTAACAGTTATCCCAATGCAACTCCCACCCATACGGACGACTGAGGACTCTGGAAAAGCATCTGAACTTCTGGAGAGCCAAAGACCAGTGGGCTGTGGCTGTATGTTCACTGCTCATACTACATCTGTTTTCTGGGAAATGGAGAAACTTCAGTCACTAATGCTTATTAGTTGGCACATGTGTACTACAGAAAAAGTGTCAGAAGCATTAATGATGCACTTCCAGATTGCTTAATACAGTTAGCTCACCTAATTCACTCTGCATGGCCTCCTGCT
This sequence comes from Fratercula arctica, assembly GCA_947846985.1. Lineage (NCBI taxonomy): Eukaryota > Metazoa > Chordata > Aves > Charadriiformes > Alcidae > Fratercula > Fratercula arctica. Next base: position 2,892,576 of record CANTUZ010000023.1, read on the forward strand.
GCAAGTAGAGAAGCAATCAGCAGTTAAACAGCTCTAGTCCCTTTATAACTGGCCACTGGAGAGACAGTGGGGAATAAGACTATGGCTTTATGGTCCATTGGTGGCAGGTCAAGAGAGTAAGCTGAAGTAGATGGATGGGAAAGCAGCAAAGAGCCCTTCCTTCAGTAGGAAGAGGCTAGAGAACCCACTGCCAATTAATGAGTAAGAGAGACACCTCCTCCTGTTCTGGCGTTAATTTAAACCGTTAGGTGTTCAGAGTTCATCTCAGCACAGTAAAATCATCTTTCACACAAGATATGTGCTTTGCAGGAAACTCTGTATGCTCTCAAAAGCTACTCCCGCTGTCACGCATCCTTCCTTCCAAGTGTTCTCAGGACAACAGGATGTCCTTTTACATCAGGAGACAGCTCCTCACCCTGCTGTGAAGTAGTTAATCTCCATGGGAAGTTCCTAGGCCTCTCACCATCCCTGCTCAGAGAATAATGACACTTGGTGTTTGCAGCCACCTCTTGTTTTTGTCAATGCCCAGCCTGCCTCATCTAACATTTATAGAGTCTGGATTCTCCTCAGATCTCATTGACTATGTGTCAGTCACCAGCTGCAGCATGCTGCACTGCAAAACCCAGCCCAGCTCCCAGCAGCGACACCCCTCACCGCTCATTCTGCTGGATTGTGTCTGACTGCAGGAGGAGGAGGGAGAAACCAACCCTGCCCTGGGTATATTCATCTCCTTATGGGGAAGCGCCCTTTGCAGAGGCCTGTGTTTGTCTCTGGGTGCCTGCACTTATCAGTGTTCAGATCCAGGTGGATGCATGTGTTAGGATAAGTGCTTTAGCCATGCTTGAGTCTCTGCAGAGTCTACATATCCCTGCGTGCATCTGTGGAGAGGTTTCTGGCTCCATTCGTCATGTACAGCCTGAAAGGACAGTGTGGCCCAGCTGACAGGACAGACAAGACACATCACGGCAAGACAGCTGACCTATTGGGTAACCTCCATGGGGTGACCTATTGGGTAACTTTCACGTTTGAAAGCATGATGATACTTGTCTGCTTCTGTAAAGAGGCTGACCATCTCATAACAAATGGAAAAAATAATTAATCAGGTAGTGCTCCATGAAGACTATTTGAGCCACCTCTGGAAGAGGCACTTAAACCCCTATACAGACCGGCAAGGGGATGGTCATGTCAGCACGAGCTGAGAGCGGAAATGCAAAATGGCCTGGTGGGAAAGCTGCTAGCCTAGAAATCAGGAGAGGTGGGTTCCGTTTTTATTTTTTCCACCAATCTGCTACATGCTTTGGAGCAAACTACAACTCCTCTGCTTTCCTTATAACTTTCTTGTATATACCACTTAAGCTCACTAGGGTCAGGGACTATTTCTGATCTTATCTGACACAAAAAGTTTCAGAACTCAATTGGAGACTCTGGTACCACTGCTAAAAAGTAAAACCTACTAATATTAATCACCACCCACACACTAAGGTTACAGCTTAGAATGGGTGCAAATTAGCAAACTACAGTGTGGAGATCCTGTAACAGCTTTATGTACCACACTGTGGTTCTCACTGCAGGAGCTGCATTTATTTATACAACAGGTATATAAACATGACCCAAACAATACACAAGAAGATAGCGCTGCTGAAGATTCAAAGGTGGCAGCTTCAGAAAGCATGTTTGCATGCACCCACACACAGATTCTCTCCTAGACCTTTGCTTTTCACAGTTTGTGACAACAGAGATTATTCCTTGCTGGAAGAATGTGGCATTGTTGACATTAAAAAAAAAAAAGCAAAACAGGCCTTTGCTTTGCTTGAACAGCACAGGCTTTCTTGATCAGCTGTCTGAGGTGCCTCATCTGTACAAAGCATTTAAACCTGTCTAACATCAAAAAGTAAGGTAAGACAAGTCACTTTGATGCTCCAGAGCACATGCCTAACATGATTATTGCAGAATCTTCCTGGTGATAATAGAATTATGCAAAGGAGGCCTTGACCCATTAATGCTTTTACCTTTCTTAGGATTTCTCTCCCCTTTCCTTCTTTCATGAGAAGCAGAACTGCTTGCTCAGATATAGCAACCGAACAAAAAGGTGGAATAAGCAAAATGAAAGACGTCCCTTCTCCACCTTGTCATCTCTCCCCACTCCACCTTACCCCAGTAACAGCAGTCGCAGGTTAAGCGACTGAAAATATGCAGTGCTGGAAAAGCTGTGTGACCGGAGATGGGCATGTTCCCCCATCACAGACACACCGTGAATGCAGGACGGGAAAGCATGGCATGTGTCATCATGGGCAGTCCCGCACCTCAGACACCTTCGAGAGAAGGGATGTTTTTAAAAAAGGCCCTTGCTGCAAGCCTCTCTTTCTAATGGAAAGAGGGAAGATACTCACACCAGGGGTTGCAACAGTTTCACCCCAAGTAGCATAGCTCTGGAGTAACACAGTAGTATATCTAATGCTTGGTGCCTTAAAGCTGGAACTAGTATGTTCTGGATCTCAATCACGAAGGAGCGCTTTCAACATTTGCCTACATTTTCTAGGAAAAGCAGATGATTTCAGATAGAAGAGTTTGTTGGCAAGATAGTCTGAGTTTCTCACGCGCTCAGGGAAGTTATGAGTGAACAGGTTTTGCCGTTTCTTGCAGTTTTCTTAATAAAAATACCTTAACATTGCACAAGACCTGCTTAATATCAGAACACAGAGGTCCAGGAATGTGTAGTTATTAAAAGGCAATGGGACAATAAGAAAGAAAAAGGGATGTTACCTTCTCTGTGCCCTGCTTAGATTGAATTACAGCTGAAAATACAGAAAGGTTCAGATGATGACAACACAGAAAGCTTGCAGAATCTCAGTATGAGGTATCCTTTGTAGTCAAAGGACTGCAAAGCCTGCTCAGGCTCTTCCTTTCACCGTTTAACTGTCTTGGCTGTTTAAAACAATGTGTGCTAGGGAATGGACTGAGACATTATTATTGAAGCCTTGCTCTGCCACAGGGCAAACAGAATCCAGTGCATAAATTCTTATCTAAGTTTGTATATACAGTGAGTGATTTTAGGCCAAAAAACTCCTACCAAGAGATCAGCTGACTGTCTTGGCTCAGCTTCAGGTCTGCAAAGGGCTGGCAAAGGGAAAGCATGCTTCCTATGTATTTTGTTTGCTCTAAGCACGGTTCAGTGATTCCTACTTACAATCTGTCCTGAATTGAAAATGTATGATTAGTTTATTCCAGGAAAGATGAGTCCAACACATTAAGGCTCAGACCCAAATCCAAATTCCAAACTTCCCCAAGCAGAGATACATTTCCATCTGGAGTTTTGGTCCAAGCTTTTCTCTTGCTTCTTACTCATGTTGTTTGAGTGGAGTTCCTCAAAGTCCCATCCTAAATCAGTACCTATTTACGTTAGGCCAAACAAATCACAAAAGACAGCCCTTTCCACAAAGCTCTCGTTATCTAAATTAACAAGTGTGTTATTACAGTTCCTGTGTGCTGCAAGCAGCATTAGGATACAGTTAAATAACTCACCCAAGGTTACACAGACAGCTTGTGGCAGAGCTGGGTACTAAAGCCAGTGGTATGACTCTGTGAGTTATCTTGCTCCACAAGAGGTAAAGTGCAAGCCCAGATCTGACCATTCCCCTGGGTAGGGAAAGCTTCTGGAGAATCTATTTGAGACAAAGACTTGCTTTCCCCCTTTTCCTGTCTAAAATAGAAAAAGGACCATGACCTTATTCTTGAGCTTCAGGGATCTGTTAATTGGCTCCCTAGTAAAATTACAGAGACTCAGCTGCCTGATAATGATTGTAAATGACAGAGACTATCAGGTTTACCTTGTGATGTCCCTGGGGAGCTTGCAGTTAGTTTAGTCTGAACTCTGCGTCAGCTGTTTGGGTTCCTTTCTTCTCGGCATGTGGTATCTGGACTCAAGCTGCAGTCTTTCAAACCTAATTAGTGTTAGGGGAAAGAGAGAGAGAGAGAGAGAACACCAAACAACAACACCCTCCTCCTTCTCTCAACTGACTTTATAACATACAGGCAGGACCTGATTTATGGTACAAGTTCATGGAGGTTTTTTTGCTTGCTTTTTGTTTCTTTTCATGTGTATCAATCCACTATCTTCAGGTCTTGCTGCAAGAAAACTGAATTTTAGTGTGCTGGAGTCTTTGAACTTTGAGAAGTTCAACAAAGAATCTCTAAATTCAATGGAGTCATCGTGTCTGTATACAGTTGGGTCTGTTACAGTTGGGAAAATCAAATTTTTGCCCTTCACCTTGCAGGGAAAGCATTTTACTCTCCAATATGTTTGTTGTTAAAACTGAACAATACTGTTTTCAGTAATAACCTCACGTTAACGTTTAGCCAAATTCAAACTGCCACCCCTAAGAAATAAGAACACAGCCAATTTATTGTGGGCTCTCCACAACTTGTACAATTTTTTATTTGCTGGATACTTACAATCCCTATAATACAGACATCTTCGTGCCAGAGTTATCTGTTTTCTTGCTTGGTAACTGACTTCCATCCCACATCACACGTCATCAGTTGTTGCGATGTTGAATGGAACAACACAGAACTGCAGATCCGTAGGCAGCATCTTCAAATCACTGTCAGGCTGAGCAATCACAAACCTGACAAAGCAGCAGCACATGAAATTCAGACTGCTTTGTGAGGCCTTCAAACTGAGTGTCTGGGACAGCAAGAAAGCTGGAGGGGTTTTTTGCAATGACTGATTGCATGTGCAGAATTCTTTGGAATGATGAGACAATATATATCTTACCTAGGAATGGGATACATATATTTTAAATGAAGCTAATTAGTCTCTGGAACAGTTGCTGAAAGATGTGATAAATTTTTTGATTGCTCAAAATCTTTAAATCAAAACTAAATGTCTCTCTAGGAGATCTGAAGCTCAAGCAATCACTGAAATCTCGAAATGGAAAGGATCGGTGAGTAGAACAGGTTAGATGAGAAAGTTCTCTCTGCCTGCAAACTCTCTGAAATCCCTGCCCTCAGCAGCATTACTAACTTCATGCTCCAGCAGCTCTCTAATGAAGAAGGCTCACTTGTAAAGATAAATCACATCTTAAGTGAACATAAGGGAATCTCATACAAGTGCCAGTAAGCACCATGTTCAGACCACACACCAGTTTGCCTCAAATGGCCTTAGCTGCCCAGAAGAATGTCTAAATCCAAGACAAAAATAAGTAATTCAGGTTGCTGATAACAGATGCCTAACTTCAAAGTCATGACTGCTACCTTTTGACTTATGGTACAATTTGAGATAAAGTATACTTGCCTATTCTTGTATAGATTGGGCTCTTCCATCAGGCGGTAGAGCCTAAAGCAGAGTATCCCAAACGAGTCTAAAGCTCTGCAGTAAATGTCTCCAAAGGAGTCCTCCTGCCAAAAAAGAAGCAAACCCACTTTTATCTCAAAGGAACCAAAGCAGACAATTCAGCCCAATACTAAACCACTATTTAGCCAACTATCATCACTACTCACTACTTTCAGTATCACAATATTTGGCAAGAAAGAAAGGAAATGTAAAAGCATTTCCGCTGCCTGCAGTACATAAAATGACTTATTTTCCACCCTTTCTGAAAAAGCTTTCCTACATAGAGCCACTTTGTGGAACCTGTCACCTGCATTTGCCTGAGTAAAGAAACTAAACAAGCTGCAGAGAAGGAATGGTGTTACTAAATCCATGCTGAACTCAAATCCGCTTAAGAACATCTGACCATATTGTCGGGCAAACGGGTATAATGCTGTTAGAGTAATTCTCAGTCTTTTAAAGTAAGGAGCGATAGTCCTGGGTTATCCAGCAGTGATACAGCTTTGGGGGAATCTGCACTTTACATATTTAACAGAAGCATGCTGAGCTCTTTAACATATCATTGCTGTACTTTTTGACATCAAAAGGATTGCATTTCCATACTTGGATGAATTAATAGGATTTGCATGTCACCCTCATTCTGTACTTTCTTTGCTGAGTTACACTGCAGGAATTTGAAAGGCGGGGAAACTACAGAGGTGTGCATGTGTGCGTACTCAGGAAATAACACACTGCATTTAGAATGGGTCTTGAAGCTGACTTTAAAAGAGCAACATTTCTGTAATGTGCCCATGAGATGTTACCTTCTTGCCCAGTTGATGTTTGGTTACAGGTTCAGACAAGTGGATTTTCTGGGAACACTTCTGCACAAAAAGACAAGGCTGGAAACGTCCCAACGCCACACAGTTGCCTAGTCCCACTGACTCCATGTCGCTACCAAACTTTTAAAGCTGTCCCAGTATAGCTCAGGAACCCACAGCCGCATCAGGAAGGGAATTCAGTGCTCATTAGAGTACCTGAGCCATAATGCTTGTGCTCATTTAGTTGTTTTCTGCCTATCGAGACTCCAAGAGTCACGTTGAAGCAGATGCCAGTTCTGCTTCAGCCTTCCAAGGGGTACCATTTCACTTTACAGACCACATTCTGCCATTCGGATTCTTCTGCCAGTCTCCTTTCAAGCTAAAAGAGCACTCCTGCTCCAAGCACCTTGAGAAATTTTAACAGATATTCACAACGATAGCAAAAGGTGATATTGGATTGCTGAAGGCTCCTTTCCCTCTTTCTTCTCCAGTTCACACATCTTTTCCCTGATACTGCAACTGCTAAGCAATATGGTATTTCTCTCCATCTTCACTGTATTTACAGAATGACCGAATCCAACCTAAGGTGCCCCTCTACTTTAAAGCAGAGTTGAGGGCTGATCATTCCTGGACAGACTTGGAATCTTACGCTTGACTGAAATTTTATCCTTTAAGACAGGTCATGCTATGTCTTGAGTTACTTTTACACTTGACACTAGCAGTCATTAATTACCATCTGGCTGACTGACATATCAGTGAGTAGCAGCAATATAATACTTTCCCTAACACTGAAGCCTTCTCAGAAAAGCGTAACTGGACTTGACACACTTATTTTGGACTGCTTATCCCTTGGAGAGATTTGTTTTGTATTTATTCAGTTTCTGTAAAACTGCCACCCAAGCACTATCCCCTTGGACATGAGCTGAGAGCAAGGCATGTGGAACTTGACTGCAGCGTGGGGAATCGGGGTGAAGAGGAAGAAAGGGGCTTTCATTAAAAAGAGAAGGAACACATCATGCTTTCAAAAAGTAAATAAATCTTTTGTAGCCTGTCAATATTTTGGAGCTGGGAACAGGAGGAACTTAGAAAGACACTCAAAAAGTTTTTCCAAATAATTCTATATGTGTATCAACAACAGGGAGAGGTGCTGCTGATAGCACATATTGAGAGACATCTCTTTTGGAGCTGATAGCTGCCTTTTAGTGTATGGAACCCACTACCCCAAGAAATCAGAGAGGCCCACTGATTAGCAAATTGTTTAAGTAGGAATAGACACGTATAATTCTCAGGGCACCGTGTAATTCATCACATCACCGATCTCTGCAATGTTTCTTGTGCCTTTCTCTGACACACATGGCCTTGACCATTGTTAAGGTGAGGTTAAGTAGGTTTACCCTGGCTGGTAATCACTTTCTTACGCATCGATGCCACTAAATATGACAGGACATGATACATCTACTTAGCATAGACAGCAGAGAATTCAAGAAGCTGCCTGAGAAGATAGCTCCTGCAGGGTCACCAGTGGTGGAAAAGTGATCTTGGTCTGGAATCTCAGAATTGCCGCTGGGAGCCAGATTAATAAACTAGGCATTTGAAGACTATATCAGAAAAGCAAGGAAAAAAGAGGAAACATCTTCGCAACAGAGACAAGCCATCTAGAATCAGAAACAAAAGTTAATAAATTCAGTTTGCCATTCTGTGTCCAGCACTAGCCACAGCATGCAGTGTTAGCAAAGAAAGAGGAACAAAACGTGCAGCGCTGCTAACTGATTGTGCAATGGCAGACAAAAGACAGAGTCCTAAAACTAAGCTTTAAGATATCAGATCATAATTAATTTACCTGCTTTGAAAAAGAAAGGAATAATCTAACTTCTTCCCCTCATTTTCCTGACTTAACAGAAATATAATTACTATTTCTATTGGCTTAAATTGGGGTTACAAAGTCCCTTTTACAGCTGTCCTACTTTACAGGAATCTTCACTAGTTTCTCAACCTTATTCTTGCTGGCTGAGATAGCCGTGCAGAATTCCCCCTACTCTGAAAGTGGTTCCTCCTTAACTTTCTTTTCTGTTTTCAGGGAACTGTCTAAGCACACCCAGGCAGAAGGTCCCTGCTGTGCTACTGAACACGCTAGGTATGTCCTGGCACTCCAGCACCACCAGTAAGAATGCTGATGAACGACAGCAGCACAGCAGGAGACTGAAAGGAATTGAGATCAAGAACCCATATCTTCCCATTAGAAAACAGAGAGCGAGCACAACTAACTCTATGTGAGTAATGACTGATTTCTATTATGCCCCCTTGGGTCAGGAAGCATTTCAGTGCATCATTTTTAAAGATGACTAAAACAAGCCAGAATCACAATACTATTAATGTCTCCTGTTGTCTTGCAGTGTTGGTGTCATCCTTCAGCCATGTATTCTCAGTACAGATATTTCACCCACCCTGGATTTTAGAGTTGGCCCTGCATCTGGCATTAATCAGCATGACTCCACTGACTAGCTTGTACAGTCTGTGTATGAAAAGCATGGCCTCGCAGCCACAATAAGGGATCCACTTTATTTCTCCTCACCATTCTGCTTCTCCTTTATATAATTGCAGGATTCTTATTTCTTTACAGATCACGTTGCTGTTTCCCAGATCTCTGTCTCCTTATGGTAAGCGTTTCTAGAATTGATTGTTTCCAAGGAGTAACCATTTATAAACATGCCTCTGAGCCCACTGACCAGCTCACAAGTTCAGAAGTTGCCTGACACATTGGGCTGTGCACAGCTTGGTGGATCTGAGCCTGCAGAAACCCCATGCAAAGCTTGCTGTTTAAGGGGCCTCACATCAGCCTCATGCAAAGGGGCCAGTTTAGCATTTCTTCTTTTTCTGTGTTTCTCGCCATTGGGCAAGGAAAAGCAGCAGTGTGACAACACACAACTCTCCTGCTCCTCAAGGCAAAAGCCCCCTTTAGAGGAGTGCAGCCCCTGACTACGTGCCATTACCTCCGCAGGTGCCAGAGGACAGCGCACCCTTGGGACCAGGGATTTCAACTGAAGGTACGAAGGGTCTTAGCTTCTCTTATGGCAGGTTTTGAGCAGCAACAGTGCTAGCAATGTGTATCCTATTGCTGGCTTTGGTGTGTCAAGACACACCAATGATACAGATGGCCCTTGGTCAGCACTCGGTGTGCTGTGAAATAAGAAATTGCCTGAAATGAGCAAAGCCCTCCCAACTTAAGGCACATTAGTATTACCCTTCTCAGCTTGTTTCTAGAGATAGGCACACAAGTGAGCATTTGTCTAGATCAAGGTCTACCAGAGGGACTTACAGGAAGCTTATTCAATGACAAGAAAGCTCCAGCTGTTTTTGTTTAGCTGTTTTGTGCTTCCAGGTTTTAAATTCTTGGGGTTATTTTGCTTCCAACCCTTCCCTGTAACTCTGAACATATTTCTACGCAGTTCAAGACTACAGCAGGGGCAGGCATCCATGTGCTAAGGGACTGGGCTCAATTCATTATTCTGTCAAAGATCTGACATGACTAAAATCCAAGTCATGTCAACAGATTGCAGATGTTTTCCCCTCCACTGACACACCACATCCTGGAGGGAAATCACAGGGGTGCAGTGCCTGTCTGAAGACGTTAGCTTGACTGCACAATATCTTCTCAGAGGAGCTGGGCCTCAGTAGCCAGCTCAAAACATTTCTGAGACTTTTGGACCCAGCAGAAATAAAAGCCTAAACCACAGCACAAGATATCTAAATATCACTCTGGGAAATTCAAGAGTTCTGGAATAAATAACTCAGAAGGAAGCAACATTATCTTATCATTATTTTCTGCACCTTTTTTTTTTTTGCAGTAGCTCCTTAGTGTTTCAGTCTAAGGAGCACACAGGACTGAACAGCCCACTGAGGTGCTTAACTGCTTCTGGGACACAGCTCATCAGGTGCAAGTTCTGACTAAGCAGCACACCACAGCTTCATACAAATAAGATATTGCCAGTGCCCCTGACAGGCGAAGGCTGCTCACTAGCCGTGTTCCAGCTGCAAACCCGGTGAGGACTGGAAAGCAAGGACGCCACGTGCTGAGTCCACACAGCATTTTCAAGCATTGCATCAAAAAGAAAGAAAAAAAAAAAAACTAAAAGCCTGAGTGAGTGAGTCAGGGGCCAGTCATGATGTCTAGCAACTTGCTATACCAATTCAATGGCTACATTATTGTGTCAGCACTTTAAATGCAGTTACACACTCATGTCCCTGCGGAGTGGCAGCCCAGCCACACAACTCTGCTGTGACACATCGGTTAATCCGTGCACATGTTCTAATTAACAGATCCAGTTTGTGACCATCAGGAGATGAAGACAAAGATAGCCAAGAGTAGCATGCAAGAACTCCATGGGTTACTCCAGACATGAATGCAGGCTAGAGAGGCTGAGCCTTGTGGGCTCGGGGGTGTGCTGGGCTCTGGAGCAGAACGCCTGCACTCTCTGGCCACCGTGGAGTGTGCAGGGACCCAGCTAGGCACTGCACCCCAGGCAGCCACGGCACGGTGCCTTGTACTGCGGATGGTTTGGAACAAGCTCTGTCCTTTCACAGCCACTTATACGGGCGAGGAAGCCTGCAGCTACCTGCCCATAATCCAGAAGAGGAGAGAACCACCACCAGTGTTTCAGAAAGAAGAGGGGTGGAACATAGAAAATTAGGCCTTGATTCACCCCATTTCATTGTGGGATGAAAACCCAGCATACAGTCTCACTCAGTGCTTTTTAAATATCATCCGAGAGAGGAAAGCATGGCCAAAGGACAAATTAGATTTCATCTGGGCAGAACTGCCTTTGGTGACGCCTCTTTCTCCAATAAAAATAAGGGTAAACCAGGCAAATACACTTCTGATTTATCAACCTTAGTGAAGTATGTTAGGATAGGTGGCATGAATGCAGGCCATGGGACTAGAACTCGGATCTCCTGAGATCCAGTCCAGTAGAAAAAAACCCAAGAACATTATCTGTCTCTTAAATGGATGCTTTGGAGTTTGGCTACACACGGAGACCTTTGTAACACTTGGTTATATTTATTCTCCTGATAAACCATCCTGACTCCTTCAAAGCCACTGAATTAACATCTAAGTCAAACCTTTTAACGTTCCTTGGACATGTAGCGCTTGTCGCGTTCTGCCTGTGAAATCTAAAAAGGGCCTAGGGTAAATAAATAATGCAGCATGCATATTGCTTCTGTGAAATTTGTTCCTAAAGAATAACTTACTCAGCTCTGTAGTGATGGGGATCCTTTTATAACATGGCTGTGATTGATTCCCCAATGCTCTTGCTCTGAAAACAGCATCTGTAGAAACAGTCAATAGCAACATGAGAGAGGAAAGTTAGTAGAAACAGAAAGGCAGGGAGAAAGAAAAGAAACCAAGGCACAATGGTTCAGACGGACAAATGCAGGAAATCTCATACCTATGCCAAAAAATAATGTCATTGTCATGCAAAAATCCCAAAGCATTTCCTATATTTAGAAAGTTTCTTGCCTTGGTTTGCTTTTCCAAGGTTCACTTTATTCACTCAGAGCTTCAAAGGATTAAAAAAGAAAAGCTCTCCTGGGAGCTGCTTATTGACATCATAACTAAAATATAATTACCCTCTGAGGAGCAGCAGTGCTGGTTACAGTGGTGTTTGGCGCAAAGCCCCCACTAAGCCAATCTGCGCTCAGAGGGCTTTTGAGGGAGGGGGGGATGATTTTCCTTCCCCTGCAAGAAGGCTGTACATAAATAGATGGGACGTGCTATAGGAATGGAAGCAAAAGCATATACCATATTTTTTTTAAAACCTGGCAACCAAAAAGACTTAAAAGAGAAATCCAGAAGTTCCTAGAAGCACGTGTCCTTATTTCCTTCCAGTTTGCACCAGCTAGCTCATTTAGTAGAATCAGTACCAATTTGAAGTCTGCTTTCTGTGTTTTGATCACATGCAATCTTGTCTCCCTTACCATTATGTCTAAATTTTTCCTTTGCTACCTAGCACAGCATCTGGGTAACCAAGTATTAATAATACTACCTATTGCACAAGATAGAATCAAAGGCTAAACTCCACTAAAGATTTTGCTAGAAATGGAACTTCTAGTTCATATACTGTATAACGGATCCTCTCTGCTTGGAGGAGCATGCAAACGTTGGAGATCAGAGCCTCTAATGGGTTCCTAGACAGACTGTGGCTCTAATTAACCACCTCTGAGGTTAGGTGATGGACTGCCAAAAACCTCATTAGAGATGTCAGGCATCACAATCCCTCGAAACAGCAGAAAAAGGCCTTCCCAAGTATAGCAAGGCATGTCTGAATGCACGCTAGTGGCAGCAACTGAATGCCTGAAATGAATTATTGCCTTTATTGTACCCTTCCATGTACTGAAGTTGTTGATTTGAATGTGTGTCTGATCGTTGCCTGCATAACTTTTTCTTATGTCAATATTTTTGCTATGAAACAGTACACAGCGCTCTACCTGAAATCTCACAAACTGGCAGGGTGCTATTACAAAAGATTACTTAATTGTAGATTACTACTGTACATTTGAATTTCAGTATCTTATTAAGTTGTCAGATTTAATTACCATTATATGTTTAGATTATGCCACAGATTATTTAGTTCGGTACCTAGGTTTGCCAACCTGTTTGCTTTGTGACATGACAGGGTGATAATTACAGCATTACTGGAAAACCTAAATTTTTCCATGGGAAAGACTAGAAGTCCTTGTCATCAGCATTGACCCTAGTAAATGCTCATTCTTGCAAATGTAAGTAACGTTTACCTCTGTGTGGGTCTGGTTCTCTAAGACCTGCTTAATTCTCCACCCCATGAGAGAGGTAATGGGCAGAACAGGCCTGGGTTTGTTGGGTGTGAAATGCCCACAGCGAAATCTAAAACCACGGGAAACGCAGTTGATTTGGGCTTTGTCACAACCGCCAATGTGAGACTATGCCTGCTGCAGTGCTTACCAACGCACCTCGACTGTTAAGGGAATGCAGGACCTTTCATCCAAATAACTATTTTCCACTATGGTTAGGATATAAAATCCTACAGCTTTGTCTACAGCACCAAAGCTGGGCATGAGAAAGGACTTGGATGGCTAGGGTAGCCAAGTCCCATGAGCAATGGCAACTACTAAATGAGAAACATCACCCGCTGTATTTTCTTTTTAAATCAGATAATAGTTGCCTAATCATCTTGCTTTAGAAAACTCTCACAACAATTCTTCTGTCTTTTCCTACCTGCTGCTTCTTCTGGCTACTAACATTAATTGAGGCCATGCTTCTTGGATCCAAGTGTTGAAAGCAACTTTACCCTTCGCCTTCAAAACATTAGATCGTGATCCAGAGGACTGCCGTACTTTTTTGGATCGCCCCTAGATGCATTGGTTTCTGCTGCCCATTTTCCTTTTCTTCACAACTCCTCCTAGACATTTCTCCTACAAATAGAAAGGATTTTCCTGAACATCCTGATTTTGCAATTCTGCAGCTGAAAGCACCCACTGGCACATGTACCACACTGGTGGAAAATGCAGATTTCACTGGTACACTGTAATTAACTACTGCAGAGGTGACCCAACACCAAGTTCTGATCAGCACGGGCACAGCCTGGCTACATTACTAACATTTGCTGTTCTTATTGCTTCCTAGCAAACTTGACAGCTACCAAGTCTGGAAAATTTCTTGATACTCTCTGTACTGTTGGTTCTTTTCTAGCTGAATTTGTCTTCCACGCTCTTACATAACTTAAATAAGGCCAGTGGCCCTACTCTCACTCCTTGTGCCCACAAAGAAAAAATTATATTCTGATAAAAAGCCAGCTTGTATCTCTCTTTTCCCTGAAACTTTCCTCATTTTCTGATCCCCATGAACTATTTCACCTGGAGGCCATCCAGTCCATTGGGACCAGCTAAGATGAGCTGATTTTATGAGTGAAAACTTTGTCTTCTCAGAGATGAAATCCTATAAAATAAGAATGGCGAGAAGGAGAGCAGAGACTGGAACAGTGGGAGTAGGGACATGTACATTCTGTTTCCACTCGGGGCACCTTGATCCAAAACTCGGTGGCAACAACCTATGAGTAAACTCCTATAGGAGTACACATTTGTAATGCGTCTGAAGACCTTCAGAGGCAAAGACCTTAAGTAGTGTGACACACAGCCTTAATCTTGCAGTTGTATCTGAAGAAGCTTCTGGTATGAGAATCCTAACCTAAGATTTTGTTCCTGTCATTCTAAATAACGACCGAACAAAGAAGAAAACGGGCTGGCTTTTGTAGCAACTCACCTAATGAGCGTATGAGGAGAGAGTGCTTATTGTTACACTAGCAGATTTAATGGCTGACTTGAGGAAGAAATGAAACTTGTGTCTTAGCCTTATTTTGCAAATATATCTTTATTCATTGATGATGATATCCTGTAACTGAAGACTGCTTTTCTGTCTGCAGAAAACACTGCAATGATGGTGATGTGGATGATGATACACCTGGTAAATCGCTTAACTAGCCATGCCTCTGCTGAGCCCACCCATAACACCTGAGGTCTTCTGCTGGAAGGAGACAAAGCAAGCCAAAAGCGACCACCTCAAAGAGAAACAAGTATGAACTCTGCAAGGCAGCTGGGGAGGGTTTTGATGAACAGATGCTCACATCTCTTTTCCATACACACATCGTAGTTCAGAATTCTGCACTCCATGTACTACAATTTTAAGTGATGAAGCAAAAAACGCTGGAGGGGAGTAGGACAGTGATTGACAGGATGAAATATCCTTTTTGCTCTGAGTCTCTCTCTTTTCCATATATAGGTATAAAGATGCAGTAGGTACAGTATCTGTACCTGTCACTATAGATGGAAATACATAAATTACATATAAAAGCACATACTATTTACTTTCTTTCTATATACAATCAATAAAGTTTCATACACCTTGATATTTATGTAGCAATAAATACATTAGATAAAAGTAATACATTAGATAAAAGTCACAATTACCTCTTACTCAAATATACCTTATAAATAATTTGTCTTCTGTTCTGATTGTATACACTGTATATTGATATTTTTTTCTCTAGTTATTATTAAAAAACCCTGTCTCAGCCTCACTCTAATCTTTTCTTTGGCACAGTCATTGTTTTAAAAGCCTAGAATGATAATAAAGTATAAGGAAAACACTTAGGAGAGCCATCCATTTCTCAGCCCGTCTTCAGTTAATTAATACTCCACATTCTCAAGAGGAGGACAAATCTCAGCTCCTTTGCCAAATAAATGGAGGAAGAGACGCAATAAATACTCTACTGGGCTGAAGCTGTTTTTGCTTCCATTGCAGTTCTGAGCTGCAAGCTCTGCTTGTTGGGAACAGAGCACCCACCCTATCAAGTCTCAAGGGAAAGGTGTTATTTTTCTTTCTGAAGGATGGAAGGGGCCTCCGTTCACACATGCTTTTGCAAATAATCCAGCAGTTACCAACACTGGTTGCCATTTACCCTCCAGCCATGGTGTCTTTACTGGAAACCCTGAAGCACTCAGAGTCTGCAGAACTGGCACATTTGCAGGAGCAGTGCTGGCTTATCACTCCTTCCTTCCCTTACCTGTAGCTACAGAAACTGGAGTAGGCTGTGCAGCCCGCTACGCTAAAACAGACTTCGGGTCCTTTTTAACTTAGATATTTATATTTGCGAAACACAGGCTATGGCCTAGACTAGTCACAAGTGACCCTTTTGTTCTTCCCTCGTTTAGCTCCCATTTTTGTTGCATCATCATGCTCACAGGCAAAAGGCAGCATGCTTACCTTGTGGGGCTGAGCTGGACTGGATCAGATGTTCAGAGTGGTAAGGATGCTTTCCATGCCCCCCAGGGAAGGACTGCTTGAAGCAGTGGTGTTGAAAGACACAATGATGCACGCAGCACAATCCTGGACATTAACTGCCCTCAGATCTCCACGAGAGAGAGCACTGCCCTGATAAAACCAATGAAACAGCGATTTCACAATGAAATAGTGATGAGAAGAAATCTCAGAAAGTTGAACACTAAGGATCTTTAATGGTGGAAGGTGAACATTAAATTTGTTTCAATCTCAGCTGGCACAAATGCATTTTGGAAACATCTCCAAAGTCTGAGCAACTTTGGAAATGGGGAAGTGTCCACTAAATTGCAAGTCTAGACCTGTAAATTTTATTCTCTGACCAACGAGGATTAGTGCTCAGTGCTGCTGCAGGAAACCAGAGGGTACCAAGACTCTCCCAGAAGAAAAATAAATATTTAAGAAGGGAAATTTTTTCAACAACAGCTTGGATTCAAGCTCAAGTCTAGAGCCTGAGATAATTTTGGTCCTTTTTGAATCTGAATTGTGCTATCACCAAGAAGTTTTAAAATGTATTTAGAAACGTGCCTGAGAGCTGAAGGAAGAGGGGAAGAATATGCAAAAAATTCTTACTGAGAATAACCACAGCTTTGGGAAGTTCTGAATAAATTTCCATTCTCTTTGCAGATATTCCGAAGACCCGAGAAAAACAATGTCTTTCAAGTCATGGTAAATGAAGTCCTGCAGCCCAGTCAGTGGTGATTTGCATCACCAAAGACGCAGCCCAAATGTGATCTTGACGGTTCAGTGCTGCTTGGTCCTTGCGACTCTAAATTTAAAACAGAATTCTGCTAAACCACCTACTAGGTTTATTTTAGATTTTTCTCTTCAGTTGGAAAGACTTAAGCCATTTCTTAGCTGTGTAACATCTATGGGTAGCATGAGATTATATATAAAACAAAGTATCTCCCCTTAAGTATTTGGATTTCATGTGTATCCTACAGCAATGAAAAAGTCATATATGTTGGCATAAAACATCAAAAATGTAGAACAAGGCAACAATACTAGTTTAATGCCAGAAGCTTAATAACGACTTTGGCATGGTCTTTTTTTCCTGGCTAATTGATCACGTTTCTCAAATGAGCTAATTATTTTGTGAGACATACTGGGGAGCAGGTAACACTTCGTGTGGTGCCTCATGGTTGGTAGGTGGGATGGCCCAGGTGGCCAACCAGCCTTGTCAGAGCCCTTGCATTAATGGCTAACTAACCAACCAGGAGCTGTGGGATCAGTACATCCCTGCAATCTTCACTCCTTGGCAGTTCTTTTCCAGAGAGAAACAGGGGACTTTGTCAGCAAGAAGTTTCCTGATGAGAGATTAGAATCATAACCAAATTAAATGATTGTCTCTAACTAATTAGATTAGTTTAAATTGAATAATGAAACCTTTAGCTGTATTTAATGTAACATGCCTGAAGTCCAACGATTAGTCTGTTGAATGAAGCTAAACAATTAAAAACACAATCTATTTTATAGTTTATTTTATAGGAACAATTGGAAAAACTATTACTGCTGAAATCTGCAGAGGAAATGCACAATTGCAAGACCAAGAGGAGCAGTCAGTATAGTAAATTAGCAGCAGGGACAGGTGAGCAGTTCTGAAGACACTAAGGAAACACTTCGGCCTTCCTTCCAACCTGGGGCCAAGACCTGGCCATACCTGACATTTATTATATATTACTGAAGTCAAGGGGGAAAAAATTGCATTAATTCTCAAAATCTGTGCCACATTAGACCTATGGTTAATTATTTTTTTTTAAATATTTAATAATGTATACCTTATGTAAAAGTCAGTGGACTACATTTTGGTATGTGTTTGGCATGATATGTTGTTGCCCCGTGTTTTGCATGGACATCAAGGAGGAACTTCTGTAAGGTGTACCCATCTAGCTGTCCATGGTTTCTAAACAGAATGAAATGCTGAAGTGTTAAGACAAATCCCATGGGAGTATACTTGCACCTTTCAGCACCTAAACAACTTTAAAATTGTAGCTTTTAAAAACCTAAAGCACAGTCTGGGACTTTGTCAAGCACCCAACTCACTCCCAAAAATGCACCTTAGACTCCCAGGCCTTTGAGGGCTTGCCTGTCCCAGAAATGCGACTGCAAAGGAAGACACTGCAGGAACATGAAGTGCAATAGCTATTATGCACTAATTTCCTTTGTGGACATTCTTAATCCTCATAAAGAGTCCCTTGCACAGACTAGCTTAGCTACACAAAAACACTCAGTACAAAAGCGATGTGGCACATGGGGAGTCAGGACACACTAGCAGTTGTAAGCTCTTTCCTCATGTAAACCCGTCTGTAAGATCTTTTCAAAACATTACCCTTCAATTCACAGAGCTGAGCTTCCAGTCCTATTGGGATATTTGCCCATTTGTAATGACTAATCCTATTTTGGAGGTTGCTGGGCAATAGGGTCCTTTTATTTGCTTGGAAGGAAGCTGCAGCATTTCAAGCAGCATGAATTCCAGCCTGCTACAAGTCTCCCAGCTGGCAGAACAGCTTGAACATTCTGTATTTTTGATGAAATCTTTGATCACCTCATTGCAAGATTTGGTTGCCTACTCTCAGCTCTCTGGCAGCTCTGAGTACAACCTGCCATTTCTAGATGGGATTTGTTCTTTTACGGATTAGACACATTAAATAAATAAACCAAACTGCCTTAAAGATATCCAAATCAATAATGTCACAGACACAGGGGTCTGGAAACTCAACATACACGTTTTAAAATAAAATAAGTGTCAATCAGACCTTCCTTTGTCCATCTGCTGAGATCCTCTCCTGAGGAGACAGGGTGCCTGCCCTACTTTAGATGAACACGGAAGGCATTACTGATCCCTTGTTACCTTGGAGATCTTTCTCTGTTCCCAGGTTACCACATAAATTACAAGGTAATATGGCCATGGAATGAGCCTTCAAGCTCCCACCACTGCAACAGAGTCTCTACATGACCCTGGTCAAGATACTTTATCTGCAAAATATCCTGAAAAAGGGGGTAATGGTAAACCTTCAGTCTCTATCTTCCAGGGCAGGGTCTGTCTCTTACCTTTGTATATGAAATCAAAGTTAGAAATTGGCTAAGATAACATTGCAAAATAAACACAGTAAACTAGAGCGTGATCTGCCCTCCACCCAGATCAATGCATTGAAGCTCCAGCTTATCCTGAGGAGAATAAGGAGGAAGACAGGTGAGGATCCCAAAAGCAAATACCCCACACCTATCAGAAGAGCCTCCTGCAGTGAAGAGCATCACACCAGTGGAACATTCCTGTTGAATTTAGGATGACTCTGCTGTTCTCCTCTCCTTGGCTGTCAAAACCCCTAAAACAGAGAGAAAAACTTCTTAGCTACAGAACAACCTCTCAGCAGTGGTAGCTACAGTTTACCCAAGCTGAGATCACATCTCCAGCTGCTGCTGCGATGCCCTCTTCATCTACATCATAGCTTTCATGGCTCATACTAGCAAGGAAAAGTTAGGATGTATGAATCACATGCTAACCATGACAATACGGGGGGAAAAGGGTTGTGTGGAGAAGAAATTCCTTTGTCAGTGTCAGCTGAATGAGACAAGCATAAGGAAAAATATACCGCAAAGTGTTTCCTTGAATTATTGTATTAGTTGTGATGTTTATAGCTGTTTGGACTTGGTCCCTAGGATTATTTTAAATAATGAGTTCTTCAGTTGGGACATTCATTGAAGCAATATTTATATAAACATGGTCTTGATTAAGAGCAAGTCAGCAGGAATTTTCCCCTTGTCTACAGGGACTTTAAATTAGGCCCATATTGCAGGATATTCTTAGAGGCAAATTTCAGATCCGTAGCTGTGTTTGTGAGCATTGTGTTAGTTCGGAAGCAGCAACAAGACCACGTGAAACAAAAGCCATTCAATCAGATGCTGCTCTGAACACCAAACTGCTTCAAAGGACTGCTAACAGAAGAGAACTGTTGGAGAACCTGCTTTGGCAGGGGGTTGGACTAGATGATCTCCAGAGGTTCCTTCCAACCCCTACCATTCTGTGGTTCTGTGAAGTCATGCACAGTTGCAGCAAGAAGTTTCACAGGTAAACAGCAAGTTGCATGCAGCATTTTTTTGATCAGCTTTGAATTACCCACCCTTCAGCAAAATGAAAGGTAATTTTGCATTTCTGACAGGGAGAAGCTTCAAACTGGCTCTCCTGAATTTAGCAAGCTAAATTGGTACAAAACTGGAGGGAAAGGGGAGCAGTACCCATCTAAATCTCTGCAGTGTCTCTACACAGCCCTGTGCTACCTGCAAGCAACTGCATCTATTATCCACGCAGCTCCTCCTCAGATAACGAATCCTTAGGCCAGTGATTAAATGGTATTTTGGCAAGTTAGAGACTATCTTCTCACAAGCTCCCTTACTTGACTCAGATTTACCGATCAATCAATGTGTACAGCTCTATCATAATAAAGCCATCATCTATATACACAACCTGTCAGAAATGACAACTCCTCATTCTAATATTATGGGAAATATATACGCCTTGGAGAACACCTGTTGGATCCCTAAAGTGGGAGATAGAGGGAAAAGACAGCAGGAATCCCACCTCATCATGATGGCATCCACCTTGCCAATGCCAAGCATGTTCTGATTTAACAAGCCATTCTTTAGTTAAGGGTTCCTTCTGCCATACACTCTGCAAATTACATGATTCTTACAGAAATCTGATTTTCCCAAGAGCCTCGTAAATCATCCTGCACTGGACTCTGAGGAGCTTGAGGATGAGGGCACTGGAACTGACATGCTGTAGTACCCGACAGAGACAGAAATAGTCTCTGATTGAGCTACAGTCACTCACTACAACCATTAGCAGGTAATCTGGGTCACAAATTGACTGTGCTGTGGGTGCAGAGTTATCCCTGCTGGCTCTGCATGAGTCTGGAAAGAAAATAGTTGCATTCACATGAGGCTGTGTGTTGCCATGCCCATGTTACCTCTCTTTATCACATTCTTATTTGAGATCCTTACCACCTACACTGCACTGAAGAGAATATCAAAAAAGCACAAGACCACATTACCAAAGACCATCCAAGTGGAGCTGACTTACAAAAGCACGGGTACTTCGGACTGGGGACATTTCTGAAATGTGGTCCTTGGGCTGAACATTTGAAAATACCGTTCCAGTGTCAGGTGCATAAGCCACTGGCATAATCAGCCTGTGCCCAACACACTGATGAACTAAGTCCATTACAACAATAGCTCACCACTAAACTCAGAAAAATTTGGTTTTATACTGCAAGTAACTCCAGTTCAATATCTTATATATCATCCAAAATGACAGTTCAGTCCAATGTACCAGAGCTGAACTGAGAGTGCTAAAACAAGGTAAAACATTTATTTTTTGCCTGTTTCCACTGCCACAACCTAATATAAACCAGTCACTTATGTTTCCATGAATCAAAGTAGATAATGTAGCTCTCAGCTACACCAAAAGATGGTCAGACACATCCAAGATGTTTCAAACTTCATTTGAGGACTAACATAAGTGATTAACAGTTGTCTATAGCATTAGAAGGCAGGGAGTGGAAGTCCTTTTATCAAATTGTTAGCTGCCAACAATTTCCCGCTGACAAGCTATGTTTAAATTCTTCATAATGCCTTTGCAAAGCCCTAAAGCTTTGTCGAATCCCTCGCCTGCCGTCTTCTGACATCAGCTCTTCCGCTCCCTGTTGTGGGAAAACATGGCTACAATGAGCCTTACTTAACGTCATGAGTAGACTTCGAGGTCTGTGCTCATTTGGTTTGCCTTCTATGCTCTAAGTACAGAATAGCAGCAAATCCTCAGGAATCAGAGCTTATTTCTGTGTCCTAAATTTTGCCCAGAGAGAGATAAACGCTTCTACAAGCCTACTCAACAAAGCACCTGAGGACAAGCAAGGTCTGGAAGAGTTGTAGAGAAACCTACGCACACGAGAAATCTATGCACAAAAGTCTGCAGAGAGAAAACCCCCGTGGGTACTGCGCGATGCAGGCAGGTTGTTCCAGCAGCCGGATCTGGAAAGCCGCAGCCCACCAGCACGAACGCCCCGACAGCCTCCCCTACCTCTGTGCCACAGCCTTGGGATGATTTCACACTTGGCATGTGGGCTGTTCGGTTCACATCCCATTTGGGAATCCTCTTATTGTTTTTTTGAATCGCTCCCAGATCCACACATATGCTAACCTTTTCCTTTAGGGAGGAGTGGAGTTTCACACACACAATGAAAATTGCCTGTGAAGGCAGCTGCAAAGCCCCTTTTCTCACTCCCAGGCCCGCACTGTGAGAATATGGTGCTTGTCTGGACTTGGCTTGTTCATCATCATGGATTATATCACTCCAATCACAATGCATCAAAGCGCTTTCCCTTCCTCACAAGGAACTACACCAGGCTTAATTAATTGACACAGAGGTATTATGCGTCATTGCAAAATATTATAATTTAGAGTATTTCATCCAATAATTAACAAATACATCAAGCAACAAGGAAAACCAATCTTAAAATGAGTAGTTAAATTTTTCTTAATTACATCCACTGAACCAAATCTGCCCCTAAGCAATGCACACATACTCCCAGTGAAGTCAGTGTGGTTGTACAGAATACACTAAAATAAAAATCATCTGTAGTTATCCTCTATATTGCAGCAATACTTACAGTCCCCCACTAAGTTTAGGGACTCCGGTGTTATTTAGAGTTGTAAACATGAGCAATAAAGGTAAACTAAGTTGAACTGAGAAAACACCATGGAAAGAGACGTGTAGCATTGGGACTCACAGAACACACAAACAGAAGGGCTGAATCCGAGCCTAACAGACATTGTCCAGCACCACATCTGAAAGAGGAGCCAAGATTCTCTAACAACAGGACTCCAGGTGATGATGCCTTAGGAAGTACCCCCAATACCTGTGTGGCAAAGTCTGAAGAGTTGGCAGCACTGAAGAACTTCAGAATGCATCAGGATGACTGGACTGAAGGGTCTGAATGTTGAGCTCCCTGCGTTAGGGTCTATTGCACTGAAGAAACCTCAGAGTGACAGCTAAGAAAAGACACCTTCTGCTTTTGTTATCTGCTCTCCACTTCTGCATCCAACCTCCATCCAAATCACCTCCCTCAGCTAACACTTTACTATATAAAGAGATGGTGCTCAGCCATAGATAGAAACCAGGTGTAATATCTCCCAAACTTTTGTAAATTAATATAGCACAGTTATCACGGGGAGCTGGATACTACTTCTGCAGGCAGATCTCCTGTGGCAGAGCTATGAGCCATTGTTTCTGACAGAGAACAACAGCTCGTTATTCATAACATCCCTTGTGAAATCTTTGCTGAAGTCTCTCTCTCCCCTTCCGAGGGCAGAGGAGGGCTAGATAAAAACACAGTCCTTCTCCTCAGCATGGACAAGTGTATGTGCATATTTCTGTTCTTCCACAGCTACCTGGGCTGGGCACAGGTTGTATTTTAAAAACTAAGGCCTGATCCTGCTACCCACACACAGAATAGAGGCTTGCTTTGATTCCAGAAAGGCTGTTCAGAGAGTAAGACAGCAGACAGCTTGAGTAAGGGTGGCAAAATTCAGCTCCTAATTATTAGATTTAAACCTTGAAACAGTTGTCATGTATGAAGGGACAAAGAATTTGGCAAACAGGAAGGGAAGAACCAAATCTTCTCATAATGACAAATAATCTCTGAAGACAACCTTGTCATTTTTTGAGAGCATCTCAACAGTTTGCTGTTTTTATTTTTTTGGGCAATGCTTATCAAAATTTGCATGGCTAGTTAGTGCGTTAATTTAATTATGAGCAGCATTTATGAACAGCCTGATGGGGGATCTGCAGAGGGCAATAGAATCTGTTCTTGAATTATGAAATTGCACACACTCACACATCTGGAAGCCGTCATGGGACAGATCGCTGTCTTGTAAATGCGTGTTGAGTGTTACAATATTTTACTAAGCACTCCCAATCTGTCAAGGTTTACAGGAGAGTAGAGACTGGGAACATTTGGGATCATTTGTGGCTTAGAGCCATTAGCTACTTCCACCCACTTATTGTGACGTTATTAATAGCAAAATAATCTAAAGAGCAGAACTTGGCTTACTCAAGATCTTAGATAACAGAAGCAATTTTCACTAAGGGCCAAAACCAGGGAGCCAGGCCCAGCTGAAGAATAGGCTACACTGGGCAGCACATCTTGATTTTGGGCGGAACTGGTGGTAACTTTGTGCAGACTCTGTTCCTCAGAGGACTTACCTGCAGACCTAGCCCAGCCCAGTTGTTTCAGGTCTCCATAGGAGGCGGCACACGGTGACACCACCCAAGAAATAAGCAGAGGAGAAAGTGCTATGAACCAATGTGATGTTGACCATCCCTTACTAACTGCTCTCTTCAATGACAGTTAATGCTAAGAAGGGCATTAAGCACCACACACAACATAGCTTTTTTTACACTGCCCATGGTTTAATGAAGTGTAAATTTATCTGTCTGTCAGAACAGAAGAATGTGAGCTGTACCTCTACACTATCCCTACTAAAACGCAAGTTAACTGGCTAAAAACCAATGCCATTATGCTCGTATGATATCCAAGGATGCTTGTGACTGCCGTATCAGCATTGCCAAGAGTAAGGGACATCCTAAATTCTCCTGGACTCAAAGCCAGAGACCAGAATGGCCAATTAGCTACCAAGACTCAAATCCTGTAGACTCCAGTTCTAGCCTGGCACACAGGAATGGGTTTCATCCCATGAACAGCAATCCCCTGCTGTGGATATTGGGACTTGGCCTGTGAAAGAAACTTTGCACAAAGTTTCCTCACCTTCTGGAGCCATAGCTCAATGAAAAGATTTGGAAGACTTCGAAACTCCATGGAGCTTTTGGCTTCTTGTTAAGCCATTGCATATCTGTTTAACTTAAGTCCCCATCCAATCGTTAAATATGGGTGTTTTCTTTTTTTAATGGGTCATTATAATGTGATTTATGACATTGGTGTAATTGTCAGAATTACTGTCGGTAATTAAAATATGCAATGCATGCTGCCAGAGGCTTCAGTCACTCTCAGCACCCTCATTAAAAATCAGGAGCTGACCAAATTATAATAGACTGGTTTGCACAAGTTCACAGGGAAAGCTAATTATGAAACTTATCCTTATGCACTCAGAACTCACACCATCAGTCATGCAAATTCTTTAAGTGATTATACTATTGTATAACGTGGAATCGGATTAGTATGTACAGGTGGGCGCAACTCCAGTTACAATGTGCAGTACAACTATACTTTGCATGGTGAATGTGAATCCCTAAAACTCTTACGCAAGCTTGATGAGAGATGTGGGACAAGGGCCTGGGGAAGAGAGAGATGGCGTATTTTCACATGAAATATAGAAAAAAAAGACTGATGAATACAGGGAGAGGCCGCACAGGATAAGGCTCTCTGATCTATAATGTCTCAGAGAAACAAGAGAGACATGTGAACACAAGGGAAGAGAGCTACAGAAAGAAGCTGGAACAAACTTTGGATTAGTTGACTAGATTCATAAGGAATGGCGGCTGGCTAAAATCACAGGGAGTTCAGGTGCCAAATACAGTGAGCATGAATGCAAACCAAAGTTAAGAAAAAATTCAATATATAAGGGTGGGCAAGGGCTGAGACTTTTTCTTTCTAGTATTTTGAATTTTTTACTCTCCAGAAGGGAAGGAAAAAAATAAAATAAATGGAGGCCAATACACAAAATTCAACCAAAACTGAATCAAGAAGAAAATCACTGATGGAAGAAGAGGCCTGTTAGAGTTATCAGTAACATCTCCAGTGACTTAAAGCCCACCAAATGGAGTATGCTGCTGCTTACTCTGGGGTTTAAAAAAAAAAAAAAAAAAAAAAAAAGAAAAGATAAAGTGAAACCCCTTTTCCACTGCCAGTAGACAGACATGGTTTTCATGCAAAGAGACAATGCAGTCTGTACAAAACAAGTTTGTGCAGGTTTTGCACACCGCGGAAGCTAGGTTTCCTGTGTCAGAAATCCACTAAAATATCTGCTGCATTACAATGATTCGTCAGCCTTATTGGTTGTGCAAGTTTCAGTGATGATAAGACCTCAGTGTTCCATGAGCAAGATTCAGCCAGCCTGCATCGACAGAACAATTGATTGGGGTGCTTAAAGACCCATTTATACCAAGAAGAGTCACGTTTCAAAAACGATGCTGATTTATATTCTGTGTACCTGTACAAGCTTCTGGGGGTTGAAGATTTGAAGAGAGAAACCCTGGGGGAAAGTATGAATGGACAATGTCTCCCACCTGATTTTTTTTAACTTAGATAAAGCCAATTAACTGCATGTGTATTTACCAGCTCCATCCAACCTGTCACCCTGACTCTGAGAAGCAGTCCTCAAAAATACACAGCAAGAAAGATGGGATTTCCCAACACGAAGTGTAATGCAAAATATTATTGCCTCTTCCTAGAGGAGCTCCCTGCCCTGTTCACAAACTTCCGGTGTCCAAAGTATCTGTTCAACTTTTCTTATGTGTCCCAACCTCCAGAAATGCCATTTGTGTAGTTCAGGAGGGACTCTTTAGAATTCCACCTGTGGAACGTTCAAGAGATACCTATAGGCATCCACACTTTTCCATGTTTCTACAAATCCTCTGAGGTTTGGCTGTCACTGAAACACCCCTTCCACAGCTCTCTCCCATTCTAGCAAGAAAAGTAAAGCTGAAGGAACATGAAACTTGTCTAACTTGTGAGGTTTTTGCTATGCCAACAGACTGCTAAATTTTCCACAGAGCCCCCACCCTGTAGCGTAAATACCAGGTAGTGATCAAAAGCACAATGTGCCTGCTGACAAAAGGGATCTTGCTCACTGTAACAACACTTTCTCCACCTCTATCTATCTCCTTTTTCTTGAGAACACAGTTTTACACTTGTCCTTCATACAAATAACCCGAGGGTGGGAATTATTCAGAAGGCTCGTGTTTGACACCCCATCTGTTCATTTCTGACAGCGATATATAATGTAAGGCTATAAAAACTTGAAAAATAATGCAACATAAAAAGGGATTGACTCGGCTCCAAGAGGCCATAAACGGTAACAAATACCATTGTATGATTTATTTCATGCTGTAATCTTTACAGTAAGTCATCTTTCAGACATTTCCTTGTGACAGGTTTTAATAATATTAATGCCCAGAGCAATCCAAATCATCGCCAATAGACATATTTATCAAGCTGCCAATCCAAGTAAATGAAATTCTATAAGCAATAATGTAACATGTTTAAAGGAAGCTAATAAAACAAGTCAGGAGAGAAATATTACTGCAAAGTATGCTCTCTCTAATCCAGCCCTGGATTTTATACAGCCAAAATGCAAATCTTTCCCTCCATGATTTATCGCTCCAAAAATACCAATGACCTTTTCAGGAGCTCTTGCACAGCCCTTCTCACACATTTATAAAGATTGTGATGCATTCTGCCAGATTAGCTGAGCTGGAGCGCTCAGCATTACTGCCTTGTTTTGCCCTACCTTTGGATTGGGAAGTGATGGGTTGCATCAAAGAGTAGGATCTTAAGTCTTTAAGATTTATTAAAGACTGACAAGCCTTAACACAGGCTTGGCAACTCAGCAGGTATTTACAAGCAATTATCCAGGCACTAGATAAGTTACAATTAAAAGGGAGCTAAAACTTGGTTCTTTAACCTGGTTTCTCTTTTAATCTAATTCAGTTTCTACTAATCCATTGCTTGGCTGAAGTGACTCTACACCAGGGCAAAGGGAAGGAGATGCTGCAGAGTTGTGTACGCATGGAACCTTGCTCACCAACATTCTTTTATGCCTCACTAGAAACTTAGCAGGAACGAAAAAACAAGAGTCAACAATTCAGCAAAACATACACCATTAAATTTGTCATGCCTTAGGCAAGAATGTGTGGAAAAACCATGACTAGTAAAGCAAGTGTATCAATGCAGGGGCTCACAAGTGCTCGAGGAATCCTAACAGGTCTTTATGTATTCACTTCTCGATGAGCTTTATGGGTCTTACGGTACTTTTGTATTGGTTCATGACAACTCTTTTGGGTTTGGTTGGGTTTTTTTGTTGGTTTTTTTGTTTTGTTTTGTTTTTTGTTTTTTGTTTTTTGTTTTTTTCAAATGACACTAAGTTCTTCCCCTGGATACAAAGATCTGCTTATTCTCAGTGGGGGAAACAACAAGAGAAAGGAAGAAGTGTACAAGACAATATATGCAGTATGACGGAAGATACCTTTCATTAAAATAGTCTAGGACACCAGCAATATTGGCAAGACCTGAACCAAGTATGTGTTTTGAGTATTATAATAGGCCATGCCTAATTCTTTCCCACTATACCTTATTGAATTTCCCTGAATTATGGTTTGATTACATTCTTCATTGATTAGCCCACATGCAAATCCTGTCTCAATCTCAGATGCAAATTTTTGTTTAAAAAAATAATTGGAATTTAAGTATTTAGGTGGCTAAATGTCCCAATAAACACAGATATCTTCAAAGGACCCTGTAAAGGGGCAAGATGGTAAGTATCCAAGTAATTTTAAAAGCACTGCCTGCAGGACACAGTAGAACTAATCCCTATTGTACATACAGAGAACCCCAAAAATCAGACTTGCATTAAAATCTCTGCCTTCCCTGGATCAGATTGCAGTTTATCATCCTAAATCAAATGGGGCTTTTTTATTAGCAGAACACCCCAGGTGGAAAACCTCACTTTAATCTGAAAATGGGCAATTGGATCCAATTCTACTTTTGGTTTAAATAATAATAAAAAATTATTTGGGATTAATTTGAGAACTCTAGTGTTAGGGAAAGTCAGCCCCAAAGAGCTGTATTTTGTATTGTGAGGTTTCCTCTATGACTTTCGATAACTCATTTCACCCTTTCCTACTCCCCTTTGCCCTCCCACTCTTTGTCTGCTCTTTCTATTTAGACTGAGAGCTCTTTAAGGCAGAAACTGCCTTTTACCATGCACACATACAGCATCCAGCCTAACAGGATCCCAGTCCCAGTAGAAGCCTCAAGGCACCGCTATAATACAAATAATAAATACTGCAACTAATAACAACAGTACAGTAAAATGTCTTCCCCAGGGAAGTGTTGGAAGACCAGTCCCTGGTGTCATTTAAAACTAAACACCAGAAAACAGACCTGCACTCACTGGATAGAATATAGAGTCTTCATGATATGGTGATAAGGGAGAATCTTGATGGGGATGGGAACAATTATTTATCTGCATATTTGGCTATTTCTTTAGGGGATTTAAAAATATCTCTTAGTAACATTTTTGTTCCTCACTGCTAAGCAGCAGTAGAGATCTCAAGGAAAATAAATAAATAAATAAGAAATATATAATCCCCAAGGTGTAATCCCAGAGTATGGAAACTCACTTCACTTAAATACCTCCCTCTGGCATAATTGACTTTTCATGTGCATGTTAATAATGATATTTCAGCAGGTTGTGAGGGCTTGTTCTTTTCCCCCCACCCCCTTTGGTAAATTATGTTATTGGGCATGAGGAGGGGGAGGGACACATTATAAATCTAATTATGTTTTCATTTATATTTAACAAGTCAGCAGAATCTGGTAGTATGTATTTTACTGTGCAGTCCCAATATTTACAGCTGACCTAATCAGTTGTAGGACTGCAGCACTGAGCAACACTTTATCGTCCCAACACGATGCATGTGCTGGGGACAGCTGCTAAGATGCAGGGCTCTCCAGAGGACACCTTAGAGTCCTTGCCACGCTGACATTTGCCTTTGCTGCTGAAGCACACAATAGGGTTTTGGAGGGAGGAGAGACATCATTTATTAAGCCTCTTCAGTTCTACAGTAGCTGAAAACTGCTCACAAGCAGAAACAAGGCAAGAAACACTAGTTTGTGCATCTCTCTCCCTACTCAGTTCCTGTTTACTCCCTGCAAATTCTGGTATGACACTGTTTGCCAATATGTCCTGTCACCTTCTCTAGTGGATGCTCTGGAAGAGCATAACAGCTTCCTATTACTGACAGCTCAGTATCAGACCATGAAACCTTTTCCTTATGCTGAATGTAGCAGCTCAGGTTAGGATAAGTCCCAGTGCAAGTCAACTGGACTGGCAAACTAAGTACAGCGTAGATAAGAATACTGCAATTCACACCTTGCCTTAGACGGCAGATGACTATGCTCTGCCACTAGTTTGTAAACCCTGCTGGGAAATCAGATTCCTCCGGCTTGGAAGAATTTAGATGGCCTAGAAAGGACTCCTCTAGCATGCATTACTAGGAAGAAAGGCTGTAGGGCATGATTTCTCTTGGATCTTCATTTACCATTACATCAAACTTTTAGAGTATACCTGAGTTTGCGAATCTTCCAGGTTGCTACCAGTGTCACACTGCAATTGAATATCTGAGCAAAGAGCAAATCTTGGTGTTGGCTGTTCATGTTTCTACCTGTAACTACTCCTGCCTCTCCTCTGCTCTCTCAGAAGGAGCCAAATAAAACGTGCTTGTGACTCAGCTGATCAGTGATGGTATCTTTGGGCTTCCGTCTGGAAGGCAGTGAGCACTTTCAGGAGGTGTACCAATGCCCTCCGCTTCCCCTTGTTCCTCCACAGTGGTATCAGGAGTTCACAGCACAGGCTTTGAGCTTGCAGGAGAGTATGAGAGGCTAAGGATTTGGATACAGAGGCCTAATTTGTGTTTTCTACACCGTTCAATTAATCGAGATAGGGAGAAGCCATAAACCATCCACTTCAACCACAACCACCACCAACAGCAGAAGAATTAGTAAAGAGGCTCACCCTGCTATTCCCTCTTTCCACACAAATTCTCAGTAAGTCAGTCCAGGAAATGCCTGCTCCGCATACCCACAGCTTTACACTTCTTACTCAGTGACAAAACCCCAAGGTGGAAGAACACCAAGAAGCTTGACTTTGCAGGGTCTCCATCTGAAACATGCGATTCTCTACACAATTTCAGTTTCTCTGAAACAAAGGCAATGAAACAGAATTGGGATCCTTTTGTATAGCCTTCAGTTGCATTTAGATTGTGTCTGCAAATGGCTACCATGGCATTTGAGGATTCTGTGGGGGCTTCAGAAATGTAGACAAAGGAGCTCTGAGTAATTGGTTATTCATACCAACTGCTCAGAAACACAGCACAGCATTATAAAATAGCAATTCCATCCAGTATGCATAAAACAGTCTTAAATATGGTGAGCACTACATACTTAACACACCATTTCATTCCAAAAGGAGCTCCTTTTCTTTGTGATGTTATTGTGTTGGAATCCATAGGCTAAAACTCACTCAGAACTGCTGAGTTTTTCCCCCAAAAGTGGAAGGAACCTTTGTCACTTCTGCAGGTGGAGGAACAGCTAAAGGAATCGTACCCCAAACACACAGCCAACACACACGTGTGACCTGTATGACATTTGTGCTCTTATTTTCCATGGGAAGGAACAAGATGTGTTCTCACCAAGGAAGAATCACAGCTTACATTTGGAAAGGGAGGGTTCCCAGGACTGGTCCTGGAGGGAGGGGGAAGTCCAAGGTGCATTGGGGTGCTGGGGCTGGGCCTGTCCTTAAGAGTGTGGAGGAGGAGATTCCTGGCCCTGCAGGGGAGAAGGCATGCTCTAAGTGCTCTACAAAAACATGGTCCTCCATACAAGGGAAAAAAAAATAATCCAGAGGGTAGGAAGAGTTCATACTCTGTACTTCTGCCACCCTCATACTTATCATAAGTGCCTTGCAATTATTTATGACACTATTCTCTGTGAATCAAACCATTTTTAACTTCCTCAATTTCACATCAGGAAATCAAAATTCCAAAAGGCTAAGTGGTCTAAAGTCCCAGATTGAATCTGAGGAAGCAGATCAAGAAAATGAGCTCAAGTTCCCCAAATCCTAAAGTAGCCATTTAACAGCTGGAACATCTTTTCTCTGACATTTGATCTAGTCCTTTCTGGGCCATAATCCGAGGTCATGAGCCATTAAGCCCAGCATTATAACACCAGGCAGTGATTTGAGGATGTACAGCAGCACCCTCTGAGATTTTTTTAAGAGCACCAGAGCCTACCTACATCTCCTGCTTTACAGGGTGATGTAGCGGTTCAGGATACATGATGTTACTCCCCACACTCCCCTGGTCTCTATCTCTGTTGCTGATCTGCATTCCTCCCCTTGTCAGCATTTGACAGGAGGCACAGCAAAGCTCTCCATGTCACATGTGTCTAAACATGTCCAATGCATACAGATGGGACAGGAAAGGTTGGACTGGAGGAACATTCAGACACATTTTTTTATCTCAAACTGACAGCTGAACCCTCTCACATACCCTTAACTTTGTGATGTCATAACTATTGCCAAACCGTATTAATCCAGATGAAACAGCTAGCGATTCTAAACATACCCCCAGCAGAAAAAGGGACATCTCTCTGAACAGGCGATTTGTCAACCTTAAGCTGTAATTGTGCTACACAGATGTGCTAAGAGCAGGTGCATTTAGCCTTAGTAACTGAATACCTCTTTCTACAGCCCTGTGGTTCAGTAAGGTGGGAGTTGGATGGGCAGAGAGCTCTCTCCAAGGATGCTACATGCCACTCAATGCCTCTAGGTGAAGCTAAATGGAAGTATCATAGGTCAATTTAGAGAATGAAAATTCAGAACAGCCTGTCTTACGCAGGCACTAATAAGCAGCGATAGGATCAAAGGTAATGGCTTCAAACTGGAAGAGGGGAGATTTAGATTGGCTATCAGGAAGAAGTTTTTTTGCTGTGAGGGTGGTGAGCCCCTGGCCCAGGTTGCCCAGAGAAGCTGTGGCTGCCCCATCCCTGGAGGGGTTCAAGGCCAGGTTGGACGGGGCTTGGAGCAACCTGAGCTGGTGGGAGGTGTCCCTGCCCAGGGCAGGGGGTGGCACTGGATGGTCTTTAAGGTCCCTTCCAACCCAAACCATTCTACGGTTCTATGTTCTTCTAAACCAAGTTACTTGGCCAACTCCACAGTGCTGGTCTCAGCCCCAGCCTTTATCATAGGATCCCTGGGTTACTGCGAACAACCTGCACAGGGCCTGATGCCCTGGGCAGCTCTGAGGTGCTGCAGAGATGCAGAACAGAGAGAAAAGCTCTCATTTACTTGCACTGCCTGACCAGGTCCCAAAGCAGGGCAGGGCCCCCATTGTCTCAAGAAGCTCTATTGCCTCTTAATACATATCTGATGATTAAAAAAATAATCATCTAGTAACAGTAATACCTTTTGATTAAGTCTGGATGATAAAGGAAAAAATAGCCCTTGTGGTCTGTTATGACTGCACTCTGCCATTTATACTCCTGTTAAAATGAACAATAGCAGCTCATTTGACTAAAGCTCCCAATCTTTGAGGCTCCTGTATTAGATTTAGATTCATGACAAAGAACTTGCTTTTTGCCAACTAAATCTCCCTGTTTCCATCGCAGGTACTGGAGGCATGCTCATCTACATCTAACCTTCCCCTCACCTCCCTCACAATGAGTTTGGAGGAATCCAGAACACCATGTACCACTTTAACTACAGTATATGGAGAATGGAGGAATGAACCAAAGTGCTTATAATTAAGCTCTGTTTTGCTCTGATACATCCAGAATCCTAGGGGAAACCAATGGCAAGGTCTTATGCCTGGCAAAGCTCCTGATCCACCTCAGGCAACCATTCTCTCCACAGTGTAACTGGTGCAGAACTGCAGGTTTGTAAACAACTGCTTTTTATTAATACACATTTATACTGAAATGTCATCTTGTCCTTTTAAAAATCTAAGATTGCCTAGGAAACAAGAAGAAAACCAACCAGGTGGAGAGCTCCTACAGTGTCAATGTCTTTCTATTCATTTGCCATTGACTTTTATTAAGATGTCTTTGTGGTTTATGGAAGTCTCTTTTCTGGGAGGTAGCTGGCTTTCAGGGACTTTAGTTACATCTATGCTGATGAGTGTGTTGGACTGGAAATGGGCTCCAGCTTCTCTTTCTACATGCCATTACTACATGGAGTCCTCCAGGTGTCAGCACGTTTGTGCTTGTTCGCTCAGTCTGGCTGAGCACAGTGTGAATGAGTTTTGCCTTTATCTCAACCATCTGCAGTTCAGAGGCATGTTTTATAATGGGGCTTGGCTGCCATCTGCTGCTTAAAGGATTTGCAAGTATTTGAAATACAAGTAGGCATGTCTGAAATACAAGTAGGGAGGCACGTGTATGTCCACATTTAATGTAAAGCTTGTTGTTTACTCCCTATTTTATCAGGTAAGTAAAGGGCTGTGTATTCCAATCTATCCTTCTAGAAGAATACTTAATAAAAATACAATTAACAGATATTCATTGAATCTATTTTTTTTTAAAGGGGAAACAGATTTTTAAAAATTACCTGATAAAGGTTTTGAGTAGAGTCTGGTTTTACATTCATATTTTTTAATCTACTCTGGATCCTGTGTATCACTGTGACAGGCTTTACAATAGAACTGTGCCCTAGAAAACAAAAGTGAATTAGGCAGAACTGAACTGTGTTTAACTGATGAGAGAATAAAAGTCTTGTCTGCTCTTGAAAGTTTTTCTGTTCTAGATCTTTTTTCAACAAAATAGTAAGAGGGAATCTTACCTTTTGACTTCTGCCAGGGAACGAGCAATAAAAAAGCCCACTGTTCCGATGAAGCTTTATCTGCGCAGGTGGATTGATCAGGACAGCACTGTATTGGGAAACAGTCAAAAGAGTAATCACAGTTTGTCTATCTGGTGACATTTTTCACCTTTGTTGTAAGAATTCGGACTATATGATCATAACAGTTTCCTCTCACCTCACAATCTTACACTCTATCTCTCAAAGAGCATACAGCTTCCTTTTCCCTCTTGCTTTCTCTTTTCATCATTCTGTTTCCAGCCAGTCAATACATGAACGCAAGGAAGAATAGATTGAGTTGTGGTCTGTTTTCCATTAGTGCTAAGCAACTACATCTACTGACTTCTTTCAGTGCAGAGTTCATTCAGCACTTCCGGAAAAGTCCCAATGTATTTCTCACAGCAGTGTTTCCCCACAACCCTCCGTTTTCAGAGTTTCTATTCTACAGTTTCATCAAAACAGCCATTTCCTTTATAAAAGTGGAGAGAGAAATAATTGCATCAATAGTCTGCATTTTCTGGGCAGTTTCTCAAGCTTTCTAAAGATCTACAGCACTTATTTATTCCCCTTTCTGAACTAGTTCCAGCTTCCCCATTAAGATGTCTTGTATTTCACCATTAGAACCGAGAGAATGTTATCTGGCCTAGGACCAGATCAGTTTCAGAGAGCAAAAACTCTGCTGCCAGCACTGACAAATTATCCCTTTATGACAACACTTTACAGCATCATTTAGGAGCCTCTGTAAACTCACGTGGCTAAAAAAAAATGAGGAGGCGTTTCCTTAACCAATGAAAATTAATATGCTCGAGTCACCCCAAATCAGAGTGAGACTTACACTGTTTGCATGTGGAACAGAAGATAAGAATGGTGTTTCATCTCCCGTCTCTCCCCTGATTATCTGTGAGAAAAGAAGAAGCAGAAGAGATTGTTGTATATGGTAAAATTCATCCCAGCACTTAAGTAACCTGTGCTTAATCCTGTCTAAATACTGTGCACAGGAAGACAAGAGGTGTATAAAACCTGTGCAGGCCCTGGGCCATGCTTCTTTGGAAATTGTTATTTTTGAATTAGTTGCCTTCTTACTAGCAGAGAAGTCTCCCAGACAATTACCTCTCCCCTTGACTGCCAAATTTGAGTTCAGTTCCCAAGAGGACAAGATTCAGTTTCACAAAGCACAACCTGGGGAAAGAAAGCAAGTCACAGTTAGTCACAATATCTCTGTACTGTGAAAAGACACATCTGGAAGGAAATAACAGAAAAACAACCACACATCTGCTGTACCACATACTGAGAAACCTCTATAAAAGTCATGTCTGCAAAATCATTGGAGAGCTGAAGAGTCAGTACTTTGTAGTCTTTGCCTTTCAGAAGTATTTTGTCCTTCAAATATTTTCTCTCTGTCTAAAAGAATCAACATAAAGATAATGTATTTATTGAAAGGCAAAGCAAGTAAGATATGTAATCTAACACTGGGCCAATAGTCTAACACCACATGGTACTAGATCAAAGGCCTTTAGTTACTGGAAGCAGAATGATGTCAGCTATATATTGTCAGAGACAATATCTGAGATGATAAACAACGGACCAGGGAAAGTCTCAACCCTTCTAGACACTTCCAATTCATATTATCATGAAAGAACAGCTGTTATTACTGCGTACAAATAAAGTCACAGGGAAATCTCACGACTGCAAAGTATTGGGAGCCCATTATTTGAGGAAAGTTACACCTTAGTTTGCAATAAGATTAACCTGCCTCCTTAGTTATTCAGATGAGGACTGGTCTTGGGGTAAGTTTTACCAATCATAAATACAGTTATTAGAGGTGTGATTTGTTGCTGAACTGTGACCATTTATTCACTCTGGTATAAGCACTTTTTTTTTTTCCTTTGGCAGTTGTGTGACTAGGGAAGGGTTGTTTATACCTGGGTAAAGCAGCAAAATATTCTACTGCTTACAGCTCCTTCAGGTTTTAAAGTGCCACTCATTGTGTCACAGGATATGCTATTCTCTTGGCATATGAATGCCTTCCACATAAAACTTAATAGGCTACTAAAAAAAGCGTTGCTTTCCAAATGAAAATTATTTAATGGATTTTGACATAAGAGGCTTTTTTCAATTTAAAAAAGTTTGCATGCTTAAAAAAAAAATTTAAAAAAAATCAGTTTTGCTAGCTTTGCCATTGTGAAATATTTGGACTTGAATGAAACAGCACGTGTCAAGGAAAAAAGTCTAACAAGCAGCCCAATTCTATATGCAAATTCTGCATTGATAAATTCTGTGTTTATTTCACCCAATATCTATTTAGTTTCTCTAAATCAATTTTGTGAATGAAAAATCCCCAAAGAGAGAAAAAGAGAATTCTTTTGTGCGGGAGATTAATGCGAAGTATCACACACAGCCACTAGGTGATAGCAAAAGCATGTCCACTGCAGGGCTAGCAAACCTGAGACTCGTTCAGGAAACTTCACGCCTAACAGTTCTGTCTATTTATGTTTTTATTAAATCTTCTGGTATTGATTTGGAAATATCTGAGCAACTTGTGTACTGTAAAGTTAATATGCAGCTTATCAATTTTGTGTTGTAGCAGGTACTAATTAGAAAGACAGATAAAAGGAGGATAAATTTGCATCACGTTCCTTGCAGAGAGATGACAGAATGATTTCTAATTGTCACTGTTCTTGTGTAAGTTACCCCATAAGACCCAACCACAGAAATAAGCATAAAAAGATACTGAAGAAAAGTATCCTATTAACTGGAAAGGGTACATTGGACCGATTTTTCTGCGTGTCAAGCAGGAGTGGTTCTGCGGAAGTGCTTTAAGCACAGATTCAAATTACAAATGCCAGAGAGAATGGAATCAAGCACGGACACAGAGAAGCTAACAGGGTCCATACTGGGTAGTAACCAAAATTGATTTGCTGTGTTCTCTTAGAGGCAGCGGGGCACCGGCATCACATTACTGCTTTTCAGCCTAGAGCAAGAGAAGAGGTGTTTCCACCTATCAGCTAATTGCAGCAGCATGGCTTGCTATGGACTGTCCTTTGCTTTGGCACCTCCTTGCACACTATTGTAAAATGCATCCGTAGGTTCTTTTGCTTCAGCATGCTCTACAGCACTCTTCACCTCTTGCACTGAATTCAAGTATTACATTAGAAATAGTCTGTTAGGTTTTCTTGCCTTCTGTTCCAAGCTTAATCCCAGCATGATCAACGTAAGCTTCAAAAGACCTGGCTGCAGTTTCTACTCAGAAGTCAGGCACGTATTTCAGAGAAGATCCCACTGGGCTATACTCACATTATTTAGACAAGTGAAGGACGTACCTCAGTATCCTCTTTCCCAGTGAACAAATTAGTTAGGAGAGTAGACGAACCAGGAACAAGGCAGCTTTGTGCTACGAAGCCTAGCTTTGGTTTAGCGAAACAGATGATGCTGTCTCCTGTCCCAGTAGGGGATGTTCGGCAGGAATACCTGTTTCAGAGTAGAAAAGTGATTAGAGATCAGCATAGAGACAGGCAAGGCCACAATGCTCCCGTAA
Source organism: Fratercula arctica (assembly GCA_947846985.1). NCBI lineage: Eukaryota > Metazoa > Chordata > Aves > Charadriiformes > Alcidae > Fratercula > Fratercula arctica. The sequence goes on from CANTUZ010000023.1 coordinate 2,930,750, forward strand.
AATGACGATTCTTGTCTTTCTTGCCTTCACCATTTATTTTTTCCCCGAAATCTGGGCTGGAATATGCAAACTGATAGCTAAGTGGACTTCTGAAGTTCTTTGGGTGGGTATGGCTTTTTACTATTTTTGGAGTGGGATTTTTTTGGTTTGGTTTGGGGTTTTTTTGGGTTTTTTTCCTTTCTTTTTTTGTTGTTTTTAACATTGCCTTTGCTGACAACTTTGGCAAAAACAACACAAATAAAAAGTTAGTCTTTATTTTTAGTAATGTTAAAATATATTCTAGGTAGGTTAGTAACTAGATGAGTAAGAGACACTGGATAAAGATGTTGTTTTTATAAAAGACAAATTTTTTGATTCCATAAAGGTCAGAATTTCAACCATGACAACCCACATGACAGACAACAAGATCCCTTGTTACAAGATTGAATTATCTGTAAAATTAACTCTCGTGTTCGGATAGTGATTCCTGATGGCCAGCACTCTGTACAAAAAGTACAATTTCTGATTATTATTCTCAGTTCTGCCTACAGTCTCCCATGTTTCAAGTCAGACTATAGTTTACTCCGGCAGAGAGCAATTGGAGAGTAGTGACAGAGAACAGCACATGCCCCAATGCCCATATCTGGGACCTCTACACTTTAATAAGCATATCCAAGTCCACTATCTGGAGAGGAAGTTAGCGACCATCGAAAGATTTGAAGATAATGGCACATGGCTCAGACACAGGGTGAAGAATCATACCTGTATCCCACTAAAAGTCTAGCACTAAGAGAAGCAACAATAATAATAGCACTTGCTTTGCCAATTCCACCTGTAAATTTCATTCATAAACTAATATCTCCACTTAGGTAGCTGCTCTACAAATAGAAAAGAAAGATAATCCAATTTGGAACTTGGACTTCTGGACTGTTTGGGGGGAATGCTAATTATGCCATCACATTCACACAATCCAGCAGCACTAAGAGCTCCCAATTCAAGTCTGCCCAGTACGAAGATGTGTAGAATTATCAGACCTGACAGCAGAGCTGCACCAGACAGTAGTGTGCAACTCTCTCCAGCGTAAAGGAGCCAGACTCCTCGATTGCTAATATTCAGGATACCGAAGAAGGTAATTACACCATATTTACTAACATTGTATTCTGTATGGTGTTGCAAGGCTGCACAGCTGCTACCTGTCTCAATCCTTCAACACATGTGATAAAATCATAGCAGAAAGCAGTCAGTTGGCTTTCAGAGTTCTCCAGGCTGAAAAAAAACCGTGACAGGACAAATATGTTCCCCTGCCAGCAGCACTATCTGTATCACTGTTAATATCAATCAGATAGAGAATGAAAGCACTGGAGTATCTCATTCTACCTTATGATATTGGAAGTATCTTCAGTATAAGGTTGCGGAGAGTGAACATTTGCTAGAATGAGACAAGCATTCGCAGATTCCATCTGTATCCCAGCAGAGAAAAGTTAAATCAGGGTTTAACCCCATATGAAGAACAACAATCTCCAATAGCGACCTGATTTAGTGGCATATGTCTTCAGTTAAAAACTTGTGTAAGATCATCATGATCCTATTACTTGGAGTTGTACACATGCCTGAATGTTTCAACAGTGACATGGACAACCATGAATGAGACCCAAATATGATGCACGCTCTAAGGATGAGCTAAGGGCTACTCCAATTATTTAAATGCAATTCCAAGAAATGCCACACTCAATAATATTCCCCTTTCAAAACCAGATGAGCACAGTTTGCCTTTACCCTTTATTTTTCCTGTTTAAGTGCTTGAAAAATTTATAGCCTGAAAAGTCTGTTGTGCCTGACTCTTACATTCTCAGTACCCATAAGTGGTATGTTGGTGTGCAAAAGGCACCACTAAAATAAGCAGAGCTGCTTGAAGTGTAAAGCACAACATGAATTGAGTAAATGCAGCTCAAGCACCCTTTCATAAAGGACAAGATTTTCACAGGGTTGGCTTATCTACAAGAAAGGGCAAATGATGAAGTTCTTACCCCAGCTCTCTTCAGATCTTCAGAGTTTAGTGCAGAGCCATAAAAGAAAACTGTGTAGGCTGAACAGCATTTGAACACAGCTTCCAGCTCCAGATTAGGAATAGACCTATTCAATATGAACAACAACGGGGGGGTGAGGGGGGGTGGAATCCATCAATCTCTCATAATTACATTCTCTGCAAGTCTCCATTTCTCAGAGAAGCTATTTGCCATAACTACTTGCTGCTTAAAAAAAACTACAGGGATTTTGGCAGCTCAGTTAAAGTACATAGTTTAGATTTTAATGAAAACTAGCTTTTATAAAACTTAACAGTCATGGAAATGTTTCCTGGATTTTTCCTGTCTTCTGCTATTGTCATTAATTTTGCATGAGTATCATTCCACAGCCATCCATGCAGCTCTAATTTTACAGCTCACTGTTACTCCACAAGAGTCAGGAAGTGACACTTCCTATGGCTTGATTCTGCATTCTCTTTTCAAAAGAAACTGCTGAACTTCAGCTTTCTCTCCAACTCAAGTGTTACTTTCCTATTAACTTTATACAACTGTATCTCACCCAGGTACTTCTGTAACATTCTCTTCTATGTGAGCTGTACAATATATTATCAAGATATTCCTACATTGATCCCAGCAATGAAGCATGCCCTGTAGGACGGTACCCAATTTTGATTAAAAAGACGGGAGTTGGAAAATTCACCCATTCTCCAAGCAGTTTGTTTCAGTGATTATTAATCACTTCTCACTTTCGAAAATGCATGCCTTGCTTACTTGAGTTTGCTCGACTTTGAACTCTAGTTATTAGCTTTTGTTATGCCTATCTTTTCCAGATTAAAGAAGATTTTTACACTGGTTGTGAAGCTACTTAGGCACTTTTATTGAGCCAAGCTCCCAATCCTCTTTCTGCTATGCTAAACAGACTAAACTCCACATCTCTTCCTCTAAAGCACTTTTTGCTGTCTTTGAGCCATTCCTGTACCTCATTTCCATGCATCCTCAATTCAACAGCTCTCTCAAAATGTCATGATATTTCACAAGAGATGCCTATAATATTCTGTTCATGTCTTGCCCCACCTCCACTGCACTCCAAGGTAAAATCCTGTTTGTGCTCCCAGCAATTACCTCCTAGTGAAGCTTCTGCTTTCAGAAACGTGTCTAAGAGCTTCAGTTAGGCAGAAGAAGGGGATCTGACAGGACAGTTGAAATGCCTGATATTTTTGTCACTGAAAAGTGGCTTCACTTTCCTCCCTTCACCATACACCAGCATGACCAAGTGGAAGTTACAAATTTTCTCCCCAGGATAAAAAAAAAAAGTCTAAGAAATTGAGACAGCTGACAATTATTTGATTGCCAGACTTGGCAGGATTTAAAGTCAGGTATATCTGGCAAAGCTAGTTTACTATGCAATTTACAGGGAAACATTTTTTTTTTTTCAGTTGATCACAACAGAAAACATTTTATCATGAACATTCCAGCATGAAAGCTTCATTGCTACAATTTACTTTGTAACTCCCATTAATTAGTTACACAGCATCGCTTTACTTTCAGATCTCCTACATTTCCCCTAAGCATTCAGGGAATCAAAGTGAAATATCTCAGCGAAATAAGGATACTTACTCTCCCAGGAAAAAGATTTCTGTGCAAACATTTCCCTTGTCCTGAAGCAAAAAGTCTCAGACGAATGAAGTGACGCTCTCTGGAGTGGTATTACCACAGACAACAAACTAGCTACAGGAAGAGATCAAGCAAGATTTGTCACTTTGAAAATAGCAGAATGGTTGTTGCAAACATGACATTGTATGAAGCTACACACCAACTTGTAATACAGTAATCCCAGTAACACAGAAGACAGTTTGTGTCTTTGGTTTGATGAAAACTTCATCCATCATGGCTATGTACTTCAGGAGTTATTTTGGAAAGGAAGAGGAACTGTAAGTGTTAGAAGCAGTGCATGGTAGACATTCCAGAAACAAGAGTCATAGAAGGAACTTTATAAGAGCTGGTTAAAGCTGTACCTGCTCAGTCCTGTGATTGGCCAAAAAAAAAAAAACCCCCAAAAAACAAAACCAGAAACCAAAACCAAAAAAATCCCTAAACCCCCAAAACAACAAAAATAAACCTACACTGAAAAAAACCACACCACCACCACTGAAATAGGTCTCTTTGAAAATAAAGTCCATGCTGAATGTGCTGTTGACAAGGTTTATTCAGACAGTCTTGAGTAAGGATCAACCAAGAGTAAGTTTCAGGATTTCATTTAAGTTACTACAAGAAGCTTTATTTAGCTTCTTATTTCTTCTGAGCTGGTTCCCAGCTTAGTGACTGACCTGATTTTTATTTTCTAAAGAGAAATAGCAACCATACTTTTTCCCCACTCACCACTTCATAGGAGGATGTGTAGTTTTTATGGCTTTCAACAATTTCTACAACTTTGTTTTTTTCCATATACAACACTAGTATTTTCCTTTATTACCCAAGTCATCCAAAATACACACATCAGAGAATGTCAGGTTTCCAAGTGTACTTGGCGAGGCTTTAACTTACTTGTTCTTCATGATCCTGTGGAACTGTAGTATTCGTAGAAGTTCTAAAACATAAGTGCTCTCAAAAACCACAAACCTGCTAAAAAGTGAGAAAGTCAGAGGAGATGAAAAAAATCTGCCTAGAAGTAGAGTGGTTTTGGGTATTCAGATACAATTAAACATGCATGCTTTGTTTTCCATGTAAATTATAGTGGATCACACCTCAAACCTGGCAAGAGCGGATAAGATTGCTCAGTATTCAGAGCCTTTATGTCACTGGATTTCCACCTATGTCCTCAGAGGAGGCCTCTAATGATGAGAAAAATTAAGAATTACAGCTCCTTTGAGCTATAACCTGAAGGCTTAAGTGACATACATGTCCAGTAGACTTTAGACCCCAGAGAATGCAAGAAAGCCATTTGCAAAAATCAGGGTACCACCTTTGCTTCCCTGCTGGGTAACTCCTCATCCAGTTGGTCAATTACAGTGATTGCTGAGGCAGACAGATAAACAGAACGGAGACAGACTTGAGTAAATTAAAAGCCCCACAAAATTAAAGTTTTCATGATGACGGTCAAAGCCTTCCAGATAAAATAAACTTGAAGGAAGTCTTGATGTAAGATGCAGAACAACACGGATGGAAAGCAGGATGTCCAAATCCTACTTACCAAGCCAATTCCTCTTTCAATAATAGGAAAGAAACTGGAGGGATTGTGAAGAAATCCACAAGAGAATTCAACACAAGCCAGAACCTCAGATTGTCATCTGCTGCCACAAACTGAAGATGAATAACATCAAAAAGCATCAGTGCTGTGTGATCAGAGCAAGAAGGCAGCCCTCCGAGGAGACCCATTTTTGCAGTCTGCTTCCCTTTCAGGTGAAGATCTACTCTCACCTACAGGTGTAATGCTATTCATGGAAAGAACTCTGCGTAAATAGGATTAACTGCCTGTTTATTCCTTAAACAACAACTCCTTCCCTTCTGAAGCTATTCCTAGATGTCTATCAGATTTATAACATCTTTGGATTAAACACTATATTGGATTGCTCTTGATGTATAATTCTGCTTCTCAGGTTTACCCCTGCTGATTGAACTCAGCTTAAAGTGCTCCACAGCTTTTATATTTTATTTATTTCATCTTATGATTCCATTTTATTTTTCCAGCGTTGTGCACCAGTTGAAGCAAAGAACTAAGAACAATGCTCTGGCATATTAAATCAAAGGGGTTTGCATATTAATATCTTTTTACCCCTGAGCACATTCTACAAAACATATGTCTTCAGGTGAAACTGGTAGAGGCTACAGTGTGCTTTCCTACTCAGTCTTGTTATTTTATTCCCATCAAAATGTTTCTGAAGGCTGGATTTTATAGAAGAGCTCCATTCCCATTTGGGTACCAAAAATAGATGGCCAGACTTTCAAAAGAGCTTTGGGTAGTGGGTGGCAAGCTTTATTAGAAGTCTAGCATTCTCTAAACATTGCAATAGCAACAGCTGGGCTTTGAATGCTTTTGAAAATGTCTGTACAAAAAAAGGTGCCGAATCCTTTTCAAAAGCTGTAGGATTTGGACATCCGTCCCTCAGTTCTTCTGAAAATCCAGCCTTGAAGGTATACACACTACATTATAAGAGGAAACCAGTGCTAACCAATCTACTTACCAGTGCACACACCACAGATGTTTGAGCTGATAGCAGCATTTCTCCCTGTGTAGAAAAAACTCTTATCCACTAGGCCAAACTTTGTTTCCTTTTGTGTGACCACCAGACATCTTCATCCTGACAGAGGGGCAAATAGATTGTAAACCTTGGCTTTGCCAGACACCGTTTCCCAACACACCCAGCCACCACCAAATCTGAATGGGACTGAAAGTAAGCAGGGAGTGGAATTTTCCTCCAGCTAAGCTACTAAAAGCTTCAGGAAGCTTTATCTTCCTGGCATTCACTGAGGGCATGCTGTGCAGACACATACTGTGATACACAGATGCAGTCTCATTTCTTCTGTACTGGTTGCACCAATGAACAGTGACCCTCATCACCTTAAAGCAATTGCCTCATACCTGAGTCCGAAAGGAAGAGTGTGCTCGGTTGCTAATAACACCTTCCTACTAGTCTCCCCACCCTTTCCCATCTTATGTCAGGCATGAATTCATTTTCTTAGTTTTAACCATGTAGAACATTTCCCTAGCATACACCCTGGAATATCTCAGTCCCAATGTTTTGTTTTAACATGGCCTGTTACCTCCTTTAATGTATGCCAGTAACAGCCCCAGGTAAGACTTACATTTACTGTAGAGCTTCAGCTAATTCTGATTAGCTTTTGCTATGAGGTAGGATTCTGTCCTTCTTACAGATACAGCTATTAATAACTATAACAAATAACTATCACAGATTATTCAATGCCAGAAAACCTGTAAACATCTACCAGAAAAAAAAAAAAGACAAAAAAGACCAACGTCACTTGTAATGCGAGATACTCTGCTGGCGTCTCTTCTTTTACACTAAGTTTCCCAGGCACCAGAATCTGTAAAGAGCTAACACTTAAGAACTAAACCCCACCTCTGCTCAGCAGCCAAAGGAACAGCAGAGAATCAGATTAATTTAACATTTTGGCAAACAGAGATGCCTACAGTTTGCCAGCAGCACAGGTGCTCCCTTCATTTTCTGCCCACACAATCCAGGTGAGCTGATGAGTGTCAAGCTCTCCCTTGGAAGTGATGGAGTGAAACGGCTTGCGACAGTTGTTGGAGGCAACACGAAGTGACACAAGGAAAGAGCTCTTCAGTCCTGCAAATTGCATTGTAACCAGGTACATAAGTGACCTGGATATGTCATATGAATGATCCTGGTGACATCCTTGGAACCTACTAATACCTTCTCAAAAATCCCACAATGCACGCAGGGAGGAGCAGGGTCAAAACATCATAGATCTTTTGGTGGCGGATTTGTTTTCAGTACGCTGTCATGGTTTAACCCTAACTGGCAACCAGGACCACACAGCCAATCGCTCACTCCCCCTACGGTGGGATGGGGAAGAGAATCAGAAACTAAAGAACTAAATTTGTAAAAATATTTCCCTGCCATAATTAGGAATCAATTTGTTCTGCCTTCTGCCTCCTCAGCTTCCCTAATTGCTCGGTCCTGACCTTCTAGAATACTCATTGCTCCTGTGATATTGCAGTGACCTCAGTACCAGTGGTGGTCAGACTGACATGCTGGGATACCGAGAGGGACTCCCTCTGCAATGGAAAGATTTGAATGGGGGTTCTAATTTAGAACTGTATCTTTTTAGTGACATTACCAAGGTACTTCCTCTCTGGAATACCTCAGTTTATAAAGCTGGCTCTCACTGTATAAACATAAGTTGCTTAATACAGACCTGTGAAGTCTCACACAGAGCACTCAAGCCTCATCCATTCAGACCCCATTTCACACTTCCCTTTCAAGAGCTGCAACATGCACATACTGCAGAACTCCTTTGGGAATCTCCACTCAACTTTTGGATCTAGTCCTTCAACTGCTCAAAAACAACTAAAAGCAAGATGTCCTGGCACTGAAAGAGTAGATGTGATACGAAGAGCTGGAAGAGCAGTATAAGAGAATAAGCAAAATAAAACAGGTCAGATAAGTCAGACCAGAGACGCACTTAGCCTGGTATTTTGTCTCTGTAAGTGCCCAGCTGTCAGTGGTGAAGTGCAGTGTGACTTTTCCACTGCTGTCTTTATTTCACTGGATTACCCTCTTCTTTTTCTAGTTTAATGAACTTTTTAATCAGAAGAATTTTAACAAGCTAAGTCAGAGTTTCTAATGATATGAATATAACCAAGCTGGAATAAATGTGCTCTCATGCCCACAGGTGGCAGCATTTCCTTGAAGTTAGGCTACCTTTGCATACCAGCATGTAAAATCATTTTGCTTCCCAGCATCACTGCTGCCTTGGACAGAGAGAAAAACAAAACAAAATAGTACAGCAAGGCACATCCCAGAAACTGCTCTGTAAAAGCAACAGTTTGTCTTGTAACCTGCAGGCCTAGCTGTCCCATCCCCAGCTGGTGGGGTAGCAATGCCATCAGATGCCACCAGCTCACGCAGTATCTTTCCCCCTTTCTATTGAAACAGAACATCATCAAAAGCTTCAGGTCTAGTCAAGAGTTTTGAACTCTTTTATGAGCACTGCAGATGAATAATGCAATCAGACTCTTCTTCATGCAGTCAGGACAGCTGAGTCTGGAAGTAGCAATTTTGCCCGAGTTGGTAAAAACATGTGCCCAGGAAAAAAAAAGAAAAGAAAAAAAAAACAGAAAAGAATGGTGAAATAATAGTCCAGCAAATAGTAGGTGGAGAGGCAAAGAATATGGTATTGTAGCCTTTCAATACAGCAATATTTAATGTCTGCTCTTCCTTTTCCTCCCTTGCTGAGCATCAGAGAGGACTATGAGCAATTGGAACCAGTAGGGCAACATGGAAACAGTGTATCAGCTGACAAGAGTCATTACTTATGTTTTCATGGAGACTAATATGACAAAATTGCAATCAGCTCATCTAAGGCTCCAGGATGCCTGAGCCAAGGACAGAAAGGATTTAAAATAAGTTCCCAAAGGCAAAAGGGGTGGAAGGGTGGGGTGGAGAAAAGCTTCACTCTCCCTGGGAGCTAAGGATAGCAGTAGTATCGCCCTCACTCTGCAGATACCCCCACTTCAGTAATGCAGTGTTACCTGCAGGACTGTAGTCTGGGGACAGAAATTCACCCAGATGACAAAGGGATGTGACACCAGACACTGCAACTTCTGCTCCACATGCATTAGTGCTTCCTTAACACATTTCTTCCACCTGGTCCCCGCTCTGTCTCAAATCTGTGTCTCTGCTCTGAATTTCTCCTCCCTGCTGCTGTAGGGAGGTTGTGACTGAAGATGGCAGCCTTTGCCCATACGTTGTTGCTGAGCCAGGACAGGACGAATCAGCTCACTGTAACTCCCAGCTGATTTCTCAGTCCAGCTGTCCCCAGAGCAGAAACAGGTCATTCACAAATCACAGCCGCTCAGCAGGAATATAGACTGCAAAAAGAAAGGGATTTATTAGCATGTGGTAGCACGTTGCCCTGTCTGCTGTGACATAAACCAGGAAAGGGAGCAGCACGCCACAACACAGTAGCATGATGCTCAGCTGCTGTCTCCAAGAGGAATGTTCAGTGCCCACTGTGACACATCATTTAGCTTAGTCTCTAATCAATAGAATAAAATAAAGCTTTTCAGACAGCATTATGGATCTCCTAAATTAGGCTTGTGTTCTGGATTTTCCTAATTTGTTACTTGGTAAATTCCTCCAAGGGCTAATCATCTTCCCCTGAAAACATACATACTTTTTTCCAACTCTTGTGCTAGCTCCAGCTTCCAGTGAAAGCTGAATCCAATCCTGACCTTCCAGCCAAATTTCACTTTATGTTTTTCTGCTGGCTAGTGGAGCCATCCATTATAAGAAGTCATTTTCCCTATATTTGTGCTTGCACGTTGTGATGGAGTCTTCTCTTTATTTCCTCTTTGATAGCCTAAATGGATCAAGCTCCTTACATCTTTCACTAGAAAGATATTTCCCAGTCTCTGAATCATTTATACGGCTCTTTTATGAACCCTTCCAATTTTTCAACATCCTCTTTGATCTGCAGACACCAGACCCTGAACCACTATCCCAGTGAAGATCTGGTTAATGGGGGTGGATGGAGTGGTAAGCTTATTACATTAGACTTGTGAAAGGAAAGACTTGATTTTAAAGTGCACCAGTTTGAGAGGAAAGAAGGATAACAGAGGCATTGAATTGGGGAGACATTTCCTGAAAGGATTAAACTTCTGTCTGGGTAATGAGAACATCCACAGTCACATTAGACCAGATTAAAGAGAAAGATAAATTCTGCTGCTTCAGAGCATAAACCAATAGCTGGTGGGGACTACAAATAAATGTCTCCTTGGGGTAGATTCTTCCGTAATTGTTCAGTGTGGAGAGAGCTTACATCTCCCACTGAAGCAGCTGGCTACCAGCAGACCCAGCACACTGGGATAAACGGGTCTAGAGGAAATCGCCCATCTTTCTATTATGTGGAGACACACACAGATTGGAGAGACAAAGGGTTTGCATTTAAAGATTCAATCCTTATGTCATCTCTCTCTGCTTCCAAGCCTATCTAGGTAAGAAGGCTAAGAGATTAAACTGAGAAAATGTATTACAGCCTGCATTCCCCCAGCCTCCTTGCCCCTGCAATCTCCATTTGGGATGGAAGGGAAAATACGTGCATGAATGCAACAGTCCTCTTACCCCTGCTTGGTAAATAGTTCCCCCTTTTACTGTGCTCTGAATCTTCCAGGTGCAAAACAAAACAGATTGGTCTGGAATTTGGAAGCAAATGAGCCAGGCTGCTTGCTCCAGGCTTCCAATTTAATAAACATGCATCTATATCTAATGGACAGTCTGTCACTTCCCTTTAATAGAAATCACCTGCTCCTCTAATAATCATTAAACAAATTGACAGCACAATAGCCAAGGCCTCTCATCTTAATGCCACCTGCAGCAAGAGTAAAATAATCCACTAATATCTTTTCAGAAAGACCATTATTCTGCCTAACATGAATGCACATACACATACTCCATGTGACATAGAATCAAACACATCCATGAAGAGAATAAATTGCATAAGAATTCCCTTTATTTATATAGTGCATGTATTTTATTAGTAAGATCATTTCTCATTTTTTCATGATGAGGATAATAATCTCTCATGCCTCCTGCAGTGCTTTCCTCTGCTAGAGCCAGACCCTGAGCAGCTTTATGGACGCCATCAGGCTGGATGGCAAGACATGCGGGCATCTACATCTGAAACGCAGCAGCTTTCCTAACTTGGATCTTTCAGGCCAGGGTATGCTAACACTGCTGAGACCTAAAAAGCTTTTTAAGTCCCCTTTTGGAAGGGATTAGAATCGCTCTCCTACACATCCTTCTCTCGTTGTGGCAGGATCCACAGGGGTATTGGGACTTCTGGCAGTTAACTGTAGAGCTCTCCTAAGGCCCAGGATGGTAACTTTGCAAACAAGCAAGAAAAATACTTCAGGGTTAGATGGAACCCATCAACAGATAATTCAGCATGCCTGAGTAACCAAGGGGCTGTGCACAGCCTTCCTTGGTCCTCAGAAACAGTTAAGCATTCAGAGAGAACCACAGTCCTGTGCAGACTTTGCCATTTGTCAGTCTCTAAAGGATGGTCTTTCTGAGCTCAGCCAGTACATGCGGTGCTTTTGAAGGAGTCAGACATATCTCATGCCATATAATTCTACATTAGTAAATATAAGGTCACTTGAGCCTTATCAAACTTCAAATTATAGAACCCATATCCATATATCCCATATTCCATATCCACAGAGTGGTTTTGGCCACACCTTAGGGTCACAATAAGGGAAAAAAAATAAAAAGAAAATGAACTCCAGTATGACAAAATTCAGATCCATTGGTTATGGAGCAAGCAGGGACAGGAGTTTGTTCTTGAACTTATTCCTCCCTTTGACGTCTGCATTTTGTCGGCATTCTCAGATGCCTGTCTCAAGCATCTGTTTCTGTCTTTGGCCTGGCTCTTGTTCTCCCTCCACACGCTGATTCTGAATACAGACCATCAGTCTCAAAGTTCTGCTTGCTATCGGCCTTCAAAAGCTTTCTTATCCACAGCATTCATTACTGAGGGATACTTGAAGTTAATGAAGAATTCTCTTAACAACCTTATGCAACCAGTTTGATTGTCTCAAGTCATGCTGATCTGAAAGTCATGCTGTACCTTTTGGAGCCTCTCATGTCTGATGAGTGCGCAAAAAAAAATACATGCTGGGAGAAAAGACCATGTGCCAAAGGGACAGTGACAGCTTAGCACCAGAGCATTTCACAGGCCATGCCCCAAGGGACATCTCTCAAAGCTGGGACAAGCTGTTCTACAAAGGCAGGTGCACAGAAAAGTCTTACCCACATGTTAGTAGCCAGAATACCCTAAGGAACCCCAAACCATCCTCCAAGATACCTCTGTATCTAGCCACACGGTTCTTGCAGTGTGGGAAGCAGCTCAGAAGATATTAGTCTTTTCAAAACAGCTCATTCCCAGATTCTACTCCCCAGGCTGCTAACAAGTGGCATGCAGCACAACCAAGAGCTCATCTGTGTATCAAACAGGGCACATTCACTGGCTCTCCTTGATGTGCAGAAGCTGTTCTGTGGTTCCTGTTCAGAGGTAAATTCACTACCGTGCTGCAACTATTTTCTGACAGCTGCACACAAAAGCTTTGTGGTGAATTACTCTTAGCACAAATCAGAATCAACTGTCCTTCACAACTCTCCCTCTGCAGAGGAGAATCCACACACACAAGCATTCAAGAGAAATGACAGACATAGCAGGACTGGATCTACTCCAGGGCAATTCCTAGATTTCACAAACCTCATGGGGCTACTGATCATCTGATGCATAATCTGGGAGGTGGGACAGAGGATGTAAGTGAGGAGTCTGAAATGGGTTGTACAGGGAAAAATTGGGCCCTTGCTGTTTGTCTGTTCCTTATCTCCACAGTACAAGAGCATATCAGTCATTTCCAGAGTTCTCTTCACAGCATGCCTGTGTGGGAGGGAAACTGCATATCCCCATTTTCCATACAGGGAGGCAAAACAAAAGGAGTAGTACATGATTTTTCTGTTCCTCCCCCGAAGTCAAGCAGACGGTCTCTGCAGGTGAGTGGAATTGAAACCATATCTCCCAAACTTCCCAGGGTCTCAGCTCTCCTCCCTGTATTAGCAGTGAAAAACTGCTCTGCAATCAACCTTGCCTTCCAGAAATCTCAGCTAGGCTGATGGCATCTCAACTTATCTCTTTTTACCAAAGACTTTTTTTGGTTGTTTTTTTTTTGGTGGGTTTTTTTTTGTTGTTGTTTTAGGGGATTCCTACTTTTAGTATCAGTTTGAGGCCTGATTCTTGCTCACTTCATTACTGTGGCAGTCATTGCAAGGTAACAGTATACACCGAGAGGTACAATTACATTCCATACATCCACTGAAGCTAATTTCAACGGTGGTATAGCTGCAAATTAAATTCTCTGAGGTCTCCATGGGGTATTTTCTCTTTTTGTCTCTCCTCATGACTGTCTAGCCTACATTTGGAGGCCAAATACCACCAGCTTTATTTAAGAGTTCTAGAACATTCCCATATTTACAATACCAGGAAATAGAGATAAAAGGAAACAAGTATCTCAACATTTCTCTCATTAAATACTAGTTTTGTTAGTGCCAGAAGTAAAAACCCTTATTTCTACTGATGAAGAATTCTGACAGTATTTCTCTTTTATAGAACAAAAACTGAATTGCAAGAAGCTGGAGAGTCTTCCATGCCTATTCACTACTGTCAAATCAAGGCATGGAAGCCAGAACTACCAACTCCCATTGCCTTGTACGCAGTGGCATCATTTACTGCTTCCCCATCAAGAACTGTCGTTACTGAGGTGGTGCTGCTGCTCCTGATCCTGAACCCTGAAAACAAAGAATCCTCCTGAGAGGTACCATGACCAACCAAGTACATGTTCACTCACCGCATATAAAGGTCCACCTATACATGCAGATTCAGGAAGGGTCGGGACATACTGAACTGTCTTCATTAGAAGTCACATGATTCGTCACAGCCGATCCTACTACTGTATGCAAACATGCTTTTGTAGCACACAAGCTAAGGACACCTCCTGGCCCTACAAGACCTGACGTAACACATCAGTATCACACACTGATTGTGACCCACAGATAGGTTCACGGCTCACAAAAGCAGGCACCACGCAGTACACACTTTTCCTCCATTTGAGGTCTAGCAAAGAAAGCTCCAATTCAACCGACAATCTGGAATGAGGCAAGCCTTCTTCCATCTGGGAGAAGCTGGGGGAATGGGTAGCTGCAAGTAGGAACAAGAAGAGCAAGGGTTGCACAGCCATCAGTTCCTTTGTGTTTAAAAAAAAATCCTGCAGGTTAAAAATGGGTCTGTGTTTAAGTATCTCCAGTTTTAGAGTAAATTACTCCCATTGAAACCTCTCAGCAATCAAAATTAACAGAATGAGCATCATCATCACCAAGATGGAGTGGAGTGGGAGAGGGCAGAAGGGCAGTCACATTAAGAATCAGGTCTCAATCTGAAAAGCTGTGCCACAGAACATTATAATGTAACCTCTATTATTTGTCCCATGTTCCTCTTCAACTCCACCTGGCCAAAAAGCAGCTTATTAAGTAACAATGCTCTACAGCCCTTGGGATTGCAAAATCCATCAGTATCTGTAGATTTAGCAGCCAGCCCAGCTGCTTTTCCTGCACTGACGTACCTTTCTATTGCTTGTGCAGAGGAATCAGGAAAAGTGCAGTGGCTTTAGAGGCAATGGCTGTGATACACATTCACACAGACTTGCTTGAGCAGATTCACATCTGCTGATTACTGCAGAGGTCACCTTCAAGGGACTTCAAGATAGCACTGTCTGGGTTTTTTTATTTTGCTTCGTTGTTTGTTCCCCCCCAGGCCTCTTAAATACTTCAGCCTAGGAACCAAGGCTCTTGCTCCAGATCCTCAGCAAGCACAAAGAGGTATAATTCAGTTAATTTTTAAAGTCACAGCCATGGAGACAAAGTGACCCAGCAGTTGAGATTACAGCTATATAACTTCATTCATAGTTTTTTTCATCTAGAATGCTAAAGAGCAGGTGCTTGACATTAAGCTTACTGCTTGGGTCAGCCCTTATTTTAAACACCTCTGATACTCCAAGGGGTCTAATACAGCAAGGTGCTCTCAATAACACACCAGTGGGAGCTGGGCTCTCAGCCCACTCCAGTGTATTTGCAGAGGTGAACACAGGTAATGCTTCTTCCTGCTACATGTGCTGATGTTACAATCAAAGTAGTTTGCACTGGATACAGGTTAGTCTAACCAAAATACATTAGACAAAGATTAACATGCCTAAATGATACATGTGTTCTAATTAGAAAATGTAATCACCTCAGGCTTGATCATTATTGCTCCCTTTATGTTTATAATTTCTGCTGCATTAAGGTCCCTGGCAGTTCTTTCATCTAACTTTTATATGCAAGGACATCAGGTTTTTAATCATTAAACACCTTAAACACTGTTTTTCAGGAATCTTCGAAGAATAATTATTTTCCCAGTATAAACTGTATATCACTGAAGGTTGTTTTAAAAACCTCTCATCTCTGGCTGCTGCACTTATGTCAACAGATGTCTTTGGAAATCAGGCTGTGGGAAAGTAGCTCAGAAAATAAAGAAAAAAAGTTTTGTCATTCTCCTGCTATTTTTTCATCTATTTTGTTCTGTTGGAAGATTTCCAACTGAACTACAGGATCTGTCGGAATTTTCATTTGAGACTGAGCCCTCAGGGGCAGTACCACCCCCGATTTGGAGCTGCCTGACAACTGGAACTCATTCCTTCTGATTTAGCTTAATGTTTCTTCTTGCACCTTTCTGCATATATCCAAGTTTTCCTCTCCATGTAGACCAACCACCTACCCCTAGGAAAAAAAGAATTGAAATTGCCACATTATTTGCCTTCCAAAAGTCCTCTTTCACAATTAGTGATATGCAGGGAAACATTCAGTAAGAGTTGGCATGACTTTCTGCACATGCATTTATTATGTGGTTAGCTTCATATGATTCTGCAGAATGCATATATATCTGGCTCAGAAAATAAAAATAGCCCGCTATCAATCTTTCTGTAGTGGGAAATGTAGATTCATTGGTGCAGGTAGAGGGAGCACCGGCAAAACTTTATAGCTGCTTCCATAAAGCTGTCAGTAGTGAAAACAGGCTGGTTTTTAAGCTCAGAGAACAAAGACCATATTGGCACCAAGTCTTACAGCAGGAATACTGATGAGATCCCCCAGCCAGAGGTTTGTGGCTAGGACAAGGAAACACAGATGTAGACCTATGAGCTCTCTACCAGTGTGATTCCATCAAGTTGGTAAGTGAATGCAACTCTTCTGAATGCGTTTATAAAGGACAGTGTTTCCTTTCCTCTGCAATTCCCTCAAAATACATTACGAGTCCTTAGTATGGCTGCCTAAGATATATATTCCAGACGTAATTATTTAGAACTGCGTAGCACAATGGCCTGATGTTGTACCTCTTGCTTCCACCCATGATTATTCTGCCAGTGTGCCCCTCAACAAAATATGCCATAAAAAGCACAATAGTAAACTACAAACTTATTCTCATAGGATTTCATACGAAATTTGCTTTAAGTTTGCTTGAAGTTTTCAGCCTAACATTCCCTGAATGCTCGGCATATATTCAATCTGAATGATATCCTGATACCAAATTTGTGATCTGTCCCTTAAGAAGGAACGAAATAAGACAGAATTCTCTTCACATATATGTACATAATAGGCTTCAACAAAGAAAAGTTTATAAAGAAGAAAAAAACATCTGAAACTGCTGCAGCCCACAAGGACTCACCAAAGAGATTCCAGCATCCTTTCCACAATTGCCTCACTTTGCCACCCAAAGCATCACTGGCAACAACAGGCAGAAGCCCATGGGGAGCCAGCTCATCCCTTTACAGGACCTTAGTAGTTGCAGCTCAGCTGACACCTGCCCCTCACACCCCAACCTAATTCCATAGCACTGATTTACATTAGCAGCTGGGAATGCTTGCTATTGTTCTCCATTTGTCTTCTTCTCAACAACCCTAATTACTAGTTAATCCTTCTATTTCATTTATATTATTTAAAAAAAAAAAAAAAAAAGGAGAGAGGAGAGAAGTCTCTTGTCACTTGAACAAGACAGAGGTAGGGGCTGGAGACCTGCACATACCTGACTACCACTGAACCTTGTTTTGAGATCTCTCATCTTACAGATTGATAAAAATAATTATAGCCCACAAAGTTGTCTATTTTCACTCATGAGTGAAAACTGAATCAAATTGTCCAGACTATATTTTGTAATTAGAGGCTCAAAACAACTTTAGGACACTATGAGCACATGCATTTTTTTTTCCCCTTTTGATCACTCAGAATTGGTGCGATAACTGTACAGCAACGTGAAAAGTACATGGCACCCCCAGGCTCCAGCTCCCATTCCTAACTGACAAAGTGACAGCAAACGTGCAATAATTCAACATAAGCATTACGAAAAAACAAACATTACTGACCCAAACTCCATTTTTGATACAGTTCACAGAAGATCGGATCCAAAGTCCTTTGAAATTCATATGAAACCTTTTCAGAATCTGTTTGAACATCACCGGGTTGCACTGCTGTGGTTTCTCTCTAATGTGGCATGTATACTTTTTGTGCATGGATACCCATAATTCAGAATAAAAGCAGCAACACATCTTTTGAGACAGTGCCCCAGACACAGAAATCAGTCAGTAAAAGGCAGAAGGCCCTTTCTCCCAACTGGCAGCTTTTACCAAGACAAGTAATCACTTTGAAGGACATGAATTGTTTATATCTAGAAAGATGAAAACCCCACCAATGCACTGCATAACATTCTTTGCTACCCATTGTGCATATATACGTTCCTTTCCCAGTCTGGACAGGTAGTTACCATATCTGGAGAAGCTACTGTATCCACCATTCCTTGATTTCCCATCTCTTCAGATCTATTATCAGAGCACCTGTTTTTCTGATCCGTTTCTGTTCCAATACAGACAGGTCAGACAGATTACTATCAAAAAAACCAGCTTTCTTGCCCAAAAAGGGCTAAAGAGCGTTGTTGTGAGGAAGAGGCAGCTTTCCACAAAAGGCAGTGGTATCCTTCACTGATACAGTGCTCTGCAGCCTTAGGCAACCCCTGCATTCAACTAGTAGGAGCAAGAGAGACTGTCCCACCTTGCCCCCAGGAAGGAAGTGCCTGTTTTATTATTACCAAGGCTCAGTAATATTCAATGGGACTTACCCTGCATCAAGTTGGCAATTTATGCCTCCAAGACTGGAGCACCATTCAAAGGGGCCAACAACTTTGTAGCTGTGAGAAACAGGAATGCATTTTTTAAGGAGTCTAACGGCTGGAAAGCCCCAGCAGGGATATATCATCTGCGAGATTGTTAAGAAGTAATCCTGCAAACCAATCACTATATGGCAGATCAGTGACTCCCTGGTACTGGAAATTACATCACCTAGACATGGGCTAAAACACAACACTATGCCTCCAGTCAAGAATTTTCTCTGTTACTAGAAAATCCGTTACTTCTTCCAGTCTGGACTGCAAATATTGGAGGTGACTAAGTATCCTGTGATCTTTTTCACTCATAAACTTCTCTCTATATAGTAGGTGTACCACAGAGGTGGTAATAAAATTTTTATCTAGTGGTTCATGCACATTTCAGTATTACTCTCCTGCAATTGAGCCTGGTGAACAGAAAACAAATTTAAATCAAGATAAAAGCCGAGGCAGATGCTATCCATATTGCTAACTGCTTGTCATAGGTAGAGATGTATTTTCTATCCTTTGGGAATGGCACTTGTCATTTGTTCTCACTGTAAAGCTGTAACATTTATTGTCTCTGAACAGGAGGTGCAAGGTATTCCACTTGGATGATATGCACACGAGAATGGAGTCTGGTGGTTTATAGCTTGCTTTCTTGTGCTCCTTCCGCTGTTTCTCTCCAGCAACACACAAATTCTCTACCCTTATTTTTTTCTGTCTTCATTGTTATAATTAAAGGGCCTGACTCAAAATCCACCGGCTTCAGAAAGATTTGGAGCAAGTGCCACCAATTGTATTGGGTGTCTTGTGACATCTGCAATGATATCCTGAAGACTTTTTAAGGCAGCTTTCAAAGGCAAAGGTAAAAATACACATTTCCTATTGAAACAGGTTGGGGGCAGTCCTGAAAGAAGCACAGGTACAAATAGATTTTTAGATTTCTGTGATTTATTTTTTCGTATTTTCATCAAATATCTTGGTGAAAAGCCTTGGACACTGGGGTTAGAGGTTGAAAACATGCTAACAAAAAACCTGTCCACTCCAAAACAAACCCCAACAGAAAACATTTCTTAGGTATGGGGAGCTTTTTGGCCCAAGAGCTGTTTTCTGTTCCACTAAGAAGCTCAAGCAACTCTTCCTTTATTGCTTTAAATGTCTTCCCCTTATTTATGAAGGTAAGTGCTACTCTGAATGTTGAGTTTACACAGAATAAATGGCTAAGGAACATCATCAGTCCCACTGTCCAAGCAAACCAAAGAACATGTAATAGAGTTATATCAGCACATGAAATCTTTCACCAGCCTAGGGAGGAATCCATGTCATGCTGAAGTCTGTTTCAGGTCCTCACCTTAAGACACAATTTAGTGGTCAAACAAAAAATAAGCATAGTTGAGAACAAAGCAACATCAGCTGTAATCCTCAGTTACTTCCCTGTCAGCCATATAAGGAGAACTCACATTATATCACACCTTATTATATCATATACAGGTGAGCCCTCATCACTTTCCTTCATGGCATTGTGTGTGCTGGACTCCACCTTAAGCAGACAGCCCCGCATGTGGCAGTCAAAGAGCTTGCTTTAAGCTTTGTCATGTTTCAGAGATGCAATCTGATTCCATTTGAAACTCCTATCACCAAGAAGCCCTGTGAAATGCTCTGCTGAGCTTGAATTGGTCTTGGTTAGAATTGACAACTATTAGGATGCAGGAACAAAAGTTACAGTGCTGCTAGCTTAAGCTGAAAGAGACTCACCGTTGTTCCAACAGCAAGATATGGAGGGTGTAGGTGGCAGAATTAGTCCAGCTGAGTGTCCGTATTTATTTGTATTACAACTATATTCCCCTCATTTTCTTCTCCCCTCCACTGCAGTTTTCAAAGCACAGTTTAGCACAAGCTCTACCAGAAACAAAAGTCAGAATAAAGGCATGCTGTCAACGGCATATTTGTGACTGGAAGAATTGGTACCTTCAGGGAAGGAGAAAGAAGAACTATTTCGTGTCAAAACAGCAGACCCAAGATAGCTGCTTTCATGCAAAATCCCAGCAAGAAGCATGCCTTTACCTTGGGTTAAATAGTCAAGATAAACTGCAAGGTGAGGGGTACATCAGAATATATTTTGACTGTACAGGCACTGTGCTTCATTTCTACTACTATTTACTTCAACCTGGTCAAAGATAGCTGGTACTTTACTGAAAGAACATTACTTTTACAGGGAATATACATTCTGCCAAATCAACAATGGCTTAAATTGCCTTTTCTTAATAGGCCAGTGGTTCTAATACAGAGACAGTAGAAATAAACATGCCTTACTAGGTGACTGTGTTGCAGTCTCAGCCCAGTTTCTCTTTAGCCCTGCTGCTGTTACATAAACAGTCATCACAACAATTAACAGTCCCATTTCTTATCAAGAGAATCCTTTTTATTCAAAATAAAACTGCTGAGTTGAAGCTACTGCAAAAATTCATCAGTTACCACACCTCAGGGTAGTAACTTAACCTGAGCAGAGATCATCGTCTAACCACCACCCCTGCTCAACCCGATGTGGTTTTCCACACCCACATCCCTAACCCAGACCTCTAAAGGAGTTCCCAGTTCTCCTTTAAAGGGGGTTAAATTCAGAGTCTTTTGGTTTTAAAATGAAAACAAGCAAGAGCAGATATTTTCCTTGGTTTGTATTCTCATTTTCTGTTGGTAATTTTTATTTTCAGAGCTTCACAAATTAGCATTATTATGCACCAAAGGCCTCATTATGATTATGTAATTAATTTCACTAATAGAAGAATTTCTAAATGTGGTTTTAAATATATATTTTTAACGTAGTTACCTAATTTCCCAGGTAACTACCAGGCTACTGACACTTTGCAAGGCTCACATTTATAAATAGCATATTTCTAATGCACTAAACGTAATAGAATCCTTTTAGAAAACCTATTATACTCTTTAATGTAAAGTTTTATTACTTTTCAGTAATTACAGTGTTTGTTTTGGAGGATTAATTACCAGCTGGCTTCAACCTGAACAACTCCTCACTCCAAGCTTCTCCCTCCTCTAGCTCTGCATTGAGTCTGGGTCATTGGCATAATTACCAGAGATTAACAGAAACAGGTAGATTGGTTTCTATATTCTCCTATATACTTGACAACAAGCATATTCCCTCATAAAATGTTCTACTTTGAATTAGACCTTGAACAAGAAAGGTAATGCAATAAGACTGTTAAAAGAAAAACAAAATACCAGGTTTTTTCTTTTTACACAGGCTTTAGTGCTTGAAAGGGTACGCAGGAATTCTGCCCAGTATTTTGGATTAGGAAAAGTGAAAAACTTTGAAAGATGACTACAAGGATTTTTACTGTTATTATCATTCTGTTACTACAACAATGTCTCAGTGAAGATCCCACTGTAGTAGGTCTTATGTGAACACTTGTGAAAGAGCCTTATGTGTGTGTCCTTAGAAAGATGCCAGCAAGAAAGATCACTCTGCTTTTTATAAGAGGGGCCTACAATTGTCCAACAGGAATCCTCCCCTGAAAGGGAAATGCATCCCAAAAGAGTTCTTAAGGTGTGTATCTCAGAGCCTTTCAGTTACATTACTCCACTTAGGTAACAGCTCTGTTTTATTAATCTTCAACAGCCAGGGAAACTGAGGAACATGAGTGTCATGAAAGCTCAAAACTTATAAGAAAATACATTTTTATTTCCCTTTCTTTACACTGTTAACATGACTGTACTCCTGTAACTATAGTAATCTATTTTAACAATATTTTTTCTTGATAAATATTTGGATATGGGAAAAAAAACCATGATGTATTTCCTCAAAAAGAACTTGGCAGAAACCTGCATCAAGAGAGACTAAACGCTAATTCCATAAAAGTTTACAACAATTCACCCTGCCTTTTTCCTTCTTTTCACATGCACACACGCATATAAACACACAGACAACCGTCTCATTCAGTTCTGTAAATTGAAAACCACACATGAACATATGGAAAGCCCAACTTTTTCATAACAGCACAGAATACAGAACTGGGTGCCACGGCTTTCTAGCCCTTACGTAATTGTTCAGAAAGGAGCTGGTGTATTTTTGAAATCTGATACCAAATGAGTCAAGTTATACATATGCTGACACAATTATATGATCCAGGCATAATGACTACCAATTATTCTACATTTCCAAACTGAGCAATTGCTTACATTATTATTTTTTTAAAAACCCTGCAACCTCAAGAACAAACAATTCCAAGCCATTCTTTGCTTTCCTGGAAGTAGCCTCAAACTTCTTTCTCCTGCTGAGACCATAGGTCATTAACATTGTTAATGTTCTCACTAAAACTGTTTGGAGAATGTGACAAGTCTAATTTGTTACTGACAAACCAGTTGGGAGTATGTTTAAAATGCATCAGTCTTGCTGTTGTACCCTTTGAACGGATGTGTGGTGCCTGTCAGGTAGACTTGCTATTTTGTTAAAGACTATCTGTTATTTCATCAATCTTCTTAGCTGGCTACAGAAGGGAAAACCCTCCATTTTGCTTACTTCCATTTCTGCTTTTAGGTTTTAAGAAAAAAGATCTTACCTGTGCACAAACACAAGCTCATTAAACTGAGAGAATGCTTTTTATAGAGGTTTAGTTAAAATGTTACAGCTTTGTAGCTGGACATGTTTATATTAGTTTTAGCCTAAGCAGTGAAAGCTAGAGCACTGTAACTTGCTTAAAGCAATACAAACCCATATTGAGAAGTTAGACAGTAACTCAGAGTAAACAGAAGTGCAACTTCTGTGGGCAGCCTCCTATGTTCAACATCTATTCTTCAGCAATATTCCAGATGACTGCTTTCCTAGTAGTCTCCTGAACACAACCCCTCTAAGATGGTAGCAACAAAGAACCAGAAGAAATAGGTTAAGTGGCAGCCAAAAAGGAAATGTGAAGAATCTATCTCCTCCTGCCTCAAGCAGAAGTCAGGTATGTTTTGCTTTCCATGTTGACCCTCTTAAGAGAGATTTTAATAGTAGAACCTGCTAAGATCTGTCTTGCTGAGTTTTTAAAGTTGGTCCCTTTTCACAGCACAATGCCTCTGTTAAATTAACAAGCTAAGAGGGATTTATAACTCTGACTTAGAAGTTTATAAATTGTTATTGCTTTTCTTGAGTTTTTCATTTAAACCAGTTGTAAAGCTTGGGAATATCTCACAGAGAATGATTTAAATGTGGCCATGCTGCACACCTGTAACCAGAGCCAGTATAACATAAGACTGCTATCTTGCTAAAAATAAGGGGAGAGGTAGCCTGCTGAATGGACCCATGAAAAGAAGGATGGCCATTACACTTGATTGTATTACTACACAGAGTATATATTATGTTGTGCACATTGCTTGTACTTTGCTGTCTCTCATATATCATTTTGTATTAATTGCAATAGTTAGCATTTCTCCTGGCCTCATCATATGGAGGTGACATTGTTTTTTGGGTTTTTTTTTCAAAGGAAGACATTATTTCCATCCAGCAGAGAAAGAAGTTAAGATGGCAGAATGAGAAGGGAGTAGCTTTCAGAGGTTCAGAGACCATTTAGAACCCCAGACCCCCCCAGCAAAGGCACTCATTTATACCTCTGAAAAGCTGTCCTGCTGAGTTTGAACAATGGCACTCCTGAGGCTACAGCCTAGTTCCCTTTCTCTTCTTGTGACATCTACCAACTTGTGTGTCACTACAGGTGAGGTACACCTCTATTCAAACCTCACTATCTCAAAGAGGAAAATGGAATGTCTTAGCACAGTGCCACTGCAAGCTACGGGTGGCAGGGAGGACTCTCCAAGCTCTGGTAGAGTTGGTTGGATGTGCTGGGGGAAGCACAGAACAGCTATGTTCATGTGACTTATGTGTGAACTTTGGAAATTTCCGCTTTCTCACCCAGGGTATCTCATGAGACTGTCTCAAAGGAAGAACTGTAACCTATGTGCTTGTACAGTACTTTAGCAATGTCAAAAAATACTGAATTAGTCTTCCACCATCTACAGGATTCATAGACGCTCAGATGCTTAAAGCTTAACTGCAGTGAGCTTTCAGTTATTGTTACCATCAGCATAAAGCCTGTACCCTAAGAGATGAGATACGTTAATGAAAAGGTGCTGATCCTTCCAAGCTTCTTGGGAGTTCAGCCCTATGTGGAATCAGACCCAGAGGAGCTGTGCAACTCTCTTTGCCTCTAACTTTAAAGCACTAGGAAATAAATAGACTTCATGCTCATTATTTTCAGAAAAAAAAGTCAGTGTTGGGCTGCTGCATTTGCCTGAATCAACACTGAGACACATTAAGGTCCCCTCCACCACTTTTTCCTTTGCTTCTGCAAAATGGCAATGGATACATTCATGCAAATGTAGAAATAGCTTTTGTTTTAAGCAAGAAAGCTGATGCTGCTAGCTAGAGCAGATATATAAA